>OU342449.1:3387500-5787500 GCA_910589575.2 Carcina quercana | reverse complement strand
GGAACTTCCTAACTCTTGGCGAACTTCTTCGGGATCTTAATTAAATAAATGGATTTGCTCCGCGTCTGAGTTTAAGTCGATTATTTTACTCCGCGAACTCTTGGGGCCTTCAGATGGAAGCGCTACTGTTGGTTCGCGATTCAGTCACGGTCTTCGTTTTATTGGCAATGGTAGTGGCCCAATGGTGAGTTCAGTAGCTACAGCCTACAGGATATTTGGGATGTGTGCTTTTTTGGTAAGGATATTTATAAACAATCTACCTATATTTCACAGCTTCTCGGGCATCAAAACCTATCAACCTGTTATGAATATTGAGACATTATAGTCGATTTCACACAGCATGGGTACTGCGACGTTTTCAATTTGTAGTTATTAGAGATGTTAGAACAGCGTAAAATTATAACAGATTTTACGTTTATTTATAAAACTTCGGGTAATTTTAGTCTTACCTCTTGCTGTTCTTAGTTGTTTTGAAATACTACTGGATTTGTCAAACGTCTCAGTGCCCATGCTATGTGAAAACGACAAGAGTCATCGATAACTATTTGTTTCTGATGCAAATATATATTTCATAGACTATGTAATGAAACTGTTCTGATACAGGATTTTATTGTCGATTAGTCATGATCGATTGCAACGGGAAGATACAACAAGGAGGCAAATATGGACAGTAAACAATAATGAATGTGACATGACATAAACACTGATAATAGTAAAAAATGTATCGCACAGTATAGCCAATGGACAGATTACAACAAGTTGGATTATCTCCATGCCTGCCCTAGCCTATCCCGGCGGGATACCTATCAGTACCATACCGTAGGGAGTTTTCCATGCCCCGTTCTGTCACCATGTTTATTGCTCCAATGTATTAGAGATACAGTGCATTTCACCTATGGTGGAGCGATTTTAGTTAGATTACATAAAAACTGCTGCTGATGGATTTGCTTTGATTTAAATATACTAATCAACCAACGAAAATGCCCCAAAACAATTTTAATAGCACTGTATTTCACGACCAGCTTTTGTTTGAGCATACCTTAAAGTTTTGGCCTCATCGACGTCACTTAAGAAAAATACAAGACAATTGTTAAGAGAAAAGACTAAGACAAAACTCATGTGGAACTCACCTTTGACTCAGATTACAGTGAGAACCATTCGAGTACCAGTAGTCGCACAACAAATTTTATCTCCCAGATTGCCAACATGAAACATAGGCCGCTATCTCGCAACATGGCGAATATGATAGCACCAATTTGTGTAGCTTAAAATACGACGCTTTGATTATCTTTCTTAATAACTTACAAAATTATGTTTTCGTGCTTCGTCTTATTACGTGTTTTATTGCGTAATGCGTGTATAATTTGTCGCTTTATGAATCTTTTGATGGTATTGAATGGTTTAAACTTGGTTGAAACCGTTTGTAGTACCAATATCTATTCAATCTGTATTAGCAGTCGTTAATGGGTTGCTCTTTCTACAGCACAGGGGATGCCTAGTTCAGAAGTCAGACTACACAATGATCTCTTATTCAAGTACCCTCACGAAATTTCATAAATTTAAGTCACTACTGTGTGATGAATTGGGTTAGCCAAATCCATTACCTAAGACAAAACTCAACTCATCTTAGAAATCCGTAGATGAACAAGGGTCACCACATAGCTCGAGGAGACAGTGAGCTGTAGTGAAAATGGGCAGGTCAAATCGCTCGAAGAACCGTTAACCGGTGGGGAGTAAAGATTCTCGAGTGGCAGCCACGTACCAGGAAGCGTATACCGGAAGGTACCGCTACTAAATGGGCCGATGACCTGGTTAAGGTCGCGGGGAGTCACTGGATGCAGGTGGCTTGGGACCGGTCGATGTGTCATACAATGAAGAAGGTCATCAGTAGATGTTTCCCGGCTGATAATGATGATGATCCATTAACAAGCTTGTTACAATTTGATACAAATACATAAGTAATTAATTAACAATACCTAACGGTTTTTTTTTAAATAATGGCTTTAACCAGTGGTTATCTAGCCAATGACGAGTAAAATTAGGTGAACAAATTTTGATATTATAAACTATGCCGAAGCCATTTCTTCAGCTTTCTCAATAAAATGTATAATGTGTACATTTTATCGCTTGTGTTGGATTCTTGACGAGAATTTCAAAGGCCAGCCTTGGTTTCAACATTATTCGAAAGAATCCATATGCCGAATGTACTCGACATGGTAAACTCTTCCGATCGCGTCGAAACCCTCGCAATTTTGCGTAATTGATACTATAACACCGTCCATGACACTTTTTGCACTATATCACACCATTATAACACACAAAAAACACATAACAGTATTATTAACCAATTAACAAAATTGCAATGAACCACCATTTTTCAAGTTCGCGCCAAGAAAAAAACCTAGAAAAAAATTCTTTGTTTGTTTGGTGACGGCGGAATTCCCCGCACACGCTCTCCATTGGTCATCGTGCTCCGTGGCCGATCTCCTTTCAAAGGTTATCCAAATGAACATTAGAGATTCATAGCGGCAGGTACATACACACAGGAACAGAAAGTAATCCACCCCGGCACTCGCACATGTCCGCACATGTCGGATACCTTCATGAATATTCCGTGTCCACGGTAGATTTACGAGCAGGCTCCCGTCTTCCCTTAGATTTATGCCTGCACGGACGGACGGACGCACAGGATTAGATTAGTTGACGCTCCACTGCCGCGCACGTATTCTGAGCGTCAAATACAAGATACGAACGATTGAAATCCGATCAAAATCCTAATTTCGGATATATACAATTTGCACCCAATCCGAAAGAAATCCGAAACGAAACAAATCTTGTAGTAGTTGCCCTGAAACGTATACGGATCAGTTCTGTTGAAATTTAAAACATGTCGAAACAATTGTCGATAATAAATTCAAAGTCTCCTATAAGTTTGGTAATAATTGGCGTGGCTTTACGAGTATCGGATTTCTTTAGAATTGGGTGCAAAGTGCGTGCGTGCAGTAAAAATATGGAATACACTACCGGTTTCCGTGTTCCCCGAAGAGTACAACTTGGGAATCTTCAAAAGAAGAGTAAATAGGCACCTTCTAGACCAACACGTAACATCGTCACTTACCATCAGGTGAGATTGAAGTCAAGTGTTGGTCTATCTTCAATAAAAAAATTGTATGTATCCGAAATGCGGATTTTAGGGGATTTTAATCGGTCGCATCCTAATATAAGTGCCTATGATATCCCTATGACATCTCATGGGTGTCTTAAAAGGCGAGTAAATGATATATTTTAGAAAATGGGCAGCATCTTCGGTCGACAACATCTTGCTGTGATCACCAATCCGCCTGCCAAAAATTATGATTATGCCGGAGACGAGAAGACGATATGGCGATACTTTTCAAATGGCTGACGATTTTACACACTATCACCATCATCAGCCGGTAAACGACCACCGTTGCAATAAAAATATTAAGCGCCTTCCGCGTTCGCCAAAATTGTTCGGGTGTCGCTGTAATAAATCTTGTCTTGTCGAGTCTTGACTCGCAATATCGAATCCATTCGATGAAAAAGTTTGACCCGCATGTCAAGTTTCTGTCAAGCCAATTTGACTGCTACTAATTCTCTCGTATCCTAAAGCCTTATGATATTTATACTTTCAGCTGGTATCATTCAGAGAACCACCTCTAAATGACTTGACTACTTCGAGTATAATTATCAATGACCCTGGCTGATGGCCGCTTCTTAATTCTTGTCTATTCATAGTTCATAGTGTATTTAGTCTACAATAACAAATTATGTGACATTCCTACATCTAACATAAAATAAGATTAATTATTAATGTCGAGGGTCCCTGATTTCTTTTGCGTCATCAGGACACGAATGTCGTCTTTCTGGGAGAGGCTACGACCCTCCGATAAAGCTATCCTGAAGGCTGTGGTGGAGGGGGTGTCCAGTCCTATTTTTGGCTTCTGGCTCTCCGTGCACCGGAATGCAAACCGAAAATAGAATAGGTATTCCTAGTATTTAGTTTAGTGTAGTTTTATTTTATTTAATTATAATTATTATTATTATTATCATCATCATTATTAAATATGTTTGGTTTTTTTATACCTTTGAAATAAATAATTATTATTATACAAAATAATATAGCAAAACACGCAAAAAAATATTAAAATATTGTCATATTTAAAAAACATTCTGTGATGTTTTGTAGCCATTTTCACAGTGGCTTCTTTGGTACTTGCCGTCTGCCGTCTCCATTTTAACCGTAAATACATTAAATTATGAAGAAGCACCCCTCCGCTATAACCACTCTTAATACAAATTCACGTTCGTTCGGAAACTTTACCGATTTTGTGTGAACATTTCCCAAAGCTAGCGATGTTTAACGTTATTCAAGAAAGAACGTCTTTCAATTCCAAGGTTTGTTCGGAGTTCTGCGAAAAGTTTGCCTGTCTGTAAATAAACCTCGACAAGTTTTTATAAAGAAAAAAATAACAATTTGAGAGATACGTTAATATACATTAGAAGATTTTCTGATAAGTTCGTATTTTGCTATATTCGCGGAATGTATAGGCGTCTTGCTCCTACAACCATTAGTTTGCAATTAGCCATCCCGCTCGTGATTTTTGCCGTACTTGTATATATCGTAATCATATAAGGTAAGGCCAAGTGCAAATTATCATACATTTTGAAAAGATCGTCAAACGATTCCCATGATATTCTAGCGACTCTGTAACACCAGAATAAGTACAATTAGAATGGATTGACACAAGTCGGGTGTAGGGGGCTTTTCAGGGATGAATTTTGATAAGAATTAAAGCAAAAAGGGTGAACCAGCTTGAACCGTAAATTTGAGAATGCAGAGGAAGTATTTTAGTAGTATAAACCATCTAAAAGTAGAATCGAGGTGCAAAACCCCAAAACCTTACTCCAACCGATTCATTATTATTTATTACCTTTGACTAAACACAACATAACGCAGCACTGTTGTTTGACGGAAAACTTAGATATCATGTTGGTGAGCCAGGCTGATATTGAAAAATACCTATCAACCAAACCGTGTCCCAGAGATATGGAGATACCGCGTACCAAGTAGTAGGAATGTTGTATGAGAGCATTTCGTTTTGATCCTCTTTTATACCACGGAGAATATTTTAAAAAAGGAAGACAAAAACAAATAACGTTTTAAAGCCGCGTCCGTGTTTCAACAGTACATTTAAGAGCGTCCTAAAAACACCGTCTAAAATGAGAATAAAAACAACTCCGCTAAAAATTCCTTAGCGGATTTCATAGTGCCTTTAAAATTCACAAACAGGAATCCATTTGAGGCATGCTTTTAGGCGCAAATTGCCGCTTTGACGTCGTCCATTAAATGCAACGAGACGGGTTCTATACCTACCTCAATGTGCTTGTCACATATAAGTTATACATATATATGCAGTATGTATACTTAGATAGATGCAACAAAGTATATCTAGTGAAGGAAGCCTCCATTGAACACATCGTTTTCAACTGTTCCATTTTTAAACGACTTCAAAAAAAGGAGGTTCTAAAATTCGACGGGTATGTTTTTTACGTTTGTTAACTCAGAATATTTGACTGGGTGAACCGATTAGGATGATTCTTTTTTTATTTGAAAGCTGGTGCTTCCCGTGTAGTCTCATGGTGTTCCAATTCTGTCAATGGCATCGGCATGAAGTCGGTTGAAAAGTAGACTTTTAGGGCAGTTGAAAACGGTTTCTAGTTCACTGAAAAAGAAAAGTAATGATTTTTATCATCCGTACAAAAATTTCAAGTAACAAATTGGAACCCATTGATACGAGCCAAAAACCTCGATTGTTCAATGACTGATGCTGTTAACATCTTATCATTGGTGATATCGTGGCCAACCGCTCTGTGTTCAATTGATAAAAATCACACATTAAAACTACAATTCCAACTAAAATGACATTACTTCAATACGCTGTCCTTATACGAGGGAATTGAAAATAAATCTCTCCCCCGCTATCCCGTCTTCCACGCTCCGAGGAATGTCGCCGGTGTAAGTTGACCCGCTTGTTTGGATGTGACAATATATGTTTTTAGAAACATTTAAATCTTCCCTTACAATATTTACCAGACAGATATGATATTTCAATGTTATCTTACCTATAAACTTAACTAAAACCACAAATCTTTTCTAAGAATGAATTGAATGAAGGAATGTTATTATATTGAAGATAAATTGACGGTTACAATTATTATTAATTTCGCATATTGTTAGTATTGGTCCTCGCAAACTATTTTGCTTTATATATGCACATGCTCACTGGGCATCAGAACATTTCCAAAGAACAATGAGATCAAATCAAATTATTTAATTCGTAAAACTTAGGTAGAGGTAGAGTTGGAATTGATACAATAACAGATCGGCTAAGTTTTGCCATGTAATGGGCGTACAAAAGTTGTTTTTTACAAATATAAAGTTTACATAACATGCAAAATATAAATATAACAACAAATAAGATATCAAATTTCAATGTCAAGTGCTATAATATGATAATAATTATACAATGTCAAAATCTTTGACTTTATAGTAACATTTTTCATTTAAAAATTAAAGAAAACTGCTTGATGTAACTAAACTATATTTTGTCACTAGTTCATCTCCGCGTGTCAGAAACCACTTTAGCGGTATTAAAATATCCTATCCAAAAATATTTCATCTGAGCGCGAGATTTTATCCAAACTTGTTCAGTCGTAATTGCGTCACATACATCCAAATTAAAATCTAGGATAGGAAAGATAAAGAATCAGCAGCAGCAGAAGCCAGGAAACGTTCACTGCTGGACATAGGCCTCCTTCATGGTACGCCACATCAACCGGTCCCGAGCCAATTGCATCCAGTGACTCCCCGCGACCTTAACCAGGTCGTGGTTCCACCTAGTAGCAAGACGGCCCGGTAGTCGTTTTGCGATACGTGGTTACTCGAGAACCTTTTCTCTAATACTAAGATAAATTATACTATTATTGAATATTGCTTATTGGTATAATAAACCTTTTTAGGGTTCTACGTCTCCACGGTCCGTCCGTACTCTGTCAGATGGATGTATCTTATTAAATGTAAAATATACATACTTATAACTTTAAATAACTATGTTTTTACTGACCACTATTACAACAAATAAAATGAAATTATAAAAAGTTAAAAATGAAAGCTACCCCATACAAGTTACCTGAGTTTTTAACCGAGTTCAAAAACGGATGAGGTTATCAATTCGACGGATGTGTTTTTTTATGTTTGTTAGCTCAGAACTTTTGACTGGGTGAACCGATTTGGATGATTCTTTTTTTATTTGAAAGGTGGTGCTTCTCAAGTGGTCCCACCTCAATTTGGTCAAGTTCTAACGAAACGAGAAAACGATATAGATCTTAAATTTGCCTTAGTAAGAGTAGACTTTTAGGGCAATTGAAGTCGGTTTCCAGTTCTTTTTGAACGCATTTGCTTGTGTAGCGTCTTTTGCATGTTGCACGGTAATACGGACCCATTCTAGTGCAAGTGCGACTCGCACTTGGCTGATTTATTAACTTAACTTAACAAGAATAGAATACGCACCAAAAATTTATACGCGAGAAAACCCGTGTGAAAACCTTAGTAAGAACTAATTTCCGAATAGTTATTGTCTTTTCTCTCAGATCAAGTTATGCTGGTTCATCATAAAGCGTGTTTCCGAACTTATCTCCGCTCTGCCAACTTCAGAACTATATAAGTCGAGAATTCACGACGTTACTGAATGCTACAACCGCCTCCGTGGCTTCATGGCTACCACGGTTGGATTCATTAGTCCGGAGCCCTGGGTTTGATTCCCAGTCGAGGCATCTATCGGTTCTCTGGTTGGTAGCTTCTATTTATCTAGCTAACTTTTGAGACTTAGATTGATACAGGTAGATCTCAAAAACTCTTTTTTACACAAAGCTAGGATTTTCACGGTACCTAATTTGTATTACTCAAATACTTTTCTAAAACAGCACATCTTAAAATGTTGTAAAATATTACTAAGAAGAAAATTATAAACTATCTTTTACCAAATTTTTATTTGCGTGCGAATTCAAAGCGAACTTACATCTGCTGACCGCAAATTAATTTGGTGTATGTTTTATAGGTTGTTGTGATTACGTGAGTTGTGCTTCATTGTTCTTACCGCAAGCGAAAGTAAATGCCAGGTTTAGCGTTACTAGGTAAAATATTCAAAAATGGTAATTGAAACATCAAAAGTGTTTATTTAAAATATAAAGCATAAAAAGTCCATCCCGGGACTCAATAATTTTGTAAAACATCACTTTTAGAAGTATCATTCGGCAAAATCTAAAAAATAAAACTCTTAAGAAGCACTCGGCGCGAAGTGAAAATCTTAGCAATTCAATTAGGGCCCGCGGGCATTACCTAGTCGACTGTGAGCGTAGAAGCACTTAGCGACGAGATTGTAGTTAATGTATCATCTAAAACAATCCATTAAAGTAGACAAAAGCTCAAAAAATGTTGTAAATATGTATGTGCCAAAATTATCTGCTCGGTCTTGGTCGGTTTTAGGATTGTTATCATGCCGCAAGTGTTGTACAAAACGGCTAAGGTAAAAATATTAATCGCTGTTTGGCTAAGGTAACATTGTGGTAAAATGGCCGACCACCAACCAAAACCAGCCAAGATTCTCTAGATTGTTAGTTCAACATTTAACCATTAGCGGTTTTAAAAAAAAGGCAAAGTATTTTAAAATAGTAGACAAATTTTCATTGTTTAGGGTAAATAAACGTCTCTGAGTTTGATGAGTGGTGAGAACCAACAGGGACTAAACTAATATAACACAAATATATAGAATCAAAAACATAACTGCATATCAACACATACACTCAAAATAGATTAATTCCCTTTCCATCACAACTTTGTACAAACACAAGCCACTAGCAAAACAACAACAAAACAAAAAAACATCGTCAAAAAAACCACAAGCTTTCCATATTTCAAATTGCGTCACTAGGATAAAATTAAAGGTAAATTTTTGAAGTTCTCCGTTAATTAAAAAGTGCTCGAGTCGAGGGTCCGTCTCCGCAACGGCTCTGGATCCTTGTTGTTCCAGACTCCAATCTGTTTAATGGCGGTGGAAATGAAATGCGGGTCCTAGGGGGTATTCTCGAAGCTCACACGAGTTTATTCTCGTAGAGAGATGACTATTTGTTTATGTCAATATGTGACTTCCCAGCAGCAAGCATGTGACGGCAGCTTCAAAGCGGGTTTTAACAAAGGCCAAGAGGTTTTAAACATATGCGTTGTATGTTATATTTCTGTTGAAACCATTAATTAAGCACTATATTTTGATAGGTTTTGAAAGAATTTGTTTCATGATAACTAATTTGGCGACAAATATCTGCTATTTTATTTCTTATAAATTTGACAGTGACACTCTCACAATTTAGATGAATCTAACTATACTCTCAAGCTAAAATCCATCAAACTGTTTCGGCTACATAGCGTCCCAAATATATACATATACAGACACTCGAAAAACATGATCCTCCTTTCATTGTCAAGTAAAATTTGACAATTCAATAACACAGAATAATACAGGTACACAAATGGACCTTGGGTCAAGCGGGAAATCGCGAAGAGAGAAGTTAAGGTGACAATTTTTTTCTGTAACATTCGAACAGCTCCAAAGTAGGGACCCTGCATTTTTTCCATCTGACATCACTAAATCGCTAGGCGCTCACGTTAATGTATCGGGTGGAATAATATTTACACGAACGAAACGTTTCAACTCTACTCCAGAACTCTGAATACTATTTGTATAGCTTTTTATATCCCTACGTAGACCAGAAAATTATACCTTCCATTTTCGAAATTCATTTTTTTTGCTGCAGTTTATTTGAGACATGTCACAATGGAAAACATTTTTCATAGATGACAGCCACGATGACAACAAAGAGAATTTGTCGTAGTCATTGTGACAACGCTCGGTAAACTTCCGTTCACACTTCGGAATAAGACAAAAATCCGCACACGAAGGTTTTCGTACTACTGTACAATATTTAAAACCGTGGTAGCTCAGTTGGCTAGAGTCAGTCCTTGAAAAATCAAGGTCTGTGTTCGATCCTGGCTGGCCAATGAATTCCAATTTGTTATTTTGTATTTATGTTACGAATGATAAATATTACCACTGGCTTTTCAGTGAAGGAAAACATCGTGAGGAAACCAGCACACTCCTGAGACGAAACTCAAAGGTGTGTGTGAAGTCTACCAATCCGCACTGGGCCCGCGTGGTGAACTCTGGCTCATACACTCTCTGTAGGCCTGAGCCCCTGCAGTGGGGACATATGTATTATGTAGGCAGTTGATGATGTACAATATTTAGCATTAGATCGACCAAACTGCTGACAAAACACGTTTCTTGTATGGGGACCACCTTTAATTTTTGTATGTAATAGAAGCCATAGTTTTAAACACTCTGTGAAAATTTTGAGTATCGCGGTTCAAATTACAGCCCTGTGATAGGCGGATGGAAAATCGTTTCCAGTTTGGCACCGTTTGGTAAGGTGCCTGCAAAACCACGAAACCTGTGCCGAAGCTGTCTCCAAAAAAAGGTAACATCTGTTCCTTTCAGTTCAAAGGCCACGGTTTGAAGTTCCTTCGAGTCCTTTCGATCAGGCCCCTGAATAAATAAGGTTATGCTATATTTGTGCAAAACAGCTCCCGCGAAAGAGCTAATCTATTTTGTCGTCAGAATCTAGCCGAACTTTCTTCGTTGTTTTTGACCGCCATGTTTTTTCGATTCGCTTCATTACGTATTCTTTGCGGGTAGTGTTGACAATGTTGGAAAAAGGGCCCCTTAACGATAATTATTTATCGCGTTCACTGGTTCACTGTATCGGGGCGGTCCTTGGCTGCTTGTTCTCTCGGGTGTCGTAAAAAGCTAATAAAAGGCCCTGATTCGATCTAAAGATTTTGCCGAATCGTAAGTCCTTCTGATTTCAGCATTGACATTTTCAAACCTTTTTCAAAAACAGAATTACAGATTGGCTAATCCGAGTATGTTGTTGAGTTGCAGAATTTTGACATGGCTTGTGATTCAATCTTCTCAGGAAATGGGCCGCAGTGTCTACCAATTAATCAATAATATCTAACTGCGATTATTAACCCACCTGCCGAGCCTAGTGATTATGGAAAATCACTTGATTGAAATTCTATTGTAGCGATCTATGGGGAACCCAACACAACAATGCACTTATATATCCGATAACAATACAAAAGTTTCTAGTAAAAAATTAACTTTGAATACACACAAAACACTAGGGGATGTGAAAGGTGGTTTTCCAGTAATATGTGGCTACAATACTTTTCCAGCAATATTGCTAGTATTGCCAGTCAGCCATAACTTTCCAAGAACTTTAATTACAAACCAAACCAAAAATATTGCCGGGATACTTAATAAATATTGCTTCAAAATATTTTTATTGTGGCTGGGCTGTAGCACCCACATACTGCAACAAAAATATTGCCCGCTTAGAGCACCATACGAGATGGAGGTATCATGAAATATGAAATGAACTTTAAATTTACGAATACCTTCACTTTTGAACATAAATTCACTTTATAAATACATAAAGGCCCATACACATACTACGTGACTTATTTAGTTTCTTCAATATTGGTCGCTTGGTCACAGGGGTGGGGGCGGTCTTCTTCACGTAGTCAATATCCTCTATTATGGCGCTGAACGTTGAGCGCTTTTTATCACGGGTGGCAACTGTAACGCACATTTGTAATAAAAATGTCATTTTTAGGGTTCCGTACCCAGAGGGTAAAAACGGGACCCTATTTCTAAGACTTGGCTGTCCGTCTGTCACCAGGCTGTATCTCATAAACCGTGATAGTTAGACAGTTGAAATTTTCACAGATTATGTATTTCTGTTGCCGCTATAACAACAAATACTAAAAACCAGAATAAAATAAATATTTAAGGGGGCTCCCATATACCTCACGCGATTTTTTTTGGAAGACGTGCGATGTAACTTACTACTAGCGCCATCCAGTGTCGTACTCGTCTACTACGCTACTGCAAAACTAAATTGGAAAGCTTTATTATAGAACCAACACTTGTAATTGTAACTTTATGCCTAAAAATTCACTTAAAACCATATTTATGAATGTGAATTTGTGAAAACTATAGGGGTTAATGGCCAACTTGGCATATACTACATGTGGTCACTGAGGGTGGGAGAGGGTTACAATGTATAAAAAATTGTTCCATAGTATAGGTATGTTCCCTAACAAGTTCTATTATCAAACTGCCGCTGCGCAAGTGCGCAGTGCCCTTTGTTTGTTCTATAAATCGATTTCTCTTATAACGCTTGCAAACTGTAGGAAGCAATTTGCATATTATTAAAACGTTATCAAAGATTCCTTCAGGCTCCTTAGGGATTGTTCGTATCATGGTTTCAATCTGTTAAGTGGATCACTACAGGCGGACTTCGTATTAAAATACGAACCATTACCATCTTAGTCGTGTATTAATAAAATGCCACTAGCTGTATAAAGAAGAACGATATAACAATCTGAGTTTGTTTGTGAGATAATTTTAATGTAAACGTGTATCTTCCAAATTCTACTAATTCTCACTCAACTCGTGTTCATTCTGTAATGTATTTATTATTATTATTCATTTATTTTCAGGTAACAAAGACCACGTAAAGAAAATATTTAGATTATATAGTCCAATGATGAAAGGATATATTTTTATTCATGTATGTTTGGCGCGGACTCTCAATCTGAGGGTTCCGGGTTCGAATCCAGCCGTGTACCTGTAGGAAGCCTGCATGTTTTAAACAGGCATGTGAAGTCCGCTAATCCGCACTGGGCCCGCGTAGGAGAGTAGGCCTGAGCCCCTGCAGTGGGGACGTATATAGGCTGATGAAGATGATGTTTGTACTTGACTTTCATTTCAGCTTCAGTAAGCTTTCAGGAAGTGACGATTAGGTCGTTGGATGGAAAGGTTGCGTATCATCCAGTAACCAAATTCTTCATCTGGTTTACAGTCTGTCATGAGGTACATACAGAAAAAAGCGATCATGATAAAAAAGTTATTATTACAAACGCCCAAAAGTTTCGTGGTCATGAAAAGGAAACCCAACTGGTTTTGTCAATCGTGAAACATTGTCGCTTTGAGATAGGTATTATTTTGAATTCGACAAGATACCATATTTCACTGTCTTGTAAGACATCATTTTCGATAAATATTCTGCTGTAGACGGCTATTGTTCTAAGATTGAAAGACGGAGTAAAATCACAATAAACGAGATGGAACACGGATCTAAGAATTACTGAATAAACTGTGCTTGACTGGGATCTGCTTGACAGTGGCTCACACAGTACATTCTATATGGAAATTAGTTTTATTACAGACTGTAAGCACCTATCGAGCAGACTCTCAGTAGAATAATCAGGTGCGCTTGTTAAGTGTCCAAAATTACGAAATTGACTAGTGTTGGCTTATGTTATCTTATATTGTTCTAGTAATCATTTAAAAGCGCTGAATAAAGAAATTACAATTAAATCTTGTCCCAACACAAACCCATCCGTTTGCGAGTTGTCGTGTTCCATTCATGAATAGTCCGACGTGGCGATCTATAGGATCAAGACCCAACAGCGGAATTTATTATGCACTGAGTATGATTTTAATAGGTTCTGCGGTTCGGGTTGTCCAGCAGTTTAAGTACTTACGACTGGAAAGACGACACAGACATAGAGAGAGAGAGAGAGAGAGAGAAATGCTCTCTCTATAAGGTGCAACGTAGGTTTGGCAAGTGTAGCGACGCTGTGAAAGTAACGCTGTTTCAAGCTTACTGCCAGTGTTTCTACACTTGTCAACTCTGGACCAACTACCTGAGAAGGTCGATGAGCCTGATGGGGCTGCCGCGTTGGTGCAGTGCGTCGGGCATGTTCGCCGAGGCGAGGGTCCCTGACTTTTTCTGTGTCATCAGGACATGTTCGTTTCTGGGAGCGACTGCTAGCCTCAGACAACGCCATTCTCCAGGCTGGTAGAGGGGGTGTCCAGTCCTATTTTTAGCTACTGGCTCTCCGTGCACCGGGATGCAAACCGGAAATAATGTGGAAAAAATAGACTAGACTAGGTTTTTTCTAGTTGTAGTATTTAGTTTTATTTATATTATTATTATTTGTATCTTTTTATTATTGCATATTTTTTTTGCTTTTTATGACTTTCTAATAATGATTATCTATCTATCTAATACCTTTAAATGAGCAATTCTTGTATATATATAATTCGGATCTCGGAAACGGCTCCAGCGATTTCGCTGAAATTTGGTATTTTGGGGTATTCGGGGGCAAAAAATCGATCTAGATTAGTCTCATGTCTGGGAAAATGCGCGTTTTCGAGTTTTCATGCGTTTTTTCCTTCGCATTATTCGACGCAAAATATGATGGGAAATTTCACGCTGTCAAACATAATCACTTTAGCCGAGTGGTTCACACGTGTCATTCCGTCCGAGATATCCGCGTTCAAATCCTGGTTGGAAAATTGCTTTTATTTATGTTTTTTGTGTGTTTAGGGGCAGAATTTTTTTTTGTTTTTAAAGATAGCTAAGCTCGGTCGCCCAGATATTTATTATTAAACAGAACAACGCCAACTGATTGTGTCTCTTCCATCACTATATACCTCCGTGTCACCGGTGTAATAATGAAGAGTTCGGGACGATATCAAAGCGTTCATCGCCGGTAATTGTTGTAGCTCGGCAATACAGACAATGAAGCTGACGATCAGATACAGCTGATGAACAAAGTTGTCCTGAAAACAAAGAGAAGGGGAATATCAACACCTTATTTCTTGCCATGGACATCGTCATAGGCAACAAAGAAAAAAATCCGAAGAAAGGCAGCAGTCATAATTATGAAAGGGCTTCGTTTGTACATTATAAAACACATTTTTTTAGTTTTTGAGTTAACATGAAAAAGGTGTATAATAATTAACGCGTTCAAAAAGAACTAAAAACTGACTTCAACGGCCTTAAAAATTTGGTTTTTGTTGATTTTCTCAAAGATCATTCAATCAAATTCGATAAAATTTATAGGGACCACCTCTGAAGTATGTTCTACTAAACAAAAAAGATTTCCTAAAATCGGTATACTATTGGCGAAGTTATCGCGTAACAGACATACAAAAAAGAAAAAAACATACGCGTCGAATTAAGAACCTCCTCCTTTTTGAAGTCGGTTGAAAATAACACCCTCTCTTTCTCCGTAGATCCGTGAAAACAATACAGAAATTTGTGTAAATAGTACAGGAAAATGTAGGCAATATTTCTATCTATAGAATAGTTTTGAAAAAATCTTCAAAACGGCTTGTCAAACAGGTGTGCGAGCGGGAAAAAATGTTACTTTAAAAATAACGTATTTCTTTCGATCGCGAGCGAGTTCGAATCGCACTTGGCCCTTGTTGTTTTTGCTAAAATATCTGCTATGTATAGACATCGGTTTGTTTAAATTTTTTATATGTATATTCAAGTGAAACTTAAATTACACAATGTTAAGGAAACATTAAAAATCTTATCTAATTTGCGGGCAATACCAAAAAACAGCAAGCAAAAAGTTTATAATTAACTGTCTGATTCTTCAAAGAAGTTCAACTTCATTTAAAAAAATCCTGCGACGTTTATCGAGGTAATTCCCCGTTAAATAACAACGCTAATTTAATGATTTGATTCAATGATAATTCTATAAAATTTGTCGGGTTTGAATATAGAATGCTATATTACTTAGCGTTGTAGCTAAAATTATCTGTGTTTTAGTTTTAGTCTTATTATTTTGAAAACCTTATTTCTGGTGAGGTTTAGACATCAGTTTCCTTACAATCGATTATTACCATACTGATTTTCTAATTCTGTTCTTTACTTTCAAAAATAAATTGACGGATTGAAGATATATAGATAAGGCAAAGTTACAAAGGCTCGAACATAGGCGTCAGGTTGCCTGCTTTTCGGTATTTTATAGGATACATTTTGGAGAGTGTGCGCAGCAGCTATTTTTGTTGATTCCACCTTCGCCGTTCAAGTACCGGTCAAACAGAAGAACGGCAGACCTTCACCCGTACACTGTAGATATTCCTACAGCTCGCACCAAGCGTTTCGCTTCCACATTTATCGTGCGTACAGCAAAAATATGGAATACACTACCGGTTTCCGTGTTCCCTCAAAACTACAACTTGGGAATCTTCAAAAGAAGAGTAAATAGGCACCTTCTAGACCAACACGTAACATCATCGACCTCATCGTCACTAAACATCAGGTGAGATTGAGGTCAAGTTGGTCTATTTTCTGTATTAAAAAAAAATTGACATGCTTATAGGTTTGTCATTTCAGATCGGATTTATACTTAGCTAAATGACTGTAAATAAATGATTATTCATTGTAATATCCTGTTTTGACCAGCACAGCATGTTTGATAACAGGGATTCACATAAATAATTAATGCATCAATCAATACATCACACTTGTATTTTGTATACACTTGTTTATTATTGTTCGATGCGCATGAGTTCACGAGAGTTCAACTAAAGCCGGGGGTTCCTGAGATATGCACTAACTAAGCTAAGAGGCACATAACGAAATTCATAGTATTATTGCCCAACTACTGCGAAGCCAAAAGGTGGACTATTATTTTAGCAACCTTTGTATGTGTGTATGTTTACTTATGTCATCTCGCGGTATCGTAAAAGGCGACTAAGCAATCTTACTGCGCTCACTGAAATAGTGACCGTAGAATGAAAAGAGATACGTGGTGATCTTAGTCAATATCAAGAAGGCTCTTGATGATGATGGTCACTAATTTCGCACTCTAGAGTATAAGCGCTGTGGTGAAGTAGATAATTGTTACACTCTTTATGGCTTGTGTTCTGGGTTCTAACCCGCGGCAGAAATAAAGTTTTTTTAAAGAACTCCGAGCAAAGCTCCGTTACCAAGATATTATTATACTCGTATATATTATAAAAGAAAGTGTACAATGTGGGTGCCTCTAAACTCATAAATAAGTCCCGGTACGATCAAGGGAGTTATATGGTGTGGTAGCCCTCTGTCTTCCGTTCATGAAGAAAGCTCACGTTTTTACCTAAAGGGCGTTATTTTGAAGATATGAGGGCTGGAGTTTTCATCCCCTGAAATTTCTAGAACACTCCAGAACATTCGAGATCAGAAGAAACTTCAGTGTTTGAATATATACTTCTCGACAGAAAAATCGAAACACCTTGCAAGTTTATGTTTTGTAAGGATTATCAGAAAAATGTGTATATTTAGAAATATATGTCAAATAACGTTTAATAGTGAATAATATGAGATTTTCAAATCCTAATGATAATGTTCTATATTCAAATTAAATTTTCATAGGTTTTTATCAAAATCCTTACAAAAGATAAACTTGCAAGGATTTTTCTGTTGAGAAATATTTATTAAAGAAATTAAACGTCTTATATTTTAAAGTTTATCATTTTATTCCAACTAGCACACAATCTCATATCAACTCCATGAGCGAAGCTAACTAGCTCCCACCTAGTTTCTAATAAAAATTCCGACGTAAAACAACACTTTTTTTACTAAATAATCAAATATTCTTAATTTTAAAAGATTCTGCCTATTGAAATGATGTATCACAAAAAGCAGCCATGTGCGTGTCGGGCCACGCGCAGTGTAGGGTTTCGAAGTTGGGCAAACATAGGACGATGTAAAGGAATTTTCATTGGAATTTGTACGAAACTTTCATTATGACATATCAAAGTATATTCTATTATTTGGTCGACTATTACTCGTTAACCTGTAAAGGAACCTAGGTCGTGATAGTTTTCATTTTAACTTCAATATAATACTACTGTGAATTTTCCATATTTTTAAAAGCAATAATTTAGAAGATAGAGTATAATATAAGTCATCAAAAGATTTTATTGTCAGAGATAGACGCAAATATTTAAATTATTGCTATTTAACGTAGCCATATTCTCGATGGATAATCGGAAATTGGAATGCTTTTGATACTGAAAATGATCGGCTAATTTGAAATTGGAACTAAAGCTACGGACAAATTCATAGTCATGAATTGTTGATCCGTGTGCAGTCCCTAGGAGACCTTGTTGATTTTTTAAATTCAGAACCATATTTCATTGGAATATAATAATATGTAACCATCAAGTGAATAAAAAGTACATTTTAATAAACCTGACTGCGTAAATGACACGTTCCGCGAATGTATGGCGCCAAGGCCTGGTTTTGTACACTTATAATTTTAAAAGACTATTATCAAAGAAACGTGATTTCGTTACCATTTTTGTATATTTTGGCTTAAGTTTATTTGTACAAAAACATATAAAACACACGATAGCTAGGACTTGACGTTGAAAGCAAAGATGGCGTAAATAAAATGACATTTGACGCTGTCACTTAGTACAAAAAGAATGATTTTGTACAATTAAAATAAATGCAAAAATGTAATTATAGTATTTTTCTATACATGTTTATATTATTACTTGATTTTTCAAATAGTGCACAAGAGCAGGCCTAATATGAAACAAATCTTTTGTTAACTTTTTATGATTTTGATATACCTAGTGTCACTTTCACAGTCACGACACGAATCTAACGATACCTCTCAAGCTAAAATCCATCGCAGAGCGCAGAGCGTGCCAAACAATTATACTTACATACTCTCGAAAAACATAGTCCTCCTTCTGGAGCAGTCGGGTAAAAACTAAGTTTGTTTGTCTTTATTTCACGCCGTAACTGAAAGTGAGAATGACTTGATTGTTTTGGTATCGAAGTAAATGAAACGCCGGAAAATGACCTAGTCTAATTTTTTTTTCCCGATCGGACATATTGATCCCGTGGAGTAAATTCTTAAGTCCACGCGTGCGAAGTCGCGTGCACAGCTTGTATTATTATAATCATTACAGGTTATCTCCTATATTGACCCTTGTAAGTTTATCTATCCTGGCTACTGCTAATATTATTACGACTATTTTAGTATGTCAGCTATTCTATTTTTAAAACGTTATAACATTTACTATGCGTTCAAAAAGAACTGTAAACTGACTTCAATTGCCCTAAAAGTCTACTTTTACTAAGGCAAATTTAAGATTTATATCGTTTTCTCATGGATGCCGTTGTCAGAACTGGACCAAATTGAAATGGGACCACACGGGAAGCAACACCTTACAAATAAAGAAAGAATCATCCAAATCGGTTCACCGTGCATCAACTATGTGTCAACAAATGACTCATCCAGTAATAACGCATCTCACACAAATAGGGGCAGTCCCCATATCGCATTCTGTTATATAAAAGGAGCAAGGTTTAACACACAAACTACACTTGAGCTTTGGAAGCAATACAAAACAGTACTAGATTTAGGAGCTAATTGACAAATTAATAAAAATAAAATGTCCTCGAAAATATTCGTCTTCATGGCAGTTTTGCTTGTTGGAGTGAGCTGCAGTAACATGCATCGTCCCTACCAGTACGAGTTTGAGGGTGCTAACATTTTAGAAGACAGTAGGGACGATCACTTTATCGAAGAGGGAATAAGATACATACCAAGTCGAGTTGCCTATGAATATGAAGGTAAGCTTTTTTTGGCCAATAGAATTTTTTGGTAATGGAAATTAAGATTCATCCAATTATAATGCTTTTAAGGTATTTCAAGGTTATCATTGCAGTTGACATGAGGGTCCTTCATACATCGCCACGTTGAACTTTCCTTGAGGGAATTTTTTCCATTATAACTGTGATAATCTACCATAAGCCCACCGTCCCTAATGTAACCGAGATTCGTCGAACGAATTGAACAGAATTTTTAACATGTGGGTCTTTGTGTTTTGGAAAGAACTGCGTCTGTTCCAAGATCAGGGGTAAATCAAGAGGCTATTATTGATTCTAGATGACGAAACCGCACCTCACAGAAGAGTGTCAAGGCAAGTCCATGGTAAGATGAACACTAATCCTGACGGCAGCGTTAACCTCGCTGCCCAGCTGCCAATTGCAGGCAACAACAAACACATGCTCAGTGCTGTTGGGTCCCTGGGCGGAGCGAAACAAGGGAGCTACCAGACTGCTGGTGCGGGGTTGGCTTACGACCACGTGTGAGTTTGAACAGCTATATATTCCTGAGTTAGAAACGGGATAGAATATCCAAAAACTCATATTGTATGCACACGTCCTCAAAATGTTTAATTTTTAAATTTTTGTTAGCAGTAACGGCCACGGATTAAGTCTTACCGGCACCCACATTCCAAGCTTCGGAGACCAGCTCACGGCGGCAGGGAAGCTGAATCTGATCAACACTCCAGACCACAAACTCAACGCCAATGCCTTCGTCACCAATAATATGCCAAGTATTCCCAACATTCCTAACTTCCAGACCCACGGAGGCAGCCTTGATTATATGTTCAAGTAAGTTAACAATACTCGTATTTCCTCGAATTGACCAATCGGTTGATCGGTCAAGCTTAATTTAATATTGACGAAGTAATGATTCTAAAAGCAATAAGCAATATTAAATTATAATTATCAACAAAAACGCTATTGAATATAGCGATAAAGTACAAGAAAATGTATAGAATATTCTCTAACGATCAATGTCACCAACCAATTGGTCCTAGACTTCAAATTAGCACCAAAGTTTCAACCAATAGCACACTGATTACGTTCGCGAACTGTGGACAGAAAGTAGTCGCGCGTGAGTAGTACGACCAGTCTCGACGTAACTCTTAAAAGGTATATGACGCAAATTTTTCGAGAACGACGAGCTCTCGAGGCGAATGCTTTTGATGATCGTATTATTCCTTTTTTTAAATGAATGAAGAAAAACATTTGTGGCCTAGCACTTTTAATCCAAATAAAACTTTGAATTTTGAGATCAATTCTATGAATGTACCTATGTCTTAAATTTCTTCAATATTTTACTTTCCTCAAAACAGTGAGCTGCACTACGTATATTGGATTTGACTTAAATTTTAATTCTTTGAACCTTTAAAAAATCGCAATACTCTGGTGGTTACATCGGGAAACACTTCCAGAACTTTCCTACTCTAATGTTGATCTCATAATCACACGCGATAGGTACCAGACCCTATTGTAACCTAAGGTCACCGACATAGCTCGACGAGTCATTGAGCTGGCAATGGGCAGGTCACATCGCTCGAAGTACCACCTACCGGAAAATATCTACCGGGCCTTCCCCCTACTAGATGTACCGACAACCTTGTTCAGTTCGTGGGGGAGCCGCTGGATGCAAGTGGCTCGGGACCGGTCAATGTGACATACCATGGAGGAGGACTATGCCCAGCAGTGGACGTTTCCCGGCTGATGATGATTGTAAACTCAAGTCATGCCTCCTATTAAATAGCTAATACATCAACTAATTATACCTTTTATCGAACAGGGACAAAGTCGGAGGTTCCTTGGGAATGTCACAGACGCCTCTCTTCCAAAAGACGGACTACTCAGCCATGAGCAACCTGAACCTCTTCAGGGATAGAACATCTTCCTTGGACCTCAATGCTGGATTCTCCAAATCCGTATCACCTTTCATTCAGAATTCCCGCTGGCAGCCCAGTGCTGGGCTCTCCTTCACCAAGTACTGGTGAGGCTGGAATATTTGTAAGATTCAAAGTGCCATAAGTAATTATTAAAGTAAACGTATTAACTTGTTTTTTCTTTCACCTTTATAACCACTTCCATGGTTTTCTACCGCTTCGATTCAAACCATATAATCGTCTCTTACCATAAAGACCAAGTCAAAGCCAAATATCGTCTTACCATCTATAATTGGTAGCTCAATTCAATTTATTTATAAATACATAGTACATTCTGATGCAAATACGGTAAGCTTTAGCATCGCTTCCAGCGCCACTGTAGGTGATGAAGATAAGGCGCCCGTGGTTAGCAGGCAGGCCATTGTGTGAAGTCCATTTAGCTTCTCGATGCATGTCATCTGGTTGGTCTTGCCCTGCCACCCCCACAGCCGTATCTGATCATGGGTCTCGCAATCCCCGTGTAGAGCCACAGTGCGATCTATGGTTTAAGACCCCATTTGGCACGAACCATCCGTTGACATACTCCCAGTGCCATCTTGGCCTTCTTGATCTCATAGTTAATGTGTGAGTTCTAGGATAGTCTGTGATCGAGGATAACTCCTATATATCAAGGTGACAGTGAGTGGTTGGGCCCGGTGGACCACACCCCCTTGTCTCAAATAAATAATAACTAAAGTAAGGTGGTAAACTGGATATTATAGTCGAGGTGTTTATAGGCGAAGCCGAGTACGTTTAATAAAATAGCTAGAGTACTTAGGAGTGCTATTACTCCTAAGCACTCTAGCTTCTTTCTTCTCACCTAATTAACAAAAGCCGCATAAGCGAAATGAAATGCAACACTCAAACTTGCTCAAACCCATATTGCTTTTAAAAGAATATTGCAAACGGTCGCCATATTTAGAGAGCCATTTCATTTGATTCGCGTCTATACAGTTACAATAATTGCGTCGAAGATGTCATAAAATCATAGTCATTGAAACTATGCTCAGATGACGTCACTACGTATAATTACAGCTGTAATATTGTTTGGTTTATTTACGGATAGGGCAGGACACCGAGCGCGGTGCGGCGCGGCGCGGGCGCTCGCTCTGGGACCCGCGCTTTAATCTCGCCTCCGTCGAACCACATTGTGTAGGGTGACCATAAAAACCCATTTATTATTTTTATGGCCCACTGCTGGACACTAGAATGTGTAAGTGATGCAAGTGATATTACCCGACCGCGTACTGTTGCAGCAAACATCACTTGACAATCTCAAACATTACTCATTACCTCCCGGCGCAGGTTTATACGTTCTGCGCTGCGCCGCTCACTCGCACGTAGCAAACGAAAGGGTGCACTGCGCGGGCTCGAATCCTCTGACAAAACCTGTCAAAACCATAAAGACGGATAAAACGTGTATGTGTTACTGCAACCGTATTACTTAGAAGATAAGGCTTACATTCTACATATTTTAATTCAAGTGATGTTTGGAGAACACGTCATTCATTACAAATAATACTATAGCAAAAGCAATGTTTGCGCTGTCTGACAGCGCGCGGCGCGCATTTTAGGTGATGTTTCGAGTGATGCGTAATGGTACGAAGTAATATCAAGCGGTACGAAAAGTAATGACATATAACATTACTATAAAAAGCACTGTTTTGCGCATGTCTACTTGACACAGTCATACCCCACCAGATCTCCGTATCAAAGATAGACATAAATTAAACTTTCCCTCCCCTCTTTGGATAGACAGGGGAACGGTGAAACGGTCGGATATATATATATATATATATATATATATATAAATCCGATCAGTTTACTTGTAGCAAACTCAGGCAGCTGGTGATGAAATGAACTTAATTACAATTTAAATACCTCAGGCAATAACCGATACTGATGTATACCGATACTGATATCAGCTGCCCAAGTTTGCTACAAATGTAAACGGAATATGTTATGTACCACATCTGACAGCTAAAAACCAGCTGACTTGCACATCTTATTTTGAATTCTTACACACTGTATACTAGGTTCATTTTATTTTATCTAAATAAAAAATACAGATCTTCATATACAATTTGATTAATACAAAATAAAAGTATTGTATTTCTTGTTCTTCCTTTCATAAGTCAAGTCTTTTTACTATAGTCTCTGCTACATATTCAAATATATAATAATATATATATACTCTATGAAACCGTAAGTGTGGCCACCCCGGATTCTACGCTCAAACGGAGAGCGCACCTTAATTGGCGACCCCAATACGTTAGAAGCAACCCAACCGACATGGAAATTATACCTCGGGGGAAGTCCTAGCTTAATTGCCCGTACAGGTCCTAACTATAGACATAATACTGTCAGAACTTGGATTTACATATGACATGAATTAATGTGGAATCCGTGATTCCATTGCAGCGATTTGAAATTATATTTATGATTTTCACTTTGTTAATTATTCTTGTTCTGTACGGAGCCCTCGGTGCGCGAGTCTGACTCGCACTTGGTCGGTTTTTGTCCTATCAAAGTACGGAACGCCAAAAATGTGGTAGATTGACCCGACTGATTTTTCGTCACAAATAATAATATGCACCGAACAATCCTCTAACGAATGCGCCTCGATTTTCGTTATCAAATTAGTTTTGTACTACGACACTAGATGGCGCTAGTAGTATGTTATATCGCACGTCTCCAAAAAAAATACGTTGGTTGTATGGAAAAATCCTTAAATATTTATTTTATTCTGGTTTTATTGTTGGTTGGTATGGTTATAGTATTTGTTGTTATAGAGGCAACAGAAATACATCAGCTGTAAACATTTCAACTGTCTAACTATCATAGTTCATGAGATACTGTCTGATAACAGACGGACTGACAGATGGACGGACGGACAGCGAAGTCTCAGTAATAGGGTCCCGTTTTTACGCTTTGGATACGGAACCCTAATGACCTGCAACATTTAGCTAGAGCATTTATAACTAGAGCTCTTGTGTGATATTTTCTCACATATTTTACATTTCCATATAAAGCAACAGCCTTCTATATGAATGTGTTACTTCGTATGAACAACGTTTCACTTATTTACAGCTCGGCATAAAGGTAATAATAATAAACAGGCGCATTAACCCGTTAATCGTGGAAGAGGTTGTTTAACAGAAAGCTTTGCGTAATTCACGTTAACGGGGTACGTTGAAATGCTGAATTATTACAGTGATAAAACGTAGGTCTGTAAAGTAAATGTTTTCAAAGAGCCTTAATCGATATACATATTTAAAGCGGGCTATTGAAATTATAATAAAAAGAAAAACCACATCTGCGAAAATATCAAATGTTTAAACTACTACAGCCCTGTGACAGAAGGACGGACAGTAGAACAAGGATCACCGATATAGCTCGACGAGTCAGTGAGATGAAGTTGAAATGGGCAGGACACATCGCTCGAAGAACCTATAACCGGTGGGGTGTAAAAGTTCTCGAATGGTGGCCACGTACCCGGGCTTGTACCGTCTAGTAAGCTGGACCGACGAGCTGGTTAAGGTCGCTGGTAGTCGCTGAATGCAAGTGGCTTGGGGCCGGTCAATGTGGCATACAATGAAGGAGGCCTATGTACAGCAGTTTTCCGGCTGATGATGATGTCCCGTTCTCTTTCATCAACAGCCTATATATGTCCCCACTGCAGGGGCTCTGGCCTACTCTCTTACAGAGAGTGTATCGGTCGTAGTCCACCACGCGGACCCAGTGCGGAACGGCTGACTTCACAAACTTCAAATGCCTGTGCAAGACGTCCTATGCGCCACCGACGCTTTGGCACTCTTTGCTGTGTGTCAACTTAGAAACAGCAAGCGAAGTAAGGCTACAGGGCAAGGTTATAAACAGCCCTCACCTCCTCAGACTTCTGAGATATGATTATCTAATAAACCCATAAACAGATGCCAATGTTCTGAAACTTTTCCATAATCGCATTCTACCGTACCTTACGTATGTGACATGTTCATATTCTTGAGGCGGGAGTACAAAGCAATCTTGGTGCGCAGGCAAGCTAAGATAGCCTGGTTTTGAAAATAGAATAGTGTAAGTGCACCATCCAAGTACCGTCTGAAAGCGTCCATCAGTCGTGGCAAAGGAGTCCTTTGCCAAACACAATCGTGCGAGCGGTCGCAATGTGTCGCCGTGATCGAAATAAATGGTCGGCCCGCTTTAGTTTGGAAAGCGGGACCTTCCGGGGAACGAACCTTTTTGCCGTTTTCAATAGACCCGACTTTATCGCACATCTTTGTGCTCTATCCGACTTGGTGTTGGACCAGACTAGACGCGAATGTTTGAAATTGAATTTTCATTTGCTGTAAATTAATTGAAACCTTTAAATTGTTAGTGGTAGGCTCAAAGCAAAGAATATTAGCATAACATGTGCATGCTTTATCGCAGGCACGTAATTAAACTAGAACTAAGTACAGAACAGACATTCACCGCCTCCTACCTCTCACCTCTCCCCGCAGGAAAGTGCGTTTTTATGCGAAGTAACGCACACATGCGCTTGCGTCTTCCGTCATCCGCTTGTTGTATGGGAATAGGAATAGATATAACGACATTTATTTGAAGAGCCCGGCCTGTGCCGCAGGGTTGTGTACGATAGTCGACTACGACAACTTGAAAAACTTGCTCTTAACTCCACACGAACGAGGCGGCTTGCTCTATGGCCTTATATTCTGTACCTACTGTGTTCCAATAATTATACATAACATTTACCCACCTAATAACAGTCACATGTTGGTATATGCTTTACAGATAATTGATTACAGATAACATGTATGACTATATGCTGATGATGATGTCCTCCACCCCGACGTTACCTTGGCATGTGCGCGGCAGTGACCTGCGAAACTGAATTTGTTTTTAAATGTCTTTTCGCAACTAGCGCAATACAGCTGCCCTTGGAAAACTGAGACTAAACTAGATGTGTATAAAGCGATTGTCTTGCCAATCCTATACGCCTCCGAGACAGGAGTGACATCAAACGCCTTGATCCATTCCACTTAAAATGTCTTCACGCAATTCTTCGAGTAATACCTAGTATAGTGTCACATGTATTCCTATGAAGCTTAGCATATATATGCTAAGCTTCATAGGAATACATGTGACACTACGTAGGGTAGCAATATGCTTGAGGGGAGGTCAATATTTTATAATATTTTATGTTTAATGTTCTATGCTATTAATCTCATAATTCAGTTACTCAGAACTCATTAAATGGCCAAGTGCAAACCTATGCACATGTAAAAAACATGTACGCTTACAGCCTAGATCATAAATAGAGAAGACATATACGATTCGTACAACACGTAATTTTTCTTATCAAAAAAAAACTGAAAAAAAAAACTTCATTTCACTTACTTTATTCTATGTATAAAACACAGGCCGCAAACTCAGCTTGTGCCTGAACCACGGTAAGAGCTTTCAGTTTGAGAGCCCCACAAAATTGCAAAGGGTGTAAGATTTTTTAGGTTTTAGTAACAAGGAGCCGTTTTTGTTTCGACATTTTTGTTTTCGTACATGTCTGTCTGTATCTGAATCTGATGTTCTTCGTAATTCTAAATGAGACTCGAAGCGAATATTTAACTTAATATACATTTAATATTTTGATATTACTTTTCTTGGTTTTCTATCGCCAAATCGTTTCACACTTCTTGTGTCTAGTCTGGATCTACCTTCAAACCTTTTAATAGCAACCGAAATGCTATAACTCAAGAAGGGGATTTTCGTGGATTTACGAACTTAAATATTACTATAATGTTTCATTTGTGATTTTTCAATTTAGCTGTCAATTCTTATCTCTTCCAATGCCAGTTAGCTTTTTTGATGCTTTGGTAGTTTCCGCTAAATTGATTACGGATATAAATAAAAGAAGAAATTAAATTTATATTGATTTAATTTAGAAAGAACAGATATATAACAGCAGGTAGAGTACATTGACATCCAACAGTTTTCAATACTTACAAATATTTCCATTTTATTAGCCCTTAAACGAATGGTTTTATTTCAATTACATTTATGTGCTCAGCAGATTTAAATACTATTTCCAAATTGATATAAGGACCCTAGAGCCACATAGGTATAACAAAAATTTATTACACTTAATAAGTGAAAGATCAGTAACACGACTGTATGTCCTTTTTATGATTCAACATAATATTACTGAAGTAGAAAACCGGACCATTTTAGCTATCTGTCCGATATGTATCAGTCCTCCTGCCGCAGGCCTGTATCTATTGAAATGTAATTATGATTGATACATACATATCACCGGTACACACCTATTAATATATAGTGTATAGTCACTCGAAATTTTTACAGAGGTCTACTCGTATTATGACCGCTATAAACAACAACTTATGAAGGAAATGATTAACTAACTATTCACTTGTTTTATTTACATATTTTTTTAAATACTATACATCTATTTTACTAGGGTTGCAACGATTATGAAGCGGTGCATCGTTTTGCATCTGTAATCGTAATAATTACGACACGGTGCACCGGAGTGAGAATCGTGACGATTATTAAAATTAAAAATTCAATACATCAACAACGTCCATCGGAACGCGTCCTGTTCATATGGGCTCCAAATCCATGTGCTAAACTGTTACTTTTAAAAATATGAAAAAATTCACAATAATAGCATGTATACGGAACTTAACAAGTAAATACGTTCAAAAAGAACTGGAAACCGAATTCAATTGCAACCTAAAACTTTATATCGATCAAAGCCACACTGCTTGAACTGTTCCGTGACCGATGTACTGTCAATATACTCCGGCAAATTTTGGCGTCGACTTTAGTTTAGAACCGAGACCATATTTTTAAGTATGTTATTTCAAAAGTAAGGTCTGATGGGATACTTGAAATAATATTTTTTCAGTTATACCCTTTTGCCATGGGCACGTAATACAATTTCTTAGGTCCAAAGTGGCAAGAGTCGGTTCTTGCAATGTAAAAGGTTCGCAACGCTTTGTTGTCGATTTTATCGCGGAGTTAGAGGTTCCTTTTTTATTTACCGCGATATGGTTCATGTCGACCGACTGACGGGCTGTTTCAGCGGAATATAGCTGGGAAGCTAGTGCTGCTTGCTTTTATTCCTTTCTAGGTTTTATAGCGTCAGCATAGGACGAAAGTAATATTTAAAAAAGTAAAATTTATAAACTTATATTTTAAGAAATGTTTTATTTTAGTTAAAATATTCGTTTTTAATACATGTGTTAAAAAAGTGATACGTTTCGTAGCTGTTTGGCGTGCTAAAAGTTCGTGATTTCAGAATTTCAGATGTTATAAATAAAAAGGCACTAGTGCTATGCCGTGCCGTGCCTTATGCCGTGACTATATCTATCTCTTTTTCTGTCTTTGAAGTTGTAGTTAGACTCCACCTTAGATATGAGGTCCTGGTACTTTCGTCTTCATCTCATCCGATATTAAGTGATTAAAAGCTGACAAATGGAAGCGTGCTCACCCAGAAACGTTACTTATGTTACTAGCTATGTTTTCTGTGCTAACACAATAATCTTCATCATAATTTTACTATTTGTTATATTTTTTGAAAATGTATTAAAAAATGTTGTTCAAAACTCGTACGAAAATGTAAATTCAATCTCGTTTGAAAACTCGATTGAATTTACAGACTTTTCGAACTAGATTCGAATTGTATGTACTGTAGATTAGGAATGACGAGTGGCTATGATTATTAAAAAGACTTTTAATCACTTAATATCGGATGAGATGAAGACGAAAGTACCAGGATATCATACCTAAGGTGGAGTCTAAATAAGACCGACTCAAAATAAGACGATCCTACGTTTTTATGAAGCAGGCAAGAGTAAGCTCGCTAATATATACCTACGTTACTTATTTAGGTCGCCGCTTGGCTCTTTCACGCAACAGTAGGTAATTTATTTGCAAAGTTCATAATAGAATGCCTGGGACAGAGATGTCCAACAAACTTCTTTGTAGACTATAGTGAGGTTATGGAAATTAGTGAGTATAGAGGCACACTGAGCCCAAAGATAAATTAAAAACAAATTTAATCTTTGTTTTTCTTCCGACCGAGTTTCCATTGACTAAAAAATTTTACGTGAAACATTTTATCGAGATATGAAGTTATTTACGTATTTCTTTCAGTTTCAAAAAGAAGCACAGACTGATGGTAAGTGACGATATGACTCGTCAGCCTCCATAGCCACTCCGTCGTCGCTGAACACGTTGATTGGTTTTGAAAATCCTTACCCTCTATTCCTATACCAACTGAAATACAGATTCCGTGAAGTCACTTCCTATTTCTTCACTTGATAAATGTTAAAGTTAAATGCTTAGTGAAATCTCAAGAGATGAATATTTGCTTCATTTAGACTTCATTATTTCGTTTAAAATACACTCCATGGGAAGATATAGGCTAGTTCTTGTCTAGAACCTAAAACACATCGTTATTATTGACCCCTCATGAGTTCACGTAACGGGTCTAAACACTATTAAATAACAAAATAATAAACAATTCAAAAAAGTTATGAAATGATTCCTTTGTCAGAATAAGTCCAAGGACGCGAGGATGCGCTCCCGGAAATATGCTCGGAATACCTATAAAATAATGCAATTCTTCAGGCGCACGTAATTTTTTTAAAGAATATTAGCGCAATGAAAATTTTATTTATATTTGTTGTTCTTTTAAATAAACAGTATAATTTTTTTTAATTTTTTTTCTTCTTGATTATGTTCCAGTATAACATAGTGGATTCGAATAAGGAGTAGAAAAATATCAGATAATAATAATGAATCCCAGAAATGTGATCCAAATAGAAAATAAGCACGTTGTTTCAGTGTCATCCGTTGTCCTCTCAGTGTACCTCTGGTAGAATCTGCTCGCGTCATCGCTGGAGCGTGAAATGGAACGGAGGGTTGTTAGCAGACTGTCTTCGCCCAAGTTTCTCGCAAAAAGACGAACTCAAACTTCGTTCGCTGCAACAGTTTATCGAGTTTCAGATAGATGAGCTTGTCGCACATAAATTGAACTATTTACCGTTTAAATTTTATTATTTATATTTTAAAAATACTAGTAAAGCCTATATATACTGGCAATGTTACAACAATGCTATTTACACTATTGTTAGGGCGGCAGGCTTTGATATCACGGTAATAGTTACTCAGGCGAAGCAAGAAAACGGAGGGTGTGAAGAAAACCACCTCCGTGGCGTGTTGGTTTCATAGTTGTTCTCACGATATATCTGTCACTGGTTCGATTATCTATGCGGTGCGTCTCTGATAACTCGGCTACTTTGGAGCTATAAGCTTTAAATTGATGGTAAGTGACATTACGGCCATTGGATGGTAAGCGAGCTCACACATAACCGTCAAGCTAAGAGGCGCCGGCTCTGTTACCTTTCCGGTAGCTAGCCAGGCGGACGTATAAAATGCCCTACTACCAACCAAACAGAGTACCGATAGATACTCTTGAAATAATGTGAGAATGTGTATTGTAGTTGTTGGAATGGTTTTGCGTTTGTTTTTTGAATTTTTAAGCGTTTTGCTTCTAATTTCATCACACGTACAGCCAGGGAGTGGAACGCACTGCCGGCGTCTATATCCCCTGAAAACTACTACTTGAGTGTCGCTTACCATCAGGTGAGATCATGGACAAGCGTTGGTCTATATTCAGTTTAAAAAATATATTTAAATGTAATTAACAGCAATGTGCAAAATTATAATTGACGATACACACAAAGCCCGCGCTAACACCCGTCGACTGTTTTATATTGCGTCTTGTTTATTTTGTTGTATGTACCTACCCACTAATATAAAGAATATTATCTACTATTAATTTATTTGCTATTATTGTTTAAAATTCTTTAGGTGTTTTCTTTAATGACTACACACTTTTTGTTTTTGTCTTGTATACTCTAAAAAATATATATAAAATCTCATAACTTTTATTTACGAATGTTGTCTGCGAACATTTTTGCTCTAGTTCCAAGTGGTTTTTTTTTAGAATAAATATATTTAACCCCATACACGTTGTAATCCGTCTAATCCGTTGAGGATTAGGATAAAAATCTTTATGTTACATTTTGTAAACCACATGATACTAATGTTATTTTATTATTATGTGTAATGCGTAGGTAATTCTAATAAATAACGAGTATTAATAACATATTACTTCTACAGTCTAAACCGTTCCGGTAACTGTGACTTTAGCGTGTAATCTTGAGGAGTAGACAATTTAATAACCTCACTCCTCACGGCGGTAGCTTACGTCACAACTTGTCTCAGGATATTATAGTTTGGGGTTAGGGTGATGGTATGTTAGAAAGGTTTAAGCGATTTTGTGTCAGAAAATAGCTATGAGGTTGATGATGATGATGACAAGCTGGGGCAGTACACTGGTGGACATAGGTCTATGGGTGCACAGTTCTTCTTAGTTATTCTGAACGGGTATCACCTTAAAAGTACAACAACACAACAACCTTTTTTTTTCTTCAAGACTAGAGAAAATGTCGTAAATCCTACGAATAATTAACAAAACTTTTGGCTCTATTCAATATTTCTTATAACTATAAATGTACAACGGATTAGTAAAGAATATACGGATTCCACCTCGTCTAATAATTCGTGACGTCAACAAAAATACACACACTTGTAACTGGCAACGACGTGGCAGTGTATGACGTACAAAAGTAAAATTTTATTGTGTACCTTGTGTGTGACAACCTAAATTGTCTGACCTAGTGCCTGTATACGTGTTCAGTGTAACACGGTATCTGGATGTTCTGGTTTCTGTGTCATATACAGCGTGTATATTTCTTACGGGTGTATAACTTATCCAGATATAGTGTATCCCCGTACAAATAATAATGTGAAAGTAATACTTTTATACTGTTTAATAAAGAGCTTATCATTTTTAAAAGCATGACCAAGCAGCAATGTATTCCGTCCAAGTTGACTTGACGAATGATAAGCTGTAATAATTAACACGTTCAAAAAGAACTATAAACCGACTCCAACTGCATTAAAAATGTTCACTCATAGAGGTAGAATCATCTGGGTACATATTTCGTTATTGTTGATTTTCTCGAAAAGCGCTTAATTAATTTCGATAAGATTTATACTGGACCACCTCTGATGTATGCTCCACCAAACAAACAAAAATCATCAAAATCGATTCACAATTGCGGAATATTGCGTGACATACATACAATAAAATACAGTCGAAGTGAGCACCTCCTCCTTTGTTGAACTTGTTACGAGTATCAGTCGATAACTTTAGATGTAATGAATACATTGCGTGCTCTATTATTTTGTGTGGAATAACATACACACCAAACTAACGAAATTTACGAAAATGTGTTGTTTAGGGCCAACACTAATTGTCATCAAAATATACGCCCGTATGAGATATACGAGAGAGAGATATATATCTAACCCGCTCGCTTGTGTTCTGCGCTCTTTATCCGGCAGCGGTTTAATTCAACCCCAACGTTAATCGGTGTCGGTACCGATGAGAGCCAATCTCAGTGCGGTTACAGTTATTACATCCAAGCAGTTCCCAGTTCAAGTTACAGTTAGATTCTGTTTGTTTACAGTTACTCTTTGATTAGTTTAGTCGTACTTGCGAGATATGATGTGGCAGAGAACTGATGAATGGGGCGCCAGACGAGTCGTGGAAGAATAATATGTTCCTAGGCTCGGCAAATATGGCGAAAGACTGATACCGGAGGGGTTTTAAATTGTATGATGTAATCATTACAAAATAAAAATATTTTTCAGGCCAAACTAAGTTTGCAAAATACATGGTTAAGCCGCACAACTTGTCACAGGTGAATATGTATGGTTTTCGGAAGTTTTCCCATTAGAACCCTTTACCCTCTTAGCGGAATAAAAATATTCTATCTTTGAGCTGTTTGTGTCACAAACATACAATCAAGCAAAGCTTCACATTTTTAATTGGATAAGTTGATCGTGTAACAATTTACAATTGTCTGATACATATCCTAGTATAGATTTGTTTCTTAATACAAGGAAATATTGAATAATGAAATCAATCAATTCAGTTGAAATAGCTAACACAATTCAAGTAATTATAAAAGTCACAATGATTAAAGTAGGTAATAAATATCCAACACATAAAAGCGTTGAATTAAGATGACTTTGCCATGAAAAAAAATACAAGGAAAAATAGCTTACCATATTCTCCAGAACGCAATACATCCTGCTTGAATATATATTTCAAGTTTTAGGAAAGTTTGGATTATTTTATACATATTTTGGTAGGGAAACATGGCAAAATAGATCAAGTATTCGTTATAAGAGTTTATTATCAAAAAAACTTAAACATTATTTAAATACAGACTCTTTGGAAGAAACACTTATCGTTTATACTTAATTCTTATTAATACTTAATCTAAAACTTGTTTTTAAAAGTGACAGTTACACGTTTTCAAAGTATTATAAAATTGGCGTTATATTAGGATGATAATGATGATGTTAGACATAAAATAGACTTAAATCTTATCTCGTTATCACCATCGGTAGTTGAAAGAGCCTCGACCACCGTAGTCGTGTCTTTGGCCCTCAGTCTTGGTGTAGAACCCTTGCGCTGAGAGGTCAGCGTTCTTGCCGATCGGCCATCTGCCCCCGGCCGCTGCGTCGTACTGTGGAAATATAGCAAGATTTTTTAGTGCCGAGCCGGCCTCGCGCACTAAGGGTTCAGAATATAAAGAAACGTACAAATATTTAACCCTGAAATGAGGTTGATGTTCTCTACCTCGTAGACTAAGTTTGTCAAGGTGTTTTGATGACTTTTGTATGAGGTAGAAACATCGCTTACTTTTCCTGTAATACACAATGGCCTGACTAATGTGCTTATACAGCTTTTTTAACTTTGCGGAGATTGGGGGAGATTTTTATACACACATGATAATTCAAAAATTATGATGCAAATAAATTAATGAAATCTGCTTTAGAATAAAAAATTAATCTCTTTCTTAGAAGGAAGCTCTTTCCCACTCTCAGCAGAATCATAATGGTGATTCCGTTGGATAATTTGAGTCGAAAGCAAAAGTACAGATGAACAAACCCCTATAAAATCTATGGTTAAATTTGCCCTACCATAGCACATTACTTTTCGAGTTCAGAGCCCCAAAACATTATAAACCTAATCGTTAGAGCCACATTAAATGTTACCATGCGTACGCCAGGGAACGGAACGCACTGCCTTCGCTTCCCATCAGGTGATATTGTGGACAAGCGTATATCTATCTTCAGTATTAAAAAGAGATCATTTCCAATATTTGAATGTCATTAATTGTAGGTGCTTACAGTGGTTCGCCCATGTATCTGCTTGCTGACGTCAAAGCTGGATTTAGCGTGGTCGTTGCTCCAGTTGAGTCCAGCTCCCAGGTGGCTGGAGTCACCATATGGACCCAGGACTCTGGTTCCCGAGGCATGAGCGTCCAGCTTGCCACGATTGTCGTTGAAGATGTTACGTTCATACTCAGCTTTTCCCTGCAGCGAGAAAGATACAGTTTGAGAAATGAAAGAGTTGGTTATTTTCTACTTCTTACTTACCTATAACTACGTTTTACCGCCTAAATGTTGGACCAGCAACCCGGAGGTCCCGGCTTCGATTTCCAGTGGTCCTATCGGTACTCGTTTTGGTTGGTGGTAGGACATTTTCTATGTCCCTCTGGCTAGCTACCACCAGCTACCTAAGTCTGCCGCCAAACAGCAGTGTAATAGCACTGTTGCGTTCCGGTATGAAAGGTAACCTCATTCATCCATCAGGTGACATGAAGGACATGTACAAACCCAATATACATTTAAAAAATTAAAAAATACTCTCTGAAGTATATTTCCATAAAATGAATGATGAATAGCGATACCAGAATACAGTTCAGTGAAATCGACTTCGACGACAAAAGTCTTTGATCAGTGCGTGTTGCCAGTGATGACATACGGAACCTAAACGTGGTCCTTTACTGTGGGCCGGATAAACAAGCTCAAAGTCACTCAGCGAGCAATGGAACGAGCTATGCTCGGAATTTCTCTACGTGATAAGGTCCGGAATGAGGAAATCCGTAGACGAACGAAGGTCACCGACATAGCTCGACGAGTCAGTGAGCTGAAGTGGCAATGGGCAGGCCACATCGCTCGAAGAACCGATAACCGGTGGGGAGTAAAGGTTCTCGAGAGGCGACCACGTACCGGGAAACGTCTACCAGGCCGTCCCCCTACTAGATGGACTGACGACCTGGTTAGAGTCGCAGGTGGCTCGAGACCGGTCGATGTGGCGTACCATGAGGGACGTCCAGCAGTGGACGTTTCGCGGCTGATGATGATGATGATGAAATCGACTTACGAATAGTCCAGTGTCACGTGATCCCAGGGTGCCGGAGACCTGTCCACCGCCAGCTGCAGTGCGCCCGATGACGTCACCAGTGTTAGGGTCTACACCCACACCTCTGCGGTACCTAGGCTGGGGCGCGCTAGGGTACCAGTCTAGATAGCTGGAAAACGTGGGGAACGGTAATATATTTGACTGTTGTTTACTTTTAGTGATTTATGTCTTATCCTGTCCTAACTAGCCATATAATGCAGAGGAAAATTAGATTTAAAAATTAAATTTAAAAACAAAACAAACGGAATAGTAAAATAATGTTATTTGTTGAATATACACTCCATTTTGTAACGCAAGGAATCAATTTTACCTAAAACTTATGATTGTTGACCTGAGATCTATGGCGGAAATGTTGAAAACTTTGATATTTGATGACCGGTTACCATTCCGTGTGCCTACACCTTAACGTTGAATTCCTTTTTACGCCACATTCTGTATATCCATTTTTTTTGTTATGTTATTATTTCAAGTAGATACAGTTATAAACACAGAAACCAACTTACCTTTCTTCAAATTCTTGCGCCAGCGCACAAACTAAAACAGCGGCGAAACAAAAGACAAACTTCATTTTGAAAAATATATTTACTATTAAATATTTATTAGTAATACTATGCACTAAGCAGAGCTAAAGACTTGAATGATGCTGAGCTAAATCATGGAGTCGTTTTATACTCGAAAGCTTTGCCTCGGGGATTCCTGTGGACGAGATTGTATGGATGGATGTATTCAGAGTGTACGAGTATGTAATTCCCCGACAATTTGACTCACGCATGTATTTTGTTTTGTTTATTTGTGCCTTACTATGCAGCAAAGATAAGAAGGTCTTTGTTAAAGTTCTGTTGAATTCATTATAAATAAAACAAGGAAAATGATCTACTTTGTTTACTCGATGTATTAATAAGCTATTTGTTAGGGGATTCCTATACTATTCAATAAAGAAATCAAAAAAATTGCATGCGATTAATCAGTTTTTTCGACTTTTTTACTCGCACGCTATGTTGGCACGCTGATTTAGCCTTGCCTCCCGTTATACGGTAATAAAAGATGCTTTTGTAGCTAACTTCAGAGGGGCAAACATAGTCTGCGATTACATTGTTGACTGTCTGGAAAGTAAGATGATTGCTTGGTCAGTCACGTTAATCCGTTGTTACCGGTTACTATCTACGACAGGTAGTAACTACATGAGCCATTTCAGAGGACTGTGGCGGCTCAACAACTCTGACACAAGGGTTTGAGAGGTCATCGAACTTACAACATACACGATAAAATGAGGTGACTTTACATTATTACTTGAGGTGACATGCTTTTAATCCAACGGAATTGTCTCCACCTACCATTGTAAGACAAAGGCCCAGTGCGAATAAAATGTGTTCAAGAAGAACTACAAACCAAATTCAATTGAGTATTTGGCACAAAAAAATCAATTCAAATTCAATTCAAATAATCTTTATTGCACACACACAAAAAATAAAAAAACAGAAAAGAAAAGAGAAGAACATAAAAGGTACAATGAAGGCGGCCTTATCGCTAAAAGCGATCTCTTCCAGGCAACCTTGGGGCAGAAGAATCGTGTGATTAAGAAGGGGGTAAGTAAGTGGTGCTAAATATATATAAATAAATAAATAATAATATATATATATATATACATTATACATACACGATTATGAATCGTTTAGGAGCAGCAGATTGTCAATTAATAAGAAAGACAATGAGTTCAATGTTGATTTTAAAATTGTTGGTCTTGAGAGTCATAACTCGTAAACGGTGCGTCCTACGAGTAGGCAAAAAAAAACTCTGTGACGTGTCATTACAAATGTAATGCAGTTTAAGTAAATATTCGAACATAATCATAATATTTATTTCATACATCATCGTATTGTAATTGATGTATATAATTAATTAGTTTATTGACTTTAAGAGATATAAGGAAAATGAAACGGGACCTTCCCGACCGGGTCTCAATCTAATTTTCCTATTCGCATTTTAATAATCGATTGTTGTTAAAATTTCAATCTATTTATGCGTTTTGGTGGTAAAAGGTGGTAGAGCAATATGTCATCTGCACGCAAACAAAAGAATTAGGCAAAAGGGAATTGCCCATCTATGGCCTAGGTCATCCAAGCATGGCCAGAATTGTGATATACACAACAAGAAATAAAAAATAAAAAATAAAATTTTCATCTCATGATCACTACGTAATTAACTCGTAGGAAAACCACAAAACAATAAGGAGTTTATTTTAGATTTTAGTACTAACAGATCGGACTTTAAAATGGCGTATCAACAGTGTTGCCATTAACTAACAATTTATAGAATATCTATTCGATTTAATGGATTCATTTATCTAAGAAATCGATTACCGCGAGTAGTACATATTTAACTATCGTTACTCGAGTGGATAGCAAAACTATCCGAATGGATTACAAAAATAGCAACAATATTGGTTTATTTATTTAATACTTGATTTAGTTCACGACTCCGTCGGCGCATTATGTAGTTGTATGCAGTATGTATTGGAGTTCATACTGACATGCATGCGTAGAAAGTACCGTTTTGACTGTATTTTACAGCGCGACACGATCCTTACGCACGATCGTATGTCTAGGCGTACAGCATTAAACAAACGCGTTGTGTATTATGTACCTATCGCGTTCAGATGTTACGCCCGGTGCACGGATGCCCTAAGCATATATTCGACATGCTTGTGTGAAGAAATGACATAAATGTAACGAGTTGTTAGTCCAGACGGACCACCCGTGTATAACAAAATCGAAAATACCAATCGATATTACCAATCGATTTTTAAATGGCAATTGGCAACATTGGCGTTGACGCTGTTTGACATTGACAGAGTTAACCTAGTTAACTAGTGATTAAATGCTCCTAGTAGTTAACATTCATTACATATATGTAACTCGCATTTTCGTTGGGTTTGAATCGTTTAATGATTTCGTGTTTTTTGTATCTATTCTCTTCAAACGACCCTTGTTTTGATTGGACCCTGACGCTGAACCGAACCTTGTTGACCCGGGCACGAATTTGGACACTGTCTCTACTTATGACGAAGACCCTGGCGCTAACGTGGACCCTGCTCCCGCTTTATACGATAACCCTGGCGCACTTTTGGACCCTGGACCTCCACATAATGTCAACCCTGGCTCGAATCTGGAACCTAGCAGCAATTTTCGCTGCGTGAATTGCAGGGTAGCTATGAGGAAATTACGACGTCATATTCTAGAAATTGTAGAAGTGCGATCAGTTACACAACAATGGCTTTTTCCTCAAAATGTAAGTACACTACCTACTAGTATACTTTTATGTGACAATTAGGTTCGGGTGTACACTTTTATGTGACAATTAGGTTAGGGTGTACAAAGGGGGACGCTGAGGGAATAACAACTTAGAAAAGTCCTGCCTTAGCGCCCCCTGGGTGTAATTTATTGATACTTTAGTAACCTAAAGAAGTAGATTATTTGATGGTAAGTGATGATAAAGCCATTGGATGGAAACTACTTGGCAGCATACTTAGGCAAAATAGTATTAGCTAGCCTGATAAATGTAGAAAAACGTGTGATATGTGTAGTCACAGAGACAAGTAACTAAGCCATGAAGGGGTTATATAATAATGGTGGCAGGTCCTTTATCATGATATTGATTTTATTCAATTTTTCAGGTGCATATTTCAAGTGAGGATTATGTTTGTCATTCCTGTTGGACTGCAGCGTGGAATGTGGAATGAAATTCACCGACCACCGCTCTGACTACTGCAGGAAAATTCGCCCAGCTTTTCTAGTCACAGACTTGTTTGTATTTGCTGTGGTTGCTCCTTACGAAGAGCAAGGTTTCATATGCTGCGAGGAGGTTCTCCTCAAGAAAATCAAATCAGAGACATTATTGCTCAGCAGATGACTTAAAGACAGGTAAAAAAGCTTTTTTAAATGGTTTTTGAATACACATACACAGCAATTCTAGTCATAATTCATGAAATCACTTATCCAGTTCCACTAATCAAACATTGTATTGTATTTATAAATATGATTATACCTTACACTCGGAGCTGGTGGGGGGTAAACGTTCTCGAGTGGCGACAACGTACCGGGAAGCGAGTATAGGGTCATCCCTCTACAAGGTGGACTGATGACTTTCTTGAGGTCACGGATGTAAGTGGATAAGGACCGGTAAATGTCGCTTATCACAAAGTAGGCCTATGTTCAGAAATGGATGTTTCCCGGCTGATGATGATAATGATTGAAAGAGTTTCAGTTTAATTAAAGTATGCTGTATTTTTTCAGGTGCAGAACTCTGATCGTGTCTGTCATCCTTGCTGGCAGATAAGTGTCAGAGCAGCTGCACGTGCAACATCAGATGTACACTCCGTCACTTCTGGTTCTCAATCAGCGGAGCCCTCAAGTACTGCTTCGGTAGAGACTGAAAGCACTCGTTTATCTGAGGCATCATCTTAAGTCGGTGCAGTACCTACGATTGTGTTGCCCAATTATGTTAGAGCCCCTGACACTTAAAGACGCTGCTGTTTTCCTGGATTTAGCAGCTCTAATGTTCCCCCTTCCATAAGAATGCGACTATTTTGCGATAGTATTGCGGTATTAAGTCCATTTTCAGGTTTGATGATCACAATTGATAAAACTATGCTATTTTTCCATTAATTGGTATGAATCAATAGTTAATGGTATAGTAAAAAGTCTTTGTTAAAAAATAAATAAATATTTTTAGTAACTATAGAAATATGGTTTTATTTCTTAACGGCGAGTTATTTTGTTAACCGATATTGGCCAAAAGGAGTTGATAACAATACATACTAACATTTTAAACACAGGTCAGGACTGGCCACTGAGGGCCGAGGTTACTATGAAGAGTGGGCATTGTCCTTTAAATAAATTCAATAGAACTCTACAATGTTAACAAAACTAACTTATTTTGAATTATTTCTTTTTAAATTTAGATCAAGCTGAAATAACTTTAAAATATGTGTTATTTGATTTTGATAATTTAGTCAATATTAAGTTATGACATTGGATTAGTTTAGTTTTAAGATGGGTTTTTTTTAATATAATTGAGGTAAAATAATTGAATCACATATATACTAGAATGCTTCGAAGAGATTAGGAGTAGCTGACACATACAAATTAAAACACAGAAAGTAAATGTACGCAATCTTTTATTACCACCTTATCCAAAACCTATCAAAACTATTTACAATAAAAATGACAATTTTATATTTGATAAAAACAAGACTCACGATAAAAATTCTAGAAAATGCAGAACATTCGGTGAATTTTAGACAGTGTAAATATTCTTATAATCTTTTCGTAATAAAAGGAAGCAAAACAAAATGGTAAAACAAAGGGCTTTAAATCCTTTCATCCGATTACAAAAAAGGTTTATTTGTGGAATATCCGTTCGCTTAGAACAGTGGTTCTTAAACGATGGTCCGCGGACCACTGGTGGACTTCCAGGGGGAAGTACCCGAAGTGATCCGCGAAGGAAGATTTACAATGTTAGTACAGAGTATGCAGAAATAATATACCTACTTATTGTTATATATACGTATTTAGTGACGAATTTTTTTCGTAACAAATTAAAATGCTGTTTACTTTGAACGATTTCATGCGTTTTTATTCAAAATTGATAGTTGGATCATCCGCTTATTCATTTACATTTACTGTATATTTCCACGGGACGTTGTAAACGCTCCGAGCTGCGCAATATTTAGAAATCAACTTAAAAAATAGCTCCTGAAGCAGGCGTTTTACAGTGTTCATGATTTTTTGAATTAAGAATTAATTGATAATGTATGAATCACCTTGTGTGAGTACCTTAGTGTACCGGACTGTGAATGGTGACATATAACGAAAGTTATGAAATATATTGATTAATGATTATTACCTCCAAACAGTTAGATGACCGTGGCAAGATAAAATTTAGTCGAATGGTCCCTCAACTTAGATAGATTAACACATTTTTTATTAATCTGTACGGAATTCGTAGTTTTTCGTACCGACCTAAGCGAACGTTCTATACAATACTATGATGCTAAACGTCAGTCTAATAAATTCTCCAATGCTTTTGGATTACTCAGCTAAGTACCGCTAGATGGCGCTATATGATAATGTTGTATTTTTTGCAGGTTGACAATTGTATGTCCTGTGTTGAGACAATTACTTCACGCTTGCTTTTAAAGATAATTATAAAATAAACCATTCTGCTACTCAGTCATAGAAACCGGAATCACATTATCTCCAGAAACCCCACTGATGTATTTTACTGATATTTGTCGTAAAATAATTTAGAAATACGAGTACATTCCAATTATACGACATAATAGCTTTTGCCAGAGATTTCTGCTTCTTTCTTTATAATACAATATACATTACCATACCATACTAATATTTTAAAAATTAAGAATATAGATAAAGACTTCTTTTTTATTGTACTCTAACAATCCTGACATTACAAAAAAGGATACATTACAAGACCCATTAGATTTTTTTTTTGCTACAGCTGAAATACAAACAAGGACTTTAATACCGAAATTGAGTTTCATAATCCTTCCTCCTAAATAAATCCATAATCCTGATGACACTTTTATGAAAATAACATAATCTGATTTCTTATGATACTGTTCACATATTTCTTTACAATAAGTTAAACAAAAAAAATATCCTAAAAACTGTTCATAAAAATATAGACAATACAAATTAAAACGCATAATAAAATTATTTATCAAAGTTAACTCTCTTAAATATTACAACTTCATTTCAGATAAGACTTATAAAAATGATTTATTACCAACAAGCAGCAGAAGTACCCCGCCAGGATCGAACCCGCAACTTCTACACAAAGTCATTTTCTACCCAATATTAAAAAATCGTAAACAATACTACGAGGGGCATACCGAAATGATCGGGAATATAAAACAATACATACAGGAAATAACTAAATTTATTTTTATTGCTTTTCGAAGTATTCTCCGTTGCAGTTAATGCACTTTTGCATTCGTTCGAACCAATTATTATAGCAGCAATTCCAGTCCGAAGTTGACATGGTCAAAATCGTCGATTTGTATGCTTCCACTGCTTCTTCTGGACCTTGAAACCGCTGACCACGCAATAAATCTTTGATTCTAGGGAATGTAAAGTAATCATTGGGACTCAGATCAGGGCTGTATGGAGGATGATCCATTAATTCAACGTTTTCCTGCTTCAAAAACTCGCTTGTTTTCTGAGCGGTGTGAGAGCTCGCATTATCGTGATGGAGGATTATGCGTCGTTTCGGGTTACCTCTACGGAGTTCGGATATCATCTGTGGCAAACAAACCGTTGTATACCAATCAGCGGTAACCGTTCTCCGTTCCTCTAAGGGAACTGTGACTACATGTCCTGTTTTCGCGACAAACGAAGCGACCATTTTCTTCGATACGCTGCGAGAGCGGACAACTTTTGTTGGCTTGATCTCACCTGCGAAGACCCAGACAGCCGACTGATGCTTTCTTTCTGGCTCATATGAATAGATCCATGATTCATCACCAGAGACAATGTTATAAACTGCTTTTGACTTTCCTCCGTTGAAGCGTTGCAGAGTAGACCGGCACCAATTGACACGAGCCGCCTTTTGCTCTTCGGACAAATTATGGGGCACCCAGCGGGAAACTAGCTTTCTCACTCCCAGTTCACCATGTAAAACAGTTTGTATCGCAGTCATACCTATCCCTAAAGTAGCCCGAATCTGCTCATATGTAATATGTCGGTCATCCTGTATCATTCGGCGCACAACAGCGACATTTTCTGGTGTAACCGCTGTTTTTGGCCGGCCTGTGGAAGGTACGGTGCCAAGAGAAGCACGTCCACGCCGGAATTCAGAATACCAGCGATATATTGTCGTCTGGCTAGGCGCTTCACTCTTGTATATAGATATAAGCTCAGCGAGACATTGTCCCTGAGATAATCCTCGTCGAAAGTTGTAAAAAATTATGGCACGGAAACTTTCTCTTGTAAGCTCCATTTTTTTATCGACCTATCAATTTCAAACTGATATTGTTCTTTAAAAAAAAAAATTTTTTTAATTCTGTCAATTGTATTCGATTTTCAACTAACCAGTGTTTATTCATCAAAAAGAGTTTTTAATCTAATTAAATCGAAAGTACTCGATTACCGATCTTTTCGGTATGCCCCTCGTATAAGACTATAGAGCCTTATCAATAACATTGTGTTTCTAAGCTGAATCCATTAAAATTTGGAGATTATGTACAAGTAATGTTCTAGGGCTGTTTGTGTTACTGAGATAATGTTTCGACTGGTTTACAGTTATTTTTATTGGAGTGAAAAGAACTATAGGTAACTTTGCATATGACTGACGGCGCTACTGTGCTAAAGAAATTCAAGGCTTTGTATACTAAAGCTTTTAGTTCGCAAAATAAACAACTGCAAATATATTGTATATAGCGATATCCTATCTGAAATGAAGTATAAGTAGTGACAATATCAAGACATTTGACATCCCACGGTATAATGTTCAAAAATCGTGCATTCTTTTATTATTCTTAGGGAGGCGATCCACCTCTATCAAAGTTTCATAATAAATTACTGTTGCCATAATATTTTAAAATATAGTAGCTGGATTTGTGTAGTAACTACCTACTATCTAAAAATAGGACATCAGATTGTGATGTCTTGAAATGAGTATCATTAACATACAACTTCACAGTGAATCACAGTTTTCATTTTAAACACTTTTTTCGATTATTGTATTAAGCGCCATCTGTGAACCGTTAGCTACTATAAAGTTGTAAATTAATTATATTTATTTCGCGACACTATAATTTCATTTTATATTTTTAGGTAATTAGTTATCAAAGCCAGCTATTCTATTTTAAAAGATTACGGCATCAGAAATTTAGTATGGAAGCATCAGGAGAGGGATAACGTTAAACAAGGATTTGAGATATAACAAAAATCTCGAATTCCAGAATTATCTTTGCCGAATATTGACTATAATTGTCTTGTAATTTAATTGATACTTTCTTCGTAATGCCATTATGGTATGATCCCACGTGGGTGTCACGATAACCCAAATCTATTTCTTCATAATATTGCAATAAAAACTTAACCTAATTACAAAACTTAGCAAACTAAATATATTTAAAACTTATAAAAATAGAATAATTACATAATTTCATCGCTTTAAATTAATAGTTATTTATTTCAAACTGTATCCAATTGCGAGTCCAAATTGTTTGAAAACTATGCATGCATAATTGCATATACATAAAAAACTACAATACAATTCAAATGTATTGTAGTTAATACATATTGTAATTTAAAAATTTAGCATTGATTAACCTGAAACTAAAAAAAATGAAGAAAAAGATTGGATAGAATAAATCACGTCCAGTTCCATTTTCAAATTGACCATCTGTAATGTACCACATTTATCGCAAATAAAAGTTTAAAAAACCAAACAAGATAAAATCCTAAATGTGAACATTCGAAAATTTGTTAAAAAGCATAGTTTTCACACACGTAACAGCAGCATTTTAGAATAACACTATTTAACCTACATTTGTACTATTATCGTATAGAAACACAAAAACAATCAGACACAATCCAAATTCAAAATCTATAGATTTAATTAATTAGACGGCACAAATCACACATACATAAAATCTTTGTATAAGCTATCGTAAAAAAACTGAAACACACTTTTTCAAATATTCTAATTTTAAACGAGTTTAAAGAACAAAAATTAGTTCTAATCAAAATTTCGCCCATGGCGATTTCAAAAAATTAAAGGCATCAACAAGTAAATTTTATTTCCAAAACCTCGTAGTGTCACCTTTTGAGGGGTTTTAGCACAAAAAAATGTTTATAATTAAATGATTATTTGTATCTCCGAAACATGAATCTTTATGAGATTATGTAAAATATTTTCGTCTGTTTGTATGTCCGTCATTTTGGAAGAAAAGTGAATTATTTAAAAATGGCGTAAAACAATTAAAAATTTACAAAAGGGCAACAAATTAAAGTATTACCGCTATGAAATAAATCAATTGAAATAAATAAAAAAGCATTGTCTCTTATCCTGGTCAGAGTAAGGTGAAATGCTATTAATGGATTAAGGCGTTAGTAAACTAAAGGTAATGGAAGCATTTTGATCGGATTCCCGTTAAAAGCATTTTAAAACGGTCATGCTAAATACAGATCAAAACAATCATCGAATTACAATAATTATCAATCTCGCAGTATAAAGCAATTTGGAAACAGCAGTGGACTTCCTTACATGATTAAACTTATGTTTTATGAATAAATAAAAACATAATTTGAAGTTTCAAAAGTAATTTATCAAGGTGCACCAAAAACTAACACCTAGTAGGTAGTATTGAATGGTATAAGTATATGTAATAATAACTAAAATACTATACTGTATTTTCATCATGTTTAGTTTGTTGTAAAATCTGTTTAGACGATTAGTACAGAAAAAGTATCGACTAAATTTCGATACTTTTTCCTTACTAAAATGTAAAATACCATACTCTACTAAAATAGAAGAGCTGGCTTTGAGCAGTAATTATCTACAAAAAAGGAAATCACATTATAAGGACGAAAAATGAATATGAATGAACCATTTTTATTGTAGCACACTTTTTTGTTATTTTTCCAACACACCAAGCTATTGTAGCTTACATTAAAGCGATACAATAGTAAAATTCGTTCCTGACACTATAATCCGATTTTTAGGTAACGAGCACCAAAGCAAGACATTCTTTAAAAAAAGATTATGTTAAAAGAAAATTTGTATGAAAAGTTATGCTAAAAACATAATTTACTACGTATTTTTATAGTATATAAAACTCTCAATAGACAATCGTTGCATAGCATATTCGTAAAAATTAATATGACACAAAATACTCAACTATCATACACTAATGCAATATCACTGCTAAAACTTAAAGCAAAATTTCGCGTTCTATTTACAAAATATGTTACTATCTACTCCTTACAATTATCACTTTTACATAGACTTGACACTATTCCGTGTATATAGTTTAAGCAAACAGCTAGAACAATCATTATTGTAATGGGCATAGTGGGGATGCGTTTGCGCATCCCGGGTGAAATAGGGGCGCAATGCAGGACTGTTCGACGTGCTTCAACGCGTTCGAAATGGCATTCCCCTCCCACTCCCGGAAATCATTTACTGCGTATTCAAGGTCATTTTTCAAATTGTTGTAACATGCGTACAGTAAGTCAGCTACACGTACCGATAAGATTTTGTACCATGTCAAATTAACCTTGAAGTGACATATCTCGCTATGTAATACACTCAATAATGTCTAGTAGTATGTGTAAATGTCGCATGTGATAACAATGCGTTGCTATGTGATAAAAAACGTATGCTATCTAGAAGTTAAGCGAGCGAGGTTTCAAAGCAGTCTTTCTCAGGAATTGGTGCGCCATCATTGTTAAGTCTAGTTGATCCTGGGTTTTCCCGCAAACAAATTTCTCCCAGTTATTGTCAGTCTGGAAAAATAATTAAGGGATATTAAAGTTTTTTAATTGAATCAAATTAACTAGGTCTAGACTAGATTTATGGCGTTTATTAACGGCATTAAAATTAAAAGAAAATGCAAATATTTATTTATTACCCGATTAAGGTGGACACAAAATGAGGGTCATGTCTTTAGCACCCTTTGTGTATGTGTGTATGTTCAATCATATTTTTTTACAGAGTATAGATCTACGCTTGGCCACGATCTCACCTGATGGTAAGCGACGATGTGGCCTACGATGGTGCGCGTTGGTCTAAAAGGTGCCTGTTCACCCTCGACTTTTTTCCTAAACCACTCGTCTTCATATTGTTTCACTAAGGTTTTCCTTTGTGAAGGCATTCGAAGTCGTGAATCGCCTTCGTGGTCTAATGACGCATGAAATAAGTATCCGGAGGTCCTGGGTTCGATTGCCAATTGGGAGTTAGTAGTTGATAGGGAATTTTTTATGTCCCATGGCTAGCGACCACCATGTTATCTAAGTCTGCCGCCAAACAGCAGTGTTAATAGCACTGTTGTGTTCCGGTATGAAAGGTAGCAGAGCCAGCGCCTCATTAACTTGAGGCACCTAAATGTGCATGCTTCTTTATTCAAATTTTATCGTCACTTACTATCAGGTGACACGAAAGCCAAGTGCAAACCTATCATACATAAAATAAATTTTAAAATAAAACATGACCCCTAGCAAGCAGTTGCGTGACCCATCATTGGGGGCACGTGTAAATATATTTGGAATTCTGAAAAGTATCTAGATTATACAAGTAAATGCGTTCAAAAAGAACTGGAAACCGACTTCAATTGCGCTAAAAGTCTTCTTTTATTAAGGCAAATTTAAGATTTATATAGTTTTCTTAAGGATTCCATTGTTGAACCAAATTGAAATGGTACCACACGAAAAGCACCACCTTTCAAATAAAAAAGAATCATCTAAATCGGTTCACCCAATCAAAAGTTCTGAGGTAACAAACATAAAAAATATCCGTCGAATTGGTAACCTGCTCCTTTTTTGAAGTCGGTTAAAAAATAACAACAGATACTAACCAAAATGAAATCAACTGGTTTCTCTTCCTTCGCCTGCGGTTCCTCCTCATCGAACTTGATAGACCTCACGGCAGACTTCTTCACCACAATCGGTTCCCCGGATTGACGACGGATCTATGGAAGAAAGGTCGCGCCCAATGGTGTGATACTGAATCATGTAGTAGTAGGAAACTATAAAGCACTTCATGTCTCCAAAATAGTGCCAGAAGTAAATAATTAAAATTCTCTCATAGGCTCACATATCAGATTGGACTCATGCAGGCGGCTATGAATTAAATGAATATCAGCCAGCAAACGTACCTCTAAAATGCACACACAAAGTCCCAACTTTTTAAATATTTTTTATAAATAATTAAAATATTTAATTGCATCCCGGAGGTCATTAAGTCATAACAAAATGATAATTCTGTTAAATATAAACTTAAGATATTGCTATCGAAAAAAAGCTGATTACATTGCAAGAACATTTTTATGTAGCAAATGTAATTGACAATATTGTGTCATTTTTTTTTTCATATTTTTTTTCAATTTTAATTTTTTTTATTAGCTTTTATATTATTTTATAAAATATTAAATTGTAATTTTGTAATTGGATTTAATTATTTATAAGTCTCACTATGTTGCTGTGCCCCCACATGGCACATCTAACATTTGTAACATAATAAATGAAATGAAGAAAAAAAAACGTCCACTGCTGAACATACAAGGTAAGGCCTGTCTGTAGACGCTTGTACACAGCGATTCCCCGCAAACCTCTCTGCTCCACTGCATTGCTTTATCACGTTTGATACAAATACGCAGCTGTTACCACAATTTTATACGCAATTATAGCCGACGCCTAACTTCTTGGTTTTACATTCTATTTTGTCTTTGAAGCTTTTATTCTTTTGTTTTTTACGTTTTGTTTTCATGTAGTACAGTGATGGAACCCAAAATGGTTATTTAATTTTATCTTTTATATCTTTATTTATATCTAAATAATAGCAATAAATCGACTCGATTTCATCGGAACCCGTTTCCCTTAGCCGCACAAAATTAATAATATATATTATGTCAGATACGAGAAAACGACTACAGTTGAAGCTTGGGATTCTCCAATAATCAAAGAATTGCATTTGACTAATTTTATCCGATACTACCTACCACCTGCCTGCTACCACCAACCAAAACCTTATGTCTTTGGTATTTGAGAATTTTAAAAACTATCCTGATTTTCTTAATCGTCAAATGGATCAACGTTTTAAATTACAAGGTTCTAGTTCAAGTAGTTTGCCTATAAATTGTTAATTGTTCTAAAAATGTTAAAAATCAACAAAGGAATCGATGTCCCGATATGTCAGGGAAGTATTCTCAACCGACGTAAAAAAGGAGAAGGTTCTCCATTCGACGTGTATGTTTTTTAAGTTTGTTACCTCAGAACTTACGACTGGGTGAACCAATTTTGATGGTTATTTTTTTATATGTAAGCTGATGCTTCCCGTGTGGTCTAGTTCTGACAATGGCATACATTAAAAAATATAAGTCTTAATTTGCTGTAGACTTTTACGTCTGTTGAACGCGTTAACTTTTTTAATTTAAACAGATTAATATTTGATATAGATTTGTTAACCAACAACTGAACTATTTGGTTGGTGAACTATCGTTTGTAACGTAACTTCTTTCACCAGTGCAAATCTAAACAAGGAAGAAAAATAAAATCAACAGAATACTGTGAAAAATACATTTATTGAAATAAAAAATGACATTTGGATTAATTTTTGGACAGTGGAATGGAATTACAAACAATATTGACAGCGACACTAAACTACTAAAAAATAAGAAAAAAGAAACACAATATTATTAATACAAAGTTGCCATAATACGAAGAACTATAGCTACAAGAAATAAATTAAAAAACAATTTTAAATAAAAAACATAAATAGTAACAAAAAAACAAACGCTATAACAATGTAAAATAAATAAGTTTATTATTTTTCAATTAGAAAAAAATAGATTCAACACTGGTCTGTCAATATTGTGGTAGGACTGGAATTTTCGGAAAAAAACAAGGAAAAAATTAGGAAGAAGGGTTGGGAAATGTCATTTGTTTATTTCAAATAAAGCACTCTTAAGTATAGCTGCCGATTTTTAAAATATTAAAATTGTCATATTTTTTAAAACGTTAACAAAAAAATGTGATACACAAATAAATTAGAAACTATACATGAATCCACAACCGATGCGACTGGAAAGTTGAAAATTGAGTCGAAATATTTCTTGTGTTAATATTCTAAGGCGAAATTACAAAAGCAACTAAACAAATAGACGTCATAATAAATAAATACAGGGGGCTCAGGATAGGAAACCTAACAGGAGTTTGTTAGTGTTTTTAATTAATTTGGCAAAGGAACAATTCCATACAGCCAGTTTAAAAAAATACTGATTCTTCCTAATTATTTTGTACTTGTTTTTTGTTACTACAAAGTACAAACTTTAATGGCGTACACAGACATTTCAAAACAACGCGGCGAAGAGTAACAAACATTTCGCAAAGGTTTAATTTTTTATATTATTTAGTTTCTGTGGTGTTTTTTCTTCTTCACTAATACACATTAGCTTATTCAATAAATATATATTCAGACTAATTTCAGAAAACAAGTTGATGTTCTTTTTTTTTCAGTTTTCATCTGTTTCCAGTTTGGGATCGATTTTAAATTAAAAAAATAGGCCAAATTGACTCTTAAAAGTAGCCCTTACTATCTGAAGAAAAGACAATAATATGTAGACAATACTATTCTATACTATAAATGTGAAACTCGGTTTTGATGTTCAATTTAAAATGAAATGGCACATGTTTAGAAATGTCTGTTAACACCTTAGAAACTCCCTAAAATCTAAACATTTATACTCGAAAAAAACTTAAAATTCGAATTGCAGTTAAAAACTAAAACAATTTGGTGCGTGGTAAACTGAGGTATACTTTTTGTAATATTAATTACATTTTATAATTTAATGTATTTTTATACACTAATTTTATTTTATCATTATATTAATTAATTGTATTTAATTGTTCATTTGATGAATGTTTCATCTTTGGTAGCCTATTTCCTAATATCGTTAGACGTTAAAAATAAGTTTGGTGCACTTAAAACTACTTTTAAAACTTATAGAATTGTTCACATTTTAGCTGTGATTAATTCATAGCGTATAATTACAAATTTTACAAGCTGTTATTTAGAAGATTCTACATTGATTCTTTTTTCTTTTAATTAGTAATTATGAATTATTTTTTGTGAAATTCATAAAATATTATACGTTGCTTTTAAAACAGCCTCCACTATATTCCTTTAACAATGTTTAAATATTTTTAGTCTCTCTGAAATTTACGGGGTCTAAAGAAATGGTTGGAAAATAAGCTTGCTTTGGAATTTGGTTTTCATAACCACCATGGTTTCATAAGACTTGATTAAGATCGAATCGGATGATTAAAATGAATCGATACTAAGTATTTCATGCAAAATAAATTTTAAAATTTTATAGGATAAAATTACCAACCCGGGAAATTAATTTCACTTATATCGCTTAACGTGGTAAATTAAGCCGTTATACAGCTAGATGTTTCTATATGGCGTAGTTTCAAACGGCCAAAACGGGATTCGCTGTCATTTGTAAAGTTATTAGATACTTTGTATATCCCGGAAAGATAATGTTGATCCGCGGGGACATCAAAAATAATCCCACGAGAAATACTCGCTCGATCGGGATAAAAAGTGACCTAAGTAGCCTATGACCTTTTCCAGCCCTTCAACTACCACTGTATTTTAAAAAAACATGATCTCCATTTAAAGGACAAACAAACTCACTTCAGCCTTTATAATATTCGTATGGATTATTCTGAAGAGCATACCTTCATAAAAGGTTCAACGCGTAAATTTATGAGAAAGGATGTCCAGTATTGGACTTATGCAGACGATAATCTTCTTTTAAAAGACTATATGTAAAAATATACACCTTTAAAAAATATGAAACATTTTAGTTTAAAATTTGCTTTAACGGGTTTCCTCTCAGAATGCTTCCATACTAAATTCTGTTGCCGTAATCTTTTAAAATAGAATAGCTGGCTTTGATAACTAATTACCTAAAAATTGGATATGAAATTATAGTGTCGTGAAATGAATATCATTAATTTACAACTTTATTGTCAGCTACAGCCGTTACGCAGCTATTGGCCCCTAAATGGCGCTTTAAACAATAATCAACAAATATGAAATAGTGTGTAAAATTAAAATTGTGATTCCCTAGGAAGTTAGATTTAAATGATACTCTTTTCGCGACATTACAATCCGATGTCCTATTTTGAAATAATTACTGCACAACGCCAGTTACTATTTTAAAAGATTATGGCAACAGAAATTTATTATGAAACTTCATCGAGCGAATAACCTTAACATGAATTTAATCAATGTCATGTAACGAAACCCGAAATAACGACAAAAACTACACTAACAAGCGTATTTTCAATCCACATAGTTATTAGTAAACGCATAATAGTCGTTAGGGAACATACCATCGTCCCTTTGGCCTGAGTCCAGTAGGGAACCGTTACCCGAATCCTTATCTAAACCCCACCACTGATTCTCCTTTTGAAATTCCGCACCAACATTCCTACTCATCATTTTATTCGTTAATATTTCATCGATGCGCGACGTAGACGGTTTCTGATTGGTCACTTTATATATATGGTCAGCTAACGCATTCGCTAATACCTCCTTGGGCGCTATTAGGGAGTTATCGTTGATTTCAACCGACGCTATAGTCCTTAACCTATCAGCGTTTAATCTCGCGAAACTCCTCGGCGATTCTAAATTCGTTATATCCCTAAATACATTTGAAGGCTCAATCTCTGTGAATACTCTATTTTGATCGCTAATCTCCGTATAAACGTTTCTATTCTCGTATATTTCGTAGGGATTAGGCACAGGATTAGTAAGGATTATGGACCCGTGTTGTACCTTAGTTTTCTCAGTGATGACGGCTTCTATGTCTATTTCTTCGTATTTGGTTGGTTCTGGTGTGTTCTCGGCGCTAATCAGGCTGTGTAAGCTGGTAGATTCTTCTAGCAGCGAGTTCTTAACGATGGACGGTGGTGAGAACAGCACGGAGCTATCTCCCGCTAGTGTTTTGCTCTGAAACAATTGTTGGTATTTTAGTATTTAAACAGTCCGTGTGGTCTCGGCTTTAGAATGGGTGGTTCCAATTTTATCCCGCGGGTTTCCTAAAGGGCGACTAACAGGCCGTCGGAAATAGAGATTAAATTCGCAAAGCGTGATGTAGTTCTGCATTTTCGGTATGTTGTACGGGTATGTAAGGGAAGTGTGAATTCAAATTTGCCTTCGAAAAACCTGTGGAAACTTAGAAAATCAAGAAAAACTTCTAAATTCGAAATTTAGGGTCTTTTTTCACTAATTGCTCTCTAGCGACGAAACTATGCATTTCATGCGAAAGATGTTTTTCTACACTTTGAATCACGAGTTTGAAGATTATGAATGACCGAAATCGTAATTTTGACATAAAATTGGTACCGTCTAACCTTTTGACAACTAGAAATCGCTTTCAAAGCGACTCGCAAGTGTCAAATGAAAGATTCAACACTAGCCTCGAATCTTTCAAAGGTTTCTCGCAAGTTTATCATTGTTTTATAACTTTAAATTACAATCACAGCTATATTGACACCATAGGAGACAAGCTATGGCTCTTTAAAAATGACAAATTTTTCTCGAAAATTGGTCTTACTCAACTATTCCGCGAAATATTGTCAAAACCACATATCCTATGACGAAAAGTTACTGAAAATACGTTGTTCGATATAGGAACAAATTATAAAAATGAAATACTGTTTTTACTGTATAAATTAATGTTATTCAAAAAAGGACGTTGCAAGACATAAGGTAGTTTGTACAGATTAGAGTGAAGTCTAAGATGGCCGCCGCGTCCTTCGCGGCTGGCAGTAGTGGGGGCATCGGCCGCGGTCGTGAGGCTTCGTCAATGTTCGGCTCGAACATACATTGTAGTAGATTTAATTAGCTTTTAGAGCCAAAAACATATTTAGATGGACGGCAGCATACGTCTTACTAAGATGGTCACTCCGAGGTGGGTGTTACTTAGATCACCAATTCGCCTGTTTTAATAATATTCTTATAATGTATTCGTATAATCTAATAATATATGTTTTAATAATAATAGTCTTACGGGAGTTTCCACAATGAAGGACACGTCCGGCACCAGGCTCTGGTGCGTGGAGTGCGCGTGGGGCGTGCTCGTGATCGCGCCCCAGCTGGTCGCGAGCGCCTTCCTCGCCTTCTTGTGCACCGTGCCAGGAACGTTCTCCTTGCCGTGCTGGGAAGACTCGGAGACGCGACGTTTTAGTGTCCCTATGCCAGAGTCGTTCACCTGGAAAGAAAGAAAGAAAGATTTATTTGCTAGAATACAAATTTAAAAAGATCTTAATATGAATATAAAGTAATCGTATTCTGTCGAACATGTCGACGTGCAAATGTTAAGTCTAGTTACATTGTAGTCTGTTTAAATATTCCGAAACATTTTATGAAACATTATTATTATTTATCTATTACAATATTAACATTACAGTTTAAACCAAGTCGTTAATATTTATACTAAACAGTACAGAGGTAGCTACATGCCATAGTCATTCGCACAGAATGTTAAACACATTCTCGCAAATTCCTTCCATTCATCCACAAACATGGCGACATTCATTGGAATTTCCTTCCACTTCCTGATTTATAGTGGAGTATTGTAAGAGTGGTCCCTAAGACATCAAAATCCGATATATTTCCCCACTGCAGGGACTCAGGCCTACTCTCCCACAGAGCGTGTATGGGGCATTCCACACCTTATAATTTCTTCTCAGGAGTGTACAGGTTTCCTCACGATCTTTTCGTTCACCGAAAAGCCAATGGTAATGATTTTATCATTCGTTCATAAATTCCAAATAACAAATTGTAACTCATTGGTACGAGCCAGGATCGAACCCAGACCTCGATTATTCTGCGCTGAACTGAGCTACCACGGCTTTTCGTTAAAATACAGTAAATAAATTGAAATTAAGTTTCTAAGCTTTTTTGAATGCTTCTAATTGACTTAATTATAACTTATAAATATGAATGTTAAACAAATTAATCGGTAGCAGATCGATTGAAATTAAATATTTCGGGATGGTAAGTACCTGAACACTTCCATCTTGTTCAGCGTTAGCGGACAAGAGTGAGTCGTTGAGCTGCACGGTGCTGTCGGACTCCTCGCGTTTGATCATTTCCGTGATGTCTTCCACCAACAACCCTGGACTCGAGGGTTCGTACTTCATGCCAGATTTCTTACTTATTTCCGCCATTGCTAGCTTGAACGGTGTCGGCGTTCTGTAATTTTAATTTGTAGAATTATTTTTTGAAAATAAGTTTATTTAAAAAATAAAAGTAAGGCTTCATCATAAGTTTGAAAACACTAAAAGAATATGTCTTTAATAATACTGTACACTCGAGTACAAAAATATGTATCCACTTTTGAACCATGTCACATTCACCTCGTAACTGACATTTCCTTCAACACACTACATAGAAAAGCAAGCAAGAGTGAATGTGACATGGTTCAAAAGAGGATACATATTATTGTACTTTTTTATGTACGAGTTAATACTTGAACTTTATCTGACTTGATGTTATAACGACAATCGATATACACATGTTCCTGTATACCATTATTTATCGTAACTTTTATGTAAGCCACCATTTAGGCTACAGCGACTACAATAGCTGTTACGCAACTAATGGATCCTAGATGGCGACTTCATTAAGAATAACTCGTGTGTAAAAATGAAAATAATGATTCACTAGTAAGTAGTACCTATCTGTGATTCACTATGAAGTTGTTTGTATGTGAATGACACTCATTTCGCGACATTATAATCTATATATCAGGAATAGAACTTAATACGGGTTGAGTTCACACTTGTTGTAGTTGAACTGTCGTCTAGCAAATGTTAATAAATAAAATAACCGTTGACGAATGTATGTGCGGGTATTTACAAAATTTAAAAATTGTATCTATTCCTTATTCACAAAACATAAGTTTTAAATGTACTGACTTATAGTGTACCAAATCCTAGTGTTAACTAAACTTTTTGAAATTAGTTAAATATGTACGTCAATGGAAGAATTTAGCATTCAAGACACAGGCTCGGCCTAATTTAAATGCTAGTGTACATTGTTATGTAAAAATAATAGACAAATTGTTACCTAGGATAAGATGTAGAGATAAGTTTAACTGCCAATAAAGCTTTTTTTATTTTTTTTTATTATTATTTATGTACTACTCGTATTTTTAGATAATTACTGCACAAAAACAAATACAAAAGAATACAAAAAAACAAAAACAAATGAAGACAAAAAACAAAGTAATAAAACACATTTACTTACTTTGGAGTGTTTTTCAATAAATTAGAATTTCCTGGAGTTAAATTGGCTGGAGTAGGCGTGTGCAGCAATGGACTCGTACCCCATTCCTGGAAAATTAAAATAAATTCAAGATTCACTTTATTGACATAGTAATATGAACATTACACTCGGCACGTCAAAATATTACATATACATATGCATATTAAAACTATACTTAATTAGCCTAATTTCTAGTTAAACGTTTTGGTTAATATATATACGTTTAACTAGAAATGAACATTTCATTAGTCAGACGTCATTCTATGAATTCCTTAATAGAATAGAAGGGATTGATTTCGAAAAATGATTTTAGTTTTTTCTTGAATTCGCTAAAAGGCAATCGGCAAATGTCAAGTGGGAGTGTACATTATTATTTTGATGTGGCGACCTCGTTTCAATACTTTATTTAATTTAGTTCTGAGGTGTTGATTACACTGTAATCAAATGACAATAAAGTTGACTACACATTAATTTTGTCCGCTTATTTTTTTTAATGTTCGTAGAGATGAACGTATATTTCCCCACAGCCACGCGTAGGTAAATAGATTTTCATACATTTCATCGGCCTTTTGCAATAATCAATTGTACAAAATTAGACTAAGCTTACAATGATTTTTTAATTTAAATATATTTTTGGTATACATTTTATTCCTCTACTTTATATACTTCTCATCAGAAAAATCGTAACACCTTGCAAGTTTATGTTTTGTAAGGATTATCAAAAAATGTGTATATTTAGAAATATATGTCAAATGTCGTTTAATAGTGAATAATATGAGGTTTTCAAATCCTAATGTTAATGATCTAAATTCTAATAAAATTTTCATAGGTTTTGTAATAATCCTTAAAAACATAAACTTGAAAGGTGTTACGATTTGTCTGATGAAAAGTATATTATAAGTAGAAATATCTGTGATTTTTTCGATTTTTCATTCATTTAACGACTTTTATGAAAACGAACAGTTTACTAATATAAATTAATAAGAATAATTATGAATAACTATGAACTAGTAAGTCTACACACTAGCAAGTTATAACTCATATCATAAGAAACCAGCAACATACAAGATGTTGAAGATATATGTCCAGCAGTGGGCATAATGACAAGGTTGACGGTTGGTAATACCTTAGCTTGACCCTGCTGGGCTTGCCTCAACGGGGACTCGAACGAGGCGCCGGCGGGGGAGTTGAGGAACTGCGACGGACTGAACGGTAGCGCCTTTATAGGAGTGATGCCGGAATCGTACGCTTCTAGCGCCTTGGTCACCGTATCGCTCCAGCTCTAGAAAAAAAAGCCTTTTTATTAGACATCAATTATCGTCATTTGGAGTTCAATTCACTGAGGACAAACATCCACATATATCTTATTTCCTAAGCAACAAGGCTAAATATCGAACAACGGCAGAAAAGATACCCTTACTGTAAAGTTGTAAATTAATGATATTTATTTCGCGACACTATAATATCGTCTTCTATTTTTAGGTAATTACTTATCAAAGCCAGCTATTCTATTTTAAAAGATCATGGCAATAGAAATTTAGTATGGAAGCATTAGGAGAGGGATAACGTTAAAATGTATTTAGTTGTAGTAATAAAAAATATTAATAGATACAATAATAATAATAATAATATGAATGTGGATACAATACGTGCGACTCACATTGTGTGACTGCAGGAGGCCAGGCTTGTTCCGGTTTCCCTTCCGGCGCAGGATGGGGGGCGGACTGTTCGACTCTGGGGATTTCTTCTTGAGGGGAGAGTACAGGGACGGCACAATTTCCGTCGTGTCTTGTGGCCCAGAGTATGTAGTCACTGTAAACAATTCAATTCATAAATTAACTGTGCAGTTCGTAAGATAATTTTGTTTGCCATAAATGTGGTACTGTATAGGTGCTACAACTAGGTTTAGTGTTTTAATTTAATTTAAGTATATTAATTGTCATTTTTGAATTATATAGGAATAATTATGTCTTTAAACAATATTTGCATTTAGTAACAAATATTAAATATAATTATACATTTTGGGATTTCATTATTAACATAATTGGATAAAGGGATTAATTCATATTGTATAATTGTGTCTGTTTTGATATAGGTGCTAAATAGAAAATATTCACATATCACATTTAGCCACCCCATCAACATGCAAATGTTTAACAATCTTATTTATTTATTTTATTAATCAATTCATTTTATTGCTATACTTATAGACCCATACAAGTATTACATATTGTTGAGAGCTAGGTTCGGGATTGTAGAAAACACGAGACCAAAGTTCCGTGGTAGCAAGTTTATTGGTAGCACAGGTCCATAAACCAATCGTCAAAATCACGGGTACACCAACAGAGTGCGTCCCTGTCTCACTAGGTCGAAGTCTTCCGCACTGAGTCCGTACCTGGATTCTGCGTAGAGTCCTTTGACACCACTCTGTCACTACTGTACTTTCGCTTTACTACCTATCCCGGTTTCCATTTCTTCGCTTTTATTCACTGTTTACTTAGAAGTGAACTGCCGCCGAAGCCCGGTCCGCGTCTTTTATATCGGTTTCTGACGTTTCCAGAAACTTCGTTGTGATTGTTATCTATCACCGACCTTTAATTACTTCGGGAATTTTCTACGTATTACGCGGGTTCTAATAATTTCGCTACTCAACATTAAGGAGATAGGTAGATTTTCCTCTCTTTAACACACCTGTCGGTCCATACAACCACTTATGTAATTAAAACTTAGTTATGAATGTACTATTTCCGTATTTTCTAATTAAGAATCATCTGTCATCATCATTAATTCTTTACTAACCATTACTCTGGTTGCTTTCAGCCATTGAGTTCTGCAAGTAATTCTTGATTGGCGAATCTGCCGGCAAACACTCTATATTCACGAATCTGAAACAGAAAAATTATGTCAATTACAGGTCTAACGTATAAGTATGTTCCTGAGGTATGGGAGCGGCACGGGAGGGTATTGAACGTCAAACATCGCTATTATATATCCGGGCGCCGTTTGACGTTCCGTAAACGCACCCTCCCGTCCCGCTTCCATACCACAGGTCTAACGCATAACTGAGGTGGCTCTACACAAAAGGTGACTACACAAATCAATGAGTCAATAGTAAGGTGACTCTACAAACCAGTGAGTTACATGTAATTTTTTGGAATGGACTACAGCTTCATCCTAACAAATTGCGAGCGCAGATGGCACTCAGCCGGCTAAAATTATACGAACGACTAGCCAAAGGGCTCGGGCTCGGCCTCAGCTTTGGGCAGTCGCTTTGTGATGAAGGGATCGGAGAAAATCGGCCCGTAATGTGCCGATAATTGCGACAAGCGCTATGATTATTGCTCGTCATGGGGCCACTCATCATTACCATGGGGCCGGTCATGCTCCGCCGGCAGAGACAGTGTATTCGTGCAGTGTGCTCTTTGGGACGGATACGTAGTGCTTGAATAGCCGTAAGGTATCTCTACAAACCAGTGACTCACTAACATGTTACGTGACTTACTTGTAAGGTGTCTCTACAAACCAGTGACTCACTAGCATGTTACGTGACTTACTTGTAAGGTGTCTCTACAAACCAGTGGCTTAAATGTAAGGTGGCTCAACAAACCAGTGACTCACTAACATGTTACGTGACTTACTTGTAAGGTATCTCTACAAACCAGTGACTCACTAGCATGTTACGTGACTTACTTGTAAGGTGTCTCTACAAACCAGTGGCTTAAATGTAAGGTGGCTCAACAAACCAGTGACTCACTAACATGTTACGTGACTTACTTGTAAGGTGTCTCTACAAACCAGTGACTCACTAGCATGTTACGTGACTTACTTGTAAGGTGTCTCTACAAACCAGTGACTCACTAGCATGTTACGTGACTTACTTGTAAGGTGTCTCTACAAACCAGTGACTCACTAGCATGTTACGTGACTTACTTGTAAGGTGTCTCTACAAACCAGTGGCTTACATGTAAGGTGGCTCAACAAACCAGTGACTCACTAGCATGTTACGTGACTTACTTGTAAGGTGACTCTACAATCTCCATGGTCTCAGCTGCGACCAACCCCCCTCTGTCCGGAGACTTGGGCCTCGCAACCTGCTGCTGCACATTGCTGAGCTGGTCTTTTAACAGCTGTCTGAAGAACAGCACTTGCTTCGATGGCGGATGGTTGGACGACGATGACGTGTTGCTTGTTATCGATTCGTTGAAGGGGTCTGTCCATGATTGCTGAAGAAAATATTTAATTTATTTAGTTTAAAAGCATTATCAGTTTGCCTTCGGTCTTTATATCGCTAGATGGTACGTGAGGATGAGGCTGTGGCATGTAATCGTGCTCGTCAGAAAACTCAATCGAATGAGGTAAATAAGACTATATATTACTATTGTAAATTTCCTCTCTTGTTTGTCTAATTTAACAAAACCAAATGGCTAGACAATAAGTTTCTAAACGCTGATCACTGAACACAAGTGTGATTAAATTTGGTTTAACAATAATTTACAACAATGTAAATATAAAACATCTAAAATTACACTACAACACTTAACATATCACAACAATCAAACACACACACACAAACAGCAAAACAATATTAACAAAGCATTACTATTTGAAAATAGTGGAAGAGGTATGAGCCATAAGTATTTTGAAAATGGTTTTTTTTTACATAAATCTGTCAAGTTGTTTGCCCAGATTAATGAGATCAGTAGTGTCAAAATCCGGATTAAAGTTTTTCACCATTTTAAAAATATTATTGGAATAAGTGAATGCCATGTACACTATCACCAAAATATTTTACACAATATTAGCACAAACTAAACCACTGCAACCGAAAGCTAGCAAAGTGAGGTAAAGTGAAGAAAAGACCGTGTAAAAAAATTATTGAAATGGGGTGACACATTTGTTAATACAGCCAATACAATATTTTCGTAAAAATATTTGGCGATTGGTGTTTATTGTGGCTTCAAGTGAGCAGAGCGCGAGAAAAAGACTGCGGTAATTATTTCCATTACGGCATATATCGAACTCTTTAGGCTGCACCAACTTTCCAGTGGTGACTACAATTCTTATCAGTCGGTTAACAACAGAACAGTTATGTCTCTGTGTAGCAGTTTTAATGTCAGTAGCTCAACAGAATCAAAATTTAAAACCATACTGCCTTGAAATATACGAGTCAAAATTGCGTTAGTTTTTGAAACTATTGCATGGGGGTTTTCGCTGAAATCTTTGCCGCTAGATGGCGCCACTAAGAGGTCACCCATCCTTGAAATATGTACTTTTTCCTTTTGTTATAAGGCACTCTTTTTCCCGACCTAATAATGTATTACTGTCAGTGTAAGTAGTAGCGGTGGGAGTAACTTGTTTTGACAGCGCTCATTTTAAAGAAAGGAAAGAGCACCTTAAAACGCGAACGGCCGATACTGGTTCTTAGTTAAATAGTGACCGACTGTCACTCAAAATTAATTTTATTTTATTTTAGTTTTACTTTACCTCTAAGATACCCTAGTGAAAACAAAATTTCTTTATGAGAAAATAAAGTTCTTTAACCACAAAACTAAAGGAAAAAAGTACATATTGCTGGGACGCCTAAGTGGTGGTGGCGAAAACTTTTCTTAAAGCCCTCATTGCTAAGAAATGACTGTATTTGTTTACCGTTAATTTTATCGGATTGAAACATAGTTTAAAACAAAAAAAGGTAAGCAAAGCGAACGCACATCGTTATGCAAGACTTGCACTTTGTCCTGTACGTGAGACACACTCTGAGACACATCTACTGTATCGTAACGTGTCTTTACCCGCGTCGGCTTCCGTCTGAGCGTCTCGAAGCTGTCCAGCAACTCCGGCTCATACTTCCGACGCATTGTGGAGTTCCAGTGGTTCTTTATTGCGTTGTCTGTCCTGCAATTTAAAAAAAATAGGTGGTTTTATAAAAATATCATACTATAATATCAATGAGGAAGAGGAGGTTGAAGGCCCAGTTGTCTCAAACAAGCAAAATATTGCATCTAGCCCTCCCGCCGGGCCGGCGGCGCCGGTGATGAACTTTTCCGCGCGGAAATCTTTGTAAATATATTTATTTCATAGATATGTACATTATTGGAGTAAAGCATTCCCAACACTGTAATGTGCTTTATTAAAAATAACAGGGAATCATATTATATATATATATAACGCAAAGGGAATAAAATTAGGTTTTAGTCGCCTCGACAATTTTCAAAACGCAGATTTTAGCAATTTTCGAGATGTTTTAATGTCTAGCGAAGTTTTTCAAAACGTGTATTGAACGCCATAAAGTTGTAAAAGCAATCTTTATATAAATTTTAACAAGAATATATAGTTATTTATACTTTTAAAAGCAGTAAAATTGAATTTTTCAACCCTCCATCTCAGTTATTCTGAACGGGTTTCGCTTTAAAAGTTGCAGCAGTAAAAGAAAAGTTGAGACAATTATCGTGGTATACGCATGTTATGAGGTATGAAATACATATAACTAGAACAGTGATGAGCATGAATGTTGATGGATGGATATAGTGGTAGAGGAAGAACTGAGAAGGTATGGATGGATTGTGTTAAGAATGTGTGTGAAAAGTGAGTACGAAGATGACGGTTGATAGAGTGGAAGAAGAAAACATGCTGGACGACCACGCTCCGAGTGGGATAAGGACAGGTGATTATCATTGATCACACGAATATCACAGGCCGGACACTTCAAGCAAATGTCGTGATATCGGTTCCTATACCCGTTCGAACGGATGACTTGAATACAGGCACAATCTAGCTAGAGCGGGTCACTTTCTTGCTCGTCCGTTGTACTTATATTAATTTTGTGCATCGGGTGAGGTGAAGGCCAAGTGCAAACCCACCATTTTTTTAAAGAACTAACCTGCCCGGTAGGAGCTTGGCGATCTTAGCCCACTGGTTGCCAAGTTGTTTGTGCGCTTGATATATGACGCGGTCTTCGTGCTCCGTCCAAGCAGTTTTCTTGATTGAAGGGTTCAGATGGTTGTGCCAACGTTCTCTGGAAATGAAATCATTGATTTTAATTAGGGTTTTCACGAAAATTTTCACACACACAAATAGTTCACACACCACAAGAGGCAACCCATCACAGAAACTTGTTTGTTTATACTTTAATGTTAAAATTTAATTATTATTTTTTAAATCGGGATTGTTAAAATTCATCATCGTCCACGTCGAAACGTCCACCGCTGGACATAGGCCTCCTTCATGGTACGCCACTTCGACCTTAACGCAAGTCGTCGGTCCACCTAGTAGAGGGACGGCCTGGTAGACGTTTCCCGGTACGAGGTCGCACTCGAGAACTTTTACTCCCCACCTACCACCACGCGATAATGAAGAAATCCGTAGACGAACTGAGGTCACCGACATAGCTCGACGAGTAGGTGAGCTGAAGTAGCAATGGTCAGGCCACATCGCTCGAAGAACCGATAACCGGTGGGGAAATTCATAATATAAAAATGTAATGTATACCAATATTGTGTTAAATTCTGCTTTAAAAATAAATAACCACATATAAAGGTCTATATTACCTGCACTGTTTTCCTATCCTCCCCTTGAGATGCCGCGCTATGAGCGTCCATTTTTTCGGCCCGTACTTCGCAACCAACTCCACTACTTTTTCATCCTCCTGTAAAAGAAATGTTCAATTTTAAAATCTAATTCTACTACAATCAGAGGCAGTCAGTGCATCATCAGATTTAGACTTCTGGGTGAACACGCCTTCCATCCAAATGCCATATTATTAAACGTCAGGTGAAATGAAGGCATATACAATACTAACACACTATTTTTGTCATCAAAATTTAAAAAATACGTAAATATTCATCAAATAAATTAATGAACTTTTTTCATTAGAAACCACTCTTTTAATTAACACATCACCTTTGAGAGCCTCATCACGTTATTATCAATGACCGATCAATTCAATAACAAAAACGTAGGTACACAAAAAATACAAAAGGAATCACTCTATCATATGATTTGACGTGCGAAAATACGTTAAGAAACGAGGTGAACCGGTCCAAGTGTTCTAAATTGAAAAAAATACGAATTTCGACGGTTTCGAATGGTTAGGATCAGCTGTGAGGTAATGGCTATAATAGGAGAGGAAAATGTTTAAACTTCAACACTGTTGATCTTTAGTGTTTATATGACGTTTTTTTTTGTTTAATAGAAGATATATGATTACACTTTTACAGTTTCTTAAAATTGGGATCACCCCATTTCAGCCAGTGTATGTTGTAAAAGTCGACTAGAATAATAATAAAGAACTTGAAACCGACTTCAACTGCCCTAAAAGTCTTTCATCCCCTACAATGTTCACCCTTAGAGGTAGAATTATCTGGGTACATATTTGTTTTTTGTTGATTTTCTCAAAAAACGCTGAATCAATTTCGATAAAATTTATATAGGACGACCTCTGAAATATGCTCTACCAATAAAAAAACGAATCATCAAAATCGAGTCATAATTGGCGGAGTTATCGCGTAACATACATACAAAGAAAGAAAGAAAGAAAGAAAGAAAAGTGTTTATTTGAAACAAAGAAGAACATTCCGTCGAATTGGGAAACTCCTTTCTTAAAGTCGGTTGAAAATGACAGAAGGACACACACCTAACGACCAGAGCAAGCAAGAAGCGGTACGCACCCTTCTACATACATAGATTAGAACAGAGTCGGTAGGTCCTTGACGGGGATAAGATATATTACCTAGAATTTCATGCATACGTCAAAATAATTTCATTTTGCCCGTGTACGGGTGACCTGTCACTCGATAGACCGACGACCTGTTAGAGGTCGCGGGGAGCCGCTGGGTGTGACCGGCTCGGCGCCGGTCATTGTGCGCTGTTGAGTCACAGTTTAATTCCTCATCTGTGATACAATTGCTAGTGATTTTATTTTTGGAAGGCTTGTATTTGCTGGTTTTTATATCATATCACACCATGAGTTTTCTAAAGCCGACTAAGGGAAAATATTAAAGACATGGGACGCAATATTTACCTACTACCATCATTTTACTGCGATCACTAATCCGCCTGACAAGCGTGGTGATTATAACCAATTCCCTCATGGAAAATCCGACGTGGCGATCTATGAGGGAGCTAAATGGACTAGGTGATTATTAGAAATCAAAAATATTTACTGTAGAACTGAGTGGTAAAACGGTGTCTACATAGGCTCTCTAATACTTACCCGAAGCCGTACAAGATTTTAAACGTCAAAAGATTTGTTAAAGAAGTAACCAAAATACATGTCACGTATTTTATCATTATAAATATGAGTCAAAGATATTCAAGTTGTCTAAGTTATAAAAATCCGTGCCGGGTGGTTCCGGCTTAGAATGTAACCACCCCATCTCTTCCCGTGGGTATCGTAAGAGGCGACTAAGGGAAAACCTACACCGGGGGGAGGGGCAGAAGCCTCCTCCTGAAGAACTAAATCGAATACTGCGATGACTAACCCGTCTAGCAAGCGTGGCAAAAATCAATTATATCTATTGTAATATCATTTGTCACTTAGTAAATTGTGTAATTTCATTTTAAATTGATGAAAAAACGGAACCCTATAATTTCACCTGTGTCGTTTGTCTGTCCGTCCATTTGTCACGGCTCATTATCTCAAAAACTACAGATGATATCTACTTAGTTTTGAGAAATTCTCAAAACAACTTGACAAACTTAGTTATGCGGTCGGCATAATGAACCTTATTTCAAGATAATTACATATGTTCGTCTGTTTGCATATTTCCCTTTGGTTTTTTTTTTTAAATTATGCAACAAACTACTTACGTATCTGCTTAACAATTGTAAATCTTCATTAAGATAACACAATTATTTTTCATAAACCTGTATCTTAATTTACTTCTACCGGATCGTACCTGGCTCAACGTATCTCCCTGGCCATTCAGCGGGGCAACGCTGCCAGCGTCATGGGTACGTTTGAGCCGGGTAATCGATCCGGTTTTATAGATTAGTTTTTAATTATGTTTTTTAAAGTGTAAAGTCTTGTGTTTAATAAAGTGTAAAGATTTACTTCTAATATAAAATAAACTTCTAATGGCAGTATCGCACCGGAAATCAAGAAATACTCATCAATACATAAAACATACATTAAACATTCTGCGAGCGATAAAATCTCAAGGTCGACCAATAACTAAGGTATACGCACCCACTCCCTTTACACCTTCCAAATGTCGAATTAGTTCCGAATAATCTATACAAATTAAAGGTTTATGTAATGGTTTGAAAATATTCAAGTTATAACGAACCTTCGTTAGATACGGTCGGTAATAAGAAAATTACTATTTTTCATCAAAAGATAAAGGCGGCGTGGCGCTATACATTAACCAATTACCTTAAAACAATTCGTGCCTTATTATATTGAGTTTTCTGAGCATGCTACCATCCGTAAACTATCGTTGGACAAGATGAAGGCCAAGTGGACCAATGATGTCCCATTCGTGGTCAGATCATCAGCCAGATTGTAAAATTGACAGAGTGTTTAAATGTTAGAAATAAATAAAAAAATTATTTGCCAAGTACATAGTTTTTTTACACGGTGTTTAGATAGTAATTTCAATTAGTTCGATGTACTTAACCTGTCCACAGGTGTGCAAATATTATAAACATATCTAATAAGGAATGTAATTGTTAAAACATTTGTTTACAGTTTAAAGGCGTGCACCTAGCCAAATTTCATTGCCATCTCTTTAGCCTATTGTTCTTATTGATATTTATTATCAATTACGGGGGCCTCCCTTAACCGAGGCGATTTTGGCAATTTTTCGACTCCTCCTCGCTGTGATGTCGTACGATTTGACTCATGAAACTTAGTTTGCATGTGTGGCCTCTTCCAGACTGTTTTTACAAGGTACCAGTAGGTTCCAGCGTCTTAACCTTGATCTATCAGCTTACTAGATGAGCTTTGGTGGTGATTGGAAGTAGTAATTATAGGTAGATTTCTTGCTCCATAATTACTCAGTTTTTGCTCAAGCCTGGCCGATTTGAGAGTAGGTTTTATCCCACTTCCATTTAACAATTAATTTTTGTTTTAAATAGTATCGACTGCTGTTTTTATTGTACCATGGGCTGGCACTTAGCCTTCACCTCGTCAGAAGCTTGTTTGCCCAGAAGCCAGAAGTCTAGACCAACGCGCACCATCGTAAGCCACATCATCGCTTACCATCAGGTGAGATCGTGGACAAGTGTTGATCTATATACTGCAAAAAAGCCTCAATCCAATTTTTTTTTCCATAAAATTAGACCTAGTGGCTTTCAATTCGCTGTTTTAACGTCCAAAGAGTTTTCAATTGATGTTTTACATACAAAGAGTTTTCAATGCAATTATTTTTACATTTTCCATGGCACCAGATATAGTCTGATCCGTTACGTTTGAAAAGATAGTTATTAAAAATTGTTGTTATAGCAATTTTGTTTAAATAGTTGCGTACCCATCGCATGAGTTAAATAAAGTAGTAGTGTATTAAAGAGTTAATAAATCTCTCGTGGACAGCTATTAATAACCTCGCCTACGGCTCGGTCTTTGAATACCTTTCTTTTGCATTATTAACCAGCAATGTACCAGTGTTTTCATGAACAACTATGAAATTTGTAATTACTTATGTACATTATCTTAGCCATAACTAGACAGTAATGTATGTCAACTGTCAAAACATCGAAAACTAGATACTTACTTACATTAAGGCATCAAACTAAAATTAATGATGTAGCATATCAGAAAACTAAAATGGAGGTGGGCGGGCCATATGAAGAGAAGTAATAAAGGAAAATGGGCAAAGGATGTAACCGAATGGTGTCCTATACAAAATAAAAGAAAGAAAGGAAGACAGCGCCTTAGATGGGAGGACGACATCCAGAAAATAGGTGGCGTTACTTTGAGGAAATTGACCCATGATCGAAAAGCATGGCGCTCTCTAGGGGAGGCCTTTGCGGAAATACAAGACAATCTCAATACCGGTGTCGAATAATTAAGATATGATTAGTATGGTTTACATTTAATTACCGAATAGTTAACTTTAAGTATTAATATTTGTATAAGATAGTTAAATATAGGCTATAAATAAAATTAAAGAATGTATTAGTACTCTAGTGAGGCAGATCTAAATCAATCCATGAAACGGAAGATGTATCCACGTGTGGTCCACAGGCAAACAGACAAAAACTTGACCGAGTCAAGGTTGTTGGATATGTCACGATTTAAATATGCGAGTGAGGGAACATAAATGTGTTATTTGAATTAGCATAAGGCACTAATGCCAGAAATATCCATCTCCGTGGCCTAATGGGTAAATGTTGGACTAATCAGGAGGTGCCGAGTAAAAATTCCTGGGGGTACCTATCGGTACTCGGTCCGACTAGATAGCTACCACCATGTTACTTAAATTTGCCGGCAAACAGCAGCGTTAATAGCACTGTTGTGTTCCGGTTTGAAAGGTAGCAGTTCCTGCGCGCACGCTGACCATCCAAAGTACTTATCGTCACTTTCCATCAGGTGAAATGAAGGCCATCTCAACGCAAAATAAATCTATTGAGGAAAGATGTGGAAAGGACAAATGTATTTTTCTGTGGAGTCTTAGTACTATAAGCCGACTACAAATCTTTAGCATTACAGACCTCGCTCTTTCCCCGAAAACTTTAAAAGATAAAGGCTCTAGATAAACACACACAGATACATGTGTTATAGAACATAAACGCGTTGTTAAACACAACTTTGGACTATTTAACATTCCCGATGTGCGCGTGCGACGCGTAGGTACAATGGATTCATTCATGAAATCTTGGAAATTACGTCATTTCGCTCGGTATATATGTCGACGAGGACATATTTTGGCAATTACTTTTGAGTGTTATCGGCATTTGTGTCTGGAATTTATTAGGATTGTGAGATAAGGTTTTTATTTTTCTTTCTTGGTTGAAAATCGGTACTGTAATTTGGTAGGCGGATATTCGAACAGTAGTGGAGAACGCTTTACGATTTCTCGTGGTTTCCTTAATTTACCTTATACACGACATTTATGGTCAGACTGACCCATGCAATTGAGTTGTTCCGTACCCAAAAGATAAATAAAGGGTAAGGGTAAAAAGTTTTCTTTGCTGCATAGTTTTTGACTTATCGCGACAAATGTGTGTAAAAATACTATATCCCCAGATATAATTAGCAAAAAGCATTCGTCCCGAATCAAAGATAGCTGCAGCTTATTTTAGGATTAGATGTCATTTTTACACCTTATTATAAAATTTACTTGTGCCATATTTTTTTGGGACAAAAAAGTCAGCTAGAATAGGGTCTTGTGATGGACTTGTGCATATCCAATGAGCTTAGCTTCCAGTAAGTAAACAATGTACGGTAGTGCATACATTATGCAGGTATTTAATGTGTGAATGCGTCCAGTGAACTTTACAAATGTGCGTCACCGTTTCCTTTCCGCAGGACAGACCGTATGGCGGTGCGGGAATTCGAGGAAAGCTGTGGGCTTTCGAGGATGTTTGTATGATTTGTACGATGCCATAGCAGGCAGTCAACTAAGCAACAGTTATTCTTCTTCAGACAAGACAGTTTAGAAATGAGATAGTAACGTAAAGACATTCTAGGATAATGTCTCAGTACTATAGTAGCTAAGTTGGGTAGAGCCTCAGTCGATGGACAATGGAGACCTGGGTTCGATCCGGGCTCATACCAATTAGTTCCAATTTGGAATTTATGTACGAACGAATGCAAACATCGTGAAGAAACCTGCACACTCCAAGAAATTCAAAGTTGTGTGTGAAGTATACCAATCCGCACTGGGCCCGGGTGGAGAGCTTCCCATACACTTTCTGTCGGCCTGAGCCCCTGCAGTGGGCACATATATCTAAAAGCTGTTGATGATGACTATAATGTCCCCTAATGGAAAATTATTTAGGAGATGGGCAGCAGTATCTATCATAACATCTTATGTGAAGAACATTCATCGTAATCCTCTAAGCTATTGTCAGCTAAATCAGCATAAGTGTTTGTCAGTCACCAGAAATCGTTTATTTATGCAAATGTTTGTGAGGCATGTGTGACTATTAGCTGTCTAATGTAGAATAGTCACTAAATTATCGCCTTACAAGATTTACGTGACTTATAGCTGCCAGATAACATTTCATTTGCTATTAGGAACCAGAAAATAAATATCACCCGAAATATCTGGAACTGTTCCGACATTACCGAATATAGACGATATAATTTCAATTTTTATGTCGCGCTGTTACATGAAATATTAAGAATCACCTCCTTTGTCCAAGGTCCCTTGACTAGCTCCGGATTGACGACCTTCGTCCAGCGCTGTTGGCACTGCACGTCAGATCTGTCGTCGAACTGGGCAGCGATCACCTCCCAGTTCTCATTGTACATCTTTACGTATTGCTTGAGACGCTTGTCCTGAAAGTAACATTATTGCGTGATATTATGTTCAGAGTGGACTCTTTTTTGGTGTCATGGCCGAGAAATGAAAAGATCTACTTGCCTTAATGGCTACATGTTTGAATTTAGTAACGGAGTCCCGGGTTCGATACACTGTGGGGGTACCTATAGGTACTCAGTTTGGTGGTAGAACATTTTAACACGGTACAACAACCGCCTGGCCAGCTACCACCTTGTTACTCGTACCTAAGTCTGCCGCCAAACCGCTGAGTTACAGCAATGAGCGATCGTCTCATTACATGGAGATTTTGGCGCAGAGTTCGCTTCCCATCCAACGGATTAATCTCTTACCATCAGGTGAAATGAAGGACATGTGTAACCATATTATACAATAACATAAAAAAGATTAAAACTGTACAGAATGTTCCCTATCCAGTCAATAGTCAAAGAGAGGCACCCTTTCTCGATTTTTAAGGTCACTTACCTTGCCTAATGGATGTCAAATGTCCCTACTACTGAGGCACTACCGTCTGTCCGTCCGTCTGTCTGTCACAGGTGAACCGTATTAGGTAATTGAAATTTTCACAAAGTGTGTAATTACTATGTTTGCTATAACACCAAACAATAATAAAAAAAGTTACAAATTTAAGTCCCCCTTCCTTCCAATTTTTGCTCGATCTTGTCAATTGTACGGTGCCGGTGGTAAGGAACCCTTAGTGTGCGAGTCCGACCCACACTTTGAAGTTTGTATTAATGTTAGGTGCCCTATACAATAATTCCGTAAACGAATTCGGACTACTTGCACTCTTTTCTGATTTATAGACACAAAAACTGTTGCGAGTCTACTTTTGGTGGGTTTGTTGGTAGCAACAGCACATAATTCAAAGTCGGTTAAATGTGTCAAGCTCGTACATACCTCATCTTTCGTCCATCTCCCCTTATTTATAAAGGTCTTCCTCGGCCCAGTTGCTTTGGTTGTAGTCGACACATCTTCCTCGTATACCACCGAGTCCTCCTCAGACTGACACTCGCTACTCTCCGATTCATAGCCACTGCGTCTGTTGACAAAATACAAAAAAACATTTAGTATAATCAGCAGTGGAATAGCTGTGAAAAAGACAAAACTTGGACCAAAGTATTGTTGAGAAAAAAAACTATGTATTCCCCTACTACGGCATACTACTTCTTTTAAATACTATTTGTACCATCTGAAAGTTGTAAGTTAAAAAATTGGCAACGTTCCGAAGTCGCAAAAAAATCCGCCTTAGGAGGGGGGCGGCAGCGAGTCATATCTTTGAGCTGAGCCACCGGAATAACTTCGTATGGTTCATGGTTACTACAGAAAATATATAATCTAAAATTGTAGTAACATATTTTCCTTAACGCGCAGGTATTGGAACGAATATATATACAAGTCGTTCATTTTATAACCTCGAATATTGTACAGCAGAGAATTTGGCATAAACCTGCGTATTTCATTCTATCCTGCTTTCGCACACCGTACGTCAATTTTTAACTTGTTACAACATACAAGGCGGAGGACATAGGCCGCCACTTCAGACCAGCAACAAGACGTTCCTGGTGCAAAGGCTGTCCATAGCCAGCAACGAAATACGGCCAGCGTCATGGACACTTTTGGACCCTGATCGGTGAGAGGCGGTCTTTTAGAATATGTGTGTATGTATATATTAGTCTTACTTTAGTACCTATTTTATTAAGTTTTTATGTAAATAAATCTTTACACCTAGTTAATACACAATTTGTCTAAAACAGACCGGCGAAAAAAGAGTTCAGTGAAATCAAATGACTTTCAGGGAACGAAAAAAGTATGCTAAAATGACATTTCAGGAAGTATGTTTCACATCGTGAATTTGTTATGTGTTGGTTTTTCTATATTATAATTGTAATATAACTAAGGTATTGTGTAGATTTAGGTCAAAAATCAAGATTTTGCCTTACATGTTGGTATCCTACAAGCTGTGCTATCTTAGTCAAACCACACGTGTATCAACTCTCCTCTAGAGGTTGAACGAACTGCACAAGTAAACAAGAGCCATCCTTTTGCTGACATAATTAATGTTTGCCTAGGCTAGCTCGGAGGATGCATGAAAAAAGGTTAAATAAAACCGTCAATAAACAAGTTTCCTGAGAGCGGCGTACTTGCCCTCACTTAGGCCTTGGATGTCTTTAAGAGTTGAATGGAGGGATGTTGTTCAATCTTTTTGTATTCATTTGTTGTTGTTGTTCGATTATTAGATTACTGACGAAAATACATCGGGAGTCGAACAGTAATAACCGAATAGGATCGGGTACGAAAACCGATTAAATCGATCGGGTACCAAGTTTCTCATATTTTATTATACAACTATGCAGATGATAGATCTAAGGCCCATAATAATATGATCCGTTTTCTGTTGGCCTCGGCTTTAAAAAGTACTAAGCCATGCGATCCCACAAGTATAGTAAAAGACTTTGGAAAGTAATGACTTATCAAAGCCAGCTATACTTTTTTAAAAGATTAAAGCAACATAAATTTAGTATGGAAGCATTTGGAGAGGGATAACGTTTTTTTTTTTTCAATTTTGAAAACCGGTATACACTTCCCCCACCAGTGAATGGGTACACTTTGCATGACCTTTTTTCTTACTACTATCTAATCTTCAAAATCTTAGGTCCCCGCGGCGCTCAAGTAAATCCAAATATAGCATCTTGGGCTCCCCTACTATCACAATATACGCGCGTGCCATCTCAGTTAACATAGCCGTTGTATATATTGCATCACGTTCCATATTCGTGTGTTATATACTTGAACATTTTAGCAAGATGTTAAGCTCCGTAGGTACATTTGGGAATCCTGTTTTGTCCCGCGGCGCCTCTCGTATAAATAGCTACACGTTCGCTTACGTAACCTTCAGCGTCGTCCTGTGCTGTGTGAGGCCTCATGCACGAGAAACATGTGCTTTTTTGTTCACGCTCAAGGATAATAATAAATTGATGGGTTATTGTTATGTATAAAACTAGTGTCTTTCACAAAACTGCGACTTCAAGAAACATGTGCCGAATATATAATCTACCTGGCTTTTTCGCCAATCGATACAAGTCGTGCACGTGGTTTATTTGGTTTAAAGGAGATTTATAAAATGAGATTGAATTAGTAACTCAGTTAAATAGTAATTTGTTCGACATAATTTCATTGAATTTTTTAAAGTTACATCCATTATCCATCCATTAATGTAGAAAAACCGGCCAAGTGCGAGTCGGACTCGCGCACGAAGGGTTCCGTACCATTCTCTATAAAAACAGCAAAAATCACGTTTGTTGTATGGCAGCACCCCCCTAAATATTTGTTTTATTTAATTTTAATTATTTATTTTTCAAGACGATACATATATATCTAAATACTAGCTGACCCGGCAAACGTTGTTTTGCCTTATAAATTATTTCTAGTTTCTAAATGTTTATTTTCATAAAATAAATTTTAGATTTGCCGTAAGCTAAAGGAAATTTTAATTGAAGTACAGTTAAAACACTATAATTGATCAGTTATCGACCGGAGAGGAAAAATGATTAAATTACTAATATGGCTATTAAAAAATAAGGGTTGATCGTAGAAGGGTGAAAATTGAGGATTGTATGTATTTTTGTATGTTGTATCATAAAAAAAAAGAAATTAAAAATTTTGTCTAAAAAATAAAAATAAAAATTTAGGGGTGGACTACCCCTAACATTTAGGGGGATGAAAAATAGATGTTGGCCGATTCTCATAGATACCGGATAAGCACAAAAAATTTCATCAAAATCGGTCAAGCCGTTTCGGAGGAGTATGGCAACGAAAACTGTGACACGAGAATTTTATATATTAGATTCTGTGAATATTTCAAGCGTCTACCTGTGACCGTTATCAATATCGAGCAAAAACGAGCAAAAAAATGATGGAACACTTTACCATGTGCAAGATGCAGAACTAGAAAAAAATGTATGACTTTTTTACGGCAGTGAATATAATAATAAATATGATGAAAGGCCGAAACAATAAATACTTTCCCTACTTATACGGGTTCTTAGTTCTTAGTAAAACGGTTTATAAAGCAGCTTTCAACAAACACTCCAAACGTGGCTTGGTAATTAGAAGTACAATGAATTTCACCTTTTCACAGCACAATTATCTTTTTATCACAACCAATTTCATAATACTTGCCGCTTTTGAGCATCGATAACTAAAGACTTAAATTCCCAGAAGGGATAATAAATAATTATGTACTTATCAATGTTTCTCGGTTGCAGGAATTGAAGTCTCATTGTTATGTGTAGAAGGTTGTAAATTTAACGAGATGATCGAGTTTTCATATCTTCAAACAAGTTTACAGGGCGGACTAACAAAATATGAAAGACAGAGCGTAGTTTTTGAATAGAATTAAAAATTACTACAGAACCCTAAAAACGAATCAAAAAGTAGTTACCAACTAAGCCGTTCTTTTTTTTGTACTTGGCCTTAATCTTATCTGATGGTAACTGACGGTAAGGCCGTTGGATGGAAAGCGTGGGCATCCAGAAGACTCAATCTAACGAGGCGCTCGAGGATAGCTCTTGCCGTCTTTCATACGGGAACACAACTATTAATACAGCTGTTTGGCGTCAGACTTAGATAGCACGGTGGTAGCTAGCCAGGCGGTCATAGAAAATGCCCTATCATCATCTTACCATTCATATTTATAGTAAATTGATACTCATGCAATTCACAAATACGAGTATTAACTTTCAGACTAAGTACTTAACATTATCCCTCTCCTAATACTTCAGTACTAAATTTATGTTGCCACAAACTTTTAAAATAGAATAGCTGGCTTTGATAAGTAATTACCTAAAAATAGGATATGAAATTATAGTGTGGCGAAATAAATCTCATTAATTTACAACTTTATAGTTAGCTACAATAGCAGTTACACAGCTAATGGTTCATAGATGGCGCTTTGAACAATAATAGATGTGTTTAAAATGAAAATTGTGATTCACTGTGAAGTTGTATGTTAATGATACTCATTTCGCGACATCACAATCTGATGTCCTATTTTTAGATAATTACTGCACAAATCCAGCTATTATATTTTAAAAGATTATGGCAACATAAATTTAGTATGAAACTTTGATGGAGGTGGATCGCCTTAAAGTAACGTGATACGTATAAAAACTTGCAACGCTCATGCTCCGTCTAATTTTTAAGAGCTGAGTAACAGACGAAGAAATAACTGGTACCTGTTTCTGAACTAATAATTCTCGTTCCATAGCTTGTTGAGGTAAGAATGACTTAAAAGTAATATATAAAAAATAAAAGTGGTTAATTTATGCATACCTCCGACTAACCATCAGCTGATAGACTAAACACGTTTTGTTCACCATTCAATGTCCGGCAAGGAAATGCCATGTAGCTTCGATGGACAATATCGGATTCTTTAAAGATGCTCAGTTAGAAGTCGTAATTTAATAAATTTTATGTGACGATAGAAGCGTCGGTGGCGCAATGGATAACTCGCGGACTTTCAATCTGAGGGGAACCCTCAGGGTCCGAATCCAGCCGTGTATCTATGAGTTGTATTTCAATTCAAGTACATTATCCGATCGCTTAACGGTGAAGGAAAACATCGTGAGGAAACCTGCATGTCTTGAACAGGCATGTGGGGCCCGCGTGTGGACTACGGCCCATACACTCTCTGTAGGAGAGTAGGACTGAGCCCCTGCAGTGGGGACGTATGTATAGGCTGTTGATGATGAAGTGACGATATCTTTGCTTGCTTGCTGGTCAAGGTTTCTGCTTCATTTTGTATGATTTGGTTTAAACGTGTGGTCGATCTAAAATTAGCTTCGAAAGTTTTGTCCAATATGCCAAAGGAATATATATCAAATACACCCAAAAGCAGTTCTACTACCGGAAGTAAAGCGTCGTGAACTTAAATCTATAATAACAAAACGAAAACCTAATATTACCGAGGCCGAGGGATTCGAGAATTCTTTTGGAACTTACTCATATCTGAACATCACGTCAAATTATCCAAAAACGAATCCTGCACCCACCACACAACTCGCCATTATTCACAACCACATTTTCATCCGAAAACACCACAAAACCACTAACAACATTTATAGGTTATAATTATCCCGCCAAAATGTTCCGGCATGGCATGCTAAGGTGCACACGGGGCAAGAGTCACGACCAAACTGGAAGAAAAAAATTCCCTCCCTTGAGTTGTTGTCCATTACTTGCATACCTACGAACACCTAATAGTGTATTACTACCTTCAAGTCCACTTCAGTGGCGCTACTGTCGACGCAATAAGAAGCATAAGGTAATATGAATTCGTTGATAAGTTCCCACTTTTGCCACAGTCCAACTTATCTTGGCCTGTGACGCGTGTACGCAGGGGTAGGGACAAAATAAGGGCGCGACCGAGATAGAGAATGTAGATAGCGATTGGCGTGAAAAGGATGTAAAGCATCAGGTATATTTTACCCTCGTGTGTGACGCAACACGAAGGCAAGCAGGTGTACGCGTTGGCATAAAAAAGAACAAAGAAAACTATTGAAGTGAATTTATACGGGATAGGTCAAGCCTAGGAAAATAATGTTGCAACAAAGAATAAATATTACATTGTTTAGGAACTTTGCAAATAAAAACCAAGTGATTCAGGCTTTAGAATTAGCGGTACCGTCTGATATACCTTACATACCACTAACATCTATGTTCGAAAACGAATCCGCCCGTCAAGAGTAGTGATTATCGCAATTCCTCATATGGAAAGCGAATTGTGTTGTGAAGATCTGTGCTAAGCTTACTTATGCATATGATAATTACAAAGCAACAATCTGACGAGAAAGTAAAATAAAATAGTAAACGAGACTAGAGGCTCTTGGATATATTACAAAAACTATTCCCAACAACGGGAATTTAAACGTGCAAGAACAAAAAACCACACAAAAACGAGATATATGCATGCCCAATATGTAGCGGATGCTAAACTAATTCAGGGGGTCAGTTTTTGCGTCACTTTTCAAGTAGGGTGTTGTTATGCGAATGTTGATTCTGAATTTTAGACTCAGCTGACAAACATATACTGCGATGAATTTAGAGTGGCACAATGTTTTTAAAGCATACTGCCAAGTTAGCCTCACAAGACAAAATTTTAAATTTAAAACAACTGGATAAATAGATGTACATTAAAAAATATTATCAATTGAAATTCAAAGCTCTAGGTCATATATAACATAAAACATTATGTTGTCATTTAGAGCACAGATAATAAATAAAGATTCAAGAACTATCCGAGACGAGATCAGCAGAGGATGGCAACAATTGGTCGTCATGGAAAGAGCCAAGGGCCATGAGGTCGCCGGGGAAATTAGCAAAAGATGAAATGATACAGATTAAACATACAATAAAATATTTACAATTAAAACAAAAGGAGTACATACAGTGGCTATGGTTGCTCGTTAAATATACGTTAGTAAAAAGGCTGTCGGAAACTCCTTCGCACATGAGCTACTTGGTCGTTATAGTAGGCAACCCTCCAAATCTTTAGATGCAACTGTACCGATACTAATTTTTTTCTTTGAAATAAACAACTTCTTTGTAAAATGCTAATGCAAAATGGAGACTTAACAATCTGTACCTTGTAACTATTATAATATGAAAGATATATATAACATTTTCTATCTATGTTTTATTTCCGGACATACACAGATAAGATACTATTCATTGAAGTTTAAGGGCAATGTCAGATACGACCCTAATCTGATAGATAACTTGATAATAAACTTTTTCACATCGACACAGCTTAGAAATACGAATCTCATACAAACTATAAGAGAAACTTTAACAAACAGTAAGACTGTCTTCAAAATCCACACCAGCATATTAAATGTATCAAGCACTATCGTCCTTTTGTCGAAATTGTTGACCACAATGTAATCAAACAACATCTTCAATTAAAACGAGGAAATCGCCTGACGTCATTTCCACCTGTCTCTCTACCCCTAACTGATGTAATCCAGATTTCACGACCGATTGTGGAACGGAAATAGATCTTAAACTACGCAGACCATGACTTGAGAATTGTATTTTGTTGTCAAGTGTACATAATATAATAGCGGTTGTTTCTATTTAAATTACTACAGGCGACTACTAAAGAGGACAAATTGTAATTTATAGTTACAATTACCAAATTTTGTAATCCTTTCCAGAAGACAACAATATGTAAGATGATAAACGAACCAAGGTAACTATTAGGACAATAATAGAATAAGAATGTAAAAGAAATGGAGATGCAAGAATTAGTCATTCCAAAATTATTGTACTTGTAGATAGTGCTGTCATTAAAGAAATAAATACTCTTACAGCTTGAGTTTACACTTGCTATAAGGAGATGGCCGTTGCTCTTGAAGTCGGAAGGTAAATATTATCACCAAATATTAATACTTCCAAGAAAGCCTTCGACTTACAAGTGATAATAACCAGGTCATACGAAATGAGGGGTTTGACGGGAAGCACGCACGATGCGTGAGTTAAAAGGACATTTCCTTAGGGTTACAAACTGGGGACGATATTTCTTTTATCATAGACTGACATGCTTAGGGTATTCTTCGACTTCTGTTGTATAAAAGTTAGCGAACCGTAGAACAAGTACTGTGATTGACTGTCAAAAGAGAATGTAATAAAATTGGTGAGGTAATCAAAGAAGCTGAAATGATATGGTAAATAGCATTGTATTTAATTAGATAACACTTTAAGTGAGGAGTGGGCGATAAAAAAACGAACTTCAGAAGTAATGCAAAACATGGAACACTGTGTGTGGCATTAATGATCTCATCATTCAATTAAAAAATATGAAATCAGTAAACGTGAAATGTTACGGGCAGAATGTAGGTCTTACGATAAGCGACAAGTTAGTGAAATCAGAGCATAAAGAATGCAAAAAAAAAATTTTAATAAGTGTTGGACTTTGCATGATCTCACGGTGATATCGATGGCGCCATATGTCTAGACTTGTCCAGCACATGTTGTTTACAAGTCATTCAAGTCGATGCCGAATCGTAAATTTCGGAATATTGAGAGATAAGTTTATGCTAATCATAAGTTCAAGCACATCAGCACTCAAGTCATTAGCTTTGAGGAGTAATCTTTACACATTCGTCACAATCAAGCACATTTTGGGAGAAATTTCCTGGCCTAACAGTGTTTGAATAATTCACTTACAATTTTAGATCTTACTTCAAAATATCCCGGGATTTGGGTGAAGCCTAGGTTTCACAAGGTAGCCTATATCGGATTAAAAAGAAGTGGCATGTTTTGCTTCAAATGCTTTTTTAGATTCGCTGTATAGTTAGAGATCATGTTGACATCTTAAATAAGGAAAGGTTTACAGACAATTAGCTATTATTGAAGAAAAAAAATTGCTCAAATTTTACAATGGAATGTATGTGGGAAGCTCCCTTCCAACAGTGGACTTATTCAGTCGATTATGATGATGAGTGTATGTTTAAAATAGCTGTCAGGTACATGTATATTATAATGAGGTACATGTATATTATAATGTTTAAGTGATCACAAGCTCTGTAACTTGTCAGGATCTATAAAGTTATTACTCAGACCTCTTAAACTTACTTGTGAATAGTAAAATATATTTTTCCTGTCACACCATACGTCGAAAGACACTTGTAAGAGCATGCAACGGATCAGGTTTGCTATTAAAATATCTGAGATAAATTAAACACCGCTCGGCTCTTGTTACAGGCTATGGTAAACACATTCATAAAATATGAAATGACTGTATATGTAGATTTGTAGGATGAGCTGTTAAAGCTAGTTAAAGCTTAGTTTTTTTAATCTTTTGATTAATTAGCAAATGTCTATGAGCCTGTTTTTATTAATCGGCTGCTGTTATTGTTAAAGGCGCGTAACGTTTTGAATGAACTGTGCTGTCATCATTAATTACCCTGGCCTTATCCCGTTTCTTAATCGGAATCGGTTACCTAAACTCAAGGTATCAGCGTAGGTACTAGTTATTACGGAAGCGACTGCCATCTGACCCTCTAACACAGAGGGGAAACTATAGACCCTGTTTAGGGGGATTCGGCTAATATAAGTTCATCAACAAGCCCGAAGGTCGCTAACTTGTCTTAACAACTGCTGTCAAAGACAACGACGATAGATTCGACCACCACTAACTCGTTACACGTTAAAGGCTTCCACTTTTATCATTTTATCAAGCGTTAAAGTATGGAATAGAATGTCCTACCAGTTCATTTATACGCGTAACTTGGAAGTATTCAAGCGAAAATAAATGTCAACTTATAGGCCAACGCGTAACATCGTCGACATCATTCAAGGGCTGGACTATCCGCAATAAAATAAAACACTTGCACAAGCAAAGAGTTTTACCATTTTTGCAATAGATTTACTATCGAAATAATCGTTGCTGATGGTGACAGACAATAAAGCCATACTATTCCAACAGAAGCATTCGGATAGACTCACCGATTACGTTCCCTACAATGTTATATTCGACGGCAGATTCAGGAGCTGAGTAACGAAAGACCAAACAAACCGAGCCCATGATTTCTGTTTGAATATAAGTTACAAACAGATTCAGGAGCTATATGAAACTATTTCCTCTTGTCACTACAGTACTACAACCAATTACTGAGTTCATAGTGTAGATAAAGTTTTGGTTCACAAGGCTTCAAACGTAATTCGATACAAATCTGTGTGGACGAAAGCACGACAAAAATAAACAAGCTGCAGTGGTCTTTCTTGTAACATTATACTATCCAATCACATGGAATTAATTGTTTCCATCCTTTGCATCAGAAAAACATCAGAAAAAAAGATATGTAGAGGTAAGTATCTTGAAGTTCGTATTATATCATTGTCTTTTGTAAGATTATAGTTTAAGCTTCAGCAAAATGAATGGTTGAGACGTGAAGGTATTTTAGTCAAACTCATCAAGTAGTTTGGCTCTAGCAGGATATACGAGTAGGAGTGATATAGCGAAAATTTCAAACTACAGAGAGCTCTGATCACCCAACAAATTTATCACCCAATAAAATCGTATGTCTTCTAAGTATTGAATACTACTGAGAACAGAGATATGGAAGATTTCATTTGCAAATAAATTAAAAACCATAAAGAAGCTTTTAGGACCACAGACAATGATAGATGCCCTTCCAAAATCTAAACATTAGACAAACATGGACTTCAAAAGAAACAGGTTCAAATCCCTTTCAGATTAGACGAATAGACATTATTCAAACGGACGTGGGATCATAGGGTCATAGATAATAGACGAAAAGGGACTAAGGGACGCGGAATAGACCTTGTCTATTCATGCAGGTACTTTCTCACGGAATGGTCATGGGCTGTGCGAAAATTTTAATTAATGCATGTGGATTATTCCTATCTAAATTTCTATTGGTAACGATATAATGGAAAAGATTAATAGAAAGACTTATGCATGGCGTGCTATGGAGGTGGATTGTTTAGCAGTGGACGACGTTTTCCGGACAACGATGGCAAGATAATAGACGAATGAACTCAACTATAGCTAGTTTCTCATAACTTTGAGACGAAATCAAGAAGTAAACGGTTCATCATCTACCTGACCACGTCCACTGCTGAACGGAAGTCTCCCCAACGGTAAGTCACAAGTATTATAGTTCTCTGTGGTCACAATCCCGAGCTTAAAATTAAAACCAGAGCTTTTCAAAAGGATAAGAAAAAAGTAAATGAACACCTATCCCATAAACAAACGTCTTAAACAAGCCGACAGTGTGAAGCCACAAACAATCTGGAAGTAACATCCGATTCGTCACCAGGTTCCCCAAACATCGTTTCCCCTCGTTTTGTTTTAATTTTCCATTCCACACGCCTCCAATCGTTCCACATGGCGAAGAGATGACACATACAGACATGTGCGAACCTTTTTTGCTCGTTAACTAACGGGAGCGGCACTTTAGCATGTCCCAAAATTGCTTCAAATTGATAAAGATTGAACGCTTGCTGTGTTTTGATAGGCGTAGATAGCTTATCTGAACAGAAATACTATTTAGGCATCTGTTGATTCAGAATGATACAATTATGGGCTCTTAAGTTTTGTGTAAAGTCCAAATTAGGCTCTAAAGAGAGATATCATATTATGTTATCGTCATGATATAGGTACGCTATTATATGACACCAGTATCTATGGAACATTAAAAGGGAAGAAACAGAAAACTGAAGTTTCTTAAGTAAAGAGCAGACGAAGAACAAAAAACCTAGAATCTAGCCCCGCAACAAAACAATTATCCTTTTTATTTATAAGTACATATATGACATTAGGATAGCTATTAAAGAGGGGTGGAAGCCCTTATAAAAGGGACAGCTGCGCCCTTCACAATGGTGATTATGATTAACATTGCGATAGAATAGACTAGTCTTTGCATGTTGAGACTTGTTGGTTTAACCTTTTAAAAGTAGTTGAAAGGTGAACAGTCCTAGATGCCTTAAAAGATTTAAACTTTCAACGTATTTACTAGATTTGAGGAAAACAATGACGAGGCATTTTGTATTTTCCAACCATTTAAGAAAATCATCAATTTTGTTGTCAGAACTAGCGTAAAATTATGGTGTAAACAAACCTTTAAAAAAGGTATGTAAACGATCTTGGTCGAATTTCAAGTTTTAAATACCCAAGAACTTCCAACAAGGATCAAAAAACCTGAAAGTATTGAAAGTACATGAAATGTTTATCGCTTTCCATAGTCGAACTTTATTGCCACTATTCAATCTTCATGTATATAAAATTATCTCAATCATGATTTGTTCTGATGCAATTTGTTATTCAATGGTAATTCGAGCGTCTGTCGCTATTTGTATCAATTGAGTCGTTCTTTTTCTCACAGACCTTGGACTATAATTTCTTTCGCATCAAAAGAAGAAAAGTCCTAAGTGATAATTAACGAATACAAAACATTCAATAGTTCCCGGTGAAATAAAGAAAACAAATGGTCATTAGGGCTTTCTCTAAACACCTTTCGGGCGCGTGTACTCGTACGTAATTGTACATCGATAATAAGGGAAGGAAGTCAGAAAAAACATCGAATAAAAACACGGGGTAGAAATGTCAGGCCATGTGCGCGGGAGTCATTGTACGGACTACGGACTGCTGAGACATTAATCTTGAGGGGAATGCCCAGGTGAACCCTTAGCAGCCCTTGTGTACCGTAAGTTTTTCGACTTTATCGACATGGTCGATCCCTTAAAATTTGCGGAGGTTTTAAGACGTTCGACAAAGTTTCGGCTGAATTGACATGTGCACCTTGGTATTTCTATCCCGCTTTCTTATGTAGGAACTAACTGTGAAATGACGAAACGGTGCATAACAGGATGAGTATGGGAAAACCCTTTAGGCTAATGCCACAGATAAGTGCATATTTCGCTTCTGATAGTCGCAAAGCTTTTTGAATATTTTCCTACGTGCACCAAACATGAGTATAACCAAGTTACGCAGGACAACGCATATCAAAACACACTTTCATCCGAGTATAATAAAGTGCTACCAGTTTCAAAGAAAGAGGTGTACGTGGACAAAAAGGTAAAGACGGGATGTAACATGCAATAAAGTGGAGGAACAAAGACATCGAAATCAACTATCCCAATTGTTTAATAGTTTCATATGTCATGAAGCTACTTTATAGCAGATTGTCGGGGGGCCTGGGTAGTAGAAACTGTTTACTGCATGAGGTCATTGTTCTAGCTAGCGCCGCCTGCCTAAATTGCTGTATTGTATACCAAACTCCAGAAGCTACACTCCAAATTTTTCACATCTCGTTAATTCACTTGAGTAAAGCAATGTTTAGTCAAAACAGGTACTTTCAAAATTTTGATTCTGTACATCCTAAACTGCTCGCAAACTGTGTAGGTACTTGTTAACGATTAAGAATCACATCGCTATCACTTTCACAGCACCTTCTCTATCATAATCTTCTTACAGATCGTATATATCTACAAAATTAATTTTAAATAAGTACATGTATGTACGAGTAACTGCTGTCTATTGAATAAATGCTTCAACAAGTATATCAAAAACTTTACCATTGTCTATATCCGCCTGACTAGCTACCACCATGTCTAAATCAAATCTAAATCATATGAATACTTATACGACACTACCTTTTAAAATTAGGACCCTCATGAAAAGGCTTCCTTACCACACAGATTTATCGTTACTTATTTAGTGTTGATGATGTGGCTAGATAAATACGTGAAGGAGATCACGTGGAAGCAAATTAATTTTTCCGCTCATCCTTTAAGGTGACCAAAATGTAATTTAAATGATTTGAGAACCCGTGTGTGCGTCAACGACCTCACTCGGGAGCTTCCAAAGAATGCATCGGTCGCCTGCGTGGATTCGCGATCGACATGCTCTTGCGCAGGTGATGCGCCATCTGGCTTGTCTACCCACGTGTCAAACCGCGCCAATTTATCGTGTTTGATTTACTACCGTTTTTTGGAGCTCATCGGGTTAATTTGCTTTATCGGCCTTTAATAGACAGCTTTTTGTTTGGCGAATTTATGGCGTTAGATGGGAGGTCTTCACACTTTTGAGGTGCTCATTCAGAATTAATAATGACGGGCGGCGCGGCGGACATACGCAATGGTTTATAGTTGAGCATAAAAATTTCGAGTATGTAGTAGTATTGATTTTCACGTTTTATGGAAAATTAGAACTTTACATGTTCATATGAGTTACATAAATCGGAATTTTTATAATTACGGATTGGTTAATGTGATTAGCTATTTGAATTGTATTTGAAGTTGGTTAAAACATTATAACATTAAACTTAAGGTTATTCACTCGATAAAAGTTTCAGACTAAATTTCTTTTACCATAATCTTTTAAAATATGAATTAAACAGTATTTATCTAAAAAATATGATAGAAAATTATTTTATAGCATTGTATATGTCATTGAAAACTGTTTGTTTCCCTTAAATACATGAAGATAAGAAATATAAACAAATTTACAACGCAAACGCTTGTTTGTCAAAAATCCTTACGAATAAATCCTTATCAACCAATGACGAAGCTTATTTCCTGCCTTCCTCATAATTTCTAGCAACATCAAAAGCCAATACTGTAGTAAAAATATCTCATGTATTTATTTTAATGATCAAAACACAGAAAAAAGCATGAAGGGAACACATTGCGATATCGATTTTTATATCGAATGCTACTCGTGCCATGCCATCTGCGCCCCCCACGCATTTCCCTCACAAAGCCGCGTTGATTGCCGCGCAGCTGCTCACGCGCAGGGGATGCGCCTAGCCAAACGATAATAAACTCCATCGCCTGACCGACCAACTTGTAAATGCAGTCCAAAAATACTCATTGTTGTCAAATCTTTCGTGATTGTATTTCAAAGATGCATGGAGCATGGTACATATGCTGACAAATTTTATGCAAACATTTTATATTGTATTTGTCAAACTGGACTGTAAAATCAAAAACAAAGTCTGATAGAGGTCTTAGTTTCAGATCATATTTGCTGCAAACGGTAAATTGGTTATAAGGTTGCATCTATGAAGAAGAAAATTTTTGTGTGGTCAAACGGTACCTAGAGTCCCCAGTTTTCTGTGCCTCTTATAAATTCATCATGATGACTATTGGTAACTGCATTATCCATCATCATTTGCAGTAAGAAACTGTACTTATCGGTCAGATTTAATTGAGAGCAGACTATTGGAGCTTTGACAATATAAAAAACAAATGTTATAAAGATTGGTAGCGCTATAGAACATACAGTACATTCAAAGTTCATTTCATACGATGGGTTCGTATCCCAAATATCTACTTAAATCCTGGCCAATTTAAATCGATGAACTTCAAATGTCAGGCAAAACCAGGCGATGAAGTACGTAGTAAATGTTATTTTAATTCAAAATACATACTTAAAACATTACATAGTATTTGTAATGTTTACTGAATGAATTGGGAGGTCATTTCCTGTTGTTATCTTTCTGATATAATACCTACTTTCAATTATTACTCGTATTTTTACTATACAAATACAATCATAAAAATATATATTGGATAAAACAATTGAGTAATTTGTATTATTATTATAACAAACTAGTATGAACTAATTCACATTTATAGGACATTAATGTGTCCCCTTTTTAAATATTTTCCTTATTTACATCTGGCTGTTGGAGTCCGACATGAGAGTCCTCTTACGGTGTTGTTTGAACAAAGTTTTTGTTCGCTATACTAATGGACTTGGTAAACTATACAGGGAAAGCATATCAACAATCAATCTCGTTATGATATATTTATTTGACCAATCGTAAAAAGAGAAAGAAATCTTACACAAGAGTTTAAACGAAATCTGTTTAACTACTTGTCAGAAAACACTTACTACACGATTGATGAATTTCTCAGTAAAGTGCAGCGATAAATGAAAATTTAATATAAAAATCTGTTTATTGTAATTAGTTAAAATGAATTTGACTTTATCATTATTTAATTTGAATTTACTATTATTTTTGACATATTTGTTGGACAAATAAATTGATTTGACACAACATTTCTACTACCGAAATTACTAGTGGAAATTGAGAACAAATTAGGAGGCATAGTCGTGCAAAGTGTAAATGACCCCATTTAGGGGACATTGCACTTTTATAAATAATTTGAGAGAATCTTTAACAATAGGCATCCCCTTTAAAAAGGGTTACTTATAAAGAAAGGGAGCAGGTTTTGGAACAATCGAGCTCATGTGAATCTCTGTTTCAATATATTTTCGAGAGGCATATCAAAAACAACACCAGATGAAAAGAAAGTTATATGGGTTACAATCTCCATTATTAAAACTAACTACATTGTAAGAAATTTAATGTAAGTAAAAGTTTAGTCTTATAGACTAGTTGGCAATTGATAGGTAAAAAAACTTGCAAGATATAATATGCTATCCAAAAGCTATCTGTATCTAGCTAGCAGTATACAATATTTTTTATAACTATCCCGATTGGAAATGCGTGGATCATTTCGGCAATAAATGCTGTTTTCCCCCAAGTTGGTATACTATATGAACAAACCCCCAAAATATACCCCAATCACCTACATGTCGGGGTCAAAAAGACCATGGGAACCGGATTTAAAAATCAACAACGTCATCCCGAGTGAATCGTTTACAAATTTTGAGACAGAATCAAAAGATTACAGAGGGACATGCACCAACGACTCACGCTTACCCAGAGCTACCCCTCTTTGTCCACATGCAGGCGCAATTCCCCCGCTTTTTTATCGTGGGAATTATTTACCTGTGGGGTGTACTACCCTTACATTAATTATGAGTACCATAAATTACAATCAGTATTCAGATTTCATTCACGCGCGATTTGGTGATCAGATGCTCAAATTGTTATGATGGAATTTCTTTGTAGTCGATACGTAGAAATGTTCCACATATGTAGATCGGTTTATTGACTTCTTTAAAGTATTTTCTTTTTGAACAAATGAGTATATCGAGTTTTAACAGGACGCGATGGGAAAAGTTACTGAAAAGCCACAGGTTGATTGCCGACACCGACTGAAATGGCCCGTGTCGATAAACAAAAAAGTGAAAATGACAAATCCATTCATCCAAATCTTTAACGCCAATTACCAACTCAGGGGACTTACATAAGAAATAATTTCCATAAAGATGATACGAAACGACATCAAACAAAAACAACGCGATCATAAAAGGAGAATTAACTCCACACGTAAATGAACTAAAATTAAAAGGGCTGGTGAAAAAGGTGCAAGCACCCGCAAATTGGATGGTAAAGAGAGAACAGGTCTCTGCAATCATTCATTAAAAAAACGGCCATGTGCGAGTCGGACTCGCGCACGAAGGGTTCCATACCAATCTCTCAAATCAATCAAAAAAATCATGAATGTTTTATGGGAACCCCCTTAAATATTTATTTTATTCTGCTTTTTAATATTTGTTGTTATAGCGGCAACAGAAATACATCATCTGTGAAAATTTCAACTGTCTAACTATCACGGTTCATGAGATACAGCCTGGTAACAGACGGACGGACGGACGGACGGACAGCGAAGTCTTATAGGGTCCCGTTTTTACCCTTTGGGTACGGAACCCTAAAAAGGCGATGATTTTATCCGCGTAAGAATTGGACATGCACAGTAAACAAAAAATGCAGGCAAACACAAAAACAGTCAAATTCTTACAAATGTTTAGAAAGTAAAGAACTAGCACCCCTGGGTGATCCTTTTCTAAGTCGGAGTTGCAACAGTCACTCAAAATTGCTTTAGTATAATAATAAGTAGACTTTGTTATTTGTGTGTTTTCTTCTAGACTGCTATCTACATGTTAAAGGTCAAATCCTATGACTCACTCGACTAAATTCGCCTGTGCCACGCAAAGTGACAGACCAATTACAGACGGGTGGAATTTTTATTGACATGCACAACAATCTCGCTAAATTTTACTACAGAGCAGATAGGAATTAGAAGTAATGATTTATATTCCTAAAGAAAGCCAAGCCTGAAAGAACCCAAGACCAATTTTCTATCGAATTCAATCGACCAACAGGGGGATTGGCTATTTTAAGGGTCCCGTAGCCGAAGGATCAAAAGACCCAACAACTATGCCTGAGCCGTCCGTCTGTCGGTCGGTCAGCGGTCTGTATCTCATGATCCTTAATAGATACAGTTGAAATTTCATATAGTAGTTTCATATAATATATATTAGATACTATTATATATCCCCCTGCTAGATGGACCGACGACCTGGTTAGAGTCGCGGGGAGTCGCTGGGTGCAGGTGGCTCGGGAACGGTCGATGTGGCGTACCATGAAGGAGGCCTATGTCCAGCAGTGGACGTATCCCAGCTGATGATGATGATGAATATATATATTCGCATATCGCTAGAAGTTGCTGAGCTAATTTTCCTGGAGTCGTCTAAAAAAGTGTTTACCCTATTATAGACCAGTTATCAAATTAGACGGGTTTTAGCTCCAGCTGAAGAATAGGAAGATATCTGGTAGCAAACTGTTATACATATGACAATTCGTCATCGCCGCGCCGCCATCATAAAAACCATATGGCACAAAGAAGGTTTTTCATGAAGATTCCTGCATATTTATGGGTTCCCACACTCCCTACGTTTTCAGCTTGCCCGAGCATGACATGGCATCATGTGCTATATGGTCACGGTAGTAGCAACTAAATGATTACATGATAATTAATTTATAGGTCGATTTTAACGGTCTAGTTGGCTTGGCCTTGTCTATGGGCTGCATCTATGGGGGATGACGTCACGATAAATCTAACAAAGAGGTCGCTAGCAATCGTAGACGGTAGCTCAGTTGGTTAGAGCGTCAGTCCTTGAACAATCGAGGCCCGGAAGGGGTCGGGGTTCGATCCTGTCTCGTACCAATGAGTTCCAATTTGTAATTTATGTAGAAATGATAAAAATCATTACCATTGGCTTTTCGGTGAAGGAAAACATCGCGAGGAAACATGCACACTCTTGAGAAGAAATTCAAAGGTGTGTGTGTGTGTGAAGTCTCGGCCCGCGTGGTAGACTATTGCCCATACACACTGTCTCTTGGATAGAAGGCCTGAGACCCTGCAGTGGGTACACTATAGGCCGTTAATGATGATGATAGCAATCAAATAATCAGACTTGAACATAAAAGAAAAAATATACCCGAAGCGAATAGCTGTGAGTTTGTCGCAAGCATTTTTGTTATCCGATTTGAAGTTACAAAGACGGTCTTGAAACTGTCTTATTATTGTTCATACAAGAAGATACCGTGTAAAATTGATAAAAATCAAACCTGTATGTCTCGTATAATTTGCTTCATTTGTATTTAATTTACTTTAAACAACATTTGCACGCTAACAAGAAGGTGTAACTACATATATATAACACTAATCTAACTAATTTGTAAATACGTATTTCCTATTAAATTTTTATTCTATTCAAAAATTACAGTATTACATAGTAAGAAAATAAATAAATTAATACTATTTTCCCAACACTGCGGCTCGAGTGACACCTCTATCCCGACCACAGTAGTAAACCATTACACCTTTCCCTATCTCTATGCGGGTAAGACTAAACAAAACTAGTTCCCAAGGGGCCCCTATGAGACAGATAATATTTTTTACTGTTTCGTGTAAGTACTCCACATCAGAATTATCATACATGAGGGTTTTTTGAATAGTTATCAATTGACGTCATTTCCTCCGAGCATATGGTCGATCGAATTCTGAATCGATTTTATGGGTTCTCATTGTTAAGCTGTTGGATGGAAATATTGGTTAAAATTTTAATATTACGGTAGCATTTGGTTATGGTTGGACTTTAGTCCTTCCACCAAATGAAGTAAGACTTTCGACTGATTTAATTTTTCAATGAGTTTTATTCGAATTAGAAAAGCATTTTCACCGGTTCAGCACGATGGTTTTGAGACTCAAAAACTCGCAGCAAAATCGATTTTTTCTACGCTCGTGATTCAATTCTAGATTATTTTCGCTCCCACCCAAAACAACTTTACTCACTTTTTTAACAAATATGCTTAGTTAACTTATTTATTGATTTACGTAACATTGAACTCATTATTTTACAATCAAGACCGGTTACCCCTGCGAGCGGAAAAAAACCCAATTCAATTTTATAAGGAAAAAAAGCAGTAAAATGTACTTTGTAAAGCAAGCAAGGGGACACTCAAATACAAAGGGCTTGTGTATTTCACCCTAAATTTCCCTAAAACATGCCTCATACAGCTGACATACCCCCAAGAAATACTCCGGTAACAAGCATTTCGAAGAAATTACCTGCTGAACTACGAAAAAAACACTTCATTTAAATACACAATCTACAAGACTATCTCCGGTGAATAATTTAAAGCCACCCGGCTTGGCACGCGCCAAGGAAGGGCCAGAATGTTGTTGCGGGAGGTAATTTAAAACGCTAAAACATTTAACATAAAAATTTAAGAGGAATCCTCTAAGTAAACCAAACGATAAAGATTTGCACAAATTGATCTGTCGCGGGACGCCAGGCAGATGAAACAGCGAAACTATGCATGAAAGGATTTTTTGTACTGAATAATAATAATAATAAACTGACTGGCAAATGGCAAAGTGCGAGTCAGATTCGCGCAACGAGGGTTCCGTATATAATATACTAAAACTTTTTTAATTACTGGAAATCATAAATAATAGGCAAGTTCACCAAAAAAAAGCTCTAATGAAAAATTGTAAGTCCGATTGAATAATAAAAAGCTATTTTAATGTAATATAATTTTAAAATTCTCGTTTTCGTAGATTAGGTACTAGATTTGTTCCTATACCTATATGCTGTAACCTTGCTTCTTGCCAAATTTCAGGATTTTAAGTCAATTGGAAATACATACCCTATAGCTTTTGACGCCATGCCTCCGCAAGGGAAAACGTCAAAATATGCAGCATAAACAAACAGCTGTATCTTTTATTTTGTTGACGTAGAAGTTTGATTTTTTTTACACCTTTAAGGGATTGCTGACTTAAGTATTTGATATTAATTTCAACTTGATACCGTAACGCGATTCTGAGGAAAAAGTTCTTGACAGACAGAAATACGTTCCGTTTTTCCTTTAGAGGTACGGAACTCTAAAAATGTGAGATTCATGTTGATATATAATATTTTCCACCCTCCAATACAAAGTGCACCTCTATGCATCGACAAATTACTTTCAGTAGTCCGGCCCTGAACAAAACAATTGAACCACGGAGACTAGAACAAATTGCATGATGCAGTGTTACCAGTGTTATGCAATGTTATGTCTGTGTGGCCTGTACGCCTCCGCTACACTCCCATTCAAACCTTGTATGCACAATCAATGTTTTTGCAAGATGCGTCATTGTATTGTAATGAAATTGGAATCGTATGTCATTTGTTTAAGAAGATACAAAAAGTGCTATTGAATGCTCTCAAACCAAGCTTAGCTTAGCACAAAGCTAGTTTTAAATGATTATTGAATGAATGAGGAAAGGAAATAAGGAATGAGGAAATCCGTAGACGAACGAAGGTCACCGACATAGCTCGACGAGTCAGTGAGCTGAAGTGGCAATGGGCAGGCCACATCGCTCGAAAAACCGATAACCGATGGGGAGTAAAGGTTCTCGAGTGGCGACCACGTACCGGGAAACGTCTACCAGGCCGTCCCCCTACTAGATGGACCGACGACCTGGTTAGAGTCGCGGGGAGTCGCTGGATGCAGGTGGCTCGGGACCGGTCGATGTGGCGTACCATGAGGGAGGCCTATGTCCAGCAGTGGACGTTTCCCGGCTGATGATGAAAAGATTATTGTAAAATAAATTTAATGTTGTGTAAAACTTTTTTCGTGCGAATCACCTATGTCCGTAGCTTGGCTTAATCTTGTGATGGACAACTAACACTGTCCACTGTTACATTATTAAATTAACAGACTTCGAAATGGTGGAGGTTCTCAATTCAAATGTACGGTGTTTTTAAGTTCGTTACCTCAGAACTTCCGACTGGGTGAACCGTTTTTGATCATTCTTTTTTTATTTGAAAGCTGGTGCTTCCCGCGTGGTCTGATTTCAATTAGGTCCAGTTCCCACCATCCTTTTAGGGCAGTTGAAGTAGGTTCCAGTTCTTTTTGAACGCGTAAATTATTTAAAATTAAATATTCTTTCATTAATCGTTTTTCAAGAGTACAATCGAAAACTAGCAGCGAATTTGGCAAAAATAGTTGCACCCTGTGCCCTACAGAGACTGCAGCGTAGTTTATATTTCCAAAAAAAACGGTAAGGGATGTGCAACAGACGCCAATAAAACATCGATAATCGGGTTGCACTACACCAAAATTGCGAGATTTCTTAGCGAAACCCAATAAAGCATTTTTGATGAACTTTGACACGTACACAACAACCCATGTTACTTATTCATACCCAACAAAAAAACCATTGCGAATCTGTCTCGTAAATAACAAAGGGACTAGGCTCAGGTCTTTGTTGGCATCGAGAAATAAATGGCTCCCCCAATATCTCGGGTTCCCCCGGTTGTTTCGTGAATGTGTTACAGTATTTCTTCGAAACAGCTGGTCTATTCAATGCGAGTTTTTTTTTTGTTGAAAAGGGCTTGCGTCTTGAACCACGTGGTCGGAAACTCGACGGGCCTCTCTCCTTTATCATTTGCCCTAAAACTGGTACAGACCGACATCCAGACGTCTTTGGACATTAATTGACTTTGGTTACGTTTGCCTAGCAACTAAAACCCAACTTCCAGAACACAACCCCTTTTTAACCCCAGAATTATTTTCCTTCCTTTAACTTCCGTGAGTGGATTTGGCATAATCACCAAGCTTAGAAGGCGTATTGGTTATTGCGTATGCTGGCCATCTCTTCAGTTTTGTCCCTTATTCTCCATTTTGACACAGAGGCGATGACATTCGGATGATCATGTTTTAAAGCAGAGACTACACGGTCAAACCTGTATTGACTTTAGAAAGATTCTAATGAATGTACCTTCAAACCGATTCATTTCTAGTCGGTACAATCCCTTATTATAGGATCAAACCTAACAATTAGAAGTATTCCTCTACCTACTAGACAAGTAGGGCTTAAATAACAAACCAACCCAATTTACCTAAATAATAATTTACGAGTATAATTTCAAAAGGTCTAGACAAAAGCTGTAATAACACCTAGTGCTCTATAAAATATTTTAACTGCTTGTCGTAAACTTTCTTTGATATAATGATTGATAAATAATTCATAGCCAATTCCCTGCTATTTGATAATAAAAACTACCATGAAATGTCAACTTCCCTGGATATGAACCTAATCAAGAGTGGGTTTTGTTGGAATACTAGGGTTCCGAACATCCTTTAAATTGATTCATTTGTCCAATGAAGGCAAATGGTTTTTTTAAATTGCCTTATCATTCCCACTCGGATGAATTGGGTAGATTATTTTTTATAAAAGTACTACCTCAAGGATATACAAGCTCGACAGCGGCAAGACACATTGGTCTGAGATATGAAGAGCAAGAGCAACAAATTAACGCGTTCCAAAAGGACTAGAAACCGACTTCCATTGCCCTAAAAGTCTTAAGCAAACTTAAGACTTATATGGTTTTCTCATGGATGCCATTGTCAGAACTCGCCCGAAGTGAAATGGGACCGCACGGGAAGCACCAGCTTTGAAATAAAAAAGAGTCATCAAAATCGGTTCACCCAATCGAAAGTTCTGAGGTAACAAACATAAAAGTACACATACCCGTCGAATTTAGAACCGCCTCCTTTTTGAAGTCGGTTGATGCTAAAGCCTGGCAAGAAAGTGGCCCAAAGTAAGGGCTTAGACATCGAAACAATTAATGATTTTGTTGCTATTAGACTCATTCTTAGCGGTGACAGACAAAGACTTGAAGACTGTTTTGTCTCATCGTCTCACCATCGCATCTCGCATATTTTTTCATATACCGATAGCTTGCCTTACATTCTTGTCTGTAGGTAGATAGGTAGTTACTATTCCACATGTCAATCCGCATACGGAACCCTAACTTGTAATATAAACTATCAAACATAACTTTGACTACCCTTATTACAGGAGCTGGTGCAGTTGCATCGTGTGAAAGCTACGTCCTGCACTCACCCCCAGCCGCATCGGTATGCATAGACAACGCGTTAGACACGGCTGGCATGTTGCCCTTATCGATATATAGCTTTTGTCGATATCGATAGAATAAAAAAAAGCGTAAGTGGACGGCACCAAAACAAGATTATTATAATTAAATTGAAATTGAAAAACCTGTTAAGCTTTAGGAATACACAAATTTAAGTGCCTTGTGCATCTGAGTATTTTTCTTTAATTATTTTTGTATAATTGAGGTTAGGATATAGGAGAGACTAGACTTTGCCAAATCGCGTGATATGAATTGTTTATCTAGAGACGCGGCAGCGTGTCCACCCAAGGTCAATTAAATTTCTTTTAATAGAAACTAATAAGTCTAAAGTAACATGGAAGCAAAATCAATTTTTAGCATTTTTATATCAACTCCAGGTGACGCATTTGAGTAAAACAATTGACATCTATAAAACATTAAAATAAGTTCATACAGTGACAAAGTTGCGACGCTTTTTAAAGTGCCGTATTCTACCTAAAGCATAATGAACAGAAATAAAACCTTCGCGAAATTAAGCGTAGTTAATTAAAACTTGTACGATTTATCAGTCTAAAAGTGCCCCTAATACTTATTTTTATCGATGAACAGTGCCCATCACTGGGACGCACCTTGCCTACCATCTGCTGCGATGCACGTGAACCAATTAAGGCTCGCTTCGGGGGTGGCACCCCCCGGCCAATGGTCGTTTACCTTTAGTAGGCGTGGGGTGGACTGGTCAAAGGCCTTATGCTTTTAGTTCAGTTTCACACGGAACTTGTATGCTTTTTATTAGTGTTAGCGAGCAGAGGTAGTACTCTATGACGACATGGTCTGAGCTGGGTTCCATGATTCTTAAACACAGCATTTGGCCTTCATCTCTCTTGATGGGAAGTGAAGATCAGGCTGTATAATAGCAGAGGTATCAACCGGAATACTCAAGTAAATGAGGACCGAGGCCAAAAGAAAGAAGGTGTGGAAGTAATGGATTGCGTGAAGAATGAGTAGGTGAGTGAAAGGTGAGTACGGAGATGACGGTTGATAGAGATGAGAAGAAGAAGAAAACATGTAACGACCACGCTCCGAGTGGGATAAGGACAGGAAGATGATAGGTTTTCATGACCATCATCATCAGCTGGCTATGTGAACTTGGCACCCGACCTTGAAAAAATTTAATTTTTTTTGCGCTATTCGATAGATTTACGTTTATAGTTGTTTGTAGTGAAACTATTTTCGTTTGTAGTTAAACCAAAAAAAAGTTATGACGAGTCAAAAAAAAGCTGGCACCCGACTTTGAAAAAATTAACTTTTTTTTGTGGTTATCGGTAGATATAGGTTTGTAGAGGTTTGTAGTGAAACTATTTTCGTTTGTAGTTAAACCAAAAAAAAGTTATGACGAGTTAAAAAAAATTCTCTCAAACTTTAAAAAATTAACTTTTTTTCGTGATTTTCGATAGATATAGGGCAGTAGAGGTTTGTAGTGAAACTATTTTCGTTTGTAGTTAAACCAAAAAAAAGTTATGACGAGTTAAAAAAATTCTCTCAAACTTTAAAAAATTAACTTTTTTTGTGATTTTCGATATATATAGGGTAGTAGAGGTTGGTAGTGAAACTTTTGCGCTACTACAAACGAATACGAGTAACTACAAACGAAATCCAATCTACTACAAACGATTTTGAGATACTACAAACGAATACGAGTTACTACAAACGAAATCCAATCTACTACAAACGATTTTTAGCTACTACAAACGAATACGAGTTACTACAAACGAAATCCAATCTACTACAAACGATTTTAACCTACTACAAACGAATTCGAGTAACTACAAACGAAATCCAATCTACTACAAACGATTTTGACCTACTACAAACGAATTCGAGTAACTACAAACGAAATCCAATCTACTACAAACGATTTTGACCTATTACAAACGAATTGGAGTAACTACAAACGAAATCCAATCTACTACAAACGATTTTTAGCTACTACAAACGAATACGAGATACTACAAACGAAATCCAATGTACTACAAACGATTTTTAGCTACTACAAACGAATACGAGTTACTACAAACGAAATCCAATCTACTACAAACGATTTTTAGCTACTACAAACGAATACGAGTTACTACAAACGAAATCCAATCTACTACAAACGATTTTTAGCTACTACAAACGAATTCGAGTAACTACAAACGAAATCCAACCTACTACAAACGATTTTTAGCTACTACAAACGAATCTAGTAGAGAGTTTTAGTAGAGAGAATTTTTTTTAACTCGTCATAACTTTTTTTTGGTTTAACTACAAACGAAAATAGTTTCACTACAAACCTCTACAAACCTATATCTACCGATAACCACAAAAAAAAGTTAATTTTTTCAGAAAAAAAAATAATTAAAACGAAAAAATTAATTATTTTTTTTCTAAAAAAATTAACTTTTTTTTGTGGTTATCGGTAGATATAGGTTTGTAGAGGTTTGTAGTGAAACTATTTTCGTTTGTAGTTAAACCAAAAAAAAGTTATGACGAGTTAAAAAAAAATTCTCTCAAACTTTAAAAAATTAACTTTTTTCGTGATTTTCGATAGATATAGGGCAGTAGAGGTTGGTAGTGAAACTTTTGCGTTACTACAAACGAATACGAGTTACTACAAACGAAATCCAATCTACTACAAACGATTTTTAGCTACTACAAACGAATTCGAGTAACTACAAACGAAATCCAATCTACTACAAACGATTTTGACCTACTACAAACGAATTCGAGTTACTACAAACGAAATCCAATCTACTACAAACGATTTTTAGCTACTACAAACGAATTGGAGTAACTACAAACGAAATCCAATCTACTACAAATGATTTTTAGCTACTACAAACGAATACGAGTTACTACAAACGAAATCCAATCTACTACAAACGATTTTAACCTACTACAAACGAATTCGAGTAACTACAAACGAAATCCCATCTACTACAAACGATTTTGACCTACTACAAACGAATTCGAGTAACTACAAACGAAATCCAATCTACTACAAACGATTTTGACCTATTACAAACGAATTGGAGTAACTACAAACGAAATCCAATCTACTACAAACGATTTTTAGCCACTACAAACGAATACGAGATACTACAAACGAAATCCAATGTACTACAAACGATTTTTAGCTACTACAAACGAATACGAGTTACTACAAACGAAATCCAATCTACTACAAACGATTTTTAGCTACTACAAACGAATTCGAGTAACTACAAACGAAATCCCATCTACTACAAACGATTTTGACCTACTACAAACGAATTCGAGTAACTACAAACGAAATCCAATCTACTACAAACGATTTTGACCTATTACAAACGAATTGGAGTAACTACAAACGAAATCCAATCTACTACAAACGATTTTTAGGTACTACAAACGAATACGAGATACTACAAACGAAATCCAATGTACTACAAACGATTTTTAGCTACTACAAACGAATACGAGTTACTACAAACGAAATCCAATCTACTACAAACGATTTTTAGCTACTACAAACGAATTCGAGTTACTACAAACGAAATCCAATCTACTACAAACGATTTTTAGCTACTACAAACGAATTCGAGTTACTACAAACGAAAACCAATCTACTACAAACGATTTTTAGCTACTACAAACGAATTGGAGTAACTACAAACGAAATCCAATCTACTACAAATGTTTTTTAGCTACTACAAACGAATACGAGTTACTACAAACGAAATCCAATCTAATACAAACGATTTTTAGCTACTACAAACGAATTCGAGTTACTACAAACGAAATCCAATCTACTACAAACGATTTTTAGCTACTACAAACGAATTGGAGTAACTACAAACGAAATCCAATCTACTACAAACGATTTTGACCGACTACAAACGAATTCGAGTTACTACAAACGAAATCCAATCTACTACAAACGATTTTTAGCTACTACATACGAATACGAGTTACTACAAACGAAATCCAATCTACTACAAACGTTTTTTAGCTACTACAAACGAATTCGAGTAACTACAAACGAAATCCAATCTACTACAAACGATTTTTAGGTACTACAAACGAATTCGAGTAACTACAAACGAAATCCAATCTACTACAAACGATTTTTAGGTACTACAAACGAATTCGAGTTACTACAAACGAAATCCAATCTACTACAAACGATTTTTAGCTACTACAAACGAATTCGAGTTACTACAAACGAAAGCCAATCTACTACAAACAATTTTGACCTACTACAAACGAATTCGAGTAACTACAAACGAAATCCAATCTACTACAAACGATTTTTAGCTACTACAAACGAATTCGAGTAACTACAAACGAAATCCAATCTACTACAAACGATTTTGACCTATTACAAACGAATTGGAGTAACTACAAACGAAATCCAATCTACTACAAACGATTTTTAGCTACTACAAACGAATACGAGATACTACAAACGAAATCCAATGTACTACAAACGATTTTTAGCTACTACAAACGAATACGAGTTACTACAAACGAAATCCAATCTACTACAAACGATTTTTAGCTACTACAAACGAATTCGAGTTACTACAAACCTACTACAAACGATTTTGACCTACTACAAACGAATTCGAGTTACTACAAACGAAATCCAATCTACTACAAACGATTTTGACCTACTACAAACGAATTCGAGTTACTACAAACGAAATCCAATCTACTACAAACGATTTTTAGCTACTACAAACGAATTGGAGTAACTACAAACGAAATCCAATCTACTACAAATGATTTTTAGCTACTACAAACGAATACGAGTTACTACAAACGAAATCCAATCTACTACAAACGATTTTAACCTACTACAAACGAATTCGAGTAACTACAAACGAAATCCCATCTACTACAAACGATTTTGACCTACTACAAACGAATTCGAGTAACTACAAACGAAATCCAATCTACTACAAACGATTTTGACCTATTACAAACGAATTGGAGTAACTACAAACGAAATCCAATCTACTACAAACGATTTTTAACTACTACAAACGAATACGAGATACTACAAACGAAATCCAATGTACTACAAACGATTTTTAGCTACTACAAACGAATACGAGTTACTACAAACGAAATCCAATCTACTACAAACGATTTTTAGCTACTACAAACGAATTCGAGTAACTACAAACGAAATCCCATCTACTACAAACGATTTTGACCTACTACAAACGAATTCGAGTAACTACAAACGAAATCCAATCTACTACAAACGATTTTGACCTATTACAAACGAATTGGAGTAACTACAAACGAAATCCAATCTACTACAAACGATTTTTAGCTACTACAAACGAATACGAGATACTACAAACGAAATCCAATCTACTACAAACGATTTTAACCTACTACAAACGAATTCGAGTAACTACAAACGAAATCCCATCTACTACAAACGATTTTTAGCTACTACAAACGAATTCGAGTAACTACAAACGAAATCCAACCTACTACAAACGATTTTTAGCTACTACAAACGAATCTAGTAGAGAGTTTTAGTAGAGAGAATTTTTTTTAACTCGTCATAACTTTTTTTTGGTTTAACTACAAACGAAAATAGTTTCACTACAAACCTCTACAAACCTATATCTACCGATAACCACAAAAAAAAGTTAATTTTTTCAGAAAAAAAATAATTAAAACGAAAAAATTAATTATTTTTTTTCTGAAAAAATTATCTTTTTTTTGTGGTTATCGGTAGATATAGGTTTGTAGAGGTTTGTAGTGAAACTATTTTCGTTTGTAGTTAAACCAAAAAAAAGTTATGACGAGTTAAAAAAAATTCTCTCAAACTTTAAAAAATTAACTTTTTTTCGTGATTTTCGATAGATATAGGGCAGTAGAGGTTTGTAGTGAAACTATTTTCGTTTGTAGTTAAACCAAAAAAAAGTTATGACGAGTTAAAAAAATTCTCTCAAACTTTAAAAAATTAACTTTTTTCGTGATTTTCGATAGATATAGGGCAGTAGAGGTTGGTAGTGAAACTTTTGCGTTACTACAAACGAATACGAGTATTTATAGTTACTCGAATTCGTTTGTAGTAGGTCAAAATCGTTTGTAGTAGATGGGATTTCGTTTGTAGTTACTCGAATTCGTTTGTAGTAGGTTAAAATCGTTTGTAGTAGATTGGATTTCGTTTGTAGTAACTCGTATTCGTTTGTAGTAGCTAAAAATCGTTTGTAGTAGATTGGATTTCGTTTGTAGTAACTCGAATTCGTTTGTAGTAGCTAAAAATCGTTTGTAGTAGATTGGATTTCGTTTGTAGTAACTCGTATTCGTTTGTAGTAGCTAAAAATCGTTTGTAGTAGATTGGATTTCGTTTGTAGTAACTCGTATTCGTTTGTAGTAGCTAAAAATCGTTTGTAGTACATTGGATTTCGTTTGTAGTATCTCGTATTCGTTTGTAGTAGCTAAAAATCGTTTGTAGTAGATTGGATTTCGTTTGTAGTTACTCCAATTCGTTTGTAATAGGTCAAAATCGTTTTTAGTAGATTGGATTTCGTTTGTAGTTACTCGAATTCGTTTGTAGTAGCTAAAATCGTTTGTAGTAGATGGGATTTCGTTTGTAGTTACTCGAATTCGTTTGTAGTAGGTCAAAATTGTTTGTAGTAGATTGGATTTCGTTTGTAGTAACTCGAATTCGTTTGTAGTAGCTAAAAATCGTTTGTAGTAGATTGGATTTCGTTTGTAGTAACTCGAATTCGTTTGTAGTACCTAAAAATCGTTTGTAGTAGATTGGATTTCGTTTGTAGTTACTCGAATTCGTTTGTAGTACCTAAAAATCGTTTGTAGTAGATTGGATTTCGTTTGTAGTTACTCGAATTCGTTTGTAGTAGCTAAAAAACGTTTGTAGTAGATTGGATTTCGTTTGTAGTAACTCGTATTCGTATGTAGTAGCTAAAAATCGTTTGTAGTAGATTGGATTTCGTTTGTAGTAACTCGAATTCGTTTGTAGTCGGTCAAAATCGTTTGTAGTAGATTGGATTTCGTTTGTAGTTACTCCAATTCGTTTGTAGTAGCTAAAAATCGTTTGTAGTAGATTGGATTTCGTTTGTAGTAACTCGAATTCGTTTGTAGTAGGTCAAAATTGTTTGTAGTAGATTGGATTTCGTTTGTAGTAACTCGAATTCGTTTGTAGTAGCTAAAAATCGTTTGTAGTAGATTGGATTTCGTTTGTAGTAACTCGAATTCGTTTGTAGTACCTAAAAATCGTTTGTAGTAGATTGGATTTCGTTTGTAGTTACTCGAATTCGTTTGTAGTACCTAAAAATCGTTTGTAGTAGATTGGATTTCGTTTGTAGTTACTCGAATTCGTTTGTAGTAGCTAAAAAACGTTTGTAGTAGATTGGATTTCGTTTGTAGTAACTCGTATTCGTATGTAGTAGCTAAAAATCGTTTGTAGTAGATTGGATTTCGTTTGTAGTAACTCGAATTCGTTTGTAGTCGGTCAAAATCGTTTGTAGTAGATTGGATTTCGTTTGTAGTTACTCCAATTCGTTTGTAGTAGCTAAAAATCGTTTGTAGTAGATTGGATTTCGTTTGTAGTAACTCGAATTCGTTTGTAGTAGCTAAAAATCGTTTGTATTAGATTGGATTTCGTTTGTAGTAACTCGTATTCGTTTGTAGTAGCTAAAAATCATTTGTAGTAGATTGGATTTCGTTTGTAGTTACTCCAATTCGTTTGTAGTAGCTAAAAATCGTTTGTAGTAGATTGGATTTCGTTTGTAGTAACTCGAATTCGTTTGTAGTAGGTCAAAATCGTTTGTAGTAGATTGGATTTCGTTTGTAGTTACTCGAATTCGTTTGTAGTAGCTAAAAATCGTTTGTAGTAGATTGGATTTCGTTTGTAGTAACTCGTATTCGTTTGTAGTAACGCAAAAGTTTCACTACCAACCTCTACTGCCCTATATCTATCGAAAATCACGAAAAAAGTTAATTTTTTAAAGTTTGAGAGAATTTTTTTAACTCGTCATAACTTTTTTTTGGTTTAACTACAAACGAAAATAGTTTCACTACAAACCTCTACTGCCCTATATCTATCGAAAATCACGAAAAAAAGTTAATTTTTTAAAGTTTGAGAGAATTTTTTTTAACTCGTCATAACTTTTTTTTGGTTTAACTACAAACGAAAATAGTTTCACTACAAACCTCTACAAACCTATATCTACCGATAACCACAAAAAAAAGATAATTTTTTCAGAAAAAAAATAATTAATTTTTTCGTTTTAATTATTTTTTTTCTGAAAAAATTAACTTTTTTTGTGGTTATCGGTAGATATAGGTTTGTAGAGGTTTGTAGTGAAACTATTTTCGTTTGTAGTTAAACCAAAAAAAAGTTATGACGAGTTAAAAAAAATTCTCTCTACTAAAACTCTCTACTAGATTCGTTTGTAGTAGCTAAAAATCGTTTGTAGTAGGTTGGATTTCGTTTGTAGTTACTCGAATTCGTTTGTAGTAGCTAAAAATCGTTTGTAGTAGATTGGATTTCGTTTGTAGTAACTCGTATTCGTTTGTAGTAGCTAAAAATCGTTTGTAGTAGATTGGATTTCGTTTGTAGTAACTCGAATTCGTTTGTAGTAACTCGAATTCGTTTGTAGTAGCTAAAAATCGTTTGTAGTAGATTGGATTTCGTTTGTAGTAACTCGTATTCGTTTGTAGTAGCTAAAAATCGTTTGTAGTACATTGGATTTCGTTTGTAGTATCTCGTATTCGTTTGTAGTAGCTAAAAATCGTTTGTAGTAGATTGGATTTCGTTTGTAGTTACTCCAATTCGTTTGTAATAGGTCAAAATCGTTTGTAGTAGATTGGATTTCGTTTGTAGTTACTCGAATTCGTTTGTAGTAGGTCAAAATCGTTTGTAGTAGATTGGATTTCGTTTGTAGTAACTCGTATTCGTTTGTAGTAGCTAAAAATCGTTTGTAGTAGATTGGATTTCGTTTGTAGTAACTCGTATTCGTTTGTAGTCGGTCAAAATCGTTTGTAGTAGATTGGATTTCGTTTGTAGTTACTCCAATTCGTTTGTAGTAGCTAAAAATCGTTTGTAGTAGATTGGATTTCGTTTGTAGTTACTCGAATTCGTTTGCAGTAGCTAAAAATCGTTTGTAGTACATTGGATTTCGTTTGTAGTATCTCGTATTCGTTTGTAGTAGCTAAAAATCGTTTGTAGTAGATTGGATTTCGTTTGTAGTTACTCGTATTCGTTTGTAGTACCTAAAAATCGTTTGTAGTAGATTGGATTTCGTTTGTAGTTACTCGAATTCGTTTGTAGTAGCTAAAAAACGTTTGTAGTAGATTGGATTTCGTTTGTAGTAACTCGTATTCGTATGTAGTAGCTAAAAATCGTTTGTAGTAGATTGGATTTCGTTTGTAGTAACTCGAATTCGTTTGTAGTCGGTCAAAATCGTTTGTAGTAGATTGGATTTCGTTTGTAGTTACTCCAATTCGTTTGTAGTAGCTAAAAATCGTTTGTAGTAGATTGGATTTCGTTTGTAGTAACTCGAATTCGTTTGTAGTAGCTAAAAATCGTTTGTATTAGATTGGATTTCGTTTGTAGTAACTCGTATTCGTTTGTAGTAGCTAAAAATCATTTGTAGTAGATTGGATTTCGTTTGTAGTTACTCCAATTCGTTTGTAGTAGCTAAAAATCGTTTGTAGTAGATTGGATTTCGTTTGTAGTAACTCGTATTCGTTTGTAGTAGCTAAAAATCGTTTGTAGTAGATTGGATTTCGTTTGTAGTAACTCGTATTCGTTTGTAGTAGCTAAAAATCGTTTGTAGTACATTGGATTTCGTTTGTAGTATCTCGTATTCGTTTGTAGCAGCTAAAAATCGTTTGTAGTAGATTGGATTTCGTTTGTAGTTACTCCAATTCGTTTGTAATAGGTCAAAATCGTTTGTAGTAGATTGGATTTCATTTGTAGTTACTCGAATTCGTTTGTAGTAGGTCAAAATCGTTTGTAGTAGATGGGATTTCGTTTGTAGTTACTCGAATTCGTTTGTAGTAGGTTAAAATCGTTTGTAGTAGATTGGATTTCGTTTGTAGTAACTCGTATTCGTTTGTAGTAGCTAAAAATCATTTGTAGTAGATTGGATTTCGTTTGTAGTTACTCCAATTTGTTTGTAGTAGCTAAAAATCGTTTGTAGTAGATTGGATTTCGTTTGTAGTAACTCGAATTCGTTTGTAGTAGGTCAAAATCGTTTGTAGTAGATTGGATTTCGTTTGTAGTTACTCGAATTCGTTTGTAGTAGGTCAAAATCGTTTGTAGTAGATGGGATTTCGTTTGTAGTTACTCGAATTCGTTTGTAGTAGGTTAAAATCGTTTGTAGTAGATTGGATTTCGTTTGTAGTAACTCGTATTCGTTTGTAGTAGCTAAAAATCGTTTGTAGTAGATTGGATTTCGTTTGTAGTAACTCGTATTCGTTTGTAGTATCTCAAAATCGTTTGTAGTAGATTGGATTTCGTTTGTAGTTACTCGTATTCGTTTGTAGTAGCGCAAAAGTTTCACTACCAACCTCTACTGCCCTATATCTATCGAAAATCACAAAAAAAGTTAATTTTTTAAAGTTTGAGAGAATTTTTTTAACTCGTCATAACTTTTTTTTGGTTTAACTACAAACGAAAATAGTTTCACTACAAACCTCTACTGCCCTATATCTATCGAAAATCACGAAAAAAAGTTAATTTTTTAAAGTTTGAGAGAATTTTTTTTAACTCGTCATAACTTTTTTTTGGTTTAACTACAAACGAAAATAGTTTCACTACAAACCTCTACAAACCTATATCTACCGATAACCACAAAAAAAAGTTAATTTTTTCAAAGTCGGGTGCCAGCTTTTTTTTGACTCGTCATAACTTTTTTTTGGTTTAACTACAAACGAAAATAGTTTCACTACAAACAACTACAAACGTAAATCTATCGAATAGCGCAAAAAAAATTAAATTTTTTCAAGGTCGGGTGCCAAGTTCACATAGCCTCATCAGCTTCATAAAATGGTTTTTGTTGGACTGCTGGATATCAGAGGGAATCCCTCTGATATCGCCACGTCGGATTCCGTGAAGAGTATTGGCACTATCACCAGGTTTGCCAGAAATTTTTGGAGTAGATTTTACTACCGATCTCTGGGAAAATAGTCAATTTTCTATGAGTCGCACTTAAGAGGCCATACAATACAGACATATTGAGGAGGCTCTAAAGGACAATAACTTTTCAGCTGGTGTAATAAGTGAATTAAAAATATATAGTAGTGATTAGTGCTTTAGTGAAAGAACTCATGAACAAACTGTCTTCGCCTTAATTAAGACTAAGAATCGTCAATGAACTGATGACTTAGAAATAATTATTTTTAGAAGTTTTAGTTAAATTGAAATTTTATATAGCTATGTAGATTAGATTGTAATAAACAAATAATTTCAAAAAAAATTATTTACGAGATCAAATTACTGAGAGAGAAAAGGTATTATTAGAAGCCCTAATATCAAATAGGTCTGACTAGATAAATACATCGGCAAAGATGAATGATTATAATCCGCCTGCGGCAAAAAAGAGATTGAAATTAAACCATAAAAAAACTCTCCGGCATTAACAATGGGATCGTCTAGACATTGACACAGACGCAATATGGACGAGCAAGAAATATCAATGGTGCGATAAACTAGTTTAAAAAGTGTATATCAAGATTATGTATTTAATACTACGAGTAAAAAGCGGCCAAGTGCGAGTCTGACTCGCCCATGAAGGGTTCCATAGCAGCAAGTAACATAATGTAACAGTTCTTGTAGTTCGTTGTAAATTTCATCGATGTTTTAATAATAGTTTATTTTTTATATATTTTGAGTTGATTGAATGAAAGGTACATTGCGAATTATGACGCATTAAAAAACTTACTAGATCTCGCTCAAATCAATTTTCGGTGGAAGTTTGCATCGTAATGGTAATGGTAATGTACATAATATTCTTTTTAGATTTATCATTCTCTTATCTTAGAAGTTACAGAGACACACATTTTACCACTTTGGAAATAAAATATTCAGCCTACAAAAAAATTATACTAGAAACCTCAATATCATTTTTGAAGACCTATCCATAGATGACACGTATGGGTTTGATAAAAAAAATTGCGTTTCTGTTCTAAGTATGGAGACCCCCCCCCCCCCCCCCCCCCCCAAATTTCTTCTATTTTTGTGTGAAAATCTTAACGCGGTTCACAGAATAAATACACACTTACCAAGTTTTAACAGTATAGTTTCGGAAAAAAGTGGCTGTGACATAAGGACGGACAGACAGACATGACGAATCCATAAGGGTATTAATTTCACCTTGATACCTCTATGCGTTACCCAGAAAAATGGTATTGGCAGACAGATGGACAACGAGGTTCATTTTGAAGTACGGAACCCTAAAAAGAAAACAATGATTTGATCAAAAGATTTCCATTGCCTAAATTCTAAGATTTTCAATATACAGTAGTCGACTAAATAACCAGCCCTAGCAACCGAACCGAACCAAATACGTCATATCTGTAGGATAAGAATCTCAATGGACCTTGAGAAAACGCGCCGAGGCCTCGGAAAGCACGCAGGATAATCCGACAAGAGTTGAAGGTCACAGCAGGACGATGTATTCACATTTGGTAATTGTATTTTTTATTTGGAGGTATTTCAAGGTGGGACTTCAATGGATGACTAATCTCTTTCCTGCTAGAAATAGTTGCCTGACTACGGCGTAGTCAAAACACAGGTAATCATTTAACAACTAAATGTAAAAATACCATAAGTTTCCATATAATTATCTTTTTCACGAAAAAAAAAATCTTTTCATTTAGCAGCCAAAAAACTATCCTATTTTACATGAAGCAAAGTCAAAGTTTGTCTAAACACTTGTTGGCCTCTTTTTAATTATCCATATAATGATTAACTTTGTTTTTTAATTTGAGTCACATCATATAAAAATGAATGAGAAACAGAATAACCCTAATATTGTAAACCATTTTTAGTCAAGGACTTTATCTATCTTAACCTCAAAAATCATCTCACGAGAACCCTTTATCTGGGTAAAAAGTACCCATCATTCTTTTTCTCGCCATAGTTTAGTAATGTGCCAAATTTCATCTATATCGGTTAAGGCTGGGCTAACCATGAAAAAAAAAGGAGACAGGGACATAATCATTTTTGAATTAATAATAATGAGTACCTAGACCGGAAAAATGCCATCTTTGAAGTTAAAATATAAATGCATGTACATATTTACATAACAGAACAATTTTTTTTAAGTGACATAAAAGTGTGTCTAAATACACCAGGGATTCTGTACGAAGTCTGGGTTTTTGTCAAACAAAAACTCCACAGGACAAAAATGTGTATGCAAGGATGGGCAGTAAGAGTCACACTGAAGACAAGGTGCGCAAGGAGCAAGTTTTGCTGGTGGAGTATTAGCTCTATTGACATCATGATATAGCCACTAAAGCCTGTAGCATAGGAGCACAAGGCTTCCAATAATACCTCATTCATCAAAATATGAAGAGTGGTTTAGGAATCATGAGGGAACACATATAATAACTAAAATAAATTACATCAGAGATATATTAAAATCATTGCCCTACACTTAAGTCGGGTAAAAATTAAGATTATTTTAACTTGTAATTGATGTTAATTTTCATTCAGAGTGACAATGTTGTTTAGGTTGTTGAAGTATAAGGATAAGTATAAGGATTAAATTTGTTTCAGTATTTTGTTCAAAATTTCATCGCAGTCATATTGTACAGATGATGAATGTCTGGAGAATACTAGTATTTGAACTTTAAAAATGAAATTCAAACACACAAACGACAATTTACTTTCCTATCCTTTCTTTCAATCTCTTAGATTACAATAAGAAAACTTTTTCCCATATAACCATGATCGACAAAAAGGTTTCTGATCACAGAAAAAAGTAATTTGTGTGAACAGGCAGGCATATATCGTAATTAACAACTAATATTATAAATGTGAATGTGTTGGTTTTTCCATTTGTACTTCACTTATGTAAGAACCAAGAGTCAGAACAGCTTTTTTTGTATAGCGATAGTTGAAGAGCTGGAAAAGGATGTAGGCTATGTTACATCATAAATAAACAAGTAGTCCCCGATAGATAATGTCAGAAGTCCACGCAGACAAGCTCACAGGCTGAATAATCCTGCTGAAACATTCTTATGATCTTGGGTTAGGGTGTACAAAACTGGGAAATTAAACATTCAACTTTTCGTTGTTTTGCACAACGATTTTTTGAAATTTTCCTTACACTGCTTTAGTAGCCCTCAGTTTTGTCTTTTGTGCACCCCAACCCAAAAAGAAGCTAACAAAAGCACTGCTTTCATTTCCTGCTAAGGCCGTATTTTTTTTCCCTCAGGGCCTCCTTTTTCACACCCTAACCCTGCTTTCATCTATGTAGATACTTACAATCTATTCACATCAAGTTAGTTTGAAGAGTTGTTAAGCTAGAGCAACAGCAATCGTATCTATATAGATTCCAGATACATAAGACGAGTCTGCTAAAAATAGAACTGCATGCTTGAATGAACTACGAGATGAAGGTAAACAAAAATAAGACTCACTTTCGACCGCGGCCTGCATTTTTACTGCCGCCAGCTTCGACTGTAATGTAGGATTCACCGAAAATCCGATATTGCAAGTCGTCCTCATTACTTTGATATTGCATCGCTTCCACAACTAAAAACTACGAACCGCGAGAAACTAAACCACCCTTATCATTTAACCTTAGATTCATTGTAACAAAACATGTTTTAGTTTTCTACCGCAAGTTAACTTAAAGTTAATTAAATCATCACTGCGAAGCCCAAGTGCTAAATCACTGCACCATTTTAAAGTTTTGACATTTCTTTCAGGAACGTGTTTACCGCCTTAAATCAATAGACTATAATTTTGGTTTTAAATGGAATTATTTTCTTTTATTACGGCCACGACCGCTAAGGAATCTCGGCTGTATCGCGCGCGGAGCCGGACTGGCTTGCTCGAATGACGGCCCGAATCGTGCCGTGCAAGCGCGGGAAATGTTCCCTCTCCCCCTCGATGTCGCCGCGCGGGCCGTGCTATAATGGTTGTAAATTCCAAAGGGTCATTTATTTCTTTTTTGTTTATTACAGGAACTGGAAGTTTATAAGTATAGTCATAGAATAAACAATATATAGTGTTTGTAAATCAACTAATTAGGCATTAATAATAATATGTCTAGGTTTGCTCCATAGACATAAAGAAGTTCCTCAAAATTAAAAGTTAAACAATTAACGCCTTCAACAAGAACTAGAAACCGACTTCAACTGCCCTAAAAGTCTACAGCATTTCAGTTGACATGTTAGTACTTAATGCAAATTTAAGGTTTTCTCATGGGTGCCATTGTCAGAACTAGGTCAAATTGAAATGGGATTACACGGGAAGCACCAGCTTTCAAATAAAAAAAGAATAATCAAAATCAGTTCACACAGTCGAAAGTTCTGAGGCATCAAACATAAAAAATCGAATTGAGTATCTCCTCCTTTTTTGAAGTCGGTTGAAAAAAATTCAAACCTCTATATTCATATATAAGTGTAAGGCCACTTTTACCTAGAGTTTGTCTAGAGTATAGTTTTTTTCTTCTTCAATCTGTTATTATTTTATTGGGATTTTTATCCATCTGACATGAAAATCTCGTATGACTTATGCTAGGACCTAGCATTCAACTTAACCTAGACGCTAGATTATACGTTGAATTGTTTAATTTAATACAATAATTTATGATCTTAACATGTAACAGACATGTTACAAAATAAAATACATTCAACAGTGACATTTGACTAAATCTTAAAATAGTTTTTGTAATTTTAGTGAGCACATAAAACAATATTATTTATGTTAAAAATTATTTGTTCATTGGCTACGGTCTTTTTTTATTTATTTAATAATAAATAATAAGTATATCTGTATCAACTGTATACATTCTGTCTGATACGCACTTGGACAGTTATTCCGACAAATTGGTTTTGCCAATAGCATGTTTATAATGCTAAGAAACACAGTGGAACAGTAACATACAAGTATATATGTGATTCAATTGGACTTGTTTCGAAACGAACGAGATCTCACTACAGAAGCACCGAACATGGCGGGGTTCGATCAGATCATCTGACAGCAGCCATCCTGTCTGAGCAGTGTATATCGAAATAAAACCTGATACACCGCTTCCAGTTTATATGTACATAATTTAACTAAGAAAAACATGTGTCATCTCAGTGATATACGACAAGGACTAAGAAAATGGCGAAACATCAAAAATTGCATTCATATGTATAAATCTTCGAAATATGCGTATGTAATTCATGGTTTAAAAGTTAGACAGTTGCAAAATTTAATAAAAAAAATATCGAATTTAGCTGCAAATTTAATAAACGTTTTACCACATTCACATCGTATTTATTGGCTAAGAATATTATCTCAAAATATTTTACGCATATTTTATAGTGCACGTTCTATTATTTTAGTAAAATTAAGAAAAATAAAAATGTTTTTTCAGTAATAAACTTTCTTATCCAATACACGACCAATATTTGCAAAGCACTGATTAACATTCACTGACTGTATGACTGATGTATGCCTTTAGAACAAATATGAATAATGAATACATCTCTGATTTTCAATGGCACTATAAACAGGCACATGGAATAGTGCTAATTGGTAGTAATCAATTAGCTGACTCATGACACAAAATTATTAATAGTACTCAGCTGGGGCTAATTAATCCGTCTGGTTTGTAATAATAAAAGTGTTCTCTTAGTGACTGATTGACATACATAATTATCAACGCGAACTACAAGCAGGTTTAGCAAGCCTGTTTGGGACCCTTATAGTATCACTAAGAAATGATTTTTTGAAATTCTCACCTAAAAACAAGTTTTCCTGCAAAAGTTTTGCAAATAAACCACTAAAGAAAGAATTTCTTACTAATACTTAGTCCTACTAGTATAATATAAGATTAACTCACTCCTCAACTTCTTGTTTGATGTTGATCACGTAGTCCTCTTCAGCGGTTGTGGAAAGCTTCGCTCGGAGATTCTTCAGCTTTTCTAGCTGGAATTGCATGTAAGATTTTGTGCTTTCATCCTCCATGCTGGAACAAAATAGATCAGAACTTTGTATAATCAGTCTTCGATTCCATACTACCAATTATATGTATATAAACAATATATTTTAATAATTTAGTAAAATTATTAGTAACGAGCAAACTCCCCGGAAACAGCACGTGTCTAGTATGGGTATCCCAGTATGATTATTATTATTATTTTAATTTTGTTATGGCGGCCACCACGCAAGGAGCTAAGCATAGCCCTCTCCAACGCTCGCTGCGCAAATAGCACCAATGTGAGCGTCCATGTCTCTGCTGTGTAACGCATTGGTTGTACACCGTGGTCTTAAGGCATTGTGATATACTAGAAGTCGCTTGCTGGAGTGGAGTCTTGGTTCCGGTGACGCGACGGCATCCAGCTCGCTGGTCTAACGACCTGAAAAAGGTAGCGGCGAACGAGTGCATGGACCGGAAGGAGTGGCTCCCGTTGTGAGAGGCCTATCTTCAGCATTAGATAGACACGAGCTGATAAATCAAGTTTCGGCCATGAAAATTTCAAGTGCGATAACGTTCTCAAAAGTTATTTTCAGGCGGGTGGACAGTAATTTAGTTTAGTAGGACTTAGTACTAGGGTCTCGTTGGCACAATTCGGGTACGGAACCCTAAAAATTAAATAGAGTCTACGACACATTTACATCAACAAGTTATAAATATAACTATAAAACGACCAATAAATATTAACACGTTCATGAGAATAGTCCACCAAGAACGTAGGTAGATTTCACGTAGAAAAGCGGCAAAACGACCGACGTAAACTCTATGGATAAAATGGTATACGTATAAAATGCATTTTCGGACCTCTCAAAAATAAGATGTCCGACTGGCACCAGTAATATTTTTAAATGAGGAATTTATTTATCAATACTACTATACTGAATGTACACACTTGGCATGTTCCACTTGACTTGGTATGCCTTCGCAGCAACTAAACATAGACTTAATTAAACACTAGATGAAACAATGTATCGTAATGTGGACGTAATCTGACAAAATATTAGAGTCGTATGCCGAAGCCAACAAGAGCGAAATAACTCGCACGCTCACGAGGTTGACCTCATTCCTAAAGTAGATAAACAAACTGAATCTGTCGATAAAACCATATGCACCCACGGCACCCAGACCATATCGTTGCTATCTAACTATGAATGGTAAACATTCTAATTGTTTTTAACTCTTTTACCAAACAAACAACGGAAATCGATAGGAAAACGAATTCTTGTTGAAATCAAATAGGTGGCCGTGTCTCGTTGCATAATCATGGACGCATACGACATTGAACATTCATTGCGCGAGAAACTTATGCTGTCGAGTGATTCTGTATCATTCTATCTATAACCCGAAGTCGAAGAGAAATAACAACACCTTCAGTATGTCACTTATGGCCAATATCTTTTCAAAATAAGAATCCGTTAAATATTTGAAGATCGAATTCGAAGGAAAATCGTTATGGCTAACGGTGGCTTTATAAACATTTCGTGGTTGAATATTTACGCTGCTGTTATTTGCTAGTAGTTCACAAGTCAGCTGAATGAAAAGTCAATCAAAACCAAATAGGATTGATATGTTATTTGTAGACAGAGACGATTCCAAACAAAAAAGGACGACTTTGTGGTTATTTTTCATTTTCGTTCGCACGTCCGTAATGACGACATTATTGATCGGTCACATCACATACCTTGCATGTTCATTCTTCGCCATAATGAGTACTATAAGAACTTATTCTTGCAGAAAGCCGGCCTTAATTAAATATTTAGATAATAAGTAAAGTAAATGACTATTCATTTCAATTAAAATTGCACATTATATTAGTAAAAAATAAGATAAAACTTTTCAAGTCATAACCACAATTCGTTAGTATTCGTTACAATCAAAATGGACGATAGGTTGTCTCTTTCTATCATGTTCGAATATGTACGCGGTAGAAAGAGAGTAAATTTAACCGTAAATAAAGATTACTTATACTCCAACGCCATCTATGCTGACAACAGCAGAATGGCTTTAGATTGTCTATGGTTATAGTGCTGCCATAAGCGAGATTTAAATGTCCCACCAACATTCAGAAACAATTTAAAATACATATATAATATCACACGAGTTACAACCTTATAAGAAAGATCAATATTATTGGTTATGATAAGTGTTATTGGTTTAGATTGTTGGTTAATCCTCAAATAAATGAAACAGGAATTCAACTAACAAATACGACTAACTAACCTAACTAAATAAAATTGTCAAATTTTTGACAGACGCTGATTTGCCAGTCTGATTTGTCACGACTATTCAATAAATTTGTCTCTGGTTCGCAATTGTAACCATTGCTTGAGAAAGATAAACTTAAACAAAAGTCCGTAGGAGAAAGGGAGACATATCCTATCTCCGTTCAAAAACATAATATCCATAAGTCTAAAAATTACGAAACAAATAGTTATTGCTCAATTTAATATGTAAATATTTGAATAAAATTTTTTAAATATTGCATTAATATCATTGTAACAACATATTTTTTATAATAACATAGTATAGTTTTGACCATAACCATATTAACCATTATTAAATTTCGAATCTAATTTGGGATTTAGATGCTCTATGAAATTGAAATGTCTTCTAATTTAAGCCCCATAATATAATAACTCCAGTATGCTCCAGTCGTAATTTTACTTTAAAAAATTCAAAGAACTTTGAAAATATATTGTAAGTATCTTTATTTCCTTACATTATTTAATTATTTAATATTATAAATGAGAAAGTAACTCTGTCTGCCTGTCTGTCGCGCTTTCACGACAAAATTACTGAACCGATTGATATGAAATTTGGTACACCGATAGCTTTGACCGATAGTGTAGAGCTTAAGAAAGGACATATGCTAAATTTTAATGCGAAAAAGGGTTAAAAGGGGTTTAAAAGGGATCCCCCCTTTGTATGAAGAAGTTGTATGGAATTATCGTCATTTTTAGAGCTAGAAACTAAACATTTATTGTTTAGGCTGTTGATTTGATATAAATAAATATGCAATTCAAAGTTTGTAATAGTTTTACCCTCAAGCGTGTAAAATATCAATATGTAATAGGGATACAGTTTGTATGGAAATATGTAAGTGTCCCGGCTGACGATGACTCACATCCATGTCAGTCAAGGCTCCGTCATACCAAGAGCCTTTAAAAACAAAAATTACAACAAATAATCCAGTATTAAAACATTAATCTGCTACTATGGTTAAATCTGTGTTAATGTGGTATCAACCACATACAGATTTTTTTATTTTGCCGCATTTTCTCAGGTCTCACTTTCGTTGGTCATTACATTAACAATAAGTATAATATCTTGCCAGTTTTCATGTTCTCAGATAATTACAATTTGGGAGACTTCAAAGATCCTATAGTTAGGCCAACAAAAAATATTGTTATGAGCTTCCAGGTTCGTTAGATTGAAGAGAAACACGAGTCCAAAGCTCCGGAGTTTATTGGTAGCACCAGTCCGCAAACTAATCTTCAAAATCACGGGTAAACAGAGTACGTCCCTGTCTCACTGGTTCCGAGTCTTCTGTACTGAGTCTGTCCCTGGATTCTACGTACAAAGTCCTTTGGCACTAGTGACGCCGATCTGTCACCACTGACACCACGTGACACACTAGTACACTAACACTTTTCCACCTCGACTGTACTTTCGCTCTACAATTTCTTCCGGTTTTCGTTTCTTCACTTTTTATCGCTGTGAACTCAACTCAACTGAACTGTCGTCGAAACTCGTCTCGCGCCTATACATATATACCCGGTATTGTTTCTAGATCCTTCAATCTAGAATCTTCAGGAACATTCGAGAGACTTACACGCTTTCTTTTATTTAGTATTCGACACGAAGGAGATAGATAAATTGGTATCCCTTTCGCACTTGTTAATCCTTATGCGAGTATTCGAGAGCTTTCAACGCTAGTCATTTGTTGATATCTGACACGAAGGGGATAGATGGAGACGCCCCTCATATAGAGAAAAAAAGAGTTTATTGTAACATCTTCCTACGTGGGTGAAGTGGATAAAACGTAGTGATTAAATGCTCCTAGGAAGTGGAGGGCAACAGCTAGTACATTATATGTAGAAGCAAAATAGTATTTCTGGTTCCATAGTGCACAAATATTACTAGTCTTATCGCCATATTTTGAGGGGTATTTCCATTAGTGGCAGCATTTTATAGCTATTTTAAAAAGACTGATTTGTCTTTGTGGCCGATGACGGCCGATCCGATCCTTCTGCTGTCAATGTCAAAAAGTCGTGAAGCGCGAATTGAGCGCGAATTACATTTGTGGTGTGACTTTGTTGACTATTTGAAAACGATCAATTTAATATATAAACATTATATAAAACAATGAAATTCAGAGCCGTAATGATTGATATTGGTCCGATGAGAGAGTTTACAAGTAAATTAGTTTACATTATAATATAATTATCAAAAATATGAATCAAATAAATACCTCAAACAAATGCTTTTTAACTTATTTTAGATATTGTAAGCACTATTTCAAAGCTATCAAAAGAATGCGTGCTGAGGCTGTCTGATGACCAGTTGTACTTTGTTGTTAGTGATGAAAACAGCGGCCCTGCTCCCCCTATACTTTGGTGTGAAATACCGCAAGCTATGTTTTTCTCTGAATATCAAATGGTTGGTTTGGACGAAGAACACAAAGACATCTACTTAGGATTGAGTTCTAGTAAGTTATTAAACATTACATTAGCTAGAAAATAGGCTTTTATGATGGTACATCAGAATGGCCAGTCCCAAGCTGCCTGCACTTAGCACTCCTCATGAGTATCACAGTTAGAAATTTAGAATTGACTAGGTACCTCTGCTCACGGATACGCAGAAGACCAGATATTGATATGCGGAACTTGACAAATAGCGGAATCTGCCTATCTACAGAAACAAGAAAAATCAATTTTTAATATTTAAATTTGTGGCATTGTCTAATCAATTATTTGCCCTCGTTAAATACCTTAAAATGTTTAATTCGAAAATACCTTTTTTATTTTACTAATTTATGTTGACATCATTTCTAACTTTATATTTTCTCATCAACAGTCTATATACATATGTCTCCACTGCAGGGGCTCAGGTCTACTCTCCTATAGAGAGTGTATGGGCCACAGTGCGGATTGGTAGACTTCACACACATCTTTGAATTTCTTCTCAGGAGTGTGTAGGTTTCCTCACGATGTTTTCTTTCACCGAAAAGCCAATGGAGATTTTTATAATTCGTACATAAATTCCAATAACAAAATGAAAGTCATTGGTAAAAAGTCAGGCTCGAACCCAGACCTTGATTGTTCAAGGACTGACGCTCTGCCCAACTGAGCTACCTTGGCTTATATTTTCTGTTTCATTTAAAATTTGAAATAAAATTAGCATAATAATATCCATGACATGAAAAATTAGATGTATATTTTTAGGAACTGTTCAGTGCAAAATAACGACGCAAATAATAATAATATCTTATCAAATTAGACAAATTAGAAATAAATACTGTTAATGCTGTTTATTTTGCATTAACAAATATGAATTAATTTGAACTCATCCTCTGGCATTCAAACAACAACAAAACAAATGTTTGAAGAAGTTTTTTGTTGCAGACCGTACAATGCCTGTGTCATTTTGTACTAATTTTTTGGCATTGTAATCGTAACCATATATAATAGTTTTAAGTCAATAGAAATAATGATGAAACTTTGAATACCCCAATTAAATTTGAATCCACAGCCAAATATTTTCTTTTAAATGTTGCAGGTAATTTGGCGAGATCTCTAGTTACCTTGAAGTCAGCAAAGTCTTTAAAGTTGAAGTTAACTAAGAAACTGTGCCCTTGTCTCACACTTGAAATCGAAATTGTAAGTAGAGCCAGTTAATTCAATGTTCATGGAAATTCTAGGAAAATTATAAGCATCTGAAACCTTTATTGGTGAGGTACTCTGATTAATTTTTTTTAAATTCAAATTTTGCAGACGTACCATTAACAAAAATTTATTTTACAGCCATCAATAACGTCACAACAAACAAGGCATGTGACACATGACATACCTGTAAAAGTTATTCCCAGGAAAATGTGGTCTGACTTCCATGAACCGAGGGTGCCTCAGCCAGATGTAAGCAAAAATACCTTTTATACTTTTATTGGTTAAATAAAACAGCTTGACCACTATACTCGTACCATGCCTAGAAGAAACTTATACAGATCTAATGCATAACTGAGTCTGTTCCTGAGGTATGTGAGCGGTATGCAAGGATGTGTTTATGGAACGTCCGTCCGCTCCCATCTCCCATACCTCTGGAACAGACTCAGTTATTCAATTCAAAATTGTTTTATTTCATTTCACAAAGTTGTTTACAGAAACAAGGATGAGAACCTCTTGTAATTATAAAAATATCTGTAACAGAGGGTCCCAATCTTCCATAACAAAACTAGTTATGTGTTAGACCTGTTGCTGGTAGTTTTAGATAATAACAATTTTATAGCTGTAAGTTGTAAATAGTGCAAATTTATTATTTTAATTAAAAACCGACTAAGTGCGAGTCGCAGGGATACAGGTGGCTCGGGACCGGTCGATGTGGCGTACCATGAAGGAGGCCTATGTCCATCAGTGTACGTTTCCCGGCTGATGATGAAGTGCGAGTCGGACGGCGAAGAGTTTCGTATCATCATACAACATTTAACACAATATCGATAAAAATGCTCCCCAAAAAATGTTTGTTGCAGGTTTTGTCATTTCCAAAAATTATTATTAAATAGCGGCCATTACTACATATTCTGTGAAAATTTCAAGTATTACAGTTCAAAAGATATAGGCCTGTGACAGGCCATAATAATTGGGTCCCTTTAGATACACTTCGGGTATGAACATACTGGGAACGAATATATCAAGAAGTGTTCATATCAGGAAGTGGTCATCCCCAACTGAAACTAAATATACTTACAATTCATTGTATATTTTGCAGATATCAATAGAGCTACCGACCCTAAAGCAGCTTCGAACAACCATCGACCGCATGAAGACGATGGCTTCAGAGGTGGTCATACGAGCGTCGGCGGACGGAAGACTCACGCTGCAGATCAAAACTGACATGGCCAAGGTCTCTACTAGGTTCAAGGACCTGAGGGTGGAACATTTTGAAGGTGTGTTTAATCATCACCATCATCAGCCTCAGGGCTGCAGGGGCTCAAGCCTACTCTCCTACAGAGATTGTATGTATGGAATTTATGTTCGAATGATAAAAATCATTTTCATTGGCTTTTCGGTGAAGGAAAACATCGTGAGGAAACATGCACACTCCTGAGAAGAAATTCAAAGGTGTGTGTGTGAAATCTACCAATCCGCACTGGGCCCGCATGGTGGACTATGTCCCATAAACTCTCTGTAGGAGAGTAGGCCTGAGCCCCTGCAGTAGGGACATATATAGACTGTTGATGATAAATTATCATTTTTACTATATACTAGTTCAAACTGAAATTTCGAACCCTCCATATGCGAGTTCGATTTGCTCTTGACCAAATCATTACTTAAAAATGTATTTCGTTTTCAGGCCCCATAGAGCATTCCGATTCTGAAACGGACACTCAGATAAACGAGGACCTGTCCCGCGTGTGCCACTGTCGCGTGGACGCTAAGAAACTGTCCATGTTCCTGAGCGCGGACCAGATATCACACAACCGGACCGTGTGCAGCATCGTTCATAAGAAACTGGTCATTCTGTGTCTACAAACCGAGGAGAACGTTAAATTACAGTGTTTTATAACTGGCATTGTTTTCTAAAGCGTTAATTGAATACAATGTTTTTTGAAGTTGTATTGTTCAATTCAATATAGCTTTCATCAATGTCCCCACTGCAGGAGCTCCGGCCTACTCTCCATCCATGCCATGGTCCATCACGCAGGCCCAGTGCCGATTGGTAGACTTTACACACACCTTTGAATTTCTTCTCAGGAGTGTGCAGGTTTCCTCACGAAGTTTTTCTTCGCCGAAAAGCGTAAAAAAGTAATGATTTTTATCGTTCGTACATAAATTACCAATTGGAACTCATTGGTACGAGCCAGGATCGATTGTTCAAGGACTGACGCTCTACCCAACTGAGCTACAACGCGACGGCTAATATAGAATAGAATAGAAAAAAGATTTATTTAAAAATTACAAATTTTGGTTAAACCTTATTGCCTAAAACTAATACACACACTCAATAAAAAATAAATAAAGAAGAACAACTTAAAATTAAATAGGAACATATTATAATATAGCTTTATTGTACAACAAAATCATAACAAAATGGAAATTCAACTCAAAATGTACTGTGTCTTATCGCTAAGAGCGATCTCTATCAGACAAACTTTGTGTATTATTGTTTTGAAGTTGCTGTGGTTTTATCAATATTGTTTTGGCTTTGTGTGAATAGTAAATATCCTACTCCGTAGCATAGGCACGGCTACATACAAAGAGTGACATGTGGAGGCCTCGGTTTCGACTCCCAGCCGTGACCGTCTGCCTATTATTTTTTTAAATCTGGTTTTTATTGGGATTTTTATCCTTCCGGCAAGACAATCCCGTAGGGCTTATTCTATATATTTACACCTATAAGGGAGTCACTGATGGGTATCAGGGGCACTCGTTGGTAGGCCAGTTTCTATGTCCGCCTGGCTATTAATACCTATCTGCCGTCCAACAGCAGTGTTCATAGCACTGTTGTGTTTCGGTATAAATGCTAGCAGAGAACCTTATTACCTTGAGGCTCTGGGTGAGCACGATTTTCCGTGGAACGGCCTTATCGTCACCATCAGATCAGATGAATGCCATTATGAGTTGCCAGCTTTAAGCCGCCATATTTGATTTTCATATAACCCGCTGAAGAGCACGACGCTACCAATGATGATGTCTCATTTGTCAAAATACTCTATGAGCAGTTTAGGAGATATGCTAAAATCATAACCGTCCTTTTGGCTTCTCCGTAGTCAAGTAAAATATAAAAAAACTCATACTAAATCATAACGGTTGTCCTTTATGCAATTTGATATTGTTACATCCAGGGGTAAATATAAAACATACTTTTTTTTTATAATTCAAAGTATATTTATTTTACTGATATCAACAGTTTAAATAAAACACAAAATTGGAAAGTAATAATCACTATCGTAAGTAAATCTCCTAGTCAGTCTGTATTTAGAGATGAGAAGTCTTAGTATACATTATTTATATGGAAGTTTTTAAAAAGAAAACATAAACAATGGAAAAATAATGACTTTCGTGGGCAAATTCCAAGGAAAAGCCACGATGTTGTAATATATGAGGGAAGTTCTATTTCGCACTGAAATATCAAAAATATAATTTAATTATTGTAATTTGATATTCATTTTCGATATCATAAAAAATCAATTCTAGTTGTAGTTCTGCTAGTCGCAAATTCAGTGAAACAATTATAAAAATAATTGAGTTCAGATGATTATCTAATGGCAGAAATTTTAATTACAAAAATAATCAATATTAATTTAAGAAGATAAAGAACACTATAAAACAGTGCATTCTTTGGTTGAAATACAACCTCACCTGTACTTACAGTTTTTATATTCTGAATTCACATTTCACGCTAATAATAAGAATTCTATTTTTCTGATAAGGTTTCAGGAGTCATAAATAAGCATACATGATAAAAATCTATAAAAAAACCGGCTGATTAAATCTAGTCCTTTGCCGAGAGCTTCACACATGCGCGTGTATACAAACGTCATCCAATCGATGTAGGCAATAGGAGCCGATATCACGACATTTGTTTGAAGTGTCAGCCCTGTGCTTGTCAGTTTGACATTTCAAGCATAAGTATGGCTTCAAAATTAGCTGTATGGTTTTATGACCTTGGCGTTTTCTAACGGGAAAAATGTATGGACTCAATATGTTTTGTTTTCTGTAACCTCAAAAAAACCTTAACAAGAAATTCCATTTCACGCGAAATTGTAAACAGAACAAATATCAATCACATTGAACTCAGTAAAGATGAAAGATTTGTGAGCTGTGTTATATATTAATTATAAGTTAACTGGAAGGATCTCTCGTTGTCCCGCCTGAGGGTGTCGTGGGTCGCTTTGAGCTGGTCTAGCTTGGTCGATATCTGACCTATCGAGTTGTCTATCCACTGCATCGAAGACATGTGAGCGTTGAGGATGCGACCGATTTGGACGATCTGAAAAGAAATTGACATTCATAAGGATAACTAAGATATATTGCTTACCAGAACGATACACAGAATTATCATCAGATTTTTAATATTAAATATACTTATCATCAGAAAAATCGAAACTCCTTGCAAGTTTATGTTTTGTAAAGATTATCAGAAAAATGTGTATATTAAGGAATATATGTCAAATGTCGTTATGTGGTTTCAAATCCTAATGTTAATGTTCTAAATTCAAATTAAATTTTCATAGGTTTTTCTGATACGAGGGGCATACCGAAAAGATCGGTAATCGAGTACTTTCGATTTAATTAGATTAAAAACTCTTTTTGATGAATAAACACTGGTTAGTTGAAAATCGAATACAATTGACAGAATTAAAAAAAAATTTTTTTTTAAAGAACAATATCAGTTTGAAATTGATAGGTCGATAAAAAAATGGAGCTTACAAGAGAAAGTTTCCGTGGCATAATTTTTTACAACTTTCGACGAGGATTATCTCAGGGACAATGTCTCGCTGAGCTTATATCTATATACAAGAGTGAAGCGCCTAGCCAGACGACAATATATCGCTGGTATTCTGAATTCCGGCGTGGACGTGCTTCTCTTGGCACCGTACCTTCCACAGGCCGGCCAAAAACAGCGGTTACACCAGAAAATGTCGCTGTTGTGCGCCGAATGATACAGGATGACCGACATATTACATATGAGCAGATTCGGGCTACTTTAGGGATAGGTATGACTGCGATACAAACTGTTTTACATGGTGAACTGGGAGTGAGAAAGCTAGTTTCCCGCTGGGTGCCCCATAATTTGTCCGAAGAGCAAAAGGCGGCTCGTGTCAATTGGTGCCGGTCTACTCTGCAACGCTTCAACGGAGGAAAGTCAAAAGCAGTTTATAACATTGTCTCTGGTGATGAATCATGGATCTATTCATATGAGCCAGAAAGAAAGCATCAGTCGGCTGTCTGGGTCTTCGCAGGTGAGATCAAGCCAACAAAAGTTGTCCGCTCTCGCAGCGTATCGAAGAAAATGGTCGCTTCGTTTGTCGCGAAAACAGGACATGTAGTCACAGTTCCCTTAGAGGAACGGAGAACGGTTACCGCTGATTGGTATACAACGGTTTGTTTGCCACAGATGATATCCGAACTCCGTAGAGGTAACCCGAAACGACGCATAATCCTCCATCACGATAATGCGAGCTCTCACACCGCTCAGAAAACAAGCGAGTTTTTGAAGCAGGAAAACGTTGAATTAATGGATCATCCTCCATACAGCCCTGATCTGAGTCCCAATGATTACTTTACATTCCCTAGAATCAAAGATTTATTGCGTGGTCAGCGGTTTCAAGGTCCAGAAGAAGCAGTGGAAGCATACAAATCGACGATTTTGACCATGTCAACTTCGGACTGGAATTGCTGCTATAATAATTGGTTCGAACGAATGCAAAAGTGCATTAACTGCAACGGAGAATACTTCGAAAAGCAATAAAAATAAATTTAGTTATTTCCTGTATGTATTGTTTTATATTCCCGATCATTTCGGTATGCCCCTCGTAATCCTTACAAAACATACACTTGCAAGGTGTTTCGATTTTTCTGATGAGAAGTAAATATTCCAGACTCAATAAAGCGCCAGTGGCACTTCCATTCGATTTCTCCGCGTTTAAAGAATACCAGAGAGATTTAAATATAGTAATAGAGCGGGCATTGGGAAACGTTTCATATAAACATTTTGATCTCAAAAGTCAACGGTATGTCAAGTGTCTTGTACGGCCGCGTGACGTGACACTAGATTGAGCAACTTATTACCAATTGGTAATAAGTTTAGGATCAAAATGTTTGTTTGCTTTGTCCGGTCTATTACTATTAAATGTCTTTGCAGAATACTTACAAAAACCAAGCCGGAATTTTTGCAATAATTGCTGGTTTAGCAGGGTCAATTGGACAGGACGTCTGTCGGGCTGGTCGGATAGATTTCAAAGGTATAAAATCAAAACTGATTATTAATGTGAAAGTCCGATTGTTTGTTTGTCATTTCTTTGTTATAACGAAGAGCCTTGATGTCTTTTTTTTTAAAAAAACTTACAGGCTAAGAACAAAAATAGAAATTAACTAACTTTTCCTAACTACAAGTTTTGTATAGGGATATCTGAAGGGCCGGTTAAGGATATAGGCTATATTTATCCCAAACGAATTAGTAATTACCGTGAGTCCAGACGAAGTCGCGGGTAAAAACTAGAGTTGCGATACGATAAAATACTCACAGGGTCGTTACTGTCTTGACTTCTATTCGTTTCGTTGAGATGTTCAATGACCTCCTTCAGGTCTTCTGACATTTGCCTAAGTTGAGAGTCCAGGTTTTCTGCTAGAGTATACCTAAAACATAATTTAAGAAGGTGCTGCACGAAATGTTGTAAATTAAATTCACTACTGCTTTGCGCGGAATAAACACATTGAAAGGACTTAATTGGGGTTAGCCAGAGCCAGAACAAAGGCACGCTCTTGTTGAAATTTGATCATAAATCATCAACAGCCCTATATATGTCGAATTGGTAGTCTTCACATATACCTTTGAATTTCTTCTCAGGAGTTTTCAGGTTTCCTCACGATGTTTTCCTTCACCGAAAAGCCAATGGTAATGATTATCATTCGTAGATAAATTTCAAATAACAAATTACTCATTGGTACGAGCCAGGATCGAACCCAGACCTCGATTGTTCAAGGACTGATGCTACTAAACTGAGTTACCACGGCTTATATTTTTTATATTTGATACAAATACATAAATATTTCATAAACAATACATAACGTTTATAACATCTCAATAAACATAAATTTTTCTAGATGTAATAAATGGCAAATCCATTAAACAAAATAAAGACAAAAGTTAGTTACATGTGTTCTCGCTCTGGATCTCTGAGTCTGTCTCCGCTGTCTTCCACCAGGTTCTTCTCTAGTGGTGCCAGCAGGTCTTCCAACTCCTTCTGTTGTGCCAGAATGAAGTCCAGCTCATGCTCCAAGCTCTGCTGCTCGTTCTTCACCGTTTGTACTGCGTCGTTAAGTTCCACTATCTGAAACAGGTGTTCACAGTTTATTTAATACTAAAATATCCATACACATATTGGCACTATACGATAAAAAGATAAGTGACGAAAAAAATCATCATCATCAGCCGGGAAACGTCCACTGCTGGACATATGCCTCCTCCATGACATGCCACATTGACCGGTCCCGAGACACTTGCATCCAGCGACTCCCCGCGACCTTAACTAGGTCATCAGTCCATCTATTTTTTACTTATTTATTTGAACAATTTATTGTATACAGAAAATATATAAAAAACACAGAAAATATATACAAAAGGAACAGCTTATTTCTATAAGAAATTTCTTACATCAGTCCTGGGTCAAGAGAGAAATAGTGAAGAGAGGACGGCAGTCGCGTGTACATTTAATATGCCTAAATATTTAATTATGTGGATTATTTAATACTCGTTTTCATTACAATACCAACAGATACCATTCGGTAGTCACAGGCCGGACACTTTAAACAAATGACATGGCAAACATCGAGCAAATGATGTTGATGCACGCGCATGTGTGAGTGCAGTTGCGCGTGCCATAGTAACGATCCGTTTCTGGGTCATTAACTTGTGGGGAGAGGTGAGGTATCGCGGATCGGTGGGAGGCGGTGAACATCAATTCTGTGATGTAGCGACACTATTTATCGGGATCCATTAAAGTTTCATACTTAATTTATGTTGCCATAATCATTTAAAATATAATAGCTGGATTTGTGCACTAACTATCTAAAAATAAGACATTAGATTGTGATGTCGCGAAATGAGTATCATTAACATACAACTTCACGGTGAAACACAATTTTCATTTTAAACACTTTTTTTCGATATTGTTCAAAGCGCCTATGAACCATTAGCTGCGTAACTGTTATTGTAGCTAACTATAAAGTTGTAAATTAATGATATTAATTTCGCGACACTATAATTTCATCTCCTATTTTTAGGTAATTACTTATCATAGCCAATTTTCTATTTAAAAAGATTATGTCAACAGAAATTTAGTATAGAAGCATTCGGCGAGGGAACGGAGTATACTATACCTTCTCTCCGTTAGCGATGAGCAGTCGGTCCCACGCGTTGATCTGCGTGGCCTGGTTGATGAACGTGCCCTCTTGCTCCTCCAGTTCCAGGGTCCACTTGTTGATGTTCTCCTCCAGCTGGGCGAACGTGATCGACGTGAACGGCTGCGGCGGCGCTGACGTCGTACTGTACGTACAATTATTGCGTATACACATTTTGGTAGCCGTTGTACACTCGAGTAGTAAAATATGTATCCACTTTTGAACCATGTCACATTTACTGTTGCTTGTTTCTATGAAGTCTTGAAGGAATTGTAAATTAAAGGTGAACGTGACATGGTTCAAAAGTGGATACATATTTTTGTATCCGAGTGTACATAATGTATTTTTGTCAAAAATATTGGCACAGAAACATACTTTTCTAGTTGCCCGCTTACTTTGGTAGCTAAGTTATTAAGTTAAACTCTTAGTTTACTTTACTACGTAGCGAGATATGCTCTAAGTCTTACGAGTTACTAGTAAGGTGAAATGAAGGTCAAGTGACTAAAAAAATATGTATTATGATCTCATTTGAGAGGAGATATATGACTTTAATAATGACCTTTATAGTATAAAATACAATAGGGATGATGACAAAAAATTTTTTATTCCCTCATTCGAGAGACCGTGTGAAGAGATAAATGGCCTTGTCAAAGATTTTTCGATACGACTGATAGTTTTCCTAATATAACCCGTCGAAAAGTGATTCTAGTCACGTGGTGCAAAAACGCTCCATACAAATCGGTACTCAGGCGTGACGTCACGGTTAAGTATTGAAGTATAGATAACGTATGAAACTTTTAACAATATTTGAGTTATCTCGTAAAATAATGTTTTTATGTGACCACGCCCTTACTAAAAAATATTCACAATGTAATTACAAAGCAAAACGTAAAATAAAAAAAATTATACGAGCAAGTTGGGTTTTCTGGAAATTTTGCGGGCTTTATAAGTGTAAAATTCCAGAAAAAAATTAAATAATTTTAGATATTTTAAATTTTATAGGAGCTTTATAATGGCCTTTATGGTTTAAAATACAATTTAGCCCCAATCTGATTTGGTGTCATCTAGCCTATTTAACCCAAACTATAACACCATACTCACGTAGTGGTTGTGGTTAATGAAGTCATCGTGGTGCCTGCTGTTGACTTTCCCAGGACAGGTGTACCAGATACGATAGAAGTAGGCGCTGAAAATGTACAGCAAACAGTCATCATACTATTTCTTTCTACCGCATAAGTCTATCTCTTTTCTAAATGCACCTCGGCGTGGTGGTATATTTTTAACCGCCTCCGTGGCCGAATAGCTACACACTTCGACTACCGGTCCCGGGTTCGATTTCAAGTAGGACTCCTACAACAACCTATAGATACTCCTACTGTTGGAGGTGTCTATAGGTTGTCGGTTTGCCTAGTGGTAGAGCATTTTCTATGCCCGCTTGGGTATCACCATATCACCAGGGTCTGACGTCAAACAGCAGTGTTAATAGCGCCGTTGTGTTCATGTATGAAAGGTAGCAGAGCCAGAGCCTCATTAATTTGAGGCTTCTGTGTGCGCACTTACCATCCAACGGCCGTATCGTCACTTACCATCAGGTGAGATGAAGGCCAAGTGCAAAACTGTCATATATTTGAATTGTCGATTGAACGATTAGCACTGCCCTAAAGTTAGGGCAGCACTCTTTAACAGGAATTTAAAAAGTGAGATTCCGCGAAGTAGTTTCATTTGTCATTTTAAATTATATGAAAACATTAGGTGAGAGAAATATTTCACATAATAAGTGAGATTTATTGATCTGTCTACGGAATATAATTGAATCAGTCAACCAGTCTTCTGGTTGTATCGCTAGATTCCACCCCAACTTAATTGATATTCCTTAAGAAGCGTTTCGCTTCATCTATTACGCGTACAGCTAAGGATTGGAACTCCATGCCGGCTTCTGTTTCCCGACTACTACAACTTGGATGTCTTCAATCAGATGATTCATGAAGCCATGTTCTAACCAAACTGGAGTCACCGATCACCGTTGGCTACCTTTAGTAAATTATACTTGTAGCTAATGGAATGTCTTGTCTCACTTGACAGAACGAGATGGAAGACTCTTGCTTAGAATCATCGTATTTGTTCTCACCTTAAAATATTTGAGGCTCGGGCGACCGGCTGGCATTGAGTTCGGCTGTATGGATTTGTTTTCCAAAGACGTTACGTAAATACGTTTATAGCAATTTTACAACTTATAAATTTGATTTTTACGCTTTTAATTCTGCAGAATCACATTATTTTTTGTTATAATTTTTTATATATAATTTTCTTATAAAAAATTTTCCAATAATAAAATTGTATCATTCATATTGACATTGACACTTGTCATCTTCGAATAATTCAAATTTAGAAGAGTAGGTTACGTTATTTTCTCACTAACCTGCACTTGAAACTGCTGTGGTAGCAATCGATTTACCAAACGCGATTCCAGTACCAGCGCTTGTTCCAAAACTAAGCCCAGTCGATGTGGTGGTACCAAAACCAAGCCCAGTTGAGACTGGAGCAGTTGACGTGACACCAAACGCGCTTGTAGTTGTAGTTCCAAAGCTTATTCCGCTTGTTGCTTGCGTAGTTGTTGTTCCAAAACTAAGCCCGGCTGTCGTTTGGGCTGTAGGCGTTGCTCCAAAACTAAGACCTGTAGACGCAGTTGTAGATGCCGGTGTCCCGAAACTGGTTTTAGGTGCAGTTGAGAAACCTGTTGCTGGGGCAGTTGACGCAGCACTGAAGTTAAGTCCAGTTGAAGCTGGAGCTGTTGTAGCTTGTCCGAAACTAATCCCAGTCGAGGCTGGAGCTGTAGTAGCTTGTCCAAAACTAAGCCCAGTTGAGGCTGGAGCTTTAGTAGCTTGTCCAAAACTAAGCCCAGTTGAGGCAGGAGCTGTAGTAGCCTGTCCAAAACTAATCCCGGTCGACGCTGGAGCCGCAGTAGCTTGTCCAAAACTAATTCCAGTCGAAGCCGGAGCCGCAGCAGCTTGTCCAAAACTAATCCCAGTCGAAGCTGGAGCCGCAGCAGCTTGTCCAAAACTAATCCCAGTCGAAGCTGGAGTTGCTTGTCCGAAATTAAGTCCAGTTGAAGCTGGCGTTGAAGTAGCTGACCCAAAACTAATGCCAGTCGAAGCTTGTGCCGGAGCAGCGGTGCCAAAACCAAGCCCAGTTGATGCCGAAGGCGATGTTCCAAAACTTAGTCCAGTTGCCGGAGCGGACGCTGTTGTTGTTGGCGTTCCGAAATTCAGACCAGTTGAAGGTGCAGCACCGAAACTAAGCCCAGTTGTTGCAGTTGTGGTGGCAGGAGCGAAATTAATGCCGGTTGAGGGTTGTGCTCCAAATGCGGGGGCGGCTGTCTGACCGAAGCTTAGTCCAGTTTGTTGGGGTTGAACTGTTGCTTGACCACCGAGTTGTTGGAATCCAGTTGATGGAGACGCTGTGCCGAAGGCCGGGGCAGGGGCTGAAAGAGTTAACGTCACTTATTTACACTCAATGCGTTTCGGAATGTAGTAGGACCACACATCTCATCGCTTTAGAATAGGGTAACATGTCTTCCCGTAGGTGACGAAAAAGTCGACTAAACTATAATTATAAAAGACGAACAGCGACATCGCTGTATCGACAACAGTTTACTGAGATCACGAATCTCAGTGCCCACTCAGCATGGTGATTCTGACATCAAATTTGCCTTATTTAATCCCGTATTAGCTTCCATGGGGACGCAGGTCCAACATATAGAGGCTTGGAAGCATAAATGAGCAGTGGAAACGAGCAATCTTGTTTATATTTCGGATAAAGATATTCGTTTCCGAAAAATCGCCTATTTTATTTTATATTAGGTCCAGCAAACAAGAAACCTTACCTTACTTACATACCTGCTGTATGGCTTTCAACTACAAAGTTAAGTTTGTAAACATAAAATAGCTATTTTCACTGTGTTATAATAATAAAAAACTGGGTTTAAGATTTGTTCCTATGGTTCTAGGTCAACGGGAAGTACCCCATAGGTTTTGGTTCACTTGCATTTTGTATGTAAATGGCCTAAAATACAGCTATATATTTTTATTGCGTTGACCTACAACTTTGATTTTTTCAAGATCCAATGGACAACAGACTTTCAACTTGATATCTACAGGCGTTCCTGAGAAAAAGGTCTTGACAGATGGGTAACAAAGTGATTCTATAATGTTTCCTTTTTTCTTTTGAGGTAGGGAACTCCAAAACCAAATGGATTTGTTTTACATTTGGGATACATATAGACCATAATCTAGCCAAATTACATCATAGTGTACTTTTGTTCCGGTAATGGGACAAAGTAAGTTTATTATAATGATAATATAGCCTTTTATTCAGATCACTAGATACATTTGATTCTTATGTAACGAACTAACATTGAAATCTTATATTGAATAAACAATAAGGGTTAATTAAAATACACAGTACATACCAGCGCTTGCAGTGGTGGTGGAACCAAACCCAGGGTTTGTCGTTGAACCAAAACTGAAGCTGCCAGGTTTGCCGAAGCTGGAGTTTTGTCCGAACGCCGGCGCGGCCGCGCCTCCACCCAGGAAGCTTGGTTGACTCGCTTGAGGAGCAACTGATGTTATAGGCTAAAATACGTCATATGTGTATAAAATGAAGTGTACTAAGTCATTGTATATCCGTAGACGAACTAAGGTCATCGACATAGCTCGACGTGTCAGTGAGCTGAAGTGGCAACTGGCAGGCCACATCGCTCGAAGAACCGATTTAACCGGTGGGGAGAAAAGGTTCTCAAGTGGCGACCACGTACCGGGCCGTGCCCCTACTAGATGGACCAACGACCTGGTTAAGTTCGCGGGGATTCGCTGGCTGCACGTGGCTCGGAACCGGTCGATGTGGCGTGCCATGAAGGAGGCGGAGCAGTGGACTTTTCCCGGCTGATGATGAAGTCATTTTATGACTTTTTGACCATAACTGAATCCGCCTGTGAAAGTCTATTCCCTCCTTACCACCGATTAGGAGTTGAATTCGATTTTATGACGACATGGGCCTCATCCATGGTATGCCACATTGCCCAGTTTCGAAGCCACTTGCGTTCATCGACTCCCCGCGACCTTAACTAGGTCGTCGTTCCATCTAGTAGGGGGCGGGCTCGATACAGATTTCCCTGTACATGGTCGCCACTCGAGAACTTTTACCCCCAATTGGTCATCCGTTATACGAGCGATGTGACCACAATAACCAGATGTTAAGTAAGTGACGAAATTTTGGTCAATTTGGTAAAAAACAACACCAAAATTTTATCAAAATTTAAATGATAAATCCGCGACGTGGATCATTTTTTATTCGCCCTTAACAACCTAAAAGTATACATAAAGTCACCTTTCTTAATGTATGTACATTTTATGATCTGGGTCATGGTGTCACTGAGAATATCAACATTAAGGACCTGGCCAATGAGCCAATATTCTGCTATTATTTCCACCATTAGATAACAAAAAAAAAACTTACAGCTACAGGCTGCTGCGGTGCTGAGAACCCGGAGGCAGGGGTGCCGAATGCGAACCCAGATGCTGTGGTGGCGGGCGCCTGGGCGAACGAGAAACTGCCACCTGACGAGCCGAACGCTGACACCCCTGAAGATGCTGGCGCAACGAAATATTGTTTCTTATTCTACTGCATGAATACAATTTAGTGATATATACTGACATGGTGAACATGAGTCACAAGGGCTTTTATATTTTATTTATAGCTTTTGCCCGTAGCACACCTCAGACACTTGGAACAAATGTCGTGATATCATTTGTAAACGTTTGTATAATACATGCGCATGTGTGAGTAGTCCGTGCGCGCCATACGTACTGACCATTTTCTGAGCCAGTCTCTTGCGGGGAGAGGTGAGGTATCGCAGGTCGGCGGGAGGCGGTGAACGTCCTTTCCATACGTAGTACTACCTCTATATTAATTCTGTGCCGCGACTTCATCCGCGTGGTCTTCAGAAATTATCCCACGGGAACCACTTGTCCCAGTGGGATAAACAGTACCCTATGTCCTTTCCGGGTCTCTAAATTATTTTTATACAAAAATAGAATCAAACTCAAGTCATTCTCTTTTTTTAATTATTATTTTGGCTTACCCACAAATTACACACAATAACAAAAAAAACTTAACTTACAAAAGTGCACTTAAATTAAAGGTAAACAGTGTTGTTCAAATGATAAGAAAAATAAATTTAAGTAGACAAAAATACTTACTTGGTACTGTGCTACTAATTGGTGGTCCAAGGCATGGCTTAGGAAATATAAGTAAAAGAACCCGGGCCAAGTATGATTCAGGCTCGAGCATAGAGGATTCTAAATCATTCACTCACGAAACAAAAGTTCAGGGATGGTATGGGACAGGGATGGTATTTTTGCTAAATTTTTTAAAATTATTGATGTCGCCTTTATAAAAATGTTTACCTTGTGTAGTTGGCGTACCAAACGGTGATGCATTAGGCGGTGTGGTGCCAAAAGCAAGGCTCTGTGGAGCATTCTGAGTGGCCTGCCCGAACCCAGGGCTGCCCACCGTCTGGTTAGGAGGAGGCGATGCAAACCCACCAAAACTCAACGGTTTACTAGCTCCAAATGCTGACGTTGCAGTAGTTGCTGGTGATCCAACTGGAAAATGATAACAAATAAGAATTGGCTTTTGCAAACAGTAGTGATAAGGTATCAGCGCCAGCGCTTCATTAGTTTGAGGTAACTGATATACCACACAACTATTTAGATGATATTCTGTTAACTATTGACAGTCCAAGGGAAAAAAGATTCACAAGACCTGCAGTAAAAAGGACGATAAAAATTAGTTCTAAAATATTTACTTTAACAGCTAAACTGGATTGTAAAACTTAAAAACTTTGAGGAACTATGAACAAATGGAAGAAAAATAATCTTCTGGATTTTTACCTATCAATATGAAATATGCAAAACAAAAACTAACAGTCTTGGCCTCCCTAGATGGTAAAAATGTCTTGTCAAGAATTCTTGACTTGTGATTTTGATCATTTATTACTAAACTTGTGTGATAAGGAATGTCCTGCATTTTGATTAATTTTACTTAATGGCAAGAATGCTCAGAGTGTGCTTGAGCATTCTTACCATTTAAAAATATTAATATATAGATATAGACTTGTCAAATGACATAAGAGCGCAAAAAACCATTTTTATCATCATCAACAGCCTACATACATCCCCACTTCAGGGGCTCAGGCCTACCCTCCTACAGAGAGTGTATGGGCCATAGTCCACCACACAGGACCAGTGCAGATTGGTAGACTTCACACACACCTTTGAATTTCTTCTCAACATGTGTGCAGGTTTCCTCAGGATGAAATCCCATGGTAATGATTCTTATCATTCATACATAAATGCCAAATAACAAAATTGAACTGATTGGTACGAGCCAGGATTGAACCCAGACCTCGACCATTGCTACATAACCATGCAAGTTCTGAAAATACACTGTGACTTGGGAATGAGCTGGAATACTTAATAAGCAGGCTTGGTATTGAATCAAGCAAACACAAGCCCACATGTCAAGCACATATAACTTTGTATCAAATTATTTTGACCATCTAGGGTGGTGTTTGCATTGTACAAATTTCATAAATGAGGTTCTACTCACATAAAGAGGTGGTCGCTGTAGTTTTAGCACCAAATGAGAAACTCCCAGAGGTGGAGGCACTAGTTGAGGGACTCGTGAAGTTAAAGGTCGACTTATTGTCTGTAATGTTTTATGTTTAGCTTTTCTAATGTTCTTCTCTTGTGTGTTAATCAAACCATGCAATAGACATTACAAAAAATATATATTAATTCTGATTTAGCACACCATGTTTAACCAATTATGTCAATACTGCTTATTTTAAAAATGCTGAATGTTCTCATTATTCAGATCGTTAAGGCAATTCTACTGACAAAGTGACATGCTAAATTTTTAAATAGTATAGCTAGCTTTGTACAATAATTATCTACAAGTAAGACATCGGATTATTATGTACCTTTCTTGAACATTAACTTGTAAAGTATTATAGGTTTCATCGTTAATTTCTAGATAGGCTGTATATGTCATTTTTAGAATAGAAAGTACATAGTTTGGCAAATTTTTCCCTTTATTTAAAGGTTTTCATCTATATAAAGATAATGTCACTCTACTCGACTACAATACAAAAAACACACATAATAATAATTATATGCTAATAGTTTGGCAATGAATTATTGTAGTATTCGCTGGATGGCCCAAGTTGTCATTATTACCTTCAGTAGTAAAATTAACTGAATGTTTTGCTATTTTGATGACTTTGGTTTTGTGTGGTTATTGTTATAGTAACATTCAATTTACTGCAATGTGAAGCCATGCTCAATAAGGACAATAATACACGTATATTTAAATCATAATGTAATTACTGTTTACCTGTATTTGATCCAAAGAAAGGTTTTGCATCGCCACTGCCGAATGCGAACCCTGAAAGAACGTAATATTTTGTTAGTTAGCGTTGTTTATATTTAGAGGTTATGTTATGAATAATAACTACAAAATCAACAGTGCGCATCTAACAAATGGTTACGATTTCAAAAATAATGAGTATTGAAGTCATATATTGGGATTAGTGGATAATGAAAAATAAGGGTATTCGAGATTTACCCGTCGCAGTTGGAGCAGCGGTGCCAAAAGTGTTTCCTGCGGTTGTAGTGACGGAACCAAAGCTGAAACTCATGATTTATTCAGTTCAAAGCTTGCCGAATGTAATGATTGCTACGTGCGACGTTATTAAAGTAAATACGTAAGAAATTCACTTCTGTTAATTTTCTAATAAAATCAAACAACACAATACGAAAATTGCCTCGAACGAACCGAACCTTCATTCAATCAAACTTCAACTTCATTCAACTGTCCAGTCAAATGTCATAATTTTTTTAATGAGTTTTTTTTTTCATAACTATGGATACAAGTTCAAGTCAAAATAATAAAAATTGGTTTAACTAAACAAAACATTTCCAATAATACATACAAAGCATCAGCTAAGTAACAAAATCATTTAACCACAACACAAAACCACAAGTGCCAAAAATCGGATATCCAATTCGTTACAGTTACTTTTAGATATCAGAAAATAATCTCTCGATCAAGGAAAACAGATAATTATAAAATCGAGTATGTTTGGTGTCTGTCCACCACTAAATGGGTGAACCAAATTCCATTAAATGTGGTACGTTTGGTTCGTTTCAAGTGTTTCAATTCAATAGAATTACCTAATCGTAAAAACAACAACAGAAACATAATACATATTTTGTAAACCCAAACATAGCCCATAACATTTACTCCCCTATACTAAGAAACACTTTGACATCGTCAAGTACTCATCCAGACTCATTCGTTTTGTTTAGGTGTTTCATTATAGTTATCTCTATGCGATTGAAACTACTTTTAAGTAGCTTATGACTTAGCTTAGATACCCCGATAAGGGGTTGTTGTCAAAGAGTAGGTTCTAAGTGTGCCCCAAGGTTGTTGTGGTATTTTTGAAGTAAAATCAGACGTGTCGCGGGAAAAATCTTGTTGCCTGAGCATAATTATCATGGTCATAGCAAAAGCAACAGCAAAATGCAGCAAAGTAATATCTATAAGCACTCATTATTCATTCAGGCGACAGACGTAGCCAAGCGTTAAATCAGCTAACTCCAGTAACACCAAAACCTAGCTTTGGCCCGACGCCAAAGCTGATCGCAAATCATTGTGGTGCCACACTAACCTGTAACGCCTATTCTGTATTACACTACATGTAGCTCTTTACAAACCATGTAGGAAATAGAAAGAGATGACTGATCATTAACAAGAGTGGTGGAGCAATTCAAGTTATACACAGTCAGACAATTAGTGATAATGCGGTTTGATATATATCATACAGTATTTGCATTATTAAACTATGGAAGAAGTGCATTATTATACATCAATGATTTCGATACCCGAGTCATCTGTCCAACATCTTGTAAGGTGTTGGTGAGTAGTCAGTAAAATCCCAAATACCCCAAGAGTACTCAGTGTGAATTAAAAAAACACATTTGGCGTAACTTGAGATCATTAAGAAGCTAAAAATTACTTATTGAACTGATATAGTTTTACGTTGTTACTCACAAAGATATAGTAAGATTGATTCACAAAAATACTATAAATTAGTGAACTACACTCCGCTCCGCTGGTAGTAACTACCAAATTCGACTAATATTGTAATATTTTGAGTACGAGCAATCTGTACTAGGAATAATATTCAGTTTTGTAATGATACTTACTGTCAAATTCTACAGAAAATTTTTACATTTAAAAAAGATAAAATTTCACAAATTGAGTTCTATTTGCACGTACGTAGAGTTGCAGAGTTGTATGTACGTACCTCAGGAATTTAATAAAACCAAAGGCTCGAGTTTGAAACACGTTATCTAAGTTGAAGGCCAAACGAATCGTGCATTTGAGTGAGTCAATCCTAACCACAACTTTCGTTGAAAGGCGTTGAGATTTTTAATTGGATTACACAACGGTTTTCAAAATCGAGACATATTACAAATAAACTTTGTACATTTATTAACGTAATTAAATAGATCCATTCGGTGTAAAACTCGACTCGGTTCCATTTTTGAAACATACCATGAAGTGTTGCTAGGAGCAAAATTTATGGACAATGTTGCTAGCATTGTGTTTATCTTTTTACCACTTACAACAAAGTATCCTAACAAAGCCATTGGATATTAAACATTTCTCAGACAATATTATATGTAGGTCTGGGCAGAAATGGCACTGGGTTGGCATCGGGAGACAAGAGTAGACGCACATTCACGTTGGCACGACGCCATCGATTCCACATCACATAGTGGTCTTTCCACAGAAGGTAGACCGTCACAGAGTAACCACAAAGTACCACCGCCATAAAAAAATCCATTGCTGTCTCAGTGATGCGATGAGATATACCTGTAAACAATACACTTTTTAAAATATTTTATTTCATAATAATTTGACACATATAATATTTATTATGCACAATGTGTACAGACCGACCGCTTAAATCAGTCTTCGCCATCGCTTCGCTTGTAACCTTCGTCGTCGAACCCCTGCGCTCATGTACCACGCGGACGAAGACTCATTTAAGCGGTCTGCCTATACGCACTTGACATTCACCTCAAGCGTAAAGCCGTAGTGTGAGTTTCACAGATCAAAATATACAGCAATTCACTATTCAAAATCGAGACAGCCACTAAACGAAGTCAAACTATAGTCATCCCTTTAGATAAGTTGACAGCCAAGTGAAAACACATTGTGTATTAAATTTTTAAAATAAATTATTAATCATGAACCAATTTTCGTTATAATTATAATTATTATAATCATCAAATGATTAATTTCTCTCTATAATGCGAAATAAATAAATAACTACTATAAAAAATATCAGAATATCCAGTATGTATATTTCATACGGGGGTATAATTTATCCAGATATAGTTTAAGACCGTACAAATCATATGTGAAAGCAATTTTTTTAAATAACTTAATTAATAAACAGTTAATCATTTACAAAAGTAAGACCCAGCAGCAATGTATTGCGTCCCTTGACAAAGGATACACGGTTTATTGAACTGTCATGATATGACGTGTAAAAAGAACCGTCAATCAGTCGATAACTTTAGATGTAATTAATACATTGCGTGCTCAACTATTTGGTATGAAAAAACAACAACAATAAACAATTAAATAATGAAATTCATGCAAATGTGTTGTTTAGGACCGTATACACGCTGTATTGCAGAATTATAAATTTTCAATAACCTCAACAATTTTTCAGTATTAATAAGTAGTTATTGTGATTAGATATTTGTGATCGGTGCGTATGAAAAAAGTAAAAATAAAGTAAAAACAAAACGCACCTTCTTCCTTCCTAATGCCGCCTTCTTGCTTACCAAATTTGCTACCCTCTATTACAAAATACTGGGTGCCCACGATGCATACGGCCAGTAGACCCGCTGTCACAGTTGACAGCAACCAGAATATCAGACAGTCCGACTGTGGAAGAAACATATAAATTAATCGCGCGTTTAACAGTCACTATCTTTTCTCTAAGTCCAGACCATCTTCGTGCCCTAATGTCTACAAGCTACTAATAATCTAGAGGTCCCGGATTCGATTCTCAGTGGGGAGCACCTATCGTTACTCGGTGTGGTTAGTGTGTTTTTATGACTGCCTGGCTAGCTACCACCAAGTTGTCTGTTTGCCGCCAAACAGCAGTGTTAATAGCACTATTGTGTTCCCGTTTGAGAGGCAGTAGAGCTAGCGCCGCATTACCTAGAATCTTCTGGGTGCACGCGCATACCATACGACGGCCCTATCATCACTTACCATACCAAAAATTATTAGATATAAAATTCAAAACTAAATAAACCCTACACTAAATTCCGAATCATAATTTAACGGGATCCCTCTCCGAATACTAACTTTATTGTTAGCCACAATAGCCGTTACGCAGCTAATGGTCCCTAGATAGCTCTTTATAAGTATAATATAAAAATAATAAAGTGTGTAAAAATGAAAACTGTGATTCACTGTGAAGTTGTATGTGAATGATACTCATTTCGCGACATTACAATCCGCTATTTTTAGATAATTACTGCATAAAAAACCAGCTATTCTATTTTAAAATATTATGGCATCATAAATTTTGTACGAAACTTTGATGGAGCGGGATCCCGTTAAGTGCGTCAAAGATGCCACAGATTGACTATCGCTATATCGAAGTATTGAAATGAAATTACAAGGCTGAAATAATTAGCTGTGACAGTCGGACGGACGGACAGACATGGTTCTGTTTTATCATCGGATGATCGGAACCCTAAAAAATTACCAAGAGGTCCATGTAACTTGTTTAGGGTTCCGCAGTCAAACTAGGAACCTTTATAGTTTTGCTCGGTCCGTCAGTCCGCGGGTTTGCTCAGAGACCTTTACTATTAAAAATGTGTAATTTGGTACGGGTTATTAATTACGCTGACAAAGTGGTAGAATAAAATCTCGAATTTTTTTTAAGCGTGGCTTCCGTCCGTACACCTAACTTGGGGATTACTTTTTTTATTGCGTCTACCACATTGTGTGGGATATCGTTGAATAGGTCTTTCAAAAACATTGAGGGTCTGTCAACATCACTTTTCGATTTAGTGATCCGTTTGCGAAATATTAAGCTTTAAAATTATAATTTTTGTCAGAGTTTATAGAGTCAGAGTATTATTACCTCTATAATCTTCTAAACCATTGCTTTTAAAAATCAGAAAAATTCAGAGTAGTAGTATACACTTTAAAGGAAAACTATCACGATTAGTGGCTTCACAGGTTAACGAGTAATAGTTGATTAAAATTATAAAATATACTTCGAGATATCATGATGAAAGCTTTGTACAAATTCCATTAAACATTTACATCGTCCCGTGTGGTCCCAACTACGGAACCTTACACTGCACGTGGCCCGACACGCACTTGGCTGCTTTTTCGATTTACCTAACATGTTAACGTTAACCTACAAAAGGTATTTGTCAAAAGGAGGACCTCATACCGACATTCCTACGTAACTACAAATACCCTCTGTAAGGGGCGTTTCTAAATTGCTGTCATGTTTCAAAACAAAGCTTAATACATCGCTGTAAATTCTGTTTGTATGTTTCTCATGTTAATGCACTGTAAGCATTAAATAGTCAGTGGCTTAATTTTGCATCAAATCATTGTTGGTTTATATGATATGATTTTAATAAAGACATCAAGGAATAGTAAGAAGAAAAGTGTGTTAGATAGCTAGTCATTAAACCTTAAAGTTGGTGACCATGACGTCACAAAGCAAAAGCAGAAACCATAAACCTCTGTCTGATTGTAATCAAGTTTGCCTCCAAATAAAGTCCTTTATTAAAAATCTAAAAGCAAATACTCATAAGCAAGTGCAGCCTATGTCAAAGGCTAGTCTAGCTCGTCCTTCGACCTTCAAGTCAGTAACCGACAGAGAATCCAATATGGCCGTGTCGTTCGCGTCACGCGGTGACACGTCGACCATGTGTGACCGCGGCCTGCGGTCACCGGCCGTCAAATATCGCGCCCCAGGGTTTGAGGAGTGATGTGCTGTCGTTTGCGGTAGGCGAAATGATAATGTGTCTTGTTGATTTCAAAATACGATATTGGATATTGGTTGTTCGAAAATAGAATATTGATTGTTTGAAAATAGAATATACTGTTTGTTTAGGCCTGTGTCAACGTGTGTACTTGAATATGCCGCTAAACAACCAGTGCTCCTGTTAGGATTATACTATTATTTTAAATGCAAAAATGAGTTTGTTTATTATCCTCTTTAGAGTTCCGTACCTGAAAAGGAAAAAACGAACCCTTCTAGGATCACTTTGTTGTCTGTCCGGCTGTCTGTCTGTCTGTCAAGACCCTTTTTCTCAGGAACGCGTAGAGATATCAAATTGAAATTAATATTGAAAACTCAAGTCTACTGTCCCTTGACCCTGTAAAAAATCAAAGCTATAGGTCAACGCAATAAAAAGATAAAGTTGTATTTTAGACCATTTCCATACAAAATGCAAGGGAACCAAGACTTACTTCCTGTTGACCTCAGAAAAAATATATCAGAAAACCAGGGTTGTTTAAATAATAACAGAGTAAAAATAACTTTTTTATGATTACAAACTTAACTTTGTAATCGCAGGCCATACATCGGGTATGTAATATAGCTGCAAAGTTAAGTTGGTTTTTCAATCAGAATTATATTTTCAGTAGAGCATTGTTGGATGCATATTACCGTACCTATTATTTATAATTTTAAGTATGTTAATTATTCCTATTCTGTACGGAACCCTCGGTACGTGGGTCCGAATCGCACTTTACCTTCATTCTCATCGTAACGGAAAGTCAGAATGACTTGACTTTTTGTACTGAATAGTTGAAGGGTCGGAAAATGATATTATAGGTTACATTTTATGCTGATCAAACAACAACAAGCAAAATTAGCGTGACATCGTAAGTTACTCAAAGTCATGCTGCCTCAAGTTCTCCTGAAATACTCTCCCTTGCCGTCTACAGAAAAATACGGACTAACCAAAACCATCACAAGGTTAGATTCAAGATGTGAACTGCCAGCACCACTTAATGCACTTCAGATGACCACGGCTACTGTTCTGGTGGCAACACTGGCCAGTGTGCCACGATAAAAAAAGCTTTTAAAAAGAATTCACACCCAAGCCGTAAACAAGCGCCACGACCCCGATGGCCTTTTAAACGCTGGGCAGTTACGCGCCAAAAAATGGACGCAAAAAAGATTTAGTCGACGCAAAAATTCGAAGACGAATGAATGGGTACGGGCGGCCCGCCGCGCCACCGGACACCGGTGACCAGTCAAGCGTGAACCGGATCTTACGATCGGGGTTCCGAATCGAATTGAGGTTATTTGAGATATTTTTTGTTTCGATCAATGACCTACTTCTAGATGGAACGGATGATTAGGGTAAAGCTGGTGGTGGTCAGGTCAATAAAAGACGTTAGACGCACAATCTTTGGCCAGAGTTAACAGCACTTTTGTGTTCCTCTACCACATAATATAATATACGAAGATATTTAAGAGGATTTGCTGTTGTCAAAGCGCCCATACAAACGTAGTACCGTCATATTTTGAGTAATAAGCGATAAAAGTCAATGAAATTTTCATGACACGATCTAGAATGATCTGTGTCGGTGGCGAGTCAGATTTTCGTTAAAGTATAAACTTTCAGAGTTACAGGGCATCAAAGTATTGTATTTTTCGGTAATTAAAAGCCCCAACTTTGAACCTGTTTTACAAGAGTATGAATCCATTTAGAACAATTTGGAAATGATCACGGGACTATGAAACATACAAATAACGGGTGGATAACTTCGCGTAGTGTACGCTGTCTTACCGTACGCACTCGGGTAGGATAGCGCTCGGATAGGGACAGCTACAAAACAATGCAAACTTGAACGCGGCCACGTGCTCTAAACAGACAATTCTCTTTAGTAAATGCGACACTTGTAAGAACAGCGGGCGGGAGAGGGGCGGTCGCAGGAGTAGCGTGAGCCTAGCGCAGTACATTCCATTGACACGTATATGAAGGACATCACAATGAATGCGGGCGCGTGTCACGTGGAACGCCCGACCCGCCCCGCTCCCGCCCGCTGTGTTTTCACCTTCAGGAACACTTCCGCTCGCAAAATACTTGTTTAATCGCGATAAATAAATCAGCTTATGTCCTTTTCCGACCCTGGAACTATGTCTTTAGAAAAATTAAGACATTTTTATTTTGTTACGACGTAAAGGATGGACAAACAAACTAAAGCATTTTCACATTTATTACATTAGATAATTTCAATAGTAAGGATTTTATAGTTGTGAAAGTTTATGAGTTTGGATGTTTGTGACTCTGTCGGGTATAAACGTTTCAATGGCTTCAGACGAAATTTAGCACACAGATGAAATACGTTTTGGGTGACCATATAGGATAAATCGGATTCTATGCAAAGTTGTAAACAAAAGTTAGTTTGCAATAAACTACAAGAGAATATCTCCGGCAAGGATTTCTCCTCATACAGAATACTAACCTGCAAATGGCTTCTGTTCCTCGGGTTACCGAACCACAATCGCAGCGCTTGAAGCACTGTGTAGCGAGGCGTACGGATCGCTGGATAGCTGCGGAACAATGTCACACAGTTAGTTACTACAGCCACAGATATATGTGTACCAGACTTGAGGAAAAACTATCTGTGTGGAAAAACATATGAATTTAACGAGCTACACTCGGAATTTCCCGACATGAGTTGAAGTGGTAATAGGTAGGCTCGCTCGAAGAATTGATAACCTATGGAAAGTAAGAGTTCTTGAATGGTGACCACGCATTGAGAAAGGGACCGCTGGATGCAATTTTACCGGGACCGGTCATTGTGGTGTACGAGTATCATAGGGGAGGTCTATGATGATGATGTGCCTAAAGTAATCTGATTACTTTCGATTGCTTAGGGCATACGATCGTTCAGGCAATATCATTGTTCAGAGAATTCAATTGTTTAGGGCATGCAATCGTTCAGGGAATATCATTGTTCAGAGAATTCAGTTCTTGGGGACATACGATCGTTCAGGGAATATCATTGTTCAAGAAATCAGTTCTTGAGGACATACGATCGTTCAGGGAATATCATTGTTCAGATAATTCAATTGTTTAGGGCATACGATCGTTCAGGGAATATCATTGTTCAGAGCATTCAATTGTTGAGGACAAACGATCATTCAGGGAATATCATTTTTCAGAGAATTAAATTATTTAGGGCATACGATCGTTCAGGAAATACGATTGTTCAGTTCAATCTTCAAGGCATGCGATTGTTCATGGCGAAAAAGTAACTAAGGCTATTGTTGAGGTCGTACTGTCAATGCTTCTCGAGTCACCTTTAGGTGAACTGTTCCAGATGGTCGTTGAGCAATATCAGAATATACGTAGTGATGGGAAATCATAGCACTTTGATGAAAATATTGTATGAAAATAGATATATTCTCGTACATACTCGTATACTCTCTAAGGAACTTCCCTAAGGGACTCAGAGCGTCTCAAAACCAGATCTTACTTTCACTATGTCACTGCATGGCCTGCCCTATCTTTATATATTTATTATCCTATTTCCAAAAAAGTATGGTTTCTCAAAGAAAATATAAACTCCTTCGAGAACACAGAATTTCATTGTAACATAAATCCAACTTAAAATAGCAAACGCCAGCAATAACATTCAGTTTAGGACAAACCCTCGTAGCATTTATCGTAGCACACCGCTACAACGTGCTACGTATGCGCTACGAATTCTCTGGAGATATTGTAACATTTATAATTTCCCCTTTTGAAACTATTCTCGTACATTTCTAAAGCAGGGCCGGATTCAATGAGTTGGATTTTCGCAAAACGTTATATTCTGTGATATCTAATTATTACATCGTGATGATTACTTATCTTTCTTTATGATTCTATAGAGACAAATATTGCCGTTGTCTACTTAACTACTTACACTACAACTTACACTACAACCTAAATAATTGTCGCGCGTGCGCAGCGGTCGCGTACGGCACGTTTCTGTTCGTCGCTCATGATATATGTGCGATTTATGATTGCTTATGACGTGACGAAACATCGTCAAAAATAATAATAATGACGCCGTGCTGTGGAATAATCATAAATGAACTCCTAACATTCCTACAGTGTAAAATTAGTGTGATGGACGAAGTGAGTTTACTTCAAATTTGTGAAACGAACTTTACAGAAAGTGAAATTGACACGGCGAAGGCCATTGTTTTGGAGGTAACTAATCAACGATCTGTCAGGAAGGGTGAACATAAGAAGAAGAGAAACCTTCAAGATATCATAAAGATACTACAGGAGGCGAAATTGGGATCTCTTCCTGTCTTTGTAGCAAAAGATCTTCATCGATTGCCGCCGGTTACCTTCGATCACGTGGATGCAACGACGCTGCTGAAGGATATTCTTCTACTGAAGCAGAACGTAGATAGCATAAAAGCTGATTACGTGCGATCACCAACCCTTGAAGGCCTACAGGAGCAACTCACGGAGCTACGCGGTGAGTTAAACACACTGCGCAATCAGAATTCCTACTCGGATAAAAACAAAACTCAGAAAAGTACGAAAGGCTCCACACAAAATATTCGAGGTGACAATAATCAAATCGTGAGGGTAGACCCAAACAAAGGTTCGAATATCAACTCCAGTGAGCAAGACCGTCAGGGCCAGCGTCCGCGCCCCGCCACCGGCCGCGCGCTCTCTCAGTCGACCGGGCCACCTCCCCGCGAACCGTCCGCGCCCCCACCGCTGCCGCGACGAGATAGCGCGGCTAGCGCGACGAGTAAACAACAGCGGAACAGTAAGGAGGAACCTATACTAAACAGTACATTTTATGACTCCGCTTCAGACGAAAGCTTCAAGACAGTAGTAAATAAGAAAAAACAAACAAAGCTCAGAAGAAAAAACGAAAATAAAAAAGGAAAAGCAGTGTTGACTTCTAAAAAACTTAGAATAGCGCCACGACTGACTTATATTTACGCTTCGAGGTTTGCCGAAGAGACAACGGAAGGTGATATTACTGAGTTTATAACCGAGAGTGGTAACTCAGTAATAAAAGTTGAAAAACTGATTCCGTTTCGAAAAACCAATTTTTCTTCGTTCAAAGTGACAGTTCCCCAGGATCAGGAGACTGTCTTCCTTTGTGAGGACTTCTGGCCTGCTGGTGTGGAGTACAGAAGATATAGGTACAGAAGGCCGACCACGGGGCAGACTACAAACGCTGACGATTGATATCTCGGAAAATGGATAACAATACGCACACAACGTTCGTTTCTTACAATTGTAAATCCATTAAAAGGTCTGTGGAGCACGTGCGCAGTCTATGCGCACATTCCGATATAGTAGCGCTACAAGAGACGTGGTTACTCCCGCACGACCTGGATTTTGTGCACGGTATCGACAGGGACTTTGGGTGCATTGCTACGTCGTCGGTGGACACTTCGGTCGGAGTACTGCGTGGTCGACCGTATGGCGGCTTGGCGCTGCTTTGGAGAAAGTCTGTATTCCCAAACGTTATTACGATAAAGTGTTCCAACAACAGGATTTGTGCTATCCGTATATCAACAGGTGTACGCTCAATACTCATAGTGAATGTTTACATGCCTACCGACGAACCGGACAACCTTACAGATTTCACTGATTGTCTGGCGGGCGTCAGCGCTATCATCGAAGAATGTGATGTTCAGGCTGCATACATCATGGGAGATTTTAACGCACATCCAACAGCTAGATTTGGAAAGGAATTAATGCTATTCTGTGAAGACCAAGAGTGGACATGCGCTGACGTTATGAAGTTAGGTGTAGAATCGGATACCTACACATTCGTGAGTGAGGCGCACGGAAGTCGGCGATGGTTGGACCACTGTCTGACCACCAAAGCAGCCTGGGATACAGTAGTGAATACAGACGTCATGTACGACGTCACCTGGTCAGACCACTTTCCGCTACGGATCGTGTGCAACATCAGCAGGGTAACGGCTGACGTACACACAGACAATCATCACGCGCAGGATGGGATTCGTTGGGGTGTAAGGGACGCTAACCAAGTAGATAATTTTTATAAATATTGTGCTCCAAGACTAGAACAGATTCGTGCCTCATTTTGTTGTGACAAATGTGACAAGGGTACATCTTGTCCCGATTTAAAACTGCACAATAATGTCATTGATAATATTTATTCTGCTATTGTTAATGTTTTACAAGCAGGTGCTATTCAAACTTCTAGTTTGCATCCCTGTGGGCGTAAAAGTATCCGTAACAAACATAATAAAAAGGTTACAGGATGGAATTATCATGTAAAGGAGAGCCATCAAATGTATAGAGTTTATTTTCACACTTGGGTTGTATCGGGAAAGCCAACTTCCGGTGTCATATATGCAAATATGTGTAACAGCCGTAAGATTTTTAAAAATAAACTCAAATGGTGCCAAAATAACGAAGAGAGTATAAAATTAGACATTTTGGCGGTACATAGAAATAACAAGAATTTTGCAAAGTTTTGGGAACAAACAAAGAAATTCAACCACAGACAGAGTCTTCCCGCTAGTGTAGGGGGACTTCAGGATCCCGGCCTTATTGCCAATATGTTCGCGAGTCAGTTTAAGGTTGATCCACAGCCAGTCGAGTCTATGCCCGGGACCGAGTCCGGCTTGAATATCAGTTCTACAGCGCTTAGTGTTCAATTTGAGCCTGACGATATCGCCAGAGTAGTGAGACGAATGAAGCGCGGCAAATCACCGGGACATGACGGGCTCAGCCTCGAGCATATTCTCGCAGCGGGTAATCCCCTTTATGTTAAACTAAGCTTAATGTATAGTCTTTGTATAAGATTTTCGTACCTGCCTGCTGACCTTATGGAGACACTTGTGGTTCCCATAGTCAAGAATAGGACTGGTGATCTTGGCTCTGCTGCAAATTATCGTCCTATATCGTTGGGAACGGTATTGGGCAAGATACTCGAACGGTTGTTGCAGCCCGAATTGGTGAACCATATTAGCATTGACGATGCACAGTTTGGTTTCCGTCCCGGTCTCTCAACGGATTCCGCAATCATGAGCTTAAAACAGACTGTTAGTTACTATACTAACCGTAATACTTCTGTATATGCGTGTTTCCTGGACCTGAGTCGGGCATTTGATCTAGTGAATTATGAAATTCTCTGGAGAAAAATGCTCGACTCCAGTGTCCCAAAGGAAGTTGTGAATGTGTTGAGGTACTGGTACGGAAATCAAACCAATTGCGTAAGATGGGGTGACGCGACTTCTAATAAGTATAGATTAGAGTGCGGAGTTCGCCAGGGGGGGTTAACATCGCCGGACCTCTTCAGTTTATACATCAACGGCCTGATCGAGGAGCTGAGAAGCACCAAAATTGGTTGTCACATAGGTGGCGTATGTGTTAACAATTTGAGTTACGCTGATGACATGGTGCTCCTTAGCCCGTCGGTCAGCGGTCTTGAGGAGCTGCTTTCAGTCTGTGAACGTTATGCCAACGTTCACGGGCTGAAGTACAACGTTTTGAAGACTGAGATGATGATATTTAGAGCAAGGAGGGGTCCGACGATGGATCCAGAGATACAGTTGAATGGTTCATCAATTCGGGTTGTGAAACAATTTAAATATTTGGGGCACATTCTTACCGAGGACCTGACAGACGATAAAGACATCGAGAGAGAAAGAAGGGCACTATCGGTTAGGTGCAACATGCTCGCACGTCGGTTTGGCAAGTGTAGTCGCACTGTAAAGTTAACGCTTTTTCAAGCTTACTGCCAGTGTTTCTACACTTGTCAACTCTGGACCAACTACCTGAAAAGGTCGATGAGCACTATCAGGGTGCAGTACAACGATGCGTTCCGCATCCTGATGGGGCTGCCGCGTTGGTGCAGCGCGTCGGGTATGTTCGCCGAGGCGAGGGTCCCCGACTTTTTTTGTCTCATTAGAGCCCGCGTTGCCTCGTTCCGGGAGAGGCTCTTTTCCTCCAGTAATGCCATACTGAGGGCAGTATGTGACGGGATCTCCGGTCCTATTTTTAGACACTGGCTCTCCGTCCACAGAGATGCAAACAGAAAATAACGCTTTATATTAGTTTAGATCGCTTTGACCGTGTACATACTTGTACTTACTCTTAAGTTAGTCTAATTGTATTTGTTATATTTTTTATGGGTTTTTTATGCCTGCCAATAAAAACATTATTATTATTATTATTATTAATTCAATTTAGATCTTCAAAAGATTCATTTTCCTTAATGCACTGATTTTTCGTCAATTGAATTTTTGACGCTAAATATAGAGGTAGAAAGTACCTGTTAAGTTGCATTAGAAAAATAATTATAGCAAATATCGTAATAAAAACAATATATCCACTAATTTAAAAAAAAATTAAAATGGAAAATGTGTGTGGAAAAATCTATTCATATATATACAATATTAAGGATGCAATATTCAGCAAATAAAAAATTTCATTCTCTATACCTCAGTCATCCATGAGGGGTTTGAGAGAGTTCAAAGTAATTATAGATTCTTGATTCCAGTTCCTGATTTTTTCTTACAAGGTAATCGCGAATTCATCGTAATGTGATGGAAAGGTAGGGGGGAATAGTGGAACAACAGGGGTTACAATCTTGAACCTCAACCGAGTACCTCCCTGTACGCCAGTGACATTACGCGCTAATATATAACCCTTAGTTTTAACAACCGGTTACAGCACTGTTGTTTCGTACAAGGATATGCAATTTAAGTACACACACCCTGTATTGTTCCTAGATTGATAAAGGGTGTTTATTAAATCATAACTGTAACAGAGTGTAATGATGCTGGAATTAATTTACAAACTAATTACAAAACGAGGCGTTGCAGACAGCATAATATTGGCATGGAACCAGATTATAGTTTTACTGTTAAATAGATATATTGCAAATAAGAATCATACTGCTGGGATGAAGAAAGGAAGGACCCAAAGAGGATATTAGTCTCAAAATAATTAAGATAAAATAAATTTGTATGTATAATTATATGAATCCACGTCGTTTCGATTTATCGTTGAATGGAATCATCAAACTATTTAATAATCGGACAATAGAAATATCAAAACTGAAGTATAGCTTATGAATAAATACTGGCAACACTAAAGCCTAACTGCTCTGGAAAAACAGAGAGTGAGCTTGGAGATACGAGCACGATTAAAACTTTTATGATTGTAAGCGGATGTAATGACGACATAATTTTGGTCAGATGTTCGTACATGAATGCAATACGCGTTTGAGTCCTCTCAAACCTTAAGTTGAAAAAAAGTCTTTCGCACAAGAATCCCCACAACCACTTCCTTACTTAGTAGTTAAAAAGTGAAATAAACTATCAAACGAAGTAATCATTGCACCAACCAAACAGAAGGTCAAGATTGATCAACACATAAGTGAGAACAAGTCCATTGCCTACGGTGTACCGCAGGGAAGCGTCCTTGGACCAACACTATTTCTTGTGTATATAAACTCCCTCTGCAACCTCACATTGCCTCAAGGACGAATCTATTCTTACGCTGATGACACGGCTGTGGTTTTCACTGGTGAGTCGTGGGAAAATGTTAAAAATGTAGCTGAATAAGGACTTGCTGGAGTCTCTGTCTGGCTTAAAGCTAATCTCTTAACGCTGAACACAGCAAAAACTAATTTTATATCTTTTAGCATCTATAATAGCTCTCAGCCAGACAATGACTTTAGCATAAAAATACATAGCTGTTCCGAAGAGATTAGAAATACTTGCACATGCACATGTCCCAGCATTAACAAAGTACCTTTTACAAAATATTTGGGAATTGTGATCGACCAAAGACTATCCTGGTACGGTCAAGTAGAGCTGGTAGCTTGTAGAGTCAGGAAATTAATTCACGTATTTAAAAAACTGAGACACGTAGTCTTGGCACCTCTTCTGCACAAGATTTATCTCGCATTGGCTCAGGCCGTAATAACTTACTGTATCCCAGTATGGGGAGGAGCTGCAAAGACTAGGTTTATTGAATTAGAAAGAGCACAAAGACTTTTTACTAAAGGTTATGTACTTCAAGCCGTATACATTCTCTACTGAGAGTCTTTACTCCATCACAGATGTTCTTACGGTGAGAAAACTATACCTACTTTTCCTGACTCTACGAACTCATAAAACCCTTATATTTGATCCCTTGTTGATGAGTGGAAGAAGAACTGACTCTGTTGCACAATATCAAAGTTGTAAAACAAACTTTGCGAGACTACAGCTTCAAAATCAATCATCACGACTGTATAACAAAATTAATAGAGTATTGAACATATAAACGATGAGGTACCATAATAGTAAAGAAATTATTACTATATGGCTAAAAACCCTAAATTATGATGAGACTGAATCGTTTACACATTTTATCACATAATTTTAACCCACACTCACTCACTCACTCTCTCTCTCTCTCTCTCTCTCACACACACACACACACACACACATACATTTGTGTTTGTTAGTAAATAAGCCGTCCTATTATAATTAACCCCTGTATGCTAATGGAAGAGCGGAAACCTCTACTACAAGCTTAAAAGCTTAAAAGAGATTTTCGGCCTCCACTATTAATTGATTTTGGCTAAAATAAAAAATCTTTTATTTTTTATTTATTTATTTATAATTATCATGCGTTTAAAATAATAGACAAAAAACTCAGGCATAGTAATTGAAGTGGAGGAGTGCTGGATACAGGCAATTTCAGCTCCATCAGCTGCCTGCCTGATTTACTACTATTACAACAGGAAATATTGAGACTATTATTGAGACCAGGTTTATAGCGAGCTACAAGTTTAAAATGCCCGACGATAACTGGTCCAGATCGATAGAAAGTTTACCGCTGGCAATCCGTCCACGGTGTTTCGTTGTCGAAACTTATTCCGATCTCATTGTGTATAACTATTCTGTTGGATTATTCCCATTTTCACCGCAGACATTTACGGATTATCAGAAGCCTGAGGATTCGGTGTAAATGACCAGAGACTGCGTCGGTGGCGCAGTGGATAAGGCGCGGACTCTCAATCTGAGGGTACCGGGTTCGAATCCAGCCGTGTACCTATGAGTTGTTTTTCAATTCAAGTACATTATCCGATTGCTTAACGGTGAAGGAAAACATCGTGAGGAAACCTGCATGTCTTGAACAGGCATGTGAAGTCCGCCGATCCGCACTGGGCCCGCGTGGTGGACTATGGCCCATACACTCTCTGTAGGAGAGTAGGCCTGAGCCCCTCCAGTGGGGACATATATAGGCTGTTGATGATGATGATGATGATGATGATGACCAGAGACTGACCATAGGGTGCCGTTTAAAAAATAAAACAAATTTATGTCAAAAAAAAACGAGTGGAAAGAATATGCATACATATTTTACAAAACTAAAAACGCTTTCGTCAGTCAGTAACAAACAAAATGAACTCAAATTCAACGGGCTTACAACAATTGAAGAATTCATGTTTCCACCTCCTGGCTCCAGGGTCAGATCATCTCGTTGGTGCCAAATTATTGTATTGTCATACTACATACAATCGCAATGTTCCAAATCGATACGACACAGCTAGGAGTAAGCTAATATTGACTTGATAGATTTGTTTACATATATAGTTAAGTATAAAGCATGTAAAAACAAACGTCATGATTGGCACATGACCGCGAGAAACGAAAGCACTTTCCTACAAGTGCTTTTAAATTCAAACCCGGTCAATAATGAATAATATATTTTGATAGTATTTACCATCAGATGTAACGGTGTCTAAGCGTTTCTCTTTCTAAATTAATGAAAAACTTGCTAAAATGTTATAATTGTTCCATATTTATTTCACTGTGTCGAGCGACATAAGAAAAAAAGGAGTGGACATAATAATCCTGCCTTTTGACCGCTAAACAACTTCATGATTTGTACATAAAGTTTTACTTTTTACAATAAACTTTCGTCTGTTCGTCAAAGCGAGAATATACTCGTACCAACTAACAATTGAATAGATGGCTGCTGGCGCATTCCGGTTCTTGATTTCCGGATTCGATATTTAGTCATTCTATTCAATTGGTTACAATTTTGCAATGGATTAAGTATAGCTGAGCATTCATAAAAATACTGTGGAGGCTCTAGAATATGATCATAAGATCTTTGTACAGTAAATAGCAGTGATATTGAGGCTTTTTAGTGAGTGCGTTTCTATTCTTATAACCTTATCACCACCACACACCACCACCACAATTTCAAGCAATGTTGTGTGATGTGTGCTAGGAGTCGAGGAGAACTTAATAGGTATTGTGAAAGTCGCCAACTTATAAATGGGAACATTTGCAAAAAAGCTAGTTGTACAATTCTTTACAAAAATATCGTATTACTGGCAAAGTTAAAAACTAGTCAGGAAGACAATTTGCTTAAAAATCATATAATTGCAAAATCGTTTTAATTTCATCTAAAATTAACTATCCTTCTACTTCCCCTAACAATTCATTTAAATAAGATTTGAAATCGGACCCCCTTTCCCCGATGATAATGAAGATAATTATCATTGCTTTTAATTTCAATTACTTGGAACAAATTTTGGAGCGAACATTGTGTGGCTATCGTTTCAAAATGGACTTTTATAGTAGGTTAGCTCACTTTCAGTTTTTGAATGTAATTCTGTAATTTTCTCGTATTTTCCTCATAAACTGTTTCAAGCTAGCCATCAGTCTACTGTTGAAAATACGCCTATATCAATTAGGGAAAACTACGCTTCTATTATCATATTGGTTTATTATCAGTTTGTTGATCACAGTAAAAGGATCACGACCAGAACTATATGGAAGTTCGACCACTCTTGAGGCGTCTTGCGTCTTTATCAAAACAGCGAATAGTAAATACTAGCGATCTGCCCCGGCTTCGCACGGGCAGTAGAGCAAACTTATGCCTAATTTTTTGCATCACAACGTGATATTACCACACTACCACACAATTAATATAGCACGAATTGTAGTAGTTTTGGCTGCGTCTGTCGTGACACAAAAATACCCAAACCCCCGTGTTACCGGTTTATTTTCTGGAGTCGACCGTATGTAGTTTAAATTTACGATGAATCCTAAAATATTCATTTGAATTGGATGTTGTAAAGGGAGAGATTAGAAATAAACATCATTTTTAGATAATAAATTAGGCGATTGACCTGTATCCGCACAATTCGCAGTGATTCCTGCCGACCTGGTTCAGCCATCTCTCCAAGCAGGAAAGGTGGACATTTGCTAAGGACCCTTTGCAGTTGCACGGAGAAATCAACCTGTGAAACAATCTCGCATTAGTCTAGCATTCGGGTATCTTGTATCGTTTTTTTATGAAGGGTAAATCCTGAAGAAATCCGTAGACGAACTAAGGCCACCGAGATAGCTCGATGCGTCAGTTAGCTGAAGTGGCAATGGCAGGCCACATCGCTTGAAGAACCGATAAACGATGGGGAGTAAAAATTCTCGAGTGGCGATCACGCACCGCGTTTACCTGTACATTCATCTACTAGATGGACCAACGACATAGTAAAGGTCGCAGGAAGTCGCCGGATGCAAGTGGCTCAGGACCCGTCATTGTGGCATTCCATGAAGGAGGCTATGCCCAGCATTTGAAGTTTCCCGGCTGATGATGAAGAGTAAATTCAGGGTTAGAGAGTAGGGGCCGGACTCACAATCTTGAGGTTTCGGGTCCAATTCTCAGTGCGTAGTATCTCAGAAACTCAGTTTAGTTAACGACATGGTTATATAAATCTGCCGACATGTAGCAGTTTTAAAAGCACTTCTGTGATCCAGCAATGAAAGGTAACAGAGATCACCTCATTGACTTGATGCTTTTGGGTATATGGTTTCAGTCCACAGACTTATCCCTGACACGAAGGCCAAGCAATCCCATTATAAATCAAAAGAGTTGAAATAACTTTACATGATACAGAGCCAACCTGCTCCGTTGTACCACAGGCAATAGGAATATCTCAAGCGGCTCGTTTTCCTAGAAAAAATTCTATTGGAAATCGTGTCAACTTTCCGTTACACGCTCTACACAAAGTGTGTAGAATATTTTTAGTTTTCAATAGAATTTTTGATTGCCTACCGGATAGACGTATTTCCGAACGTAGTCCTACGTACATAACGAAAAAAATAGCGACGAAAATTGTCGATGGAAATGGATTTTTTTTGCTGATATTACCGAATGTAGATTACGAATTCATTGTAGTAGAAATTCTACCATTGTAGATCTTTTTTACCACGCCTGATTTACGACGATCTGACTTTATGTTGGGACCTTAATTATGATATGCTATAATATAAAAAAAATGTTTGAGCGCTGTACTAGCCGCTTAAAACGAATGGAAAAAAATTTAAAACTATAATTCATGTATACGAAAGTCATTACAGTATTACAACTTTGTGTTGTTTTCACAGTATGTGAATGTGATCCATATGAAATGTATAAATTAAGCCATCTTATTTTTTAGATTTATAATAAAAATTGTAGGAACTAAATTCAATTGAGTCTCACTATAAGTATCTAGAATAAATAGAAAAAATTCTGGAACTAAAGATACATATTTTGAGCCACCTCAGTTTATGAAAGCCAACGTTAGGTAAATTAATATGCCACTAAATCGAATTTTCAAAAAAGGAACCAACTTTATACATCAGTCGTCTGTATAATCGCATTGACGCCATTTGGGTAGTTTTAGTTTTCACTTGCAACGCATATTTGATCTGCACAATGAGATCCTACAGCCGACAGGTCAGATCATTATTATAAATTAAACTGTTTACTTACCTCTCTTTCCCTCTCGTCATACAAATCCTACATACATTCGAACCAATGCTCGAAAGAGAATCTCTCTGCGCCAACCCCAAATCCGATTTCGCAGACAAACTTCCTTTATCCTTCTTATCCTTCGACTGTTTCGGTTCCACAGGTTTCAGCTCAGGAGGATTCATCATTGGTGTAGGCGTCACAATAACGTTATTGAATTTAATAAGCGGTATGTTTTCAGTCTGAGCAGTCTGACAACTGGAATTAGGCATTTCATGCAAAATTTCTGGTGCCGCTTGGATATTAACAGATGTCTCTTTTGCAGGAGTTCCTCTGTTGAAACAATCAGCTACTAATTTCTGTATTTCTGACATTGTTGTTGGGTCTATTTGAACGTTTTCTGTGACGTTATCTGGTATCGGTACTTTAATATCTGGCCATATATTCTTCGGATTGCTGTTCGTCCCGAAGCTTAGTGAGGTCATCTTTAAAGCGTTGGCGACATCTTTTGAAGTGATAACGTTAATAGTGTGTGTCATGCTGTGTTCGGACCTAGATATTCCTGGCTTCAGCTTGTGGAACTTTGGACTCTGTGGCACTGCTCCCGGTAGAAATATAGAAGATGGTCCAGCGTCATCTTGAGTGGCTACCTTTTTTATTATCGGATTTGAATCGTCTGTTACATCTTTTTGTTTGACTTCGTCATTTTTCGATCCGTCTTGATTTTGTTCTCTGTTCTCATCCATCAAGGTGCGTGTACCATTTGTGTTTTTGTTTTTAAATGAAAATTAATAAACAAATCCGTGTATGATTGTTGCTGTTTTTGACGGATCCGCTTTGACGAGAGTTTGACAGGGGTCTTGTCATTTTGCCAGAAATGTGGACGCAAATGAGACTTTATTCGATTTGAAAATATTTCCATTGACGTCAGATAAAAATAAAGTCTACTCGTACCTGCGCTGCAGTAAGGGAACACAAATGAAATATTTGAAAAAGGAAATTGCTGAAACTTACTTTGGAAATATAATTGATTTATTTGTCTGTTTAAACAACAACATCCTACTGAGATCATCCGTACTTACAATCATACTGCAGGGGCTCAGGCCTACTCTCCTACAGTGGACTATACATACATATGGGCCATATAATCCACCACGCGGGCCCAGTGCGGATTGACTGACTTCACATGCCTGCTCAAGACATGCAGGTTTCCTCACGATGTTTTCCTTCACAGTTAAGCAATCGGATAATGTACTTGAATTGAAAAAACAACTCATAGGTAAACGGCTGGATTCGAACCCGGAACCATCAGATTGAGAGACCGCGCTTTATCCACTGCGCCACCGACGCTCACAAACGTGGTGATAATGGCAGGTCTCCTCATGGAAATACAGACGTGGGTGGCTATGAGGTAGGCATATGTCCAACAGTAGACTTATGTGGCCAACATCACATAAGATTGTGCCACAGAACACGTATGAAGGAAGTACATCAAACACTTTTTTTCGCTATACACATGATACACACAAACAAAAACCCACACAGCAGATACTTAGCTGTCAACATGCAGTGCAAGTCATTGTCAGTTATGAGTGTGTGTATTTTGGTGTACGTCTCGCATTCGTAACGATGATGATGAACGTTTATTCTTTAAAAATACGTGTCTGACATATCCAAATATAAGTATTTGAATTTTTCAATATTATTTGTTGAACAACTGTCAAACAATAAATCTCTTAACCTACTTTACTCGTATTTACGTTTATCTGAACATTCAGAGCTACTTAGATCCGGTAGAACTCTATTACGGCCCATCTCCCTAAATCCAGACAAAACCCATCCTTTGTACGACCGTGTCAGAAAGATTCCGTCCTCATTTTCATACGAACCAGTCTTATCTAGACGATCCATCTTAGTCGTACTTTGAGAGACCTAACCACTTTACAGTGGCTCTCAAACTGCCAATTTTTGTATTGTTATCACAGACTTAGTTTTTTTCGTCCTAATTGGTAAACGGTTGTAGGATCATGCGATGCGATTTTATCGTTTGACTAGAAAATCGTAAAGGCAAATCGTAATTGCACGTGCGATTGTTATGTAGGACCTACCGATGATAGTAACCAGGTTTACAGGTTTTTAGTCTTCCCGAATCCTTGATCTGACAAACACGTTGCGATATTATTAGGTTTACAAAGACCCGTGCATGGAACAAGGATTCTGAGTTTTCAAGCCAAGTTACCCTACTTTCCGCTTAGTACGTAAGCTCGTTCATAGTACACTTTTATGTTTCCACAATGGATATAAAAATATCTTATTCAAAGTTTTAGAGCCACCTGCACAACACAAGTTTTTTGACGTGCACGGGCGATGTCGGATGATATATCTGTTTTACTTCTTCCCTATTTTCATGAACTCAGATGAATGTTTTACAAGGTTTCTAAAGAAATGAAAATTGGTCAAGCGCTAGTCGGATGTCGATAGTAATGACCCTGTCGAAACCTTGTACGTTTTGTCCTTCTTTGTAGTACTTAGCAGAGAATTTTTTGAATGAAGACATACAGTAAAATAAATAAATAAATAATAGGCAGTTTATATGTATGTATATATTTATTTTATTGTTATGTTTTTTCTTATTCTTTTCTATATACATTATCTTCTTCTGTAATATATACTTTTTTGTTTATGTACATATATGTAGGTCTACTTTCAGTATATTTATTTTTTGAAAGCTCCAGTGTGAGTGCCGGGAGAAATCTCTCGTTAAGGATAAGCAAATATTTGTACAATTTTAGATAGACTTCTTTTTAATATTTTACCTCTATATATGTACAATAAACAATAAAATCTAGAAAAACAGTTATAAAGCAAACGCAATAATACTAAGAACACCTATTCTCCACAGTGGGGTTAAGTTCGTGCATCCCAGGCGACAGAGGGGCGCAAGGACGGACCGTTCGGCCAATCACGCACCTCAACGCGTTCGAAATGACATTCTCCTCCCGCTACCCGCCAAAGAGACCCGAAAATCGTTTACTGCGCAAGTGCGCGTTTGACAGTTGCTATACTAACAATTTAAAGGACGAACTAAATGGATGTAAAGAAATACAATTAACTAATCTAAGAGTACAAACTCTGCTTTTTTGTCTTTTCTTGCAAACCACATCTAATTTCAAGCAGCAGTTTATAATAATGCGCATATAAACATACAGACAGAAAAGATACATAAATTCCAAAGATGAATTTCTTCCCTCAGATTATTTTCTTAAATATCACCTTCGTAGAGACATCGATGATTTACAATTTTATTACATCTAGATCGCTTGAGTCGTTTAGCCGGTCAAACTAGCGGAGGTCAGTTATTCAGAGGGACAATTTGAACGAAGCATGGGTAATAATAACTAGTACCACCCAGGGAAATTAATTTCACTGACGTGAAAGTTCAGTTTAAGCTACAAAAGCCGTTACAAGTGGTTACACAGTTGTATCCGTAAAGTTATACTAGGGGAATACAGGAACATTACCTTGACTATAGCTTTACCAAAAGTGAAATGTTTAAGTCATATGATAATTTATCAATAATTTATTTAACACGTAGTATGTTAAAATAATACATTATCACGCTTCTTTCTTCGCCCTTAGCAACACTTACCATCAGACGAGATGAAGGCCAAGTGAGAGTGTAAGAAAAATATATCATTTCCAACCGACTTCATTAAAGTAGTAGGTTCTCAATTCGACTGTATGTTTTTTTGTATGTATGTTACGTGATAACTCCGCCAATTATGAATCGATTTTGATGGTTCTTTTTTGTTTGGTAGAACATACTTAAGAGATTTTTATCGAAATTGATTTAGCGCTTTTTGAGAAATTCAACAAAAATCTAATCTAACCCAGATTATTCTACTTCGAAAGGTGAACATTTCAGGGGATGAATTCTGTAGACTTTTAGGGTAGTTGAAATCGGTTTCTAGTTCTTTTTGAATGCATTAATTATTATTAACAATACGCACATAGTGATATACTATGAAGTTGTGTGTATGTATAATTAAACCTATTGTTTTCGTCACTGTTGTACCATGTCACATTCACTCATGTTTCTTCCTACGTAGTGTGTTGAGAGAAATGACAAAGGTGAATTTGACACGGTTCAAAAGCGGATACATATTTTTATACTCGAGTGTATTAGTTTTTACGGAAGCGACTGACATCTAACCTTTCAATCAAGAGGGGAAACTAGATCCTAATTTTCGGGTTAGAATTTTGTAAAGTGGCCTGCTTAACTGTTAGTAGTTCATCGACGCCCGAAGGCCTCTAACAGTCAAAAACAACAACCGGGATTCCTCCTATACGCACATCAACTTTCACAACTCATTGTGGTTACCCATCCACTGAGTGACCATGATGAAAGTTGCTTAACCTGTATGATCGCTAGGCTACGAGCGCTTCGCTGTGTTAATACCTATATTAGCTTTAAATGAATAGTTCAATTTATATTCAACCCTGAAGTAAATAAACTAAGCAAAGGCAAATAGATCCGTACAAATAATCTTCAAAAGGTTCGCAATTAAATCGTTACAAGTTTGTAATCAAATTCAAACTAATTAATAGTCCGAAGCATTCTGCTAGTCGTGTAAACAGCACTCCGATAAAAGCAACGAGTACCAACTTGTACTTGCCTTTGAATATCGTTGGTAGCGTATTAAAACTGTATTTATACTCTTAGTTATAAGATGCAAATTAACTAACTGAGTATTTGAAGCAAGTGCAAGTTTAAGTTGGTGAAATGAATAGTTGCGCTCAAAGTTTCGAAATCGTTACGTTGTCACGTTAATAACGACGTACAATTAACGAAGTTAAAGCGAGAAATTACAGTGACGATTAACTTTTTTCGAATATCGTTTTTTATTAGATTGCTGTTACATTGTCGAAAAAGCTACATTGTAAGTTTTGAGTTTAATTCCATTTATTCATTTCAACGCTGAATGTAACGCTTTTTTGGTTCAGTACTTCCAAAAAAACAACTTGACATTTCCGTCATATTATCACCTCCTCCGTGGCTTTGTTATGCCAGTTATATCGTTGAAATAATGATCTGAGGGTTGCGGGTTTGATTATCATCTGTCTCTCGGTATGGCGTAGGTTATTTTCATGTAACCATCATATTATCTAAAAATGCCACCAAACCACAATGCGCTGAGCACATCAGAGTTTCTTAAATAAAAACATACCCATCACATAATTATGTACTTTAATATTATAATTGTATAAGTGTTTATTCGTTTGTCCTGGTTTTACGTCGTAATGAAGTCCCCAGTCAGGGTTCATTTACAAATAAACAAAAGTTTTTACACATGCTCGTTAATTTTCTGAAAGCTTTCGCCCATTTCATCGAACTCTGTCCTCCGCAGCATCTTCGCAGATCACTGCTACGAGTACTTTCCAAATAGCTATCTTAATTCATTAGTATTAACCAGGATTGAACCCAGACCTCGATTGATCGAGGACATCACGGAAATTCGCTCAGAATGCTTCCATACTAAATTTCTGTTGACATAACTTTTTACAATAGGATAGCTGGTTTTGATAAGTAATTTACCTGAAAAAGGAGATGGAGTTATAGTTTCGCTAAATGAACATCATTAACGTACAACTTTATAGTTAATGGTCCCTACACCGCGCATTGAACAATAATACAAAATTAGTGTGTGAAATAAAAACTGTGAATCCCTAGGAAGTTGGATGTTAATGATACTCATTTTGCGATTCGATGTCTTATTTTTAGATAACTATTGCACAAATCCAGCCATTCTATTTTTAAAGCTAAGGACAACAGACATTTATTCATAATCTTCAGCCGGGAAACGTCCACAGCTGGACATAGGCCTGCTTCATGGCACGCCACATCGACCGGTCCCGAGCCACCTGCATCCAGCGCTTTTGTGAAATTTATTATGAAATTTTAATCGAGCGAATAACCTTTATTTAATTTACACTTGGTTGCCTTCTCACCTGATGGTAAGTGACGGAAGACTGCATTGGGTTCGCATGGTAGCCTGATAGGCTTTGGCCCAGGGAAGGTGTTAGCTCACGTCTGCAGGAGTCTTCAGTTCCCAAATATTTAAGCCACGTATTTACCTTTGCCACACGATAGGATAACCAGACGCCGGTGTAAATTTACCAATATAAATTCCCAGACTACATTACGAAGTCCACACCTTACTCCAACCATCCTATTTTATGATTCGCTATTTGAATTTCAACAAAAAAATGTTGTCTGCATAAAATATTCTATGGAACCCTTAGTACAATTTACGGGTTTTATAAGGAGACCCTTTTTCGCGTAACTTTGGCTATACGGTTGATTTAAAAAGTGTTTGAAGTATAATGTGACTATATAGGTATTATGAATGACCTACTGGATTGGGTTGATTTAATGTGTATTAAAGTTAGCGATAGTTTAGTTGTAAATTATGGGAGCCGGTTTCGGTAGGCATAGGACCTATTAAACAGTTATCAGAATTAGTTGCTACCTGTTGCTCCTGCTGCTACCCTCGATGCGGTATAGTTTCAGGTTTCTTATGACCTCATTCAAAGAGCCTCAAAGAGCAAAGTTGCCTCAAGTTATGTATTAAACAGAAATAAATGTTGACGTAGTTTCTAGCAAAAAAATCGTCGTCAAAATAATCTAATTGATGAGGTAGCTACTTCTTCGGTCGGCTCATATACTAAAAATACAAGGAAATAACGATTTTAGTAAATATATCTGTTGTGTGTGTGACTGTACGTGTACTACATGTGCAGGAGTGTGCGTGTCGGTGTCCGCCATTACGCTTGACTATAAAGTGAGTACCAGTGAGTACAGTGTGCTATCAGCTGTTTCATTGTTGCCTGCGCGCATTCGTGAAAAGATCTAACAAAAAAGAATTGGAAACCGACTTCAATTGCTCTAAAAGTCTACTTTTACTAAGGCAAATTTAAGGTTTATATCGTTTTCTCATGGATGTCGTTGTCAGAACTGGACCAAATTGAAATGGACCACCTTTCCAATAAAAAAAGAATCATCCAAATCGGTTCACCCAGTCAAATGTTCTGAGGTAACAAACCTTAAAAAAATATACCCCTCGAATTGATAACCTTCTCCTTTTTTTGAAGTTTGTTAAAAACATCATCAACAACAAAGGTGATTGCGTCGATAAAAGTTTCAAACTAAATTTCTTTCACCAATCATTTAAAATAGGATAGCTGGCTTTGTGCAGTCGTTATCCAAAAATAGGACATCGGATTATAAATAAGTATCATTACCATCAAAATTAATAGTGAATCATAATTAATATTTTACGCAATATGTTTTATTAATGTCGAAACGCCATCTAGGGACCATTAGCTGCGTAACGGCTATAGTAGCTGACAGTACAGTTGTTTCGCGGCACTGATCCAATCTCTTATTTTTAGGAAATTTCTACACAAAGCCAGCTTTTCTTTTATTTTCCCCGACAATAATGCGTATGTAAAATTACAAGTTCGCTCCAGCAGCGAGTCAGTTGAGCGCACACTGCGGTAACCTCTGCACTAATTACGAATTAGTGCAATATATACATACATGAATGCATACATACCACTCTGTGGCGTCAAAAATGCAACGAGGTGTGACGATGGACCGCGGCATACAGTACAGCTACATCAACAGCCTATATATGTCCCCACTACAGGGGCTCAGGCCTACCCTCATACAGAGAGTGTATGGGACATGTCTGTTCAAGACATGCAGGTTTCCTCACAATGTTTCCTTCTCCGTTAAGCAATCGGATATTGTACTTGAATTGAAAAACAACTAATGGGTACACGGCTGGATTCGAACGCGGTACCCTCAGATTGAGATTCCGCGCCTTATCCACTGCACCACCGACGCTTGAAGTAAAGAAACATGGCTGAAAAGGAAAGTTTATTTTTGACAATTTTGACATTTTTTGGCTTTTTTAGGGTTCCTTGCCCTTATAGGATCACTTGTTTTTCCGTCTGTCTGTCTGTCAATACCCTTTTTTCAGGGACGAATAATAATAATTACAAATCCAACTAGTATGTTGCATGACCTCATCCACCGTTACTGTACGGAGGGCGCTTGTTCGGACAACCTAATTAAAATATTTCGCTTGCATTAAGGAAAAGTTGGTTTTGCTGGCCTTAATTACAAAACCTGCTTATTTTACTCAAAATATCGCTCATGTGGGAAGATTTAAGGGTTGGAATTGTCTAAAATATCACATGTACTCATTTAAGCAAAATTTAGGGTTACATATTTGTTATTCTATATTTGTTACTGAAGCCATGGTAGCTCAGTTGAGTAGAGTGTCAGTCCTTGTACAATCGTGGTTTGGATTCGATTCTGGCTCGTAGCAATGAGTTCCAATTTGTTTTGTGAAATGTATGCACGAATGATAAAAATCATTACCATTGACTTTTTGGTGAAGGAAAACATCGTGAGGAAACCTGCACACTCCTGAGAAAATTGTGCGTGAAGTCTACCAAGCCGCACTGGGCCCGCTGAGTAGGCTTGAGCCCTTGCAGTGGGGACATAGGCTTATAATGATGATTTGTTACTAGCTTAAGTTTTTTGGAAAATCTATACATGCCTATACATGTATCACCATATCGAAAATATTAATCAGGTGAGTTTATAATGTTAAGCATGATCAATCACTCAGGGAATGAAATGAAGTTCAAAGTTTTTTGACAACCTCGAGTTCAAGTGTAACAAATACAAATATATAGTCTTTCTCTTTCAAAGTTTTCTTGCTCTCGGTTGTAACACTCTTGCCCGCAGGTATGCACGGTGCTCGAAGGACTTAGTCACACTTTTCCGAGCAATCTGCTAGACTTTTTACACGTGTCAGCTGTGGACTACCTAAACGAGCACACAACGTCCTCAGAGTGCAGCACAACGTGCAGTACAACTATGCGGTTTGAATCTTAATGAAATTGCCTCGTAACTGAAGTGCAAAAAGCAGGTTTGCGGACGAAAGAGCGACCGACATCTTCGCCATTCTTAGATCTCAGACTGCCTCTTTTGGGGACCGGCTACAGATAAGAAGAAAAAAAAGATTTTTTTCTACGCGCAGTGTAGAGTTCCGTAAACGGGTGACTGAATCGAAAATTAGTGCTCCTAGACCCTCAATATTTTTGGAAAACCTATTCGACGATACCCCAAACAATGAGATAGAACAACATGTTTTATCCCCACGTTACGCGTATGGGAGCTATTCTATTTTTTTTAAAAGATGTTATTCTTTTTTTGTTTCAAGGCGGTTTCCGGACTTAGACATTTTTTGGCCATTGTGCGTGAATGGAAGTGATGGCGGCTAGGGGCTACTCCAGCCAGCCGATCTCTTCCCAGAAGTGTGCGAGACGCTTGATGTAGCTGCACGCCTCCTGGAGTGATTCTGGATTATTTAGGATTGTCGCCCGTTATGTGTCCATACTGTTGCAGGTCGGGAGCACATGGGCGGGAGTTTTTTCAGCGGCCATGCACTTGGGCTGTCTGTGATGTTCATATTAAACATGTGTTTGTTAAGTGGACAGTGGCCTGTCAGCACCCTCCTTCATCATTCTCCTAAGGGGTTTCCTATTTAGACTGAGAAGGGTGCGTGACAAACGCTTTGAGAGTGATGGGGTGATGACAGTTGGTGACAGTCTTTTAGTTCGGTCCAGTATGTCGCGTGTTGTTTAGTAGTAGATTTTATTGTACCACTTGGTTGATGTGGTTCATATATACACGTACAAAATTAAAACATTCTATTAGTAGGAGTCTCTGAGCTAAGCCGCAGACGTACAAACGGACGGACAGAACGAACTATAAGGGTTCCATTGACTACGGAACCCTAAAAACTAAAACAATGTAATGTTTTTAGTCAACTTCGTTTTTGAATTGGACAGTGGACTTGGATAGTGAATCAGAAAATCAAAACTTTCAGCAGCCGGATGGGATTATAAAATGCTACCGCAAAATATACCTAGATAGATGATTTCCACATTTACGAGTACATATAGTTTCAATTTTTTAGACATTGCCATTTACCCGAAAATCACAAGTGCGCAACTGTAATGGGACCGTGAGAAAATAATTAATGTGTTAAAATAAATTAACAATTACGTTTAGGAAATTTAGGCGAGTATTTTGGTTTTCAAGCATATTCAAATGTTATTTACGAGAATGGCTTCTGCAACCCTCATTCTATAGTTATAAAATAATCATAAAATAGTTCTTGTATCACAAGTTTTTAGTTGCAAGTATACAGTAAATCGTAATATTCTATAATTGTTAATTTATAATGACTATTAATATTAGATATTTAAATATTTTCAAGTGAATGAGTTGACTAAATAGCATGTGATTACGACTTACGCCACATTTATGGCGATTTAGTTTTCATATATTTTCATATATTTCATATATTCGGGAAATATATGCATACAAAGTCTAGGTACCATTGACTAAACATTATAAACTACATAAGTCCACTGTTGGCCATGAGTCTCATTTAAAGGTCGAGCTAATATCCGCTGCTACTCGTATTATCGTAGCTTGCCAGTGATGACATACGGAACCGAAACACGGTCCTTTACTGTTGGCCCAATAAGCAAGCTCAAAGTCTCTCAGCGAGCTATGGACCGAGCTATGCTCCGAATTTATAGGTGATAAAATCCGGAAGCGTCGGTGGCGCAATGGATAAGGCATGGGCTCTCAATCTGAGGGTTCCGGGTTCGTATACAGCCGTGTACCTATGAGTTGTTTTTCAATTCAAGTACATTATCCGATTGCTTAACGGTGAAGGAAAACATCGTGAGGAAACCTGCATGTCTTGAACAGGCATGTGAAGTCCGCCGATCCGCACTGGGCCCGCGTGGTGGACTATGCACTATGACTATGCCCATACACTTTCTGTAAGAGAGTAGGCCTGAGCCCCTGCAGTGGGGACGTATATAGGATGTTGATGATGAAAATCCGGAATGAGCATGAAGGAAAAATATTTTTAAATTCATGGGAATTAGGGAATCCGTAGACGAATTAAGGTCACCCCCGTGTGGCTCGAAGAGTCAGTGAGCTGAAGTAACGATGGGTAAGTCACATCGCTTGCAGAACGGATAATCGGGAGAGTAAAGTTCATTAGTGGCAAACACGTATCGGGAAACGTGTACAGGCCGTCCCTCTACTATATGGACTGACCACCTAGTAAAGGTCGCGGGTCGCTGGATGCATGCTCGGGACCTGTCATTGTATGGAGGAGGCCTATTACACATACATATAAAAAAAACGTACAATGCAGACTGAACAGTGGGGCTCTATTTGGATCCGTGGATTCGGAATCACTATATAAATTAAACTCATACTACTGGTCATACAAGTAGCTGTCTATTTACGAACCCATCTAAACTCGTACTCCAGACGGAGGGCGGGTCACACGCACAATGTCCGCCACCCAGACACGCTGCGGCCAGTGGCATTCAAACTAGACAAAACGTCGAAGACCATTCGTGTTATGGGCCCGCGAGTTTACAACAGGCTCCCAAATCAAGTTAGAAAGGCTCCGAGTCTATACTCTTAAAAATGGCTTGTCGAGCAGTGTTTCTATAAAATAGAGGACTTCTTCAACTATACTCCATGACTAGTAGTAATTTATCTTTAAGATATTGACTTGTACAAGCAGTACCAATAAATGATGATTATGATAATATAAAAATGATTGACCAACTGCGAGTCCGTCTCGCATATAATAGAGGACTTAGAATTTACTTTGGGTGTGAATGGTATTGATTAGATTGAAAAATCCAGCGCAAGACAAAAATTACAAATTACAATAAACCAACTCAATTTGTGCACCTGCGCGTTCACCTTGAATCCAGTCTCACATAAACAATATATTATTTTTAACAATAACTTCATTAGTCGTGCAAGTTTAATAACAATGTAATATTGTATGATTGCCCCATGCCCCAAGGTTGCCTGGAAGAGATCGCTTTTAGCGATAAGGCCGCCTTCATTGTACCTTTTATGTTCTTCTCTTTTCTTTTCTGTTTTTTTATTTTGTGTGTGTGTGCAATAAAGTTTATTTGAATTGAATTGAATTGTATGATAAAAAAAATGTATGATGGGGTTTGAACTTGGCCTTCATCTCACCTGATGGTAATAACAGTAAAGTAATAATATAAAAAATAAAGTTGTAAATTAATGACATTTATTTCGCGACACTATAATATCGTCTCCCATTTTTAGGTCATTACTTATCAAAGCGCGCTATTCTATTTGAAAAGATTATGGCAACAGAAATTTAGTATGGAAGCATTAGGAGAGGGACAACGTTAACATTATTTGTTATGTGTCAATTTCATTATACGCCTCTGTTGGACAAAGTTGCCTTAAAAATAGAGCTCCTTTTGGATATGTAACATAAAAGCAGAATTACCCGGGGACAAAAAAAACAGATCAAGCAGTTCAACTTTTATTGTCAAGCATCTCTGACAATGCAACCTTCATATCATCATGCTCATCTTTTTTAGGTAGATTAATGTCTATGAACTCTTTTTCGATATCCTGTAGAGTCCTATCTTTTGTTTCTGGCAGAGTAAAGTACAAAACAGATAGTGACATCAGCATTATTGCTACGTAAATAACAAAAGTCCCGTGCAGTTTTAGGACGCTCAGCATATTTGAAGTCAACTTCATTGTCGCCATACCGGCCAGTGAACTTATAATACCAGCGCCACAGCTTCCTATGCCTTTATATTGCAGAGGAAATATTTCCCCTTCTATAACCACTGACAAAGTTAAGATGCCTGCATTCGAAACGAAATTATATAACACTAATATTGTCGGTGTCATCCATGATATGTTCAAAACTTCTATGCTTGTTAAGTAATTACTTAAACATGCTAATAATAATGAGAAAGCTGACGTAAAACCCGATAAAAACAACAGAGTCCGTCGAGGTAGCAATGTCACAATGAATATAGTAGAAAACCCAGCTAGTATTTTCATAAAATCGAATCCTAGAATGTATGTGAATGCTTTGGACTTGTCTCCAGTCAACTGTACCATTATTTCAATGATATAAGCCATCATAACGTGAACTCCGCTTGAATGCATAGCTATGTTCAAAGCAGCAGCTATCAATAATGGCTTCAGAAACTCTTTGGAACTAATTGCTTTTAAAGTTTTAACGATGACGTTTTGTCTATTTTGAGATTTTTGGAGCTCTCGCTGAGCAGACAGCACTTCCTTGATCTCTTTATTTGATTCCGAATCGGTACCTCGCAACCATTCAAAGGCCGCTAAACTATGTTCAAATCTTCCTTTATATGCAAGCCAATAAGGACTTTCTGGCCAAGTGAATGTAGTTAAGATTCCCAAAATAGCTGGGATAATGGTCAGCCAGGATATCTGTCGCCAAGTCATTACAAAGCTGAGACAGTGGCATAATGTGATACCAATATGTACAGCGAAAATTTTAATAGCGACCGATAAACCTCTTCTTTTTGGATGGACGTACTCAGCTGACATTATGCCGGTAATTAGTTTAGCACCGAAAGTGAGCCCCTGGATGCCACGTCCTATACTTAGAGTGGTTACGTTGGATCCTAAGGCAATGGTAACAGATCCTATGATGACCAAAATATTCCAGAAAACGTTTACAAAACGCCGTCCGCAAAGTTGCAAGAGTGCTGGTAGCAGGAAAAAGCCAATTGATCCCGTCATTGGATAAGCTGCCGCTGGAAAAAATAAGCAAATAATGTTTTGAAATTATGACAAAAAATTTAAAGGTATGGCTATAATATCCTATTTGGACTTGAATTTTCATTTTGATAAACCTATGTAGGTATGTAAATTTATAATATCTGTACGTTTCTCTCAAGGGTTCATTGGGGAGTCCAACTTGAGCTTGGCCAGTTCTTTGAGTGTTCAAGAATAAAGCGTGTATATTTCATACGGGCGTATAATTTATCCAGATATAGTTTGCGACCGTACAAATCATATGTGAAAGCAATATTGTCCAAAAGCTTAATTAATAAATAGTTAATATTTTTAAAATTACGACCGAGCAGCAATACATTGCGTACAAATTTACTTGACAATGGCTAATGAACTGTCATGATATGACGTGTAAAAAGCACCGTCAATCAGTCGATACCTTAGTTGTGCTCAATGTGTATGAAAAAACAACCACAATTAACATATGTAAATGTGTTGTTTAGGACCTACACTAGTTGCCATCAAAATATACGCTCGTATGAAATATACACCCGTATACTGTGGATATTGCAACAGCTCGCATCAAGCGATACGCTTACGAGTATTATGCATACAGCTAAAATATGGAATGCACTACCGGTTCCCGTCTTCCCAGAAAAGTACAACTTGGGAATCTGCAAAAGAGCAAATAAGCACCTTCTAGATCAACGCGTAACATCGTCGACCTCATCGTCACTGAACATCAGGTGAGATTGAGGTCAAGCATTGGTGACCATGTTCTGTAAAAACAACAACGATATTTTTTCGTTTATTTTTCCTTTACAACAATTATTATCTGTGTTGTTTTATAGTTATCAAAAAGCTCTAGAGTTATCAAAATCAATTCAACTCAAAACTAAACAAGTCAAAGTCAATGTTATTTTTATATTCTTTAGCTGTATTCTGTTTATACGCAGCTGGTGTCTGGTGTCTTGTAACACAGCTAAATCTACACCTACATTGTAAGATTTACGTTGTATAAATGTATACTCTAAATAAGGTGGCACTCTGTGAGCAGAAATAAATAAACAAATATACATTAACGTTATCCATCTCCTAATGCTTTTATACAAAATTTCTGTTGCCATAATATTTTAAATAATAATAATAGTAATTACCTAAAAATACGAGATGAAATTATAGTGTCGCGAAATAAATATTATTAATTTACAGCTTAATGTGTATGAGCTCGACGAGTCAGTGAGCTGAAGTGGCAATGGGCAGGCCACATCGCTCGAAGAACCGATAACCGGTGGGGAGTAAGGGTTCTCGAGTGGCGACCACGTACTGGGAAACGTCTACCGGGCCGTCCCACCATAGATGGACCGATGACCTGGTTAGAGTCGCAGGGAGTCGCTGGATGCAGGTGGCTCGAGACCGGTCGATGTGGCGTACCATGATGGAGGCCTATGTCCAGCAGTGGACGTTTACCGGCTGATGATGATGATTATGAATTTACAGCTTTATAGTTAGCTACGATAACAGTTACGCAGCTAATGGTTCATAGATGGCCCTTTGAACTATATTCGAAAAAAAAAAGTGTTTAAAATGAAAATTTTGATTCACTGTGAAGTTGTATATCAATGATACTCATTTCGCGACATCACAATCTGATGTCTTATTTTTAGATAGTACACAAATCCATCTATTATATTTTAAAAGATTATGGCAACAGAAATTTAGAATGGAAGAAGGTGGATCGCTTTAAAGCATTCTGCATGGAATAACATAAAAACTGACGTACAAGTCTAGGTGCCTCAGACCTTTGTCAGCTTTTCGTACCTTCTAGGCTTCTAGGAAGGAACTCCTAGTTCGCTCTCCCTATTAACCAAATACCAAACCATTGCGATATGTCGTCTTATTCTTATACGAATAATATCACAAGACACTGCAATGAGAAGAAAACTTTCAAACTAATTTCAACTGTTTGTACTCACTAATCCAAGACGTTTCTTCTCTAGTCGCATGTATATCGGAGTTGTTTGACATTAGGCTTGGAGTCAGTACAGCTGGGAAACCATGGATGAAGCCGGTGGAAATGTGCTGAGCACTCAAGGAAATTAGCACGTACCACTGCAAGAAGAGGATAAATGAAGAGGGTATGCTGTTGTCAAAGCGCCCATACAAACGTAGTCCAGTCATATTTTGAGTATTAAGCTATGAAAATCTATGAAATTTTCAAGATACAATCTAGAAACAAATATCTGTGTCGGTGGTGAGTTAGATTTTCGTTTAAATATATACTTCCAGAGTTACAGGGCGTCAAAGAATTGTATTTTTCGGTAATAAAAAGCCCCAACTTTGAACCTGATTTACAAGAGTATGAATCAATTTAGAACAATTTGGAAAAACCACCGACATCTGAAATTTCATTAGTATACTGTATTAAAAAAATGGTTACATAATATACTGTATCCTTCAAATGATCCCTGGACTACGAAACATCCAAATAACGGGTGGATAACATCGCGTAATGTATGCTGTCTCACCGTACGCGCTCGGGTAGGATAGGGCTCGGAGAGGGACAGCTACAAAACAATGCAACCTTGAAACCGACCACGTGGTCTTACCAACATAGCCTCTTAAGGGTTTCGTAATCAAGGAACCCTCGACAGACACTCGTTAACTCGTATAATCTTGTAATATCTGGGCGACCGAGCTTTTCTAGGAGTTCTTTAAAAACAAACAAAAAGAGTACATTACTGCAGCGGCCAGCAACAGAGGTATTGACGGACGAATGTGTAAATACGTAAGTCCATCAATGCCTGGTTGTGGCCAAGGCTTGTATAGTGCGTTTCTAAAAAAATGCGCGGAAATTAAAACTATTTGCAAGCCAGTTCGAAATTTAAATAAAACCTTTGATTAGTTACCTCCTTGTTTGCCATGATTCGGAGTGAAAGATCGTTCCATTTTTAAATTACACTACGAAAGCTCGATTATGTTAAAATTTATCACTTAAAAGCAATAAAAGCTTGATATTTCACAAACGGATTTATGGATCCCTGGATCGAAAACTGGTGTTCCTAGACCCTCCATATTTTTGAAATACCTATTCAACGATATGACACACAACGGTGTACACACGGAAAAAATATTTCATCCCCGAGTTACTTGTATGGAAGCCACCCGAAAGAATTTTTCAAGATTTTATTTCACCACTTTTTTTTAATTTTTAATTTTTTCAATAATGAGCATAAGCAGTCTCTCGTATTGAATCTCTAAATTTATGCATTAAAAATATCTTAATTTGATACGAGAACCAATTACAGATGCACACAACATTAATGTAGTAAGTAACATATTAAAAAGAATTAAATATAAAATTGAAATCCACAGATTGTTATTGTAACGCAAGATGAGTGTTTAAGGTCCGCTTAAATTTGGGTAATGAGTTAGAAAATATATATATTTCCGGCAAGTCCCTACATATGTAATATGATATATATTGTGTTTAATATGTATATCCGTACCAAATTACAGATTTGTAGTAGTAAGAGTCTCTGAGCTAATTCGCGGATTCCTTGTTTGACTACTGAACAATAAAAACACAAAATTTGTATCCGACCGGGCTTCGAACCAATCTTGCGTTTGAGCCTCGATCAATACAAAAGAAAAATATTATTGACGGTGACATTCTAAGCTGCAACAACATAACATTATCCCTCGTTACATATCTTATACCTTTAAACGAGCAATTCTTGTATATATATATATATATATATATATAATTCGGATCGCGGAAACGGCTCCAGCGATTTAGCTGAAATTTGGTATATAGGGGGTTTTGGGGGCGAAAAATCAATCTAGATTAGTCTCATGTCTGGGAAAATGCGCGTTTTCGAGTTTTCATGCGTTTTTTCCTTCGCATTATTCGACGCAAAATATGATGGGAAATTTCACGCTGTCAAACATAATCACTTTAGCCGAGTGGTTCACACGTGCCATTCCGTCCGAGATATCCGCGTTCAAATCCCGGTTGGCAAATTGCTTTTTTGTGTGTGTGTGTGTTTAGGGGCAGAAATAAAGTTTTTGTTTGTTTTTAAAGAAACTACGAGCAAAGCTCGGTCGCCCAGATATTATAATTAATTACAGTTTCGTTCATAAGTGAATACCTATACTGGGTTTAGAAACTTCATCATCATCAACAGCCTATAATTATATGCCCCCACTGCAGAGGCTCAGGTCAACTCTTCTACCATACTATATTGTTATAATTTTAGTATCATCACATCATCATCATCAGCCGGGAAACGTCCACTGCTGGACATAGGCCTTCGTCATGGTACGCCACATTAACCGATCACGAGCCACCTGCATCAAGCGACTCCCCGCGACCTTAACCAGGTATTCGGTTCATCTAGTAAGGGTTACGGCCCAGTAGACGTTTCCCGGTACGTGGTTGCCACTCGAGAACTTTTACCCCCCAACGGTTATCGGTTCTTCGAGCGATGTGCCCGCCCAATTCCACTTCATCTTACTGACACGTCGAGCTATGTCGATGACCCGTGTTCGTCTATGGATTTCCTCTTTCCAGATTTTATCACACAGTGAAATTTCGAGCATAGCTCATTCCATTGCTGAGTGACTTTGAGCTTGTTTATGGGGCCCACAGCAGAGGAATTTTAGTATGAACTGTTGGTATTTATAATAAAAAAATATTTAAATTATTTTTATACACAATTTTGTTTTTAATTTGGCTTAAAAAATAATAATAATTAAAAACTTTAATAAATAAATAAAAACACACACAAAAAACCAACAAAAAATAAAACCTTTTCCTGATTGGGATACGAACTCAGATTCCCTGGACGCCTGTGATTTTAAAGCAGACGCTCTAACTACAAGTATGTTTGCGAGCGTGAAATTGAAAGAAAAAGCGCATGAAAACTCGGAAACTCAAATACCCCCAAATACCAAATTTCAGCGAAATCTTTGGTACCGTTTTGGAGATCCGGATACCTTGTATATACAAGAATTGCTCGTTTAAAGGTATAAGAAAGACGAGATATTATAACTTACTTCTTTCCAAATAGGTGCGCCCATTTCCGAAGTTCACAATTAATGGTTGGGAATTCAAGTCATAGCTTCAATCTTCAATATCAATCTATTTATTCAGGTGACAGTTCATTAATTTGAGTTTGCAACAATGTGAACAACATAAACCATATTATGTTGTTCACATTGTTCTGTATAATTCCTGTGAAGCTCTATTAGTCAATATTATGGTTTCTTTCTTTCTTAAAAGATTATAAATCACTTACAACTCACTCATTATCATCATCATACTCGTATCATCAATCACTCTTTATGGCTTGTGTTCTGGGTTCTAACCTTGGGCTGAAATAAAGATTTTTAAAGAACTCCGAGCAAAGCGCGGTCGCCCAGATATTCTAACTAATACAGCATACATAAAAATAACAGCATCTATATTTGTCTATTGACGCACTCATTGTGTCACTGATTAGGGTATAATTCATTATTGCCCAAGCTGACATCCGCATATAACTTGTGCTTTCTTTCTTTTCAATCGACTTCAAAAACGGGGGTCGTTCTCAATTCGACTTCACGTAACAATATACTATCCCACTTGTTCCCTTTCATTTCTTGCAGTGTATAGTATACGTATACGTGTTTATTTTTGTATGTAACTTTGCCAGTTATGAATCGATTTTGATGATTATGCTTGTGTTTGGTAAAGGGGCCGTCCATAAATTACGTCATCGATTTTTTCAGATTTTAGACCCCCCCCCCCCCCCCCTATAATCATCCTATCGTCATTTCTTAATGACCCCCCCCCCCCCCCCCCCTTCTCCCAAAATTGACTTCATTACTAGTTTGACAAAATAAAACATTGCAGATTTGAGAAAAATAGGGTATTATATGATTAAAACACTTGGTTATAGAATCACCTTTTATTATTTTTACTTTGGCAATAATCATTGATATAATATAACTACTTATTTTTTACTTTTCTTTGGATAACTCGTTTAATAAACACAGTGTCGCATACAAACTATTTTCATAGGTACGATGTTATTTATAGTTTAAAAAATAATGTAGACATGCCTTGACCTTGTAATAAATAAATAAATAATGAGTTCAATAATTAATACCATTAAATACTTGCAAAATATCACAAGAACATTATCTTTCCTTAGTATGAGACATGTATTTAAGTATAAGTATAGTATTAATATGTACTTTTATTAATTATGTAATGTTGTAGTTATTATTTAAGTATTGTGTTTATTATCAATACATAGCATAAAACAAAGTCGCTTTCGCTGTCTGTCCCTATGTATGCTTAGATCCTTAAAACTACGCAACGGATTTTGATGCGTTTTTTTTTAAATAGATAGACTGATTCTTAAAGAAGGTTTATATGTATAATACATGTAAGTACCACGGGAGAAGCCGGGGCGGGCAGCTAGTATTTTACTAGGTGTGCTGGAAGAAATTTCTTTTTAGAAATAATCTTTTTGTACGTGAAAAATAAACTATAAATAAATAAATAAGAATGACGTCAATTTCGAAACACCATTTACCTATCATTTACCGTCATCCGCAGACCAAACCCCCCCCCTAATTTAGAATGACGTAATATATGGACGGCCCCAAAGCATATGTCAGTGGCGGTCCCATATAAATTTTACCGACAATGAATTCGGTTTTTTTTGGAGAAAATCTACAAAAAACAAATCTCTAAGGGTGAACATTTTAGGGGATGGATGCTGTAGACTTTTAGGGAAGTTGAAGTTGGTTTGTAGTTCTTTATGAACGCGTTAATTATTCTTTAAACCTTGTTTAAAGAGTTATTGTCCAGACTAAACAGTATATTATCAAAGTCTTTTTGGAAACCGTAAAAAATTATCTCGAATAGATATAATATTAATTTAAGCCATATAAGAAACCTATATTTTGATTTTAACTTTGTATGCGGTTTTTATTAATTTGCCATGTAAACTTTAAATTCTTAGATACGCCATTTTGAATTAGTGCCTACATTATGTAATAGCCTACTTTCTAAGTTTAAAAAAAATTGATAAGTTTCCTTTCGACTACAATCTCACATGTGGTCTAGGATATTTCACGGTTGCCTTACGTCAGTCTGACATTGAAGACTGAAAGACACCCAGGTGGTAGCCATCGGGTAACACACGCCGGCGTTGAATTCAATTCCTTAGCTGTGCGCATAATAAATAAGGAAGCAAAACGCTTCGTCTAGAATGGTAGAATATAAACTAAGTATGGGTGGAACCTAGACATTATTCTAGTTGACCGATTGTAAAAAGGAGATTGTTCCCTTTCATTTCTTGCAGTGTATACGTATTTTACACAATAAATTAGTTGGATGCTACAACAATTACCGTAGTAGCGACAAACGGAATACTTTAGCACATACACGACTGTTTTGCTTCAATCATTTTCTACCCGCAGCTAGTTATTTGGTGACGTATTAATAATGTGATTCCTAAAGATGATAGGGGTATTCTAAAGTTGAAATTCGTTATTTGTTCATGCTAGAGATTACATGCCGAAATAATAAATCATTCTGTTTCGCATTTCCTTAACCATAGCTAAACATATTTAATCACGAAGATAAACGTTATCTAACGATGATCTTTTTATGTTTTCAACTTGAAAGTTGCTGTCGACCAGATTGCCAGGCATTTCTCGCGAAGTTTCTTCGAAGGCGTTTTCACTAATTCGCTTCTTGTGACAGGGAAAAATATGGTGCTATTCAATAGTTGTAAACACGATTTTTGGTGCCTGGTGGAATTGTTATCGTTGACGTTGAATGCACTTGAATATACCAGAACGTCAATGGAGTTTGATTGACTTCATTGTCAATGCCAGACTGTATTTGTATAGGTGTTTATAGTTTCAAGTTGGTCTCCCAAGTTCCGTACTGCGGTTTTGACTATAAATATAGAATGTCATGTATACTCGTATATTATTTGAATGAGGGTCCAAATAACTATACATTTAACCATTCTAACATCATTGAATTGACCTAGGACAGAATGAGATAAATATACATTTTATGTTGCGTTATATTTAACGCGTTCAAAAAGAACTAAAACCGACTTCAACTGCTTGAAAAATTTACCCCTAAGGTATAATTATCTAAGTACATATTTGGTTTCTGTTGGTTTTCTCAAGAAATGTTCGATCCATTTCGATAAAATGTATATAGGACCACCTCTGAAGTATACTATACTACAACGTTCACAATTGGCGGAGTTATCGTGTAGCATACATACAAAAACATACAGTCGAATTGAGGACCTTTTTTGAAGTTGGTTGAAAATGAAGCAAATGTCACCTTTTGGGTAAATACTTTTCGGAAACAGTTTTTCTTTATTACTTATAGTCCGGAAGGTCCACCTACCGTCCCCATCATCACTAACAACGCACCTGTAATTCAGTGTGTTAGGCGTAGGTGGAGCGTGTGACAGCGGCGGACAGTGGCTGACACATCCTGTCTAGTGTGATTATTTCTGATTTTTTACTATACAAGTATCAATCACCACAGTCACAAACAAGATCCTCACTGAGGTGCCTCAATTAACTTTACGAATCCACTAGCGGTTGCACGACACAGCCGGCCCACTTTGAGCTCGTGTCGGCATCGTTTCAACAGAGGTGGTGTTTGTGGATGCCTCCCGCATTTCACAAAGTCGACACTATCTAGGCGAGCGATCATTGGGTACAGATTGATACAGTTTTTTGGGTAAAATTGAATTTGCGACCTTCGGAAAATGAGTCCAACTGAGAGTCACTAAAGGAATCAACATCCTTTAGGATTACCAGAATTTGAATCGAAGACAAAACCAACCACTTGTGTCGTTACGAGCACAGCGTCGGGGTCCACAATCACCATAAGTGCAGCAGAGCTCTCGTCTGAGCCAATTACCCGCCTCCGGAGCCATTGACTGCCATGGATTATAAACACGGCATGGACGGATATCTACGTCTTAATGCGTATCAAAAATGCTGACTTACCAAGAACAAGCGCTAATTCTGAAAGAATTGAAGGACTTACTTTTTCACAATTTTAATGCACTATGTGGTTTCACTTGACCTTAATCTCAACTGATGGTTATTGTTATTAGGGGGCATGACAGAAATTTACTCAGGCACATAAAAATAAATGAGTAACTGATTTTTATACTTTCCATTAGTTTTTGAACCTTGAAGATGCGCCTTGCAAATACCCTGCAATAACAAAAATTCACAGTCATGTTTTGAGTGAACTTATTTACTTATAATTTGAAGTGAAAGAGACGGCGCTTCATTACTATTTTTTATATTAAAAAATCATCTGAGTGAAGTCACTTAGTTTTGCAGTACCAATTTAGGTGACTAAATACATGTCCACAGTATTTGAAAACTTTGTCTCAAGACAATAAAATTGTCGAGCTGTAGGTAAGGCCACACGATAGCTAGTTAGCTTGGCCTGACTCCAATTTTGTAGCTCCACTTGTAACTCAGGAAGAACGATGGGAGTGTACTCGTATGTGAGTAGTTTAACTTATGGCTCATTAGTTTATAAAAGGAATAAATAAAGACATTTCTTCAGCACGACTTAAAATATTATTACTTACGTGAGAAACATCAAATACAATATACAGTAAAAGTAGGGCAGTCCAATGGTACCACACGTAAGAAGATTATCCTTCAAATCTAACCTAAAAACATATTTCCGTGAGCAGATCGTTTCTTAGCAGCCTTTTCTTCTTCTTTCCTTCCTCTTCCCTTCTTCTCCTTTGATTTTTGATTGATTGTTTATTCATTATGTGTATGTATAATATGTATATATTTATTTATTTAGAACCACTTACCCCTTCTTAATCACACGATTCTTCTGCCCCAAGGTTGCCTGGAAGAGATCGCTTTTAGCGATAAGGCCGCCTTCATTGTACCTTTTATGTTATTTTCTGTTTTGTTGTGTGTGTGTGTGTGTGTGTGTGTGTGTGTGTGTGTGTGTGTGTGTGTGTGTGTGTGTGTGTGTGTGTGTGTGTGTGTGTGTGTGTGTGTGTGTGTGTGTGTGTGTGTGTGTGTGTGTGTGTGTGTGTGTGTGTGTGTGTGTGTGTGTGTGTGTGTGTGTGTGTGTGTGTGTGTGTGTGTGTGTGTGTGTGTGTGTGTGTGTGTGTGTGTGTGTGTGTGTGTGTGTGTGTGTGTGTGTGTGTGTGTGTGTGTGTGTGTGTGTGTGTGTGTGTGTGTGTGTGTGTGTGTGTGTGTGTGTGTGTGTGTGTGTGTGTGTGTGTGTGTGTGTGTGTGTGTGTGTGTGTGTGTGTGTGTGTGTGTGTGTGTGTGTGTGTGTGTGTGTGTGTGTGTGTGTGTGTGTGTGTGTGTGTGTGTGTGTGTGTGTGTGTGTGTGTGTGTGTGTGTGTGTGTGTGTGTGTGTGTGTGTGTGTGTGTGTGTGTGTGTGTGTGTGTTTGTGTGTGTGTGTGTGTGTGTGTGTGTGTGTGTGTGTGTGTGTGTGTGTGTGTGTGTGTGTGTGTGTGTGTGTGTGTGTGTGTGTGTGTGTGTGTGTGTGTGTGTGTGTGTGTGTGTGTGTGTGTGTGTGTGTGTGTGTGTGTGTGTGTGTGTGTGTGTGTGTGTGTGTGTGTGTGTGTGTGTGTGTGTGTGTGTGTGTGTGTGTGTGTGTGTGTGTGTGTGTGTGTGTGTGTGTGTGTGTGTGTGTGTGTGTGTGTGTGTGTGTGTGTGTGTGTGTGTGTGTGTGTGTGTGTGTGTGTGTGTGTGTGTGTGTGTGTGTGTGTGTGTGTGTGTGTGTGTGTGTGTGTGTGTGTGTGTGTGTGTGTGTGTGTGTGTGTGTGTGTGTGTGTGTGTGTGTGTGTGTGTGTGTGTGTGTGTGTGTGTGTGTGTGTGCATTACGTAGGGCGTAAGCTCAGCTTTGCATATAGTGTGAGCCATCGTCACTGTACCGCCAAGACAGACTTTTAATTCGGGGTGATGCTTGGCAGGTATATTTGTGATTGCTACATGATGTGACTGGTAGCTGCTGCCCACCTCCTAATTTTTTTCGCTAAGTCCCATTTTACGAAGTCCCCGGGACGTCGTGAGGTGAGGTCGTGAGGTTACCCATAGCACAGGCCTCGAGCTTAGTTTGGGAACCAGCTCTCCCACAACTACTATATTACTTGTATAAAATATAAAAAATGTAACTAGATATATGACGTTGTGGAGAGAGAAAATAAAAACCTATTTTATTTATTTATCCTATCTGGCACCCCTCAGATTTGTGTGAGTAGTGATAGTTCGATAGAAAGAAATGCAGAGAAATGGTTTCAGCCGTGCACTTAGAGTGCCCCCAAAAAAGCTGTACAAACCAGTTTATAACATGACCGGGTCACGTGCTACCACAAAACTCGACGCAAATCAATGATGCAACTACCGTAGTCTGCACGAAAACTAAACGTGGCACTGTTTAATCTGTCTACTATGACGTCATTAAATAGCAACACATGAGTTTTCACCTATACTAGGTAGAAATGGGCACGTCTTGACCTTTGGCTGGCATATCGCGAACTTTAGACTTGTACTTGAATGTGGGATTTTTGACGGCACCTATGACACATAAGCCCTGATTTGCGCTGATCTCCAGAGCGTGAGGTCATGCTGTCGAACATCGTATCCTGTGATCCTGGCGCCCAGTGCCTCTGTTCTTAGTAGTTCAGTTGCTATTCAGGTCGACCGAACTTCTGCGAACTTTTAGTCTCAATAGTCTTGTCAACCGAACTATAGTTACTATTTCACGATGAGGCCCAACCTACGAGTAGTCGTCCCATTAGCGGGGTCACGAGACTTAGCTAGTGGTGCCCCGGCCCCCACATAAAGTGATACATACTATTGTAACTTGTAGTTGGACCAAGAGATTATAGCCACCACAAAGACCATGAAAATTGATAGGAAAAATTTGACATTGTTTACGTTTTCTGGATTAATTTATTTTAATTACTGGAATTATACCTTTTTGCACTTTCTGGGCTGATGTGCCAGCCCTTAAACTCTCGCTACTCCGCAGCGAAAAGGGCGCCACACAGTTTCCGCTACCCTCTCGGGTTCGAGGAGAGACAGCCAGAGTCCCAACTCTATCTCCGTTCCCTTTCTAACTTACAGTGATCGTTTCCGTTGCCCTCTCTCTAGCCGTCTCCTCCGAGTGTATAAATAAAAGTACAATACCATTTTAAATTAATGTATTGTGCTGTTTGAGTCACCTAAACAACACCTAAATAAATACACTTCAAATTAGACTCTCTTTTGTTTTCAGCGATCTTCATTTAATCATGTTTAGAAAATTATAGTTTTAAAACTAAAACACGCTTACGAGGACGCTCGCAGTACGTATTAATTATTCACACAGACTTTTTTGTAGAGATAGAAGACGGACCTGCTTGCTTCAACTAGAAACTGTCTTCATTTATTAATTTCTTGCTCCTGGTACATATTTTAAAATTTCTTGGTTAGACGGTCTGCTGAGTTTGGCGGTTTCACGGATGTTCCAGATGTTCCCGTGACACTAGGTTGCTGAGTTGTTTTGTCGCTTAGTGTACTTAGCGGTTCTAGTTTTTACCTAGTTTGTTTTCACGAAGTTTACTATAAATGCTATATAAATGATATGTTTTGTATAAAATTAATTTCACAGGTATCTTCGTAATTTTCACGAGCTTTTATTTAAAAACTGCCCCGTGTCTGTTTGTAATCAAAACTTGTAAGTGACATTTGACCTACTTCCCAAAATATACATACATACAACATACGAGTACCTGCAAGGTCTCTAACTGCCGCCACGTCACCTACACTGCACACTTGCTCATACTTTCACTGTACATACAAACACACGTATCTATATGTTAACACGACTATAAACACTTACACATACACTTCTTTTGCACTACATTTGACATATTTGACATATTCGAGGGCTTATCTGAAAACCAGCGTTATGTCTACTAACATAGCAGATGCTGAGATCAGTCCTGTTTGACGCTAAATTACAACGCAATGCCTATGTACTTACATTAACAATGTATTATTTGTAATTGTACGCAATTTATGTGTCAATTGTATTTTGTATTGTGTTGTGTGTGTGTCTTAGTTAAATAAATATTTTTCTGTTTCTGTTCTGTTTCAAAATTTAATTGAGCTGAAATTTAGCATGTATATTGCATATGTAAACTGAATGAAAATATGACGACATGAAGCTGATCTGGTTATCCAGCCGGATTATCACCATTGGAATTCTATATTAAAACGACGCAACCCCGTTAAATTTGACATCGTGTCGTTTGTCCTGACAAGGCAACTGTTTTGACAAAACAGCATATTTTACATATTGTATTAGAGGCACAGCCGTTACTCTTGAAAATATTCAACATCCAAATTTGGCTCTAGTAATCCCTTTAAATAAGATATCTCTTTAGAATTCCATCCAACATGCCACTCCCGAAATATCTATTTCATCCCTAGCGACGACATCGACATTCGGGGCCCGTCTTATCGATAGAAAAGCAACTTTGTGGAGATCGATACAGATATTAATACGTAGGCAGAGCTTAACATCGTGGATGTTCCTACATAAATATTTATTAGGGTCCTTTAACACGAGTAGCCGGCAGGCCCGACGTGGGTACGATCCCCATGAATTTGGTCAAAATTTGGATTCGTTTTTTATCAAAAACCAAGATACTCTAGCCACTTCTGTGACTTGTTGGTTATACAGTTGGAATAACAATCTGGAAGTTGTGATTTCGAAATTTCGGTAAACTAATGTTTAAAATAACCAAAAATTATAAATTCATGAAAACTCTTTGTACATTTCTGGTACCAATTGGGGTCTTCAAACAACGGTCTGTTGGTTTACCTAAGAAAAGTAAACTATTTTTAATTTTTGTTTCTTTTAGCGAAAGCCAAACCGGTGCGCGTTCAGTACATAGATTACTATATATGTGGCATATACAAAGTGTACAAAAAGGAGTGATAAAACTTAAGTGCGGTATATGTTAGGTAAGGTTTTACCTTTGGAGCGGTAGTAGACATCTGTAAACCGTACGAATCTGGAGAAAAATGATTCGTTCGATTCCGTTCGATGTGTGGAAATATAACGACATTTCTTTGTAGTGTCCGGGCTGTGTTTAGGTCAGTCGTTTCGTGGTAGCTTATCTCCACTCTACTTTTCTTTTCTGTAGCACTCTTGACCACATAGTCACCCTACTGCAGCCCTATATACACAGGGGCCACATAAAGCGGAATCGTCTGAATTGCCTCCGCTGTAACGCCTGTAGTTTTCAGATCACATACAAGGCTCCGTATTCTTTGTTCCCTGCTGTACTTGTAATGATTTGTCGTTACTGCATGAGTGGATGGCGGATCTTCATTGTTTATATGGTCATTTGTAGACTTGTCTTTGTCGAAGAGATTCTATGCCGCTGTTAGTTTGATTTCTAGTCGATTGCGTTGTTTTTGCGAATGGCGATGTTATCAGTCATTTCTGTAATGTGAAGTCAGATCTAGCGTTTGACCAACGTTTGACTAATACAGCTACTCAGACTGTTTTTGTGGCGAACGACATTAAGGATGCTACGAATATTGTCTAGTGGCGCCATCACTTGATTGTTTAGTGTTTCCAAAAGCTAAGGACAATTTTAATCATTACTGGTGTTGAGTATAGCATACTCAAATAGTCTCGTGTGTCTATGATAGTTAGTAGTGGGCGAACAAGTGGGCATTGCCGAGCCAGTGAAGCGCTAGAGAACTGCAAACGAACTAACTCATACAGCTGGTTTCAGGGTTCCGTACACAAAGGGTAAAACGGGACCTTATTACTAAGACTCCGCTGTCCGTCTGTAACCACGCTGTATCTCATAAACTGTGACAGTTAGACAGTTAAAATTTTCACAGAAGATGTGTTTCTGTTGCCGCTATAATAATACTAGAAAACAGAGTAAAATAAGTATTTAAGGAGGCTTCCATATAACAAACATTTTTTTGCTGTTTTTATAGATAATTGTACGGAACCCTTCGGGCGCGAGTCCGAATCGCACTTAGTCAATTTTTAAATTTATTAATACATCGTTCATTATAATAACGTTCTATTTAGTAACTGACATTAAAACCGCTTTAAAGATATTTGACAATATTAAGAATACATTTCTGTGTGGATTACAAAAATTATCCCACGGGAGACACTTACTGGACTGGGATAAAAGTAGCCTACAAGCATACGACACGCTCTTGACAGTTTTTTCTACGCATCTCTTCAACATGTTCTATCATCAGCTTATCCGTGTAAAGTGACGTCACACCCTCGGTACTCCGTGCGTGTCATAAATCAGGGATCGTCATAAATATTAATGGCGGGCTGTCACAAATGACGTCAAATTAACATATTAAATCCCAGCCATGTAGCCTACGACACGTGAAGCGCCTACAGAGTGTGGAATTGTACATATTATGAATTTTTCTTCTACATACATCCAATATAACCTTGAGACCGCGTGGTCCAACTGCTCAGTCCGATTACTCGTGGTCCGACTGTCGAAATAATTAATCATTTTTCCTGTCGATTGTCCGACTGTCGAAATAATTAATCATTTTTCCTGTCGATTCGACAAAATATATGGAACTGAGAGAAAGACAAGAATAATACGAGATTGAATTAGAATGTAGATTTTTGTGTGCTAAATAATAAAAAATGTACATATCAGTATGTTACAAGATATTGTCAATTAACGTTTGAAATATTTAAAAAATATTTTTAAAACGATATAATCTATTTTCTGCGTACATTGTAAAAAAAGTGTTTCAGCAAAATTAGAATTCAATTGATTAGTTTAGAAATCAATGAAAAAATACAGCCCTCTATAAAAGCCATATTTCCATAATCCTCGATTTTTATTATTATTATTTATCAAAAATAAAACTACATTGAAATTAAATCTCATATTATTCTTGTCTTCATTCAGTTAGATTATTTAGTCGAACCAACAGGGAAGAAGTTCTCGTATTCCGACAGTCCACTCGGTCTCACAAAATGATAGAATGAGCAGTCGAACCACGCGGACTCAGGGCAATTTAATACTCTCTTAAATCTATGATATATGAAACCATGACCTACTTTGTGAATGTGTCAATGGTGTTGCCAGTTTTCACGTTTTCAACTCGTAAAAGTCGAAGTTATGAAAAAAATATGAAAAATTGTTTATTTCTTTAAAAAACTTATCTAAAGCAGCATACAAGGTTGTGTGAAAGTTTGTGTGTGAGGGTTGTGTGTGTTAGTGGGAGGGGTGATGGGGGGGGGGGGGGGGCGTGTGGAGTGTGATTTTAATGCTTCAGTCTATTCGTAATTTAAAGTTTTTAGCCAATCAGTAGATAACTTTTTACAGTCAAACAGTGTTTTGTCATAAATGGATAGTTGCTTGTTTAGTTGGTTGTACAAGTGTGCAGATTGATTTTCAAGTTGTTGTCTAGCAAAAACTGTTTTTTTACCAGTTCTAGGAACTACATAATATTTCCTTCGACTATCTGTTATAATTACGCAAACAAAAACTCTTGAAATTATACACCGTCTCAAAGCTAATAATTAAACTCTTTGAATCCGGAGCTAGAATAATTGCAGTGGGACCGGAGTCTATTTGCATTGGATATGATTGCAGGACCGGGACCAAGTCAAAGTGCTCTCATGAAAAGGAATTTGATGTTTTTTTAAGCTGGAGTAGGTTAACAGGATTTACTTCGGGAAATGAATAAAAATGTACACGTAAATAGTCATTATCAGCCAGGTCAAGATCAACATCCACTGCTGGACATTGGCCTCCTTCATTGTTGGCGTACATCGACCGGTCCCGAGACACCTGCGTCCAGCGACTCCCCGCGACCTTAACTTGGTCGTCGGTCCATCTAGTAGGGGGACGGCCCTTCAGACGTTTCTCGATACGTGTTCGCTACTTGAAAACTCTTACTACCCATCGGTTATCGAACGATATGGCCTGCCCATTGCCACATCAGCTGAAGTATTTTTTGAACGAGAAGATATCCTGAAAGCTGAGTTGGATTCTTCGGTTGACTTCTTTATCGAAAGTCGAGGATCGGTTCAAGGTCATTTTCTCTTACGCGAAAATAATATGTTTACACCATGATCAACCGAAGCCGATATATGACACTTGACTGAAGCGTAACTTAAGTGTTTTTGTATTTTGTGCTTCAAATTTTACCTTTTATTATAGGAAACAATGCAAGTGAACAATAGGAGAATTGTATTGGCTGAGACACTGGGCGAAGAGCCAACTTTAAAGGTTTAAAGGTGATTTCAAAAATGTATGGAGCCTGGTAGTAATGGTGTTTTTTAAAATTAACCTTTTTTGATCATGTACTTTCAACAAATCTAACCGAATGCCGGGTACACAATATGTTTTCCCTCAAACAACTGCAACACAATACAACAATGGCGGACTGTCACATTCAAACATGTACATATATCATATAGGTATTTATTTTATGTTTTGTTAAAGTCATGCCCGCCATTTTGGTTGTCAATGTCAACACCGCTGTTTGCGTTCAGAAACGGAGCCAAAAGACGCAATTTTTTATAGTTCTAAATCATAAATATAATAGTAATTAATAATCTACCTCTGCTTTAGAAATAAAATAAACATGTAATAATTGATAATGCATTGTTTAAACAACAATTTTTTTATATATTATATTTACTCGTTCTAATAAAAAAAATTGAAAGAATATGTGACAACGCAAAATTCTAAGTAGTCGGAGCTGTCCTCGAGCTGTCATTTAAAAATGAACGTGAAATTTACCTAGAAAAAGAAAGTAATTTGTACACGGAAATTATCTTTATAATCTGATCATTACCATTTTTAAAGTAATTCCCATATTTTTACCTGAAAGGTCACTATTGTTGTTTGTTTGTTGTTGTTGTGCACCCAGACTGGTTTTGGTTGCTGCCATCATCATTAACCAGAAACGTCTACTGCTGGACATAGGTCCCCCTCAGCGGATGGCTCTTACTTGACTCACTTGGTAATATATGAGGAAATACCTCGTCCTACAGTAGACTGGACAGTTGAATGTACTGTAAGTGGACAATCCATAAACTAATGCTCGGTTATCGGATGTAAAACCGACTATATTCAATTCAAACGACCTACCCCATTAATACAGGGCCGCACCGAGGCAGTAGATTAGTGGCGGTTATTAATTCACTCCGCTTGCGGCCTGTCCCGCATTAATAAATCGGACGCCATCTTGATTCTCTTGAATCGAGATCGGAGATTAATTTGTCGCATTAAACTAAACCGCGGGCTTAACGATTTTTGCGTGGGATGGTTCAGCCTCAGTTCTACAAGCAGGCATAACATAAATTCCTTCCTACTGATATTATTAACTTAGCCCAAGTATCCATGAGTCGACAAACGTCGCACGACACATGTCTTCGGAGACATACCACGTTGCTAGACTTCACCCGACATGGCATCCGATTTGTCATCATGTCACTCAGAGTTGGGAGAATAAAATCATACTGGTTGTTTTGCATGTACTTCCTTTTCTAGAATCTTCTATGCTTTCATTTTTGACAGATTCATAATTAGATAAAAGCCTCTCAACAACACTACCTCTTCAGGTGATATGATAGGTTCGACTTGAGTTCGACTGATTATGTTGACAGTGACAAGATATAAGTTAACAACGTTGCGCGATGTGCGTCGATGATAGATTAAAGAACTACGCTCCGCTGCGCTACAGATACACTTTAATTTCACATAAATCTGCGTCTGTAAACCTATCCTGCTTTCGCACTCGTATTCCGCCGAATGGAAAAAAAGACTGCAACATTTTTATCATTACCTCGTTACTTCACCACCCGTAATTAGACGAACAAAAAAAGGTCTGGGGCTCTATTTTTGATGCGCTCTACGCGCCGCGAGCGCTCGTTTTCTACTGATTTTCGTTCGACTTACGAAATTTGGTATTTTTGAATCGCTCCTCTGCAACGAGTGGTCGGGACCACTCTTTGCGGAGGCGAGCGATAGACTAAACGCCATCGTCGAACACTGACATTACCACTTATTGACATTGAACTTTTATGTATTTTGCATTCCGTTTTGCTTGCATGAATTACCGGTTTTATTTTTGTGCGTAAAACGGATAAAATTAAACATTTTAAGTTATATTGGCAGCATCTGAGGCGAATGATTCAAAAATACGGTCAAACCTGTTTTCATGCGACTTGTAGTCGATCGTGACTTAAGTCGTGTGCGACGAAGCTATGTCACACGAGCGAATCAAAAATAGAGCTCCAGGTCATATGAGTTGTTTCTACTTAAAAATTATGTCTTCATCATGGAGTTACATGTAAAATGAGGTTTCAGTTAGTACGCTGTCATATCCGAAGCTTTTATCTGTTGCTCTTTCTATAATTTGTTATGGGGTGCGATGTCGCACGATGTCTCCGGGGATACCAGTCGCACGACGTTTGCCTTGGTCCTGGTTTGAGTAGACTTCGATAAATCAATCACAGGAACCTTTTGTCGGGATAGAAAGTAGTCTATGTCCTCATCTATGCCATAAGCTACACGCGAGTCAAATAACACCCAGAGTATTTCACTAATATTACAATCGCAAAAGTTTCTCTTTGTTTGTTGCCGTTATGATTTTGATAATGTTTGGGACGCATGTAGCATACATGTAGCATAGCATGAAATGTAAAATGGCACACTTTACTTTTCATCCAGATAAAGAGATTTAGTAAAATGGTTTGTTGACATAAGATAAATTTTATTCCGATTGAACAACTGATACTGAAACTAACCATCAGATGGTTTTACCATCACATCAAAAAAACCTTTTTTGAGTAATATATATATAATATAAAGTTAATAAATTTTTTGAGTAATAAAAAGCATAGAAACGAATAAAATTATTATATAAACGATAGAATAGCTGGGTTGGTTGCCATTTAGTCTAGACATGATTAAATCTGTATCATTCTTTGAATTCGCAACGTTGTGTTGTAGTGATGATGATGAAGCTGACATTTTATTAAACGTCGAGGTTTAATTATAGTTTTATTATAATCGCATTCATTATCTATTTAATTACTGAATTTAATCAAAATATCAGAAAAATGCAAGTAAGAATGGAATAATTATGATGCTGATGTAATAAGATGTAGTACAACACTTATGTTTTTATTTGCGCGGTGATTAAAGCAAATACTCACAAGAGAAAGCTCGTTAAACGTGGCAATGCATGAGAAGAAATCTTTATAATTTGTCAGCTGAAAATGATGACGAAAGCAATTGTGAACGAAAACCGGCAGCACTGATAATAAATGGATAATAAATGTGTCGGACAAACAAAATTGTACTTCGAGTGTTGTTGGAGATGTAGTTCAAAATTAATTATCCCATACATGGACGTATCTCAATCAATTCACAGTTCAAACTGTATTACTAGCACCTACAAAATAATTACTCCACGCCAGTGAATATTTAACGAGATATATGCCAGTCCTTTGTCCTACCTGCGGGACAGAGTAGTTGATTTATGAAGGCCATATCTAGGTCCTAAATAAATTCTAGATACGTCAGACAGGCCGTGTGCTACGTTGATTGGGTTGATATTAATTGACTAATGTTTGTACAGGAACTGGGTTAACTGACGTTTCGATTTCAGGGAATTACAATTTCGAAATTCAGATACGTATCTGAGCTGAGAATGTTGAAGCGATGCGCCAGAAACGGAAAGTGTTCCCGGCTAAATTGGGGCCGAAAGCAAGTTACTCTTGCAATGCTCGTTAAAATTCTAGATGGCTTGATATTCTCCGTTTCGGATGACGATCAAATGACCCTTGTTGCAGTTTTTGGACAGTAAACGAAAGGCGGGTTTTATAAAGCATCCTGCAACTTATCAATAAAACATAAAATTTCAAATCACGTAGACAGAGCTCAGTTACGCAGGAAAGTTGATCGCCCCCTGTCTCGGTCTCAAGGCAGGACGAAAGGGAACATTTCCACGGATCACAGCCCTAACACAGTATAGAAAACAGATGTATTAAATACTAACAGATGAAGTGGTTTTGGGAATAGTTTGTAATAATGAATACTCGTCGAACTATCGGACTGCGAACCGGAGTACTAGGAATGTAGATTCATTTCGAGCAAATTTCGGGGAATGTGCTGATTTAAATGACGGAATGTTTGTTTTGCACTCAATCAAGTAACAGAGTGCCATAACTCTACTACTATTACAATACAATCAAAGCATTTTATTATTATTATTGTTATTAGTGTGTTGTTAGTGTGACATAAATAAATAAGATGAGTTGTGAATTATTTAATGACAAAATTATTAACATTTTACTAATTGACATGCGATGTAAATAAATTTTTTTAACAATTAAATTCCTTGTTATATATGTTCATAATATTTGCACACCTGTGGACAGGTTAAGTACATCGAACAAAATAAACATTACGTACTATCTAAACACCGTGTAAAAAACTATGTACTTGGCAAATAAATTTTTTCTTTCTTTCTTTCTTTCTTTAGTAACGTACAATGACCCACGAATACTGTGTGAGTACGCTTCCATCCTACTCCGTCACATACCATCAGGTTAGATCAAAACCAAATGCGAAGCCGATTTGCATTCTATAGCGAAGCCGTTAAAACTGAAACTCTTTTCGCAAAATGTCTAATAAATATATTAAATTAGTCTGGAACGTAAAAGGCTCTATTTAATTTTATTTTTACCAGACGATACATCTCAAAATCCCTGTGAAGAAGTTTTGTAATTTCATCAAATAGGATAATCCGTGGAACGTCTGCAGAGTTACAGAGTTTCATCATTTAAAATTTTTATTTTATGAAATTCCTTAGAGGCATTTCTGTCTACGCCCTATTTGAATATTAGTATGTTGAAGGTTTTGATCGTCTTCTCTCAATTTATTGATAGAATTTATGGTTGATACAAGACAATTTCATACATTAACAGGACATATCAATTCACATTAACCTAGACAGCACACAAGATCAATATTGAAACACTAGATAAAATCTTCAACGATTCTTCAGCAGCAGCAACAGCCGGGAAGCGTCCACTGCTGGACATATGCCTTCTTCATGGCACGCCACATCGACCGATATATATAACTTGAATTTATCCGGTAACTCTATGAGGCAAAATCTGTTTCACAATCTGGTCACAAAAATGCGGAACCTTTTCGAACGAAGCAGACAAGGTTTTGTAGTCTCGACTAATCGAATCTGACCAAGACAAGTAAATGCGTTCAAACAGTCTACTTAATAATAAAAGTCTAATTTTATTAAGGGAAATTTACGATTTATGTAGTTTTCTCATGGATTCTATTGTCAGAACTGAAATGGGACCACACGGGAAGCACCAGATTTCAAATACAAAAAGAATTATCCAAATCGGTTCACCCAGTCAAAAGTTCTGAGGTAAATATAAAAAAACATACCCGTCGAATTGATAACCTCCTCCTTCTTTGAAGTCGGTTAAAAAAAGTTTCAATCGCTATCCAGATGAAGTGAAATGGGGGTCAAAATGGACGTTTGTACCATGTCACTGCGAATGTTTATGTTTAAATGATTTTTTAATGTTTTAATGAGATATGTTAGATCTTATTTTCGCCTGCACGGTCTATATCGCCTTAGTGGTCTAGTGGCAAAAACACTCTCAATCTGGAGGTCTCGGGTTCAATCCGCTGTGGGAAAGGATTCCTATTGTTACTCGTACTGGGCTTGGTTCGTGTTATAGGGCATTTTCTATGTTCGCTTGGCGACCTACCACCATGTTATCTAAGTATGCCGCCAAACATAAGTTTTGATATTCTTATGATAATCAAATACTCGTATAGTTGGTTTAAATCCAATAGAAACGACGATAAACAAACAAACTTAGCCCTGCATCACATGTCAGTATCACCAACCAAAACATAATCAGCAGCTGAAACGATGAATTTTTACCGGAGCCTTCATAATTCATAGACCGACCACATTGTCGGGATTTACAAGAGATGATTTGTCACCACGTTTAGAAGGCGGATTTCTGATCGCCGTAAGATGTTACATACCTGTACACTCGTCAGGGCTCCTTGGCTTGCGCTGACAACCACCGAAGGGGTTTAGTGGATGGAAAATGGAGACCACACTGATTCTCTCTTAAGAGGGTATGCTGGTGTCAAAGCGCCCATACAAACGTAGTCCAGTCATATTTTGAGTATTAAGTTATGAAAATCTATGAAATTTTTAAATCACAATCTAGAAACAAATATCTGTGTCGGTGGTGAGTCAGATTTTCGTTTAAATATATACTTCCAGAGTTACAGGGCGTCAAAGTATTGTATTTTTCGGTAATAAAAAGCCCCAACTTTGAACCTGATTTACAAGAGTATGAATCAATTTAGAACAATTTGGAAAAACCACCGACATCTGAAATTTCATTAGTATACTGTATTAAAAAATGGTTACATAATATACTGTATCCTTCAAATGATCCCTGGACTACGAAACATCCAAATAACGGGTGGATAACATCGCGTAATGTATGCTGTCTCACCGTACGCGCTCGGGTAGGATAGGGCTCGGAGAGGGACAGCTACAAAACAATGCAACCTTGAAACCGACCACGTGGTCTTACCAACATAGCCTCTTAAAAGAAGGTTAGTGCTGCTGTCCATGTGCTTAAATATTTACTTTAGTCGCCTTTTACGACAACCGCGGGATAAGGGTTAACTTGTAAAGCCTAGTATCACTACTAATTTTTATTACTTTTTTTTACGGCCACTTCTATTTGATTGAATCGAACTTTACAAAGCATAAACGCTTTGTATTTATTATGTATCATTTAGTAAGAAATAAACAATTTCAAATCTCCAATTTGTATCGTAATACAATACATACTCGTATCTCGAACACAACCAATGCAGGACGTGACCTGGTATTGAAGAGGGTCTGTGTCGTGTCTCAACGAGGAGAAATATCACTACATTGTTGATTACTTATAGCCCTAGTGTTATCAGAAACAATACAAATTGTCGTTATGACTTTTATAAGGCATTACCGGGTCGACACTGTTGCCGGATATGGAAACATCGATTTCTAAATGCACCTAATATAAAAGATGAGTCACGGCCTCATGGTTTCACGTGTAGACCGAATGAGGCACGAAACGAAGGCCATGACATTGGTTCCTGGAAACCGTAAATTTCATTGAATATCGATCATAATGTATTCTTCGCTTATAGCCAGTTTAGTACACCGCGGTGTGTTGTACGGACCAAGGTGTGTCGCTCATTGTGCTTCTAAATCCCGACCGACAATTTGGAATGGTAAGCCATTTTGGATTTCATTTAAGAGGCTATGCTGTTGTCAAAGCGCCCATACAAACGTAGTCTAGTCATATTTTGAGTATTAAGCTATGAAAATCTATGAAATTTTCAAGACACAATCTAGAAACAAATATCTGTGTCGGTGGTGAGTCAGATTTTCGATTCAATATATACTTCCAGAGTTACAGGGCGTCAAAGTATTGTATTTTTCGGTAATAATAAGCCCCAACTTTGAACCTGTTTTACAAGAGTATGAATCAATTTAGAACAATTTGGAAAAACCACCGACATTTGAAATTTCATTAGTATACTGTATTAAAAAAATGGTTACATAATATACTGTATCCTTCAAATGATCCATGGACTACGAAACATCCAAATAACGGGTGGATAACATCGCATAATGTATGCTGTCTCACCGTACGCGCTCGGGTAGGATAGGGCTCGGAGAGGGACAGCTACAAAACAATTTAACCTTGAAACCGACCACGTGGTCTTACTAACATAGCCTCTTAATAAAAGATCGCAAGTTAGTCTGCTGATTGATTTTGTGTCATCCCACAGTATCATCCCATATAAATTTATTGGGATAATTTTGGTTTTTACTGGGGACAACGTCAATGGCGTCTAAACTATATGGCGATGGTCTTTTATCAGACGCTAGATGATGATGACGCCAAAAATGATCAGTTTTCTTATCTTAGTATTGTTGCGGTCTTCATTGTTTTGGGGAATTCTAAACTACAAATATCTTTCCGTGAGTGAAGTAGATGTCAACTAAGTGAAGCTTACGCTTGGTCTTGACGATAAGGCCGTATGGCAGAAGCGTGATCACCCCGAACCTAGTTGCCAGTAAAATCATAATCGGGTGAGGGCCTTGCGCGCTCGCAAAAGTGGTCTCTGTGCAGGGTAAACAATATCAAGCTAATTTGAGAAGAAAACCTAAAAATGCGAACACAAAAAAGTATCTTAGTACCAACCAAACCATCAGAGAGATATGTCCATGGTCAATGTCAGTCAGTAATATAATATACTCCCCCATTGGGAACAGAGCCTGAAACCTCCGGATTGTGTGTCCAAAATCTAGCAACTCTAACCAGTGGTTACGGAAGTGGTTGAAGTTTTCTTTCCTAGCGTGAGGAAATAACGAATATACAAACTAACAAACTCTAATACAGTTGTGTAGTCAATTTCCGAAGTAAACCGTCCCGAACAACAAATTCGTCGTAAACTATTTTCTTGAAAGCTTCCGTGTCCAGCAGCGTTCTGCGACGAGCTGTCTCGGATGGTCTCGAGGCAACTTACATCGATTTAAGCTTTAGGGGTCCACAGGAATACTCCACTAGATATTCTATTGGAGTATTAAAAATAGTAATAACTATAGTGGTTAAAACTGTTGTGTGTACAATATGTAGATTATTCGATTATTCAAGTCAAAGCACAGCGCAAAGGTAGCTAGAGAAGTGTCCGCACGAAATTGCTGACTGTATGCCCCAAGCATACAGTCTAGATTACACCGGTGTATAAGTGATCGTTGTCGCAGCTTTACCTCATCTCCCAATGTACATTGTACAGTGCTAACTTCGTGCTTCGTCGATCGTCGGAGTACTATCCGTTTTGCAACTCTATACTCGTATAGTTCTCACAGAAATCAAAACAACAATGAAGTACTTAGATCTAATTTCAAATTATGATAAACTAGCTTCCGCCCGCGACTTTGTCCGCGTGTACTTCAGGATTTATTCTACTTGTTCGATAGGCATAGAAGGCATCTATCTCCATTTCCAGCATAAGGTACAAAATAGTGTTTATTCTGTTACGTAGGCTAATAGTTTAAAGAATCAAAAGAAATTTCAATATCTGACGTAGTACATTCAAATAGTCTTCACACTAATATTATAAACGCGAAAGTTTGTATATACGAATTACATATTCTACGGTCGGTTGCTAGGCAACGCGTTTTTGTTATGCCCAAATTGCCCATGTAATCCCACTAATATTATAAGTGTGATTTTGTACAATTTACACAATATGTCTTTATAAATTATAGCCTATATGTTATTCTGATGTATAAGCTATATTATTGTAAAGTTTCATTCAAATCCATTCAGTAGTATTTCCGTGAAAGCGTCACAAACATCTAAACATCCAAACTTTCACACTTATAATATTAGTAGGATGATAAATGTAATAATTAATGGAAGCATTCGCTTGCATTCGTAAATGCGATGATTGGCGAGAGACCGTAAGAATATACAAGGACAGAGCCGTGTCCATACAAGCTCTCACCCAATGTCAAAATTTAAGAACGATCATCGCGTGTAAAGATTTGCTTCAAAATTATCTACTTTATTATCTTCTGCATTTTCCTCTAAATATGCCTCTCGAAAATATGATCTGGTTTTGTACAGAATATCTAAATCAACGTTGAGAAAATGATTACACGGAACCAAAGATACGAGTATAAACTTATTTGTTACCTTTTTCCACCTGGCGGCAAATCATTCCGCGGCATGCAAACTTTCTTACCGTGTCTGTCTTATTCTGTATTGATTTATTTTCGTTGAGTTTTTTTATCGAGCCAACTTTTACCAGTCGGTCGTACCACCTTGTGTTTGGTGGTGTGGAGCGATGGATCGTCTTTTTTGTTATTTTTGTTGATAGTCGGTACGATTTATTGTAAACAACTAGAAGGTTTTGTTGTTGCTCTCGTAAGTGGTAAGTCGTAGCGTAGAATTGTTTAAAAGTGTGACTTGTGTTCTTCGTGGCTTTGTATTATAATCCACAGCAAGAAATAATAGATAAAAAGTAGATAATACTTTAGCACAACTTGATGCTAAATGATAAAGTGATTCGTTAAAAATATATTTATTTTCTCATAAATTCTCGACCTAATACAGTTGTAATGACCATTTTTTTCAGAGGGATAGTTGAAAGGCCGAAAGGTTTCGTACTACCGTGCCATAATTAATAGGATCCTGCTCCAATAAAGTTTCCTACAAAATTTCTGTTGCCAAAATCTTTTTAAAAAAGAATAGCGTTTTTTTGGCAATTACTCAAAAAAAGCCAGCTACTCCATTTAAAAAAAATTATGCCAACAGAAATTTAGTATAAGATCGTGAAAAAAACGCCGAAAAAATAATTTTGCTCGTTGTTATAATGGTAACATAAAACTCTGCGTACATTTCCAGGTTCACCTATTACAGTGCAAAGGATACAACTCTATGAAACACAGACGAACGGACAGCGGAGCCATACTCGTATAGTGATAGGGTTGGCCACAATTTCTATAAGGAAATATACCCCTCTGAGATTCGAACCCACACACTCCGGACTCTGAGTCCTACTGTGTAGTAACAGTTATGGCATGGAAGCGACTTTGTAATAATAAAATTTTTACAACTGTCCAAAACTCCGAAGTGATAATATTGATTATTGGAACTTCATTGTGAAGACGAAAGGAGTATATTAATATACAGCTATCCTTGTCACTTAAAGCCCGACCGCACAATGTTTGTGGTCTAATCAAGAATTAAAGCACTCGATAGTTTCGCGAGCAATCAACGTATTTCCACTATGAAATTGTATGGTGGCCACAAATATGTGACGGTGGGACAAAAAGTAATAGTATATTTTGTGTCATGGTTGAATTTAAAACGGAATTTTCCGTCTATTTCTATCTGTTATACTATTTTTTCGACCGATACAACAGTCCGGAAAACGATTCTATTAGTTTAGATTGCAGATTGATTGTAACAGTAAGGAACACGAGTTTTGTTTTACCGCAATTATGTTGAAGTTATGCTTATACATGTCTTGAACAGGCATGTGAAGTCCGCCGATCCGCACTGGTACCGCGTGGTGGACTATGGGCCATACACTCTCTGTAAGAGAGTAAGCCTGAGCCCCTCCAGTGGGGACATATATAGGCTTTTGATGATGCTTATACAAAATTATATCGATATTAAATAATATTAAGTGACTACTAAACTTGTATGTCAATGTCAAAATGGAAACATGTAGTGGGACTTTGTTATCGTCGTTATCAGCCGGGAAACTGCCAAATATTGATATTGAAAAGCCTATGTCCACTGCTGGACATAGGCTTCCTACATGGTATGCCACATTGACTGATCCCGAGACACTTGCGACTCCCCGCGACCTTAACTAGGTCGTCGTTCCATCTAGTAGGGGGAGGGCCCGGTATATGCTTCCCGGTACGTGGTCGCCACTCGTACTCGTACGTTCATCGAGCGATGATTTTCTCGTGTACAGAAATTCCGAGCCCTACACTAAAGGACCACGTTTCGGTCATCACTGGCAACACACACTTGTTTTTTTCTTAATGTTGTGTGAATAGCTTCACAATAGTTTCCTCTTGAAATGCCTAATTATATTCTGGTCTAGTTTTATGGCTACCCTACTAGACAGAGATCGGAACTTAGCAGGTGCGTACCTGATTAAATAAGGGCCCGCGTCCGCCACTCGACTGCACAGCTCTGTTTGTTTATACTCCAGATACCGACCTCACAATTAAATGGCGGAAATTCACTCTCTTTGTCTAGACAGCTCGCTTTGCTAGCTTTGCCTACATTTACGAGTGTTTGCTTTATGCCGGATATTTAACAGGTGTGAAGTCAGTTCACCATATGGTCTCGGCATTAGAATGGGAGTAACCCATGCCATCCCGTGGGTGTCGTAAAAGGCGACTAATGGAAATAGATATATTCAGATGACGAGCAGTAGCATTTACCTTATGCAACAACAACATCTTACTGCGATCACCGATTCGCTTTCGCAAAAATTTGTACTTATTTAACCGCCTCCGTGACCCAATGTAATGTAAATATAAAATATAAGCATATTTCCCTATCGGTTTGGTTGGTGGTCGGGCATTTTTCATGCCCGCCTGTATAGCTACCACCGTATTATCTAAGTCTGCTGCCAAACAGAAGTGTTATTAGCACTGCTGTGTTCCGGTATGCAAAATGGCAGAGCCAGCTAAGGGCAAGTCATGTCCAACAGTGGATTATGCAGCCGGCTATGATATAAGTTAGTTTGTTGTCTTCATAAAGAAGCTTTTCTACTGTTTGACACGTATTGTATGTAAAGCATTCACCATCTAATTTAGCATATACCTGCGTCTGTAAACCTATCCTGCTTTCGCACACGTAATCCGCCGAATGAAAAAACAAGACTGCAACCTTTTTATCAGTACCTCAATACCTACCTCTTTTGTAAACAATCTGTCAAAATTCAAAAGAGAAAAAAGAAGCTTATGGACATTGGACAAGATATATGTCACTGCCATATATTCATTGTCGCTGTGACACAATGTTAAGGTCGATATTTAGTAGTTATATATTTTTGTTATTTGCTTGCAATTTTCGTTATAATTTTTGGATAAACATTACAACTGAAATAGATTTATTCGTTACTATTTTTAGTGTATTTGGTCTCATTTATATTCCGATTTCAATATATATTTGGTAAGTTTTACTGTGGAAGTCAATGAGTTTTACTAAAGAGACGCAAATAATTCGATTTTCATACACGGAGAGCGTAGCCACTTATTGGACATTAAGACGTAACTATGAAAAAGACACAATTAGAAAGAATTAATATGTTTGTCTCAGTTGCACTTCAGTATGTCATACGATTAATTGGCTGATTAGAAAAAGTCAGACTGTGACTTCGAAAAGACAGTATGTGTGTTGCTAGTTGTCGAATTGATTTACCCATCTTATGGAATAAATTGAGTGAGTTGTAAAAAAAATGCCGTGCCCACGGGACCCTACTACAACGGCGCCGTTGCCGTCCGTTCCTCAGTTCATTGTTTTGAAATATAAACCCCGTTTGTATTCCGAATGTGAATCCGTAGTCATATTTGCAAAAAGTGACCGCCATCTTGAACTTCCTTGCTTTTGGTCCGATTCCGTTCAAAATCGATATGTGAAGGTCCGCGGGGTCACCAAATGTGAATCCGGAGTCAAATTTGAAAAAAAGTGGCCGCCATCGTGAAATTCCTTGATTTTGCTCTGATTCCGTTCAAAATCGATATTTGGGGGTCCGCGGGGTCCCCAAATGTGAATCCGTAGTCATATTTGCAAAAAGTGACCGCCATCTTGAACTTCCTTGCTTTTGGTCCGATTCCGTTCAAAATCGACATGTGGGGGTCCGCTGGGTCTCCGAATGTGAATCCGTCTAGTTGTTATGTTATACTTATATTATTAGATGTTGGATTTAATAAATAAAATAATAACAATAACACAAAAAAACATGAGTTCTAAAGTGACTTGCCTCTCTCTCAACACATTGCAACAGTCCTAAGCCGAGGCCGAGCTCAAGCGTGAGTCCTTAGGCCAGTTGCAATTTGAACGCCTTCACGCTCACCAATTTTTTGAGGTAAACCTGTAAAATTCGCAGGAACAATAGCATCAAGTCAATTCGAAAGTGATTTTCTACTAAATCGACGTGAAATAGATGGATGTTTAGAATTTCAACGTTCTAAAGCTTTCTCGGAAAACTTAACATTATTTTCAATCCCTTAGAGTTGTAATAAAAACAACAACTTTTGAGTTGAGTACCACTACATAATTTAAAAGGTTAAGGCAATCCACCGCCATCAAAGTTTCCTACTACTAATTTCTGTTACCATAATCTTTTAAAATATAATAGCTGTATTTGTGCAGTAACTATCTAAAAATAGGACATCAGATTGTGATGTCGCGAAATGATTATCATTAACAAACAACTTCACAGTGAATCACAATTTTGATTTTAAACACTTTTATTCGATTATTGTTAAAAGCGCCATCTATGGACCATTAGCTGCGTAACTGCTATTGTAGCTAACTATGAAGATGTACAATAATGATATTTATTTCGCGATACTATAATTTGGTCTCCTATTTTTAGATAATTACTAATTATAGCCAACTATTCTATTTTAAAAGATTATGGCAACAGAAATTTAGCATGGAAAAATTATGAGAGGGATAACCTTAATATTTCAAATGACAAGTTTCTCCATCAAATGGTTTGGGCTGCCTTTTGTGGTACAGATGAAATCATTACTTCCATGAGAAAGAGAATATCAAAGATCACAACGTGGTATCTTAAAACGAAGAGTAGATAGGCTTCTTTGACATAACCTGCCGTGACATTATGGTCAAGCGGTGGTCTCTCTTGATTTAAAATAGATTTCAGTGACTTATCTTTATTAGTATCATTTATAAACTATTTAAATGGCTTCATCTCTCTTCTCAGATAATAAACAATGACACAGACGGCAGCGGAAGCGGAAGTAGAGAAGATAAGGCTGTTGGAAGAAAGGATAAAAGCGCCATCTATATGGGGCAGGAACCCTTGCGGGCTGAGGTATGAAGATCTACAAGATGTCAGATATGAAGATGCTGTTAAATTGTTGAAGAAACATTATTTACCTGAAGATGTAAGTACTGTATACTAGAAAAAAGTTAAACAATCGGAAAAGCAGCCACGAGTCGGGCCACGCGGAGTGAGGGGTTACGTGGCTGAACTGGTTTATAAAAAGTAATTTTGAATGAAATTTGTACGAAAATTTTATTTTGACCACTCCATGTATATTTTATAATTTGGTCGACTCGTAAAGCCAAGTAAGTCGCGATGTATAGGAACCACCCTTAAAAATATTTTGCAAGATTTTATTCTACCACTCTGTCAATTTGTAACAAATTACAGCTTTCTAGTAGATAGTCTCTGAGCTAAGCCGCGGACTGACAGCCGGACAGAGCGAAACTATAAAAGTTACTTGTTTGACTAAGGGACCCTAATATAAATGACTGGTATATTAAATTTCAGCACAAAATCATGCATTTTCAAGATGGCAGACAGAGGTTTCACACTTTTGTCCTAAGACCTTTAAACGCAACTAGCTACGATTGATTTCTGGTTACGCAATGACAGTATGCTTCCTTTCCAACGATTCCATCATCACTTTACATTAGGTGAGGCCATTAGGTGAAGCCAAGTGCAAATCTATATCAAACAAAAAGATGGATTAACTCTGAGTTGACTTGAATAAGTGGTGGCAAAATACTGAGTTTTAAACTAGTTTAACCAAAGCACAAGGAATCAAGAAAAACAAGAGCGTCTCCTAGTTGGAAGGACTCGCAGGCAGCGACCGTCTTAGTTTTAATTAAAAATCTGACGAAATAACGATTAATTTCTCGTTGTAAAATGTTAATTTAGTTAATTAAGATATTCCCAGCTCGGGAAAAAGTGACCGAAAAACAATTGCGTTAAATGAAATTCATGGTAAAGTTGGGGTCGCAGTGAACGCGGTTGCAACTTCTTATTCTACTTTATAGTCATCTCCTTGAGCTGGCAATTCAATGAATGAGCTACATTCTAATGCTATAATATTCACACGGGACTGGGATGAGGTATTATATTAAGTAGTTTGCTAAAAGACTGTTTATTTATATTTTTTAATTAAAACATCGGCCAAGTGCGAGTCGGGCTTGCGAACGAAGGATTCCGTACCATTCTATATAAAAACGGCAAAAATAACGTTTTTTGTGTGAGAGCCCACTTTTAGTTTATTCTGCTTTTTAGTATTTGTTGTTATAGCGGCAACTAAAATACATAATCTGTCAAAATTTCAACTGTCTAGCTATCACACGAGAGACAGCCTGGTGACAGACGGACAGACAGACGGATGGTCAGCCAAGTTTCAGTAATAGCGTCCCGTTTTTACCCTTTGGGTACAGCACTCTAATAAAATGAAAGGTGTTTAAAAGTGGTGCGGGACATATTTGGTTTTTATTATCAGTTTGGAGGAGAAACAGCTATCAACACATGCTACAGAAAGCCAAATTACACGTCTTCACGACTTGTGTCAACAGTAGAGCATTTTCACCAATGTCATCTAAGTCTGTCACCAAACAATTGTGATAAAAGCACTATTGTGTTCCTGTGACGATAAAACATAGCCAGCTTCATTAGTCGCGGCTTCTGGGTGAGCATGATTTCCATTCATCGTCCTTATCGTCACTTATCGCCAACTGCAAATTCATTCAAATAAAAATCTATGCTGAATTCCCATCCGCTCGCAGTCAGCCCACAACTTCCATTTCAGTCTTACGGAAAATTTTCGTAAATCTTTAAATAATCTTCATTAAACTTTATAAACGCAGTTATATCGTAGCACTTTTCATTCCACATTGAATTGTTTATTAAAACGTATATTTTAATAAATTAATTATACAAAGGTTTTACGTAGGAACGACGCGCGAATGGCATAAGGAAGAACATTGTGCTTATGTATATTTTGAAGGCAATTTAAAAGTACTTTCGACAGCCTTGAGATTAAAATGGATCTCTTTGCAGATGTAAACTCTAAGAAATGTCTTTTCACGCGGGCGAAAAGGCTAGCGTATTAGCTGGACTGGCTAGGTCCGCTTAGAAATGGAGCATAGTTTTTGCGTTAAATACAAGAAAGATATTAATTTCTTGACTAAACAGGCTGTAGAGAATCTCTATCCATGAAATTTTCACTTCCCAGAAGTCTCTGAAGTAAACAGTTTGCGGTCAGTTAAGTTAGTTTGGCACACAGGAACTCTCCCTGGGCTCTCCTTAATTTGTATTAGGCAGAGTTTAAAGAGTAACGTTAGTAAGGGTAGAGTGAAAAAAATTTCGGCCAAGTGCGAGTCGGACTCGCGCACGAAGGGTTCCGTACCATTATCTACGAGTATAAAAATGTCAAAAAATCATGTCTGTTGTATGGGAGGCTCCCTTAAATATTTTCTTTTCTTTTATTTAAGGTAATTATATATTTTAATGTCAATATGTAGCTTAATATTATGTGAATATTTCAAGCGTCTACCCGTTGCCGTTAAATATTTATTTTATTTTGGTTTTTAGTATTTGTTGTTATAGCGTCAACAGAAATACATCATATGCGAAAATTTCAACATCCTAACTATCACGGTTCATGAGATACAGCTTGGTGACACACGGACAGACGGACGGACGAACAGCGAAGTCTCAGTAATACGGTCCCGTTTTTACCCTTGGGGTACGGAACCCTAAAAAGTAAGATGTAACATAAATAAGGCATGAATTGACAGACATTGACCACTTTTTCACTATGTCACACTGTGTTTATTAAAATTAGAGAAAAAATCAGCTTACGTAAAACTCACTTTTCACCCAGTTGTGCACACACGGCTATACCTCAAGTTATACATTTCCAGTATATGCTGGCCTCACGTTGAATGGACTTCCGCACGTTGCTAGTTCAGCTTATACTGGAAATGTATTTCTTGACCTGTAGTCGTGCGTACGTTCTTTCATTGCATAATGACATTACTGTTCTGACGTCACAACGCACCTGTGTACCTGCAGACAAATGATAAACTTATATGTTGGTTTAAGTACTAAAATTACGCAAAAATAAATACAATTACGACATTCCACGTAATCCTACGGGTGTCGTAAAAGAGAACAGGGAAATATATTCAGGGGATCTCCTCAACCCTCTAGGCAAGCGTGGTGACTATGGCAAATCCCCTTATGGAAGGTCCAACTTGGTTATTTATGCGCAAGGCTCATGTCCAATAGTGGACATGTGCAGCCGATGATACAATCTTCTTTGTACTATTAAATTTGAGAGTAAATAACCAGCTAAATATCGTTGTAATTTTTCCTCGTCCACAGATCTGCTATAAGTCGCTGAAGATATCAGAAGACAAGGAAGGGGTCGACGAGTTCATCCACAACACGAGGATCTGGATGAAGGACAAGATGTCCATAGCTGTAGTCAAGGAGGATACCAATAAACTAGTTGGAGTTCTGCTGATGAGGATACAGTACAAAAGTAAGACTTCATTACGTTTTTGGATTTTATTTATATTAAAAAAATATTAAATAAAATTATTATATAAGAAAATTCTTGATTTGTATTGTTTATATATATCAAATTTCAACAAGAGTGTGCCCTTGTTCAAGGATCGGGCTAACCTAAGTAATTCATTTCAATGTATTTAACTAATTCAGTGCATATTAGTAGACTTTAATTTATAAAATTTCGTGCAGTACCCTTTTAAGGCCAGAGCGAATCGGCTATTTTGATTTGAAATCGTTGACCCTGTCATCACTTGACATTAGATCAAACTCAGTGTTATGGTGTAAAATAATATGAAAGTGCAACGAAACAAGGAATTGACGTGTTGGCATAGAAATTGGTCACAGAGTGATAAATTGCTCTTCGTGGCATAATTTATGAGGTGCTCTTAAACGAAGCGAAAGTTTATTAATTATTTAAAATATTATACATTAAACAAACCGGTAACCCTTTATAAATAAATTGGTACGAAGCGTAATCGAATTTCTAACTCTATCAATTTACTTGAGGGCTTGTTTTATTACGACTCAATACAGCAATTTGAGCGATTGCCTCATTCTATTACTTCGCAGTTTTCTTATAATCCCTTTTGCAAATCCAATTGTCGACAGAGTAAAATTTCAATAAACTCGTTGGTGGAATTCCAGCGAATCCCACCGCCCCACCTTCGTTACTATTCGGAATCTATTTGCGTACCGATAGAATGGAATAAAACTCGATCCAGCCCTGTATCGATGCCAGTAACATTAGGGGTGGATTCCTTCAATGCCCCGAGCCTAAATTTTTACTGCACACAGTAAAAAGAATTCCCGGATTCAGCTTTAGGATTTTCTGGTTGGTATAAGTTATGAGCGAAGATCTGATCTTTCTTATGCCTGTAAATGAGCGTATCTTGTATATTAGGTCATTCTTAACTAGTGAATATTATTTTAAGGACACTTAAAATTAAGACCCACTGAAACCCGAAACGATTTTTTTTGCGACGCGTCCGAATACCAGTGCTTCGCGTGTGTGATACTGTCTAGAAGTAGCAATAAATAACTACAAGTTACATAAGTGCATGCGACCGCAACATTAAGGAGTTAAAATTGGCAATTTACAAAAAATATGTAAAAAAGTGTTTTTTTTTAGCTAAATGTTGGTTAAATGTACTCAAAATTCACTAAAATTAATATAGGAATACACAATTGGGATTTTGGAAATTGTTCACCTATTTAGGGGGGTTCAAGTTCAGGAAGTGGACTTTTACGGCTGCTAATGGTGAAGGATGAAGAGGAGGCTTGGGTTCATAACCAAATGTTCGTCTGTCGAAAAAAATTTCTCTCAACACTTCCACCAACCGTTCCGAACGTAAATTGGATTCCAAGTAGTCGATCCGGATAGGTCTATATTAGGGTGCGTCTCTGCTATCGAATCGTTCTACTCACATCCGAAGCGGAAGGTGAGGCCGATTGTTTTTACGCTGATGTTGAGCAAGAGACGCCGATACACCCATGAAGGTTGTTCTGCGCGTTTTTGCACTGCCGAGATACTACTGAAGGAAGCTTGAATCAGAATATGTATAGGAGAACCCTCCAAATAGGTCCACAATTTCCAAAATACCAATTGTGTACACCTATAATGATTTCAGTAAGTACACACAGCCGTAGTAGCTCAGTTGGGTATAGCATCAGTCCTTGAACAATCAAAGTCTGGGTTCGATTCTGGCTCGTACCAATAAGTTCCAATTTGTTATTTGGAGTTTATGTACGAATGATACAATCGTTGACGTTTCGGTGAAGGGAAACATCGTGAGGAAACCAGCACACTCCTGAGAAAAAATTCAAATGTGTGTGAAGTCTACCAATCCGCACTGGGCCCGCGTAGACTCTCTGTAGGAGAATAGACCTGAGCCCCTGCAGTGGGGACATATATAGGCTGTTGATGATGATGAATTTCGTGGCATTACAATCGGCACAAAGTCAGCTATCCTATTTTAAATGATTATGGTGAAAGAAATTTAGTACGAAACCGTCATCGGCGTTATCATCTAAAGTAATATTAATCAATTTATATTAACACTGCAAATACTCGTATGATATATTAAATTGTTCATCAATAGTTCATCAATGTTTATCCTTCACATGCTATGAACCCATTTGTACTGTCCTACCAGTGTCTGTCTATGTTTAGTACATGCCAAAATAGACTTTAACGTAAAACTTTTTGCAATTGTTCTGAGCTTGTTTCTCTTGAACAGCCTAGCCACGGTCTAGGTAAGTTTCTGAAAAACATGTTTTATTCCATTTCAGATGCCTTCTCTCGCACATTCAGTAGAAACAAGTTGACATACAACCCTAAGTATAGTACAGTCATGAAATTTTTGAATGAGGTAGAGAAACCCATCAACATGTTTGAGGAGCTCAAAGTTAATTCTTATCTGAAGATATATGTTTTGGCGTTCAAATGGAGGTACAGGCATCGAGGTTCGTATTTCAATGGTTATAATTTATAATTTCTAGTGCGATGCAGTGTTATGTTATGACGCATAATGACGCAAGCCCTTGGTTTAAAAAATAAATGAGTACGAGTATGTACTTGGTCTTCATATAACTTAATGGTAATGAAAAAAATATATGAAAAAATGAAAAATTTATTATTTCTTTAAAAATTTATCTAAAGCAGCATACAAGGTTGTAATCTCAATGTAAGTATACCAACACCTGTACCAGGAGATTCCACTCTTCTTTTCCGAACCGTAAGATTATATTTAAATGAAATAAACGACAAACTATAAATATGGTAATAAGTGACGATAAGGCGATTGGATGGAAAGCATGCTCACTCAGCAATCTCAAGTTTCGTACTATGGAATCTTTTGGTATCTTTTTAAAATGTAATGTATGGTTTGCACTTGGTGTTTATCTCCTTTGACTGTAAATGACGATAAGGCTGTTAGAAGGTATTCGTGCGCACCCAGAAGCCCCAAGCGAACGAGTCTCTGGCTGAATATAAAAATGTTTTTCACGAGCATAATTTCTTCCAGGGCTTGGGAAAGAGGTTTTAACTGCAGCGATGGGGCTCGCGGCCAGTGCCTGTATACCTGCGATGGCTGGCATCTTCACCACAGGCCGATACCAACAGATTGCGACTGAGCTTGGATTTACAAAGTACAACGAGATCTACTACATCAAATACTTGATTGATGATGAAGTAAGCGTCAGTTTCTGTGATGGTTTTAATTTTATATTCACATATGATCTGTTGAACATGTGACTCCTCATTCGCTCTTTTCTGAATTTCTCCAAGCAATTATAACTCTACTATAATTTCAAGAACCAAACCGGACTTATTGTACTTATTGCTGGTTTACATTTTATCGATACAACATGAATCGATATATCGATTGTGTGCAGTTACTATCAATAAAACAGTTGAACACTTCAGGTCATTCATCATCATCATCAACAGCCTATATATGTCCCCACTGGAGGGGCTCAGGCCTACTCTCCTACAGAGAGTGTATGGGCCATAGTCCACCACGCGGGCCCAGTGCGGATCGGCGGACTTCACATGCCTGTTCAAGACATGCAGGTTTCCTCACGATGTTTTCCTTCACCGTTAAGCAATCGGATAATGTACTTGAATTGAAAAACAACTCATAGGTACACGGCTGGATTCGAACCCGGTACCCTCAGATTGAGAGTCCGCGCCTTATCCATTGCGCCACCGACGCTTTTGTCCTTTTGACCTGTCAGGTCATTCAATTTATTATAAATTGACTACACATAATCTAACCATGAATCAATAAAGTATCGATAAACCGTAAACCAGCAATTAATATAAAAAGTCCGGTTTGGTTTTTTGAAATTATTGTATTATTGCGGAGAAATGTAGAAAGGAGCAAATGAGTGCGCCACTGTCGCTCTATGGCCTCTTAATGCGAGCATTCCTTATAGTACCATCACCAAGCTTGGCAGGTGTATTGGTGATTGCAATAAGATGATGTTTTACTGTGTGATATGATTGCATGATATCTTATTAGTTCCGAAGACCAACAGATATTATCAAAAGTATACACTTGAAAACCGGACCAAACTAGACTTGTAAGAAATGCGCTAACACCTACCATGACTGAGACCTGCTTAAGACTAAGCTCTATTTACTACTTTTTCCATTAGGTTGTATTTTGGGACGCGGGCCTTGGAAATTACGGTGCAGCATTCATGGGTTACCGTATCCCAGACGTAGAGGAAATAGTGGAAGTGACTCATCAAGCCTCGTCACGATTCCAAATTAAAGCTATCGAGATCGATGATGATGAAGAGGATAAAGTTGAAAAGGAAGCTAAAGAAGATAAAAAAGGAAAATAGAAGAGGGTAAGAAGAAATAAAGGAATGAAATAACGAAAACTGAGACCGTTGAAATTGATAAAAGATCGATGATGATGAAGAGGATAATGTTGATAGGAAGCTAAAGAAGATAAAAAGGGAAGTTGGAAGAGAGTAAAAAGAAATCAAGAAATGAAATAACGAAAACTGAGACCGTTGAAATTGATTAAAGACCAGGAAAAGAAAATGGTATCACTTAACATAACGATATCCCGAATAAGTCGTTTAAAATGGATTTTACTAAACTTGATCGAGAAGAGATATCTGAAGAGGTGCCCATTGTACATTGCGTAGATGAGGCTAAGGCCAAGTGCGAAATATCAAGAAAGCCAAATCAATATGAATTTGATATGAAGACACAGAATTAAAGAAAACGGAAGAAAATGAATTTAAATAAGTGTGTGTGAGCAACAGATGTGAGTAGCAGATTGACTGGAATTTGAGATTGCTTAGTTACAGGCCATCGTAATGTTGGTGGAAGCTCTTTAAAAAGCAAGACGGTAATCGTAAAATATCGTCACTCTTCATGGTACTGATGTAAAGATTGTTAGTAAATTAAATAATTTTGTTAGTTTACGATTTGTTGCCTCTACTGTGAAAGCGAGAGAGTTTTTTTACGAATAGTTATACGATCACGTTCATTTTTATATTGTACATAGATTATATACTTAGATTTAAAACAGAAATATATTTTGATGAACTAATTTAGCGTCATTCTTTTACATCTATTGCTCGATTAGCTTAGTCGTGTGAGACAGTCCTATGGTTTATTATACTGTCTACTAATTTCAATCGCCCATCTATCAAGTAAATATAATAAATTATTATATAATGTCTCCTATGTGCAGAGCGTTCATTGTTATGGCCGTGTTATTGCATTCTTGAAGTGCTTTTATATTTAAAAGGGCTTAATGCACAAGCGGTATATACAGTACTTATGTAGATAGCTAGGGATATTATATATTCGTCTAGATATTGTGCCCCACCTTTATCATACATCCTACCCTTTTTATGTTGTTAATCAACATTATCATAACAAAATCTTTTCTTTTGGGATATTTCATCAATATCAACTTCATAGAACGCACGTTTCCCCATGGAATGCACATCTTGAACCTACTACGCGATAAAACCTGCTACACCAGATTTCAATTTTAGGAAAACACTTGATTCGGCAGTACAATTCATCTCCCGCTTACAAAACTGCAAATTTTACGACGGCCCAACTTGCATAGAAAGAATTTACGAGCACTCCATAAACTAGGTAATAGCTGGACATCACGGTAGATTGGACCAATTTGTGATGATCGGCCGTTTTGTAGTCTGACAGTTCCGTGCTACAGGTGTAGCTTATTTTTGTGAGCTTTTTCATGGCTTTGGTGAAAGTAAAAATTTCATTGCCATGGTCCTCGTGGAAAGATTTAACAAATGACATACTGGCACGTTGTCCTAGATCAAAGTAAAAAACGTTTTGTGTTCATTAGCACCAAACTGTTGAGGTACAAATGTACATTCCAGATTACATGGCGTTCTTAGTTTGAGCTGTTTTCACCCAGTTTATTAGTGATATATTTGGATTAATGGATTCGGATTCAATTCCCAGATTCGCTAGCGTTTGCGTTAATTCAGTGCGTCTACCCACATGGTAGGCGCAGGCGATAACGTATATCGAATACTATCGGAAATGCTGCTCAGTCGAGATGCGGGTGACAAGGACAGAGCGATAGTTAACGATACACGTTATCGCCTGTGTAAACTCATGGTAGGTGCACTGATTATTTGTATGACGAATCAGTTTCGTTAACGTGCACTGCACAATTTTTCATTCAAATCTGATGTAACACAAACGCTAGTGTATTGGTAAACTCACACTAGAGGTACTGACTACTATTTACGGACCGTCGCGATCCATATATAATATTGGATAACTCACTTATGAGGATTGTCTGTTTAGAGCACGTGGTCGCGTTCAAGGTTACATTGTTTTGTAGCTGTCCCTATCCGAGCCCTATCCTACCCGAGCGCGTACGGTGAGACAGCATACACTACGCGAAGTTATCCACCCGTTATTTGGATGTTTCGTAGTCCAGGGATCATTTGAAGGATACAGTATATTATGTAACCATTTTTTAATACAGTATACTAATGAAATTTCAGATGTCGGTGGTTTTTCCAAATTGTTCTAAATTGATTCATTCATACTCTTGTTAATCAGGGTCAAAGTTGGGACTTTTTAGTACCGTAAAATACAATTCTTTGACGCCTTGTAACTCTGGAAGTATATATTTAAACGAAAATCTGACTCACCACCGACACAGATATTTGTTTCTAGATTGTGTCTTGAAAATTTCATAGATTTTCATAGCTTAATACTCAAAATATGACTGGACTACGTTTGTATGGGCGCTTTGACAACAGCATACCCTCATAACAATTGTATTAATAGACAACCCACATACTGTTACATAATTTGGTTGAGCGTCATACAGACATCTGCTTATTTTGAAAAAATAATAATTAAACCGCATGAATATGTATTCGTGACTTATTCGTAGCGTTATTTATTTCTGGGTTGCTATTTGTGTAGACTCGCACCCAATCTGCCATTTTAATGAGGTTATGATATTTATATTTGTAAAAAAGTTAGATTAAATAAGTTATTTTTTCGGAGCTTACTTCGGAACTTTATTAAAGTACTTGATACAAGTACGTAGATACAAGAGATTGGTTTCTGGACCTTTTAAACTTCATATTTGCTAACCTAACCTAAAGGTTAATTTTAGATCGTATGATTTACTTTCTTTTTTTAGTAGTGTTACAAATTTTCACAGATGATGTATTTCTTTTGCCGCTATAACAATAACTACTAAAAACCTGAATAAATATTTAAGGGGGCTCCTATACAACAAACGAAACTGTTTTGCTCGTTTTTACTCGACATTTATAAAGGCAACCGGTAGACGCTTGAAATATTCACAGAATATATAGTTATATATAAGTTTAAAAATAAATAAATAAAATAAAACAAATAGTTCACGGGGGCTCCCATACAGCAGATATGGTTTTTGCCGTTTTTAAAGATAATGGTACGGAACCCTTAGTGCGCGAGTCCGACTCGCCGGTTTTATTTATAGTGTTACTTTTCGTTTGCTGACACAAGTGTTTTGTGAAACCGCACAGTACAGAGTCAAATTATGATAAAATACACAAACCACATGCATAACAATTTGTAATGATTCGAAAATAGCATTTTATACATTATGAAATCATTCTTCAAAATATGCATTTAAAGAGTAAAATGTCTTACGTTTAAAATGATAATTTATAGTCTCAATTTATTTTTAACTTACCGGTGAGATCACGTTGGCGATGGGGGAGGCCTATGTTCAGCAGTGGACGTGTCCCAGCTGATGATCATAATCTGTTGAGATTGAAGTCCAGATAGTTTACGACTTCAAAAACAATGCAAGGCCCTAATTTGGTATATATTTCTCGAGAGATCTGCAAAAGTCACACCGTAAGTCCAAAGCAATAGAAAGGAACCTTGTTAGCAGGGACTAAACTAATCGAGATTAAACCGAGATTAGATTAGGATGGGATTAGCTGGGATTTTCGGGATAGTCAGTCTAACACCGCCACTCCCGGTAGATTAAAAGGCTAGGAAAAAGTTTTATGAAGTCAAATTCATTCGTGAATAGACTTGTAGAAAGACACGGTATAAGAAGCGTCGGTGTCGCAATGGATAAGGGGCGGGACTCTCAATCTGAGGGTTCCGGGTGCGAATCCAGCCGTGTACCTATGAGTTGTTTTTCAATTCAAGTACATTTTTCGATTGCTTAACGGTGAAGGAAAACATCGTGAAGAAACCTGGATGTCTTGAACAGGCATGTGAAGTCCGCCTATCCGCACTGGGCCCGCGTGGTGGACTACGGCTCATACACTCTCTGTAGGAGAATATTTCTCAGCCCCTTCAGGACGTATATAGGCTGTTGATGAACCCTTCTCAGGCACCTGTTTTACACACTACTTGATGGTTCACTTATACTTTAAGTATGAATTTGTATCATATAAATTGTAAACCGTAACCACGATTGTGGAATAATAAATATAAATAAATAAAAAAGTTTATCTTATTTTAATTAAAATGTTGACTTTATTACATATTTATTTATTGCTACTACATTTCCCTGAAAGTCCGTCTACTTAAAAATATAAAAAACTCCCCACGGGAACTATATGATTGACTGGGATAAAAAGAGGCCAATGACCTTGTTAATTTAAAAAATATCTATTTGAAAGATTTGCCTTGTATTATTTTCAGGGACGTTGTGGCGCTTAATGGTAACAAACAAACCCACTTTTGCATGTACTCAATTAAGTATGATCTGATTTGATATGATTATAGCATCTTTGAACAATATGAATATCACCACCAAGTTATAATGTGATGTAAGCCAGACGCGCTAGTTATCGCAGCTGCATAGTTGAATGGACACATTCCAAATGAGCTAAAGCTCATCTGTGTCACGCGATTGATTAACGCTAGATTAATGGTGGATATACTAGCGCTGGAGCAGTGTTAGGACAAAACAGCTTGTCTCATTCACAGGGCTTCGGCGCTGTTGAACTCTTAGATAAGTTGTCTATTGAGGTTTGATACAAGAATGAGATATTTCAACAGTGCTTAAAACAAAGACATTTAATATTAATAGACCGGACAAAGCAAACAAACATTTTGATCCTAAACTTATTACCAATTGGTAATACGTTCTTCAATCTAGTGTCACATCACGTCATGCGGCCGTACAAGACATTTGACATACCATTGACTTTTGAGATCAAAATGTTTATATGAAACGTTTCCCAATGCCCGCTATATAACCTATTACTATATTTAAATCTCTCTGGCTTAGAATAAAAGCGCTTATCACATCAATCATAATCTTTATTTTGCTTAAAATATGGTGGAAGCAGATGTTATATAAATTTTAAATAAGTACGAATATTTTACCAAAAGAGGCATGCAAACTACAATAGTAATTCAAGAATAAAAGTCAAGAAAGCATGTCAAATAATAAAATAAAAGCTTTTAAAAAATATATAAATCAATCACGTGAATGTCAAAATACAAACCAAATAATATAATCAACTGAAGCTGTTAAAAGAAGGTCCTTGGTTAAAAGTGAAGCATTTGTGTAGTGAACGAAAAGAAGCAAGATTGCGTGGTTACCAAAGATTATAGAACTATTAGCTCCGTTACGCTATACCTCGGTAAAATCTGATTTAGCATTGATTTATTTTTCACAATAGTAAATTTAAATTCAAAACCTTAATATCTGGTAAGCTGTAAATATTCTTTTGTTATTTTTATTTTGTTATCGTTCTTTTGATTTCATAACTTTATTATTATCATGTCGTTGTTGCCTGTAAGTATGTAAGTAGGTAAGTATGTAATAAGTATGCCATTTAGCTATACTATTACATTTGTGTCTTCATGCTCATGTTAATGTATATCCTGTAGGTGACCTTCTTAAATAAAATAAAAAATAAAATAAAATAGATCCTGCGTTTGCATCCTGCTTTCGCACGCGTAATCCACCGAACGAAAAAACAAGACTGCAACATTTTTATCAGTACGTCACTATTTATCTCGTTAATACACCGTTACTTGAAAATTTACTAAAACCGATCGAAAAAAGAAGCTATGGTAATATGACGGTAATACGCTGGCTGCCACGTAGGTAGATTTAATTTTTTTGTCTTTCTATATTCTAATGTAGTTACTGAGTCATTCATACACAGTTCATTTCATTGATGTTTTAGTGACGTCACTCAACGCTGTATAGTGCCCCAGTTGGATTGCTTAATAAGCTGTTTTACTAAACAGCTGTAAAACAAAAGAAAACATTGTAAATTATGCAATTATCCATTCTTTCTAGGCCACAGCTTCAACTGCATGTAAAGAACTAGCGTCCCCGGCCAAAAACCATCAAAGCCTTTACCATTTATTTGTTGGCAAGCGGAGAAAATAAGCTCATTCAGCAAGTATCGTCAAAGCTGGGACAAAGTTTTATAGTGGCGGGCCTTAAGCTTATACTTTGCCTACCTACTGGGGATGTTCCTTTGTTTATCCGTTACCACTGACTCGTGAAGAGGAAGGGACTCGCTACTCACTTGTATTTATTCACGACATGCTCTTTGCCCGCGACTTTATCTGCCTCTACCTTAAAGTACCCTATGCCTCTTTACATGACATTAACTATTCGTCCAAGTATAAACTACATGAGTTTAACTCACGACCGCCATGGCGCAGGTGTCTGAGCGAGACTCAAACGCGGAAGTCACGCGGAACGGTTGATTGACTAGCCAATAATTTATATCTTCAACTGGTCTGGTTGATTGACTAGTCACTTATGTATATCTCCCCAACTGATCTGGTTGATTGCCTAGTCACTTAATGTATATTTCCCCAGCTTGTATGGTTGATTGACTAGTCAATTATGTATATCCCCAACTGGTTTGGTTGATTGACTAGTCGATCATTTATCCACAACTTGTCGGGTTGATTGATTAGCCACTCATATCTATCTCCCCAACTAGTCTGGTTGATTGACTAGGCACTCATGTCTACCTCCCCAATTGGTCTAGTTGATTGACTAGTTACTTATCCTCTACCTTACTATTAATATTATACCTTTCTATTACTATCTCTCCAACTGGTCTTGTTAATTGACTAACCACTCATGTCTATCTCCCCAAGTGGTCTGGTTGATTGACTAGTCATTCATATACATATATCCCTAACTGGTATGGTTGATTGACTAGTCAATCGTGTATATCTCCTCAACTTGTCTCGTATCAATTAATTAACATCAACACAGGAAAAAGGAGAAGTGTCGTCCCCATCAAATTAACTTTATCGCGCAGTTTTTATTGTCAGAAGCCGGCGATCGTAACGAAGGAGGAATGGGAACGTAAAACACCTCATAAATTCCTCCGATGCGATGTTGGGAGGGCCTGTATTTGGTACTAGCTTTGTATTGTAGTCGGTCATTTAGGCGACAAAGTTTGTGATACAACATGCTATTTCCCTACAAGCAAGCCTCCTCCTCCGTGGCCTTTAGGCTACAAGGGTGAATTCACCATCCTGAGGTCTCAGATTCGATTTGCAGCGGGGATACCTATTGGTAATCGGTTTACTTAGTGATATGGCTATTTATATTTCCGCCTATCAGCAGTTTTAATACGACTGTTGTATTCCGGTAAGAAAGGTAGCAAAGCCAGCGACTCATTTGCGTGAGGCTTCAGGGTGAGCATGCCTTCCATCCAACCATCCATTTATATATATTATTGAACCAACTCCGTGACCTAATGGCTACACGGATGGACTTACAATCCGGAAGTCCCGGGTTCGATTCCCAGTGGGGGCACCTATCGGTACTCGGTTTGTTGGTGGTAGAGTAATGTCTATGCCCGCCTGTAGCTTTCACCAAGTTATCTAAGTCTGCCGCCACACAGCAGTGTTAATGCACTTTTGTGTTCAGGTATGAAAGGTAGTATAGCCAGCAGCTTATTTGCGTGAGGCTTTTGAGTGCGTACTCTTAACATCCATGGCTTAACATCAGGTAAGATGAAGGCCAAGTATAAATCCGTCATATCCAAAATAAATAAAAGAGTAAATAGCTAAATAAAGTCTGGAGGTCCTGTTCAGTTACTTTTGGCGTCAACACCTTGTGCTTTTTCTATGAGTGGCGCAAATTTAGCTACAACCTTTTGCAGTCTTACTGTCGTTAGGTTTATTAAATTTGTCCGCTGTCTTTCACTTTCGTAGCCAGCTAGAAATATGCAACCTTTCTCTAAAATATTCAGTATGTTGTGAAACTGTGCCAGAGATGGTGCAGCGTAAGGTGCCGAAATTTAGTCTTTTACTGTTAGTCGTATAAACAAGCTTAAATTCACTCAGCTAGCTGTGCTAGAAATTTCTCTCCGTTATAAAATCCGTCACGAGGGAATTCGTAGTAAAACTAAAATCACCTACAGTTTGAAGATACGTTGAAGTAGCAGTGTGCAGACCGTATCGCTTTAAGTTCTGGTAATAGTGTGGTCCCTAATGTACAATAGGACCACACCTCGTGCCATTTTGCTGTAACAGAAGACGCAAGAAATTTTTTCTGTAAATGATCAACAGCGTCTTAGTATAAATCACATCCCACAGCGATCATCAGACTGCCTGCCAAATGTGGAGATTAAGACTATATGAAGAATATATGATGGAAGGAGCTATGAGGTAGATTTCATTAATGTCCAACAATAATGCAGGTTAATTATCACATGCTATGTGCCACGCGGTTCACTTCTATGCAACTGACAAACTAAGAAACAATGGACATATGTGATAAGGAAATCTAGCAAGTTAATTTCAACCTACTTCTAACTGTCGCATCAAGTTGAAACTTTGCAATTATTTGTAAGTCGGAGGACAATACAATAATTTTGGCAACATCAAGCTGATCTGACCATGCAGACAGAATGTTAGAGAAACTCTTCAATGTATACTGAGAAACCCCTCGAATTTAGGCCTCTTTTGTTTTTGTTGACGCGTCTTATACATTTGTGGACGAGGGTATGATGATGGAGTCTGAAAAACTGGATATCTTAATATATATAATACAATGTAACTACAAAAGCCTGTTTGGTTAAACTGTAATGTGTATATTAACATATGATAATGATGATACATACAATGAACGAGGCCTATGTCCAGCAGTGGACGTTTCCCGTCGGATGATGAATGATGATTACTGCCTGATAAAGTGATGTAGCAGGAAAAGCCAAAAGATATAAGTCAGAGTCAGGAGTAAATCAGAAATACTCGTAGACCTGAAAATTTATAACTGTCGCAGAAACATACGAGTAACTTCCATGTTTGAATCTCACGTATTCAACATTATTCAAAAGGAAATTAATCTTCATGCTCTTTTAAAGGCTTGCACGTTCAAACAAAATGTCTTACAATTTCTGTTCAGTTCCTACATAACAGTCTAGCTAGCCGATAGACTACGTCAGCTATACTTACAATGGGGCTCGTTCCATAACTTCAAATAGCTACGCTATTTTAGCATATCTGCCCTCATTCTGTATGAACGGGTGCAGGCAGTTACAGTATCATATGAAGGGCACTTTGTAACAGTTTTTTTTAACGAAATTAGAAATTTAATTCAAAATAGATGCGAATGTATGTAAATCACTAAGGACAATATCTAAAATGTCATTTTATATTGATTTTTGTTGCCTAAGAAACTAGAGATATCGTCAGCAAATATAGCAGTTAGCCATGAGCTTAGAAGGTTTTTTCGTCTTCAGTGAATTATACCCCAGTATACTTTACACTCTTCAAATTTTAAATTATAGAATACGCACAGTTAGCCAAAATGTAAGCGTTAGCCAAAAATGAATATGGCAGCAATGAAATGACAATTGCCGTTTTAAACTTAGTAAATATGATGAATAACGATTTTGTTCGATATAGTATGTATTTTGTTTACATGAATGACTTTAGAAAGAGTTTAAAAAAGCGTCGGTGGCGCAGTGGATACGGCGCGGACTCTCAATCTGAGGGGTCGGGGTTCGAATCCAACCGTGTACCTATGAGTTGTTTTTCAATTCAAGTACAATATCCGATTGCTTAACGGTGAAGGAAAACATCGTGAGGAAACCTGCATGTCTTGAAGTGGCATGTGAAGTCGAGCCCCTGCTGTGGGGACGGATATAGGCTGTTGATGATGCGATGTGAATGTTTTTAGTTTTTGATATTCTTCATATGATTAAAAATTCATTACGATACCAATATGAAAAGATTGAAATATATGAGGTATTTTAGCTATTTACTCCACCTTTAAGTTATCCATTAACTTTGGAAACGAATCCATTATCACGTATCGAACTCTACGGGAACGCTCGCGTAAAAATTATTTATTACGCTGGGGGAAAACAGTATTACGCCGTAATTTATGTTTAATATTACGCATCGTTTTAACACCGACTTTGGCGAGCGCTGTAGCTGATTTTCGTCAGTCACGTTCGGAAAAATCCCGAGGGATTCACTAAAATGAGCGTCGGTTTAGTTTATACTTCATAACATAGCGTCTGATATAATGATTATTTTATATCATACATACTCGTATATTGTTGTTTTTTCTAAATCATTTGTTTTTGGCGTGATAATAATTTCTTTAAAATCCTATCTAATAAAGTTCAGCTGTGCAGACTAGGCCACGGTAGCGGCTATTTGCTCAAAAAACCTCATTATTATAGGAAGCCACGACATGCTCGAATTATTGTAGTATTAACATAAGGTTAATATATAAATTGCAATTATACATTAACGAGAATTCGCTCAGATTGTTTTCTGGTTTCAATAAAAAAGATATTTTGCATAAAATTTTTAATACGAATCAGCTAGACTTTGATAGTTAATTACCTAAAGTGGGACATCAGGGTTAAAAAATCGTAAAATGAATTTCACAAACGTACAACTTTTAAGTAAGCTAATTGGCACCTATATGGATGGTGTTTTAAATGATAAGCGTGGAAAAATGGAAATTGTGCTTCACTGTGAGGTTGGATGTTAATGATACTTTTTTCCCGACATTATAATTCATAACTACTGCACAAATCTAGCTGTCTTATTGTATAAGATTATGGCACAATAAATTAAATATGGAACTTTTATCGTCTGAATCACAATAACCTGTCATGAAGGTAATAATAGTAAAAAATAAAGGTGTAAATCTAATTTGTTTCCATTCAACTTTCGCAGAAGATATTGTTAGCAAATATTAAGTTAACAAGTGTTCAAGCAAAGAGTTAACCTCTTTAAAAATATTAATATTAAACGCTTCTGGGATTTTCATTTTTGTAACACACGCGATGCCGTGACTTTTCGCGTGTTTACGCTTACCGAGAATAACGTGGTATCTGACATTTGTACGGGGTCAGTCAATACACGAGAACAATGTTCTTGTTGAAGTTTTAGCATCAGGACGGCAAATCTTAATAACATTAGTAATGTGAAAGTTTTGACATTTTTGACTCCATTTACGTATAAACGGCTGAAAGTATTTGGATGATATTTTACACACAGTTTGAATATTTTTGGATTAACATAAATAATAATCACCTGCAAACGTTCCCGTTGGATAATTTTTGAAATATACGCAGACCAAGTCACGGTTAAAAGCGAGTATATCACATTTAGTAAAACACTTATTCTTTACCTGGTTGGAGACAAAAATAGGGTTATTATTTTAGCAATTTATTTTCGATATTGTCTTATATCGAAACTACTAGTCGTAGGTGTAATTGATACATAAGGTATTATTGAAAACGTTGTTCTTTTCAGTCAACGTCACAAAATCCAAGATGGCGTCTAATAGCGGACATAAGTGTAACCGATAATTTAAATAAATGATTAAAATATCGTGTTTAACAGATACTCGTATTAATGAGTATATTGCGAAAATATATATATATATATATATATATAATATAATCCGTATCATTAACGTAAGCGGCACTCACTAGCCCAAAATATTTTATGTGTCACGAAAGCTTAGAAAATGTAACGAAAATATTGCGTACCACATTTTGTTATACAGCCGTATTCATTTTAGTTTCGCCGGAAGGCGCATTTATCCAGCTTTCATTTAGTGTTTGTTTTAGTTTGTTTGTTTGACTCCGACTCTCTTCTAAATGAACAGTTCAAAGAAATGCTTTCACGCTTTACACGAAGCTGCAATTCAGAATTTACTTTGCAAATTACGTATTTAACCTTTTTAAGTTGAACTTTCGTCATTGTTCAAGCCTAGATAAAAACAGGGTGTATTATGAGCTTGGTCTCTGTTCTTTTTCTCATATGATGGTGATCAGCAGAATTAGTTTACTGTTGGAAAATAACCTTCTCCATAGATCGCCACGTTAATCTGACTTTCCATGAGTGGATAAGTATTTGCAGTGTGATGCAGTTAATAGATAGCTGCCCAAATAATGATTTTATTATTATTATTGCCTTATTTTATTATTATTATATATTTTATTGTTATATAACATAGCTTCTATTCGTAGAGATTTGGACGACACAGTTAATCAAAACACAACTGGGTTTCTCTGTAAAAATGTAATAATGTAAGATTCACAATTAACCGTATGAGTTAAGCAGTAACAAAAACAAACTTTACCTGTAAGAAAAGAAACGTCATTTAATGTAATTGTCTCAATGTCGATTCCTAAATCACAAATATAAACGCTTTCTATTAACAAAATTTGTTTAATTAAATCACCAAAAAATTCCTTTCTCATGACAGCTCTTTTAGGCTATCCTTCACCATAGATTATAAATGTCCATCCGCGTATGTCGCGATCCGTCGCGATGGCACTTGAACTTGAGGTGCGGTATTTGAACCGAAGAAAAATATTTTTTTTCTTTACATATGTGCGTAAGGGTAAGTTAAATTTAGTTTAGTTTAATATGGGCAATTCGTTTAATAAAAAACTTATTATTATTTACTGGTGCGATGACATAGAGCCCGCTTGTTTTAAAGCCGGAATTACGGTTGTTGTAAAAATATTTTTTCTTTCTATTCCAAGTATTCAAGACGCACCTACGTCTTGTCACCGCCGGAAAAAAACATAGGATACGTTTTATCACGATCGAGCATGTGTTTCTCGTTGGATTCTTTCCGAAATTTACGCAGAAGTCGCGGGCAAAAGGAAGTATATACGTAAATTGTATGAGTATATAATCGTATATATATATATTGTTTGAAGGACGAATAACCGATGGGGAGTAAGAGTTCTCGAGTGGCGACCACGTACCGGGATACGTCTACCGGGCCGTCCCCATACTGTGAATGCATGTGGCTCAGGGCCGGTCAATGTGGTGCACCATAGAGTAGGCCTATGTCCAGCAGTGGAAGTTTCCTGGCTAACGATGATGTAATCGGATTTGCGGGTACCTAGAGCATGTAACACATATTTCCATTCCAAATTTTATTTTTACCATAATTGTTGCCTTCAACCCAAAACAAAAAAATGATTTTATACACATTATATATACAAGTGAATTTAATTATTAATTTAAAAAAACTATGCAGTGATACGATATCAAATATAGCTAAGAACCATTTCAAAGAAACTTGCTTTTACGTAAATAAAAACCGCATCAAAATCGGTCCACCCGTTCGAGAGCTACAATGTCACAGACACACACACAGAAAGACATTGGCGTCAAACTTATAACACCCCTCTTTTGCGTCAGGGGTAAAAATGTGTCTTAAGTTGTTCTTAACGACCTGCTATTTCCTAAATCTTCGGTCACATAGAAACGAAGTTAAACAATTAAACTCCGGGCTGAAGTCGAAAGAGAAAACAGTTTCATCTTTAAATCGTATCACGTATCATGAAGTGTAACTTTCACAGTTACTCACGGATTTTGTAAAACAGTAGTTGTACTGATGAGTGAGCAAACAGTACATCACTAGAAGACGCTCTGGAACAGTTTATTCCGAGAAGATACTCTAATGCGAGAAAGTTATTAAAAAGTACATTAAAAAACTCGACTTCGTAAATAAATGTGGAACGAGTATATATTTTTGTAGACCATTAATAAAACCCTTTATTTTGATAGACCACTCCGTAAGTTTTGAGAACTTTATAAAGACATAATCTGGAACCAGAAATTTGTCATATCATTTTTTTATAATTTATATTCAAGCTCAAATCCATCAAGCCGTGTCAAATAAAAATATACATACACACACTTGAAAAAGTATAACCAAATGGTTTAAATATAAACCTCTTTTGGTGCAGTCGGTTATATTCATGCCGTGTTACCTCATGTTTAAATTAGGAATACAACAGCTAGTAGAATGGCTTCGATGTGTGTCGCATGTTGGCCATGAGCCTTATATTCACCACGATTGGCAAAAGATTGGTGATTGCATTAAGATTGATTGATTGATGTTATACAGGTAGATTCTGCTTCCTGTATATTTTTTTCTTCAGTCGCCTTTTTTGACACCCGCTAGCTGGATGACATGAGACGGTTCTATTATAAAGCCAACAGCACACCGTTTTCGAATGTATCGTTTTGATAACAATAGCAGGAGAATCGATAAATAAGTTACCAATAAATCAATATAGTACTTTATCTCTGAGCTTTTCAGTGAAGAGAAACTTTTGCTATACACACTGCTCTCATGCTTAAAGCACATTTTTAAAGAATTTGAAGAATTTTTATTCGATTCTATTGAATGCGTACAACACAGCACTTTTAAATACAACTTACAAGGTGCAGTTTAAATATCCTACAACTGAATGTCAATGTAATTATAGTGACCATTCGATGGTCTTATCGTCACTTACCATCAGGAGAGATGAGGGACAATTGCCAACCCATCCTATATGAAGGATAACTTTCGTGGCCTTATGACTACACGCATGCACTTACAATCCGGAGATCCAGGGTTTGATTCCCAGTGGGGGCCCTATTGGCACTCGGTTTGGTTGGTGATAGGGCAATTTTTGTCCACCAGGCTAGCTACCACCATGTTAGCTTAGTCTGCCGCCAAATATCAGTGTTAATAGCACTGGATGTGCTCCGGTATGAAAGGTAGCAGAGCCAGCGCGGCATTGCGTTGAAGCTTCTGGGTGCGCACGCCTGCCATCCAACGGTCTTATCGTCACTTACCATCAGGTGAGACGAGTGGCTAGTGCAATCCCTTCATACATTTAAAAAAATGGCAATTTGTGAGTCGAGAGTGAGTCGAGTGACCTGAACAATCTAATTGATTGCCACATTGTTGCAGCCGGCCTCTCCACACCGTTGGTCCGTAAGTTGTGATTAAAAGAAAACCGGCCAAATGCGAGTTTGATTCACGCACCGAGGGTTCCGTACAGAATATGTATAATGAAAATACGGAAAATCATAGATAATATGCGCTGAATAATCCCCTAAAGAAAGCGCCTAAATACCATTTTAGATTTCGACGTTTTAGTAGCGCCATCTAGTGTCGAGTAGCAAAACTAATAAGTTAAAACTAACGCTCAAAGAAATCTCATTTGTTGTATGGGAGCCCCCTTAAATATTTATTTTATTCAGTTTTTTAGTACTTGTTGTTATAGCGGCAACAGAAATACATCATCTGCGAAAATTTCAACTGTCTAACTATAACGGTTCATGAGATACAGCCTGGTGACAGACGGTGAGACAGACCGACTGACGGACGGTGGAGTCTTAGTAATAGAGTCCCGTTGGTTACCCTTAGGGTACGAAAACCTAAAAAACGCATACCACGGTATGAAATATTATATCAAAAAAGTTTCTCATTTAGTTTAAAACAATAATATTGAAACTTATAACTGACATATGCGGAACCAATAAATCACTAAAACGCTCTACAGCCGTGCGGAACTACGCAGAGCTTTTCTTCCGCGAACAAATTCTTTCTACACACTGTAGAAACGTTCGGAGAACATATTAGATATACGTTATACTCAGTATTGGTTTTTGAAATTGTTACGGCTCAAACCTGCGTGTTCAATGTATTCAATTTGCGATCTCTTATCTGTTAGAAAACTATACATCCTCCAAGTTTGCCTAAAGGTTCATAAGTCACTGTTCTATGACCCTAGTATTGTCACAGATAGTCGAAGGAAATATTATGTAGTTCCTAGAACTGGTGAAAAAACAGTTTTTGCTAGACAACAACTTGAAAATCAATCTTCACACTTGTACAACCAACTAAACAAGCAACTATCCATTTATGACCAATTTATGACAAAACACTGTTTGGATACTTCATTCATAGTTTGTCGTTTTTTTTATAAATATAATCTAAGAAGTTTCGGGTTAAGAAGAGCGGAATCTCCTAGCACAGGTCTTACTTAAAAGGAGATTCTAACCTGCTGCCTGCATTCAAAATGCTGATATAGATAAGTTTTAAAAGAAATAAAAAAAAATTTCAGTTTAATTTTTCAAATCACAATTTTGTAATTTTTCGTTTCTAGACCACAATAACTTGAAAAACACAATCGTTCATCGCAGATAATATCAGTATGTCTCAGAAGCGATACATACTCGTATTACACTTTTGCTGTTTTTTCAACTGCATCCGAGGGATCTGCCGGCATTATGGGTGTTGTGGAGACCTTCGATGCTCAGTGGTTCGAGGCTGGTCTAGGGTTTTCAACTGACACTCGCAAGCAAACACCAAATGACACTTACATTCACCGATGCTCCGCCGCGCCGGGTTCTATTGTCCAGAAATCGATTTAGTTTCAGAGGAATAAATAGTTCAAGTTTCACTCCTCTCTAGCACAAATAGAGTCACAATAGAGCACAAGTAAGTTCACACCATTTAACACACAGGATTTTGATGTAACACCGCCGCCGCCGTGAGAGGTTGAGTGGGCGAGCTTCCGACCCATACTACGTACGTCACACTGGTCGCCGCAAGCTCCATCTAGCGCTGGAATGCGAAACCAGACGAAACAATGGGCTCTCTTCACTCCGAACCTAACTTGCAGATTTTATTTCCTCTATGATCCTTTATAAATCCTTCGTCTCATATTTCAACCGCGACAAACATTTATTTCATATGAATTAATTAAATGTTCGCCGTCGATAACATCAGTGTGTCTCAGAAGCGGTACCTGTGGAACTTTTGCTGATTTTTCAACAGCATCCGAGGGATCTGCCGGCATTACGAGCTCTCTCCGCTCCGTACCTAACTCCGCTACTGAACTTGCAGATTTTATTTCCTCTATGATCCTTTATAAAACGCCACGGAATTTCTCAAAGTGATATCACGGAAGGTATTTTCGATAGCGAATTTTCCTTTTAGTTTTCTTTTTTGTTGGCGTAGCTTTGTTGTTTGTTATTCTGGCTTTTATGATTTAGTATAACAAATGTGACTTTGTATGAAAGGGACTGTGTTTAGGTAATTTGTCAATTATGTATTTGATAAAAATACATTTTGAAACTCGGTGTTTGTGTTTTGTTGGTAAAGTTTCTTTGTTTTATAATTATTAGAGAAAAACAAAAGTATAGCTGTTTGTTTTATTTATATTTAAAAATAAAGATGTACAAAAATAAACAAGCTAATGCATTCAAAAATGAATAAAAACCGACTTCAACTGCCCTAAAAGAAATTGAAGTTTAAGACTTATATGGTTTTCTAATGGATGCCACTGTCAGAACTGAAAAAAAACTAAACAATTAATTATTGAAATTTATGTAAATGAGTTGTTTAGGACGAACACTTATTGCCATCAAAATATAAGCCCGTATGAAATATACACGCTGTATTGGTAAGATTTGACAATAACATTTGGGTGGCTTGATCACCTCCATCAACAAACCGGAAAATGATCCAAGACTCAGACAAAGAGATCCAACACGTCTGTTCCTAAATGTAGAACTGCGCTGTATAAAAGGAATCGAGAGCTGTCGAGATTTTTTCCCTAGCATAAATTACGTGATTGGCTATTGGAACAATATTCTATTCAGTTAAAGAATTCCTGGAAAGAAGCTGAGAATATGATAGCCGCTGTAGTATTGCAAATAGTTACATTAAATTAAAATATTGTTAAAATTTCAAGATATCAAAATAAGTTCAATTCAAAATATTTGCAAGGTGGAATGTGAAAAACAATTTTCAGATTGTCATCATATGTACCATTATCGATGCAAATAGACTTAATATTTATCTTCACACGAGAGGGCAAGTTTATAAGTATATTATGGTATAAGTAAATATTTATATAAGACCAATAAAGGTATGTCCCATTTAAATTTATTTTCTTTGTTAATTATGGTTTCTTCATAATTTAAAATATTTACATTAATAAGTGTTCAATAACTTTGCGATAAAATTTCACAGAAAATTACGTATACAATAAACTAGAGTCGTTTAAATACAATATTGGATTTTTATTCAAGAGCTCTCGACGTGACGTTTGGACAGTAGCAAAATAAATTAACTATGCGTTGAATGTGGTGGGATCATTCTGTCAGAATACGGAATCTCATGGCTGGATAATCAGGTTTTAAAATTTGAATAGCTTGCGGAAAGTAGCAGTTAACTTTAAAATAAAAACAGGTCAAGTGCGAGTCGGACTCGCGCACCGAGGGTTCCGCACAGAATATGAATAATTAACATAAGTACTGAAAATCATACTTTACCGGAAATGTAAGTCTGATTGAAAAACCAAGTTTATTTTGCAGCTAAATTACATACCCAATGTACGGCTTTCAACTACAAAGTTAAGTTTGTAAACATAAAAATTTATTATTACAGTGTTATTATGATGTGTTTTTGGACGCACATTATGTTAAGAAGAGGTGTTCATTTATGGAATCACAAGTTTTTGAATTTAAATACTCCTACCCACAGATACAAATTAATTAAACGATCACTAGAACGCAATCAATATCGAATGAAAACAAAGGAAGGGTTCCTTCGTTCTTTTTGGAGCACCCGCCGGATATTACGAGCGCCAGACAATGTCTCGCGCCGACCGAAATGAAGCTTTTCAGAACTGGACGGGGTTTTGCTTCTGAGTTTATAATGGATATTACCTTGTGCTCTGTTTTTGAATGTTCCTCGGGATAATCGAGTTCTGCACTTTAATTAAAAAGTAATATAGAGTAATATACAGAGTGACAATAGTGGCACAGATATACATGTTTGGATTGCTAGTAGTATCAATGATCAATAAAAAGTAACATTTTAATTTAATTATTTTATTTTAAAGTGAATATATAGCTAAATATTCTGTGAATATTTCAAGCATCTACCTGTTGCCGTTATCCTTAAAATCCTTAAATGGTTTTTAGGGTTCCGTGTCCAAAGGGTAAAAACGGAACCCTATTAAGACCCTAAAACTCCGCTTTCCGTCCATCCATCTGTCACCAGGCTGTATATCATGAGCCGCGATAGTTAGACAGTTGAAATTTTCACAAATGATGTATTTCTGTTGCCGCTGTAACAACAAATACTAAAAACCAGAATACGATAAATATTTAAGGGGGCTCCCATACAACATACATATTCCTTTGCCGTTTTTATAGATAACTAGCGTCCGCCCGCGACTTTGTCCGCGTGTACTTCAGGATGTATTCTACTTGTTCGATAGGCACAGGTGACGTATATGACAAATTATTGTACAGCATAAGGTACAAAATAGTGTTTATTCTGTTACGTAGTCTAATAATTGCGCGCGAGTTCGACTCGCACTTGGTCGGTTTTCAGTATTTGTTGTAATAGCAGCAACAGAAATCTGTGATAATTTCAACTGTTTATCACAGTTCATGAGATACAGCCTTATGATAGACGGACAGACAGACGGACAACGGAGTCCCGTTTTTACGCTTTGCGAACAGAAACCTAATAATTATAAACACGGCCTCTTCGCAGTTTTGACCTAGGCAATTACTTTCCGGGCAAACGACACACCCACTTAAAAGGACACCAACCTTTCACAGGGTACCCTCAAATGAGAAATCCGTGCCATACGCATTACACACCACAATAAATACCAATAAATTCAAACCCCCAAAATTCCGGTTCCCCTTTGTCATGCGGCGCGTCGGGTGCGGCATCGAAACAGATGCTTTATTCATAGCCCCGGCTAAACATTTCGAGTTGTGGATATGCTCAAGCGATTAGCGATTCGTAAACATTGTTTAAAAATATTTTTGTATGTAAAATTGCATTTGGCCTTCATCTCACATGTTGGTAAGTGAACCCAGAAGCCTCCAGCAAATGAGGCTCTAGATCAGGTTTTAACAATTTCATATAAAAAAGCATTTGCATTTGGCCTTCATCTCACATGTTGGTAAGTGAACCCAGAAGCCTCCAGCAAATGAGGCTCTAGCTCAGGTTTTAACAATTTCATATAAAAAAGCATTTGCATTTGGCCTTCATCTCACATGTTGGTAAGTGAACCCAGAAGGCTCCAGCAAATGAGGCTCTAGATCAGGTTTTAACAATTTCATATAAAAAAGCATTTGCATTTGGCCTTCATCTCACATGTTGGTAAGTGAACCCAGAAGCCTCCAGCAAATGAGGCTCTAGCTCAGGTTTTAACAATTTCATATAAAAAAGCATTTGCATTTGGCCTTCATCTCACATGTTGGTAAGTGAACCCAGAAGCCTCCAGCAAATGAGGCTCTAGCTCAGGTTTTAACAATTTCATATAAAAAAGCATTTGCATTTGGCCTTCATCTCACATGTTGGTAAGTGAACCCAGAAGCCTCCAGCAAATGAGGCTCTAGCTCAGGTTTTAACAATTTCATATAAAAAAGCATTTGCATTTGGCCTTCATCTCACATGTTGGTAAGTGAACCCAGAAGCCTCCAGCAAATGAGGCTCTAGCTCAGGTTTTAACAATTTCATATAAAAAAGCATTTGCATTTGGCCTTCATCTCACCTGATAGTAAGCTTGCACACTCAGAAGTCTCAAGCTAATGAGAAAAGTCTAGTCTAGGAGCTCTCCTAGACCTTCAATATTTTATAAAGACATCGATACCCCACACAATGGGGTAGACACGATAAAAGTATATTTTTTAAGATTTTATTATATTACATTGTGGACGTGATTTATATTGTTGCGAGCGTCCAAGTTCGAGGAATTGAAGAAAAACACGAGTTCAAAGTTCCGGAGTTTATTGATAGCACAGGTCCACAAACCAATCCTCAAAATCACGGGTCCCCCTAACAAAGTGCGTCCCTGTTTCACTGGTTCCAAGTCTTCTGCACTGAGTCCGTTCCTGGATTCTACGTACAGAGTCCTTTGGAACTACTGACGCCGATCTGTCGCTACTGACACCACGTGACACACTAGTACACTAATACTTTTCCACCTCGACTGTACTTTCGCTTTACAATTTCCTCCGGTTTCCGTTTCTTCACTTTAAATCGCGCTTATCTTAGAACTGAACTCAACTGTCGTCGGAGCTCGGCTCGCGCCTATATATACCCGGTATTGTTTCTAGATCCTTCGCAGTGATCTTCAATTTTCGAAAACTTCAGGAACATTCGAGAGCCTTCCTCGCTTTCTTTTGTTGCAATCCGACACAAAGGGGACAGATGGATCTTCCTCTCACAACACACACAAAACAAGAAGGAGATAGGAGATCCACCTCTCTTTTCATTATCTCTAGACTGTTCGAGAAGCTCCTTGACAATATGTATACCCTTACCAAATTACATCTGCAAGGGTGTCTGAGCTAAGCCTCGGACGGACAGACGGACAGAGTGAAACTATAAGGGCTCCTTGTTTGACTATGGAGTCGTAAAATATCTAAAATAGCAAAATGGTGTTATAATTAGCATAGTAGACACTGATTCCAAACCCACCAAGGCCTGTCCCTTACCTCGCCATCCGTTCGAGCTCATCGATCATGTCAGAATGTTGTGCCGTGGGCCAGGACTTGTGCGAAAAACGACCGCAGCGACCCCCGACCTTTAAAAATTATAATCTGTCGCTTTGGGAGCGTTGTAGGACACCAGTAGCTATTATGAACAAATAACGCGTCGTGATATATTTGAGTTCCGTAGTAAGTCCAACGAAAAATCTACCGATCACGGTATCATTCTGGTTTCTGTCGCAGCCTTCCAATATTGCTTAGAGCAATTTCAACAAGCAAAATTTTAAAACCGGTTTTTTATAGTTTTAAAAGTAGATCCACTAGCACAAATAGAAAAGTGGTTCCTAAAACTTTTAACTGTTATGGGATACGTACGAGAAGGTATCTGGTTCCAATTAAAGAGGAACTTCTAAGAAAAACGAAAATAAACATCTGTTACACTGTCTTGAGAAAATATATTTTAGCATTAAAATTAAATTTGTATACTAAACAATTAAATAACGATAGGTTTTCTGCCAACAAACTACTGTTGTAGTTTATCAGTAAATGAAAAAAATAATGTTTTATCATATTTTTTCTAAAATAAATGCTTTTTATATTTAACGTGCGGAACCTTCGATGCGTGAAAACGACTCGTGACAAACAGGTTCGGCTGTTTGATGTTGCAAAAATTACGTGTTGATATTGTTACAGGTCTAACGTATAAATGAGTCTGTCTGTCAGTTGAAAGTTTCACATTGATGTATTTCTGTTGCCATGCGACATGCGATGTAACATACAAATAGCGCCATCTAGTGTCGTACTCGTGTTCTTCCGCTACTTAAAATACCGCTGCTTTAAATTGATAGCGGAAATCGAGGAGCATTCTTTAGATTGGTTTTATTCTGTACGGAACCCTTCGTGCGTGGGTCCTACTCGCACTGGACCTTTTTTACTGTTTTCTATTACAGTGGCAATTATTTAATTATAAATAGACATTGAAAAGTCTAAGTCCTTCGACAGAGGGAGGGGTAGACAGAAAGTGGACCCATTGCTAAGCTACGAGTTCCCTAAAAACTTAGGACTTCAAATATCTTTACAATCCTTCAAAACTAGCCTAAAACGTATTTACTTAAACATATTATTCCCTAGCAGTCTTTTCTTCTTACCTTCCTGGTCTCCTCTGATTTCCTTTTCTTCCTGATCCACCATATTTTGTCTATTGTTTATACATTATATGTATGTATAATATGCATATATATATTTATTTATGTAGCACCACTTACCCCTTGTTAATTATATGATTTTTCTACCCCAAGGTTGTCTGGAAGAGATCGCTCTTAGCGATAAGGCCGCCTTCATTGTACCTTTTATGTTTTGCTGTGTGTGTGTGTGTGTGAATTTGAATCTTTATTTAGTTCATATAGATTATTAAACCCCTTAGTAACTCAAGCAATTCTACACATTTTTCTCGGGTAACTCCATTTTGTTTTGAATATTTTCTTTCCGCATTTCTCGTAATCCATAAATAGTCATAATTCACTAGAGAGCCCCGGGAGTGGGAAGAAAAGCGTCTGTTTATACCGCGGGAGCTGGCTAACCGTAAAATTGAATATGTCCACTGGATTTGTACGGTAAAGCGAATAACATAACATGTTCTTCGATGTTTACAAAGATGTGTCGCTTCTAGAAGTGTCACCAAAATTCATAACATGTAATAATACTTTCTTCTTCAGGCCTTGTCCTCACACACGCAAACACACCCTTCACACATTATTTAACCGTCTTCGTGGTTACAGAGACGCACAAACCGGTGGTTCTGTGTTCGATTCCCAGTGGTACCTATCGATACTCGGTTTCTGCCAATGGATATTTCCTATGTCCGCCTGGCTAGCTACCATCTGTTACCTAAGTGTGCCGCCAAACAGCAGTGCTAACAGCACTGTTGTGTTCCAGTATGAAAGGTAGTAGAGCTAGCGTCCCATAAGATTGAGGGTTCTGGGCGTGCAAGTTTAATGTAACATACAATGGCGTCATCTTCACCATCAGGAGAGAAGAGTTCAAAGTGTTTAATATTTACAGAATGTATATTGCCAGTGTTGTATAAATTAAAAACAATTGGATGAAACATGCAAAAATAGTAAACAGTTTTTAAAATGTGTTCACTTCCAGCAGAGCTTTACATCGTTGTGGATGTGGTTTTGGGTTAAACCGTGTGCCGTTTCTCATTCATCATCTTCCATTGCTTGCTGCTTCAAAAAGGACTTAAGGTCGCAGAATTTCAGTTCGATTTTCATCTTATGAGTATTAATGGATTTATGAGACCACGTCGTACATTAGTAGTACAATAATTGATAACAGTTCCAGTGGACACCACTTATAACCTGGAACGAAAACCTGGGGAAGGTCGTGATAAAAATACTAAATACACACACTACACTAACTAAGCAATTTAGCTTAAGAGGCTATGTTGGTAAGACCACGTGGCCGCGTTCAAGGTTGCATTATTTTGTAGCTGTCCCTCTCCGAGCCCTATCCTACCTGAGCGCGTACGGCGAGACAACATACATTACGCGAAGTTATCCACCCGTTATTTGGATGTTTCGTAGTCCAGTGATCATTTGAAGGATACAGTATATTATGTAGCCATTTTTTCAATACAGTTTAATAATAAAATTTCAGATGTCGGTGGTTTTTCCAAATTGTTCTAAATTGATTCATACTCTTGTAAAACAGGTTCAAAGTTTGGGCTTTTTATTACCGAAAAATACAATACTTTGACGCCCTGTAACTCTGGAAGAATATATTTAAACGAAAATCTGACTCACCACCGACACAGGTATTTGTTTCTAGATTGTGTCTTGAAAATTTCATAGATTTTCATAGCTTAATACTCAGAATATGACTGGACTACGTTTGTATGGGCGCTTTGACAACAGCATACCCTCTTAATAACTGGTAACCAACGCTGTAACGCATTGGTTTAGAACCTCCATCAAAGTTTCATACTAAATTTCTGTTGCCATAATCTTTTAAATTATAATAGATAGATTTGTGTAGCAACTATCTTAAAATAGGACATCAGATTGTGATGACGCGAAATGAGTATCATTAACATACAACTTCACAGTGAATCACAATTTTCATTCAAACACTTTTTTCGATTTATTGTTCAAAGCGCCATCTATGAACCATTACCTGCGTAACTGCTATTGTAGCTAAATATAAAGTTGTAAATTAATGATATTTATTGCGCGACACTATAATTTCGTGTAATATTTTTAGCTAATTACTTATCAAATCCAGCTATTCTATTTTAAAAGATTATGGCAACAGAAATTTAGTATGTAAGTTTTACGAGAGGGATAACGTTGAAGCTTCGTTTGAATACTCTCAAGTTATAATATTATGGGAACACAATTTTACAATCCTTCAAAACTACCCTAAAACGTATTTCCTTGAACATATTTTTCCTTAGCAGCCGTATCGTCTTTCTACCTCAAGAGGTTGCCTGGAAGAGATCGCTGTTGGGGATAAGGCCGCGTTCATGTACCATTATGTGTTCTTTTATCTGTTCTTTTTTTACTGTTTTTGGTGTGTGCAAATAAATTTCATTTGAATTTGAACTGATTAAAACAATCATTTAATATATTTACGTAGCCATATTATGACCACAATCTGACAACGAATGAAGGGTGTATCTATTCCCTTGAATGTAATGATAATAACTGATTATCATGGAGATCCAAAATCAACTTACCGTCTTCATAAGGCGCTCGAAGACTGAACTCGAGATATAATCCGGGATTTGTAAATTCATTACCCTCGATAAAAGTTGACGGTAGAGATGGTCCCATGAATTAGTTATCGATAAATCAAATAAATTTTTTACTTGTACCCCCCAAAACGACAGACTTTTCTGGGACGAGAATCTGTCGAATTTTTTCAAAAATATTTACCTATACGGATGTCATGTACTATCAAAACCCTCACTCGTTATTTAAAAAAAAAATTGCGCATTTACTCATTCCAAGAACCAAGGCGGACGTGTTGTTATTATTGCTGATGATCAGTCTAGCGAATCATCATGGATTTATATTTAGATTCTAAGTAGTTATTATAACCCTTTATAAGGCACTGTCCATATAATGGACAACATACATTTTTAATAATAATATAAAAAAAACTTTTAAAACATTAAATTATATATTTACTTTTGTGCAGTTTTATTAACCTAAAGCTGCCCATTTTCTCTGCCATATGAAGGGATAAACTTAACCGCCTAGAAGTGGTCACTTTTAACTGTTTTTTACCTACTAGACAGAAAATACTTACACACAATTGACGAAGCCCTCAGTAAAATACAACCATAAATTAAAATACAAAAACAATCTGTTTATTTATTGTAATTAGTTAAAATTTAATTTAACTTCATTAATATTATTTATTTGTTTTTTTAGATTGATTATTATTTTTGACTTATATGTGAATATTTGTACGCCGCAAGGCTCAACACAGCGACCATTGTTTCATATACCTACTAAGATCTGTAATATCTATGTTGCACAAATAAATTGATTTGAGCAAATGCACACAATCGATGTCAGGTTTCGAAGCGCGTTGTTGCATCTCTAGTTGCCGGTAAATTAAAACAGGGATAAAACGGCGATAAAAAGTTTGAAGACGCTTTAAACTTGGGTGATCAGATATTTTTTACGCTCGTGTTGTACGGGGTATTAAGTTTTATTTATTTTTTAAACGACTACAAGCGTATTGTGACACCTAGATGACATAATAAAATAGCAAACAACAATCTTGAATTTGTAAGCTTTTGAAGGTTTGAAGCCTTCTGCTCAGGCACGTTTACACGCTTTATATACGAAGCCAAAAAGCGTGGGACACTTTGTAACAATTGTATAAAAGTATATTTTTCGCAATGCGACGTCATTATCAATTAGCATGCTTTGTCTAGATTAATTTATAGCATGCACGTATAGTTCCAGGCAAACAACTAGAAAAATCCAGCCAAGTGCAAGTTGGACTCGCGCTCCGAGGGTTCCGTACAAAATATGTGTAGTTAAAATACGGAAATCATAAATTATATTCACCATTTTCGATTTCGACATGTAACGCCATCTAGTGTCTAGTAGCAAAACTAATTATCGCCACTAGATGGCTTTACTAATAAGTTAAAACGCACATGTCCAAATAAATCACGGTTGTTGTATGGGAGCCCCTTTAAATATTTATTTTATTCGGCTTTTTAGTATTTGGTGTTATAGCGGCAACAAAAATACAAAATCTATGAAAATTTCAACTGTCTAACTAACACGGTTTGTGAGATACAGACTGGTGACAGACGGACAGCGGAGTCTTAGTAATAGGGTCCCGTTTTTACCCTTTGCGTATGGAACCCTAAAATGACCTTGACTGCGCAGTAAAAAAATTGGGTCTCTTTGGCGGGGCGCGTGATTCGCCGAAAAGTCCCCCTTTGCGCCCCTCTGTCGCCCGTAACGCACGACTCATCCCCACTATGCCCATTATTATTCATGTTGTGTACCTACCACCTACCATGTGTGCCACGTTAAAACCTGGACTAATCCTATTTTCTAAGGCCGAGACCACGAGATAAAACCGATTCATATCTCCATACTCAGCGTTCAGTACATTTTCTTCCTTGACCCAAATTTTGTTACAATTAGATTGGCTCCTGTCGGGTTCGGACTTTGATGTATTGACAATGTGGATATCGAGCTCAGATCATGAGCTGGTATTCTAAAACTGAACGAAACAAGTCTACTGGTCAGCTTAAAATATGTGTACACACTTCTGTTACAAAATTATAAATGAATAGATTCATTTATCATAATTATCACCTGCATAAGTCCATTGATAACCATGGTCTAAATTTGGCAGCAGTTGGACTAAATTTAGAATATGTAGTTAATAAATACCTCGACCTACACACAGTAGAAATTCCCACCGCTCGCACAAAGCGTTTCGCTTCCATTTTCGTCGTGCTACATGTAAACTATGGAATGCCCTACCATTTTCCGCGTACCCTGAATAATGTTACATGGAAATCTTCAAACCAAGAGTAAATTGGCAGCTTATACGTGTGAATATTGCTCTTGTTTTTATTTAGTTTTCACAACACAGTTTCAAATAAACCAATAAAAACAGTAGACGTAGATATTTGTACTTATCTCAGCGAAAATTTAGGGATTTTTCATTGCAATCGACCCATCCAATCAGATGACATGGGATTTTTTAGTGATCAAAGCACGAAAAAGGTTAATTTACGAGAGAGCCAGTGAGCCAGTCATTGACATCTGTCAAAGTCAGGGAAGGGATGAAGGCTTAAATAATTTTGACAGGTCAATCGAACTTAATAACAACCTGGGAAGGTACACAATATCTTCAAGCTAGTAATTAAATAAATATTTAAATGAAACCATCACGGGAATCATTAGTTACTCAGCTTAGAAGCTAATCAGTGAATCATACAAAAGGAAAATACACAAACCGTGTCTTGGCATAATTCAAGCGGTTCCAAGATCGCACCCTAAGCTATTAGGGCTGATCGGAGAACAAAGTAACAGTAATATAATAGAGCCTTATCTGATTTGTAATGTTCGCCAGTCGGGAGGTTTTTTTATCGACTTATCCGAGATTAAAGATTAGTCTGTTGTAATACCCATCTCATGGGCTTGCTAATTTTTGGAGAACGTAAATTTTCTTCTTTCTTCCGAAATTCGTAGACGAATTAATGTCTTCGACATAGCTTGGGTGTCTTCAAGTCGAGGGTGAATAGGCACCTTCTAGAACAACGCGCACCATCGTAGGCCACATCATCGCTTACCATCAGGTGAGATCGTGGCCAAGCGTTGATCTACATTCTGGAATAAAAAGATTGAAGAGTCAGTGAGGTGAAGTGGCAATGGGCAGGCCACATCGCTCAAATAACGGACAACCGATGGGTAGTAAAAGTGGCAAACGTACCGGGAAACGTGTACCGGGCCGTCCCCCTACTAGACCGACGACCTAGTTAAGTTCGCGGGGAGTCGCTGGGTGCGAGGTACCATGCAGGAGACATACTGATGAAGACTTAAAAAAGCCGGATTGAAGCCGGAAGCTTGGTGTTATTTACTAAAAAAAAAGTTACTCCAATGTTACTCAAATATTACTTTAAAGTTACTCAAATATTGATTTCTTTAACTCTTGTCAAAGGAGCGTGTAAAATAACGAAAGCAACTAAGTTTGCAGTTATTATCATATGTATAATTAAGTGATTCCCTCATTGATAGCCTGATGGATGGAGTGGAGTCATTTACAACATCTATATCAACAGATATATAATCTTAGGGATAAATCAAAGGGTCAAGAACCCCTATCTTATCCACCTAAGATTTGTTAACACACTTTTTAAAAACACTTTCCGCGAATGTCTGTAGCCCTGGCTTGGACTTATACACTTATAATTTTAAAAGGTCATAAAATAAAAGTGATTTAAGCACTCTAAGGGATTAACGCCCTCTTTTGTGCACCCCAAATACCTACTTATTTAAATACAGTCTAAACTCTATATAACGACACTCAAGGGACTGTGCATATTTTGACGTTACAGAGAGTTGTCGTTAAATGAAGAGAAGAAAAATTTGTATTAGAAACTAACAACAGTCTACACGTGCAAGCAATCCCAATTTGTAAACAAAAGAACGGATTTCTTAGAACGTTCGGTGTGTATGACGCCGATAGTCGAGTTTATAACTGACTAGGATAATACAGCGACAAAAGAACGGACACAGCTGCACAGTTTCTACTAATTTTGGCAAATTAAAAAGTACTTTTGTATACATTGTATTTAATTGTTGTCGTTATTGAGAGTGGGTGTAATGCTATATAGAGTGTATCATTGTATGGAAGACAAGCAACCAACCAAAGCCGCTTTTCGATTGATTGATTTCGTCGCTTTAGGGAGTTTGTCGTTAAATCGAGTGACGTTACATAGAGTTCACACTGTACTTTGATAACTTGAGGTAAATAATAGAAATCTTACCAACTCTTTACCAACGACGTGAAAGGCCAAACGAAATATTTACCGTATCTCATCTATTGTGGCACTCCTCAAATGTACACGAAGCGTTATATGTTTTCGTGATGAAACACGGTCACTTCACACAGGCACTATTTAGTCCACACAATAAGTTTATTTGGCGAAAACGATCTACGCGCGATGACTTCATCAGGTTCTAGCGAGAACTAAACGCTTTTTCTAGTGTGAGCACTTTCATCGACAGCTATATTTAAGCTGACGGTATTTCGAAAACAACAACAGTTAGATGCATCAAATTAAAACTTACGCACCGAGGGGTCCGTACAGAATATTAATAATTACCATAATGAAAATCATAAATAATAGGCACGGTAATATGCACCTAAAAATTCGGATGTAATGTGTGTGTAATTCGGTTGAAAAAACCACTTCGTTTGTAGCTAAATTACATACCAGATTGATGGCTTTCAACTACAAAGTTAACTTTGTAAATATAAACAAGTAAATGATAAGTAAATTTTAAAATATCTGACTGCGTCATTTTTTTAAATTTTTTATGATTTAGTTATACCCAATGTTACTCTCACAGTAAATACGAATCTAACGACACCTCTCAAGCCAAAATCCATGGAGCCGTTCAGGCAGCAGAGCGTGCCATACAATAACTCGTATACATACATACATACTCTCGAAAAACATAACCCTACTGTAACACTTTGCTTCTTGCAAATCTCAGAATTATAGGTCAACGGGAAATATCCTATAGGTTTTGGTTCTGTCTCCACAGATAGACAGACAACAAATTTCCTTTTGAGGTACGGAACCATAAAAATGAATTTATTTAGCGCGGAGCTACCGCGTTAAATAGCATAGATTAAACAGGCGCAGTGCGTCTACCATGAGTTTACGCATCGGAAATGCTGCTCAGTCGAGATGCGGGTGACAAGGACAGAGCGATAGTTAACGATACACGTAAACTCATGGTAGATGCACTGATCGTCAGATGCAAATTGCCCTAAAGACAAATACATCAGAATAACAAATCAATAGATCAAGCCACAGGCCTTAGTGGTTTGCGCTGGGAATACACTCAACGTATTTCGGACATAGGGTATGTCAGCTTTTGAAATAGCTACAGAATGCCAATTTAATCATTAATATATAAAAGATTAACTAGGTAGGTCCAACTTCGACAAAGAGGTCAACCGAAGAATCCAACTCGGCTGGGTAGCGTTCGGGAAATTACGGCATATCTTCTCGTCCAAAATACCTCAGCGTCTAAAGACAAAAGTCTTTGATCAGTACGTGTTGCCAGTGATGACATACGGAACCGAAACGTGGTCTTTTACTGTGGGCCGAATAAACAAGCTCAAAGTCACTCAGCGAGCAATGGAACGAGCTATGCTCGGAATTTCTCTACGTGATAAGGTCCGGAATGAGGAAATCCGTAGACGAACGAAGGTCACCGACATAGCTCGACGAGTCAGTGAGCTGAAGTGGCAATGGGCAGGCCACATCGCTCGAAGAACCGATAACCGGTGGGGAGTAAAGGTTCTCGAGTGGCGACCACGTACCGGGAAACGTCTACCAGGCCGTCCCCTTACTAGATGGACCGACGACCTGGTTAGAGTCGCAGGGAGTCGCTGGATGCAGGTGGCTCGGGACCGGTCGATGTGGCGTACCATGAGGGAGGCCTATGTCCAGCAGTGGACGTTTCCCGGCTGATGATGCTGATATAAAAGATACGATGCTGTTCTAAAATATATATCAATATATTTCTACGGGCACCTTTCCCAACTCATATCCCAACGTGAGACCGTTAGAAATCAAGTCGGATGATAAATCAAAAGCGCAGGAAGGCCGCACTTATCCACCGAGGATTTGTTATTCAATTTCCTCGCGGCGGCGGGGGGCGGGCGGCGCGGCGCGTTGGATCGACGCACATTTCTCATCTTCCAATCCTCGTCATTACCGTGAGAGGTTTTGTTTTGTGATCGCGGCCATTTTTAGTGTATTTTTAGTGTATTTCCTTGAGTATACAATAATTTTATATCTAGAGGAGTACCCGCGATACCCGCCATTGTTAACTATTGCTCCGTCCTTATCGCTTGCATATAAACCGAAGAGAACCGATGAAATTCGATACTCGTTATTACTTGAGTCAACAGCTTATGATAGACGCACTGTACTTTCAGGGGCGCCACCTTTGAGAAAACACAAGGTATCATCATCATCAACAGCCTATATATGTCCCCACTGGAGGGGCTCAGGCCTACTCTCCTACAGAGAGTGTATGGGCCATAGTCCACCACGCGGGCCCAGTGCGGATCGGCGGACTTCACATGCCTGTTCAAGACATGCAGGTTTCCTCACGATGTTTTCCTTCACCGTTAAGCAATCGGATAATGTACTTGAATTGAAAAACAACTCATAGGTACACGGCTGGATTCGAACCCGGTACCCTCAGATTGAGAGTCCGCGCCTTATCCACTGCGCCACCGACGCTTATATATATACATATATATATATATATACATACTGAAGATCATAAATACATAACACTCTCTTACAAAAATATAATTCTTACCTACCCAATATTAAAAATAGGCATGATTATTCATACTTATTCTTCTACAAAATAAAGTTTCAGAAAATTATATATAATTTTTAATTTGTGATTGAGAAAATATATCATTTTAAAGTGACTTTATATAGGAAAAACTTTTGCCTACGATGACTTTTAACCGACTTCTAAAAAGTAGGCGGCTCTATGTTCGGTTTAAAGAATAATTTATTTCTCAAAAGAAATTATCATTTCACTTACAGAGAAATTAAGACTGTATTATATAATTATGGTATGTAAAAAAACAGTAAACAGTTCCTCTGTATAATTCTTTTTAAAAATGTATTTTCACCGATCTCTCCGCCAACTGTTGTATTTCACTAGTGACACTAGTTCTTTTAACTCTTCCAAATTTGAAATCGGTTAGTGATTGCTGAGATTATTTGTTGTGAAAGACTGACATATAGAAACCAGAGTCAGGTCAATGATCGACCTCACAAACCCTAGTGTCAGAGTGCTTGCGACGCCATATACCTCTGCCATTGCTTATGTACTGGTAGTTACTACATTTTGGTGATAGTAACCGGGACCAACGGCTTAACCTTCCTTTCTTCCTGCCTTCCGAGCATGATACTTTTCAGACAATCAGGTGATCAAGCCTGCAATGTCCTAACCAAACTGGGGAAACTGTCTCACAGTGAATTGTGACAATGTTATCCACCGGGACTCAAAACCAGCACCCAGACTGTTCATAATACATTTTTCATCGGACGTTTTCAAAACATCATAAATTTGAAGAACAATGATTGATTGGGAAAACATCAACCAATAAAAATTAGTCCACCTGGCTGCAACGCAACCTCGGCTGATTACAGCTAATGAAATAGCTTTGAAAGACACTAAGACCGTAAATACAATTTATCTGGAAAGTTCTGTAAGCCGCTGTAAAAGCGTTGTATCCGATCGGAAGCTGCTTTAAAAAAGCTCGTAAAGAGAGTCTAGTAAAAACTCTAAGAAGCGTAAAACGCTCCGAGATCGCTATAAACCTTGCGCTTTATAAACAAAGTTGTTCTGCCGGTTGCGAAGCGCTCAGTTGTAGATAAACTTGGAGAAGTTGACTTGAGTACAAGTCAGAAACTGCTGGTGATAGAAGCAGATTTTGAAATATCCAAGGCTGTCTGGTATCGGACTTAGAATAGGATTTCACATCGCGAATGAAGTAAAAGGCGAATAGGGAAGAAAAAAAAATGCTGCGTAAAATTATCGTTTCGATCACTAAACCAACTGAAGCTAGTGATAATGTAAATATTTGTATTTCTGTAAGATAGTTTCTGAAATTATCGCAACATTTTTTTTACTAGTATGTATAATTCGACGTAGTGAGCTGAAGCGGCAATGGGCAGGCCACATCGCTGGAAGACCGGATTACAGTGAGTAAGTTTCCTCGTGTGACGACCACGATTAGAAACATGTGCAGTACCCTACTAGTTGAACCGACGACCTGATAATGGTGTCACTGGATGCAGGCGGATTGGGACCGGTTGTTGTGGCGTTAACACGAGTACACAATTAATATGTGGCGACTTTTGTACCCTGTCATATTCACCCTTAATTGTTCCTACGCAGTGTGTTGAGGGATATGTCACTTAAAGATGATTATGATACGGTACAAAAGTTGTTATATAGTGTCACGGAGCTTCAAGAAAAGAGAGAGGCGTATCCATCTATCCCTTTCGTGTCGGACATTGTCACGGAGCTTCTCGAAAAGTCTGGAGATAAAGAAAAGAGAGAGGCGTATCCATCTATCCCCTTCGTGTCGGATATTGTCAAATGACTAGCGTTGAAAGCTCTCGAATACTCGCATAAGGATTGTCAAGTGCGAAAGGGAGACCAATTCATCTATCTCCTTCGTGTCGGATACTCTCCAATGCTCCTGAAGATTCTAGATTGAAGGATCTAGAAACAATACCGGGTATATATAGGCGTGAGCCGAGCCTCGAGGACAGTTCAGTTTGAGTTGAGTTCACAGCGAAAAAGTGAAGAAACGAAAACCGGAAGAAATTGTAGAGCGAAAGTACAGTCGAGGTGGAAAAGTGTTAGTGGACTAGTGTGTCACGTGGTATCTGTATCGACAGATCGGCGTCAGTAGTGCCCAAGGACTCTGTACGTAGAATCCAGGGACGGACTCAGTGCAGACGACTCGGAACCAGTGAGACAGGGACGTACTCTGTTTGGGGGGGGGGGGGCGTGATTTTGAAGATTGATTTGTGGACTTGTGTTACCAATAAACTTCGGAACTTTGGACTCGTGTTTCTCTTCAATCTACGAACCTGGAAGCTCGTTACAATATTTTTGTACTGTAGTGTGCCATTGGACCATGTCCAACTGGACGTTTCTTGGGTGCTGCTGCTGATGTATCTATTATTCACTCTTCACGGGTTTGTTGACAGTTGTGTAATAACTTGTACCAGCCCAAAATAGGGTTCGAATAATACCAAACTCTTAGATCGGGTAGCAACGGAAATTGAATGCTGTACCACTGAAAGTTGACCTATCTGCTGTATCACGATGACTGCCCGGGACTGTCCTTTCGGAAAGTTTAAAATCGATCAAAATTCGCCGATAGCTGCGTTGATTGATAAAGTTTTAGGAAGGAAGTCTGATAAATGGGTAGATAAGTGAATTGTGGTTACATTTTGTTCAGAGGTTTCCTAATTTTTCCTGAAATCAACAATCTGAGTACAAGACTTCGCTGGCTCTGCCGCGTTGAGAGAATGGCAGGAGTAACCGCGCGGTCAATGAATAAGGGTGAGGTCTTACACTCGGCAAACACTTTCGTGTATAACGTGGACTTGTAACCAAGTCAGATATTCTGAAAAATATTTTAACATGTGCCACCTCCCAAGTCACCACAATTCGAACTGAAGCATTCTATGCGTCGCCGCTGAATTGCATCCTACAACTTTGAAATAAATCATAATCACCGTTAAGCGATCGGATAATGTACTTGAAATGAAAAAACAGCTCATAGGTACACGGCTGGATTCGAACCTGGAACCCTCAGATTGAGAGTCCACGCCTTATCCATTGCGCCACCGACGCTTCGCACTAACCTTCGACGCTAAATATAATAGATTAGATTACATCAATTAAGTGTTTAGTAAGTAGGCATGTGTTTATTAATTGTAAGGAAAAAGCAGCAATAATGGCTATTTTATTTTTATTTTTTATTATGGTCTAATTTCGACCATTGGGCGACCACTAGTGCTTTGAAATAAATGATGGGTTTGCACTTGCCCTTCATCTCACCTGATGGTAAGTGATGATTAGGCTGTTGGATGGTAAGCGTGGGCAACCAGGAGCTTCAAGCTACTACTGGATACGATACCTTGAATACCAGAATACGCTGTTAATAGCACCGCTGTTTAGCGGCAGACTTAGGTAAAATGTAGGGATAAAAAGTGGACTAAGTCCTTTTCCAGTCCTTCAATTATCCCTATAAATAAAGTCATGTTCAAAGTCATGTTCTGAGTCTCTTCGATGAAGGAAAGACAAACAAAAACAACCTCAGTTTCACATGAAAAATATTAGTATGGATGCTATGAACTTCATTGCATTTTCCATTATTTACTAGCGCTAGAATATCCAATTAATATCTAGCCCAGGCAATATACAGGTGTAGTGCACCTAGGGGCCGCAGATCTGTCAAAGTAAAGCGGTCCGTAAGTTTGGCACGCCTGTAATGTATCGCGGCCTAGGGATAGCATGATGGATGGCCGGAACGACCTTGGATTGAATTGTCTTCAAGTTTGCGGTTACAGCAGTTGAGGCTAGATTGTTTGGCATATTTTGTTGCGCTTTTGTTAGTCTTTTATACATCGGGGAAAGGGTTAGTTTAAGCGTTCAGAACATCTAATGTCAAGATTATCTTTCGTTTGTACTTTATGTGTGCATAACTGTTTATGGGGTTGCAGCTTGTGATAAAATTATTACTATAAACCGACTAAATTCAGTGTCACATGCAGTGAATAGCCGCTTATACTAGGAGCTTTGAGTTAGCTCAGTTGGGTAGAGCGTCAGTCACTGAACAACCGAGGTCTGGGTTCGATCATGGCTCGTATTAATGAGTTCCAATTAGTTATTAACGAATGATAAAAAAATCATTACCATTGGCTTTTCGGTGAAGGAAAACATCGTGAGGAAACCTGCACACTCCTGAGAAAAATTCAAAGATGTGTGTGTAGTCTACCAATCCGCACTGGTCCTGCGTGGTGGACTATGGCCCATACACTCTCTGTAGAATAGTAGGCTGGGTGATGACTATTTTCAGATTTTTAGGATAAATTTACTGCATACGTTGGCCAATGGGCGCCTGGATGCACCCTGCGTTGTACACAAAAGTAATACAGTAATTCATTTGTCTATGATTAATTTCATAGACAAACCGTTCCATTTTCAAACGTATTATCTGAAAAGCACTTGGATTGAGAAACAATTCCCAATATAAATCATTTATTACAGTCTATTTTATGATATACGCGTAGTCAAGAACAACGTCTTTTGTATCCCCTTGTAAAGTCCTAAGTACCCAACTCAATTTAAGCTTCACGTTGAAAAGTAGTATAAAACCTTTAAGCTTGTAAGTGCCCATAAATATTAGGTGTAAAGGTACTACAGCAGCTGTTTCAAGAGGGGAGGAACTGCTTTGAGACTAGAGTATTTTGTTTTATGACTTCATGAAGTTTTTGATAAAAAAGTATTACTTTCCAAAGTCTTGTACAAAGACTTTGGTTTCAATCACTCACCAGTAGTATTTCAGGTTTATGTTTACATCTGCCAAAAAATATAGGCAGTAAGGGATTATGACGCCTCTTTGGCCTAGTGGCTTGGAGTATCCGGGTTCGATTCCCACAGGGGGTGCCTATTGATACCCGGTTTGATTGGTGGAAGGGCCATTTTCTTATGTCTACTATGATGTTACTTAAGAGGTTATGCTGTTGTCAAAGCGCCCATACAAACGTAGTCCAGTCATATTTTGAGTATTAAGCTATGAAAATCTATGAAATTTTCAAGACACAATCTAGAAACAAATATCTGTGTCGGTGGTGAGTCAGATTTTCGTTTAAATATATACTTCCAGAGTTACAGGGCGTCAAAGTATTGTATTTTTCGGTAATAAAAAGCCCCAACTTTGAACCTGATTTACAAGAGTATGAATCAATTTAGAACAATTTGGAAAAACCACCGACATCTGAAATTTCATTAGTATACTGTATTAAAAAAATGGTTACATAATATACTGTATCCTTCAAATGATCCCTGGACTACGAAACATCCAAATAACGGGTGGATAATATCGCATAATGTATGCTGTCTCACCGTACGCGCTCGGGTAGGATAGGGCTCGGAGAGGGACAGCTACAAAATAATTTAACCTTGAAACCGACCACGTGGTCTTACCAACATAGCCTCTTAAGTATGCCAACAAACAACCAGTGGTGACCATAGGGCGAAGCGGTGCGACGGTGAGGGGGCGCCGAAATCAAGCGAAATACGATCGCGAGGTATCGGCTGCCGTCCTCTTTACTGTAGTATTAGGAGTAAAGAGTTAGTTGAATCTATTTTACAATAATTGATTTCAGAAATAAAGCGTATTTTAAATTCGCACCAGCCAAAAGAATTGCTAGCAGCCTTTGCAAACAGTAGCAGCACTGTCGTGTTTTGGTAAGACAAGCGGCAGAGCCATGACGTCATTGGCTTGATTATTCTGAGTAAGCACGAGAAAAGGTGAGAAGAAGGCTAAGTGCATTATAAATTAAAAATATTTTAAATCTCGTTTCAGATTTAAGGCCGCTAGACTGACATGACATTCAATTGTTTGCCTCATTTCTCCACTAATCATAACCCGTAAGAGTGAAAGCAGGAGGAGAAAGAGCGAAAAAGTACGCCTTTGTCTCAATTTACTTATAAAAAATTATTGCCATAAGTCAAAGAAATTCTAAAGCTCTCATATTAATATCAAACTTATGTCAGTTTTCAAGTTTCATTAATTGTAAATACAGTTTATCTAAAACTATATATTACTGTAACGTAATGGAGGTTACTTTTGGATTTAATTGTATCGAGAGGCATTTATGAATAAAGATAATATTATCAACATTGATAGGTATTTTTTCTACATCTACCAATCTGAGATTTCATTTTGAATGTATGATCATTCGGGTCAGAGTCATGGGACCACCTTAATGAACCAAGTAAAAATAAATAAATAAAATAAAAATAAAATAGTTTTTATTTTAGCCAAAAATATCAATTAGTATTGGAGGCCGAAAATATCTTTTAAGCTTTTAAGCTTGTAGTAGAGGTTTCCCGCTCTTCCGTTAGCATAAAGGGGTTAATTATAATAAGACGGCTTATTGTCTAACAAACACAAAAAGATATAATATTGTGTGTGTGTGTGTGTGAGGGTAAGTGAGTGTGGGGTAAAATTATGTGATAAAATGTATAAACGATTCAGTCTCATCATAAGTTAGGGTTTTTAGCCATATAGTAATAATTTCTTTACTATTATGGTACCTCATCGTATATATATTCAATACTCTGTTCATTTTGTTATAGAGTCGTGATGATTGATTCTGAAGCTGTAGTCTCGCAAAGTTTGTTTTACAGCTTTGATATTGTGCAACAGAGTCAGTCCTTCTTCCACTCAAGTCATAATCAAATACTCCATACCTATGAAACCAAACCGAGTAAGAGCCGAGCCTAGTTTGAAAGGAGCGCATGATTGCAAGCATTGAATGCAGCAAGTGCAGCGCTTTACTTAATTACAGTTCTGTTTACTGCAGCGGCGGCGAGAGCAGTCACATGCGATGTGCCACGTCTACTCCGAGAGATAGCAACGGTGTAACCCAATACCTTTTCCTTGGACACGATACTCTCTCGTAGATTAAACATCATAATCATAATCATTTTGCGCTTACCCAAACAGCGGCCCATTTAAATATCTAGTCTTGTAGCTTTTTACCTCTGAAGTTTTACTGTTTCCGCCTTTGGAAAACGATATAGCCCTGTATTTTCACAACTATACACATTTATTAGGCATAATTATTAAATTATATCCGCAAACTTTTATCGATTTCACAGTAACGCCAGGACTTTACTTTTATATTTCTATATAAATATTTCTCTGTAAAGTCAAAAGTCGACGAAATAATGTGGTTAATAACGAACTTTTCCGTAGAATACACAAAGAAGGTCCGCTTTAGAGGCATAGCCTCTAAAGAGTTTGGTCGCGAATGTGAAGTGTAGTCATCTATAATAAAACTTTGAACTAAAAAACACACATATTCCCATTGTTATAATTAGTTATTTTTTTGACAGCCAGAGAATTATTAATCGCGATGTGTAAACCGTTTGTAATCTTAAAGTCTACTCTTGCATAGATCGGCGTAATGAAATGTGTCCAAAGCATATAGGAAAAAATTTAAAACTCCTTATACACCCATCACATAAATTGATAAGATGATCGGTAAAATTAAAAAAAAAATTGTTTATTTCGTTCCATTTTTATACTATAACTAGTAACAAAGTTGAGACCTGTTAAGTATAAAAATACCTGTGATAGAAAGCCTCGCTTGATGTGTGAAATGTTATGATACTAATGTAAACACCTGTCTTTTGGAATTCCCATAAGTCTCTTTTTAATACTTTCAATATTCAAACGACCTTATACTTCTAAATAACAAAAATACCTTCAAAACCATTACAGTACTAATAAACCGTCCATGAGTTTGGGATTAGAGACGTTACTGGTATAAAAAATATAGCAATTCCAACACATTTTACACTAGCTTGTTCAGTAACGCCAAACTCCGATGTGAGCGGCCGGTGTCCAGAGCCGTGAAGTGCCCGCGACGGATTAAAAAAAACTAGTACTACTGACAATACGGCTTTTCCGCACCTTTGGTCCGCGTCAGTTTATTACGCCCCTCAATTATTTATTGTAATTTGATTGTGATATTTCTGTACACCCAAACATTTATGCACTCAATTACACACTTTATTACACCACGCACACTACAATATATATTTTATAAAATTATGTTTATGAGTGAGTGCGAGTCCGTCCATCCGTCCGTCAGTCCGTCCCGGTAAGTTAATATTGGTATTTAAATAATCTCCCGCCAAATCTAGCATAACAGCCACCAGATGAAGCTGGTGGCTGGCTCGATTAACTAACAAAATCTATTACTTGGTTAGTTTTTTAGCCTTTCATATAAACACATAATAATACTAGTGTGTTTTTACAGCTGAGTTCCAGTCGCTGTACTGTAAAATTCTAAAATATGAGCATAGGATCGATTTTAGAATTATTTTCTGTATATTTGTTAATTACAGTTGACCTAAGCGAAATTGACTAGTAGATAATAAAACAGTTCTCTCCTAGTCTATAGCCTGGAGCGATCGAGTGCACATGATCGCAGCATTGAGACTGCAGCGCTGCACGCTAGACGTTTCAAGCTTACCTTTTTTGGTGCACCGAAATTAGGCAGCTGAAAGTGCTTAATTGTCATGCTGCAGTAAAACTTTATGTATTTCCGAGATATTTCAATCCGAAGTAGAACGCTGCGGAGTTTTGTTTGCGAGCTCTAGAAGGATTTATCTTTGAAGGATTTAAAATTTCTTATACGAAATGTTTTGATTTATTTTCCGAAGTTTTATTTGGAGAACCTGGAGATAATCCTTGGAGCAAGCGAGTCTTAGAGAGGAGATTACGTCTAGTGAAACATAGTGTAGGATGTCCAGGGTTAGAAGATTCGTGTACCACAGACTGTACACGATAGGAGCTTTACTCTAGAGCTATAATTAGGAGTCAATTGAGATAATTTTCCGTCAAGTCATTTTTTTCGTACATTGCTTGTTTTATTAAAATTAAAACCATATACATGAAGTATTCCAGTAATGTAACTCACTTATTTACGAGTATCAGTACTGTGAAAGGGGAAACTGCCTACTCTACCATTATCATAGTGGGTCGGTATCGAGTTTATCTGTTTATATATTCATTCAACATAAAATAAACAGATTTTAGTAGTGTTTTTAAAAAAAGTTTTTGCTGTCACTTTTTGTGGTGTTCCGCATTGAACAAGACCATTTAGAGAAGGGTGCCTGTGTAGTCTTCATCCGAATTGAAAACAAACAAATTTTAACAAAACTTGCTTTGGGCATTTGTAAAAACTTATCAGTCTTCTTATGTCTACTTTAACACGTTTACAAACTTCTTCCTAGTCTTCTTCCTTCCTTCTTCGTTAGACTTAGACACGCAACACACGGGCTAGGTCGCGGGTTCGATTTCCGGTGGATAAATTGTCGAAATCTCGGTGAGACTCCCCAGTTTGTTTAGGTCATTGCAGTGTGAATCACCTCATTGCCTGAAAATCAAGAGGATTATGTGCTTTGGAAAGCACGTTAATCCGTCGCTCCCGGATACGATAGGTAGTGGATACATTAGCCATGTCAGAGGGCATAGCTCAACAATCCTGACACTAGGGTTTGTGAGATCGGGCGTTGACCGATGAAGAATAAGTATCAAGTGTGCGATGACAGTTCACTTGTTTACTCACGCGCATGGAACTAATTCAAAAACAAGATCTTGTGTTACATGCTAACTTTAATCCGAGCAGCTCAAGCGAGCTACAACGGGAGATAATGGTTGTCGAACATACAGAAGTTTGTTCTTGCAGTTAAGGACGTGTACAGCCTGAAAGTTAGGTGCAGGCAGTTTTATCAGCCTCCGTGGCCTAGGATTAACAATATGGAGGGTCCAAGTTCGATTCCCAGTTGTGGTACCTTTCGATTCTCGGTTTGATTCGTGGTTACTTAAGTCTGCCGCCAAACAGCAGTGTTAATACCACTGTTGTGTTCCAGTATGAAAGGTGGCAGAGCCAACGCCTCATTAGATTGAGGCTTCAGGGTGCACAAGTGGGTCGAACGGTATTTATCATCACTTACCATCAGGTGAGATGAAGGCCAAGTGCAAACCTATTATATTTATGAAATTTTAATGAAACTTGTAAATAATTAATTTAACAGACATCTTGGGGAAGTGATTTTGTTCTATAACTATGTATAATCGTGGAAAATAATATGTTTCAATTGTCATATTTATACTGAACTAGTTTCCGCCTGCGTCTTCGTCTGCGTGGATATTACTATTTATCACATGGGAACCACTTGTTCGATGGGGATCAAAAGTAGCCTATATCCTTTTCCGTCTCTTTCACTATCCCTATAAAAGTATCAGGTGATTCTGAGTTTCCGTTACGTAGTGAATGTATGATAAAATGTATATTTTAAGTGAATTTATCCCATCTTTTAATAGTTATTCGTATATTCGTAGCGGAGACAAATAAAAAAAAGATCATAACATTTTTCTTGTTCTTCATAACAACGTTCTTGAGTTGTAAGTGGTGTAAACCGACTTTGTTTTATTTATACAGCGTGTCTAATTTTACGGGCATATATAATGGCAATCAGTTGACACTAAACCACAGATTTACATAAATTTCGTTAATTAATTGTGTATTTATTTGTTCCATATCAAAATAATTGAGCACGCAATGTATTAATTACATCTAAAGAAATCGACAGCTTTACGGTTCTTTTAAACCGGCTTAAAAAAAAGGAGGAGGTTATCAATTCGACGGTTATGTTTTTTCTTTTTAAAAAAATATTTGTTACCTTAGAATTTTTGACTGTGTGAACCGATTTGGATGATTCTTTTATTTGAAAGCTGGTGGTTTCCGTGTGGTCCCATTTCAATTTGGTCCAGTTCTGACAATTGAATTCATGAGAAAACTATATAAATCTTAAATTTGCCGTAATAAAACTAGACTTTTAGGGCAATTTAAGTCGGTTTCCAGTTCTTTTTGAACGCATTTATTTGTTACACGTCATATAATGACAGTTCAATACGCTTTTTACCCTTTGTCAAGTCAATTTGGACGCAGTACATTGCTGCTCGGTCGTACTTTAAAAAATGATTAACTCTTTTTTAATTATATTCTTTTAAAAAATTGCCATCACGTAGGATTTGTACGGTCGTAAATTATATCTGGATAAATTCTACGCCCGTATGAAGTATATATACTGTATAGAAGGTCCGTGTGTATAGGTTCTTAGCCGTCCTCATACTGTAGCTACAAGCTAGTTTCCATGCACAGTCATTGCCGAACTTCAGTCGTTGCCAAGAATTCAGTAGTTTCAACAACCTACAACAAGAGTTATGATGCCAACCACGGGATAATTTGATGGTCCTCTGTGTTGTTCATGTTACAAAAGTTAATATAGACGTCTTTATGGTTGAGGGTGAAATTGATCGCTATAATGGCATGCCTAAGGTCCTCGGTTTCTGAATTTGTAAAAAGGCAGATGACGGGACAGAAAAGACCAGCAATAAGTCTGGGAATCACGAAAGCTCAAAGATTTGTATGGTGACTGAAAAGGGCCAAATGTTTGAAACTTTAAACTTCGCGGGACATCTACAATCCGAGTGTGCCGTATACTGTCAGAGAGCAATCTGACTGGTCCGTTACACCCACTCTGAATAGCGCTTTTAAAGAATATCTGACCAATGAAAGAGAAAGGCAGATATTCGTATTTTCCTGGCTATTAAAATTCAATGATATTTGTAATATTTGATTTATAATATTCAAAATTAAATCAAACAAGTTTTTAAGTATCCGACTAGGAGCAGTTTCTGTTTTTTACTACGGTTTGTAAGCCACAAAATCTTAATAAATTAAATGTAAAATTAAATAATAATAAAGTCAAATTCAATTTAAATTAATTTTAATAAATAAACAGATTACTACTAAATTTTATTTTATCGCTGCACTTTACTGAGGAATTCATCAATCATTGTTTTATGTCAAGTAGTTAAACAGATTTCATTTAAACTCTTTTAAATCATTAAGCTCTCTTAGTATGTTTTTTTGGAATGTTATTATAAGTTTTTCGTTCATCGAATTGTAATGTCTCGAAATAAGTATCATTAAAATACAACTTCATTATTCGCAGTAAATCATAATTTTAATTTTTACACACTGTTTTTTATTATTGTTCAAAACACCATCTCGGAGCGTTAGCTGCGTAACGGCTATTATAATTGTAGCTGACCATAAAGTTTATTCATTTCGTGACACTATTATTCGATATCATTTTGTCAATGTAGCATGCCATGGAGGAGGCATATTTAAAGCAGTGGTTTGTGATGATGACTCATTAAAGCCAGCTATTAGAAACTATAAAAGATAATCTCAAGAGAAATTTGTATAGAAGCATTCTGAGCAGATTCCTTCTAAGTTATAGTCTCATAGTTCTTGTAAAAACCTGATGATACCGTCGTAAATCCATTCTGACCTACGGAAACTTTTCGCGCAGTTAACGTAAAATATGGCTGCAAGGTAATGTCGATTTAAGCAGGTGGAAAAAGATTTTATTACAGTAGATCTAAAGTGGTGTATACTTGAATTACTAAATACAAATAAAGCGACATTTTTAACTTTTAGTACCGATAACACTAGTGCTTATTTGTATAAAATTATTAAATCAAGGTAATATTTTTTTCTTAAAAATAAGAGCTAGCAGACGTTTACAAGTTTTCAATAAAGCTTCTATACAAAACAACGTCACTAATAAAGCACTCTGAAGTTCTTATTTTAAAAATAATTATAGTTAAAAAAACTAAAACTAAAACACGCTTTACGAGTGTAGTACTAAAAAACTTCTTAATCCTGAAACAACTTTTATTACTCACACATCCTTTATTGTAGAGATGGAGGACGCACCTGCAGGCGTCAACTAGAAACTGTGGTCATTTATTAATTTCTTTCTCCTGTTTTAACTTGGTGCATAATTCCGCAAATAGCGGCTTTTTATTTTAAAATTTCTTGGTGAGACGGTCGGCTGAGTTTGGCGGTTTCACTGACGTTCCCGTGACACTAGGTTGATGCGTGGTTTTGTCAAGCACTTAGTGTACTTTAAGCAGTTATAGTTTTACCTAGTTTATTTAAAAACAAACATTTTGTTTAAGAATAAATATGTTACTTGTAAAATTTGGAGGGTATTTTTTAATCGTTTGACAAATACACGAAGTCGGAGTCTGCATTTTAAAAAGAGGACAAGCGTTTTAATTTAAAAAAAATATAAAAAATAATCGAGGGACCCAGGGTAGAATTTCTCCACCCAACTCCTGATTACAGGGTCAGATCAGCTCGATGCCAAATTACTGTATTGTCATTCGAATTACATACATCTAATTGCAAAGTTTCAAATCGCTGCGACGTTTAAAAGTAGATTTAAATTGACTTGCTACATTTGTTTACAACAAACATAACAAGTGAATGAAAAGGTAATTTGAAGAGAAGAAAAAAAACGAGTGCGTATTTTTTTAACTTTTAATGATTTTGATATACCCAGTGCCACTTGTATAGTAAATACAAATCTAACGTCACGTCTTAAGATGGTATGCTGTTGTCAAAGCGCCCATACGAACGTAGTCCAGTCATAATTTGAGTATTAAGCTATGAAATTCTATGAAATTTTCAAGACACAATCTAGAAACAAATATCTGTGTCGGTGGTGAGTCAGAATTTCGTTTAAATATATACTTCCAGAGTTACAGGGCGTCAAAGTATTGTATTTTTCGGTAATAAAAAGCCCCAACTTTGAACCTGTTTTACAAGAGTATGAATCAATTTAGAACAATTTGGAAAAACCACCTACAGCTGAAATTTTATTAATATACTGTATTGAAAAAATGGCTACATAATATACTGTATCCTTGAAATGATCACTGGACTACGAAACATCCAAATAACGGGTGGATAACTTCGCGTAGTGTATGCTGTCTCACCGTACGCGCTCGGGCAGGATAGGGCTCGGAGAGGGACAGCTACAAAACAATGCAACCGTGAACGCGGCCACGTGGTCTTACCAACATAGCCTCTTAAGTTAAAATCTATCGAGCCGTTTGGGCTGTTGGCCGTGCCAAACAATTATACATAAATAATCATCTCGAAAAATATAGTCCTCCTTTTGGCGCAGTCGGGTAAAATATACACAGAAAGTTATTTACAAAATGGGAAATAATGTTGTGTGACAAATTATGCACCAAGTACTAGACACTTCTAGTGGTAGGATATACATATGTATTAATAGTGGTAATGAAAAAAAAATATTCTGCATCTATCATGGATCGTCCTCTAGAATTTACCCAGAGATTCATCTGTTACGGCACAAGAAGTCATATGATGATTTTATAGGCATTCTCAAGAAAAAACATACCACAAAAGGAGAAAATGATTGATATTGTTGAACCTCAAAAGGTTTATACCGCACACGATCACTTCAATTTATCGGATCTGGTTTACCTTACTAATAAAACATATTCCTAACCCCGGCGAGTGTTTAAATTCCAGCTAAACCTTATAGCGAATCAAAACGTGGTGAATTTAGCGGGAATACGAGGGTTTGTGCATATCTCAATGCCCTTACTTTTATATGTTCTTGAAGAAAATTACGATCGGCCTCTCAAATGTTTTTATGATGATATGTTAAGGTTCTGTTGAAGTGTACTGGCCAAGTTCTATCTCTTTAAAATATTAGAAAAAAAGATACGACTCAACTAGCTCACAAAATATCTACTATCACTTTAGATTTTCTAAGAAATTGACTTTTATTTACAATGCATAAGTAGTACGAGTAGACTACTTTCGGTGTTTTAAACGTTATTGTTGCTAAATTTGGGGAAGGCGACCTCAATTTTTTTGTTGATATGGGTGACGAGAAACAGAGAGATATGGACGTATTTAAAGGAGGCTTTTCAAAAAAATGTAGAAACTAACTGGAAATCAAACTGAAATGTATTTATTAATTAATTTATTTGACAATAGGATGTCTCCTAGCGTTCATCTAATGATTCTAACCTGTGTTAGAAAAGAAAGAGACTAATTAACTATTAGTCCGTAATCCAGAAATTTTTAAGTAAATGTGTGCTTTTTGTCAGCTATGAACTGCAGGATATAACCTCCCTTTATATAATAGCTTTATAACTGACGGATAACGCACGGACTCCATGACGGTACTTCCAAAATTAAAAAGATTGGGAATAGGAGGAGTGATCGCAGTGAGTTGTTGGTGTAGGTAAGATTTTCCTTCCCATAATCTAAGATTTTTCAACACACCTGTCACTGTCTTAGAAAATATTTTCAGTGATCCTTGTCTCTAATTTTTACGATGTAATTAAATAATTCTAAAATATAAGTTCTAAGAAGAGATTATCATATCAGTCCTTGTTACGAAACTTCATGATTTAAAAAAGCATTAAGTCTACTAAAAATTAGCTTCCCATAAAAAAAAAACTTGTTTTAAAATATATTGCGAAGCAACTCTGACCTACATCCAGATTCTTAAAACTTCAAATTTAGCAAGTTTAAAGCTGGGATGCCAAGTTAGTTTATTAACTATGTCTTAGGCGTAGGTTGACTCCATCGTCCCACACAGAACGCCTACGATTTTAAAGAACTTGGCAAACTCAACAAGCGCTTTCTGCATAGTTTTCGCTTCCAACAACGTTATGTAAAAGAAAATCTCTATAGTGACACACGGGTTTATAAAATCTTTTGGAGATCGTTTGGACAGATATGTGGAATTTCCATCAACTAATCCTAAACAGTAAATACACATATATTGCGTAAAATTAGGGGATGAATAAAATTTATTAAAATTTCACCCACTTCCCTTTAAGCCATTTTAATTAAACTTGTAGACAATGATTGAAATCAGACTTCATGGACAAATGAAGTCAGTTCCTTAGTCCCTAGCTCCAGTTAGTTATTCATCATCATCAGACGGGAAAGCTCAAGTGCAGAGGTGCAATTTACTGAGGACAACAAATTTTAAAACCTCATTGCGTGATGTATTTGTTGACGTCACTCGAAATTGATCCTTGTTGCCATGAAACTAGAGATATCCGGGTTGTAACAATGTTGTCCTTAGTGAATTGCATACCTGAACCTCATCCCCTAGACTTTCTTGAACGCGTTAATTATTACTAATATAAAATTGATTTTTTGACATATTGAAGTTTTCCCATGCTCTTTAATCATGATCGTAAAATCAGGACTTGGCCGAAAAACGTCGTGTGCTATGAAACTTGGCCGGGATTTTCTGGCAGGTTTTATTGGGATATAGGTTACTCGGCTTTACGCGCGTGCCGCGGTCGTAAATATAAATTTATAGTGCGGTAGGTGCGTCGTACTTACGGAGGATAAAAAGTTTGCACTCAGTGTTAAATTTCTAAAACGTATGTGCCATTTCTATCGAGATTGGATTGAAAGGATATTTATTATAAAATGTAATCTATGAATTTTAAAGTCTTCCTTCTCATACTTGATGGTAAGCGATGATACTGACGTTGGATAGAAAGCGTGCTTATCCAGAAGCCTCAAGATAATGAGGCACTGGCTTAGCTACCAGAACACACACACACAGGTTTGGCGGAAGATTTCTTTAAAATGGTGGTAGTTAGCTAGGAATTAGTAAGAATTCGGTACCACCAACCAAACTCTAATATAATATGAATTTTGTTTGATCAATCGATTTGGATATTAGAGAAACACTAGGAAGCCAAACTTAGGGAGACCTAATTGTTAGTTTTAAATATTTTTTACTTGAGTGTAGGTACTTCAATTTCAGCTGCAGTTGAGGCGTTGAGATTCAAACCCAATATTAGCCGCGACGTAGCACTGTTCCGTTATAATTTTTTTGGATTGATTCTTTGACCTTCACGTCACTTACCATCAGATGACATAAATGTGCCAAGTGCAAACACTTTATACATGCATTTTGTTATTGACCGAATGAGCGAATTTGCAGCTTATAAGGCAAAAAGTGTTGAGTCGGACACCTCATTTTTGAAGACGGTTGAAAAACGAATCTTTAATCCACTTCAATCCCACAACACCTCACAACTTGGCCATAAAACCGTCGCATTCTAAATGAAAATAATTACCCTTGTAAACCTCAGTCGCACTGTCCTATCTGTGTACTCGGTGAACACAGTGGCGTACATCGCCAGAACATGTGGATTTACTACGCGACTGTACGCTGTACTGTGTTTGCTGTACGGAGGTACAGACGGTTAGAAAAGTATGTGAACAATTAAAGTAACATGTTCAAGATTTACTTTTTATCGTCGAAACCAAGTTGAAACCATGTTGCAACATTTTATTTGGGTTAAAAAAGTAAGTTTTCTTAGAGGGACAGATCATTGGCAGCTAGCAAAATAACCATGATATAACCATTACGTCTGTGGATTGAAATAACTATATTTCTGAATTTGATCATTAAAAATAACCAGCAGTCATAATCATAACCAGGATCATTCATAATCCGTCAAGATTTGCCTTGTGTTTTCGGTTTTGAGACTAACTACCAGGTAAAAATATTCGTGGACAAAGTACCTACCTGAGTAACACCACCACCTTACTGCGCTCACCAATTCGCCTGCCAAGCGTGGTAATTATGGCAAATCCCCGCCTAGATTAAGAGCAAAAAATGCACAAAAACAAGCCAATGGTTAGCTAGCATGTAGACATCTTCAATACAAGTCTCATATAGATGTATAGATTCATCATAACGAGGATATTTATGTTTTCTCGATCGGGTCATTTGTGTATGAATAACGGTTTTTAATGGCAGAAAAGGCCAATAAAATAGAGCCCTAACCTTGGTCGCAAACCTTGCTCTAACGTCTCAATAATCATTCGTTGAATTCCAAAGAGGTCGACATCTCTGGAATTAATTTGCGGCCAGGTCGAAATTCTCGGTCGGATTAAATGGACGGACAATACGAACTTTTTTAATAAAAACCTCTTTGGGCCGACAGGTGTGGCCCGGGGGACAGATTTATTGACTTTTCAAATTCAGCGGAATATATTTATGTAGCTTATATTAATTTGACATAAATTAATATAAAGTTGGACTTTGGAGTCTTGTGGTCGAGATCGGCAGCAGGTTGTTAGAAAAGTTTGGTATTTGTAAGTTCACGAATATTGGAAGTTAGCAGCAATTTCTCCAACAGGTTCCTTATAATATACTAGGTAGTTATTTATTGGACGGTATTTGTCATTGAATTACAAGTTATTTCTGCTTGTGTTTTTTTGGCGTCGCGTAATTTCTAATAATAATTACTCATATTTTTTAGTCTATTCATTTTTCCAATGTCCAAATTCGTGGCTAACAAGGTAAAGAGCTATACCAAAGACATTATTTTTTTTTTAAATTTAACTTAGAAACCATGCTTTGTGGGATATACTTGGCATGTTCTTAAAATTATGTCTTTTTGTAGGGTAACTATGATGTGAGTTGGACTCATTACTATTATAAAGCTGTACTGTTCCACTTTTGAAAGAGGGGCGCGAAGGTGGATGCAGAACAATAAATGCACGCGCGTTCACCCAAAAGCCTCATTCCAAAACGTTATAATTTTCACAACTTTAGCAAACCCCAGACGTGGGTTTATTCTTTTTGATGACTTGAAAATTGCCTCGTCAATCAATCAATCAATCAAATTTTTATTTGAAATAAATAGGGTACATGTCGGTCTTAAATAGTATTTCAATATGTCGCTTAACCTATTTAACTATATCAAACAGCACGCAAATAGTTGTTTACCAAAATCTTATACTCTAAAAGCTAACGGATGGATGGATACATGCATAAGTTATTTCATGAATTATGCATATCAGTGAACCTATTATAAGCACCGCTGTATTTTGGTACAATTTAATTATATCAAAGCCTAAACAAAACACTAGCGCACGCTCCTTGAATGATGGGGTGACGCAATCTGCGGGGAAGTGCGGGGGCAGCACGGGGGGTGTCGACGTCGGCCGCGCGCCTCCACCACAGAGACTAGCAGGTCTCCTTGCGAAGAACTACTGGCCGCATACAGCCAGTATACATCTAGCTGTGGTTTTAACACTATGTAAATTATATAGACAGAGTAAGCATAGCACATACAGAATGTATAAACCACAAAACACTAAAACCTTATCATCACCTGCTTTTGTTTCACGAAACAAAAACATGACAATTTCATTTGTACAAATGTACAGTATTGTCATAGCACATCCATATGTAGTAAATCAGGCCCGCAGTTAGAAGTTTTCGTCAGGAGCGTGAAAAATAAAATGTAAAATTGTTCAGTATTGTAGTAGTGAGTTGTGAGGTCAGAAGGTGCACAAGAAGCAAAAATTGATTATCTTTTCATTATATTACAGTTACCAAATATAATGCAACAGGTGTAACTAATTTATCGAGTTCGTTGGTCGATGATATTTCGAAAAAATAAATGAAGAGAGGACCCACTGCAGCGTAGCGTCTTGTGTGAGGTCTCAATTCAATATAAAAGTATATGTTTATACAAGAAAACTATATCTATAGTTTCCTTTTTATATTTATATGCATTTGCCATTAATAGTGCTTAGCTTCTTTAAACTAAATCACTGTTACTTTTTTAAACTTAGTAATTACAACGAATATAGATTTCTATCTCTTCCTCTCTGAAAATAATTTTTAATAATTATAAGAGTAAGTTAAGTGACTTTTAGTATCAAAATATTTTAATTTTAACATTTATTACGCACATAATAGAGTATGAAAATTATGCAAAATTTATATTGTAAAACATATTTTCCTTCAACTAACTTTAATTTGGATTCCAAAGTCTTTGTACTTTTTTATGTAATCACGTAATAGTTGCATTTAGGGTTCCGTACCTCAAAATGAAAAATGAACCCTTGAAGGTTTACTTCGTTGTTTATCTGTCTGTATGTCAATACCCTTTTACTCAGGAGCACGCTGAGGTTATCATCATCAATAGCCTATATATGTCCCCACTGCAGGGGCTCAGGCCTACTCTCCTACAGAGAGTGTATGGGATGTGTGGGTCGTCAGCTTCCTCATAGAGCTATGAGAATTCTACGCATGCCAAATTTTAAGGCAATTTAGGAGCAATCAAACTTTAGCATTCATAATTTAGCAGCAACCATGACTCAGTTACAGCGAGTTGTTTTTAGTGTGTCAGCTGGAGACATGGGTCTCCAGCTGACACATGCCAGGAAGGCAAACCAGTGAGGTTAGGGCTTTAGTCTATAGTCAGGCATTTAAAGCACAATTACAGCAATGAGAGCCAAAAAAATTAACGATCACATTGATAAACTGTTGGATCTACGAACGAAATACCGTGTGTAAGCTGGCGACCCGTGTCACCAGCTTACACATCTGGATCTTCGTAATTGTTCAAGTTACGATTATGTATTGTACCTCATATTTTAGAGCAAAATAGCAGCGCCAGGCTTCAAAATTTTCTAATCTCTAGTGCTAAAACTGTTTGAGCTACGAGCCGATATGTGTGTGTAAGCTGGTGACATGGGTCGCCAGCTGACACATGTTGTATCTCTGAAACTACATAAGTGAGAACTTCGTTTTAAAGATCAGATGAGACCATACAATAGGAGCGTTCACGAGTCAAAATTTCAAATCTCCTGGCTGTCTAGATTCAAAGTTATAAGCAAAAAACTATTTTCCCGCCAAAAAATTCAAAATAATCGCACGGACGCCGCTGAGCGGGCCGTTGCCGTTCCGTGCGCTACGCTACTACAATAGAGTTTCAACTTAGCCGTCATTGTTTTAAAATTCATTTTAACCTGCACTTTCGTATCGATTCAATTGGTATATTGAGCGTGTTAGACCAGGAGCCGACAGAAATAAGCAATGGTATACTACCGATTAACTTTATAGAGAGCCTATTATGCCTAGATATATTATTTAGTCACAAAATTAACCGTTTATGTACATAATTGGTCATAACAAAGGTGCTTCCGAAAGGCGATAGTTGTATTCTAAAGAAGTAAACAAGTCATAATTTTGTATGGGAACCCATATTTTGTTGAAACTTATAATAATAACCAGTAGAGTTCATTTTTGAAGTAAACGTGGATGAAGTTGAGTTCACAAGCCTACCATTTAGTTATAATATAGCTAAAAGCCGCCTTCTGAGTACGCACATTGTGACAGGCAACCATTTAGCTGGAACTGGAGCGGTGAAAATAACTAAAATTAAATGTTTGAGAAATCTATATCATGTTTTATTCAATAATTGCTACTGAAAATATACTAAATACCGAGCTCAACACTTATTGATCATAGTGATATAAGCTGTATATGTTGCACATAATATACCTCTTAAACTATGTTATATCACACCGTAAAGTGTTATTTCTTATATGTTGATTCATTACTAAACTAAATCTTGATTCCGTATTAGTAAAATTAGTAGATTTGAATTATGCACCAACGATGAAGGGTTATATTCTCACTTGACCTCAAATTTGGTGAAGGTCGTTCGTAGTCTCTCTATGAAGTTAATCGGTAGTATACCATTGCTTATTTCTGTCGGCTCCTGGTCTAACACGCTCAATATACCAATTGAATCGATACGAAAGTGCAGGTTAAAATGAATTTTAAAACAATGACGGCTAAGTTGAAACTCTATTGTAGTAGCGTAGCGCACGGAACGGCAACGGCCCGCTCAGCGGCGTCCGTGCGATTATTTTGAATTTTTTGGCGGGAAAATAGTTTTTTGCTTATAACTTTGAATCTAGACAGCCAGGAGATTTGAAATTTTGACTCGTGAACGCTCCTATTGTATGGTCTCATCTGATCTTTAAAACGAAGTTCTCACTTATGTAGTTTCAGAGATACAACATGTGTCAGCTGGCGACCCATGTCTCCAGCTTACACACACATATCGGCTCGTAGCTCAAACAGTTTTAGCACTAGAGATTAGAAAATTTTGAAGCCTGGCGCTGCTATTTTGCTCTAAAATATGAGGTACAATACATAATCGTAACTTGAACAATTACGAAGATCCAGATGTGTAAGCTGGTGACACGGGTCGCCAGCTTACACACGGTATTTCGTTCGTAGATCCAACAGTTTATCAATGTGATCGTTAATTTTTTTGGCTCTCATTGCTGTAATTGTGCTTTAAATGCCTGACTATAGTCTAAAGCCCTAACCTCACTGGTTTGCCTTCCTGGCATGTGTCAGCTGGAGACCCATGTCTCCAGCTGACACACTAAAAACAACTCGCTGTAACTGAGTCATGGTTGCTGCTAAATTATGAATGGTAAAGTTTGATTGCTCCTAAATTGCCTTAAAATTTGGCATGCGTAGAATTCTCATAGCTCTATGAGGAAGCTGACGACCCACACATGTGTATGGGCCATAGTCCACCACGCGGGCCCAGTGCGGATCGGCGGACTTCACATGCGTGTTCAAGACAATTTTTTGATGCGGTTTTCACAATCAAATAAGCCGTAGCTCTGGGCAACAAATAGGTTTTATTTCAACCAATCGGTTCACAAAAGAAAAAAAATAACTATTCGGAGCCTGCAAAGCTTAGCATTCATTCATTCGTTAAATTTCAAAGTCCTGACTGACTGACTGACTTATATATCAACACATAGCCTAATTAAAGTCTCTGGTTTTAGAGACATCAAATTTGTAGGATATGTTCTTTGTAAGTGTAGGTATTCACTAAGTAATGATTTTTAGTAATTCCACCTCTGAAAGGGTTTTTAGAGTCGACTTACCTGGAATTTCTCCTAAATTGCTTTAAATGACACCTACGCGAACACGGGATTATATTATACCTAAACACACGGGTTTCTGATAGAAAATATGTTTTTATTTTTTCTTCTTTCAAAGTACGCATCGCTTACGTCCGGGGCGGCGGAGGGCGCGGCGGGCGTGGCGGCCCTGTGGAACACGTAAAAACAAATGATAGCGAATATTATCAAGGCTCATTGTGTGTACGTGGTTTCCGCGAACATTAAATCGGTACATCTGTGAAATGAGGCAATATTGTCCAGGTAGAAATAATGCGGGACCTAGTGGGAAATTCCCTTTGATATAACCGGTCTAAACTTACGTACGCTTCATCAAATCACAGTAATATTATAAATCCTCTAAAATTACTCTTCCTCTGTCTCGCTGTTTGTTTGTTACCTTTTCACAGCTAAACGACTGAAATGTAATTCAACGACGTAAGACATATGCAAATTTCTGGATTAGAAAAAGGAAACCAAAAGTCACCTTCATCAGCCGGCAAACGTCCACAGCTGAACAAAGCCTTCCCCATGGTACGCCACAATGACAGTTGATGATGATGATGATTTGAATGGAAATGTTAACCTTTAACATATGCTTTTTATAGCAAGTATCCTGGCATTCAATTAATAATTTTATTCAATTACAATTTAATTAAATGTTTAGCATATTGCTTTATTTGTACCCTTATCTCTTTCGCTTCCGTATAAGATACTTAGACAAACTATGCAAGAAGTTTGTGGCCCAAATACATTGATAAACCCAAGATCACAATAGAAGTAAAAGCCAGTTAAAGTCTTAGGCACACTGGGAGGAGTCGAAAACTCGCGAAAAGTTTTTTATACATATCATTTTTAACTAGAAATCCCGTCCGTCCCCTGGATGTTTCCTGGCTGATGAATTGATGATGAATGCAATGAAATGTTCATGTGTTGATTTTCCTTGCGAGTGCTAACAGAGTCTTGCACCTTTGCAGTTATCATTATTATTTTCAAATGACTTTCAAAATTATTGTTATTATTGTATTTTTTTTATTATTATTGTATAATTTTGTAATTGTAAATAAGTGACTTTCTGTTCGATTAATAAGGAGTTAATTCATGGGAAAAGAAACTTTCAGAATGAGTGTGTAGTTAATTCAATTATGTTTTATGTGTGTACGCTACCTAATGTTTTCGCCAATCTTTAAACGATTTTGTTGATTTTTTCTTTTTTTAACAAGTTATTTTATCTCAGGAGTGGTCCCAATTCTATTCGAATAAAATATTCTACTCTCAAGGTATTTGGGACATGAATAGTGAATACGCTATTTTTAGTTGTTTTTTGGAAGCTAGTCCAACCGTGTTAACTAATATCTTAGCCAGTTGTGAGACGAGTTTAATGATTAATGGTGGTCTCACTACAATTCAATGAAAATGCCTATTCTACGAGTACCTCTGGTTTAAAAATTAAAGAACGAATGCCGTAATAAAAGGAGAAAAATTCGTAGTCAATGACAGTCGATTTCTGGGTTCTTTTTGAACACCGCCATTACAAATACTTTCGTGTTTCTTTCGCTTTATGTTCGTTGGCATTTAGGAGTTATATTTCTGGTGTAACTACAACTTGGGTTTTCGTGGTAAATTATATACGCTCCCGGTGTATCCCACCCCCTACAATGACTGTCCGAAAACTTTAATTCCTGTTGGATCGTGAGCGAGTGATGGGTGACTTGCGATCGTTTACAGAATTGCTTATGTTGATGCTACCTACCGCTGAAGGCCTTATGCTATCGTGATAATGATGTTGACTCGATGTTTGTTATTTTATATTTTAGTTATAGCTTTATTAAGGTTCTAGTTGAAACATCCTTCAATCCTATGTCTTGATAGTCACTTGCCATGTAATCAAATCAAATTTATTAATTACTAGCTTCTGCCCGCGGCTTCACCCGCGTGGAATTTATTTTTCGCATTAAAAAGTAGCCTATGTCCTTTCTCAGGGTCTAAAGATTGTCTGTGCCAAATTTCATCAAAATCGGTTGAGAGGTTTAAGCGGGAGAGCGTAACAGACAGACAGAGTTACTTTCGCATTTATAATATTATAAGTAGGGATTAGTAGGGAAGTAAGGATAAACATGTCGTATAGACGTTAAGGTCGGCACAGCTGGCCTATTTCAGGCATACAACAATATTTTCAGGATTCTTAAGGACAAAATGTACATTAACAAATAATCGGATTTACTTCTGTCAATAAAAAATAATAAGAAACTTTAAAATTAGCTGCCATAGTCTAATGAGATAAGACCAACTGTAAGCCCATTTTCACTAAACACTATTTCTCAAATAATAACAATAATCATCAACAGCCCCATATAATATGTCCCCAGACAGGGGCCCAGGCCTACTCTCCTACAGAGAGTGTATGGGCCGTAGTCCACCACGCGGGACCAGTGCTGATTCGCGGACTTCACATGCCTTTTCAAAACATGCAGGTTTCATTACGATGTTTTCCTTCACCGTTAAGCAATCGGATAATGTACTTGAATTGAAAAACAACTTATAGGTACATAGCTGTATTCGAACCTGGAACCTCAAATTGATATAATAATAATACCTACTAATTGCCTATTTCATTTTTTATTTGAATTATGAACAATATACATTGCGTTTGACTTAAGACTACTCGTAGAAGGAGACGCAATAATGTAACAACAAAAAACATGAATTAACGAACATATTCTTATAATTAAGTCAAATTAAAATTATAGAGGAAATGTCAGTGTTTACAATGTCATCATTCATAAAGTCATCAAAAGAATAGAGCACTTTTGCAACAAGAAGGATTTGATGCAGTTTTTTAATTTAATTTGTTTTTACTAATATTATAAATGCGAAAATGAATTATTTGTTTGTTAGTTCGTTTTGTTGTTTCACTTCTTAACGGGTAGTCAGAATGACTTTCCTTTTTATTGGGTTTTTGGATTGATATATCGATCGGACAAATAGGTTCAGAACCCTGAAGAAATCAGGGCGAGGGAGCACTTTAGGAATGTTGGTAGCTGGTTGGGCGAAGGTCACTTGCAAGCTATCTTTTTGCGAAAAAACAGTGTTAATAGCTGTTGTGTTCTATTAATAAGCCAGTTTAAGTCGGGTTAAATGTGAGAACTATTAATAAGCACTTTCCACCTTATAAGCACCATATTTATTGAAAACAGAGAGATTTAAATATAGTAATAGGTTATAGAGCGGTCACTGGGAAACGTTTCATATAAACATTTTGATCTCAAAAGTCAACGGCATGTCAAATGTCTTGTACGGCCGCGTGACGTGATGCGACACTAGATTGAGTAACTTATTACCAATTGGTAATAAGTTTAGGATCAAAATTTTTGTTTGCTTTGTCCGGTCTATTACTATTAATATTAAATGTCTTTGATTGAAAATAATTTTTTTATTTCATTTCATTGCCTGATAAAAATTCAAGTTTCAGGGAGAGTACGAACGGACTTAAAACGAAGTGCAAAATAAAAGTACATTAAAAAGCTCAGTGACTTATCTCAAGTAGATATCCGACAATAAAATGCAATCAGGTCCTCTTTACCCGTTAAATGTTTAACGTGCCCGAAATTTGAAGTGACACGGTATAACTCAACTTTGAAAGTACTAAAACATACGTTTTATCAGCTCCGACAAGGTTTTAACGCAAAACAATAAAATAGCTGAGGACATGACGACTGTCAATAAACCCGCTCTCGAAATATCCGGTTATATCCGCTTTCATCCGGAGTAAACCGGTTAATTGGAGGATTTCATTGGGTATTTAGCTGCTGAACGTATTGCACGGTTTTGTATGTTTCAAGCTGAATGTGTTGGCTTTACAGGTTGTTATTTAATTTTGATGGCGTCCATTTTACAATATTGTCTGAATAATGAAGCTGAAATTGTGTTGATAAACTCATTTGTCCATTGTTAAATACTGCTTTCGTCCGCTTTTCGACTTTAACGCCATTAATTCCCTCTTGGTTGTGTGGTATCTTTAGAAGTTATAGGATCATCCTATGGGTTTAATTAAGGCAACTAAGGAAATTTTTAAGAATATGGGCGGTAGCACCTGTTTTATGTCTTATTTCAATCCGATCCGGTCGATTATATCGAAATTCCGGACAGTGTCCTCTTAAATTCCACGGCCAGATTCCACCATATTCCTTCTAAAACTGTCAATAATCTGACTCCACCTCATGTTAGTTTATATTTCTCAATTTCGCACGAAGCGTTTCTCTTAAGCATTTATTTGCTTACACCTAAGGAATGGCCCTATTGGCTTCTGTGGTTAAGAGGGAACAGCAGATAAAAAATTTCATATTAAATTAAGGGTTTGGGATATAGCTGTTTTCTCAACGAAACGTTAGCCAAATTCAATCATTTTGATCTTATTCTCTTTATCAAAGAATAATCTAGGCCCGTTGGTTTTGCTTTTTTCAATATTTTGTCTACAATTAGAATTATGGGCATCTCAAAACTCAAAATTTCAGAAAAAATTTCTTTCAACTTATGGTACTCATTATTTAGAGTAAACGTAACATTTTCAGAAAAAGCAAAACCAACGGGCCTAGATTATTCTTTGATAAAGAGAATAAGATCAAAATGATTGAATTTGGCTAACGTTTCGTTGAGAAAACAGCTATATCCCAAACCCTTAATTTCACGGCAAAACTAGGCAAATACCAAAAAAAGCTTCAACTGTCCTTCTCGCACAGTTCGGTTCGGGAGGCAGGGTACACTATATCACAACTATATACTGTGTATTATATGTATAAAAATAAAGTAAGCATGCATTAGTGATGTCAATAAGCTTTATCGATTTTTTCGACTAATAGTGGTGGGAAAAATATATCGATAGATACCCTTTCTCGAGCTATAATGGTTTTACCTGTTAGTTTTAATGTTTAGATTGATCTAAATAAACAAATATAAAGACAAATAATTCTAAGGAAATTTATTTTATCTCTAGAACAGAACATTTTCCCTGAAATTCTTAGTTGTTGTTACGTTTTGTTACGTGTAAATAATTAAATATGATTTATGAATAAGTGACTTATGTTTCAAATATTTTTTTAATGTTAAAGTTCGAGTCGGACTCGCATACAAAGGGTTCCGTACCACTGTAAAATATCTAAACAGAAAAAAAACACAGAAAAAACATAACATTTATTGCATGGACATCCGTTTATTTATAACTTTTTTAAAAGCTTTTTTATATTATTTTTTGTTATTTATTATTATTGAAAGTCTTGAGAGAGAACGAGAAGTTATATGGACATCGCATGTACAAATCGCTACGGAGACTATATGACCCGACACAGATATCCCGGAGATCAGCCAGCAAGAGCTTGAAATGGCTCTCCAACAACTCAAAAACCGGTCAAGAGCAAGTCGGACTCGTGCACCGAGGATTCCGTACAGAATATGAATTAATGACATACTGAAAATCATAAATAATAGGTATGGTAATATGCACCCAACAATGCTCTACCGAAAATGAAATTCTAAGCTAAATTACATATTACGAAGTTAAGTTTGTAAACATTAAAAAATCAATTTTACTGTGTTACAATTAAAAAATTCAGATTTATTCCTATGGTTGTGCTGTAAAACCTTTCTTCTTGCCAAATTTCAAGACATTAGGTCAACGGGAAATACCGTATAGATTTTGGGTTCATTGCATTTTGTACGGAAATGGTCTAAAATACAGCTATATCTTTTTATTGCGTTGACCTATAAGTTTCATTATTTGACAGATCTAAGGGACAGCAGACTGGAGTATTCGATATCACAGTGATCCTATAAGGATTCCTTTTTTCCTTTTGAGGTACTTAAAATATAATAGTATAATATGAAGTATGACAGTAGGAAATACGATAGATTTCGACGATATTATTATTCATGTCGACAAATAAAAACTTGAAATATTTTTTCCCAGTTATACATCTCATACACTTAAGACGGGATTTTTAACTCGTCTATTCTATTGTGTGAGGTGTCGTGAAATTACAGTTTTTTAACCGACTTCAAAAAAAGAGGTTATCAATGCGACCTGTATGTATGTAATATTTCCAGAACTGCCCAGTTTTCATATATGTTAGTCTATACCAGCTTCTAAAGAAGTGTGCCAAATTTCTAAAGTGTATGTTTGTTTGTCCTCGCATATATCCGGAACACACACACAAAAGAAAAACACACATAGGGTTCGTGGATTTCAACAAAGCATTCGACACACTCGAACATAGATTTATCTGGGACGCACTGGAAAAACAAGGCGTACATGCAAAATACATAAGAATACTGAAAAACATATACACAAAAAGCACCGCACAAGTGAAGCTAGAATCTACAGGCGAAGAATTTTCGATTGAGAGAGGGGTACGCCAGGGAGACCCAATTTTACCAAAAATATTTTCAGCTATCCTGGAAATGATATTCACAAATCTGGATTGGACGAATAAAGGACTAAATATAAATGGCAAAAAGCTGAGTCACCTACACTTTGCAGACAACCTGATCTTAGTTTCGGAAAACCCGAAAACCCTACAGACAATGTTCCAACAGTTAGCGGAAGAGAGCGAGAAAGCAGGCCTGTCAACGAACTTAACGAAAACAAAAGTAATGTCAAATTCCTCACAAACAGAGCCCATAACAGTAAATAATGGAGAAATAGAGTATGTAGAAATGGACAAGACTAATAACTGAATGGCAACCACGAGATAGCAAAAGAAAAAGAGGCAGACAGACTAGAAGATGGGAGGACGACATCAGACAAGTGGCGGGTCCAACATGGACCCGCATAGCGAAAGATAGAATAGAGTGGAAATCCTTAGAGGAGGCCTATGTCGAAAGACAAGCTGAAATGTAGGAACGACCGGTTACTGATACTTAATATAAAAAGATAAGTAACGTATAAAGTAAGCATATTTTTAAGAAAATTAAAACAAAAAATTAGTTCAGCAATAAAGGCTATTTTATTTAATTTATTTTTTATATATCCGGAACTACAAGTTCGATTTAAATAATCCCTTTTTTGTTTACCTAGGTATTGTAAAACTTAGGGAAGACTGCAAGTTTCATCAAAATCGGTTCAGTAGTTTTTGAGACTGGGAATGTTAAGTGTGTATTTCGGCGTTGCAGTGCAGCAGAGCAAATTTAAAATTAATGTTTTAACTGTACTGTAATCTGTATGCCGAATAAATTATTTCTATTCTATTCTATTAGTTAAATGTTTGTTACCTCAGAGCTTTTCACTGGGTGAACCGATTTGGATGATTCTTTATTATTTGAAAGCTGATGCTTTCCATGTGGTCCCATTTCAATTTGGTCCGGTTCTTAGAATGGAATCCATGAGAAAACAATATACATCTTAAATTTTCCTTAATAAAAGTAGACTTTTAGGGCAGTTGAAGTCGGTTTCTAGTTCTTTTTGAACGCTTTAACTTGTTAGTCCTTAGACTCTAGCACTCTAGGTACTAAAACACCTCTAGGTCACCTAAAGTATCGTTGGAAGACGAACGTTCGGATATGGTGAAACTAAAAGGTTTCTTTGTTGACCGTAGAACCCTAAAATAGCAACGCCATAATTTATATTGTATTTATATGTGATAGGTACTTACTAGTCAATTATATCAAATACAACCACAGTATGTCGAGACTAAACCAATATGCGAACAATAATTTCTCAAAACGTAAAACAAGGGTTGACGCACGCTCACGTCAAGTTTATTATAATTTTGAAAAATACACTCTAGCCCAGGCGGAGGGGTAGCGACTATGCGCGGCTCGCAGGGGCCTCTTTGGGATGTTATGCAGCGTTATTTGTGTGAGTGAAAGCATGTGAAAGGCTGTATGTGTGCGTACCGAATCGCGACAGCAATAACATATTCAAATACCTACTATTCTACGGAGACTTTGCTTCATTGGCGTCTTAAAGATGCTACCTAGATTGAAGGCCAGTGTCGACATGGTATTTCTAGTCAAGTTTTTACGCCTCAGTGACCTAATGGCTTCCTTCACGCTTGGATTAACCTCACGGAGGTCCCGGGTTCGATTCACAGTGGGGGTATCTATCGGTACTCGGATTACTTGGTGGTATGTCCGCCTGGCTAGCTATCACACACTGTTGTGTTCCGGTATGAAAGGTAGCAGGGCCAGTGCACAACTAGTTTGAGTCTACTGGGTGCGTACTCTCTTACTATCCAACTGCCTTATCGTCACAACACGCAAGATGAAGGCAAAATCAATATTCCTTAAAAGAAGTGCAATCCCAGACCGTTTTGTCATTTAGCATTAGGAGATATTGTGGTCAGGTGGGCAGGCCACATCGTTCGAAGAACCGGTCACCGGTAGGCAGTAAGCGCCGTCCCCCTTATAGATGGACCGACGACTTGGCTAAGGTCGCGGGGAGTCGCTGGATGCAGGCGGCCCAGGACATGAAGGAAGTCTATGTCCAGCAGTGGACGTTTCCCGGCTGATGATGATGATTATGTGGTCAGGTAAGGAAAGAAAATAGACATATCATAAAACGATTGTTTGAAAATAAAGTGAAAATTGATACTAAAATTCGAGACATCAAATTTCATACAGCCATGTTATTAGTTATGGAGATTTATTTAAAACAATTTCTTTTATATAATAATTATTGTATAAAGTATTAAATGAATGTAGCAATCTCAACTTTTTTACCTTTTTACATTGATGAATGCGCACATTAAAAACTCTTTCGTCGCGAAGCGCAAAAAATGAAATTAAACATGAGTTAGAACGCAACAAATTTAAAAACATTCTTCCGTAGGGATGGAAATGCTATTTTCATACCGCTGCTTAGATTTTGAAATTCCCACTTTCAGAGAGGAAAAGATATAAAACCCTTCGTGTATAAATAGTAACAAGATGACCTACAAATCTCCACGTTTATCGACTACGTCGTTTGACAGCAGGATGTCCGTGTTTGTCCACGTTTGTCCGTGGCAGGCCCTTCCGCGTCCTCGGGCCCTCTGACGGCCCTTTCTGTTTACACATAGGATATTCATTTATCAATCGATTGTGCTTTCATCTTGCTCACTTATTCGTGAAATTCGTTACGGCTGTCCAGCTTTCGTGTTTTCGTAAACCTTTATTTTGAAAGGTCCGTAATAGAGGCAATGAGCGGTTCATAGTTCTCGTGATAAAGAAATCCAATCAAAAACAATACTTGTCAAAAAAACCAAGTCTCGCAACTCAGTTGTTCTGCGGTAAAAAGTTGTGAGATCCATGTAATACCAAGTCGGTTATTAATTTATTCAGTCTCTACTTAAGCGACTTTCTGTCTTAATACGTTCAGTCTCTAAGACCACGATCGTGGTCTATAACAATTGAAAATCAATTGTGTCTGGAATCTCCGTACTCGAAGCATTAAGTTGTTACGTAATAATTAACAGCATCTTATAGTGAAGCATATCAATATTAAAATTCTTTAATGTTTTATATAAATATATTGAGACTTGGCCATCTTGCCAACTGGCCAACAACTTAATGCTTCGAGTACGGAGATTCCAGACACAATTGATTTTCAATTGTTATAGACCACGATCGTGGTCTTAGAGACTGAACGTATTAAGACAGAAAGTCGCTTAAGTAGAGACTGAATAAATTAATAACCGACTTGGTATTACATGGATCTCACAACTTTTTACCGCAGAACAACTGAGTTGCGAGACTTGTTTTTTTTGACAAGTATTGTTTTTGATTGGATCTCATTTCTTTTTGTATTTTGTAGACAGTTCTACTTTTTTCCTTTTCGGTACCTTCTACTTATTGTATATATGTATATCTACCAGCAACGAATTTTCTTAAAGCCCTCTCTCTGACTTATGAACTTTTCTTATTTTTGTAGGTAGCCTTCCGTTTTCTCTTTTCCGGTACTACTTCTTGAGCTTCAGCTACAGTTTTTCTAAGAGCCCACTCCCTGTCTCTATGCGTTTTTCTGGGAAGCTTTGATGTTAATTAAATACAACGCGTCAAAATCCATTGCGTAGTTTTAAAGATTTAAGTTTCCATACATAGATACATACATACATATAGACTGCGGGAAGCGACTTTGTTTTATACTATTTCATCATCAGCCGGGAAACGTCCACTGCTGAACATAGGCCTCCCTCATAGTACGCCACATCGACCGGTCCCGAGCTACCTGCATCCAGCGACTCCCTGCGACTCTGACCAGGTCGTCGGTCCATCTAGTAGGGGGACGGCCTGGTAGACGTTTTCCGGTATTTCCGGTATGTGGTCGCCACTTGAGAACCTTTACTCCCCACCGGTTATTGGTTCTTCGAGCAATGTGGCCTGTCCATTGCCACTTCAGCTCACTGACTCGTCGAGTTATGTCGGTGACCTTCGTTCGTCTACGGATTTCCCATTCCGGACCTTATCACGTAGAGTAATTCCGACCATAGCTCGTTCCATTGCTCGCTGAGTGACTTTGAACTTGTTTATTCGGCCCACAGTAAAGGACTACGTTTCAGTTCCGTATGTCATCTCTGGCAACACCCACTGATTAAAGAATTTTGTCTTTAGACGCTGAGGTATTATACTATTTAGTGATAGTGATTTTCAGTTTGTTTATTAATCAAGTTCTTCACGGAACCCTCGGTGCGCGAGTCCGTCTCGCACTTGACCCCTTTATTTTATGTATTTTATTTTTAAGGAGTTTAATTTTTTCTTATGTTTTTTTTTTACATTTCATACATAGCTAAATAGCATCGCTAAGCCTGTCTCTCGCACTTCGGTCAATACTACATTATTTAAATGCTTCAGTTTGGTGTCCGGTTGGTTTTTTAAATTCGTTATATCTTTTGAATGGAATGTCCGATTTCAATAATTCAAGAAGCTATCTACAGACATTGAAGCAGTCTTGAATATGAAATGATTTATTTTAATAAGGGTTAATATAAAGGTATGGATAACATGGTCTGATTTTGGTCGGCATTTCTATCAACTTAAAAAATAGATAAAAGTAGTTATAGTGACATAACTACAATAGTTAGACATATACCATCGTGGACTTTTTTGTTGATATTTCTGAGATGTACAATACAGTAGTACATTATTTTGATCTATCTGGTAGGGTTTAGCCAGCGTTTCCAATGTAAGCGCTAAAATATGTGTTTATTTACGACATCACATTAGAAACCTCTAAAATTATCAGTCTTGCTCTGGAAAAATACGAAATTAGGTTTACATGTCCAGTTACTCATTCATCAACAGCCTATATACGTCCCCACTGCTGGGGCTCAGGCCTACCCTCCTACAGAGAGTGTATGGGCCATAGTCCACCACGCGGGCCCAGTGCGGATCGGCGGACTTCACATGCCTTTTTCAAGACATGCAGGTTTCCTCGCGATGTTTTCCTTCACCGTTAAGCAATCGGATAATGTACTTGAATTGAAAAACAACTCATAGGTACACGGCTGGATTCGAACCCGGTACCCTCAGATTGAGAGTCCGCGTCTTATCCATTGCGCCACCGACGCTTACGCTTAGTAGTTATAGTGACATAACTACAATAGTTAGACATATACCATCGCGGACTTTTTTGTTGATCTTTCTGAGATGTACAATACAGTAGTACATTATTTTGATTTATCTGGTAGGGTTTAGCCAGCGTTTCCAATGTAAGCGCTAAAATATGTGTTTATTTACGACATCACATTAGAAACCTCTAAAATTATCAGTCTTGCTCTGGAAAAATACGAAATTAGGTTTACATGTCCAGTTACTCATTCATCAACAGCCTATATACGTCCCCACTGCTGGGGCTCAGGCCTACCCTCCTACAGAGAGTGTATGGGCCATAGTCCACCACGCGGGCCCAGTGCGGATCGGCGGACTTCACATGCCTTGTTCAAGACATGCAGGTTTCCTCACGATGTTTTCCTTCACCGTTAAGCAATCGGATAATGTACTTGAATTGAAAAACAACTCATAGGTACACGGCTGGATTCGAACCCGGTACCCTCAGATTGAGAGTCCGCGCCTTATCCATTGCGCCACCGACGCTTACGCTTAGTAGTTATAGTGACATAACTACAATAGTTAGACATACACCATCGCGGACTTTTTTGTTGATCTTTCTGAGATGTACAATACAATAGTACATTATTTTGATCTATCTGGTAGGGTTTAGCCAGCGTTTGCAATGTAAGCGCTAAAATATGTGTTTATTTACGACATCACTTTAGAAACCTCTAAAATTATCAGTGTTGCTCTGGAAAAATACGAAATTAGGTTTACATATCCAGTTACTCATTACCACCTGTAAAAGAATGGTCAAAAACGCGAGTCACAAGTCGCATTCATTGCGAATCATATGTACAGCTCCCTCTGTTGATGATAGTAGGTGGAACTAAATCGTACGTTGATTTGAGTGCCCTAAGAATCACAGTAGCTCCGAGCAGAACTAATAGATGGCGCGCAACGATCGTTGATTGTTTTGCAGTTTCAGTTAGATGGCGCTGTCGTCGATGATTCAATTAAATAATTGTACCGAATTAACTCACATTTCATGTAGTATGCTAATTTTTGAATTCCTCTTCAGTGATTTCTTCACAATTTCCATAAATTACTCAACAAAAGCCCCATTCATGAATTAAAATTCGGTGGAGGGTAAACTATCCGTATTTTCGTAAAATCTGATTCAAATATTCATAAATAGTGCTTGAATAACATAGTTTAGTACAAGTCCCAGCACATCACACACAAATCAGCACACAAAACGATGTTTTTATATTTTAATTTAATTAAAATTCAAAGAGCGATGCACAAAATGTTCCGTCAATAGCGACATCTAGCGTCTTTTTTACTGAATTAATTTTAATTTTCTGCGGTATTTTCTAGATTTTTTAGTTTTTCCTTGATTCATACACCAAACACTACTTATATTCCAAATTTGAAGCTTCTAGGTCTGCTAGAAGTGCCTTAGACTTTTGATGATCGGTCAGTCAGTCAGTGAGTGACAAAACTTTAAACTTTGACCCGTTATAATTCTTAAAATACTGGTTCAAATTGAATGAAATTTGAAATATACCGTGTCTTTACAAGCCTGCATGGTTACTGAAAATTTCAGTCTTCTAGTTTTATCCACAACGAAGTTACAGGGGGTCGAAAATGGTCTGAATTGCTTCGAGAAAAGGATGGTACGGCCGTGACGCTTTCTTGCTCGACTTGGTCTGGGGGCACTGCCGTGCCACCAGATGTCAATGGGATTATATTCCGGGAGATAAAATGGTCAATCTAAATGATTTTTCATTACCAGCTGCGTAGCGTTCACAAATCATCTCATGGAAATTGTTGGCTGTAAAAAATAGCCTCTGTCCCTGTGCATAAGATAAGGTATATTTGCGTCATATTTCATGAAGATTGGTTTTGCTGTTCAGCAGTGAAAAGGTAATAAATTAACATAATTACAGGACAGCATATACATATGTATCAACAACAACCTGTGACCACAAAAACGTTTTGTAATCGGCTTCATAGGGCCACTGTTGAACATGAGTTTCTCTCATAGATCACCATGTTGGAACTTCTATGAGGTTATCTGCCTTAATCACCACACTTGTCAAGCTGTCATGTATAGGATGCTGCTGCTTGATCCTTTCCCCTAAAGACTTTATACAATATTCTGCTAGTAATCGCATGACCCAATTATGATGCTCCGTTCCCAATGTCTTTAATTAACTTATTTCTCTGCTAAGAAAGCTAAACATTCCTCTCCGAGCGAACAACACGTGCCAGCCAAAACAAAAAAGCCTTCGGCATTCATAAATCATCAATCAGGAGTGTTATTCCACACTGTCCAAGTTAGTACGTGCTCGCAGCGTCCTGATTTATCGACTATCTACCGCGGCCGCGCGCCGCGCCCGAAACTGCCGAGTTCATTATGGAACTTCGCTAACTAGCAGACTCGCCTGTTTTCTGAGATCATTTCAAATATATATGCTCCACTTGGGGCTGGAGATTTTACAATATTTAAGCATTCCAATCATTAAAATAAAAACACTTTAGAAGTCATGAAAAGCTTTAAAACGTAAATTTCAGAGTGACATGAGCGGCGCCTGAAACATTGAGGCTATTTTGGAACGGCATTCCGACTTCAGCTTAAAGATTTAGATTAGAAGATTTAGAAGGAAGATAAAGATTCATAGTATATTCTAAAGCCTGCGTACCTATATATGTAATATTGTGAATAAATATAAGACTTTCCTCTTTGGCTGATTGAAACATTGACGCTCAGATCAAACCATCAATTGATGATGAAGATATCCACTACAAATGTTTTTAACGGGAAAAAAACTAGTAATGTTTCAGGCGAACCAGTAGTGCTTGAAATTTAAAATATTTATTGATTTGACGATTTAAAGAACCAATGACCGTGTTTCATCATTATCATCAGCTGGGATACGTCAACAGCTAAACATAGAGAATGCTACAATGACCGATCTCGAGTCACTTGCATCCAGCGACTCCTCGCGACATCGTATGCGTCATCGGTCAATCTAGCAGAGGGAAGGCCATGTAATATCGACAAAGCTCCCGCTTGATCAGTTTCAAAACCAAGTTGCTTGCATGTGGCGATCTTAGCTAGACCCGCCTTTTCTTTGTTCAATAAGGAGATAAGAAAACGCCTTTGTTTATAAGTTTTTATGACTTTTTAGGGTCGATATTAGTAGTAGTTTAGGGTCATTTTATCAAGCATCATTGTGACGTCCAACTTGCAGGACTTTCACAAATACAACAATGCTTTCTTGTTTTTTAAAGTTTTATGATCTATCGCAAAAAACTAGCAAGGCAGAGCCACTCGAGCCACGACTATATGCGAAACTGGCCCTAATGGTGGTCAGGCGGGAACTTTGTCGATAGTACATGTTCGCCCCGCGATTTAAAAAAAAATTCTAAGCTTTGTATACCTCGTGAATAGGACTATTCAATAAAAGAATAGGAATAGTGTCGTACCAAGTGGAGCAGTCTCTTTACCAGCAAACTGTTTGGAACTTCCGCCGTCGTTAGCAGAGTACTGGCATTGCTTATCTAGTTACAGCACTTTCTTACTTCGCCTGCTTTTTTGGCTCTACGATATAATGGAGGATGCAGTTTGCTATGAAACTTGTGGAGATGCCATTGTTGTATACAAGTTTAGCTGTTACGAATATTGCCCGAAGTTTTTTAACAGACCGGTGCGGTGATAAGAGAGAAAGGACATATTTCAAATCCGGCCTGCACTTTGTAAACTATTTCTAAGTGAAAAGGATAAACCTAAATATGTTTTAGAAAAATGCCGTTTCATTTTTATAGTATACGACTTCAAAAATGAGGAGGTTCTCAAATCGTCGGAATATTTTTATGTGTGTTCCCCGGTTCGGAAAACACTTTTTTGTCTGTACAATTTTTCCCTTGTTGTACAAGTAGAAAACATCAAATTTCATTTTATTGACGCCATATTTGTGTTGCATGGTTCGCGCGAACTTGATGTTTATAAATAAAAGAAACCAGACAAAATTATTCGAAAATGGTAATTAAACACCTTTATTTGATAATAAAGTTTTAAATTAGTAGTAAACAGAGTCCAGGCCGGGGCTCCATACTGAATCAAACAAAGGATTGTATTCAAATAGTCAACATTTAACGCTAGATAGTTGCGGTCACCTTGGCTTGGATGTCCGCACTCTCTGTCATCAGTGGCAACTGAAACGCACAGGGACTTGCCAGGGATAAAGCGATTACTTGGATCGACCGTAACTGGCCTGAGGCATGTACATTCGTGAAAAAAAATATGTATCAACTTTTGAACCATGTCACATTTACATTGTAGTGACATTTCCCTCAACACTTCCATGATAAACAAGCAAGGGTAAATATGACATGGCACAAAAGTGGATACATATTTTTGTGCTCGAGTGTAGTTCCGTTCCATAAAAACTAATACAATTTTACACTGGAACACGCATCTAAATGACTACAACTTACGTAAACGAGGCACATTTACCAAACGACCTAAATACGAAATCAAGGCACTTTAATACTTATTATGTTTGTTAAAATACAGCAAAAAGACTAAAATAATCCATATTCTATACAGCCATTCATTATCGACATATTATGAGAAAACGGCAGCGATGTATGTGCCTGTAAAACCAACCAAAATAAAAAGACTCCCCCAGTAATGGAAATAATTAGGGATATTAGCTCCAAGCCACGGAAAGGGGGAAATTTCCCTAATAATTGGGGCAAAGTAATGTGCGTTCATTTATTATCAAAGCGAGGTGGTAATATATCAAATCAGCATTGTAGAAAGGGACAGAAAATTTGAGTTGCTTATATATTAATATGCGAACTCTTCAAACGAAGTCATTGAGTTAAGGAATATTTTTGATGTAATAAATATGTTGTATTACTTTCAAATAAATTCTTGTAAGTTAACACCGCTGTACATTAATTAGAGAGATTAGATACTTTTTGTCCTAATGAAAATAATGGTGGTCATCGTTGGTTTAAATTAAAATAGAGCTGGTGAATCAATAATTATTGGTATTAGGCATGCGGGTTTCCGCAACCCGGCGTCGTGGGCCTATGGAGTGGTATCTTTATTGATGAAACCCCAGGTTAAAAAAAAACCGCTGGTGAGCTGGTTACAACCTCTGAGAGTGATGTTAGATAATCATCGACACAAATAACTAAATCCTGAATATTCAAAATATCATTACAAATTAAGAAAGAACAATATATTTCTGATATAACATTTCAATGCAAGAAAGCTAAGCAAATTTTGCAAACATTTGCTTAGCAATACATTATCTTGATGTACGCCTCGTAATCACCTTATTAAAACAACTGTAATAGTTAGAGAAACTGAATATATATAAGACACATAGCTAATGATTTGTAAACGCTATATCTGGCGAGCAAAAACGCTTCAATAGCGAGTGTTATCAGGCTGGTGGCGGCATCTATGATTTCATGGCATAAACTCGTAAACACTTGACTTGGAATAATTTATCATATAATTCATATATAGTTCAACCAATACCAAAATAGAATAAAATGGTACATAAATATTAAACTTAGTTAAGGGGTTCAACGGGAAAATAGTATTAGGAATTGTCTAGGAGTTGAAATATCTGAATTGAAATTAAATATATTTTCAATTTGAAATATTTAACTTAGACTAAGCAATGCACATAAATTCGACTTAATTAACTTTCTTGAGTTTCTATGACATAGACACGGGACACTGATACCCTAACAAAATATATCGATACCAAAATTTTGTAGTCCAACATATTTCGACGATCTAAAATGTATATACGAAGCGGGGAAAACAAAATAAGGCACGTTCCGATCTGCTATAAAATATCTGAAACTTGAGAAAGTTGATCGCAACTTCAACTCACTCGGGACAAAAGTTCCGTAGTTTTAATAGTGTTGGAGAGGAAATGTTTAGTTTATCGATTAATATCGATCATTGTGGCGTCATGTGAGAAGCGAATTATTTAGTCAGCGTAGAACTTCGTTACAACACAATTGTGGTTGAAGTTTCTTCACGATAGCTTCATAATTGGCTGCATTAGACATGAGCCTTGCCAGATCAACTCTCCACGAGAAGCTATTTGGCATAAACTTTATGCTTGGCAAATGGATTGCTGACAGTAAGATTTATTGCGTAGGATGCTGCCGCCATCTCTTTTACTAAGTTGCCTTTTAAGACAACGGCGGGATGATATGGGGTGATCCAGTTGCGACATGGCCTATACACCCTGGCCTTGAAGAGTCACAAGTAGCGCTTAATAAGCCCATAAGCTGCTTCTTGCGTAAACACGGAAAGATGAGATAAAGTATGCAGTTCTTGTAATTCTAGATTTGAGCAAAATATATTTTTTGCTTGCCATAACTTTTTCAAACTAATTTAGCAAGACAATTGGGTACTTGACACCTAATTAGTTTGATGTTGAATTGTATTTTATATCATAACGAACACTAAAAGAAATCCCCCTAAATAAAAATACGTAATAATTTTAATTTTTTATTTGGATTCTCCAAGATTTTAATGTCTCAAAAATTGCGAAAAATTTAGTTCCTTGAACAGTAAAATGCTTATTAGATTTCCTTTTTTAATTTAATATTGAAGGTTTTTTTATAAGGATATATATGTATAGTAACTTAAGGTTTCTGCATGAGCATCCAAATGAAGGCCAAGTCCACAGTACATGAAAAATATATTTAGGTGAACATTAATACTTCTAACCATAACAATACAACTTATGCCAACTTTCCACATTACGATCAATTCCATCGATATATTTTAAATCGATACTCAATACAACACTAGTAAAAACCAAACAGAAAAAGATAACAGAGAATAGTGGCGGAGACATCTTAATGGAATTCGTGTTTTCTCTTCTTCTAGTTCACCTTGGTTGCTACTTAGCGATTTTATAAACGTCTTCATGTAGAAATACACATTATTCGTGACTTTCCTATATTTTCTAGGAAATGGAAGTATTGAGTAAACTACATAATGGAAAAAATATATCCAGTAATATTGAGAGTGACGGAAATATTCAATAAATGTTTAACAGGGTCACCAATTTAGCTGACAACGTTGTCAATTATGGAAAATAACCTGTTGGAATCGTGGCGATTTATGGAGGAAGTTAATGTCTAACAAACATGATAATTTTGTAGTATTTGATTTATATAATTATATAAACAAAATCATAAACGTTAAACAACTGCACAGTGCATGTACATTTAATGGGTGTGCAATTAAATAAAACAAAGTTAATAATCAATATTTATTTTTGCGGCGCGCGCGATTGTATGTTATGTTGTCTCTTTCTGATACACTGATTTGTTCATTGGTGTTGTGGAGTTTGTCTCACTCATTGTAAATCGGTTGGAAAAAAGTTTTGATTGACACACACAAAAAATCCAGTAAAAGAACAGACTTCTGTACATAAAAGTCAAAAATAATTTTAAAATTTACCATTTTATATTTTTGAGATAGTCACCCAATAATTCCTTCTACAGCGTCAGATAAAACCACATAAAAGCTATGGCTATACTCAGTATTTTGTTTCCTATACAAATAGGTAATTTTTCACCATCTAATAGGCACTTTTTTAAAATCTTTTTAAAATGTTGAAATATGTTTTGGTTTCGCCTGGGTGTTCTAAATAATATAATTTCTGATACATACAAACAAACCATACAATTTCCTTCACTGCGCTGTAATATTTTTGGTATATTTCTTTTTTTAAATGATTTATTTTCTCAGCCTCTTATCTGTCAAAACATTTCATTTAACCGTCAGCCCTTCACAAGTATCACAATTAACTCCAATAAAACCCGAACTGCACTTAAAGGAGCGCGCATAAGCCGAGGGTCTTATTCAAGGTGAAGCAAAAATGTATATTCATGAGAATAAGACGAACTCTCATTTGCAAAATTAATCCGAAAGGCTGAGGCACTCATTGTTGGGACAGCTGATTTGTACTGTGTCGCTTATAGTCACTTTTACATGGGGATGGTAAAGGAATTTACTAAAGAAGTTTTTGTTGCTATTTTTAATCACACGAGCAATATTGTTGAAATACGAGTATGTCCTGAATCTTTGATACATTTAGATTTACATTTAGGTTTACATTTAGATATTTTTTGTCGGAACACTTTCAATCCAAACTTGTATAAGCTGTTATAATAATAATCATAATAAAGTTATTATTTTATGTCATAAAAGAGCCCTTACAGAAATATATAACGATAAATATAAAAATATGAAGTTATAAATGTATGATGCAAATCGACATTCAAACTTTTTTAATCATTGATTATTTTTTACATCCTGGCGGAATTTATGACATTAGTCTGTCTGTATCACAAACAAATTGATCGATATTTTAAATGCATTCTTCCTTCTATTACGATATTTAATATTCCCTTGAACATACAGATCTAACACGTGTGTCTGTATTTGCTGGAATTAGGCGATCAGGTATCTGGTGTCCGGAACAGGGCATGGACTGGATCTCTAGTTGCACTTTTATAATATCGTTGATATCTCATCAGTCATCATTGTTATTAACTGTTGTTAATAATTATTATTTTATACTTTCAGACTTCAATTTTTTCCGAATTTCACATAAAAGCTGTTTTGGAGAGTAGATTACAGATTTTTATTACTGCGTGAAAATTCCCTAACTATATCGGTTTGGATTAGGGGATGGTCAATCAGTCCGACCAAAAAGCCGCTTACACCGACTAAGGTTTCTCCTGTAAGGCAAGATCTATGTCTACGTAGCGTCAAAGACTTTTACTGAAGGGAGGCGGTTTATTAAATTTGTGATTGGACTTTTGAATTTGTAACAATTTGCTTTGTTAGCTGAGGTGATGAACAAACAGTTCTTCGGCTTTATTTAAACGGCTCTTGACGTTTCCAAACTTACAATGTGGTTGTTTGATTTTTGCTAAGGCTAAGCAGCTTCTTTCATACTCGGTAAGGGGCATTCGATCTACCAATAGAACTTATATATCGTTTATTTATACGTATATATTTATACACACCATTTAATTGACCTTTGAAGACAAAATCTGTCGCTAAGCTCGAAGTAGCTTACGTTTAGTTCATGAAGATCACGAGCCGCTCTACGCTTTTTGTTTCAACGAGTACGTGTATGTAAAAACAGCTGTGTTGCACCCTTTTCCACCAAAGCTATTAGAAGGTAAGCTAAGAAAAATAAACTATACTGCTGCTATGATACAACCGCCGCTGTTCAGCTTAGCATATTTCTGTTCGAAGTGTAGCCTAAGCCATAAGCATAACTAATAATAAAATTTAGTATAGAGATGAAACTCCCGCTCCGGTCGCGTTCTAGTTCACGATGGTAGCCTACACAACACATGCCTACACTGTTCGTCGATTTCTTAAACAACAAGTGAGAAAGGGATTGCGTGCGCCTCGCACTGCGCTCGAACACGTTGAGTCCGTTAGTTTCTATCAACATTATATCAGCCCTAGCGGGATCGGGGGCGTTGCGGTCTCAGAGGGTAAGTATGCATATATGAAGCGACTTTTTGGGCACGCATTAAGGAGATTATATTCTATACTATACTTATGCCTTAGCCTTACACAATGGTGCTCTAAACTTAGCCACATTTCCAAGAACGCTTTGAGAACATCCATGCTCTTTGAACCCTAGCGTTTACTCACCTAGTACTTTGCACCAATTTGTGTCTAACCCCACTGGAGCTATGTCCAACACGGTTGAATTCATACGAGTGATCAGTGCTGTGGTCGGTGGTCAATTTATCGATACAATTATCCGGTTTAGTTGGATTAATTCTCCTGCCCATAATTGGAACATGTATGTGACTGTGTGGCTTAATTTATATTTGGATATAAATGAAAACCTCTAAGCACGTATTACCAGATTATTTGCAATGATAGAAATACTATTCAGGGCAATATTTGTGGAGGAAAATTAATGTCAGGCTTTACTTTGCCGTCTAAATATTTGCCCAGAACAGCTGTATTTAAATAATATGTTTCAGGTCTCTATTTGTAATTTTAAAGTAAAAGTATTTGTGTGATATTAAAAAAAGCAGTATTCCGTACCTCAAAAGGAAAAAAAGGATATAAGATCACTTGTGTCTGTCTGGCAAGATCCTTTTTTTTATCAGGAACGCGTGGAGGTATATAGTTGAAATTAATATAAAATATTATTAGTGAGCGTCGGTGGCGTAATGGATAAGACTCGGGCTCTCAATCTGAGAATCCGGGTTCGAATCCAAGTTGTTTTTCAATTCAAGTACATTATCCGATTGCTTAACGGTGAAGGAAAACATCGTGAGGAAACCTGCATGTCTCAAACAGGCATGTGAAGTCCGCCAATCCGCACTGGGCCCGCGTGGTGGACTTATGGCCCATACACTCTCTGCAGTAGAGTAGGCCTGAGCCCCTGCAGTGGGGACGTATATAGGCTGATGATGATTATTATTAGTGAAAAAATCATACTTCTAAGTCAACGCAATAAAAATATACGGCCGTTTATGCCAAATGTTTTGACGATTTCCTTTGCGAGAGCAATGGAATCAAAATCTATAGGGTAATTCCCCTTGCCCAAGAATCGTGAAAGTAGGTAAGAAGTGAGGTCTAAAAGTATAGGAATAAATCTGAAAACCACATATATATATAATTGTTTATCACATTACAAATTTACATTTTCAGGTGAGATGAACATTACATAATATGGGGTACAATTTTTTCAACTGCAAAGTTAAATTTGTTCTTTGCTCGGATTCGCATTTTCGTTAGAGAATTGGTTTGGGATCGTACCTATTCTTTATGCAAAGTTGTCATACAAAACCAGTTCTGTTTATCTATGAAACTGGTTCATATCCAGAAGTAGTCTGGCTTACAAATGTAGAAAGAAACATAGAAGTAACTTTATGTACGAGTGGATAAATTGAAGCTCCTTGTTTGAAGACCAGTTTCGTCCCCATCTCTTCAATAGCAAAGCTCTTCAAAGTTTTAAAATTCATCACTGAACAAAGAATTAATTCTCAGTAGCTGCTGCAAGTCTCTAGGACGGTGAATAACTCTCAGAGGGATGTTGCAGTTAAATTAGAGTACCTGAACAACTCTCATTTAAATTTCATATCGAAGTTGCATCCGCCTTTATTCCGACAAACTTCCGCGACTTTTGTAAAGCTAGGGTTGCTCGCAAAATATTTAAATCTTTAACAGAGATTTTTGAAATATTTCTCCCACATCGTATTGGTATTTTGTCTGATTTTGCTTAAAATTTTCTTAAAATAGCATTAATGTTAATAACATTGTATGAATTAGATTTAACTAAGTAGTTTGTAATATTTTATTTTAGATAGTTATTATAAAATTACTACTTAAGCTAGAAAATTCAGTTTTTATTTTAGTAAACACCCAGTCTTACCACAAAAAATATTTTAACTCATAGTTAAATACCAGTTTAGTTAGACAGTATTAAAAATATAAACACTGCATAGTCACACATACACTTCTTTTACACATATATTTAATGCCTTACATACTATATAGGGCTTTTCTGAAAACCAGCGCTATGGCTACTGCCATAGCAGATGCTGAGATTAGTTTCTGTTTCTGTTTTCTGTTTCATAGACAATTGTTTTATTTTGTTTACCACAAAACCATATCCAACGTTTGTTTACTTAGGCACGATTTATCTTGACGTATCTTTATTTTATGTTGACACCTCTAGAAAACGTTTCATTGAAAGCATTTTTTTAAAATTTAACATATTTAGCCTTGTCGAAAAAAGGGTTGATATTCTAATAGTATATGATTTATAAAATGTTTTTGTAAACTCTTCTAGTGCTATCAACTAAAATTTTGGAACATTTTACACACGCTAGCCTGCTTTTATAGCAATTGAAATAATTTTAAGGTCCAGTCATCTTGTGAATTGGCTTTGTTTGATAATTTTAAAACAGTTTTAAGATTATTAAATAGTAGCTATTAAGCTATGAACTGTTTTAGTCGTACGGTCAGATAAAAGAAACTTATAGAACGGTTTTAAAATTTATATATTCCATGGTACTGTATCATCGGTACGCAAATTCGACTCGCTCTGTCCCGGATTTTTAATACTTTTGTTACATCTTTTCCTGACAGCTTAAGCGAATTGCACTATCCTTGCCCTTGGCCGAGTGAAGAGATTTTACAAATTGTGACAGCTTCGTATAAACTGAATAAAATCGTGCAAATTACCTGTGACGTCAGAGCTCTCGAAATTCCGTCACCTGTCAACCCCGAATAAGCCAGCATTAGGTAAATGTGATGTGACATCTTTTGGGGATGTTTTTTTCATAGCAACTGGTATTTCGTGTCTCTAGGGTTTGGTTTTGACGTAGTTATTGATTTCCAACTTTAGTGTACCTACGTTTAAAGGTCTCTACCCCTAGAAATATACTCGTAATCCGATATATGATCGGAGTCCCCCTCGGGGAAGTGATTTAACCACATAGGGGTCACAATAGATCTATCAAGGTCGCAGTGAGTGGTTGGGCCCGGTGGACCACCCCCCTTGTCTCAAATAATAATAAAAAGTACCTACATCTTGTTTTCTAAATCTTCTTCATTAATGTTAACTTAAGTCCCATTAAAAAAATCTAGCTACTATGAATCTCCGTTACGCCTTTCTAATAGGCGGACTCGTCTAATTAAATGAAATTTGACGCTGTCACTAAATACAAAAGGAATGATTTTGTACAATTAAATTAAATGTGAAACTGTAACGCTAGCATTTTTCAATACATATTTAGATTATTACTTGATGTTTGAAATAGTGTACAAGTGCAGGCCGAATTTGAAACATTTCATTTCATTAAGATACGTTGAAATGTTTAGTTGTGTAAAGGAAACAGACAGAGAGAGGGAGGACAGTGTTAATTTTGAATTTATAAGTGTAATTATCTTTTAATTTCAAAAGTGTTGACTTCATTTTGTCCAGCCAGCTACCTCCTCGCGCACTAAGGAGGCGGCACGCCATACTTATCAACTCTGGAACAACTTCGTGAAAAGGTCGATGAGCACCATCAGGGTGCAGTACAATGACGCGTTCCGCATCCTGATGGGGCTGCCGCGTTGGTGCAGTGCGTAGGGCATGTTCCCGGACTTCTTTTGCGTCATTTGGACACGTGTAGCGTCTTTCTGGAAGAGGCTGCGGGACGGGCAATGACGTTCTCGAGGCTGTGGTAGATAAGATAAGATAAGATAAGATAAGATAAACCTTTATTTGCAATAAATGTGGTACATTTCAGATGTTCAAGTAAATTATTCTAGATCACACATTTAGCCAATGTTTTGACATGCAAACAGTAATTAAAAGTAATAATATCGAGCATTTAAATTAAACAATTCTATGATGTCAAGACACGTACCTAATTGATATCTATAAGGTGTCCCATTCTAGTTTAAGCTACTGGCTCTCAGTGCACCGGAATTTAAACCGGAAGTAACGCACGCCAGGCTGTATTTGTAGTACTTATTAATTTTTGAGTTTTATGTGCCTTTTGAATAAAATTATTGTTCTCAAATTATAATAATTAATCACAAATATTTCATTCATTCCAAACCAGTGCAAGGATTTATTTGCGACGAGCTGTTATTCTAGAGCACTCAATTTAGCTCGTAGAAGCACTAGAGCTGTGAAGGACGAGAAAAGCTAAAAAATAGTAAAAATACTTTGAAAACTCAGTGGCTTACAGCCCACAAAGCCTCGGACGGTTGAAACAAGTAATCCATTAAGCCAGCGCTGTAGTTCAAATGTGAGCTTCCGAACAATTTGCCGCACATCGCGGATCCACTAGTTCACATCTCACACGCAGCGCAAGTTTTACGAGTACGGTACGAGTAACAGGAGATTTGACTGTAACAGAGGCAACAGATTTGAGATGAACTATGACATTGCGTCGGTGGCGCAATGGATAAGGCGTGGGCTCTCAATCTGAGGATTCCGGGTTCGAATCCAGCCGTGTACCTATGAGTTGTTTTTCAATTCAAGTAATCCGATTGCTTAACGGTGAAGGAAAACATCGTGAGGAAACCTGCATGTCTTAAACAGGCATGTGAAGTCCGCCGTTCCGCACTGGGCATGCGTGGTGTACTACAGCCCGGCCCATACACTTTCTGTAATCGGCTATTTTCAATTTTCGGCGTTATCGCAGACAACCTTTATCACGTTTGTCAATCTTGTTTCAAATGCGATGCAAACAATCAATACAAGTTAATAAAGAAAATAGTTTAACAGCTCTATATAGTTCACGCAGAAGTCAAACAAAACGACAATAAAGTACTTAGTTCTGAATTCAAATTTTGATTAACAATAAATCTAATAATACTCGTAATTTAATAATTTGGAAATGCGATAATTGCCGATTTGCAATATTTACAGCTCCGTACTGTAGTATATTGCGAGTTAACACTTGGACCGCGTAACCAAAGAGCAACTTGTAGTCAACTTAATATTGTCTCAACTACTGCATGGTTCTATAGACTTAAAGCCAAACATACAAACTTGATGCACGACGGGTTGGGAACCGAAATGTACTCAGTAAAACTCTCCTACTTTCCAAGGTACCTATCGGAACTCGGTTTGGTTAGTGGTAGGACATTTTATATGTCCGCCTGGATAGCTACCACCTAGTCTAGTTACCTATGTCTGCCGCAAAACAGAAGTGTCAATAGTACTGTCACTCTTCGGAGATTTCAAAGAAATGTCGTGATATAGCCCTATGTATATGCAGGGTGACGTTTTGTATGAAAGCGCATGTGTGGGTGAAATAACAAAGGATTGCCGATGCCGAGAGTTAACCTAAAATAATTATGTCGTAACTAAAAAGTGTCTTAATTTTTAGGTAGGGACTTTCCCTAGAAACATTCGTGTAGTGTAGCACTACACTCTAGTTTACATGTTACATTTGTAAGTTTTCACATTATTCAATCACAATACACTCATGGTTATACAATTTACTAGAAAACTTAATTACTCTGAACTTTCTAGAAGAAGAAAAAAAGGAAACTTGCGTATCTAGGATATGTCCTGACGCGTCCTAAATACACAACCCGACGCGCTATTACGACTTACTATGTTGAACTTTGCCAAAGTTGCTGGAAAGCGATATGTTGGTCACAGGAAGAAGTACTGGCTGTGGAACATTTGAGAGTGGATGGAAATCGCGAGTGCAGACGAACTTTTTCGCCTTGCGTTATACTAGAAAGAGCGGTAAGAATAAGCGAGTTGACAGCTAACCTTCACTAGTTGGAGAGGAACCATAATAAGAAGATCTTTCTTAAAGCTCCAGCATATTCTTATATTATACTATCTGTCGAGATAGCGGCCAAAAAATCATCAAATTTAACGGATACTATAGCTGTAGCTTCACTAAGAACTGCAAAGTCCAACTTCAGATCCAAAAGAAGTCCATCCGGACAGATTAACGAGTGAGAAAGTCTTATTTCCGAGTTGGTCCGAGCTACGTGACAGCTACAACATAAATCAGGGAGATGTAGCGTGGAACTGGACAATGCGGACATAGAGAATTTCGCCGGAACTCTGCCGCGACGGGCATATAAAGTTCCAGAGGATTCTTCCTGGAGAAATCACAGTTTTTTTCTCTTTAGATGTGATATTTTCGCAATTGTCTAATCTGGAAGTATTTAAAACTATTGCGAGATATTATAGACCAATTCAGTCACACCGTTACTTACTATAAGTGGAATTGTGATCAAACATGGTTATAGTAGGGTGGGATATCTATATTTTAGCGATGCGACCGGCTTAAAAAACGTATAATGATTCTTGCTAGAGATATTTTTGTGTTCCCTTTTTGCTTATTACATTTCCACAATAGTCCAATGATCTAAGATGAGATGAAGTATGATCTAATAAAAAAAACAGTCACATAGCGACTTAACATAAGTGATATTGTGATCCAGCATCAGATATCCATATATTTACTTGGAAACCTGTCACTATGGGCACACAAAGTTCTAATGGTTTCTTTCTGGATACATCTGCGTATTTCCCTCGAAACCTATCGTGCTAACGTACATTTGTAACAAATACCCCAACTTATATAAAAAAATTGGAATTCAGTTTTTGTTTCATCGAAATTGAACCTACCATAGATTAAATTCCAGTTTGCTGTCGATTTAGTCTTGTGTTTTGGCTCTTGATTAGGACATGCCAAAATTATAACTTCTAGTACCTACATGATTTGTACATCGTTTTGATCATCAAATCACTTCCAGCAGAGGTAATTATAGGAAATATTCGCATGCACAGCCAAATAATGTTGCAAGCATTCATGAGGTAGGCTAATTGTCGGACAGTGGATTGATTCGGTTGGCAGAGGATGGAGCTACCCAAATATTTCCAGTCGTTTCCAGAAGTCCCACATCTGGGTCGAGCTCTAACAAGCGTACACAATTAGAGAGAGGGTGTCCCGTGAGCTGCAGTTGTATTTTGTTTTATCTCGTTAGACGTCAAGAGCAAGAGTCTCAGATTTACAGCTTGCGAAGAAATGCATTCTGTGTGAAAATAAGAATCTACCTCTAAGATCCAACAATGACGCGTGGCTTTGACTTTAGAATCACCCCATTTGTTCAGTCACGACACTGTACAAGTGTACATTGCTCCACATAGATGTCGCTACTAATATAATAAATGTCGTGTTGAGATGTCGCCGAGCAATGATCTCCGTCTTATATTACAGACTTTGCTACAGAACCAGCAGTTGCATCGTTATAAAGGGGTTCTTCTTGGGGGTGTCATCGGGAATTTCACACTATGTCATACCGCGGATGGGCGTTGCAAAAGGCGACTAAGGGAAAAATATTCAGGAAATTGACAACAGCTCTACCCATGTAACCACATCTTATTGCGCTCACCTTCCAACCGTGGTCATCTATAAGGGAGGCTCGTGTTCAACAGCGGGATTAACAAAAATATCCAGTAATATTTATAGGTTACGCTAATGGTCGCTACAGCCTGAAATACTTGTTTAGAGGGTGAGAATGCGCGCGACAATTAATATGAATAAAACTAGACCATTCTGTCTCAGTTTGCCTAGTGGTCCGTCGGCGCTCAAGGTAAAATCTTACTTAGTGCCTTTGGTTCCACAATAAAAAGAAAAACTCAAAACATATTGTAACATAAAAAGCGTAAATACGTGCTGCCTGCGTCTACATGAAGGGAAAACAGCTACTCGTACATTTTCATCAGACACATTTAAGAAACTTATATCCTTCTAATCATTGTTATTCCAAGGTCATGTGCAAGCAATCAAGTGACACGTTCCGCGAATGTACAGAGCCTCGCTCTGGACTTGTACACTTGTAATTTCAAGACAACATTTTAAAATCATCAACACCCTATATAATTATATCTCCCCATTGCAGGGGCTCAGGCTTACTCTCCTAGGCCTAGAGTATATGGGCCAGCCATAGTCCACCACGCGGGCCCAGTGAGTATTGGTAGAATTGACACACACCTTTGAATTTCTTCTCAAGATGTTTTCCTTCAACGAAAAGCCAATGGTAAATATTTTTATCATAAATTCCAATTTTTTTATTTTCTGGTCTAGCTTATTTGTACAAAAATATCAAAAACGAACGAAACCGGCAGGACTTAACTCAGAAAACAAAGATGGCGTCTATAAAATTTCATTTGTCATTGTCACTCAGTACAAAAAGAATGATTTTGTTCATTTTTTTTGGATTTTTCTATACACATTTATATTATTCCTTGATTTGTACAATAGTTTAAGTACAGACCGTATTTGAAACATCTCCATCTTACAGGAATTTCGTGAAATGTCTGAATTAACATAGTTGTTGTAACAAGTTTGAATTAGTTGTAAAATATAATATTTCCGATTAAGAACGCAGTGTTTATACGGGTTTTGACTGATTCCCAACACCAATTTTCTTTGACCTATCTTCTTGAAACATTATTTACATATTCTCTAGTAATCTTATATATCGTGGAAGGTCGATATAGGGTGGTGGTGATTTTAAAGGGAGTTGCTACAGATTGTTTGCGTCTCAGCGGTTTATGAAGGCGGGTAATGGGGGTGTAGGAACGGCAGATGGGTCTTGGTTTAGGCCAGGAGATGGACGGTAAATAACAATTTTGAAATACTTAGAGCAGAATCGAAACCCAGTGGTACCCATCGATAGGGACCCATCGGTACTCGGTTTGGTTGATGGTTTATATGTCCACATGTATAGTTCCATTAGTCATTTCCAACAGTTGAAATGAAGGCCAAGTGCAAATTTTAAAAGACTTAAAAATTTAACATTTAAAAAGATTTCAGAAACTCGTAGTCGTAATTGTTCGCTATTTTCTTATTAGAGACTACGTTATCTTTAATGGTGTGAACGTCATATCGAACGTCAAGAGCACAGTAGCCAACATTCCCAGCAACATCTTACTTCTTGATAACGATAGCTTGCAGGACTTGTAGGCCTTCACATACAAGTTGTAGGCCTTCACATACAAGTTGTAGGCCTTCACATACAAGTTGTAGGCCTTCACATACAAGTTGGTCGTGTAAAAAGACTGGTAAAATATTCCCAGCGTAATAATGCTGCAAAAATCTGATTTTAACTTGTATGGTGATTCTAGGGTCCCATCACTTGGAGTCCTTTACTGGTTAGTAAGTCACTGTTATTTATGTTATACTAGCTTTTAACCGAGACTTCATCTGTGTGGATTTTAGAAATCATCCCATTCGTTCGCAAAAAAAACCCACTCTGTCCTTTTTTAAACCATCAACTATGCATCTACAAAAATCTTGTCATCATAATTGTTGGCGGATGTCCTTGCCTGACTCCACTTCCCTGGCCTCGACCGCAGCGTCTTCGTCGCAGATGAGTCAGCGAGAGATACTCTGTTGGTCTTTGTTCCAAAACTTTCTTGTTGTACTTCACCCCGCCTACGATTCAAATCGGGCTGTGTTCTTGAACATCACGCTCGCATACAGTACGACCATAAACTGGGTGGCTCTTAATACCCTCCGCGGCATATTACGTTTAGCCACCTATTAGTTGCGCGTGCTTTGTTGCGCACGCTTATAGTAAATGTCATAAACAACCTCTGTGGCCTAATGGCTAAATGTTATATATTCACAATATGGAGGTCCCGGGTTCAATTCCCAGTGGGGGTACCTATCGGTAATCGGATTGTTTGGTGGTAAGGCTTTTATATGTCCACCTAGCTAGATTTTAAATAAAACAAAGATGACTTTCTAATCCAAATATTTACTAACTCTAAGTATAAAAATACAAAATATACATGTTATGTATTTGGTTTTGCAACCACCGCTATACGTTATCAATGCATCCCATTATTTACACTAAAACGTGTATCTTCTGCGTGAATTTGATACAACCTGATTGTATGTGATTACTTATTAAGCGCTTGGCATACATAAAACATTCAATTTCTTAACATAGTGATTTTTGGGTGGGTTGACTGTACTTGTCTCACTGGTTGTACTCAAGGCCATATAAAATTTGTATAGTTGTTGTATACGAACGAAAGTTGTATAGTTTAAATCAACCAATGTCACTACCTTGAAATTGATTGATTACCTTTCGCTTAATTATTTTTGCGTAAAAGTGCGTGTTACATAGGCATTCGTTAGTGATATCATTGTTATTGGAAGTAAGACCTTAACGAGCCTATTTTGTCTTCGACAGAACAGGAGTGCCTCGGGGTCCGGACACATTTTTTTTTTTTTATTTTTTTTTATTTATTTGGCATGTCAACAGCTGTTACATTCATTATCAAGAAAAGTAAAGTACATATACATCGTAAGCTAAATGTACAGCCAATTATAGACACACACATCAGACACAGACATATTTCAACCATCATTTCAATTCAAACTAGAATTATAATTATATACATTGTACTAAATGTCATACGCTTGACTTTGCGTCTGGGAATATCAACATCATTTTCCAATACTGATTTTGTTTTATCAAATTGAGCAGACACCAATTTATATTTATTACCTACTTGTTGTACGATAACCATTCTTCCTTTATAAAATCAGCACCCTTTTCAGCAATCATAACGGTTGGGGCATTTGTGTTCCCTCTAGTGATATGCGGCATAATAGACGAATCTATTACTCGAAGCTTTTTAACACCATACACTCTGAGCCTTGGATCTACGACGGCTTCGTGGTCCCATTTAGGTCCCATTTTACACGTTCCTACGGGATGGTATATCGTGGACGTGTATTTAATTAGAAGGCACGCGAAATAATCATAGGTTCCCCAAATGTAGCCTTCACAGCCGGGTACGAGATCCTTGACAAATACTGCACCAGATTTTCTGAACGCATCCGTCTCTTCTAAGCTTACAACAAATTGCATGCCCGCTATTAAAGTATCCAAATCCCTTTTATCAGTAAAGAATCTGGGATAAATCAGTGGTGGACCAAATACTGGATCTGTGTCATTCAGAAGGATAAATCCTTTGCTTTTTGGTAGTAAAAGTAGAGGCCGTGCTGCGATTCCATCGTAGAATGACAGAGGGAATATGTTAGTAGCAATGTAAGTTGGAGGATCAGAAAAGAACTCTTTGACGTTTCTCCCGTCAAAATGGAATTGTATATCAGGAACATTTTCAAAATTGAATTCTGTTTTTATGAAAGCAATACCGTTAAGTGTAGAAGTGGTCGATAATGGTCCACTTTTCTTTTCATGTTGTGCTGAGTATTCGTAAACTTCATTAGCAAGCTGAGGACCGTCCACCATAGTAGAAGTCTTGTTCGATAATTGAATAATAAGAGCATCTGTTGTAACGTGGTCTTGAAGATTGTGTCCAACTCGCAAATCTGCAATAACTGGAATGTTTAGACTCCTCAAATGCTCTTCAGGGCCTATTCCAGACAGCATTAGAAGTTTAGCAGAATTTGCTGGCCCACTGCTAACAATGACTTCTTTGTTTGCATAAGCTGAGTAGTATCCTCCATTTTTCATATACTGCACACCAACAGCAGATTTTGTATGAGGATCAATTATGATTTTAGTTACCAAGGCACTGGTGACCACATTCAAATTTGGTCGTTTATTACGAATAGGCCTGATATATGCAGTGTTGATAGAATATCTGTGTCCATCCTTAGACGTAGACTGTCCAATATCAGTTCCTAAATTGTTTTCTCCGTTAAAATCGACAACTGGTAAACCCTTTTCTTTGAAGCCTTGTACAAGCATCATCGTATTTACGTCAACGTAAGAGAATCTCTCGACATTGACAGGACCTCCGACTGAGTGGTAACGGGTGTCGTGGGCTTCAATGTCTCTGTTGTTTTCGGATTTCTTGAAATATGGCAGCACCTGGAAGATGCAATGAAAAATGAAAAAATGAAAAATAATTTAAAAAAATTGATCGTATAAACTAAATTAATATTAAAGATAGAGTTCTTGTGGGTCTGTTTATTTGCTTTTAGGTTAGTCTGACATTTTCAATAATTAATTATTCCACGCCTCAAAAAAATATTCTAACTTTTCACATTTATCTAACGATCCTTCCTTATCCTTTTTCTAATCAGTTGAACAATGACACGGTTTCGGAAAGCAAAAAAGGCCATTAAGAAGATCGATTTCTAAATTGTAATCGATACTTACATCTCTGTAGCTCCACCCATGGTTACCCATTTCTTCCCAATCATCGTAGTCACGCCTGTTGCCTCTCATGTAGACCATGTAGTTGATAGCACTGGACCCTCCCATGGTTTTGCCTCTGTAAAATTAATTATTTTTAGTATATTTGTCAAGTAAATTGCTGAAGACCAATTCTGCCCAAACAACTCGAGATATGAGAAAGTAAAGTGACCATTTTTACTGATAAAGGTATTAAACTGCATTGTATTATATTTTTATAGGAATTTTGAAAAAATTGCAAACTTAATAAAATTTTATTGATTGTCTTGAAATTTTGTGTAGACTAGTTGTGTAGATTATTTTTATGTTTAAAATAAGCAAATAAAAGAATATTTTGCCTTCTCTATATATGGGGTATGTCTTGTTTTACATTCGATTCAGTTATCGTATAGTGTCACTCCGTTTATGACCATGTTAGTGTTCATTCGCGATACTTTACATACTTTTGTATAAGAGTAATTTACTTCCGGTCATTTGCCGAAAGATGGCACTAGTAGTAGTATACATGGCGATGTTTAGGTGTACTCGCTCAACAATGACACCACAGAACCAGTAGTTTATTTATTTAATTGCAAATTCATGTCTGTATGCTTCTTAGGGGCTTCATAGGGATTTGTTCATGGTCCTTAGAATAAATAATGAAAATTGTCACAAATAATTGCGTCATAATGTTGATCGACATAAGTGGATAATTTGATAACTTTCTGAAATAAGTGTAAACTCCGCAGTGAATTGGTCTCAGCACATTTTGTTTAGTTACATATTAATAAATAACTAAACACATTGTTACACATACAAGTTATACATAGATCATTGTTCTACAGAGTTATTTATTCTACACTTCTATTCATTTTGTATTAAAGTACACAAAACAAACAGTAACATTGAGTTTTAAGTTAAGTACAGTACAACAAATATCAACTACAGTTTAAAATACGAGTATACATATTTTTGTGCAATATAACATATTGCTATGACAATAATTTTATTAGTAAAACCGCTCAAGGTCAGGCAATACGTCGGTGAAAGAAGAGGAGTACGTATACAGTAAAGAGGAGAAATACATAAAGAAGAGACTCAAGGATAAAAAACAGTGATTGAAGCAAATACATTTAACATTACTAGTTATAGACCGGACAAAGCAAAAAAAAAATTGACCCAAAACTTATTACCAATTGGTAATAAGTCACTCGATGTTGTGTCACATCGTGTCACGCACCCGTACAAGACATTTGACGCACCGTTGACTTTCAAGATGAATTTTTTCTATGAAAAGTTACCCAATGCCCCTCTATAACCTATGATATTTAAATCTCTCTGGATTGAAGTAAGTCTTAATTTTAGGACTTATAAATCAAAAATCTTCTTTGTGGGCTAGATCTTTATACAACACACCAAATTACAATAAGGAAATTACTGTTAATGTAAGAGATAAACAGATCAAACGCGCCATTCCCGATATTTTTTTATGTTCTTAATTAATTTTAAAATAGCAGCTTTGACTGCCAGCATTTAGATTCGCGCGACCACGTTGAGAAATTTAATAAAAAATATCTTCTAAGTAAAGCAATTGTATTATAGATGTTAGGTTACTTGTGAAATTATAATAATATATAGTTCAAATATTCAGTAACTAAAAGAAAGAGCCTTGACATAGTCCCTGAATAAAAAATAGCAATTTGATTTTAGGGATGAGTGAGTAAACGTCAAACTGATGACATTAACATTTTACATAATGATTCTTTTTTAAGTATTGCGCTTCTTTGAGAAACTTATCTCTCTATGGGTTGTTTAACCTGAAAATGAACAAATACTATAAGGTCAAAGACATTTAATAGTAATAGACCGGACAAAGCAAACAAAAATTTTGATCCTAAACTTATTACCAATTGGTAATAAGTTACTCAATCTATTGTCACATCACGTCACGCGGCCGTACAAGACATTTGACATACCGTTGACTTTTGAGATCAAAATGTTTATATGAAACGTTTCCCAATGCCCGCTCTATAACCTATTACTATATTTAAATCTCTCTGTATATGGTGAACGTAAACATAGCTACGAGTATGACTCCAAACATTCCTGAACGGTATCATTTAGAGACAATCAAGAAATTTAAGTAAATGTTATGAGTTAAGGGAACGATTATCATACTTATGAATTTACTACGCATTAACTGCGATTTGTAATTTAGTAAATGTGCAGTTTCTGTTGTGTAATTTCAGATTCTGACTGCAGCTAACATCCACACCCCATATTGGGCGTGGGAGTCGCCAAAAGCGACAAGAAAATATTCTAGGAGGAGAATACCATATTTTACCTATTAATAACTTATCTGCGAAACATTAGGGATCGTGGCTAATCTGATAATCGTGACCTGAGGAATGTTGTTTCTTCAGTGAACATGCAGTTGAGAACCAAAGACCGTTTTAAAATTAGTTTTATTAGGAAAACAGCATTCTAGAAATATATAGAGAATGGTTGGATACTAATATCTGAAATTGGTAATTAGGTAAAACGAAATATTCTAGAAGAAATCTACTTTAGTTGAATTTTGCGATAAACTTAAGAAATATTATGAATTTTTATTCGTTTTGTTTGTTTGCTTGTTATATTTAATCAAAAAGTCATAAAGATAATTAGCATTTACTTTAACAGCTTTGTTTACTCACTTAAGGAAATTTAGTATTTGTCAAGACATAAAAGATGTCTGATAAGATATTATTAAAGGAACTGAATAACTTTTATACAACTCTGACTAAATTGTGAAACTTAGTAGCTTTGATTTACTTATGACATTTTGTCGATTGTTTTAATTGAATGGCATAACATATATATCTTAATTATAGAAAGATCAAATCGACGAGATGAAGTGGCGATAAGCAGGGGTATATACAACGCACGAAGAACGTGTATAAAATTGGGATTAAAAGTTCTCGAGTGGTGACCACGCACCGGCAAATGTGCATAGTCCGTTCGCTAAGTCAGATAGTATCGGTACACCCTAACGGTATTTGTAGTTGCATTGTAATAAAAAGGAGTAATTAATACACATAATTGAATTGGGGTACCAAAAATGATTTGATCGATAAAAAAAAACCCATGAACTTGCTATAAATTGCCAAATTGATAAGCATTTTATTTTAAAATAAATAGTAATAAATAATAGAAATCCTTTGATTAGAGAGGGCTTTTGCGGGGTGGCATATTTCAAAGGCGACATTGTATAAACGAAAGGACTTTGCTGTACCAAGTCGTCACTAGATGGACTGAGGCAACGACGTGGTACTGCAAGTGTCGTAGAAGGCTCGTTATGTTTTCGGGATTGTTATACAAGAAAATTCAAAATTTAATTATACTATACTACGGTGCAAATTTGAACATTGTTACGACAAACATAGTGATGATTTGGATAAAACACGAAGGTTAACATAACACTGAACTTCACAAGCTAAAAATACTCACCAAATTGTATCACTCGCTATCACGTTCAAATGTATTACTTAATTAATTAGTTATTTATGGGTTAGGGTAATAAAACTGCTTTCCGATCAATTAAATTGTATTTACAACATATTATAATATTATCCATAGTAATATTGAAAATGTACATAATTTTATGCCTAGTTCTAATGGGCCTTGTTGTTAGTAACAACCTCAAGGCTCACGGATGTCTTTACTGTCGGATCAATCAATCGAATACGTTGTCGTGATGTTAGCAAATTCACCCATAAGCCTTCGCGCTGTAAGAATGTTTGTCCTTACTGAATCCGACTACTGGTTTCAAATAAAAAATGTCTTAGGTGTCGAAATTGTCCCAACATTCTTCCGTTTCTTTCATGTCAGATATTTAACTTCTAAAAAATAAATATTTTATATTCTACTTCTACCTTTTAAAGAAATATGTCATTTGATTTAGTATTTACAATTGAATAGTAGAATAATAGAATTGAACCTGCCCTTAATACAGATCAAGTGCTTGTGTCAAATCAGTAATGGAAATCATCATTTCTATGCCAATCTTCCTTTATCATATAAGCTGCCTTTTCAGCAATCATAATGACAGGAGCATTGGTGTTACCTCTCACGATATTTGGCATTATTGATGCATCCACAACTCTCAAGTTATTAACACCATAAACTCTTAACCTTGGATCAACTACAGCATCTTCATCCCAATATGGACCCATTTTGCAGGTCCCCGAGGGATGGAATATAGTGGTAGTGTATCTTGTAAGCAAACATTCAAAGTACTCATCCGTTCCCCAATTAAAATTTGAGCAGGCGTCAACAGAACGTTTGAAGAATCTAACTCCATTTTCTTTGAAAGCTTTCGTATTTTCCAATGTAGTCACAAATTTTAATGCATCTACTAAAGTATCTAAATCACGTTTGTCTGTGAAAAACTTTGGATAAATCAACGGTTGTCCAAATACAGGATGCGTTCTGTTCAGTTTTAGAACACCTCTGCTTTTAGGTGATATTAAAACGGGTCTAACATTTATGCTATCGTAATAAGATAATGGCAAAATGTTAGTGGCCAAATATGTTGTGGGATCGGAATAGAATTCATTCAAGCTTCTTCCATCAAAATGGAACTGTATGTCAGGTACAGATTCATCTTCGTCAGCGAATTGTGTTCTTATGAAAGCACATATGTGTAACGGTCCCGTTGCAGCTAGAGGGCCATCACTTAGTCCTGATTTATAATACTTCTCGACTTCTCTGATCAATTGTTTACCATTAATAGCCGTAGAAGATTTAGTGAGCTGCATCAGCATAGCGTCAGTAGTGACGTGATCTTGCAAATTATGTCCAACTTTCAAATCTTTGACAACAGGAATATTCATTTCCTCTAAATCTTCTTCAGGTCCTATCCCAGAGAGCATCAGTATTTTGGGAGAATTGAGTCCACCAGCACTAATTATAACTTCCTTAGTAGCATATGCTTCCAGCAAATCTCCATTATAGATGTATTGTACACCATAAGATTTTTTTTCATCTTGGTCTATTAGAACATGAATAACATGGGCATTCGTTTTAATCGTCAGATTGATGCGTTTTGCTCTTATTGGCCTAATGAAAGCTGAATTAGCAGACACTCTTTGACCATCTTCTGAAGTAGTCTGAGTAATCATTGTACCTATTTGTTGTTCCCCATTAAAATCAGTTAAAGGCAGTCCAGTCTCTTGAAATGCTTTCAATAGCATTACAACATTTTGGTCTATGAATGAAAATCTTTCAACAGTTAAAGGGCCATCTGTTCCGTGATAATCTTCATCATTTCCTTCAATATCACGATTGTTTTCTGATTTCTTAAAAAAAGGTAAAACCTGAAAGGTAAAATTAAAAGCATTTTTAACAATTTAAAAAAGCAACATTATAATGCTGTCTCTCTACAATAATTTTTAAGCTTATACAATTCCTATTATTGGTTAATAACAATTGACAATGCAATGTAATGATGCAATCATTTTCGCAAAATTCCTAAGAACAAGCTAAAAATCTAAAGGTCTTAACAATTAACAACTATAAAGTCTTTAAATAACAATGGCATGTACTTCTCTGTAGCTCCAGCCGTAGTTCCCCAACTCGGACCAATTGTCATAGTCTTTTTTGTTCCCTCTCATGTAGACTAGATAGTTTATTGCACTTGATCCCCCTAAAACTCTGCCACTGTGGAAAATTATTGATTAGTCAAAAGTGCCGAATGAAAAATGTGTAAGAAGCACGCTAGAAGAGAAGATTCAATCTTACAATATCTACACTGCTGCTACTGCAATTGTGGCAGTATATATAAATATATATTAAAATAAAGTATATTATAAAAAAGTAAATATATATATATATATATATTAAAAAAGTAAAATAATTGTATGATATTTTAAAACGTTTAAAATATACAGCACCATAATAAGGAAGCCTTAAAAAGCCCCGTTTGCGAAGTAAAGCCTAAAGTCAATGTTCAAGGCAAAACAGAAGCTTCTATGATAAAACATCAACAACAGTCATATAAGGAATGCATATTCACATTTTTACAATATACATTTCACACAATTCACATATGTCACAATATTGTTATCAGATTCATGAAAAGCTTTAAAGCGTCTGGCGGAAGCTATGGCCGTCGGAAAGTCTCTGGCAGTGATCATTATTGTTTTATAATAGTATTTTATGGTATATAATATTAAAATCAGCCATCAGAATTTAAGTTAAGTTGAACCTATTTTTAGGTACCATTCTCCCTTGATACCTGTGAATCGGCCGTCTAACCAACTTAGCAGGTATGCTGGCATTCAATGTACATATAAACACTACCTGAGTCTCCACATTCTGTCTTTCAGAAAATAAGTTATGTCTGGCGGGCCTCGGATCTTGGACTATTACTGTATGTAAAAGGTTCTGTAAGAGTTAGCAGAATTCCAGACGAATCAAGTAACAAAATTCTTACATATTTTATTGTAATGGCACCAGATTTCCTAAAGCTTATTTGTATTTAAAATAGGCTGTTGAAATGGCAGCATTTTGAGTCACGTGCAAGTCTTCTTAAAATTATACTCACGTGTTAAGTATTACCTACACGAAAGACGCCTCAGTCCTTGAATAAATTAAATTGTAAATTGGGGCTTATAAATAACGCCGATGAAACTAGTAAACGCAACATTCATTTAAAGATTTCTTTTGCTTGATACGTATTATTTTGGATAATTTATTTGCAACATCAGAAGGAGCAGCAGACGTCCACAGCTGGACATAGGCCTCCCCCAACTTGCGACACAATGAATTTAGCAAATTAACACTATAACAAGTAAAAATGGAATATTACCTATAAGAATTTTCTGTGTAGAGCAATAAACAAATTTATTAATGATTGGTCTCGACCAACTTGCATCCAGCGGCTTCTCGCGACCTTGACCAAGTTGTCGGTCCATCTAGTAGAAGGACGGCCCGTTACAAATTTCCCGGAACTTGGTAAGTAAGCGATACGATTATTTCCAAACGGCAAACTAGTTTTCGCGCAACAGATAGTGTGACTGTCGAAAGTCACAACAAAATCTCATGAGAGAAAGTTTTATATTTTACTATTGGTAGCTACTTTCACTTTTTTTTTCTTGGAGGATTTTCTTTCATACCTCAACCATGCACAAGTTTGTCCTCGCTGGGCTCTGCAGCTCAACTCTTCAGGTTGAGTCCTGTAGTTCCAGTCGATGTTCGATCGGGCCAGGGTCGGAGCGAAGGCTGGCACCATTGTCACGTCGGGCTCTTCAGGACCGGCTTCGAGGAGAAGGATCTGAAGGGGAAAGGATAAAGTCCATTACATAAATTTTTAAAAAGGTGGATGGGTTTGTCCTTGGCCTTCATGGTAAGTGATGACAATGCCGTTGGATGGACGCTTACCATCCACACAGCAGTTGAATCTGCTACCTTTCATACTGGACGACAACAGTTCTATTAATTCTGCTGTTTGGGTTACATATTCAGGTAACATTGTGGTAGGTAGCCAGGCGGATAAAGATAATGTGCTACCACCAATTAAACCAAGCAGATATTAGTACCCCCAATGGGAAACGAACCCGAGACCTTCAGGCTATTAGTCCAAGCTCGTAGCCATTAGGCCATGGAGGCGGTTCTAGCTTATTTACTAGTTTGGCCTCGGCTTTACAACAGGGTCACCTATGAGTGTTTAACCATAGGGTGACGTAAAAACTAAAGAAAAGAAATATCCAGGAGATTTTGCTACTTGCTGCGAGTTATTTAAACTGATGGTGGCGCTAGTTAACTGCAGGATAAATATTTATTTCAGGCAATAAATCCTCAGTTACAAACAAAAAGTTAATCTAGTAGTCTTTGCTAGAAACGTAACAATCTAAACACGAAATATAAAACAAGGCAACGTGCTAAAGGCACAAAGCTTACCATAAATTCGTTTTAAAAAAGCAATCTCAGTTATAAAGTTAGATTGGGTTGAAACTATCAAAATTGAATTAATTGCCGGCTGCTCAGTGCTCACCCGTGCCTGTCAAATAAACCTTGTTTGTATTTTAATTTTCAGCTCTAGCGGACTTTCTGTGTTATACTCCGTAGTTAATATGCGAAAGTAAGTTTGTTTGTCCTTCCTACACGTCGAAACGGAGTGTCAAAATGACTTTAATTTCAACTGACTTCAAAAAAAGCGGTTCTCAATTACACTGTATTTTTTTCGTATGTATGTTACGCAATAACGCCAACAATTATGGATCGATTTTGATGATTTTTTTTTTGATTGATAGAACGTATTTTAGAGGTGGTCCCATATAAATATTAACGAAATTGAGTTAGTGCTTTTTGAGCAAATCGACAAAACAAAATATTCATACCCAGATAATTCTACATCTAAGGGTATGAAAAAGGGTCTACAGGACTTCAAAACAGTTGAAGTTGGTTTCTAGTTCTTTTTGAACGCGTTTATTATTATTTATATGATAGTTGAATAATCAGACCTGTTGTTCCGATAAAATAATTAGTTCTCGTGTGATTATTTTTGAAGTTCACGCAGACGACGTCTCGGTCAAAAAGAGAGAGTATTTGAGGATTATTACTTTAGGATAAACGCACAAAGCATGACCAGTCCAGAGTCAGCGACACAACTGGTTCATTATCAGATACCCACATATCGATATACAGTATACTTGTTGTTGTATCAATATACAATATACCAACTTTACATACATTACAATATACTCAATAAACCTAAGTAAGTTCGAAGAAAAAAAACATATGAAAATGTTGTGTATGATGTAACATATATTTTCAATAAATAAGTTGTATAATGTGACTTATAGTTTACTATTAATATGGCTAAATGTTCTGTACCTTTGTATTGAATTACTTAACATCTTTGGTTGCGAGCAAATCACCAAATTTGCCACGATAAACGATTCTATTCTGTTATATTGAGACATTTTTTTAGACAGTTAGATTATGTAGACACCTATGTGGAAACTTGTAATTAGGAATAGTTTTAAGTTAGTTTGTAATTTCTATTTTTGTTATTAGCCTGTAAGTTTTCCCCAAAAAAATCCACACAGTCAGAGACACTACGAATCCTATGCGCGCGAGTCCATAGCACACTTGGCCCGTTAGCAATTATAAAATATTTTCCAAAACCACGCCAGTAAATTTGGACAAAAGCCATGGTAGCTCAGTTGGTTAGAGCGTCAGTTCTTGAACAATCGAGGTCTGAGTTTGGCTCGTACCAATGAGTTCAAATTTGTCATTTGGGATTTACTCGTATGTACGAATGATAAAAACCTGGCTTTTCGGTGAAGGAAAACATTGTGAGGAAACCTGCACACTCCTGAAAAGAAACTCAAAGGTGTGTGTGAAGTCTACCAAACCGCACTAGTCCCGCGTGGTGGACTATAGCCCATACACGCTCTGTAGGAGAGTAGGCCTGAGCCCCTGCAGTGGGGACGTATATAACCTGGTGATGTCACGACAAATACAATACACCACAAAATCCTGTTGAAACAGAGTTATAGGTAGCAAACTGAAATAAAAATATTGACTTATTGAAACTGGATTTCAAACTTATCCCACGAACCCAATACCACGGAGCCATGTTCAAGCTGTGCGCTTCAATTAGTATCGTTGAAACTTTATACTGATCAAAGTTAATCGTGGCTGGACACTGAACTACCGATAAACTACTGAACTACTGGACCGGCAATTAATATTAGTGCGCGTTGGAATTGACTGTCGATTAAAAAGCGTAGAAATTTTTCGAGGCAAAAATAATGTATGTTAGGAAAATGAAGGGATGATAGTCGAATTATTATAAAGAGGACAAGCTATTAAAGGTAGCTATAGTTTCTAAAATGTAAAAGTGTATCTCTGAAGGTGTATTACACAGGTTACAGTATTGTACAGGTTCTATGAAAATATTTTGTAGCTAAGTTGTCTGAAGAAAAAAAAAACTACTCCTTAGGGGATGAAACTCGTGGGTCAACATTCGAGACAAATGCGTAACATCTTTCAATTTAGCGCATAATTTGCTGATTTGAAATTTATCCCCTATCAAGTAGAGCACGCGTGGTAACAAATGTTACTTCACTTTTTCCAGTGGATCGTATGTAGATCGTATGGTAGAATTTGTTACCAAAAAGCGCGCCACCGTCGAGCTCTCAAAATCACGTTAACTTTCACTTTCTAACGATTAAGACCCATAAGTAACGTCTTGAACACGAATGAAAAATATTTATAATTTGCTATATTTCTGGATAAAGCAGACAAACTTATTACTTGGAAAACTGGGCGGGTACTGCAGTAATAACAAAATGAAAGTAGTAAAATAATCTCGATATTTTGTTAAGAAGGTACACGGTACAAAGTTCCACATGACCAAGTTAACCACATACTTTTTAATCATAAGGCTGAGATACGTTGAAAGTTGGCAGCGAAGTTAAATGTGTGATAATCACAGAGTTGTCTTAAGTCGAGGAAGTTACCCTGATGTAGACAAAGAATTTATGTAATAATAGCCTCTCCATTCGCATCTACTACATAAATTATCCTATTTATTATATAGCGTTTTATGTACGCTTCGAGAGTTGCACATGTAGCTATTTGAGCAAATGTCTGGGGATGTATCTACCCTTGAGTCCTTGGACTTATTATGCCAGATGAAACGTTTCAAAACGTTTTTCAATTGTAAAACGTATGTGTACCATATCTTACTGCGATCACCAATCCACATGCCAAGGGTGGTATGAAGAAACCCGGCGTGGCGATTAATGTAAGCGACTTATACCGCCAAAACGTGTAGACAATTTTCAATAAATGTCTAATAGCTAATTGGTATTTAGATGTCAGAGAAAGTAATTTGTTTGCGCTCAATTGATCCCAGTTCTCAGTTCGAATGCATTTTTTGTAACTTTCATTGCGATCGCGTCGGTAATGACCTTCGCTTCGCGCGTTGCGGCTGATTTGGTAACAGCCCACTATTGTAGTAAGGTAGGTCATGGTTATCTTGATAATTTTATAGTTCGTAAAAATGAGTTTATTGGTGGTAACAGGTATATTATGATTTTGGTCACAGTTTTTAGTTGAATTTTAAGTTAATTGTAATGTTTTAAGAAGAAAAAAACGCTTTAGAAAATATAGTTTGAAATTTATGTTTTTAGGGTTCCATAGGCAAACGAGGAACCCTTATAGTTACGATCTGTCCGTCTGCGGCTTAGCGTAGAGATACTTAGAACTAGAAAGCTGTAATTTCGTACGTATATTAAATACTTCCACAAAGTGGTAGAATAAAATCTTGAAAAATTATTTTTTATGGGTGGGCACTCATACACGTAACTTGGAGATGAAATATTTTTTTCACGTCTAACCCACTGTATGGGGTATCGTTGAATAGGTATTTAAAAACATCGAGGGTCAGGTAACACCACTTTTTGATTCAGGGATCCGTTTGCTAAATATTAAGCTTTAAAGTGATAATTTTTGTAAGAATATTCAAACCCCCCCCCCCCCCCCCCCCCCCCCCCCCCAACTTCTACACTGTCACTTTTAAAAATCTGGCAAAATCCACAGTCGTAGTAAATATGCTGAACTTTAAAGGACAATTGTCACAACTAAGGTGGCTTTACAGGTTAAAGAGTAATACGTGACCAAATTATAAAAGTTTCTTGGAATGGAATGAAAATTTCGTCTAAATTTTACTGGAAACTACATTTTATAAAACCATTTCAACTGCGGAACCCTACACCACGCGTGGTCCAACCGTTTGACCGGTGTTTGATGTTGGTTTGGTGGTTCATTACATTTTATCATACCCGTGGCCTATCATACAATTTAGTCGTACTGACAAACTCTCAGTCTCTGATACTAGGTTTGGTTGGGGTAGGGAATTTTTATTATAATCGCCATGTAACTTATACTGACCAACAGCAACGTAAAAAAAGGTTACATTGCTTCTAGAAGAACAGCATTATCATTTTGCATCATTCGTAAACAATAAGTGATGGAATAACAGGTAATGTGACAAAATGGAGAACAGGAAAGTCGTTTGCTGTCCTTAAGGCGATTCCATCTCCGTTCACCTATAAATTCCGAGACAAAGTGTAGTAAGAAACCCGTGTCGGCCAAGTATACGGGCGCGATTGTGAAACTTTTTCGCTTTGGGACTGGGACTCATTGTTTTAGTTTTATGTTTTATCTTTGCACTAGAGCATATCTGGAAGTGACATCGCACTTTTTATAATCTACTGAACACTTGTAGACGTGTCACATTTTAATTGATAATAATCTCTCACTCGTAATAATTACAATACAAAAATATATAAACAGGCAAAGGAATATAAATTTCCAACTCACACAAAAATCTGATTGATTGATTTCGTTGAATATTTAATTAATTGACACTGCTAATTGAGTATACTGCGAGTAAGCATAGACCAGTGTAAAAATTAAATTTTATTACGATAAAAAAGTGACTTAGATGAGGATGAACAGTCCAATGTATCCGCTGGATGCAGGTGGCTCGGGACCGGTCGATGTGGCGTACCATGAGGGAGGCCTATGTCCAGCAGTGGACGTTTCCCGGCTGATGATGATGATGATGAACAGTCCAAAGGCAGGCCAATCAACCTATGAAACATGAGCCTCCAACTGTGCGATCCACCTAAAATGTATGAGCTTCCGAGTGGTTTTCGGTTGATCAAAGAATTCGGTAGGACAATCGCGATATGAAAAGGTTCGTCAGTTATTTCAACATTTTGCTTTACACGCCGTGGGTACATTTTTACTGTCATGATTACCGACAGCTTCATTTTTATGTTCACTTTTGGACGAGAGCCTTCTTCATGGATTGTTTTGACAAAAATACATACTTTTCTATAATCAACACGTTTAGGAGGCAGATGACCGTTATAAAATAGCAGTAATAAATATTTTGACGCTGCTGCCCATACCCTATAATTTACGACACGGAGCGATTATATTCTTCCTGAAATAAAAACCTTGCCCTGGATCACATTGATCGCTTCCAGATATTCTACGTCCTGCCAAACTTCCGTCCTCCAACTTTTTGTGAGGACATACTAATTTAAAGACTATCCCTGCTAGCGATATTTTGAGAGCGAGAGAATAATAGTTTTTCCTCGTGTGCCGTTATTGTCTCATTTCTTTATGTCTTGTTGTTGTCTTGGATACTTCGACTGTTCATTTGCTAAGTTATTTTTACTATCATAATTACACAAATGTAGTTCAGAATTTATGGTATTTCAGGCATTCGAATCGAAGTGCGAATGGACTCTGATGGACCACATTCGAAATGAAGTGACTCGGCAGAGAACCAAAGTGACTGACATAGCTCACCGCATTAGCAAGCTACAGAGGCTGGTCATATTAGTCCTTGAGTGGAGACCACGCCTGGGCAAACGTAGTGTACTCGTAGGATGCCCCCAGCTAGGTGGAAAAATGACTTAGAGTAGCCAGACGTGAATGGATGCGGAGAGCAGTGGACTTAGTTCAGTGGTGCACTTTGGGACAGGCGTATGGCCAGCAGTAGACTACCGCAGGCAGTACATGACGATGATTTTAGGTTATGTCTACTGTCTACTGCTGGACATAGTCCTTCCCCATCTTAATGCCACAATGACGGCTCCCGAGCCACTTGTATCCAGTGACACCCCTCGACCTTCACTAGGTCGTCGGTCCATTGAGTCATCATCATTAGCCGGGAAACGTCCACTGCTGGACATAGACCTCCCTCATGGTACGCCACATCGACCGGTCCCGAGCCGCCTGCATCCAGTGACTCCCTGCGACTCTAACCAGGTCGTCGGTCCATCTAGTAGTAGAGGAGTTAGGTAGTCGAGTAGTAGAGGAGTTAATTTACAGATAACCTGAAATTTCACATTTTTATCGGGTTAGCCAGTATAACTACCTGTTTGTTATCTATTAGATAGGTTCCTATGGAAATCTATGAAGCTGTTCCACTCATGCAATGCGACGGGATTACCGTGCAGTATACCTCTTTACAATCCTTTGTGCGTATACCTTTTCACAACCTTAAAAATTATTGACCTTACAAATTGCCAACATATTTTTCTTTTCTTATCGAATATAAACGAAAATCAGAACCATGAAATAATTGGTATATCACCGTGCTCCGTCAAGAAATGTATATTAAAGTAACAGAAAATATAACCCGTTTTAGCATAACTTTTTAGCACCACATTTAGTTTCGTTGAAATAATTTTATGCCCATTTCGTTCATAACCAAAAAACTTAGAACATGTTACTATTCACAAAAGAACTAGAAAAGCAGGTGCCTGTCACCTACATATTGGCCATATGTGGCACAAAGATATGGATTGAAAATGTTATTAACGAATCAGGAAAATATCTGTGTTTTTCCTGACATTCTAAACAGGTAGTTTAGGGCGTCAGAAATACATGCCTTATTGGTAGCAGATTTAGGTCACATTGTTTTGAATAACAAGTTTAGTGTACACATTATTTTAGGTGATTAAATTAAGATGGAGTCATCGAATTGTTAGAATTTATATTACTTACTGTAATTTTTTTACTAATCCAGGCTAAGTGTACTAACAAATCTAATTTAAAATATGTATCTTTGACATGTAATAATTTTTTTATATTACTTGTATTTGATTAGGTTAGATGTTCTTTTTACGTAGCCTTGTAAATGAGGCTAACGGTTTGAATAATAAGAGATATAGTTTCATCGATAAGTGTGTCGAGGACCTGGTTTACGCGGACCAGGATTTACTTTGACTGCCGTTTCGCTTTCTTTTTCAGTCTAAGTTCCTTCATTCGTCATGCAAGTTGTTATAATTGTAATTGCCATGACAAACGCAAAAAAAGGTACGGCAAGCGGTCAATGCCATCGACTGACGTTTAAATAAAAAAAAAACTTTAATTTCCGATGGCTATAATTAGGCCTTGTGATACTTATCTATTGTAATAAAATACTTTGTTCATTTTACATTAATTTGTCAATACTAAAAGTCTATTATATAGGTAGTGAAATTTTTTATGATAAAATATAAAATGGCAAATCGTTTACAAACTCAGTGATTTTGTAGGTATTATAAGTTGACCTAATAAATGCGCTAAATATTTAATATTAATGTGATTTACTTTGTGTAATTTTGTTATTTGTGTTTTATTGATTTTATCACTAAATTTTCTGATTAAACACTGCGTGACTCCTGATTCTATTTTGACATTCATTTTTAGTGTATTACTTTTGACATAATAATAATTTATATTGTAATTTGATCATACTTTAATCCAATGACTTGATTATATTAAGTAAATTAAGAGGCTATGTTGGTAAGACCACGTGGTCGGTTTCAAGGTTAAATTGTTTTGTAGCTGTCCCTCTCCGAGCCCTATCCTACCCGAGCGCGTACGGTGAGACAGCATACATTATGCGATGTTATCCACCCGTTATTTGGATGTTTCGTAGTCCAGGAATCATTTGAAGGATACAGTATATTATGTAACCATTTTTTAATACAGTATACTAATGAAATTTCAGATGTCGGTGGTTTTTCCAAATTGTTCTAAATTGATTCATACTCTTGTAAATCAGGTTCAAAGTTGGGGCTTTTTATTACCGAAAAATACAATACTTTGACGCCCTGTAACTCTGGAAGTATATATTTAAACGAAAATCTGACTCACCACCGACACAGATATTTGTTTCTAGATTGTGTCTTGAAAATTTCATAGATTTTCATAGCTTAATACTCAAAATATGACTGGACTACGTTTGTATGGGCGCTTTGACAACAGCATAGCCTCTTAAGTGTTTGCATACCATATATTGGTGACACGCGCTGTGCCACATATCTAATCTATGGTGCCGCACAGAATATTTTACAACTTATATACCGTGTTTTATGCAAATAAGTAATTATTTCATTTCATGAAATACACTCTCCACACATTATAAAAAGTTGTAAACAAATAACGCACGATTGTTGAATTGATAGATAAAGTGACATTGGTATGATAAGGTAGATATCGGGACAGCACTTCATTCACGCAGTTGGTATAATGAAATATAACATTAGTTTTTTGATATTTAGTTTCATTATTTAATTAGTTTTTATATGATTTCATACTCGTATTTCCGTTTTTGTCTGAAGTACTACGTGACGTACTTCGAAATCGAGAAAGTGTCAGCCTGCTATCGGCACTTTTTCTAAACAATAATATCTCGCGCACTGATCGTTCCTACATAATACGAAATCATATATAGTAGGTAAGCTAATATATACCAAACAATGCACTACCTACTAGATGGACCGATAGCCTTTTTCAGGTCGCGGGGAGTCACTGGATGCAAGCTTGGGACTGGTAAATGTGGCATACCATGGAGGAGGCCTATGTCCAGCAGTGGACGTTTCCCGGCTCATGATGATGATGAATGCACTAACGAATGCGCCTGACGAAACCTTGCGCGCAATTTATAATTTACACATTGAGAATACTGTATAAAGGTAGGCGCTAACAGTTAATAATTGTAATCGTAAAGTGGCAATTTTAATGAGATATAAATAGAGAAGAAGCTATTTTTATTTTTAATATTTCGACTACCTACCTATTACGGATCATAATCAACCCGCTGACAGACAGACGGACGGACAGCGGAGGATTAGTAATAGGGTCCCGTAGATTATCCTCCGGGTACGGAACCTAAAGGTTTATTTATTATCAAAAGCCTACATATGTCCCATAGTGACAGGGAATGTATGGGTCATAGTACACCACGCGGGAGCAGTGCGGATTGGTAGACTTCTCACACACCTTTTGAATTTCTTCTCTAAAGTGTTCAGATTTCTTCACGATGTTTTCCTTCACTGAAAAGCCATGGTAATGGTTTTTATCATTCGTACATAAATTCCAAATACAAATTGGAACTCATTGGTACGAGCCAGGTTCGAACTCAAACCTCGATTGTTCTAGTACTGACGCTCTACACAACTGATTGACTGTCTGGTTTTAATCGATCTTGTGATAAGGCGATCCACCGCCATCAATGTTTCATACTAAATTTCTGTTGCCATAATCTTTTAAATAATAATTGGATTTATGTAGTAACTATCTAAAAATACGACATCAGATTGTGATGTCGCGAAATGAAATTAACATATAACTTCACAGTTAATCAAAATTTTCATTTTAAACACTTTTTTCGATTATTGTTCACAGCGCCATCTATGAACCATTAGCAGCATAACTCCTATTGTAGCTAACTTTAAAGTTGCAAATTAATGATATTTATTTTGCGATACTATAATTTCAGCTCCTCTTTTTAGGAGCTATTCTATTTTAAAAGATTATGACAACAGAAATTGTGGCAGCATTAGGACAGGGATAACGTTAAATACTCAAATCAGCTTTATTGCACACACAAAACAAATAAAAACCAGAGCGGATAAAGGAATACAAAAGGTACACGAAGGTGGCCTTATCGCTAAGAGCGATCTCTTCCAGGCAACCTTGGGGCAGTCCAATCGTAAAATTAATGAGGGGTAAATTGTGCTACATAAATGTGATATAACTCTAATGAATAAATAAATATGTATATAAATATAAACACTCAGTCTTACCACAAAAAAGATAAACAAGCTTTAGACACACGTTTTGAAAAAATGTTACCACAAATGCATGTTTAGCCGATGTCAGCTTAGACACTGCTTAAAAGAGGGTATGCTGTTGTCAAAGCGCCCATACAAACGTAGTCCAGTCATATTTTGAGTATTAAGCTATGAAAATCTATGAAATTTTCAAGGCACAATCTAGAAACAAATATCTGTGTCGGTGGTGAGTCAGATTTTCGTTTAAATATATACTTCCAGAGTTACAGGGCGTCAAAGTATTGTATTTTTCGGTAATAAAAAGCCCCAACTTTGAACCTGTTTTACAAGAGTATGAATTAATTTAGAACAATTTGGAAACAACACCGACATCTGAAATTGGCACGTTGGTGCCGCTCTGGTGGTGTTGGTCGCTATCTTTCCTCTGAAGCGACGGGTCAGCTTGCAGGTCGAGACTCGAACCACGAACGACTTGAATGATGTACCGTGGCGTGACTCCAGCTGCGCCATCCTCACGGTCTAGTTGGACCTCTGCTATATATATTCTGTGACGTCCTGCATGGTGGTGATGAAATGTAGGCGTGACAGATACGTGGCCGTGGTTGGAACTTCAGCGCGCAGCAGGTAGTTGGGCCCTGTGGGTGCGGTTCCGCAGCGGTTCCGAGTCACTCGTTTACGGTACGCCTTTTTCGTCTTGACTTTCTGAAATACATCCTCGTCCGTGTCATCAAATCGGACGCGCGTCCGCTGCTGGCTCGTGGTCGTCTGCGCCTTCGGTAACACCGGCTGCTGGGCTTGAACAGTTCGTTTGTTAGCGACGAAAACCACTGAAGCAAAATCACGTCGCGGTGATTCAGCTTCTTTGTGTCCAGCAGCAAGCTGTTTCACTGGAGGCTGAGGAGGCTGGTGACGTCGACATGGTCACGGTGACGGGAGGCAGCTTGTGCAACTCCTTCGCTACAAACGTAGGCACGTCGTCAGGATCGGTCTCTTTAAGCACAGTGATGATATCCTGCAGGCTCTTCGGTGTCCCTTCACGTCTGTGTGACATCATCTGGTCGCTCTTATTGAGAGCCGCGTACTGCAGCTTCCTCGCCGCAGCTATGTCAGCCTCGCTGAAGCTTGACTTACATATCTGCAACGCTCTGACTTCGTCCATCACATCCAGCTTCTGTTGCAGGAACACGAGGAGTTCGCCACGAGTTTTTCCTCGCCCATGACGCTGACGTCGCAGCGGCTAGCGCCACGCTTCGCAATTTATAATAAAATAAACGTAGTCACGTCCACACGAAACCACGCATGACTCGAGACGAATAATCGTTGATATAATTAAGGACGATATTCCTCACGATAGCATAAACTATAGCTCAATTTTAATATTCGATTCACAGATTCGATTGAGAGAATAAAATTAACCTGACACCTGACACTGACCTCATGTCAGTGAAAATCACGTTCCATTGGATGTATAAAATTGTTTATTTAAAAAAGTTTAGCATTGTCAATCCACCAAATGTACGGCAACAAAAGCAAGCGTGCGTTTATATATTACATAAAGTATATATTTCGTATATTTTTATAATGTAGAAATTACTGAATCAAATCAATTTGATAAATAAAAATTATGTTAAATTTAAAAAAATGCTTTCAATGAAACGTTTTCTAGAGGTGTCAACATAAAATAAAGATACGTCAAGATAAATCGTGCCTAAGTAAACAAACGTTGGATATGGTTTTGTGGTAAACAAAATTAAACAATTGTCTATGAAACAGAAAACAGAAACAGAAACTAATCTCAGCATCTGCTATGGCAGTAGCCATAGCGCTGGTTTTCAGAAAAGCCCTATATAGTATGTAAGGCATTAAATATATGTGTAAAAGAAGTGTATGTGTGACTATGCAGTGATTATCTTTTTAATACTGTCTAACTAAACTGGTATTTAACTGATGAGTTAAAATATTTTTTGTGGTAAGACTGATTATATTTATAATGGATAGACAACTGTCAAAATAAAGGTGGATCACGAGGAGAAGGAAGTATTGAACGGTAGCGAGGATCCCACCGCGTGCGAGTCAGGCTTACATTTTTTACCGTTTTATTGCAGCAAAAAACGGTTGGAACAGTTTCGTGTAACTATGTAAACATCCTGTCTGTTGCTCTTGACATTTCTGCGAGACAGATTGAGAAACCGTAGTGGTCTGATTGCATAATTAGGGTCAGAATCGTACTATGCGGACAGAAAAGGGTTCGTGCTAATTAATCTGTTTGTCAATCTTGTTGACTCACGTTTTATGCTATGTGTATAATAAATAATTTTTAACAGACTGCCGGCGCAAATTAAAGTACTTGAAATAAACGTATTTAAAAAGGCCCTAAATAAATGGCTACTGGAGCATATTTTCTATTCTATCGACGAATTCTTAAGATTTTGACTTGATAATCTGATAAATATAAATATATGAAAATAGCGATAAAACGGTAAAATCGATACTCAGGACTGAAGCAACTTAATATTTTGTTAACACTGTACTAAAACCCTACTTTTTGCAATTAAAAAGATTTTGATTTTGACTGATATCAAAGTTCAAGACCTGAGCTCAGATTTTCAATTCGTGACGCAAAACTTATGCGTGAACAAATTTCTTATTAGTTTGGATCATCTAAGTACATTTTTGATATATTTCCGAATATTTAAGGATATAGAAATTTAAATCATAATTTTTATAATATTTGTACTAATATCGGGCAATAGTTTTACTGCCTTCATGGCCTGTTGCTACAAGCTTGGACTTGAATCTGGAGGGTTCGATTGCTATCGGTGCTCGGTTTGGTTGGTGGTAAGGCATTTTCTATGTCCGCCTGGCTAGTTACCACATGTTACCTAAGTCTGCCGCCTAGTAGCACAGTTTTGACCCGATATGAAAGGTAGCAGAGCCAGCGCATTATATTGAGGCTTCTGTTTGCGCGCGCTTACCATCCATCGGCCTTATCGTTATTTTCATCAGGTGAGATGGAGGCCAAGTGCAAACTTGTTATAAATAAGCAATGCCATAAAATATCAAAATCTTTGTGTACATATATTGGTGGAATTCAGTCTGTTCTTATAATATTAAGTTACTTTAGACTGAATAGAATAGAAATTGTTTATTGCAGTAAATGTGGTGGTTTGCTCGCAGGAAAGATGTTACGTCATTATGAAAGTACAGCACATTTAGGCATATTAGTGGCTTACAAAATATTTAATCACATAAGATAGGTGTACACAATTTATTTCTTTAAAATATCTGTTACTTTATACACAACCCTTTTTCTGGACACATCAGCAGCCGGGAAACGTCCACTGCTGGACATAGGCCTCCCTCATGGTACGCCACATCGACCGGTCCCGAGCCATCTGCATCCAGCGACTCCCCGCGACTCTAACCAGGTCGTCGGTCCATCTAGTAAGGGGACGGCCTGGTAGACGTTTCCCGGTACGGTACGTGGTCGCCACTCGAGAACCTTTACTCCCCACCGGTTATCGGTTCTTCGAGCGATGTGGCCTGCCCATTGCCACTTCAGCTCACTGACTCGTCGAGCTATGTCGGTGACCTTCGTTCGTCTACGGATTTCCTCATTCCGGACCTTATCACGTAGAGAAATTCCGAGCATAGCTCGTTCCATTGCTCGCTGAGTGACTTTGAGCTTGTTTATTCGGCTTACAGTAAAAGACCACGTTTCGGTTCCGTATGTCATCACTGGCAACACGCACTGATCAAAGACTTTTGTCTTTAGACGCTGAGGTATTTTGGACGAGAAGATATGCCGTAATTTCCCGAACGCTGTACAGCCGAGTTGGATTCTTCGGTTGACCTCTTTGTCGAAGTTGGACCTACCTAGTTGAACGATCTGTCCCAGGTATACATACTTACTTCGTCTACAACTTCGATTGTAGTGTTCCCAACCACTACCGGCATAGGTGCAACATGGACATTTGACATGATTTTCGTCTTGTCCATGTTCATTTTTAAACCTACCTGTTGGGAAACTCTGTTGAGGTCATTGAGCATTACGCTCAGATCCTCCAAGGATTCTGCCGTTATGACTATGTCATCGGCAAATCGAAGGTGAGTGATGTAGTCACCGTTGATGTTGATGCCCAGTCCTTTCCAGTTCACAAGCTTGAAAACATCTTCCAGTGCAGTGGTGAAGAGTTTCGGGGATATAACGTCACCCTGTCTTACACCTTTCTGCACTTGGATCGGTTTCGTGCATTCATCCTGTACTCGGACGGACATTGTGGCTTTATTGTATAAACATTTCAACACTTCGATATAGCGATAGTCAATGTGGCACCTTTGGAGAGACTGAATCACTGCCCAAGTCTCGATTGAATCAAAGGCTTTCTCGTAGTCCACAAACGCCAGGCATAATGGCCGATTATACTCCTCGGTCTTCTGTATAATCTGCTGGAGCACACTGTTTTTTCTGGACACACGGTTAAATAATCGTTTTGGTAATTCTTTTATTTCGTTAGGTATTGCGTTCAAGATTTTAATACACTTTGCATAGCTATTTTTCAGATATGATGCGGTTTTAGGGTCTTTGTTATAGATTAACCTGTTCAAATTTCTAATGCTTAGCTTACCATGATAAGCTGTGAGCGCTGTTCTGGGTAGCCGTGTATCTAAGTCTGCGGAGAGCATGTAGCTATTTAATTTGTTACACACTTTGTTATATTATGGTTCTTCCAGTTACCGTTTTTGTCAATTATTAATCCTAAGAATTTACGAGTATAACTGTCAATTGCTTTTAACACACACACGCATACACACACTTTATTATATGTATAACTTAGTTCATAAATAATAATACAAATATGGGTTATTTGATCTTATACATTATATAATCCGGTGGGAGAAGGCGCTGGATGCTGAAATACAGGTTTTCACCTAGCTCAGCAACGGAGGCTTTTACTATTAGTTTTGTCCAACTTTTAAATATAAGTAGTTTATAAGTAAAATGTTCCGAAAAATTCTGGAGAATAAATACGTTTATTATTATATTATATTATTTTATTATATTTATTAAAATTTCCAATTACCTAAAAAGCTTAATTGTTTACTTGGTTACAATCTTTTCAAAAGTTTTTTATCCATTAATATCTCACTTAAAATATTGTCAATTTTATTACAAATTTAACTTAAGTTTCCATTTGTGCAATAATCCAATAACTTATAAGTTACAACAAGAAATAAGTGGTCGTGATTTCCCATACTCACGCGTTGTCTCATGCAACAAAAAATCTATTGTTACGAGAGCTAACTCTCGTACTACCTGATTGCCTAACGAGGAACTTCAGGATCTAATCAGGAAGGGAAAACTGTTACGTTTTTATTTGTTTTATCAACACTTATCATTCTGCATTATAGCTGCATAAGTCAACTGTTTAACCTGTTTTCCGTGACCAATTGGCCATAATTATCACGATTGGCTGACGGATTGGCGGTGCTATTGATTAGTTTCGTAGTAGCACTTTGTTTCTTAGTCGCTTTAGACGACGAAGTGACTCTATCTGACTTTATATGTAAATTATTTAACAGAGTAGTAATGTAACTAGATTTAATTTTGCACTCCTTATTTGATGAAATCACTTGCATGCCGACAAGTAACTTAATGGGGTATACAGAGAAGATAAATGGGGTTAAAGTAACAAATTCCAATTGAATAAGTTTATCAATGCTTATAAAACACTGCGTTTTCGATTTTAAAGTGTTCCAAAGTAATACAGTTTACGAGTGGCAGTTAAATAATTTTTCCTAGATTTTTGTGGAGCAGAAACTACGGGAAGATTTAATCTGGTTAAAATGTAGGTTATGTCCCCTTTCAAGCCATAGACAAAGTTTATTAAGATTGTAAAAACTGTTTCGACGCAAGGCGGCCACAGACAGACCTTGTTGAGGATTTCTAATACAAGTGTGATGAAATGTAAATGAATGTTATTATTATTAATAATTTGTATATTTAATAAATTATTTAACCTACTAAAATTATGTTAACTTTTACTGCCCTGGGTTTTAAATCTGTTAATTTAGGATTGCGTCGATAGTTGTTTATGTAACATAAAAATGTAAACTGAGTTTGTTGATATCATGATTCGATGACTTTTTTATATTGTTACTTGCTAATTGTGGTAGACAAACTGCCTGAAAACCTACAGTCGAGGCACGAACGAGGCAGAGAAAATTCGTTTTGTTAAAATTAACAGGTTCCTAATTTTGGTTTTGATCAAGGCTCCGAAAAAATTCTTGTTACACGTTTCAGTGGACCGCAATTAAACAAGGAAACTTTGCAATTTCGTTTAGTCCTACAAAGTTGCAACGAACCTCAGCTACCCAGAAATTAGTTTTGCAAAATGTCTGCAGTATACGAAAAACTGTATTATTTACCTTCCATTTCTTCACTTCTGACAGTCTGTTCGCCAGTACACAGCCAGCCGATCCAGCCCCAACTATGATGAAGTCGTAATGCTCAGCAGCCTGTCTCTTCTTCCTGGTCTTCTTATTTATTTTATCCTTTACTGTCACTGTATCCGAATGTGCCGTCTCTACATCATAGTAACCTTTCGGACCTACAAAATTAAAATCGAAAATCGGCCGAGACTCCGTGTCAAACTTGAAGAAAGGATCCTTAAATTCCCGTTCAAAATCGAATTTCGAATTGGGATTCGTAAAGAACGACGTTTCTGTGAAACCTTTGGGACCATGACTGTGCACTATTTCAGTTTTGTGTTGCGTTACAGACGAAGGTCCCAGTACGTAGCTGGATATAGTAGATTTACTAGGCCCGAAAGTGATGGGTGTCGGGCTATGGATGCTGGTTTCAATTGGGGAGGTCAACGTTCCGTAGTTGTATCCAGAGCCGAAATTCTCCGAGTAAGGGTTGAATGAGATTTGATTGTCGATTGATCCTCCGAATAGCTGAGTTACTAACGTTAGGAACATGAAGCCAGTTTGGGAACATTGCGTTAAAGGGGCCCGTTGCTCCGGGCATATTGGGCTCAGGTCGACTGGTTGCCACACGTTAGCCATTCTAGAATTTTTTTGAGTTTTTTTTTATAGAGTTCGTAGCTCACTTCACTACACTAGTGCATTATTGGTAACCGCCAGCACCGGCGCCGTACACTCGACTGGTATTGCTAAGCAGTTCTGTTAAAGAAGTGAATGGGATTACGTCTGTGTCCTTAACCGTTTCGTTATAGAACTGATTGTGTTATCTACGATTTTTGACGTGATTTGGTCTAATTTTGATTCGATTGGATTAGATATTGGAATTTGTCACTGTTTTTCTTTTCTTTTTAGGATCGAGATTTGCGTTGAATGTCAAACGCCATATTATTTCTCGAAAGCCTACTAGGTTTTAAAAAGTGACGTGATCATGTTGGCGTTGTAAGTTTTTTTACACTTATCATAATGAAGTATTAAGATATCTCAAATATGTACAGCTTAGCAACATATTCACACTAAAATCAATCAGTTCCCACTTCTGTACACTCGAGTACTTTGAGCCATGTCACATTCGCCTTTAATTGATTTTTCCTTCAACACAAGGAACAAGCAAGGTGAATGTGACACGGTACAGAAGTGGATACATATTTTTGTACTCGAGTGTACCATGTCATATTCACCTTCAATTGACTTTTCTCTTAACACACTGAACCCTTTCTTGTTGAAGAAATATTTAACACTGTAAAAAAGATGGCACATATTTTTGTACTCGAGTGTAGAAGATCCGCCCCAGATAGAACTGGGATTAAGAAGGGAGAGACTCTGTCAATATAATATCATAAATGCAAGAATAACAAACTCTATTTTGCTCTCTCTGCCTTGTTGTCGCCTTTTCATGACTAAATAGGTGACCTGAGCATAATGAAGTTTGTCACCTACGTAGGCAGACTATAAGCCTATACTGAATATAAATACTCGTATGTATTTAAAAATGTTGACCGTCTCTTAATCGTCAAATTGATAGAATTAAAATTATAAGGTACAAGCTCAAGTGGTTTAGCCATAAACTCATCACTCTGTTTTGTCCTCTTGGTGGTGGAATTTCGACAAATTCAATTCCTAGTGGCACGCTAACTCATCGAAATGATATTCAAAAATTTTGGGCTATGCATTGATATTGTCAATCAGAGGAAGCCTTTTAAATTTATAAATACAGATTAACTTTTGCTAATAATACACTTACAAACAAAATAACTCGTAACAATTACACAATTACAATTATAGTAACAATAAATTGTAACAATTACAATTACAAAATAAAAATATATAAAAAAATATTTATTGGATAAAACAATTGAGTAACAATAGTGTAGCCATACAGCAATTATATTGCATTATTTACTATTTATTTGCTCATGGTTTCATTTATCATAAAACTACTTCCCTTAGATAGTGCCTCCTTTATTATATCGAAACACACCACCTCTAACTAAAAGAAATCAAAGGCTGCACCGTACACCCGCAGATGAATTTGGCATTATATATCAAGGAATCGCAGTGAGGTGCAGGACATTTTGAATGATGAAGAGTAAGGTTTAATTACATACTCGGTCGTGTCTGTGGTCATGTGTACCCCCATATTTGTCGAACAAATTATTTTTGCTGCCTAAATGCTTTATTTTACAACAATAACATATTCCGTTCGGCTGTACCGACACTATCTAAGCGAATGAACTATAAGCGAAAGTGCATTAAACTGTCGCTTCCGATACCAACATAGTGCAGTTAAAGTGCATTGTTTATCATGCATTATGCAATGCTTGTGCATGACAAGTTATTTTATCGGTTCATGTAACGGTAGCGAGGTGTTGAATGAATGAACAGATATGATTGATGGATAGCTCAATTGATTTAATGTTTGACATGTTTGTCGATTGATTTAATAGATACATTGAGTTAGTCAATGTGCACCAGAGATTTAAAACTGTAATAAGTTCTAGAGCGAGCATTGGTAAACTGTTTATACACGTAATAACTTTAATACTTGTACGGGCGCGTAAAGTGATGTGACATTAGACTGAGTGACTTATTACCAATTGGTAAAAAGTTTAGGATTAAATTTTATTCATTTATATATTATATAAAAAACTGACAGACATAGTTACTGACTGGTTAATGAAACTTAAGTTAGAAGAGACTAAAGCTTTGAAGTTATTCACCACCTAATTATATATATGCCTTACAACACATAAGCATCAGTTTTCACACGCACACACCCTCACATACATCTCACACACCCTCCCACTCACATACTACCCACTTTCTTACTTTTACCATGATATCCTGTAAACTATTTTTTTAAAATATAGTATTAGTATTTCTTTCCTTTTTTCTCTTCGTGGAAATTAGTTCGGATTTACGTCCTTTAATAAACTTGCTACTGGGATAAGAGCGGAACCTCTTTGCACAGGTATTTTCATACTTAAAATGAGGTTCCAGTCCTTTTCAATTTTCATTTTAACAACAATTTATTTTACTATATACCATACATTTATCCGACGTGGGATAACTTCTTAAGCCAACCCAAACGAATTCTGGGGCAAATGATTGTATATAAAATTGTAATTTATATTTTTATTTAAAGTTGATGCTCGTTGTGTACTAGCACCTAGTCACCGACTTGGTTATCACAACTGATGGTAAGTGACGGTAAGTCTGTTAGATGGAAAGCGTCCTCGCCTAGAAGCTTCAATGAAACGCTGCTGCCTGTATCATCTTTGATTACCAGCACATTACCGTGCTATTAACGCTGCTGTTTGGAGGCAGATGACATGGTGGTTGCTATCCAGGAGCAACTTCACTACTACTACGTCTACGTGCGAATCTACAGCAACTATATGTATGTAGCGTTGCATATAATAAAAAAAAGCAACTCATGTTTACAGGTTATGCAGAATGGATTTTATATGCAACCGCAAAAAGCGTTTTTTGCAAGGCGACCTTGATTAAATATAAGTAAATTACCTTGAAATCACTGTTTTCATTTCAATTTAGGTAATTTCACTCATATTACTGGGTTTATTCGATAATTTTGACGTAATTCCGCTTTGGACACCATTTTTGCCATACAGCAGCGCCACAAACGGCAAAATTTAGAACAATTTTTTTTACAATCTCACGTTTCATTTCACGCTGTATTACATTTATCATTGACCCGCTTCATTGATGAATAGCAAAACGCTATTCAATTCCGCGTGTTAAAGTTCAATTATTTTAAAAAATCGCTTATCGTCGTTGAGCTGTTTTATATAACGGAGCTGGTTAGTGAAACAGATAGCGGTTTCGTGTAACGGCTTCGACATATACTTACACTTTGCTACGGATGCGCTTAATAAATATTTATATCTCATATAATAAAACGTTAATTTCCCAGACCAGGATTCAACACAGGTGAAGTTAATAAATGCAATAAAATGCAATTCGTTTTCTCTATTCATTTAAATCACATCAAATTAATCGTATATTCGGCAGGGAAATTGGTAATTATGTTAATTAAAATAAAACAATTCATGTATGAAACATTACTTTACCGTGTAGGTCCAAATGAAAATTGTCGCATGACGTTCCAAAATTATATTATTCAGTTGGGTTGTCACAAACAGATTCTGTTGTAAGTTGATAAAACCGGTCAAGTGCGAGTTGGGCTCACGCACCGAGGGCTCCGTGCAGAATATGGATAATTAAACTACGGAAATCTTAAATAATATGCACCGAACAATCCTCTAACGAATGCGCCTAAATAAAATTTTCGGTTTTGTCGTTTTAGTAACGCCATCTAGTATCGAGTAGCAAAACTAATTTTCGCCACTAGATGGCGTTACTAACAAGTTATTAGCGCTCACGACTAGAACAAATGTCGTTTGTTGTATGAGAGCCCCTTAAACATTCATTTTATTTAGCCTGGTGACAGACGGACAGCCAGACGGACGGATGGACAGTGGAGTCTTAGTAATAGGGTCCCTTTAGTTACCCTTTGAGTACGGAACCCTAATAAGTTTTCTGTGTTTTCAGATACATAAACAATTAAATATTGTTTAATAAATCGCTCTTATATGTACTTACAAGGGAAAGTAACTCTTTTTAACTGACTTCAAAAAGTTACGGTTCTCAATTCGACGGGTATGTTTTTAATATTTGTTATCTCAGAACTTTGACTGGGTGGATTTTGATAATTTTTTATTATTATTTGAAAGCTTTCCATTTCAATTTGGTCCAGTTCTGACAAGGGCATCCATGAGAACACCATATGAGTCCTAAATTTGCTGTAAACTTTTAGGGCAGTTGAAGCAGGTTTCTAGTTCCTTTTGAACGCGTTAACTGGTTTCTGTAAAGTGTCTCTGTTTTGCTGCTGTTTATTATTTTTACGGCTAAAAGGTTTGTTTGGTTATTGTTGTCTGGGCGGTTTCCGCAATGGTAGTGAGTGAAATTGGAGCCCGCTAGTCTAGCCAGCCGATCTCCTCCCAGAAATGCGCACTGTCCATACGTGCCTCCTAGAGTGACATTGTCTGACAGTGACCTGACAGCACCTCAACCATTCTTCTTAGTGTCTTCCTGTTCAGACTGAGAATGACTGGCGCTTAGAAACCGATGTAGGTGGAAATATAACACATTGTCCAGTAGAAGAAGAACTATTTCTATATTTTTGGTATCTATGTCATTTTCACATCTATCCCAAAATGTAAAAAAAAAAATGTTTTCGGGAGAACATAAAGTATAGATTTTTAATTTTCTTCTCAATAGTTTCATTGGAAATAATAATGACATGTGCTCTCTCCAGTAATCGTAGTTTAAAACAGGACGCTCGCTGTGCAAATCTAATAAAATAACTGTAAAAGTTTTTGCAGCCCTAACGAACTCATGAATATTTACGAAATAATTAATGCGTTAAACAACATTATTCTTTAATAACAGATATTATCAATCGATTATTCAGTATTTTTAATTTGCCTTTTGAATTTTAAATTTTTATGAAGGTGGAACCAAACGGGCATCTCCGGAGCTACATCCCTGCCTTGCAATATCGTGGGGGGAATTTTTCTGTGGAAAGGGGGCATGCCATTTCCATTACTCTCTCAGGGCCAACCTACGCTAGGTATGGTATAATATGAAATGTGGTCAGTAATCTTATCGTTGCATTTTAATAACTAATAAACGAACCAATTATCGATAATTTTCAACGCAAACCTCAAGGGGAAACGTCCGCCCGCTATCACTGTCAAATCGGGAGTGTTCCAGCAAGAGGGCGCCACTACATTGACATGACATTTCACTGACGTTCGATAGTGTTAGTGAAACGTTGGTGAAACGTCAAACATAAAATAGAAACTAAGATTTTAAATAATACTGTGTAAATCCGTCTGGAAGACGCGGTGCACTTCCAACACAAGTGTCGAAAGACTACTTTCTGGAAGGCCCCTGCAAAACTCTGTAAAAGCTATTTAAGAAATAAACACTTTTTACTTTTTTTTTTACGTCACCGTTGACTTGTGTACCACATATATTGATATGTCCAAATGCTTCAAGATTTGTAACACTTTTACGATTCAAAAAGGAAGACAACGGCGATAAAATCTATCACGACTTCAGAAGGCATCAAACTACAATCTCGAAGCTTGCAGCGCAATGTAAAATAAACTAAGAAACTAGCTCGAAGGCATCAGTGTAAAATACAAAGTAGCATTTAAAGTTGGCAACATAAATCACAGAACAGCTGATATGAAAATATTGAATTTGCAATCGTAAACTCGCGTCGAGGGGTGGGAACTTGTAAAATTGTAAACCAATTTTATTGTGGCTGTAAAGCTTTATCGTATGTTTGGTGGATATTTGTTGTGGCTTACAATATCAAGTTCTTAATTTTTCGTTGTGTTGCTCTGCTTACGTCGTAGAAGCGAGTAGAGATTTACGAATGGTGGCTTCAGGAACTCATTCTCAGGCACACTTTGTGCTGTCATTTACAAGCTTTTTTACCATGTTTGGGACATACTCATATTTATCAATTGTACGAGTATTTTAAATGCTAGGATCCTGTCTGAGTTGAAATTAGGCACACTTATGGTGTGATTATTAAGACGGAAGGTGGCGGAAACTCCTAAACTACACACGATAAACCCGTCGTGTTTGGGGTTGCTTAATTTGTCTTGATGTCTACCAATCAATGATGATCCGATGACAATACAATAATAAAGTACCGTCAGTAAAAAGCTTGCGTTACAATTTCTACGAGTAACAAACTGTTTTGGGCCAGGCGTATTATCAAGGTTGATAATAGGAATCTTTTCTATGTCCACCTGGCTAGTCACTATTTGAGATTTACACTTTTAGAACAAAACACGAACGAACCTCTGGTGAAAACGCATAAAATCATATTTCTGCTATTTAGGAATATGTATTAAAAATGACACTGAACTTTTTACTCTTACTGAGATGCATAAGATTTTAACAGTAAAAAAAAAACCACACACGTTAGTTTTGAGGCACGCGGTGATCATTTATACAGTTTTAAGCTATGCAACTCTCAATCTGAGGATTCCGGGTTTGAATCCAGCCGTGTACCTCTGAGTTGTTCTTCAATTCAAGTACATTATCCGATTGCTTAACGGTGAAGCAAAACATCGTGAGGAAACCTGCATGTCTTGAACAGGCATGTGAAGTTTGTCGTTCCGCACTGGTCCCGCGTGGTGGACTACGGCCCATACACTCTCTGTAGCAAAGCAGGGGACGTGTATAGGCTGTTGATGATGAAGCAATGCAAAGACAGACTCGCGAGGTCTACAGCTCGATAAGCATTGTCACCCAACCAAGACCAATGCAATTATTTATTTATTTATTTTTATTTAAGGAAGATCAACAGCTAGTGATACAGAGTATAAATAAATCATAAGAAACAGAAAGCCAATAAGAGATCTCCACAGATAGATACAAATTAAATAGTAAGAATATCAGGTTCAGCACAAAAAATAAAGTAGTACAGAAGTTTTAGAATAAGAATGGTAGAATTACAGTACAGATACAGAGAGTAAACTAATAAAAGAAATAGAGCTACGCAAAGAAGTTATTGCTTAATAATCGCTTGGCAGATGCAACGCTGGAGTGGAATAGGTCAATGTTTATGTCACTATTAGAAAGTCTGTTCAGACTATCATTAGAAGCGTGCCACAACTTTGTCTAGCGGCTCAGTAGCCCACATAATCTTGATCACGTGCAGTGCGCACGATTGCCTGCACTTCGTACTCTAGTAACGAGACCCGCCATTGTCCTGCGTGTATTATGTAACGCAAGCTGGCTGGAATTGGAAGAGGGAAGGTCCCACTCGATATTGTTAAGATATTGCTTTGAACTTTTATGACACGAAGGGGAGATACTGGGTGGTAGATGTGTTTTTGTCTTCCTTTGTCAATTGTATATTCTTAAATTTATGCGTATACCTACGTATTCGTATATTTATCTAGTGCTCCGCAGTAAACCAGCGCTGTCGCTGCTTGATGTAGAGTAGCAACATGCTGAGCCGGAGGACTTTTTGGCATAGATATGTACAGACCTACCTGTAAATGTTTTTATTATTTATTATTCATAGTTTAGTAATATGTATGTACGTTTTTTTTAACTTCTATGCCAAATAAACATGTATGTCTTTCTTTGATTTGTTAAAGCGACTATTATATATAAATATACACATATTCAGGAGATGGGTAGCACGTATGTAACATAAACATCTTACTGCGATCATCAATTCTCCTGCTAAGTTTCGTGGTTATGGCAGATATTATCATACAACTTCAGACGCGGCGACCTGAGGTTCATATTCAACTTTGGATTTATGTTGATTACGATGATTAATTTTAATGCAAACAAAAGAGTGAACATCAAATCATAGCCAGATTCGAAAATGGATCCGACAGTATACTGTGTTATGGAGGATGTGGAGTATTTTGTCAAGTGGAATAATTATAGATTTTATAATGATTCTTGTTTGTATTACCCAAGAACGTCTGAACCGATTTTTATAACCTTTGATTTTTTTGTCTCCGCCCCGAATAGCAGTAAAACTATTAAAACATGGGATTAATTCATAAGAAAGTTAGAATGATTTGATTTTTGGTTGAAACGCTGGAAAAGGACATAGGCTACTTTTGTGCCGATCGAACAAGTAGTTTCTATGGGATAAATTCACAGACGAAGTCGCGGGCAGAAGCTAGTTAAATATAAACCACACAGAAAATGAAATTGGTAAAAAGCGTTTGAGTTCAACAGTTTTTACATTAAATGCGATTCTAAAAGCCACATAATAAATACGTTTTTGGTATTTCTGAATGCATTTGTACTTGACCTTCATCTCAGGTGCAAGTAAGTGCAAAAACTTCGTTGCAGTGTCACCTAGTTAAAGTATCTCAACTATTTTGTCCCGACAAGACCAAACAACTAGAAAACATAACAAATATTATTCTAAAATGCAGCTAAAATACCTTTTCAAAATGAACGCAGCGAGCCCAGCACACCTCGGCATCATGCGCTAAAGTAAATAAATAAAAGAAGCGGCGCTGGACACAATTGCATCGAAAAGTGTCCGGGAACGAGCCGGCTACGAGCCACTTTACCCCAAACTGTGTCGGTTCCGTAGGGGATGACGGTGTAGACTAGACCCTACTACTCATTCTCGATTACAGAATAGTTTTAGTGACTAGCAGGTGTAAATACACACCCTGGTGTCACTGTGTTGGATGCTAAACGTCAATGTCAAAACTTTTTAGCAATAGTTATTATAGGTTTTTTTACTGTTTAAGTTAAATTTTTTAATTAATTACTATTAAATTACTTTTTACTAATTACGTATTACGAATAATCTTGCTCACGGCCAGGCTGGTGGCTTGGTAAACTACGTACCATTTTCAAAAACAATTTGTGAAAATTCTTGAAGCTAGAATCTTTCAATATTCTCAAGTCACACTCAGACTCATGATTTAAACATATTACTGGTATATTAAATACATTCTTTAGATATGTTTTTCTACGTTTACATGATAAACGAACTGATATTTTTAGACCAAATAGTAGAGGACTGAAAGCATCGTTGTGAAACCACTTTACGTTGACACTATTTCGTGAATGTACTCTTTGAAATGTCATTTAAATGTATAATTTTTTTCTTCCCCCTTCTCCCTTTTAAATTTTATAATTTAGATGTTCATACCCAATAGACGAGACAAAATTCAGATTAGAAGTTTGAGTCATTTTTGATGTTAATTTCATTTCAGTAATACTTTGTGTTAAACTAGCGTCGATAATAATATCGGCACCCTATTGCACCACCCGTCTGTGAAAACTTCTAACTAAACCTCTATTTTTATGATAAGTCAAAAACTATGCCGGAAAGAAAAAAATAAAAATATTTTTTTAATGTTCAAAGGCAGACCCATCCTTTCATTTGATACCACACTTTCTAGTAACCATTTTGAAATTTGCACCCTCATCTATTTTTAACCGACTTTAAAAAAGGAGGAGATTCTAAATTCGACGGGTATGTTTTTTATGTTTGTTGCCTCAGTACTTTTGACTGAGTAAACCGATTTGGATGATTCTTTTTTTATTTAGAAGCTGGTGCTTTCCGTGAGGTCCCATTTCAATTTGGCCTAGTTATGACAATTACATCCATGAGAAAACGATATAAATCATAATTTTCCTTGATAAAAGTTGACTTTTAGGGCAATTGCCGTCGGTTTAAAGTTCTTTTTGAATGCGTTTACTTATATCTCCTTAACAAATAAAATATTTAATTAATTGTTTTACTCGTGGCACCTGTGTTGGTTCTATTTATTTTATTTTTATTTTATTTTATTTTATAGGTTGCCAATGCCTATGCAGTAGTTAGATCCGGGTTTATCACTGTATGTTCAGAGCCCTAATCAAACCAGGTATTTCACTGAATTCGTAGCCACCTAATTACGGCCATGAATTCTACCACGGAAACCTTGCTCTTTTTGATATTATTTGCTTTCGTGTGTAATTGGCTTTAATGAACCATGTTAAGAGGATTAAAATCGTAATAGACCCGGCACTTGACGCTAATTATTTGTTTCTTAGCGTTAAGGATCTTGATAACATCATTAAACGTTTGCAAATAGCACTTTACTTTGTTGATTGTCAAATTTGTATTTGACAGTTGAAATTACTCAGAATCTTTTCGTGCTGAGTTTGAAACGAAAGTATATGTATGAGTATATAAAAATGAGAGGTATTCTCATCAGAAAAATCGAAACACCTTATAAGTTTATGTTTTTTTGCAAAAACTAATTTTTTAATAGATGTATTGCAGCAATAGTATTGCACGCCCTGTGAAGATATGGCCCTGTGACGAACGGATGGACATACATAAGCAATGGGACCCGGTTATCCAATACGAAACCCTAAATGCTTAAGAGGCTATGTTGGTTAGACCACGTGGCCGCGTTCAAATTTGGATTGTTTTGTAGCTGTCCCTATCCGAGCCCTACCCTACCCGAGCGCGTACGGTGAGACAGCATACACTACGCGAAGTTATCCACCCGTTATTTGGAAGTTTCATAGTCCAGGGATCATTTGAAGGATACAGTATATTATGTAACTATTTTTTTAATACAGTATACTAATGAAATTTCAGATGTCGGTGGTTTTTCCAAATTGTTATAAATTGATACATACTCTTGTAAATCAGGTTCAAAGTTGGGGCTTTTTATTACCGTAAAATACAATACTTTGACGCCCTGTAACTCTGGAAGTATATATTTAAACGAAAATCTGACTCACCACCGACACAGATATTTGTTTCTAGATTGTGTCTTGAAAATTTCATAGATTTTCATAGCTTAATGCTCAAAATATGACTGGACTACGTTTGTATGGGCGCTTTGACACCAGCATACCCTCTTAAAAGAGAAAATCTTTGCAGCATTTCCATTTGAGTGTTAAAAATTTCTGGTCACACCGAGTACAGTTGGACACATTAAAATTAAAACAACAGCGCTGTACGCGACCGCGGGAGGAACAATATGCATCTTTCACGCGCACTGTCATTTTGACATGTAATTTTAAGTTTTTGTTGCAAAAAACAGTACCCGGCCCCGGGACTATGCACGTCATCAAAATGTATGAGTGTTGTCTTGGTTTTATTATACTTTTCTCGTGTTTCGAATAACATAATATTTTACTAGAAGAATGTTCAGGTTTGAGTTTTGTATGTACGTTAATAACTATGTTTGGGATAATGAGACAATGGCTTACAATTTTTAGTAACGGTCGAAAGCGGAAAGATTTAATAGCTTTTTAAAAGGTGGAGCGGCTATGAGTGCACATACGATGCCACATACATAAATACTTACATTGGGTGCTAAATTAATTATCCTTCCTTGGCTTCGCAGATGTCGGGGTAAAACACTTTTCGTATATTTTATGTTTGTGTTTCGTATATGTAATGCAGTGTTTTGGTATTGTGGGATGAAGGTATTTGTTATCTTACAATACTAAAACACTGCATTAGAATGCGATAGAATGTGAGTATTGTAAAATAAAATAGACGAGTCACATGGTGTACAGACAAACCTTCTCTAGGATTAAGTACACTTTAAGCCAATTTTGTGAAAATTTTTGTTTGATTAAATAAATAAATGTATGGTTTGAATTTGGCCTTCATCCCACCGGTAAGAGACGATAAGGACTATGGATGCTGAGCGTTCGCACCCAGCTGTCTCTGCTACCTTTCACACAGTAACACAATAGTGCTATTAGCACTGTTGTTTGGTGGCAGATTTACGTCACAAATGGTGGTAGTAGGCGGATATAGAAAATTCCACCAACCAGAGTACCAATAGAGAATCAAACCCCGTGACCTCCGGTTTGTTAGGCCGCCATTAGGCCACGCAGGCGATTAACATAATTATTAAAATAAATAAACATATAGTCATTTATATCTGTGATTCTGATAGATAATGCAGGTACAAACTCTTTTTATTTCTAGAAATGAGCAAACCACATCTAAGCAAAACCCAACAAAAGTTCTTGAGTATAAAGCGCCAATAACATTTTGGTCGCAGGTAAAGTTTGAGCGTCATAAAGCAGAGGACTCTCATTCCAGCGCCAATATTGTTATGGCTTCACAAATGTAGCGAAAAAATACACGCAACTACGTTATTTGTGACTGAGTGTACTTCTAGGAGTACTAGGAATTTAAAAGTTGTTTATTTACTTCATACCAGTGAATTGGAGTAAAAAATGTACAAATGTACAATTTTTTTCCCCTTATCATAATCAACTTTCATTGTCATTTCTCTCAACACATTGCACAAGAGAGTGAATGAATGTGACATGGTACATAATATTTAAAAGGAACTCATAGTTTAGGTAGATACAATACCCAAACGAAGTGAGCTGTGTACACAAATCTGTAAACATTATTTATCCGACTTGAATACGAGTAGAGCGCCGCTATTCAGTTGTGGCGATAACAGTCGACTAACAGCGGTACTTTCGCATTTATATTTATTGTGTGTGTTTTTTGAAGATATTCCTGGAAATAAAACCTGTTTTGGTCAGTCGAATGCGAAAACGTAATCGCATCCTGAACAGATATCGAATGAGGTACCCAGCCCCTACAATATGCGGCACAGCATTTGTGTACACTCAAGTACAGTATATATGTATCCATTGTTAACCATGTCATATTTAATTGTAATTTTTCTGCTGCACTGTACAAGAAAGGGTGAATGTGACATGGTACAAAAGAGGGTACATATTTTTCACTCGATCGTACCTTACATGTAAATTAAATATTCATCATTTAGGACCTTTCGTTAGACACCATGCACTATGATTTAATGTTAACTTTTTGTAGTACTTAATGCATTGGGTTAAAGTTGATGATGAAGTAAGATGATGTTCATTTCCCGACATTATAAATCCAATATCTTATTTTTAGGTAATTAATTAGTTTTAAAAACCAGCTGTTCTATTTTACAAGATTATGGCAAAATAAATATTGTTTTTATGGAGCGTTGCGTTAGCGAGGGGACACACCTGTCTTTGCCGTTCTGATCTACCTAGAATCTAGATCATCCGGAGTCCGGAAGGCTAGAATGACATACAAAATGCACCGACCGGAACACACCTGTCTAGTGTCTACTCAACATGCAACCGTCCAGCATCCCCGGTAAGAACGTGCTGGCCAGTCAGAAAGAGGCGCGAATTACATACAAACTCAATATATCTGAGAGAGAGAGAGAGATTTGCCTCAGTACACCTGCAGTTTATTTATTTATTTATATTTATTTATTGCTTCAATAACTGTACACATGTCTTTGACTAAATATACAATTATGGACCCTGTTTAAAGGGCACTGCATATATAATTTTAAAAAAACTTTATAAACGTAGTTTTATAATGTTTTTTTATATATAAAAAATTAACTTTTTTATTTAATAATAATTTATATCTTACCATCATCAGTTGTGCAAATGAAGAAAGCCCGGCCGGTGTGACGCGATGAACCCGGACTCTTTTCTGATCTAGGTAATTCTAGGTAGATCAGAACATCAAAGACAGGTGTGTCCCCACGCTTAGTATTCTCCAAGGGCCAGAATTTAAAAGACACTTTCTTAAAACCATTAAAACCTGAAACAGACCCCGTACTCAGAGGAAACAATACGCATTGCAGCGGTCACATGTGCCGGCCTGTAATACCGACCCGTTTATCATCTTTATGATCCCTTAGCGTTTACAGACCCGTCTGACGCTATACGCATTTACATGATAACGTCGCTATATTCTCTGAGTTTTCTGTTTGCTACACGGTTAGTGGAATTTCATTGAGTTGACATTTTGCGCGTACTTTATTCTAGTCCCAGATTTCGGATTATCGTCTGAAAGTGGTCTATCAAGGAAATGTAATTGTTAGAAGATCTCAATAAAGCTTTACAATAATTTTCCGATGTTTATTAATTACTGAGAATTTTTCTCAAGTGTAAATTACGTGGTTGGCTAGCTAGAAAGCAGACTCTATTTAGTTTAAAACTCTTGAAAACTCAGTAAAGAATACGATAGTTTCAACATCGTACGTATAAATTAAAAAAAATATATATCCGCGTGGCCTTCACAAATTATCCCGCAGAAACTATAGATCGGGATATAAAGTAGACTATATCTTTTCCGGACCTTCAACTGCACTCATACATAAAATAAAGTAATTCCAAGTACCTACGTTACTTCATAAAGTAAGGGCAAAAAACCAACTCACTTTCGCATTGGTAATTGTAATATATATTGTAATATAAGTATGGATTAAATTATATTGTTAAAATGTTTAACAATCTACAATATTTGCATGTCTATGGTAGAGTGTGAGAAAAACATATCAAACGCAACAAAGATAGCAAATACATTGAAAATTCCTAAGAAAATAATGTTGTTTATTTGTACAGAATGACATCCCTTTTGTTGTCCTCAGACTATATCTAATTATTTAAACTCGACATCGCCTGCGCAGATTATCTCATCTACCTATTCGAACAGGAGAAAAGTAACCCTTTCCGGCCCGTTACCAATTCCTGTGCAAAAATCAAGTCATTTTGACTCTATGAACACGTAAGCAAACAAACTCACTTTGGTGTGGTGATAAGAGGAAATGTGGCACCATGTGTTACAAAGAAAACGGTACGTAGTCCCAGTTGAGTAAAAGAAACATTTCCTTGAGGTCCAACATAGGACTAAATCATGTGTGTAAATCAGGGTCTATGATACAATCTGCATAGTGCATGCGTCGGAATTAAATATTCATTTGTGACGTCACACAAGGGCGGGCGGGCCGCGACATGTGCACCGGATGCAGCTAGCACTCGGAGTGGCTTACATGAGATCAATCTTCATCTGTTAAATCAATGTCAATTATTACAAGGAAGCTGTGGTCTCGGACAGAATAGGATCACCGCATGTCATCCCGCAGGTGTCAAAAGGCAACTCAGGGCAAACGATAGTCGTACTGCTATTACGTACGAATCTGTCTGCCAAACGTGGTGAATGGCAAATATAAGGAAGCTGTGTAGTAGGCTGGTAAAATGTAGACTCTTAGCTTAAGGCGGTTCCATGACCCAGACACCCCGATTGATCAACGTGTCAGAGATTTGTGGACGTGAAAAAATATACATGAATGTTGATGATATTATCAAGACAGACACCGATACACGATAATACTTCATTCGATATAATTAAAGTCCAAAGTGACCTCCAAAACGTTGTATGTCGTTTTATTTACACTTGATGAAACTGTGTGAAACTAGGTGGCAAAATTTCCCATAAGTTTAATATTAATTAGTTTGACAGCTTTATAATTTCTATATCTTATGCTGATAAATTTTTAATAATTTAGTTGAGACCAAAACCTATTGAAATCGAGAAGAGAGTTGAAATGGCGCACTGTTTCTTATGACTTATGATGAGAGGGGAAGCGAGGAAAAATATGACTTTCTTGTGGGTCAGGGAATGGCCTTAAATGTTGCGACGGCTAGCACTAAAGTGCCGCTGTGCAGAACTGGTTTTCAGAGATCCCCTCTGCCAACCACTTGCTACAATAGGAAATATTACTTTGAAATTTTACAAATACACTATTCGCGAAACAATTCAAATCAAAAGAGAGCAAAAGAGTAAAGTCAAACTGTTCTATTTTCAAATCAAACGCAAACCCAAGCAAAGCCGATCGGAAATCTCGTTACAGTCGATTACAAGGCAGACTAAACGAGTCGTGTCTTGTACGACTACCGACCAGACTCTACTATTAATGCCATTAATCTGGGCAACAGCATGAATATTCAGAGGCATATAGTCTGCGTAGCCGATACGTCCACGTTGGAGCTAGTAGCAACTGCTGCCAAATCGGATGTGGTGTACAGTACAATGATGCTATACGAAGCTTATGTACACACTGTTCTTACATATAGCAGCTGCTATAGAACTAAAACTTTTAATTTCTCTAACATGATCATTATTAGCCGTATAATTGAGATTGCATGTTAGTTGCTAGTAAGCTGTATACAATGTGAATATGAACTTAAAATAATAGACATTCTGGCTTAGTTTTTCTACAAAAACCATCAGTTGTCAAGGTAAGATATTTATATGGATTTAAATGAGTGTCACGTTAGGAGTCGCTAACACGTATTGTATTTTTGATTCAATTTTACAAAGTTACACTCAAATACGTAGACGAACGAAGTCAGTGAGCTGAAGTGGCAATGGGCAGGTCACATCGCTCGAAGAACCGATAACCGGTGGGGAGTAAAGGTTCTCGAGTGACGACCACGATGGACCAACGACCTGGTTAGAGTCGCAGGGAGTCGCTGGATGCAGGTGGCTCGGGACCGGTCGATGTGGCGTACCATGAGGGAGGCCTATGTCCAGCAGTGGACGTTTCCCGGCTGATGATGATGAAACTCAAATAGAACACACTCTAGATACTAAAATAACATTTAGGACTTTTACACACACACACACAAACTAAATTTCTCACACACATAAGTCACACACAAATATACTCTCTCTCTCTCTCTCGCCTTAAAAATATTTCAACATTTCTCTCATAATCATAATTGTCTTTTACTATGTTTATATATAAGATTTGTCTGCAGGAACATTTTTTTTAAATATGTGGAACAGGAAGGTAGACCTTTGTGACACAGGCTTTGCCTTCAACAGAGGTCGTTGAATATTTAGTAATGTTAATCTTAATAATAAACGCGTTCAAAAAGAACTAAAATAAGACTTTAACTGCCTTTAAAATGTTCACCCGTACAGGTAGAATTATATGAGTACATTTTTGGTTTTTGGTTGATTTTCTCAAAAAAAAAATCTAAACCAATTTCAATAATATGTATATGGGACCACCTCTGAAGTATGTTCTACAGATAAAAAAAGAATCATCAAAATCGATTTACAATACAAAAAAATTTAGATCCTCCTCCGTTTTTGAAGTTGATTTAATATTTATTTTAATAGATGGAAAATAAGTTTATATTTTGAATTGTATTTTAATCCCCTTAACATAATCAATAGGGCGTAGAAGTTCTAGTTTGTCATTTAAGGAATAGTAACAAAAAATAACTAAACTACTCACGTAGGTGACATTGCCTAAACCAATAAACATTGAAATGCTAACCTAACAATATAGGTCAATTACGAAACATATTTTCCATTATAAATCTATCTGGTCTGCAATCAGTCAGTTCTACAGTCAGTAATTGAATTTTCAAAATGTCAGATCCAATATTTCTCAGTTCGTGTCAGGGACACATGAATTCAAATTCTATGCCCAATTGTTGACCGGGCGGATGTAACGCAATACGAAACCGATTCCGTATGTCTGCCTCGTTTACATTTAAATCACGTTCCGAGGAACCCCAATACATGCTGCAAGTAGAAATGTAAAGTGAGGGACTTCTTTCTTTTCTTCAGCCCTAAAAATTATGCCGTTAACATACCTATATGAGTTTCTCTCGAAGTCGAAGAAGAAGAAATCACAATGAAGGTTAAGATTATAATGAGAGATTTAGGTGATCTTGTTTTGGTTGGTGCTAGTTGAACTCATTATGTCTTGAATAATCGAATCTTCCCGGGCCTTGGCAAACATGGCGAGAGAGGGACACCTAAGGGGTTTTAGCGGGGGGAAATCAGCTTAATTCTGTGTCTTTCCCCGAAGCGTCGAATATATTGAAAAGATTTCGCATCGGTAAAAAAAAGGTTGAACTCATTGTACATAAATAATGACCTTGCACTTGGGTGAGTAATTGATGTACGCGGTTCTTGGTGTCTTGGTGGCCTTGAATTGGAAGAGGCGTAAATATATCCCAGTGGCGGTCCTATTGGGCGGTGCGACGGCACCGGGCACCGTCATCAGAATAGCTCCGAAATGAACTAAAATGTGAACACTGGTCATCACCCACTGACTCTTTACTATATAATGTAAATATTTGTGAAAGCTATTTAACAATAACATTTTTTTTAAATGAAAATGATTTTATCTTTAGAGGGCCCAATTTGAGATTTCGCATGACTTTAAAAATTTCCTAGGTCCGCCACTGATCTATCCTCTAAGGTTTTATCACAGTTGTCTTGAAATGGAGTGAATATATCATCTAGAACTTAATCATATTTGCCTTAAAGTGGAGTGAATCTACCTTCTAGATTTTGTCACAGTTGCCTTGAAGTGGAGTGAACCTATTCACTAAGCATCTCTACGCAGAGTAAATCTGTCATCTAGAATTAAATCTTAGTTGCTTTGAAGTGTTGTGAGTATATTCACTAGAAATTTTTTTAGTTGATTTTTCGCCATACATGGAAAGACATGGTCGACTAGTTGTGAAAGCCGGAACTGACAGTCTGTTGTATAATTATTGTAGCTATATTTATATAAAACAAGTTATTAATTTACTAAATATTTCATCCATCTAGAACTAATCTTCTGAAGCTGTCTTCAGCAATTCAAAAGAAATCGTTAAAGTTCCAAGTTTTACTCATAAATAAACATTGCTAATCAATCATTTCATGAATTACTTTCTAGAAACGACATTGTTTCTGAAAACAATAAGCTGTAGAGCTAATACTGAAATTGTTCCAAGAAGCCTCGTGATCCAATTTCGAGGCAAAAAGTGATGTTGGCATAAATTAGAGTGGAACATCGATACTCTGGTGTAAGATTATAAAATTTTCTTATTACGTAATAGCTTCTATAAAAGTTATTTTTTAATATATTTTAATGAAAATAATTTCAAAACAACAGGATCAGGTTTATTACTGAATTTGCGCCGAACCACTTGCATCCAGCGCCGCCCTTCGACCTTAACTAGATCGTCGGTGGGGGACGGTCTGGTACACGTTTTCCGGTATGTGGTCGCCACTCGAAAACTTTTACAACCATTGGTTATCCGTTCCGTATGCGAGCTATGTCGGTGACCTTGTCGGTTCGCTGTTTGAAATTCCGAGCAGAGCTCGTTCCTTTGCTTGCTGAGTGACTTTGAGCTTGTTTATTCGGCCAACAGTAAAAAAAGACGTTTTGGATTTGTACTTCATCACACACGCTCTGATTAAATACTTGCCTGACTCTAAGGTATTTGTAAAGTTATATTTAAATAAGCGACACATCCGTTCGCTTCGCATCCTCATCGCCACCCCCGGGTCCGACTGTTCACCATCGCTGCGGTCTGTGCCGCAGCACACGATGAGTTCGGTTCCCACTTGACAAGCGCAATACAACACAAATTTATTATTATTATTTTGTGTTCTCTTTTCCTCTGTTCATGTTTCCTGTATTTGTATTATTTGTTGTGGCTTCTTTTTTGTATTTATTTCTTCTTGAATCTTGTATGTCTTTCTGTATTGTGTTTGTCAATAAAAATATGTCTATGTCTAAAAATATACAAACCAAGAATCTACAATCTAACATGGCACTGTTCGGTCAAAAAGAACAAACAGTGTCATGAAGCTGATTGTATTCTGTAAACGGATTAGGTACGACTCCGAATTATTCCATGTGAGTGGAGTCCGACCTCAATTCGAGATGTATGACATAATGAATCTTTGAAGTCCAACGCGATCTGTCGCGACTCAAGTTAGGATTTCGTCAACACTTTGATGGTTAAATATGCTTCTATTGAATATCTGTTTAGAAAAAAATATACAATGTGTGTTTGTTAACACGGTGATAAAATGTCATCAACTTGCACATTGGGTTATCATTTGATTAAATAGATAGATTAGATTAGATAGGTAGATATTTTCATCATTTTTAGGGTTTCGTATCACAAATAGAAAAAATTAACCTTTATAGGATCACTTTATTGTCCGCTTGTCCGTATAAAGTTGAAGTTAATATCAAACATTCAAGTTAACATTCGCAAGTTAACGCAATTAAGGATACGGTAGTTTGTGCCGCACATTTGGACGATTTCCTTTGCGAGCGCAAGAAATCAGAACCTACTTATGGTAATCAGCAAGGTCTTACAGCACAGAATAGAATAGAAATACTTTATTCGGCATCATCAACATCATCAACAGCCTATATACGTCCCCACTGTTGGGGCTCAGGCCTACCCTCCTACAGAGAGTGTATGGGCCATAGTCCACCACGCGGGCCCAGTACGGATCGGCGAACTTCACATGCCTGTTCAAGACATGCAGGTTTCCTCACGATGTTTTCCTTCACCGTTAAGCAATCGGATAATGTACTTGAATTGAAAAAACAACTCATAGGTACACGTCTGGATTCGAACCCGGTACCCTCAGATTGAGAGTCCGCGCCTTATCCATTGCGCCACCGACGCTTCATAAATGTATTAGAGGTTGGTCTGTTTGATAGAGGTAGGGATATATAAGTGTGTATGAGAAGAAATATTGTAATAATTTAAAATGGACACAGCATAAGTATAAATAATAAACTTTATCTGAATATCATAATTTTTAATTAAACTACATTAAATTAGTTCTTTTTCGAATCAATCGGTCTAACATTTGATAGCATTGTTCAGTGACTTTAGTTATTATTTTTAAGTACGGATTCCTCAATATGCGAGTCTGACTCGCACTTGACTGATGATATAATGCCACCTGGTGAAGGTGGTACAACAATAGGCCAGTGCTCAATTTCAACTTGAAGCATGCTGGTGCAGCTAGAGCCACTCTAAATTATAAGCTGTTGCTGTAGACAGATATCAATCGCCACTGTAGCCTCCCAGCTACTTATCGATACTTTGGTTGGTTGGTAACCATATTTTTTATTACGTATGTCTGTCTACCAATATCAGCATCGAGGTTACTGTAGGAGTTGGTTCTTTTGATATTGTCCATCACTTACCTCGCTCAACAATACCTACGTGTACTAAACGTCCACACTCGCCAACGGTTCCCGTGACACTGTTCACAGTCAGGCTTAATTTTTTTAACTTTTTAAAATAAACCAATCGCTGACTTCCACTAATTCCACCACCGCCGGCAGTCCAGTATGCATCCATTAGGGTGAACGCGCCATTGTTCCCGGATATAACAAGTTTGCATTGAAACCAGCGCTCATTGTGTGCGAATGAGTTGCGTATGGAAAAAACAACGACAATTAATCAGGGGAAAGCGGGAATCAGGGAAATGGTTCTGATGTCGGTAATGTGGGGCGAAACGGGAATATACTCGTACTATGGTAGTTCTTGTCTCGTAATATACTGTGTAACGGATATTGCTTCCGTTGTAAAAGTTATCAAGCAGTTATATACTTATATATATATACTTATTATACCTTGACGTTTTTAAGTGAGCTGGCGTTTCATCTAAGGGCCTAATCGACACTTATCATTAGGTGAGATAATAAAAAATGTATTTCCATTATTATCATCAGATGACCTTAACCAGGTCGTCAGACCCTGTAGCCCGTTTCCCGGTACATCGTCGCCACTCGAGAACTCTTAGGGTCAGTTCACATCGAGACCCGACGCGACGTTACGCGCACATTTTAATAGAGTGAAAATGAAAATGAAAAACTGTTTATTTCTTTAAAAACTTATCTAAAGCAGCATACAAGGTTGTAATCTCCTTGTAAGTATAACAACACCTGTGCCAGGATATTCCGCTCTTCTTAGCCGAACCTACCTAAATTATATTTAAATGAAATAAACGACAAACTATAAATGAAGTATCTATATAAAATAATAATAAAAATATATAAAAATAATTCGTTAAAGTTAAAATAAAAGGTTTTAGCAAGAATTAAAATTAAGAGGGTATGAGTGAGGAATATGTAATGTGGGGAATGTGTGAACGTGTGTATCTGTGTGAAGGTAGTGTGTGTCAGTGGGAGGGGTTATTTGGGGTTTGTGTGTGGAGTGTATTAGTATGTTATGAGTTAGTTAGTAGTATTAAGTGAGGAATGATTAATGCTTCAGTCTTTTCGTAATTTAGAGTTTTTAGCCAATCAGTTGACATTTTTTTCCAGTCTAACAGTGTTTTGTCATAAATGTGAGTGACTCAAAATATACTTTAAATACTACACAAAAAGGTACACACTTCATTGTGAGAATTCAGAATACAATGCACCACGCAGGGCATTGCATCGTCGGCACGCGCGGCGTGCAAGAGCGGGATCTTATTATAATCGGACTTCTAGCAGGATATGAAGAGGAAGAAGCGGATGGCTGCGGTGGGGCGGATGGCCGCGGTGGGGCGGGCGGATGGCCGCGGTGCAGCGGATGCACGCGGCCAGCGGACAGGTTCCGCTGCGCAGAGAGGCGTGCTGCCAACGGTTTTAAGAAACCCCTCGCGACGTTAAGATGCTTCTCGCTTTGCCTTCTTCCGGTACTGCTGCGGCTCTTGTCCAACAGTGGACTTATTCCGCTGATAATGTACAACACAGCGGAATCATTATGCCTGGACTAATGATCTAGAACAGTCATACCTGGGTTACGTAAAGTACTCATAGTAAATATTCAGACCGTGTAGATTATTAGCTATTGCCGTTGACATATAAAGACTACGGACATGCTTCACTGGGCACCTAATTATGTAATAACAAATGAGGGACTTGCACCTTATTTTAGAGTGTTACAAAAAAAGAAAACGGTATCCTCGTCCGCATTAGTTCAGATTTGTGATTATTATTTTACAATGTTATTCTTCTCAAAGTTATTGTTGTTAGATTAACTGTTAAAGCGAGTCAGCTATAAGCAGCTGCTGTAAGTTAACAAGGCAAGGCAAGCAATGAACTCAAAGGAGTTAAAAATTATTTGATATGTTATAAGTTTATATCATGTATGTTTATGTACGTCCTCACAACCTCCCGGCTGTGTTTGCTGATGAATTTCACGGATATGTCTTGATCAAAAAACGTCTAAGTGCGAGTCAGACTCGCTCACCGAGGATTACACAATTAAAACTCTTATAGATGTTAAGTTTCCTTAAATGTCTACATGCTAAATAGACCAGTGTCCTTTTGCATTCAGTTACACAATGTCCAGGATCTTAAAAATACCAATTGCGATCTTTTTTCATCAGAATCATTTGCCGTGTGTTAGTCTCGCAAAAACACGAAAACGGCTCCACAGATTTGACTATTTTATATTATAAAATGTTGGCAAATAGTCCAGATGAGGTTTTAAGAAAAGTCGAGAAAAAATTAACAATTTTAACGTTCAAAAATAACTAGAGACTGAATTCAAATGCCCTAAGTCTACAGCATTCATCCCCTAAAATGTTCACCCTTATATGTACAATAATCTGGTTTCATATTTTGCTTTTCGTAGATTTTCTCGAAAAGCACTGGATCAATTTCGATAAAATGTATACGGAACACACTGATGGTGACACACACACACACACACACACACACACACACACACACACACACACACACACACACACACACACACACACACACACACACACACACACACACACACACACACACACACACACACACACACACACACACACACACACACACACACGAAGAATTTCCTAATTAAAAAAAGGAACGAAGCCAAAATTTAAAAAAAAAAGGCAAATTTAGAACCTCCTTCTTTTTTTGAAGTCGGTTGTAAAGTGAGTTTATTTGTCATCCTTTCCTTGTTCTTAGGCAAACGTTTAGCGTATTTTTCTATGTAGCCTCAACAAGTCAGCATGCCTCAGCTAACCACGGCCCCAGAAGAATGTCCAGCAATGGGCATAGTTACGCGTATGTACGGGAGATTTGTCAGCCTTTTGTCAGTGCAGCATATATAAGCTTAAAATACATATTTTGTATGTTTCTATGTGCAAAAACAACATCTAATTAAAAGTCTTCCAACAGGCTGATGTAAAAAAATAATCCAATCTGTAAACATGAAATTCCATGAAGTGTGTGAAAGTGAATTTTAATATGATGATCCAATTTCCACAACGTTGAAATTCAATACGGGGCATGGAATGTTTAAATAACGTAATCCAATTACGTTTAAAGTTACCACAGGTACCATCGCAGCCACTCAGAACCGCAGTAGCGAGTTCAAATTCAGTTTAGTATCAGAAACTATCGCTGAAAGGATCAGATTAAACTTGGAACGTGCTACGGTGGAATAGTTAGAAATACTTAGAATGTGTCCCGCGATCTGGTCAGACGGTTCGTGGAAACATACGGGTTTATAATTCCAACGGGCACGCTTTAACTTTTCTCTGACATTTATTCACATTCTACATAGTTATATTTAAAAATATATGATTTTTGGTTTCTATAAATAGATTTTAAGCTTGTTTAATCTGGTGGGAAATATTTTTTTTAAGTGTTAGAAGCCGTTTAGGTGTCATTAAAGGAGAATAAGAATAAATTAATATATTCAAATATAGTATTTGAACTACATTTAATGTAATCATTTCTTCATTGAATTACCAAATCCTTATCATTAATAGAGGAAAAAAAAACATTGCCTCAGAACTTGGTAAAAGTATTTACGATAGTCTTATGTCTAGGTCATTAGTTCAGCATAATTTACTCTAACTACGAGTATGTAGGCTTGAATATCAAACTTTTAATGTTTTTGTACGAATTATTTGTTAGGAAGTTTTGATAAATCTTTTAGCCTTTAATTCCTTAGGAAAACGATCAGAAAATATTATTCTCATATAACGGGAATTTACGAACACTTTTATTTTGTGCTTATTTTAAAATCTACACAAAGTAAGGCGAGGATTATAATAGTAACCTTGAGAAAAAGTAAACATTTAACACTTAACATGAAAAAATACGATACCGTTACAACCTATTCGCCATCATTTCAAAATTCTCGTTCTAGACCTACTATAATAATATATCTTGAATCCGCATCGAATGCGCTCTAAAAAGACGATGAAGCGTAACGATTATTTTGAACAATGAAACTACGATAGCTGGCGGCAGTGAACGGTGAATAGATCTGTGTGTTTTCACTTTATCACGTTTTTTTGTGTAAATCTACGTTTTATTGGTTTTTATTTTATTTTAACATATTTGTGGGTCGTGGTCAAGGTTCGATTACAAAATGTAGACCAAAAGTACGATCTTAATAAAACATGTAGATCCAAGGTACGATTAAACAACTATTTACTCACTTAATTTTCTTTACTAGTTAGTTAGATTCCAAGTACCGTCGCAGATTTAACACTGACTTTTCCGACGTCATGATATTGAGGACGCTATTTGGGCTGCCACAGTTCTGCAGCGCATCAGGAATGTTTGCGATGGCCAGCACTGATGGTTTCCCGGCCATCATGCGCATGCGAATTGCGAGTGGCATTCCTGATGCGGCGGGTGCGTGGTGCTTTCAACACAGTCTCCTGAACACAGCGACAGACTTGGTGGACGGAGCCATCAAAATGCACGTGGTACCAACCGTACTGCTAAATGACGACCATCTATGCACATTGTTAATAAATTGCTATTATTATTGTTACCCCTGTTATTATTATTATTACCACTAACATTGATATAGACTTATTTTTATTGACAAACACAATACAGAAAGACATACAAGATTCCAGAAGAAATAACTACAAAAAAGAAGCTACAACAAATAATACAATAGAATGTAAGGTGACTTATTGTAAGTAGCATTAAGGAGACATCCGAAAAAAATTATTTCAATTTGAATTGACCCTTGTTGCCTATGAAACTAGATATATCGTTATTAAAAAACATCCGTGAGCCGTATAGTTTTCCCTATCCAATTCCTTCAAGTATACTCGTATAAAACTGTTCGCGGCGGTTCCACTCCAATTAATCTTCCAAATGTTTACAAAATGGAATACCAGCATACGGTGTCTCTATTTCGCTTAGTTACAAAGCGATATTACTTGTTTATGTAAGCTAGATCCGAATGAGATTGCTGCATGGCTGAAGATTTGCATCGCGCATCCAGACATTATTGTCTTGTATAGTGTTGAATTTAAACTATTCGTTGTTGCTAGCGATCTTGCAATGTAGCATTTATGGACTAGAAGGAAGAGCGATGTGCTACAATGAATGCTATTTCTACGCTATGCTCAGTTGTATCTTTTTATGCACAATGGGTCTGCGCTGTCGGTCACAGCCTGCGCCGTGTAGACTCGGCTTTAGAACAGGAACACCGCATGTAACGGCGGATGTTGTAAGAAGTCATCATCATCATCAGCCGGAAAACGTCCACATCTGGACGTAGGCCTCCATAGTGTAGCATAATGACCGGTCTCAAGCCACATTGCATTCAGCGAGTCCCTGACCTTTTACTAAGTCGTTGGGCCATCCAGTAGAGGGACGGATCGGTATAGTTTTCTCGGTACGTTGTCGCCACTCGAGAATTTAAGAGAGAGAGAAAAACTTACTCCCCTTCGGTTATCGGTTCTTGGAGCGATGTGTCCCGCCCATTGCCACTTCAGCTCACTGACTCGTCGAGTTATGTTGGTGACGTAAGAAGCGACTAAAAGAAAATATTCAGGATATTGGCAGTGAACTTATGCATTCGATTGTCTTGGAGAAAAATTAATGCGTTCAAAAAGAACTGGAACTGACTTCAACTGCCCTAAAAAGATGCCATTGTCAGAACTGGACCAAATTGAAATCGGAATCGGAAACCACCAACTTACAAATAAAAAATAATCATCAAAATCGGTTCACCAAGTCGAAAGTTCTGTGGTAACAAACATTTAAAAATACTGTCAAATTGAGTATCTCCTTCATTTTTGAAGTCGGTTGAAAATTGGTCTACAAGGCTTTCGTCGTGAGTGGACAAAGTTGAAGGCAGTACACCCAGAAGCCGCTATTGACTGAGGGGACTGGCTGTGTTATTTTTCAATACCAGATCACAAAAGTGCTATTAACACCTATATGTTATATAAGTTACTGTAATGGTTTTAGCGCAGCACAGATACTTTTCTACTTGTTTTTTTTTTGTAATTAAAAAAAAAACAAGACGTTTATTCATCACAATTTCTTGAAATTAACTCTTAAACATCGAATATACGGATGATGAATGGGCTAATAGCTCAGCATAGGAGGTTAAAGACGACGAAGACGCTTTTGTTATTTTTTAATTAATTAATTTCAGGCTCATAACAATTAAGTCATTACACGCGAGAAAGTTTGCTTCGTGTAAAGTTTTGTAGTAAATGATTAATAGCGCAGAAGAGAGTTCAATCTTTCTAGAAAATTTTATGAAAAAGGTGGTCCTTCGGAATTAATGTTTTCACTTATCATAAGTGATCTGGATATAATTTTGTTCAAGTAGCACATTTGAATTGTAGACAGTATGACTTCAGAAATCATCACACGAGAACTAAGTTTTCAGATAAAAGAACTAGCAAAGTTCAAGTCTGACTCGCACACAGAGGGTTCCGTATAAAATCTATATGATTATTAATACGTGAAGCAAAAACTTTGTATGTCTTTTTACGAAAATTGCGTGGACGGACGGGTATGATATTTCGCACACTAATAGTTTATTTTATAGAGAAGGAGAGCAGAATGCTAATATTTTTTTTTTGGGATGGGCGACCACTAATTTTAATAAAGCAACATACTGAAAATCATAAATCACAGGTAAGGTCACTGAAACTCAAAATGTGCTACGAGTATATCGAAAATGAAAGTCCGATTGAATCGTAAAACAACCTGCGCATTTTAATGTGATATAATAAAAAGAGTATGGTATACAGATTTATACCTGTACTTGTGCAGAAATACCTTGCTTCTTGCCAAATTTCAGGATTCTACGAGTAGGTCAACGGGATGTACCAAATTCAAATCATTTATTGTTTTAGCAGCAGGTTTGCAGAGTTCTTAAATATATAACTTATATAGTATTGTTCCTGTGCAACTTGCCTTTTGGGCGAACAATATTGTCAGTATCATGTCATTTCAAAATTACATTGTTACATTATTTCAAGTTGTCAATATCATTTTCAATTTTTTCAGTATTTAAAAAAATCATTAAGACTATAGAAAAATTTATATCAATTAGAGCACTAAGCAACGTTGTAGGTTTTGACTACTTCTCTACGAAGGTCCGTAAATAACATGACACGTTAATAAATCTTTAATTCGTATCAGGTAAGTACATAATTTTTATCTTGTATTTGTATTAAATCAAATACTTTGTTACTATAATTGACATTTGTATGTTTTAATTAAAATAGACAGGGAGTAGTGCTTCATTCAATCTGTCTGTCATTTCATCAAATCTTGTTGAGGAAATATCAATCTGGAACTGAGCCACCCGTAATAGGTTTAGAGGTACATTCAATGCAAGGCAGCCAAGTAGATACAAATCTATAATATATTATAGCGTATGTCATATACCAATTATGTTTGCAATTAACATTTGATCAAATCAATTACATATGACAATTACAGGTAGGCACGTGGCTTACCTAGGCTGCTTGATTACAAATAAATTAAATTGACAACTGTATTTAATAGTACTAGAGCTGATTTTGTATTGATCGCTGCTTTAGAAAAATGATCTATTCATGTTTTCTAGTGGGGTAGAATAAATGGGGAGGAGTAGGAGTAGGTTGAATTGAAAACTGAATTGAAAATAAGCAAAGAGTGTGGAAACCTCAGGAAAAATGTTCGAGCGCAATATATTGAGCCCTGTGTCACTGTGTAATTATTACGGAGAGAGAACAGTAAGGTATCTGACGCCACGCCTTTACAATGATTTTCAATACGAAGATGACTGCAAAAACAAAAGAGAATTTAAGAAAAAATAAAAGGCATGGTTGTTGGATATCTTTAATGATAAAATAGTAGGTAGATAAATATGATATTAAAAGATTTAGATTATACATATAGAATGTAGAATAAGTAATATATAGATCGCCAACAAACTGTTCCACAGTTTGGCGATTAATTTATATATGTAAAAATTGTATTCTTTTATAAAGAAATAGACATATATATATATAAAGGTAGGTAATTAACAAGGCGACTGGGTGAAATGTCGGTTTGTCGTTTTAGAATCGACACAGTGACGAATGATTTTTATTGCTATTTCTAAGTAGTTCTAATTTGCCCTTTAGACAACTGTTTTTACCAATTAGCAATTAACACAAAAACTGGTATTTAACTCAAGCTATAAATGTTACAAAAAGAACCTAAAATAGCAAAACGCATTTACTTTTTTGGCACGAATTAAACGTGCATTTTGGTACAGAATTGTTACATTTCCTTATCACGGCAATGCAGTAATAAATTATATGCCTTTCTTAATTGAAGGCCATTTGATTGCTGATTAGTGTTACGTTCTGATTAATTAAGCGTAATGACGATCGAAACCATGGTGGCGATTACCTGCCCCTAGTCGTGTTGTACCGGCTTTAGGACAGGCAACCGCATGACGTCCCATGGGTGTCACAATAGGTGACTAACGGAAAAACAGGAAATGGGCAGCAGTATTTATCTAGACGTCAACGCATATCTTACTACGACTGCAATCTACTGCTAAGCTGATGATTATGACTAATCAATAATCACCTTGTGGTAAGTAGCGTGGCCACCCATGAGGAAGTATCATGTCCAACAGTGGACTTTTGCAGCTGGCAACGAACGATGACTGACTGTCATTTCGCTGGCTCGGCAACGTCCGCACTCGCCCACGGCTCTCGTCAACTTTACGCCATTGACACTCTAACGCTGAAGTTTAGCATACCAACCCATAGACACACGAGACAGTGTGTATATGCTAAACCGCATACACTGCTAATACTTGCAAAACAGGAAAAATTAAGTATTAATCATCGCTCATAATAAAAACTTTAGTGTGTAAAATTGAAAAGATATGCCATTATGTAAACACGTAACAACAAAAAACAATTAGCTTGTGTATGAATGTCAAAAACCTTGGTCAAGGTTACTTCATACAACCGGAACTACGTGGATATATATAGCTATTGTAATATAATGTGTTTCAAGGGCAGTCGTGATGTCAGGTCCATTGCAAATGGGAATTATCTGATCTTTGCCATATTGTTTATAGCCCTTTGTACTGTGAATCGAATTAAGGAAATGCCTAGATACAAAAGACTTCAAAAGTCTGGATGAAAGATTTCAATTGATAACAGATGACGGTGGGCTGGCTAGCTACTTAGTACCATGCTTTCTGTAAAGTTAAAAGAACTTAGATAAAGCAATTAAAATATAATAGCCAGCTCATTATATTAATTCTGTGTCATCATGTCGAGACTTCCAAGTAAGAAGGTGCGGCACGGCTTGTGCCAAAAGCGTAATAGGCTTCTTTTTATACCGTTAACAGGATCCCATTCCATCAAAGTTTCATACAAAATTTCTGTTGGCAAATAGAGTAGCTGGCTTTGTGTACTAATTATCTAAAAATAGGACATCAGATTGTGATGTCGCGAAATGAGTATCATTAGCATACAACTTCACAGTGAATCAAAATTTTCATTCTAACATATTTTTTATTATTGTTCTTCAAAGCGCCATCTACGGATTATTAGCTGCGTAACTGCTATTGTAGCTAACTATAAAGTTGTAAATTAATGATATTTATTTCGCCACACTATAATTTCATCTCCTATTTTTAGGTAATTACATATCAAAGCCAGCTATTCTATTTAAAAAGATTATGGCAACAGAAATTTAGTATGGAAGCACTCGGAGAGGGATCCCGATAATATTAGGTTTTGAAAAAAACGGTTGTATCAACGTGCTAGCCAGTGCTTATGCTACAGGACTTACAGTCCTATTTTAAGCACAGGCTGATCAATAATTCTATATCACTGTTGTTGTTTTGTATGTTAATGCATTAATCACTGGTGTAGTTTTGGACAATAAATAATTTTTTTATTTTTTTATATAAAAAAAGAAACTATTTCTGAGACATTCAGAAAGGCAGTAAAATGTTTGATATTCAATCCATCAATTATGTGGTCTATTTACGAGTACAACGGGTTGGCTAGAATGGTAGATTTGCACGCCATGACCATTTAAGACAAATGGGTGAAGTTTCAAGGAGATATGCGATACTTTACTTTCCATTTTATTGTATGGTAATCACGTCAATGACAAAATGTTTGTAGTGAAATACTTTTAGGCTTAATTAACGAACTAGTTATGTTAAAATTAAATTTCATTCATTAGCATATAAACTCGCCTGTGTGTGTAACTTTCATACTAAAATATTGCATCGTTATTTTGTACGTACGTGGTGAGCGAGTAAGATGACTTTTGAACTGCTGGCGTGGCCTAGTGGTTACAAGCGTTGGTCTCACAATACAAGGTCCCGGGTTCGAATACATGCAGGTATTTAATTCTCGGTTTGGCAGGTGATATTTTCTATGTCCATCCCGCTAGCTACCAATGTCGACTGACTAAAAACTTGCCAAATAACGTTGCTCTAAAATATAAACCTATTTTGTACACTTAGAAGTTATGTTGAGTTTTTTTATATAAACAGAAAACATAATATAAACAGCTTACTATCGAAACATGACTCTGAATAATAAAATTTAGGCACCGAATTGATTTGTTCACGAAGGCTATTGAATGGTCTATTTGCAGATTTTATTAAAATTGGTTAGCGGCAAATGTGTAAAATTCTATACCCTAGGTAGAGGTAGAATATTTTCTTCAAATTTAAATAAGACCACGATTAATATATTATATCTATATCCGTTTATGTTATGTAAAACAAAGTCGTGTTAGTTTCACCATTTATGGTTTTGATAATCTTTGATTTTTTTGAATTTGTCTCCGCCCCGAATACATTCACCCAAAAAATCACATACATTTTGTATGGAACGGAGCAGAAGTTGCAGGAAACAGGTTCGTATATATATTATAAAGTAACATCAGTTCACAATTTGTTAAAATATTGGCAAACATACTTTTTATGAAGTCGGTTAAAAATCCCTCTTTTCTGAAAACCCGTGGTATTTAATAGAGTTTATTGCAATAACAAAATCTGATTTGTTGGCCTTTGGTTTTACAGAAAATTATATAATGGACAACCTTTGTGTACATCCCGTCCAATCAAAGTTTATAATGGAATTTGAAATGAATCATGATTCCACGTTAACCTGCACGTTTAAATTTGATTTTACGTATACCTTTCATGATACCATACGCGTATTGGTAAGGGAAATGGGCAAGATTTTATTCATATAGCCGAATTCGTTTTTGCCGGGTTGCAAAGGCTGTTTGATTGGAATTCACTACTACAGTAAAATTCTAGAAATTCAAACGCGTAGGATTCGTTTTCCTTATTAAAATATCTCAAGGATATTTTTACATAGGCTACAATTACATGGTGATGGATTTTGACATACTTTATTTCTTTCAACCACAATTTTTACATTTATTTTTGTTTTATATGTACACACGGCTACACATCAAGCTATACATTTCCAGTATACTCTGACCTCGCATTGAATGAAAACCCGCACGACGCTAGTTCATTTAATTTTTATACTGGAAATGTATAGCTTGACCTGTAGCCGTGAGGACCTTCAAATTAATATAAAAATGTAAACGTAACTCTCTTAACAGTATGGTGACGTGTCGAAAACAGTGTTTTAGAAGATGTTATTTGAAACATGCTTTATTTCTTAAGTTCACCTGATAAAACCCTCAAGTTTTCATTGCCCAAAATTCATACGTGTAGCTTTCATAAAACATGAGAAAGCACAGACCGAAGTTACTCGTACCTCTTAAATCTCTCTGCCTGATAAAGGTTTCCCGTGGGATAATTTTAGCAAGTTTATCATAACCAACATTGTAAATTGTAATTATAAATTGTATATTTATGTTGGAACGGAGGTTAGGATACAATCTACGAAGCGGAATACGTGCACCAACTGCACGTAGGCATTGATTTATGAAATACAAATGCGTTTCCTATTACTGAGGTTGGTCGCGAATTTGATATTACCAAATTCGCGAGCTGTATTCCAATTGAAGTCAGTTTATTGTTACAACTATGATATAACTGAATACGATCATATTATTATGAATAATGAAACTATTCACAAGTTTGTTTAAAATCGGGTATAGTTCCCGGCAAACAACTTGAACAATAATAATAATATATTTAAAGGCATATAATGGGCATAGTGGGGTGAGTTCACGCATCCCGGGTAACAGAGGGGCGCAAGAGGAGACTGTTTGGCCAATCACGCGCCTCAACGCGGTCGAAATGACATTCCTCTCCCGCGCCCCGCTAAAGAGACCCGAAAAGTGTTTACTGCGCAGTCAAGGTCATTTTTCAAGTTGTTTGCCGGGAGCTATACAAGTTTATCTAACTTCTATCCCCTAACAGTTTTACGGGCGGAATATTTTCTTCAAAATTAAAGGAGACCCTTAAGATAACTATGAAAAATTCAATTCAAATTGGTTTTGCAATTTTTTATTCGATTTTGCCAAAAGTATTACACAAATGCATATCAAACTTAATTATTCGGACGTGGTGAGATCACGTAAGAATTTGAGATTAAAAAGTGGTTTAACAGAAATATTTCATCATCTTAGCTTAAAATTGTCAACCTTTTATGCACGTATTTTAGCAAAATGTTAACAATAGATAGTTATTTAAAAAAATAATTGGAAAGTTATTGAAGTACGAATCTCGGGCATTTATAAATATTGTCGTTTCTTAACCTCTTTGCACGGCGCAGACAAAGAGGTTTCGTAATATACCTTGAATTAAGATTAAAGTAATAATAAGTGAGACCGAGCTATCCATATTTGTTAAGTTGTCAGAAAAATGTATAGATATTTTATAAGACTTAAAACATACGTTATTTATAAATAAATGAAATTATGCAGGAGTTTGAACTAGCACGGGTATTTTTCCTATTTGGGAGGATATAGTCTCGCACCAGTCTTAGTCTATTGTCAAGTGCTTCTTTCTATAAGTGCAATTTGTAGTCATATTGTCAAACCGTAATAATTAATAAATAAATAATAAATAAATATATTTGCGTCTATAAATATAATTAAAGCGTCGGTGGCGCAATGGATAAGGCGCGGACTCTCAATCTGAGGGTACCGGGTTCGAATCCAGCCGTGTACCTATGAATTGTTTTTCAATTCAAGTACATTATCCGATTGCTTAACGGTGAAGGAAAACATCGTGAGGAAACCTGCATGTCTTGAACAGGCATGTGAAGTCCGCCGATCTGCACTGGGCCCGCGTGGTGGACTATGGCCCATACACTCTCTGTAGGAGAGTAGGCCTGAGCCCCTCCAGTGGGGACATATATAGGCTGTTGATGATGATGAAATATATTTGTTATAATGATTCAATTATCAGTATCTTTTTTAAATATTAAATCTTCAAATACTCGACATTTTTGATGTCCGCCTGATTAGCTACCACCATGTTACTTAAGTCATAGCCTTATTAGCATGAATCATCAAACAGTTAACGAAAGGAAAAAAAGATGCACCAAAACCTCAGTACATTTTACCTTTCAAAGAGTTGAAAAACAAAACTTAAATATTTTGTTAAAATACAGAAAAAAACATCAAACTCCATCTACTTAACTTCCTATAACGTCCTTATGATTATTTTAGTCTAAGTGGCTGGAGGTTGTCACGGTTGCAGCTATAATGCAACAAAAATGCATTATTCAACTGACAATAGGTATTGATACGGGTTGAGAACCATTGCGTCACGTGGGAAGTACAGTTTGAGCACTTTGTTGCAAACAGCTGGTAATTAATTATATTATTTACAGGTGCTTAAAAACATATTGAGAAAAATATTTTTTACTGACGCATAATGACTATAATTTTAACATGTGACATAATGTAGTTTTTTAAAACTTAACATGTAAGTCCGATACTATTGATACTGATATTGATTAAAACGATGTTATTCATGACATTGTATAATTTATAAATAACAAATCACGAAAGGATTTATTATATTTCAATTACATCACTGAAACTTATAATACTACTAGCTTTTCCCAGGGACCTCGTCCGCATGGATTTCAAATTAGGATACCAAGTACCTTATGCCTCTTTAAGGGTATTCAACTACAAGAAAACAAGTCATTCTGTTTCTCCGTTACGACTCAAAGTAAGGAAAAACAAACTAACAAATTCACTTTCTCATTTATAAAATTAGTATTCTGACTTAATTACAGGCAAAAAATATGTCATGACACTAGCTAGTCTTAATACACACATCACATCAACAGCATATGTATATTTCCCCACTGCAGGGGAGCAGGCCAACTCTCCTACAGAGAGTGTACAATACTCGTAGTACACCACGCGGGCTCAGTGCGGCTTTGTAGATATCACACACACCTTTGAATTTCTTCAGGAGTGTGCAGGTTTCCTCATGATGTGTTCGTTCACTGAAAAGCCAATGGTAATGATTTTTATCAGTCGTACATAAGTTTGAAATAACAAATTGGAACTCATTGGTATGAGCCAGGATCGAACACAGACTACCCGACTGAGCTACCACGGCTTTTTTTTATAAATTCAACCTAAATACAGTTGCCACAAAACCTATAATACTACTAGACATCGTACCATAGCACCATAAACTATAAATCCCAGTTCCACGACTGTGTGCGTGGCGCCTGCCAGCGAAGCATGAAATCGGAAGTGCTATAATTAAATCGATTCGCTCTTCATAGCGCACGACGATTGCGGTTAAGTGAACATGGGTGTAAGTTATAAGCGATTGCGGTTTTACAATATTTATGGCACCCGATCGCACTTCCTATTTCTAGACAGCTTTCGGTCAATATATATGAGATAAACTCTTTACCATCAACATTCTGAAATGTCCGTTGGCACTAATGCTCCGCCATGCCATATTTTACTGGCTCCGTGCCCTAATGGCTGCACACTTGGACTTACAATCCGGAGGTCCTAGGTTCTATTCCCAGTAGTTTTCTATAGGTACTCGGTTTGCATTTGTGGTAGAGCGTTTTCAGAGAAGAGACAGTGCATAATTAGCTTCAGGCTCTGGGTACGCACGCTTACCATTGAACGGCCTTTTCGTCACTCACCATCGCGTGAGATGAAGGCCAAGTGCAAACCCATCATACATTAAGAAAACCATTAAGTCTGTCTATTTGTAATAATAAAATTATTAACACTGTGTGCTGTATCTAAAATGAAAAAATATCAGTATGATAAGTATAACATAGGGCGTTTAAAAATAAATAATAAGTTTATTTCCTTCCAACATCGCATCGTTAACGAGCTACGAGCCCCCAGACAGATAGACAGACATTGGTGTCAATTGACCCTCTTTTTGCGTCGTGCGCTATAATATACTTTATTGTGCTCGCAAACTAAGTTCGCCCCTCTGAAGTTAGCAGCAAAACACCGCAAAGTATCAATTACTAACGTATAAATGGAAAACAAGGCAAGGAGGCGGGTGGAAAGAAATGTCCTAATGTTTTATGTCACCTAGGGATAGTTATTATTGAAAATAATACACACACATTCCGTCCGGCATGTTTGAAATTGCGGAGAGCTAGCTTCATAGGGGCAAACATAGTGTGCAAGTACTATAACAATAACGAGAGATAATAACTTTCATACACAAATGTAGCCATGTAAATTTATGTTGTAAATTATTATTTATTTATTTAGTTATTACTCGCTATCGCTTGCAGTTTAAATGCAACCAAGTGTAAACGTTCGTCGCTGCTGCGAGCCATCGCAGTTGCGTAATCGAAGCATTCCTAGTTGCAGTGTACGCCACATCCAGTCAAGAGCTTATGAAATGCTGGTGTTTAACAACTGATTTACCAGAGATACCCCGTGTATTGACGATACGGGACTAATATGGAAGTAATATGAAAAACCTTTAAAATCTCACCCAAAATTTTCTCATTGATAATCAAAAGCATTTCCCTCCTGGTGGCCGTGTAGTTTTAACATATCTGCTATCTCTATCACATCACCGAACACTGCACATTTGCTTACTACTTTCATTCGTATCTATATTTTGACGTGACTATATTACATACATACACTAATTTATACAAACACTGATTTAATCACAAAATTTCACAAAGCGTATATCAGGTTCAAATCACGATTTAAAATGCATGGACCTTCTTTTCGTGTATGATTGAAGGTAGATGACCGACCTCACACACCCTAGTTTCAGAGTTGTTGAGTCACCACAGTCCTCTGACATGACTCATGTAGCTACTACGTAGAACAACGGATTAAGGTCCTTTCCGAAACACGGAATCATCTTACTTTTCAGGTGATTCAGCTTGCAATTTCTTAGCTGAACTGGGAAAAGTGAAGGGATTTTTAACAATGTCTACACCGGGAATTGAACTCGAGACTTTTCCACGTGTGCTGCGCGTCTGAGTCTAACGCTCCGACTATTTCGACACGAAAAACTAATAACTAACCAACCCAGACAAATCAATATAATTGACTCCATAACAAACGAGGACTATATGTACTTTAGAAGTGTTATTTATTGCTCTGGGCCTTTTTCGTTTTTCCAGAACGCGGAGTGCAGGAAACTTGTACAAAAGGAACAGACCCTCACAATCGAATCTCAGACTAGTATAAGACTTGCAGTATACAATTGCCGTCTCGCTACTGCAGGTGTGGCCACGTGCCACTTGATTGCTGCTTTTCATGAATGCCCATTCACAATACGACAATAAAGAGTTGTCTACCTATACAATTAGGTCATTTAACATACACCAAAAAATTACGTTGTAAGTCGAGCAACCATGATGAGAAAGAAATAGCCGAGAAAAGAAATTTCGATGCAACTGTTTGACTAAAATAACCCATTAAACACTAGTTCTAGTAATTATATTTATTCATAGTTAGCTCATCGAGTGGAATTTCTATTCGAGGATATATTTTTGTCTATTTAGAAGGTGTCGACGGTTGACTTCAATCTCACCTGACGTTAAGCGACGATGAGGTCGACGATGTTATACGTTGGTCTAGAAGGTGCCTATTTACTCTTAGTTTGAAGATTCCCAAGTTATGGTATTCGGGGAACTCGGAAACCGGTAGTGCATTCAATATTTTAGCTTTACGCATGATATATAAAGAAGCGAAACGCTTGATGCGAGCTGTAGGAATATCCACAGTTGGGTTTGCCAGAATCACTACGATTTGTTGTCGGATTGGTGGATCGCAGTAAAATGTTGTCAATACGTGATGCTGGTACCGATACCGATACCCACATGACAATACCTATATCTCAATGTGCACTATCTCAGTTGTTGCCCTAGTCTAGTGCACCTCTCTCCGTTGTAGTTATTGCGGTGGAAAATTGCAAAGGAAAATAGTTTACGTTTACACTATTTCGATCTGACGTTTAAAAGTTACGAGTTATCTTACATATTCTAGCTTCATACGTTTCTTAAGGCCGCTTAGAGGGTCTAGTGCCGCTTTTAAATTTATAAGAATTTTGGACACTTATTAATAATTTCATCGCCTCCGTCTACATCTACCGGGCCGTCCCCCTACTAGATGGATCGACGAACTAGTTAATGTGAACCATGGAGGAGGCCTATGTCCCGCAGTTGACGTTTCCTGGCTGATCATGATGATGACAAGAGTTCCATTTACTGACGTTTGAAAGAAGACAAATAACTGATGCTAGCTAGCCAGATGTACACAGAAATGCTGTACTACAAACCCAAATTCAACCAAAAAAAAAACAAATTCATGTACAACTGACTTAAACAAAACGAATAGGTAAATGTACTTACCTAAACCTGGTAATAGCTGTTTTAAATTCAATAGTCACCTAGCTCTCACTATCAGGATTCAACAGTTACATCGCAAACGAGCTACAAAGTAAAATCAAATGGCTTCCCCCGGTCCGCCGCATTAGAGCAGGAGCAGTGCTATGCTAGGGTGACCACTATTCTTATAAAACGAGGTACAAGGTTTTTGGAAACGTAATTATGATAATTGTATTTATTTTTCAACGTAGTTTCCTTCTAAGCTAATACGCTTTGAATTGCGTTTTGAAAAATGGATGATTTCCTTGGCAAAAAAAGGCGAAGAAGACCTCTAGAGGACTCATCAACTCCTCGTCGCTCCGGCCACGTAGGGACTTTTTCAGGTGATAAAAATATGAAAATCACTCGGAGCTACGTACGGAGAATGTGGCTGGCGCTGTATCATACCTTATAAAACCCATCAGTTCGGATAACAGTGTTTGAATCGCACGGAGTTCGAGTTTCTCCATGTATACTCGTAATTCAATTTTCCGGCAGTTCAAAATATTCAAATTTTTAAAAGTGTAATCTTAAATATAAAAAAAAAACCTGACCTTATATTTATAAATGAATTTAGGATTCGAAAAAAGTAGATTGCATTCATATAACCTGTTAATAAGTGTACTATTCCAAAACCTTATTGATCAACCAAGTCTGTACATCAAGTTGTACCTTTTTAGGGTTCCGTATCCAAAGCGTAAAAACGGGACCCTATTACTAAGACTCCGCTGTCCATCTGTCTGTCCGTCTTTCACCAGGCTGTATCTCATGAACCGTGATAGACAGTTGAAATTTTCACAGATGATGTATTTATGTTGTTAAATACTAAAACACAATAAAATAAATCTTTAAGGGGCTCCCATACAGCAATATGATTTTTTGAGACGTGCGTTTTAAAGTATTAGTAACGCCATCTAGTGACGCGTAGTAAAACTAAATCGAAAATGGTATTTAGGCGCATTCGTTAGAGGATTGTTTGGTGCATAGTACTTATGATTTTCCGTATTTGAAAAATCTTGAAAAATAAAATTATTGTTAGGTTACCCGTCCATACATGTAAATTGGAATGAATTTGTTTCCTCTAGTATATCCATTGGGATTGTCTGTGGACAGAGTTGTAGTATTACATGCGTGACGTCATCTGCAAGTTTTTATAACGATTTTCACCGAAATCACTATTGAGACAATGTTAGCAGGTTCCTTGGAGATAAATCTTGAAATGGTTTTCAAATGAGATTAATTTAAAATGTTGCAATAACATTTACATCAATATTATATATGTCTATCTAGAAAAAGAAAATTGGAAAATGATTAATAATCAGCACAGAAAAAGATATGACAAAGTAGCTTGATTTGAGAACCGAGTTCATGAAATAACTTGCACATAATATTTAAAAAAAATTATGACAACAAGATAACAAACAAGGAGCAAAGTTAAACTTTTATTTATTTAGCACAAGAGGTTTCCGCCTATCCTAGTAAGCTCGTAAACGTTGGCAACACAGTTCCGAATCCTGTATAACTGCGCCGGTAATGCTCCAATCGCGGTTGTAGGACCACTGAATCGTAAAGTCTAGCAACACTGGTATCAAGTACCCCAAATCGCTTTTAGACAAATACATTTGATATTGTTGGCTCCCGTAGCCTGGTGTTTAAAACATCGATTAGTGATCCGAAGATCGTGGATTCAATTCTCTGCGAGGTATCTTTGCAGAATATTTTTCAGAAGCTATACACCAGCGTCATTTCTACAAATGTCGTATTGCGGTCGTGTTACTAGCATTATTGTGTTTTATTTACACATGAACGTTGCTGCCATTATCGTTATCCCACTTCTGATTAGAAGCCTACCCCATGGTATGCCACAACGGCTGGTCCTGAGCTGTCTTCGTTACCAGGTCACCGGTTCATCGGTTCTTCGAGTGATGTGGCCTGACCATTGCCACTTCAGCTCACTGACTCGTCGAGCTAAATCAGTGACACATATTACTTAATATGAAGTTTTATGTACGCAATGGCTCTATTAGAATTTGTTGTCGAAACTCCTTGTTTGGAGGTAGATTTAAACAGCATTCTGTTCAATAGACAACCAGGCAGACGGGCGAAAATGACTTACTACATGAATCCATTTTACGTTAAGTACTGCGCGACGTACCTGAATTCTCGAATGTATATTGTAATAAATAAAGCTTATTGTAAACGGAAACTCTAACCTCATTGTTAATGTTATTGGAAACTCTAAGTAATGCTCGGAGGAGGAGAAATGGGAAAGTTTTAAACGAAAGGGATTGCCGTCTTCAGAACTGGGAGGTAGTTCTAAACAATGAACTTAAGTTGCGATACTTTGCAACTCACTGTTGCAGTGGTTCCAGACAACTGTTGAGATTTTCAATATAGTCTTCTTATTGTTGCTGTCAATATTTTACTGGGCCATAAGATTTAATTCCTTAAACTTACTAGTTCTAAAATTAAATTCGTAGAGTAAAATCCTGCAAAAAGGAGTTCCACATAATGCTACATTAGAACTTTTTAAACATATAGAAGAAAAATAATAACAAATTTGTATATTGCTCTACACAGAAAGTTCTTAAAATAATATTACATTTTTCACTTGTGGTGGTTATAGAAAAAACGGCGCTTTGGATGTAACAAATTTAAAAGCTGTCTTCAAAAACGTTTCTTCACTTTAAATCGCTGTTTACTTAGAACCGAACTATCTGTCGTTGAGGCTCATCTCGCGCCTATATACGAGTATACCCGGTTGTTTCTAGAATATTCGCAGTGACCGTCAATTTTCGCAAACTTTTGTTTTCTTCAGAAATATTCTACATGCGGTCCGGATTTCGAGTAACTTCGCTACTCGACTCGAAGGAGACAGATGGATTGGTCTCCCTTTCGCACTTGCCAATCCTTATGTGATTATTCGAGAGCTTTCAACGCTCGTCATTTGTTGCTACTCGACACGAAGGAGATAGATGGATTCACCTCTCTCTTTGACACACGTTCGAGAAGTTTCTATGCTACTCACCTCTCTTTTCATTATTTCTAGACTGTTCGAGAAGCTCCGTGACAATATAATAATGATCACCCCCAGAAAACCCTGTAACGAATGAAAACACTCATCGCATGCTTTAGAAAAGGTTTACACCACATCGGCCTTGAGGTGTCGTAAAAGGCGAAGAGAAAAATATTCATGAGATAAGAAGCAACATCCATCTATGTAACAAAACCATCTTACTGCGATCACTAGCCAGAATATATTAGGAAGAATCAGACTAGGTTCGACTAACAAAATTACCGTCAATACACCATTGGCGCAGCAAAGCTATATTCCCGTTTCCTGATGCAACCTCTTTAAGAACTCGCAAATTCAATAAAGGAATAAGGAAATGCGACGTTCCTTAGTCAAAATATGTCGAAACTTTTCCCGGTTCACACGCCGATTTACCGTATTTTCATATTTCTCATCAACTCCCGAAGTTCACCGAAGTTACCCGAACTCTAGGAGGGTTTAAATTCAATTTTAATACAGCCGGTATTTAAATGGACTTATACTAAAGAGAAGTCGGCATTTGCTTCGGTAATCGAGTTAAGTAGTTGAGAGTTGTATTATTAGAACACACAGAAGTCGAAATTGGGACTTAATTTTAACAGTTTAGCGACTTGTTAAGTCAAACACGAAAGCGCTTGGCACTCAATTTGAGCTCAAATTAGATTTTGACGTTGTTTATTAGAACAACAAGGCACTGTTACGAACAGCAAAATTCAAAAGTAGTTGGCCAATTTTTGTTTGCACTTTATTATATCACGCTGTACTAAAGCCACAGTTTCGAGACATATAGTCGTGTGGTATCTCGGCTTTAGAAAATTAATATCCTTTTTCTTCCATAGTGCTTAATTCAAAACAACTAAGGTGAATTAAAGGGTTACTGTGAAAAATTGTGATACTTGTTGGTGCCACTTTGGCGAGAGGTCTCTCATCCCATATGGATATTTTCCCTTTTATGTTAAGGTACTCTAAGGAATTGAAATTATTGCCAGTTTCAGTTTCTGGACCCACTTTACAACAATTTGCGAAAAAAAAATGATTTTGATATATCATAAGATTTATTGCACACAAAAAATGCAATTATAATTTTAAATTAATGAATAATAGCGCCATGTTCTTTGATTTCGTATTTCTGCCCGCATTGCGACGAACGGTAAGACGAAATAAAACGTTTACGCCTCCTGCGGTCGCCATGGACGCGGAAATTGATGGAGAGAATAATAGTATAGCTATATAAAAATAAAAACAAGGAACGAAAGTCATTACAGATAAGAAAATAGGGAAAGCATATTAGTCGGTTTACCGCTTCGTTGAACGTGAACCTCTCAAGTAGAACGATCTGTCAAAGGTACATTATTTTTCCACGCTTACTACACATGAAAAACACATTGTTTTGAATGATTTTCTTCAAAATTCATGGACCTAAAAACAGCTAATCCATTGTGGCCTTGAAGATAGAATTACTTGAGAATTTATTAATATTTTAGATGAATGGACAATTAATGAAAAAAAATTCTGATCTTTCCTCACATAAGATCGATATTCCGTATAAAAGTAATTGCTTTAAAATTAAAAACATTTCACTCACACTCTATTTGAAAATATTTGTCCACACGACTTCTACACAGAAATTCTTCTCTCCAGCCATAAAGCAAGTCTTAGATGACGTGATTGCTAAATATTTTACTATCCCGTGGGATTCGGCCGTGTCGTGTCAAACCGCGATATTAAGTCGGGTTTTTACGGATGCTGGGGACACGAGAAGGGATTTGTTCTACAAGGATTTGGGACACTGGACCCTGAGTTTTTTACCCACGTTCGAAATCTGGATTAAACTATTTTATTTCGTTGTCAGTCGGTAAATATCGTTATGCAGTGGTAGTTCCTTCAGTTGGTAGTATGGCACAGTAAAGTTGTTTGAGCGTTACATTCAGACGCGGGAGGTCCTGGTTTCGGTTCCCGATGGGAACACCGACAAAATTACTTAGTGAGACTTTCCCCAGTTCGGTTACGTCATTGCTGGCTAAATCACCTGATTTTCTGAAAATTAAGATGATTCGATAGTGTTACCGGTTTCTTTCTACGACAGGTAGGAACTACATGAGCCATGGCAGAGGACTAGGGCGGCTCAACAATTCTGACACTAGGGTTTGTGAGGTCAATCGTTGACCTTATAACCTACACGAAAAGATGACGATCTACATTAATAATGACTTGTGATTTACGTATCCTTTTGCATTAATACTACTACTAATTATTTTTGACGTTTTCCACTTAGTACACGCAGCATAACAGCTATTCATTACCAGTATAAGCTGTTCTGGCATTGTGCAGGTTGTTCGTAAAATTCAGTACATATACGGCAAATGAATAGCTTAAAACCTAGCAGTGTGTACACAATAATTAACGCAATCAAAAAGATCTAAAAACCTATTTCAATTGCCTTAAGAGGCTATGTTGGTTAGACCACGTGGCCGCGTTCAAATTTGGATTGTTTTGTAGATGTCCCTATCCGAGCCCTATCCTACCCGAGCGCGTACGGTGAGACAGCATACACTACGCGAAGTTATCCACCCGTTATTTGGATGTTTCGTAGTCCAGGGATCATTTGAAGGAATCAGTATATTATGTAACCTTTTTTTAATATACTACTACTATACTACTACTAATATACATACTAATGAAATTTCAGATGTCGGTGGTTTTTCCAAATTGTTCTAAATTGATTTATACTCTTGTAAATCAGGTTCAAAGTTAGGGCTTTTTACTACCGAAAAATACAATACTTTGACGCCCTGTAACTCTGGAAGTATATATTTAAACGAAAATCTGACTCACCACCGACACAGATATTTGTTTCTAGATTGTGTCTTGAAAATTTCATAGATTTTCATAGCTTAATACTCAAAATATGACTGGACTACGTTTGTATTGGCGTTTTGTTGATTTTCTCAAAGAGCGATCAACTAATTTCGATAAAGTTTACCAGTGACCATCTCTAAAGTATATTTTACCAAAGAAAAAAGAATGTTCAACATCGGTTCACTATTGTCAGAGCTATCGCGTAACACACATAAAAAACATTCGCGTGGAATTGAGAACCTCCTCATTTTTTGAAGTCGGTTTAAAATAAAGTCTTTGTACAAACAAAATACTACAAAAAAGCAACTTTTAAATTTTTTTTATAAAAAAGTCATTGATATTTTTAAATTGTGCGCAGCCCAGATTTGAAATTTTATTTTTATTTTAGTGTTAACGATTTTGTTAGGAATATTGTAACCTATCATTATAACAAGTACATTCATCATCACCAGCCAGGAAATGTCCACTGCTGGACATATGTCTCCTCCAAAGTATGCCACGATGACCGGTCCCGCGCCACTTGCATCCAGCGATACCCCCCGACCGGTGTCGGTCCAAATAGTAGTAGGATAGACCGAAGTACATTCTACACACGGACATAATACTGCAAAATGGACGAGTGAATGTCACAAATGGCTTCTAAGAATGTAGGTCAAATATCACTTACCTCATGACCTCCTTTTGACCCTTTCCCAGTTTTTTTGTGTCTCGAGATTGCGCTTTTCGGATCCTCGGGGGTAAAACAAGTGGCTATGCATATTTAAAGGGTTTCCCTGACGCCAGTGTTTTGGATAACAAAATTAGAACAAGCTTTGCCTTTCCCGACATATTATGCAACTCAAGATACTGGCATTACATATAGGAAGTTGAGGGTTCCGGGAACGTTTGCGAAGTCCTTTAAATATTTGCTGTGAATTAATAAAGGTTGGTACAAGTATTATCTGGATAGCAAGCATGCATTCTGTGTTTGAGATGAAAGGGGCTTGATTTAAATGGAGAATGAAGGTAAGTTAAATATACCGTAAGTTTTGTTTAAATTAGCACAAGCGTTTTTCAACAACTGCAAATATTGTTTAAGGTAAAACCCGTTCTGAATAACATGAGTTATAAATAAATGTTAAATTTATTAGACGCTAGACGGAAAAAATTCTTACGAAAAGTTGTCACGACACTTTTTGCTATAGTAAGTTAGCGTCATCTGTTAGTACAATACGACGTACGTAGTAGTAAGACGATACCAACAGTACAGCTATGTGACGACAGATGGCTCCGATTAGTTGCCGCTACTCAATGACAGATGTCGCTAAAAACAAAACGTATCACGTACATAAAAAATCTAATGAAAAATCTACAAAACCATATTTAAAATATAATGTTAAAAATCAGTTTAAACCTTATTGAAAAATTGTAAAATTTTATTACAATTCCTTCACTAATTAATCGAAAGGAACTTCGTTCCATCCGGGTGTCCCTTGACACCTTTCAAGTTTTTTCTTATTATTATATTAAATCACATTAAATTTTGTTGGTAATACTTTTTACAATAATGTACTGGCCTATGAGATAAAAACACTATACTTGATTATCTACAATAATTTCCGGCGGAATAGCTAATTGCAATCTTATACCAGTAAGAGGGAGACATTTGCAATGGGATTACTATGCCTTAACTGACACGCGTAGGTACATTTTCAAAATCATAATTTTATTTTCAAAATAGCTTGTGTGTGGTCACGACGTATATGAGGCGAGAGGCTCGTGTTCTACTGTGGCCTTTGTCAACTATTATGATAAAAGTAAATTATACAAATCTCCATGCGCAGCTATCGACAGATCAGATCGGCAGTCACACTCAGAAGATTACGAAGTACAGACGTGTTGTCTGTGCAAGTGTGGCGACAATATTTCACATATTTGTATTAAAAAATGAATAAACTACATTTACCAGCTGCACAAGTCAAAAACTGATCGCAATAAACATAATATTATTAATTCGCATGACAACAATATTATTGCCTTATGCCACTCAAACAAATTGAAGCATCGGTTCGGCGTTACGTACCGACCGCCGCCATTTCCATATCGATGAAATTTATCGAACACCCGCTGTATGACAATGAGACGAATTAACGAATTCGAGTTACGGTTAACCGTGCCGTGCGTCGTATCCAGCCGTGGGTAGGTACCGTCAGCAATAACATCATATCAGCATTGAATCACTCTTTACAATATCACACTATTTCGTGATAAAAAGAGACGATTTAGATCCGGGCTGCACTTTGTACAACAAATTCAAATTCAAAATGGTTTTATTTCACATAGTTGTTTACAGAAACAAGGTTGAGACCCTCTTGTAAGTATAAAAATACCTGTAACAGAGGGTCTCACTCTTCCATAGCAAAAATAAATTTATATTTAAGGAAATATTTACTTATGCTAACATGCTAATACATATATATAATATTAGAATTGTGAAGGATAATTTGTGTATGGGAGGATAGAGAAAGGGAGTGTGGGCGTTAATTTTTGTACAAAATCAATATTTCTTGTACTGTGTACAACGTCAAATGTGAATTCATTGACGCCATCTTGATTTTTAAGTTAAGTGTTGCCTATTATGCCATTTTAAATATATTATGTGATTGCACTTGACTTTCATCTCACCTGACGGTAAGTGACAATAAGGCCGTTGGGTGGTAACCATGGCTCTGCTACCTTTCGCACCGGAAACAACAGAGATATTAGCCTCGTTGTTTGGCGGCAGACTTAGGTAACATAGTAGTAGATAGCCAGTCGTAAATAAAATGGTATACCACCCATCATATAAAAAATATCTTAGTTATAATTATTTACAGAAGCCTACACTTAAATTGAAATTACTTATTAGCCTAAATGAAATGTGTGATAAATTAATGAAGATGAAAATAGGATAGTATCAGTTGAGATTGTGGTCAAACGCGGAATTGGACGGCAACGACTAATTATTGTATTAATATTTCATTATATGAGGCGTCAAATACAAGTTTTTTTCTTCAGATCCCAGACATGATGTTGACAATTTTATTTGCTATCCTTACATACATTCGGTGGCGTAAATAATTGATGTGCCATTGACTTTCTGTTACGCCCAACGTGTAATTTATTGAGTGCTCCGTAATTAAATGCAAAGATAGGGAAAGAAAGGGTAGGTGGGAGGGGTGATTGTGTCACTAGTAAAAGGCTTAGACGTGAAGCTAAAATATTTTACTGAGCGATGTGGCCTGCCCATTGTCATTTCAGGTCACTGACTCGTCGAGATTTGTCAGTGATCTTGTTTCATCTACGGATTGCCTCATTCCGGATTTTATCACCTAGAGAATAACTTAGCCTAAAAAGTAATTATATTACATAAAGGGACTATTACACATTTGGACAGAGGAAGTCAAAAAGGGGCAAAGGCACAATACACATGTACACGACTATGCTATGACTAATATCAAGGGTATTGAACTAAGATTTGTTTCATTTTAGAATTTGTTGAGATTAGGTACTAATTTGGTACATTTATCCTTAATTCTAAAGATGAGATTTCAATCGTACGTGTCTGTGAGTATTTTCATCGCTTTGATTTGTATAGTGAGAATGAGTGATAGTCGTGGGAAATCTGTCTTCAAAGTTTTCCCATCGTTAAGACTTCTCATAGGCATTGTTTAATAAGATTAATAACAACGTTTTTAGGTGCTTTGAAGTAACATGTATATGTGCTTTTATTGAAGCAATAACATATTGTCCATTGAGAAAATTATTCAAGTTACTGAATAATGAGATAAGATAAGATAATGTTGGAAAAACAGGCATTTGACTTGCAGGCAGGCATCTTACCTAACAGTAAGTAGTAATAAGGCTATATGTCTAATTTTAATATAATGGTCGGCCTGCCTATATTTGTGAGTATAGCCCTATAGTCTAGTCGTCAATTTTTGAATATAAGCTCAAAATAAGTAACAACAATTTTTTTTCAAAATTATGCAAGCGTATCCCGTAATGTTCGGAATCGTAACGAGCTATGCTCGGAATTTCTCTACGTGATAAAATCCGGTATGAGGAAATCCGTAGACGAACGAAGGTCACCAACATACCTCGACGAGTCAGTTAGCTGAAGTGTCAATGGGCAGGCCACATCGCTCAAAGAACCGATAATCGGTGGGGAGTAAAGGTTATAGAGTGGCGACCACGTACCGGGTAATGTCTACCAGGCCGTCCCCCTACTAGGTGGACCGACGACCTGGTTTGAGTCGCGGGGAATCGCTGGATGCAGGTGGCTCGGGACCGGTCGATGTGGCGTACCATGGAGGAGGCCTAATGCCCAGCAGTTGACGTTTCCCGGATGATGTTGATCCCGTAATGTTCAGAAAAGTAATTCAAACATTTTATTTTAAATTCTGAATTAAATTATATTATGTTTAATTGGCCATTAGTTATTTATTTAAATAAATATAACCTTTATCTCCTACCTATCATAGCACTGTCCTATAAATGTCCATATTCATGTTTATTTCCTTCCTTCATGTTAAACCTTTGTTCCCTTCTATTATATATTTCTTTTTCTTTTCCTTTCACACCTTCTAGGCTCTAGCAGAATTACCAGCGTTGTGGGCTCGTAGTCCACAACACTATGCTGAGCTAGGGCCTTTTTGCTGGCATGATACATTGCTATAAACTATGCTGTTACTTCTGTTGTGTGTTCTTCTTCTTGTGTGTGTGTGTGTGTGTGTGTGTGTGTGTGTGTGTGTGTGTGTGTGTGTGGGTGGGTGGGTGTGTGTGTGTTTTGTTTTTATATGGCAAATAAATGATAATCTAATCTAACCAAAATAGAACAAATCACTCGATACTATTTTTTCTTATCAAAGCCAGCTATTCTATTTTAAAAGATTACGGCAACAGTAATTTAGTATGAAAGCATTAGGAGAAGTATAACGTTAAACTACGTACTGTATTAATACGAGTATTAAGTAAGTCCTATGAGCAGTATCAACACACACCTCAACTATTTCGTTTTAAAAGTGTTTCTAAATTGCAGCACCTTTACGAGAACATTGTCTGACAGTATCGCTATGACAGTAAACATTTAAACATTGTATTTTCTATCTGCATAGAGATAGAGCACGACATTGTATCAAATAATAAAACTTATTGTGTCACGGCACGTTCAACTTTAGCGCGGTAAAGACAAAATATTTGCCAACTCAAGTTTATTTCCCATGACAATATAAAATACGCTTTAACATTATCACTCTCTAAATGCTTTCATACTAAATTTGTGTTGCCATAATCTTTTAAAATAGAATAGCTGGCGTTAATAAGTAATTCCCTAAAAATAGGAGATGAAATTATAGTGTCGCGAAATAAATATCATTAATTTACGAAGCTAATGGTTCATAGGTGGCGCTTTGAACAATAATCGAAAAAAAGTGTTCAAAATGAAAATTGTGATTCACCGTGAAGTTGTATGGTACTAATTCCGCGACATTATAATCCGATGTCCTATTTTTATATAATTACTGCACAAAGCCTATTATTCTATTTTAAAAGATTATATGGCAACAAAAATTTCGTACGAAACTTTTATCGAGCGAATAACCATAATAACAAAACACGTACTAATTTGTTAACCCAAAGCCACACGAAACGGAGTCCTAACCTAAACCAGCGCTATAAACTCTATTCAAAGCTCTACAGATACAGAGATAAGACTCCATAAGATTTAATGCTATGACTCGCACTCCTCTAGTCTCTGAAAAATCTCAGGATTCTAGTCACGGAGCCACATACGATTCCCGAACTCTGCAATGCCGTTCCTCGAAATTAAATGAATTAGAGGGCGTACTGCGGAAATAAAAGATTCCGAGAGAAGCCGGGGACGGCGGCTAGTGAATGTTTAATGTGCCACCGCAAGTACGTTTTGTTTATTGTTGAATTTTGCATCATGTTTACCCTGATTTGGGTTTGGATTGACCCCGTGTCTTGAAGAGTTATGAGCTATTTTCTTTCTGTTACAGGTGATTGTGGAAATGATATACAAAATGTGATTTGTTTTAATATTACCATATTTCATCCGCTTGGTGTCGTAAAAGGCGACTTGCGAAGAAATTAAGGAGACTAACAATATACATATATAAAGGATATATTGTTACTATCGGTAGTTCGTTTGAGTGTATAATTACTTTTTTTATTATTATTTTTACTTACCATCAGGTGAGATGACGGCCAAGTGAAAACTCAAAGTACGAAAAAATATGTTTTAAATTTGTAATTAAATTATCGAATTAGTTAAAGATTCGATATCATATGAATTATCTTTGCTTGATCAGTTTCAGAGCAAACCCATGATCTGAGCCTTACAAATATCCATACACGAACTAACTACCAACTATTCCCAGTTAAATGCTCAAGCCTATTAAACCAATGACATACTAAAATGAGCAATGGTTCTCCTTACGGTATTCCGTAGAAGCTATAGACACAGAAGTCCTTTTTAAACAATAGAAGTCGCAACCTGCTGAGGTTACCAGTATCCTACGTAGACAATTTGTAAGATAACCCTTATATTTTAACTGGGTAACCTTTACTGAATAGTGTGAGGTATCTTCAGAATAAGGATGAAGACTAGTTTTTTTTATTCCGTCATTCGAGGGACCTATTAGGGGGATATTCCACCTAGTAGGAAGACGGCCCGGTAGACGTTTCCCGGTACGTGGTCGCCACTCGAGAACTTTTACTCCCCCTGTTTATCGGTGCTTCGAGCGATGTGGCCTGCCCATGGCCACGTCAGCTCACTGACTCGTCGAGCTACTGATTTTTATCATTTGTATACTTAGTAAAATAGTAATAGTATAGTTAGTAATTACGTACTCATAATTCCAAATAACAAATTGGAACTCATTGGTACGAGCCAAGATCGAACCCAGACTTCGAATGTTCAAGCACTGACGCTCTACACAACTGAGCTTCCATGGCTTATTGAACTACCACTCTAAAATTGAATAGGTAGTTGCTACTGCCATCAACTGTTTAGATCTCTGTGTCACAGTAACTAACGCTGGAATACCAACGTAGCCCATACGTTATATTGAATGTATGGTGCTCCTGGGAATCAAGGAGACAGTTGCGGCAACTTCAGATAGTTGCATATATTAGTTCGAGACGCTCAATATAATATACGCCTATGGCATATATATGAGGAATTGTCAAGCCCTTAACTTAAGGGCGGGCAGCGTGTCCATAAGCAATTACAATTTACTTCAACTTCTTACACAATCTCACCTGGTGGTAAGTGACAATAAAGCCGTTGGAGGGAAGCGTGTTCACCCCGAACCATCAACCTAATGAGACGCTAGCTCTGTTACCGTTCAGACTGAAACACAAGTGCTGCTGTTAGCTACCATGGTAGATCATAAAGAAGTCATATAAACCAACCACCAACCACACCAAGTACCGGTAGGAATCAAAACCATCTTCCAGGTCACCTTCTTGGCCTAATGGCTACACAATAGGACTTACGGTTAGGAGGTTCCAAGTTCTATTCCGTGTGGGGTATTGGTACAAGGTTACCACCAGGAATTATGTTAGCAAAGCCAGGATATTATTTGATTGAATATTATTGCAATTGCGCACTCTTACTATCCAACGCCATCATCGTCACTGTTAGATGAGATGAAGTCAAAGTGAAATAATAAATGGAAATGTGCTCAAAAACCTACTGTGTTTTTGTAATGTTAAAATTGTGTATAAAAGCTGTCAAGTCATTCAATTTAGTATTTATTTAATTACAAAAATGGACGGCAGAACAATTTAAGAGTTTCAATATGTAATTAGCTAACACTCCGCGTTCCGCCCTTGTTAAAAAGCTGTTGAAAATTAAGAAGACAACAACAAAAAACTTTTAACGCCTTCGTGAAAGCAGAAACTTAATGTGCTGAGCGGTGGAAGTTCTTTACGACTTTGAGGAGCTCCTGATCATCATAAAACTTGGTACGATCCCAGGGACGTTATTTAATAGAGGGCCGTTCCTATCGCATTCTAATGGCACTTTAAAAGTGAGCTGTGGTAGTTTAATGGATGGTTGTCAAAACTTTGCCTTGTATTCGTCACATCGCTTTAGCATTTGAGTCACCTGCAATATAAGACTAACTTTAAAACATTGCAAGCTGAATCACTTGATTATATGACAAGTAAATGCGTTCAAAAAGAACTGGAAACCAACTTCAATTGGCCTAAAAGTCTACTTTTACTAAGGCAAATTTAAAATTTATATGGTTTTCTCATGGATGCCAGTGTCAGAACTGGACCAAATTGAGCTTTCAAATATAAAAAAAAGATTCATCAAAAAACCCAGCTGAAATTTCTGAGGTAACACACATAAAAAAAATGGCCAAGTGCGAGCCGGACTTGCGCACGAAGGATTCCGTACCATTATCTATAAAAACGGCAAAAATGTCACGTTTGTTGTATGGGAACCCCCTTAAATATTTATTTCATTCTGTTTTTTAGTATTTGTTGTTATGGCGGCAACAGAAATACATCACCTGTGAAAATTTCAACTGTCTATCACGGTTCATGAGATACAGCCTGGTGGCAGACGGACAGACAGACGGGCGGACAGCGAAGCCTTAGTAATAGGGTCCAGTTGAACCCTAACCCCCCAACCCTAAAAACCACCCCCATAGAAATGAGAGCCTTCTCCGTTTTTGAAATCGGTTGCAAATAATAAATATTGATTGTGGTTTAATAATACCTCCAGTAGATAAAATCTCTGGTTGGAATAGTACTATAAAATACAAACTGGAATGTTTGAAAACTGTTTTCTTATTCATTAACAATCATGAAGTTGTAGCGTTTTAATTTATTTCTGTGACGACATCTAAGTTCGCCTACCTAGGGAACTGCATTGCAGAGTAATTTTCCCTGAAAGTTGTAGAATTCCACCTTGGTAATGAATTTTAAAGTAGATGTTGCAAGATTTAGTTGTTAAAAAATTATTTTGGTCACGTCCTTTGAACCATAAATAAGTTGTAGTTGTGCAGAATTTAAATCAACTATTTATAGTTTTATGTGAATAAAGTTTCAAACTGCAATTGGCTAAATAATCAGACTGTTATTTAGTATTTTCATTTTAGCTCAGGAATAAAAAATAAACAAACTCTTTAAGTAAAATTTTCTGTATTTCGTAAAAAAATATTTATAGGATCGTATGTTAGTACGTTTTTGAAAGAAAAAAAAAACGAATTGTGTAGTGTACAAGTGTCGGTGGGATTGTGGTTTCATCATAAGCATTCATCCATGGTAGTTCAATTAAATAAAATAGCATAGAAAGAAAGAAAAATAAATATAAACATTAAGCTTAATATAAACAGAGAACAGAAATCGATACAGTAAATATTTAAGCAAAAGGCCTGTTACAACATATACTTCCATATAATTTACTCAGTATATAGTAACAAATAGTATATAAAAATGGCTCCGGGTTCGAATCCAGCCGTGTACCTATGAGTGGTTTTTTAATTCAAGTACATCCGATTACTTAACGGTGAAGGAAAAAATCGTGAGGAAACCTGCATGTCTTGAACAGGCATGTGAAGTCCGCCAATCTGCACTGGGCCCGCGTGGTGTACTACGGTCCATACACTCTCTGTAAGAGAGTAGGCCTGAGCCCCTGCAGTGGGGACATATTGTTGATGATACAGTAAATAATAAACAACATAATAAATAAAAAATACTCATAAATAAACGTTAAGATAAATAAGTGGTCATTCGTTTTGAAGAACTTCGTCAATTGTATTTGGTGTGACAGTGATTAAATATCACTGATGTTAAATTGTTATATTGGCATATTTATAGAAACAGTATTACACTTTCTTGTGAGTCGTCATATTGTAATTTTTTTGTAAAAAAAACCTCAACATCTCCCATTAGTGGGCCCTATCCATTTTGACTCTTGAATTTCAAATCAGAAACGAAAAAATCTTTCCACGTGAGTCACTAGACGGTACGACCTGTAATATAGGCGTAATTCGTAAAACAAGGCTTTCCTTTTCAGGGTCTAAGTTTTAGGAATGAGACAGTCGATGTCTTACACTTATACAGAACAACCGCCTGAAACGTTCTCACTGAACGAATGCTTATATTATGCAATATTACTAATTCCAGCAATCATTAAAAACCATAAAACTTGTGGTTTCGACCAGGGAATTTGTTAACAACACTTGAAAAATAAAGCCTTCATATTGAATTATAGCGAAACTGTAGCGAATAATGAATATGTAGTAATTATAGTTTAATATAGTCGGAGGTTTAGTTTTCATTGAAAAGGTGAAATTTGAAATGGCAAATTAAAGTAAACTTTAAAACAGTATTGCTGACTTCCTTAAAGGGTTTGTTCGTACTTGTACCCATTGTTTTCATTTTCCATCGTATCTATAAACAAATATACAGTTCATTACGCACATAATTTGCCAAGCCACTCTATTTATTCACGCAGTGATACACAGAAGAGATCAGACAGTATGTTCCTTTGCTCGCATTCTACTGTGTACCGAAGAAAAGCTATGCATTTGATATTTTCTAAAGACAAAACCACCCGTCATTTTAATGTTTAGTGGGAACCAATTTATTATTTTCGGGTCACTGACTATAATACACAATACAATTTACACGTTCAAAATGAAATAAGAAACCGCCTTCAACTGCACTAAAACTTTATATTTTGTTTTTATTGATTTTCTCAAGAAGCGCTGAATCAATTGTGATAAAATTTATATAGGACCGCCACTGAAGTATGACAATGCCTCCTTTTTTGAAGTTAAAATAAAACTAGGATAAGTCAGTATAAGGCACAACTGTTGCATACTGGTCAAATTGATAAATTGTGAAGAAATTCAAAGAATTGTTTGCAGTTTCAAAGACAAAACTGATCCCATGGTATCATAGTCTGAAGGTGCTTCTCAAGTCAGAAGATCGAGTGTTTACACAAGGACCCTGAGTGTAATAAATGGTAGAAGGTTCGTAAGCGACATCGTTTTGGTTTTAGGACTTTGAGGTTAGGCGCTAAATAAATAGCCATAAGAGTAACGAACGAACCTTTTTAAACGTATCGTTTCCTTGTAGATCCAATTAAGCAATATCGCATGGCAACCTCCCGAAAGGCTTGGGGTTTCATACTTAGCATAATTAGCCTATATATTAGATATTCAACCCTAATCCATTAAAACAAGTTCGAGACTGTTGATTTTACTTTAGACAGATTCTCTTTGAAATGTCTCGTTAGGTTCTATTGAAACAGAATACTAAATACTAACCTACTGTCAATTTGGTTTATTATTGCTTTGTTTTTCTTGATTTCTTTTAGCGTCTTAAAATTGCGAAAAATTCAACGCAAAAAAAACAAGCAAATGCAGTAACGGTTGGCTGAGAGCATCTGAGTGCGTAATAATTAATACCTTGTTATTTGGTATTACCAAACACTTTAAAAATATAACTAACCTACTATAAATAACTTAAATCTCTCTCTAAACTCACTAAAACTGAATCGTATTTTGATGTCATTTTTGTGAAAAAAATACCTAACACCGAATCATTTGCGTTGTATCATACGATCGATTCCATAGAGAGAGAAAAATAGTCCACTGCTGGACATGAGATGTTACCAGGGCTCCTTGATTTGCGCAGACGATGACCACCGAGGGAGTTTTAGTGGATAGAAATTCCACATAACCCTACTTCTCTTCTAAGAAGTCGTATATCTTTTAAAGATTTTCCCCTCGAAAAAAAAAGGTCCATAATATTTTCTTGGAAACTCTCTTTTACTTTTCTCTCTTAAGGGATCGTCAACTCAAATTGTACAATTGAATTATAGATACGATTGTCTCTGTAATATTTTTATATGTACAATAAACAAAAACAAAATACTTTGAGAATAAATCATTTCATTTCCATTTTGAAGGTTCTGATAGATCTCGGTTATAAGGTCGGTCGATTATCGATCAAGCAAGGATTTCATTATATCCCTGCTACACATCAATGTTTATTCCATCACAACTCAAAGGGAGGATGTCGTATATTAGACGGCTCGCAACAGACCTAATTAGGGAATGTCAATAGAGAGGGCATTTGCTGCCGACAACCGACAGATTGCGATGACGGTCCTACACGTAGGGTTAACTAGGGATGAGGTAGCAGTTCCTTATATTATTCGGATACGTCATTATCTATACAAAGCCATGGAACCTCAGTTGGGTAGAGCGACAGTCCTTGAACAAACGATGACTGGCTTCGATCCTGGCTCGTATCCATGAGTTCAAATTTCCATTGCCTTTACTATGAAGAAAAACATAATGAGGAAACAGGCACGTTTCTGAGAAACATTCCAAGGTTGAAGCATACCAATCCGCACTGGGCACACGTGTTGGACTATGGCCCATTCACTCTGTAGGACAGTAGGCCTGTGCCCCTGCAGTGGGGACATACATATATAGTCTGTGGATGATGATTATTGATGCCATAACACTAACAATACACCGTGAAGCAGAATACTAGAGTCAGTTTTTGCATAGTTTAAAACTGAATAAAAAATACCAACCATATTTTATTACGTGGAAAAATTTTGAGAGTAGCTCGTTTCTTGGCAAAATACAAACTGAAAATAAGGTTACAAATGGTTCTCTTGTCATTTCGACTAAGATTTCACTGTGAAACCAAAACCAAACCAATTGTTATACAACATGAGCTTCTGGTTTATTTGTTATCAAACTTGTCACCAATGAACAGGTATTTTAGAATATTTAGTCGTTTCATCCAGCTAAATATTAAAAATTCGAAAGCAAATCATTTTTCTGTCAGCTTGTTTCTCTCTAGATAAAATTTTAGGATGCACAAAGATACACCATAAGCTATCTTTTATCACGGTAAAATAGCTCATTAGTAATTAAGCAGACAAAATCGCTGGTAAAAGCTTGAGATAGTTGATTAATAGATTGTTTTGAAGTGTAATTAACTGAGGGCCATTATCGTTAGTTTATGCGGGAATAAACTATTCAAGAAGAGTATTCTTGGACAAATATAATCGCAAACCGGTTAAGTTCAGTACGTACTGTAGTTGGTTTATCTAAATGTATAATCTAAATTAGATGCAAGGAGTCATCATCAACAGCCTATATATGTCCCCACTGAAGGGGCTCAGACCTACTCTCCTACAGAGAGTGTGTGGGCCGTAGTACACCACGCGTGCCCAGTGCGGATTGGCGGACTTCACATGCCTGTTCAAGACATGCAGGTTTCCTCACGATGTTTTCCTTCACCGTTAAGCAATCGGATAATGTACTTGAATTGAAAAACAACTCATTTATGCAAGGAGTAAAATCTGGAAATTATATTAATTTTATTTAAATAAGATAACGAGTTTCGAATATTGTACGTTCGGATATCTGGTTCCAATATCCGTTCCCCCATCCCTAGCACATACATAACGGGAGAAGTTACGTTGACAGCGCAGACGAAAATTGGTTCGGGATGATTTATCCCTTCCACTTCGCAGATAGTTCCTGTATTAAATTTTAATAGACGTACTAATTTAGGGTCCCTATCTGTATAAAAGGATCGATGACCTTTGGGGTCCTATCTTTATTTATAGTAGACAAGTAGCTCAACCGTGGCCATGCTCGCTTGGTCGTCCACTGTTGCACATGAGACTCTTCATCGATAGCTGAGTTGTACTTTCGATTGGATTTGAGATAATCACCTCTCAACGCAGGCGGATTGGTGATCGCAGTAACATGTTTTTACATAGATAGATGCTGCTGGACACAAATATTTATTTCACTTTCATCTTTAGGATGGCATGTAGTGGTTCTATCTACAAGTCTAACGCATAACCGAGTCTGTTCTTAAGGTATGGGAGCGGTGCGGGAGGGTGTGTTTACGGAACTTCATTCGAGGGTCACGCGACACGCCACTTGACTCCGCTCCCGTACCGCTCACATACCTCAGGAACAGACTCAGTTATGTGTTAGACTTGTGAAACCAAGACCACGCGGCTCGAATGGATCAATATTTCCAATTTAAAAGTTATTTAACTCAAGCTCAATTACTTTAGATTACTGATGTATGAGACTAACATACTTTTATTTATTTATGCCTTGTAGTCCTCGCGTAGAGACCACGCCTAGGCAAACGTAGTGTAGGACGTCCCCCAGCTAGGTGGAAAGACAACTTACGTAGGGTAGTTGGACGTGGATGGATGCGAGGAGCAGAGGACCGATTTGATTGACACATTCTGACAGAGGCCTATGTCCAGCAGTGGACTGCCGCATGATGATTTATTTATATGTGCAGTAAAAAGAGGGCATTTAATGTAAAATGCAACTGGCGTAAAATTCTTATTTACTTTATACGAACTGTGAATCCAGTAATGAAAGTAGGGATTACCAGAATACCGAATGGAATGGTATCTCCGAAGCTCACGAAACAAAGTTAAGTTTCAATTATTTAAATTGGAGGCTTAAAACTTGAAAGTGCTGCCTTAGGGCACAATTTATCGAGTGAAGATGTTCCGTAATTAATAAACCTCAATAAAATGGTGAATTTAGCAGACTGGTTTGCTGAATACAATTCTATTTTAATCTTAGTTTAGATATTTTTTAAACGGTTTTTACGGATTAAAAGAAACCCAAAACAGCATACAAATGTCCCTATCCTTAAGTCAAAAACGACCCTCTACAACTTAATACTTTATAAAAAGAGTGAACAATAACTTTTCACCACATAGTATTATGGTATCCCACGGCTTTGCACACATGAAAATTCCCACCATCAAAAGGATCATTTTTAAAAGTCCAAACGTCTAACTAGGGTTAGGGTAGGGGAGAGTTAGGCTAGACATGATGTACGGAAGATGAAGGAACGGGACAGCAAGCGTGCTGCTGTCCACAGAGAATGGGAGGAATGAGAGTGGGGTGGCGTTGTGTCGGGGCAGGGCGTGTGCGCCAACCACATCTAGCTGGCAATCGGCTGGATGTGATTGATGCACAAGAGAAATGACGGATGCAGGAATGTAAGGGATGTATGGGGTCGCCTGCTGAGTTGCGGAAGAGTAGTATGACTCGGCAACCAAAGGCGAGAGAGGGATATCGGAGTTGTTTCTGCTGGTAAGAATCCAGCATAAGTCTTTCCCCGGAGCGCCGGGTATCTTTTGAAGATTTCCACTCCGTAAAAAAGGGGAGGGTTAGGCTGGGCTAGGTTAGGGCTAAGTTGATAAGTAAAACAGAACAGATTTTTCTGTAACCTCTTTTAAAACCCAGCTATTATTGTATATGGTAAAAGAAATGTATTATTATAAATGAGCTATAAGGTAACCCGCAACTTTGTTGCCTAGAAATTCCTACCTTATAGTACCATAAATCACTAAATGTATCAGTTTTTTCAATATTAAACCAAGTGATTTGTCCCTATTTTTACAGCCTTTTACATCGCCTAAGGGGTAGAATTTAAAAAATACTTTATCAGTGTTAATCTACGCTACATCACCAAAGCATCAACACAAGGAGTTTCGCACAATTTCCGGTTTCAAGCAACTTATCGTATAGGTTACAAGTTCAATGACTGACCTTACAAACCCGAGTGTCAGAGTTCGTAGAAAGAAACCGGGACCAACAGCGCAATGCGCCTTCCGAAGCACGGAATCATCTTACTTTTCAAACAATTAGCTTATTCAGCCCGTAAACACCTTACACACACAAACTGAAAATTATCATAAAGTGATTTTTGACAACGTCTTTACAGGGAATCGTACCTGGGACCTTGCGACAGTATTGCGCGTCTGAGTTCCGTTCCAAGCCACTCACACACGAACCAGGTCAACTAGTAGAGGGACGGCAACTCTTCCCCGTTTTCCCCTCATTATTATCCCCTTTTATGTAGATAAAAGATAACGACTGAAAATCAACGTAAATTTACTAAAACTGTGATTCAAGCGCGTGTTGCCTGCCGGCTCATTTGCAGCAACTCGTCAACGCACGTCGACGGTAATTTTATTCGAATCAGGCGCCACGAGCTAACGAGAGCCGCGCCACCTCTACGATCTACGACGGAGGAAATTACAGGAGTAACGCCAAAACCATATTATGTTTAGCATACGAGATTTAGAGACGTTTGGTGCTGAATTGAAACTAAACTACGATAATTTAAGTTGAAATGAACGGGTGGGCCACATCGCTTGAATAGTGGGTAGTAACCAAATAGGAAGAGTTCTTGAGCGTGTTGACACTACACTGACAGACGTAAGCGCCTACCATAAGAGTCGTTTCTTTTCGGGTTTTTTTCGGATTGGTTTCGGATTTGGTGCAATTTGTATGGATCCGAAATTTGAATTTAAAATGGAATTCGATCGCTCAATTCATGGTTCATTTTGTTCACGATCCATATATAAACAAATCTCTGAGTATGTGGTTAGTTATATTTTCATCATCATCATCCACCGGGATACGTCCACTGTTTCGCATTACCTCCTTCGTTCATTAGCCACTTGCACGTAGCGACTCCCCGCGACCTTTACCACGCCACGCATTTTTAATTTTAATTTATTAAATAATTCATTAACATTGGCTTTTCGGTAAAGGAAAATATCGCGAGGAAACCTGCACACTCCTGAGATTCAAAGGTGTGTGCGAAGTCTACCAATCCGCACTGGGCCCACGTGGTGGACCATACACTCTCTTTAGGAAAGTAAGCCTGAGACCCTGCAGTGGGGATATATATAGGCAGTTGATGTTGGCTTGGACTAGTTTTTATACGTATCGGACAAGCAACGCTGTACGCAGACGACGTGCAAAAATACTTGTATTCTAAAGAATAGGACCTTTTGTATGGAACGCACTAGTTTGCTAATACCATTGGATGCAAGTGGCTTGGAACCGATCATTATGACAAAGGTCTAAGTTCAGTAGTGGCCATTGCTCAGCTGATGGTGGCAACAGTTTAAGTTCAGGGTTGGCACTATTGACTGAAAATACCGTATCAGTCGCAACCCTGTTCCACGTTGACCATCACGCTATTTAGTATCAACAAAACAAACAAAGGTACTATAAAAACATGTTTTTATCGGCATCTAAAATCTGTGGCAATAAAAACAGAAAGTTTTTTGTTTTCGGTCGGCACATCCCGCGGCCGTAAGGGATAATTTTGGACAAACATGTTGTAATGGGTAAACTTTGTCCACTAAAATATTGGACTATTGGGGGGTAGTTTTATGAGAAACGAGTATAGTTGTATCTAAGAAAAAACGTGACATTTGTACTTTTAGATAATATTTATTTGTTGACACTTGAAGCGCCATAAACACGCGGCAATTTCATCGACCAATATAAAAATAAAATAATATTTATTACAAATTACAAATTTATAAATAAATGTATTTACTTTACAATTAGGTTTACAATAAAAATTTGTGTTGATACAAGAAATTGAATTGAAAATCAATTATTATTTCAGCTTCAAGTTTTCATTTTCATTTTAAATTATTATTTTATTTTATATTATTAATATTAAAATTAAAATATTAATAAATATCTTAAAAGGTGTTTTGTCTGAAGAATTAATGGGTTTACACCTTTACACTTTAACTCTATATAATTGCATGTCTATGAGTTCGAAAGCGACAATCTTCTATCTTCTTCTTCTATCTATACTATAATAAATCTGTAGAATCGATGTGTCTGTACATTGATTTTTTTTGCCTAAAACTGATTGAGGGTGATGTAAGAAGTGTAACAGAACACAATAAGACAATTTTTAAACATTTTGTATGTCTGTCTGTCTGTCTGTCTGTCTGTCTGTCTCTCTGTCTGTCTGTCTGTCTGTCTGTCTGTTTGTCTGAACCGGCTAATCTCCGAAATTACAAAACCAAATTTGATGCGGTTTTCACAATTAAATTAGGCGTAGGTCAAGGCAACATCTAAGCTTTATTTCATCAAAATCGGTTCACGCAATAAAAAGATATCTTCAAAAAACCTGTAGAATCGACTTACCTGTATATGGAGAATCGACGCATCTATCTGTACATTGAAAATACTTGCCAAAAATGGTTTAAGGGTATACAGAATACAAAAAAACAGCCAAGTGCGAGTCGGACTCGAGCACCGTGGGTTCTGTACAGAATAACTACAATGCCTGATTAATTTCAAATAGCAAAGACAAAAGAAAGTGCTTTAGTGGTTAATGTTTAAAAGTGATTTTAAAACATTACCTCAGTGTTTGAAGTGACTGATTGATTTACACGTGTTTTTTTTACCATAATCTTACCTGATGTTAAGCGACGATGATGTCTAGGATAATTCACGGTTGCCTATAAATAGTCTATTCACTGTGGCCTTGAAGTTATCTTAATGGTATCGCTTAGGAAACACAAAAGCCGGCAGGGAATTCCACTGCTTAGCTGTAAGCACGTGGTAAGTGACAATAAGATAGAAATTATGTTTAGCCAGGAGACTCAAACTAATAGAGGTACTCAGGTGCTCTGCTACCTCACGCCTGTAGAATCAACGTGTCTATCTGTACATTGAGAAGGTTTGCCAAAAATTGTTTGAGGGTGATATAGGTAGTATAACAGAATACAAAAACCAGTTTAGTGGGTTCTGTACAGAATGGCTACAATGCCTGACTAATTCCAAATAGCAAATACAAAAGAAAGTGCTTCAGTGGTTAATGTTTTAAAGTGTTTTTGAAACATTTCCTCAGCGTTAGAAGTGACTGACTGACAGACGAAACCATGTATTGTAATGAGATTTTGCAAATATTTTCTTTTTATGATAGTTCCGCAAAAAGAATATGTGATGCAAGTTTGTGTTAAAGTTTGCGATTGCCGTGTAACTACACATTAAACTATGATTGGATTTGCAACAAGCACCACTGTTGGTAGGCGGATTGGTGATCGCAGTAAGATTTTGTAGTTACATAGCACCTATACAACTAAGACCTAACGGAATGTGAGGTAAAATTAGCGATGTAAGTTTGTATAAAAAGTTCGTAAATAGTTGTTTTTGTATGGGTTTGTATTTGACCTTCATCTAACATGTTTTTTTTACATTCGATAGGCTTCCGTTTTATTACAATCTCACCTGATGTTAAGCGACGATGGGGTCTAGGATCGTTCACGGTTGCATAGAAATAGTCTATTCACTCTGGACTTAAAGTTATCTAGGTTGTATCGCATGGGAAACACAGCCGGCAGGGAATTCCACTGCTTAGTTGTACGCACGTGGTACGTGACAATAAGGCCGTTGGATAGAAATCATGCTTATCAGACTTAGGTAACATGGTAGTAGCGAGCCAGGCAGACAAAAAATGGCTGAAAAACTGAGTTCCGATAGATACTGGGAATCGAACCCTAGACCTCCGGGTTGTGAATCGAACATTTAGCAATTAGGTCACTACTCTAATTTTAACGAATAACTGAACATTTTAATATACAAAACAAACTGTTATAGACAAAACAAATATTATTTTTATTTATTATTTATTCAGAACACAAACAGTCGTTTACAAAAAATTATATAAACATTTTATACACAAAAAGACCTGGAGGTTCATTTTTCGATACGTTTGATCTACTCGGTACAATATTCACATAACAGACTAACTATAATAAAATCCAGATGGGCATAGAAAATGCCTTCACCATCATCATCATTAGCCAGGAAACGTTCACTGCTAGACATAGGCCTCTTTAGTGGTACGACACACCGACAGGTCCCGAGAAAATGCCTTACCGCCATCCAAACCAAGTACCGATAGGTACTGGGACTTATGGTCAAAACTGTATGTACAAAAACAAAAAATCAATTAAAACATGGGACCTCAAGGTTGTTAGTACAAACATGTTGCCATTTTTAAGACACGGAGGCAGATAATTTTTATTAAAAAAAGGTATTATTATTAGGTACACATTTTGATTTAAATCTTATATAAAATTCAAAGTCCTGACTAACTAACTTATCAGACAGCTTAATCCTATGGCCATGAAATTTGGAGTATGCGTTCTTTGTAAAGTGAAAGTATTCGCTAAAAAAGGATTTCTCGAAATTCCACCCCTAACAGGGTAAAATAAGGGATGTAAGTTTGTACGAAAGTCCGTCATTTTTGAAGATAAGTTTGTATAGGAACTCTGTTGTTTTTGAAGTCAATATATCATCAATATCATGAAAATTGATACTAAGTAAGTGGCTACATTTGAAACAAAGAAATACGTGTTCCACAGGTTATTAATTCATTGGTTAATAGTTCATTTTGTATGATAACTCTGATGTTTTGTTAGAGAGTGGAAACAGATAAATACGTGTTTCCGCATATTTTTAATGGGGGTGAATATAAAAATGTATGGGTTTTTGTGGTCGCACTTCTGCGAAACGGCTTGACCAATTTTTGTATGTGAATCTTGCACCCTCTTACCCCCCACCTCTTACCCATATTTTATGTCGATTTTAAAATTGTAGTATGAATAATATCCAAATAATTATTCGTTGCCGGAAAGCGTCACGTCAGTTTCATACTCGTATTTGTTATGTAATTGATTTATCCAATGGGATAAATCCTAAAGTCCACGCGGGCAAAGCCGCGGGCAGAAGCTAGTACAATAGCAAAAGGGTGTTGCTCGCTTAGCACCGCCCGCGTGTTACATGCTGGGTACTGATCGCAACTCCTGCTGACATGAGCAACAACATGGGCCATAGTCAATTACCCGGCTTCAGCGAAGGTTGTCGTTCATACCATTCCGTTCAAGTTTCAAGTGTGTGTATCGAGCCCATTGGAATGGAACGAACAAGACCGGATCTAGGCCTGCATCAGATGGATTTTTAAGGGCAATGCTCGTATGGCCTGATGATTTATTGCAATGTAATTAATCTAAAGTAATGGAATGTCGCAGATGTGATATTACATACATTGATAACATATAATGACATATAATGATAATAAGTTCGTTTAACTGTTCTCATGCTCTGTCTTTTTCTCGTTTCAGAGAGAAGAAAGGGACCAGAAGATAAAGATATAAGTTTCCAATCGAAGAATGTTGTTATTTTTCATCAAAGTATGAAAGTAATTAGGTTAGGTAAAAACCTATGCGTGTTTATTGGTGTGTTATGTAGTTTTGGGAGGACCTGAAGAACAAACACGTTAAAAAGATTGACTTAAAGTTGAATTTAGAACCGCCACTTTTTTAAAACCTGCTTGAAGTTATAAGATTAATTTAAAAAACAACTATTAGGAAACGTTCACCTTCGATCATACGTTACCCCTCCAATTTCAGGAGGTGTCCCCACTAACCCGTACATTATAACAATCTCCCGTCTACGAGATCGCGCCGTATAACATCATATACTGCCTCCTAATGCAATGTGTCGTCTGAAAGCAATTTGCCTCGCCGCGTGCGGTCCTTCTTTCATTACCTTCAGTTATAGTTGGACCGTAGAGATTTGCTAGTTGAGTTAAGGTTATTCGCGCGATATAAGTTACATACTAAAAGAAATGTTTCCAACTCGGCATGCACTTGTACACTATTTAAAAAATCAAGTTGTAATCTAAAGATGTATAGAAAAATACTAGAATTACATTTAATTGTACAAAATCGTTCTTTTTGTACTTTGTACTGACAGCGTCAAATGTCATTTTGTGACGCCATCTTTGTGTTCAACGTTAACTCTTAGCTGTTTCGTGCGTTTTATATGTTTTTGTACAAATAACCAAACCGAAATATACAAAATTAATAGTAACTAAATCACTTTTATTTGATAATGGCCTTTTAAAAACATAAGTGTACAAGACCATGGCGTGGCTCCATACATTCGCGGAGCGTGTCATTTCTATTATATAAATAATTTAAAAATAGGACGACACAATAGGTGTATTTGTGTAGTAATCGTCGAAAAATAGGATAACTCTTGTTAAGGTCGTTGAATTGTATGCGAAGACAGAAGGCTCAAGCTAATGAGGGCCTGGCTCTGGCTGCCTTTCCTTGATACCTGCTGTCTAGCGACAGACTAGTACGGTAATAGCTAAAAAGCAGATTGTAGACACAGAAAGTGCCTACCACCAACTAGACCGACTACAGACAGGTATACCTTAGTATACAACCCCTTCAACGTAAAGTCAGACTCACCCACGTAACCCTTCGTGTACGAGTCTGACTCGCACTTGGCCGTCCAAAAAATTAAATTAATTAAAAAGTCACCTAGTTCCACCTTCAGTTTGTATTTAACCTTTAAAACTGACCAATCCCCCAACGGCCAATAACCCTACTCCATGCACAAACATTATGTGACACAATGCCAATTCACGATGTCAACACAATCTTCTAGGAGTCTGTTCGTAGCTAAACTTGATGGATCACCTCGCATTGAATTTTCAGACGTAACTTCTGATCGTTAGAGCTGGATTCTAGTTGATTCAGATGTAAGTAAAGGTCTTTCTCGTAGCAATAGATGGCTAGTTGAGAAAGGGTTCAATGTTTTTAAAGCGAATTACTTTAAAGTAAAGCTTCTGTTGGAACGGAACATTTTAGAGCATTGAGTTTTAGTGGCGAAGTTCCTTTTGGTATACTGGACGTGTACTTATTTTAGAACTATTTTATTTGTTTTATTACTATTATAAAATATATAGTAGTTATTACTAATCTACACTTAGTTTACTAACAACACTCGCTGTAATTTGACATTATCTACTATAGTAAAAACATTATATTATTCTTAGTAAAATCAAAGTAAGTTCTTATAAGATTTAAATGCAGAAAATCTTATCGAGAAGATAATCGATGGGGAGTAAAACTTCTCGAGTTGCGACCACATACCTGGAAACGCGTTATGGGCCGTCTCCCTACTAAATGGACCAACGACCTAGTAAAGGTCACGGGGAGTCGCTGGATGCAGGTGGCCCGGGACTGGTCAATGTGGCACACCATAGAGGAGTCCTATGTCCAGCAGTGGACGTTTCCTGGCTGATGATGATGAATAAGATTGCTTTATCTCTTTATATGTAAACCATAACTAAAATGTACTAAGTTAACAAGATCCTGACAAACGTTTTATGGGGTTTGAAAATATTCCTTTGAGACTTGATCTAAAGCATGTGAAACTGTTCCGTCTATTTAACAGGCCAAAATAAATCGTGTGGAAATCATAATAGTCATGAACTCATGTGGCTTGTCGTATAAAGATTATTATAAGTCATCGCGCATTACTTAAGGTAATTATGGAGGTCGCCGGAACGTATGAATCTCAGCCCCGGCTTGAATATGGAACGTAAAGGGTTGGGGCTTAGTTCCAGTAATTTTGGAGATATACATTTACGGAATTAACGAAACAATTTGAGTATGTAACGAAATTATAGTAGATAAAACCTGCTAGGTAATTATGGAGGTAGCATTAAATAATAGATCTATCTCACTCAGCCCGGGCACGAAAATATTGTGGATCGGACTTGAAAGTGAAGCTTAAAGAAAGAGGTGGGGCTTACTTCCAGTAATTTCGGAGATATACATTTACGGGATTAACGATAATATTTGTGTATATTACGATATTATAATAGATAAATCCTGCTAGATAGTAATGGAGGTAGCATTAAATAATGGATCTATCTCACTCAGCCTGGGCACGAAAATATTGTGGATCGGGCTTGAATGCGAAGCTTGAAGAGGAGGACCTTACTCCCAGTAATTTTAATGCTAAGGAGAAATGTATGCATTACTCACTTAAATACTCTGAATTTATAAAGTCATAGTTCAGTTCCAAATAGTTTCCGAGTTTTTATAGATATTTCTACTTTGCCAATGGAAATCTACAAATAGCTATCCATGCAGTGTATCACTAACGTAAATGTTTATGATGTAGGTTCAAGACGTTAGGCACATGTTTTGAATGAGTAATTACCAAGCCTACGGCGTCTATTTTATTAATGACCCTTTAATAATGTTTGGTGTGAACAGACTCACCTATAACCTTATGATTATGAGGTTAATGTGTAAGTACAACTTGAATTGATTGTGTAAAAGTTGAAAGCTTTGATGAGCTTTATATTTCGTCTTAAGCCGGAAAAATTATTTTCTTCTTTTTCTTTTGTATAAGTTGTTTCAACTTGTCAAATCTTTCGATAGTTTTGTTCTCTATTTCGTCTCCTATAAATTACCAACACAAATTGAATAAGTAGCTAGGTTGGTGACAGTAGTAAATTTTCAACTGACTTCAAAAAAAAGGAGGAGGTTCTCAATTCGACGCGTATGTTATTTTTGTATGTGTGTTACTCGATAACTCCGCCAATAGTGAACCGATTTTGACAATTCATTTTTGTTTGGTAGAGCATACTTTAAAGGTGGTCCCATATAAATTTTATCGAAATTGATTGATCGTTCTTTGAAGAAATTCAATGCGTTAATTATATTAATACACACTGCAGCCACTGCCGACCGTCTTTAAGGGTTTCTCTTAGTTGTGTTATACAAGACACACATTGAATTATCTTTTTTTAAAGCCGACATGGAACTCATACTTCAATGTAGAGGTATTGGTGACTGATAATTGCACTAGGGCCTGACATTAACTCCGGCCTGGGAGTCACTTGGATCTAAAGTACAAAGTTCCCACAAAATCATTCTTTTTAGTAGTAAGTAGGAGTATTTGTAGACAGTTTTAAATAAATAAATATGATATGAATGACAATTAACAATTTAGCATAACAAATAGCTTGAATGAGGTCAATGCTCATTTTCATTCCTAAATTTAAATTGCCTTTGCTGGTTCTGCTTACTGGAGCAACAAAATATTGCACGCATTTCTCGCTAGATCCACTAAAGCTTTGGTCTGTTTCTATCGATAAATACACGAACGTCTGCAGCGCGTGCCACTCGCCCTCGGACTCATTTCAGGAGCTCTATTTTTGATTCGCTCTACGCGCCGCGAGCGCTCGTTTTCTACTGATTTTCGTTCGACTTACGAAATTTGGTATTTTTGAATCGCTCTTCTGCAACGAGTGGTCGGGACCACTCTTTGCGGAGGCGAGCGATAGACTAAACGCCGTCGTCGAACACTGACATTACCACTTATTGACATTGAACTTCTATGTACTTTGCATTCCGTTTTACTTGCATGAATTACCGGTTTTATTTTTCTGCATAAAACGGATAAAATTAAACATGTAAAGTTATATCGGCAACACCTGAGGCGAATGATTCAAAAATACGGTCAAACGGTGCTCCATTTTTGATTCGCTCGTGTGACATAGCTTCGTCGCACACGGCTAAGTCACGATCGACTACAAGTCGCATGAAAACAGGTTTGACTGTATTTTTGAATCATTCGCCTCAGGCGTTGCCAATATTACTTAAAATGTTTAATTTTATCCGTTTTACGCAGAAAAATAAAACCGGTAATTCATGCAAGGATACCGGAACGCAAAGTTCATTTAAGAGTTCCTACTGTCAATGTCAATAAGTGGTAATGTCAGTGTTCGACGATGACGTTTTGTCTATCGCTCGCCTCCGCAAAGAGTGGTCCCGACCACTCGTTGCAGAAGAGCGATTCAAAATTACAAAATTTCGTAAGTCGAACGAAAATAAGTAACAATCGAGCGTTCGCGGCGCGTAGAGCGAATCAAAAATAGAGCCCCTGAACATTTGTGATTCCGTGTCTGTGAACAATGTCTATGTGTGCGTTGCTCGAGCACACATTATACGAAGCTTAGCTTCTGTACACTTTATTTGTGCCAGTTGTGTCGCGCGAGTACTCCGAATTATTCATTTCTCTATTTCAAGTTAACGATCTATGTAAGGCGTTTCACCATACCTAAGGCTTCCTCGTATATCAGAGCTAAATTCAGCTTATCGCCCGAAGGCCCGATCACACAAGCTTGATAGTAATCCCTGATTAAACTTACACGATTAAGAAGATCAGTTGCATCAGCCACGTGCGGGCTCTGTACATTTTAATCAACGGCGGTGTGATTGCCGGCTATTGGATTAAGTTTGGGCAAATATTTGGACCAATGTTGGTAAGGTCCTTAAAATGTAACATAGTATTAGAACTATATTATTATTATATAAGTGTAAAATTACTCAACTCAAAAAGTCGATTATATTAGCTATTTTTATTTATATTAAAATATATAAAACAATTATATCATTAAAACTTGCCAACAAACACGGTTGTAGTAATTTCGGTAGAATTTGCGTTGATTTCCCTTTTGTTTTTCATTTAAAAAAATATTGTATTTCTCGTAATACAGTTTTTTTAAATCGTTAAACCCTAGCGTACTCATTTATTTAATTACCTAGAACGCCCCGCTTACGGGAAGCGGCGACCAACTTGTACAGAGCTACTGCTATCTCAGACAGGTCACAGGAAAATAAATCTGGCTTTTTTAAAATGGATGTTTATAATAAGATTTTAGTACATCTGCGTACCTCAATGGTACTGCAAAGTCCAGGGTATAAAATCCAGATTAATATCCCTTAAGGCGTCAATCTGACCTTTCTTCATCGTCAAGGATTAAAAAAACAGTTACACCTAACAAATAAAATATTAAGGGCAAATGTTGGCCCCAACATTGGCGCAAAGCAGACGGACATGTAGGCAAAGCCAACGTAAGCTGATAATGAACTGATCTAGCGTGCTCTTTATTTGACGACCTTACCTGTGACGAGAGTATGAATGACGCAACCGCAGTCTTTGATTTCAAATACATTATAAAAAGTTGACAAAACAAAACGTAAATAATAGGGTTTTTTGTATTGTTTAATAGGTTAATATTATAAAAGCAACAAAATAATAATAAAGTAATTATTGTTGTTAACAGGAATGGTAGATTTATGTTACAGGCATGGAAAAAAGCTTAATAGGTATTATTGATATTGTTTTCAACGTTCTCTGATGAAGAATCACTGAACATATAATTTTTTTAATCAACTCAAATATCGATAAACACTGGACCGCGCCAGATTTGTATGCAAAGTTTTTGAACCGAATGACTAGTATTAACAGGCATTACTTATCAACAGATTGTAATTAAAAACCGTATTTAATTCGGTCAAACCGATCTGGAGATAAGTGGCAACATTGGTTTGTATGTACAAACACACAAACAAACAACCTCTCACCCCAAACGCATATACTGTCTCCGTTCCGTCATGGGTAAAAAATTATTGTACATATAGTCCTATAGGAAAATCTGTAAGAAGGCTATTTGCATTTCATCATTTCATTAGTCTTGAAACAATATATTTTTGTCTATTACTGCGCTTCAATCATGAACTCAGGATTGTAGATTACACGAAAATATTTCAGTTTTTGTCTAGTTTGTTTCAGTTACAAGAGTGTCACTTTTAATTTTATACAAACTACAGAAATATTAACAAGGACAGTGATCTACAAAAACAAACGAATGTATTTTTTTTCCTAAAATGTCAAACTATAATAATGCTTGTTATAGGTCATAGAAGTATAATGTACTAATTATAGTTACATGTTCTATGTATAACTTTGCGATTTCGCTGCACTGTCCGTGCCTAAGCTAGGCATCTACTACAAGATTCGATTAGTTTCATTTTTGTTTGAAATTGCTTTCCGGATCTTAACGTGTGTTTTTTGTACGAAAAATTAACCTGTTGCCCATATTTCTTCCTATTTATATTCCACAAGCAAAATTCATAACTTTACTCGCAGTTTACCGTGTTGAGTCAGTCATTACAGTGCCGTGGATTCCCGAGACGCGTGTAATGTAATGACGTAAGGGCCGGACGGACGGACGGTGACACGTGTTATGTACCAGTTTGCGGATGTGACATTGATTGCGTGGCGTGGTGTCGCGTGCGGTGTCGACAATTACAGCGCTTCAATCAAAGCGTAGGCAATGTTAGGGCCAGAGATGTCGGTGAATAAACTTTGCTTTCGTAGGGCTAACAGAAGGAATGAATCCCTACTAATATTATAAATGCGAAAGTAACTCTGTCTGTCTGTTACGCTTTCCCGCTTAAACCTCTCAACCGATTTTGATGAAATTTAGCACAGACAATCTTTAGACCCTGAAAAAGGACATAGGTTACTTTTTAATGCGAAAAATAAAGTCCACGCGGGCGAAGCCGCGGGCAGAAGCTAGTAGTAAATAAATTCTTCATCATCAATAATAATTCATTAGAATATCTCTGGCAAATAAGAATAGCAAAAACCAGCCAGTTGCGAGTTGGACTCGCGCATAAAGGATTCCGCACCGGCTTACATGATTGGATAATATAATTAAAGTGTCTAGAAGAACTTAGTGAGGCGTGAATTTTATTAAGATCGAGCAAAAAAGAGAGAAAAAAGAACCACGCTTCTTGTAGGGGAGCACCCCCCATTAATTTATAATTTTTTTGTTTAGCGGTAACAGATATAAACATTCTGTGAGAATCAGCAAGCTGACAGGCAAATGTACAGTGGAGGCTTAGTTTTAGGGTCCTGTTGGTTATCTTAAGGATAGGGAACCTTAAAAAAGGCAACGTACGTTAAATTTTTAAACAACAACTACATCAGCCACAAAATCGCTCATAGCGATATTGGTATGAAATAAATTGGTATGTTTATCATTCTATTATTTTTATTTAGTTTATGGTTCTCGTATGTAGAATTGATTTGATTTCTATATTTTTCATTGTCTAAGTGCGCATGTTTTTGTTTAATATAATTTTAGCTTTAAGCCTTTTAATACATAAAACATGAAGTAAACTGGGTCTGTTAAAAAAATAAACCAGAAAAAAGCCATTTACGCACAGAATCCGGCAGCGTTATCATGTACACAATACTATTTCAATTTCCTTTTCGAAATGTCGAACTTATTCGGGGTTGGTCCCCTGGCATTGGGCACAATAACCTCCCGATACTCCGACAATGGCTCGGTGACAGGGAATTATCGAGTGCCCCCGAAAACGTCACAATGGATTCCGGCCGGGCTTTTCTTTGCGACTGTACTTAATGCAGCTTTCGGATTTCTTGGTCGAAGATTAGTTGAAAATGGTATTAAGAGTAATGACTAATGTTTGTGGTTTTGTGTCGCTTTGGGCAGAGGACCATTACATGGCTTTTGTAAGAGGTGAAAATTGTAACATTTGTGGTGATGAGTGGCTGGATTTCACGTTTTAAAAAGTGATTTTTCGCTAAGAAGAACAATCACATCGCTTATTTTTCAGTTTCTAGACAAAAATCCAGATGAGCCAAAAATAATGAATTTTTGGCACAAGGAGCAATCAGTCTTTTAAAAGTGGATCAGAAAGTTGACCAATTCCTTCTCACATTTACTACACTTATTTGTAAAGGCTCTTGAGAGTCTGAACATTTTTATTTAGTGTGTGTAAGTGGGAAAATATAAATCGCAAAAAAACAACACTCGTCGTAAAGCAACCCTACTGTACAATCGCGCGCGAAAACAAGTATCAACAAACAAAATGAAATACAAGGTGAAGTAACAGAGGTAATATTGCAAGGTAATCCGGATCGCGTGTTCAACTTGTAATGGAAAAACTAAGGCGGTATTACTAGACTAAGCCAAAAACTGGTAATATGTACACAGTCATGAACTGTAAATCTGATTTCATACAGTTGACCTATAACACAGTTTAAACATTTGGAAACGATTTAAAAAAACAACCAATAAATTCCAAATTGGCTCATTGTGAACGCGACAACATTGAAATAATTTCTTTTTTGTTTAGTTTTGTCTAAACTATCTCAGACCTATTTCGGAATCACACATCATAAAATAATAACAGTTATCATCATGAACAACATTTCTTTTTTTAACACGCTTTTATTAGCTTCACCTGTATGTTTGTGGGCTTGTGAGTTTGTAATTCTCTTTCGCGCGCCTGCTGCCTTCCTCGGCCCTAGTAGCTGATTTTTTATGGCTCACTTTCCGGAATAAAACCGGTCGGTAAAGAAACTACCATCAAATAGTTGATAATCCATAGTAAATAAAAAAATGGAAACAAAACTAAAGAACACGCTTTGATAGCATATTAAACTAAAAAGTGAAAAATAAATATAGTTTTAAAAAACTAAAAAACACGCTTTTAAAGAATATCGAACCAAAAAGTTTAAAAGAATTTTTAAAATAAAATAAGCTTAAAACAATAATGAACGAACAATAAATACTAGTATTATTGTGAAAAAAGCGTGGGCGCTTTGTGCCACATTTTTTCGTATATCGAGCGCCCAACGTTTTTTAGTTTTTTAATTTTAAACTATATTTTACCTCTTAGATCAGCAGATTGCGCTTTCCATTAGGCGGTTTGCAATAATTACAAGGCTTGTCAGCTAGAATGTTAATTGTAGCAATTTTACGAAACATGTAGTTATCCTGTTTAAAAAATGAAAAGTGTTTGCGGTCAAGAGCAAAATATTAAAAATCTGCTTGCAGCGTCCATTTAAAAGCATTGTCTAGATTTAGTTTAGTCTAAGTGGGCCACTGATTTCTCTTTGGCTACATTTGTGGTCTAATTTACTTTCCTGTCGATGCGACTGGCGTATATTCCTTTTCTTTACGACTGTACCTTGTTAGTTAGTGCCAGGGTAAATAGGTTTGTTTTTGACGGCTCGTTTTTATACGTCAATTTTCTTGATTATATTTTTTTATGGGTTACTCTGTGGATCGAGTGAGTTCCGTTTTATTTCGTGTAACATCAGGGAATGAACATGTCTAGTGATTTAAGACTTACTCAGTTTACTGATAGGTAAAGTATCCTGCACTTCAATATGTTGGTTTACGTCAGGATTCAGATATTTACTCAAAACAGCGAGGTTTTGATTTTTTTTTATACTATGCGTATACAACCGCCACGCAGCTTCACCTTTGAAATATAAAATATATGAAAAAGTTGAAGTTAGGAATTTATGTACCGTTTTACAGAATCATCGTGTAATTTAGCCAGGTTTATCATGATTCTTTAAAAATCAGAGGCAATCTTGTGTTTTGTTTATCGAGAAAAGTTTCGTAATTTATATTTTTCTGGCAATAAACTACATTTAAACCATTTATTTGCCACAGACAAATTACACATACACACATATAATATATAAAACAAATTAATACATACACAATTAATAAAAAATTACAAGGTTCTGTGGCAGGAGCTGTCTCAGTACCCGTCATGCAGCATGCTGCACAACACTGATTTTCAACCAGCCCCTATTCTAACAATATTTTATTCAACAAACTTATACACAGCGCTACATAAATACATAAAACGGCATCAGATATCTGATGTCATTTTGTGGCTCTAGTAATCCTATTGCTATTGCACAATAAAAACCAGTCAAGTGCGAGTATGATTCACCCACCACTTATCTTAACTTAAAAATAAACGCATACGTAGTGTTCAAGCCATTTATAAGTTTTACATACTGCATACATAACATATGGCTCCACTGATTGGATAACTCGCATCATCGCGAGTATTATTGTAACATATAAGCACGCAAGCTGAGTTTTGGTAACATCTGAGCAGTTTTCATCTTAAACACGTAGCTTATATTAATTATGTGATTTAGTAGTCAATTAAAGTCATTTTGATTGCATTATTTGCTTAAGTCAATCCTTAAATGATAATTAAAGGCTACATTTTATTTATGATCCCAGTCGTAACTCACAATCCCTCATTATTTCAAGCGACCGTAACATTAACATATAGGTAGCTGCTTACATTTATATGTATTGTGAGGCAGTTTGTATATAGATGAGCGAGTAGATTGCTTTTTTCACTCCCTCCCTTTCTTTTCTATTGAACGGTTCGTTAGGGCGTTTAGGGCTGTCCAATGTCAATTGAATTATCATAGAAAAGATCTCATTTTCTTTGAAATCGAATAGAAAAGGCTGTAAAAATACATTTAAATTTAGCTGACTTTGTTGGTCGTTTGTTTGATATTGTTAAGTTGAGATTTATTTGGAGCGAAATTAAAGCAAATTATTGAAATTTGAATTTGGTATTTCAATACATATTTTGAATTACGCTCTTGGCAGGCGTGTTGGAGATTCTGAGATCTGCCTTTGTTTCTTTCTGCTTAGTCCCGTTCCATGACATAAGTTGGGAAGGCTCATTCTCAAGCCGAAAACAAAAGGCAAATTTTTACTGTGAGAGTGACACTGAGTTATCAAATTATAAAAGTTAAGAAATGACACTATCTTTTTTTTAATTAAAAAAATATATTCTTGTCCTGATTATGTAGAAAAAAATTCTCTTTTATTTCCCAAACCTTTCAATTATGAGCCACACCTATTTCAATTCTAGTAAAATGAAGATGCACTACCTAGAATAATTATTTCTATTTCGTTTTAGTTCAGGTGAAAAAATTATTCAATTTAATTGTCTTATTGATATAAAAAGCAGCCCTAGCAGCGGTTGCCGTGGAAAAATGAAGAAAGGACGGTCTTGGGAGGCAAGAAGTTAATTCGGCTAAGTACGCACTCGATAAGGTCAGATATAAGCCCTGTGTTAACATACATGTTTATGTATGAGGACAATGTTTGGTCTTACTTTAGTACCACCGTCTTATTGGCAAAATGGATCCTCGTGTTTAAAACTTTTTACTCAAGAAGTCTGTCGGTGCGTCATGGTTTTAAGACTAAATACAACAGAAAAATATTTTAAAGAGAGCAGAGAACTGGGTATGACTGAACGGCTGAACCGATCCAAATGAAATTTGCAACGTATCCGTATTACTTAGTCGAACTTATTGTATTTTTATTCAAATCTAAGATTACTCAAAATCATTACCTTGGAAGCCTAGTAGGAAATTTCAGTAGGCAGCAAAATTTAAGTACATATGTTTTCATCTCTAATTGAAATCTCTAGAACTTTTAGAAACAGGTTTTTAAGGACGACTGACTATATCTAAAATCAAATAATACACGACTATCAAAAGGCAGTTCAAATAATTCCCAGACACAATCCATAAATTCTTCCACACGCAAATGTAGCAAGACCAAAAGTTAATACTACTCCTTTGTAAAATGGCTACCACAATAAATATCTTCTGAACATTTCTATGGGTTCATTTTCCTCAGCTGTGACAATGATAACATATAAATTTCCTCGCCTGAAAACAAAAAAATAAAATGAATTTTCACCACATTTTTATAAAGAATCCTCATAAATTCAGCGTCATTTACAATCCATTACGTGAATTTAAGTTTCATCCCGTGCTGTAATTTTTCATTCGTGTCAAAAGCTACGCGATGTTCACTGCTCAAAGCCCTTGACTTTGTTCAAACAGCCACAAAACAGCAGATGAAACAGAAATCAATGTTAATGGAAGCAAAAAATTATTGATGTTAAAAAAGGAGAGAGAGACTGCGAGACGGACTCGCGCACCAAGGATAGAATATTGAGTAATTATCTTACTGAAAATCATAAATAATAGGTAATATGCAGCGAAATATTGCCTATGTAACGGAGGCGCCTGAGCCAATGAGCAATTGCTAACAAAATAGCATTAAGAATATAACGGCAGGCGCTGAAACAGTTCGTAATCGTTAAAGTGATTTTAATGAGATATATTTTAAAAGTATACTTTTCAGATTTGTTCCTATACTTATGCTAAGAACTTGATACTTGCCAAATTTAATGATACCAGGTCAACTAGAAGTACCCTATAGATTTTCATTCCCGCAAAAGAAATTGTCTAAGAATGCAGCTTAAACAGCCGTATCTCTTAAATACGTTAACCAATCAGTTTAATGTTTACAGCTCCATGGGATAACAGACTTGAATATTTGATATCAATTTCAACTAAATACCTTCACGCGTTCTTTAGAAAAGGGGTCTCCAGAGACAGACAGACGGACGGACGACAAATTGTTCCTTTTTAGGGTTCCGCACCTCAACAGGAAAAAAAAAGATAAAGTGCGAGTCGGACTTGCGCACCGAGGGTTCCGTACAGTATATGAACAATTAACATATTGAAAACCATAAATAATAGGTAATAATAACCTCAGAACAAAGCTTAACGCCTAACAAACAAATATGCACCACTTTTAATATATAGGCGCTAATAGATATTGTAATGTGGCGACCTAAGTGAACGGGCGTACTGGAGGAGCGCTGCTGTTGCTGCTGACATTTTAATTTGGTCACCTTTAACGATACCCCCCGAATAACACGGGTGGTTCAGTCCACCTCAAGAATAAACATGACGCTAGTTAGCATTATTTGCTAGCAGTCCGTAATTTTCCAGGACGTTCCTCAAACTATGAATACTATAAATATGCAAAAATTCAGGCGGAAGTTAGTCCACTACAAAGCACTCTTCTTTCTTGGCCTTTTGCGCATGTTTGCGTGACCAAAGACCAAACAAATTCGTCGAAATATGCGTGCAAACATCATTAAAAACGTATTATTTTGCCATCAGAATTGAGTGGCCTTGGACACAACAAGTTTATATCGGTCCCTATTGATGTGTTTGGAATACATTTGTTTGGAGTTAAATTACTTGCTCTGTTATTTTCGGAATGCTATCGAGAAATACGCAACCACAGTGAGCCCGCTTCCATATTTTTAGTCAGTGATTGCATCACCAGATTTGCCATAATCAATTAATTATTTACTAAGATTCGCAGGCGGATTCCGTTCTCAGTGAGTGTATAACTTCTTATCTCTTCTTCTTTTAGACTTTTTTCTCCATCCAAATTCTTTCTCTTCAAAGTTTTTAAACTAATCCAACAAATGAGTCTACATCTGTCTATTGCATGATATAAAAGCTAAATAAATAAACGGATAAAATTATCTTCAACTGTTTTCTTGACAATTCTTTTCACATAATTTCTTCAAAGGAAGACCCAATAAGCCGAATCAACGTATATTTTATTTATAAACAACTGAATAACTTAGATGAATACAGTTGGAATGTAGAATTATAGTTATCCAAAGGAATGTGGATGACAACTCTGACAACAAGTTATAATTTCGTAAATCATAAGAAAATACGCCTCGAATACCTTTGAACCGTCCTTCAGACGTGAAAAAACATATTTTATAAGTTGGTAAGTTTGGCAAAGATCTTTGGGAAAATACGCGGTGTACCTACGCTTATCATCTGTTTGCAATGTTTTATTGGTTGCTTTCAAAAACCTTTTATATTAATCGGGGTTTTAAATGAGTACTGTATATACGGGGTACTGTATATATATGACCGCAGTGTAAAGAGAAGAGCACTGAGCAGTGCGTATATGAGTTTTAAAATGTGTAAAAAATATTGTTGTTTACCCGACTGCGTCAGAAGGGGGCTTTATTTTTCGATAGTATGTATGTATACTTGTTTGAGGCACTCTACAGGCTGAACAGCTCGATAAATTTTAGCTTGAGAGGTACCGTAGATTCGTATTTACTGTGAAAGTGACACTGGGTATATCAAAATCATAAAAAGTTTAAAAAAAAATTACGCACACGCAATTACGACTTTTTTAAAATTTCCTTTTCATTCACTTGTTTCTTCTTTTTCTATTTCAATTCAAATGTTTTTATTATGTATGTTTGTTCAGGTCAAGTCTTGCGAGGTTAGTTTGAACTGTACAACAGTAGGGCTGATAAGGGCCTGAAAGAAAGAGAAAGAAAGACAAAACAAATTCCGATATACAAAACAAATTAAATGGAAGTAGCAATTGATGTCGAGGAAGAGAATGCATGTATGCAACCCTCCCTTGTATGCTAAAATTAAATATCATGTATTTATGTAAGTTATATAAAATTTGATCAAATAATTCCTCTGTCTAAATAAGACCCAAGACGCAAGGGTGGATGCACCTACGACACTTGCTCAAATTAGAATGTGCATTGTGCAATCAAAAATTTTCAATACACACAGCGCCATCACAATTTTCACAACCACTTTTTATTCTTAGATCTAATGTTTTGTTTAAATTATTTAACAATAAAATATACTGTTCTGAACACATGTACAAAACATATTCAATGTAAAAAATTCTATTTTGACTGTCATTATTTTTAATGTCAATTTTATATAAAGTATAACTAAGTTTACTTTTTTGTAATAAGTTATGTAAGTTTGTATTTTGTATGTATTAGGAGTGAAACTTGTTGGTGTCTCTAAATAACTTAATTAAATTATCATTTAGCATATACATTAGAAGGCCGGGATGCATTAACTAAGGAGAACATTTAATATCAATCCTTGTTGCCTAGAAAAGCGTTAAATTTATATGGCCTTAGCTTTAGAAAAGACACGGTGCTTTGTAAAATTGAATACAATCTTGATGTAATCACGTAACAAAAACGAATTTTAGAATTCTTTATAAAATGAATTTCCAATTCTTAAAACGCTCGAAAATAAGGAAAAGGAAAACAATTTTCTAAATCCACTCCGTCACGCTTACCCTCCATAACAATTCAGTTTGGAACTCCCCTAGCTAGGTCCAGCACGGGAAGCAATGGACTTACAAAACAGTGTTATTCCAAGACGTTGCCAGTCGGACCCACGTCATAACTCCCTAATTTCTCCTGATTGGGTTACTCGAGGCTTAACAGTCCTTTTCAAACGAGCGACTTCCTATCATAGTAACTTTTAATTGCTGCAATTTGTATCAAATCAAAAATCAAATTATTTATATCAAAATGACAATGAATTCTTGTCGTGTTGGCAATCAAGGCAAAATAAAACCATTTTCAAACAGTAACACTTTCACGGTAGCTAATTTTGAGAACATGCAATGAGAGCAATGGACATGAAAATTTTGTTATTCCAAGACGTGGCACGTAGCGTCCGTCAAACCTGTTTGTACTACTTGAGTATCATCAATTATGCACGAGACATTTTCTGCATGCAATTTTAGTGTGCGTGACTTTATGAAAAGTGATATAGAGAATGACGTATTTAGTACGTAATCGAATGGTAATAGAGGGCCGTTGAATGTAAGGTGCTAATTAAAATGAAACCACCTCAGAAAAGTTAGCAGAGGAAAATTTGATTCGTTTCGGTTTCTTTTAGGTTTAAATAGTCTTATTTTTTCCCCTCGTAATTATCAGGTTATCATATCATTAAGTTTAAAATCGTAGTTTCGGTAGCGATCTGAATGCGTTTACATTTTCTGATGTAAAATCGCACCTCAAACCTACAAAAACGCACGTCTACTTGCCCAGCAACTAGACGTCTCACACTGACCCTAGTCGATTCCACACTTTCTATGAATTAATCTAAAATCAACCCTAAAATTTAAAGCAGAGAGACTAAACTGAAACATCAGTTAGTTAGTTTTGACATCTGAATTTAATTAGTAAAGTAGCAATATTTAGGGGAGAGTGTAATTTATAGAAATTGGATTATTGGGTTTTTGCACGAGACATTTGGTTTTGGAACAAATAATTTATGGTCGTTAGCTGTGCGCTGAAATAATAAATTTATCAAGTGCGCAATTCGCATCCGCTAAACCTGCCTGAGGTTATCGCACCTCGACTTCAGTTCCGCCTATTTCGCGTGATGGGGTGGTGTGAACTTACTTACGCAACTAAAGCTTCAGCAGAATGCATAAAAGCTCATTTTTTTTGAAGGCCCTCGGCGTTACTCGTATTTAATGATAGACGAGAAAATAATACTAAGAATTATATGCTAATTAATTGTAAGCAGCAGAAAAATCACACAACCGATTTAGAGGTTATGCAATATACGCAATTTTCTCGGATAACTGTAGCTATTCTCTTCTGTTTAGTAGCTGATAGTAGCTGTTACAAATACTGTTAGATAAATATCTTTAATACACCTGATAAAGGATGATCTCATCATATTGTATAGCCCAGAATACACGGCCATTTTAGAAATACGAGTAGCACCGTGTAATTACGAAATCTAGCTAGCTAGATGCTGCCGTGTGGTCTAAGATTGCATCAACACCCATATATTCAATATAGTAGGACTACGTACAGAACGGATGTTCACCGCCCCCACCGTTACGCGATACCTCACTTCTCGCCGCAAGAAAGTGACCCACGCAAGGATCGTTACTATGACGCGCGCTGACTCACACATGTGCGTGTATACAAACATCATCTGTTTCATGTATTAGAATAGGAATCTATATCACGACATTTGTTTGTAGTCTAGTGATAATAAAAGAATTAATTCATGAACTACACTTTATATAATGGTAGGATTAAAATGGTAGCGTGTTCACCCTAAAGGCTCAGTTTAAGAAGGTCTCAGCAATAATTATTTTCATAAAATCAATATTATTATGTCTGCCTACTGATTGAATAGTAACATTAAATACCTAGACTGAATAACGTTTTTCACTCGCCTAAATTCTGTTTCTGTAAACAACTTGTGTTTGAGCTCTTATCTCAAAAGAAATACCATTAAATTACAAATTTATTCTTCTTCTTATCGTTATTATGACTTTCGAATCATCTAAGGTCTCTCAACTTGAGACTCACTGTCTGTGTCGTTTGACCTATTGGAATGTGAGTTTATAATATTTATTTTCACTTTTGATTGTACACCGAAAGTAATGTCAAAACACAAAATTCAGATAAAAAATTATTCTCGAACAACATAATAAAATACTGGTGCAGGTAGGTAAAATCTCCAACAGAGGGCGTGGTTGTATCACTTGCTCTCACACAGAGGATGTGTGGGGAAATTATTTAATCCTGGTGATCCTAATCAGGATAATGAGATAAACTTATGAAATTATTATATTGTCGCTAATTCTTGATAAGTGTACAAAGTTTGAATTAAATCTGTCCGTTTAAAGTGGGACAACATCGAGTCCAAAAGAGTCACATACAAACATACAGGTGAAGCTAATAAAAGCGTGTTAAAATGTATACAAAAGGATCATTTCTGTATGAAAATTCTGACAGCAGTCTTGGGTCAAGCGGAAAATATGGAGACGATCAATAAAAGATACAATTTTCAATAAGATCACAAAACAGTCCCCCTATTTGTCTGTCTATTCGACGATGAGTCTTTAAGAGCCTTACTTATCGTCTGTGTTTGTCTACAAAATGGCTTACAGTCGGAACTCAACAAATAAGAGAGGCATAGACTCAACAATTTGTCGGACTTTGCCCTGTCTGGCGGGTAACAATTGTTTTCTTTTACATCTTGTTAAGAGGCTATGCTGTTGTCAAAGCGTCCATACAAACGTAGTCCAGTCATATTTTGAGTATTAAGCTATGAAAATCTATGAAATTTTCAAGACACAATCTAGAAACAAATACCTGTGTCAGTGGTGAGTCAGATTTTCGTTTAAATATATACTTCCAGAGTTACAGGGCGTCAAAGTATTGTATTTTTCGGTAATAAAAAGCACCAACTTTGAACCTGATTCACAAGAGTATGAATCAATTTAGAACAATTTGGAAAAACCACCGACATCTGAAATTTCATTAGTATACTGTATTAAAAAAATGGTTACATAATATACTGTATCCTTCAAATGATCCCTGGACTACGAAACATCCAAATAACGGGTGGATAACATCGCATAATGTATGCTGTCTCACCGTACGCGCTCGGGTAGGATAGGGCTCGGAGAGGGACAGCTACAAAACAATTTAACCTTGAAACCGACCACGTGGTCTTACCAACATAGCCTCTTAAAAGGTACAGACGAAGTCTGTTAAGTGCCAGCACTTTGTGGGGTAATTACATGATCAGCTTAATGGATGTTATTCTAGACAACACGCCGAAAGTTATCTATTTAGTCTACCACGTGTGAATTAGGTTCGTACTTGTTGATTACAAACTATTCACATTTGGTGGGCTTTTTTTTCAGCACATAGGTATCGGAAAACTACGAGTCTTCCAGAGAACTGCCTAGAGCTCACATTGCGGCATGCATGTGCTGATGTACCAGCCCTTGCATTATCGTGTTGGGTACTTCTGTTAGAAAGGGACCACGTCATTCTCGCTGCCCCCTAGGACTGATTGACGGTAAACCAGTCTGACCCCTTACTCTTACTGCCTCTGGTTTCGGACTCTTAACCGGGGTTATGTCCACCTACAACGCGAACGTTTCCACTTCTCTTTCACCTCTGCTAGCAGGATCGTCTCGTTCCCACTGCCGCTCAGCAGTTCAGTTTCTTCTGAACCATTACGGTTTCACAGAACTCCTCATGTAGATTTCCTCTACAGTATCAATGCAGCGACGACTTTTGCCAGACAATAAAGCCACCACCTCGTTGAACAGTCTATCGAAATGTAATTCTGGATGGTGATAAACTAAAAATTATGAATTGTCTTAGCCAGGTAGGTTTTTATTGTCACGTATTTTAATTATTTTTTTGCCATTAACCTTCATTTCAACCAAGTGACGCCAAGGCCGTTTAGATAGAAAGCGGGTCACCCAGATTTGGCGCAGGTTTTAGCAAATTTCAATTCTTGACCACAATATTGGTATTATATGGCCGAATCAGATAATTAAAATAGCTAGCTAAACGGGCATAGAAAAATCCACAATTACACCATGGGGTATCCCATCTTGCAACTGAAACTGCATCCCCCTGGACAGTATCAGTACAGTACGCCACCGAATCGTTTCGAAATAAATTATCAAATGAAACCTCTAAGAGTTCAGAATCAATAATTTCAAATAAAAGCTGAGTGCAAATAAATGTATACCGATAAACAGCAATGCAGCCCGAGTAAATCTAAAGGTATAAAGTTTGACAGTTGGAAAACTGCATTGCACGGAATTTAGTGCCTCCAGGGGCCATATATCACGCTTAGCCAGCATACCTAGAGGTGTAAGGAGCTTTAGGCTGTGTAGTTCAAATGTTTGAATTTCTAAGTTTGTTGAAAGCCGCCTCAGATATGTAAGTCTGTAACATATTTGCTTTTAGGGAACGTGTTTTGGATGTAATGTGAAAAGTTTTGAACGTATTTCGAGTGCGTGAGAGTCATTATTTTAATGGGTTTTAGTGTATTTCTTGTGTTTATTCGTATCACGTTCATACCTACTTTTGTGTCATCAATTATCAGCTCTGCAACCTAATGGACTACAAATCTGTTTCCAGTTCCTAGTTCGAACTGTCGAGTAGTTGTTTTATGTATCATTAGAACACTATATCTACTACGTCACGGGGGTCATCATCTATATCTTCTGCTGAAAATTTTCACCAATAGATCGTCGCGAAGAGTGGGTTTGCCAATCATCACGCCTGGAAGGAGGATTAAAACGATAAGAAGCATGTTTAGACGCTGCTGTTTAATTCTTATTTTACGACAACCATCACAGGATAATGGGGTGATCCTTGTCTAAAGCCGAGACTACATCGCTTAGGCGGAACCTAAATAACATATAAACATGAAAACTGGGTGAAATATTCTTACTTCACCGATTTCCCATGGTATATTTCTAGCTATTCTATCCCGTTCGTATTTTATACATATCGACATTCGCCCGGGAGGCGTGCAACTCGATTTGAGCGCTGCTGGACGCGGGCTGCCCAGAATTCGTAATGCGAGCCGATCCCCGCGCCATTTTGTATAGGAAAAGTGCATAAAATTTAAATGTTTTGTCGTACAGAGACCCGTATCGTGTTTGGGCATGAATTTTAACGTTGTATATAACTGCTTTGAAATTGTATTTTATGGTATGTTAGGGTATCTGAATACCTATATATTAAGTAAATCTAACCACATATAGTGTTTTAATAGCTGATATCAAAATATAGCTATCTCACCTGTCAATAAGATATGTGAAGCAGACAGATGTTGACATACTCTTATACTCTTTCACTATCACAATTAATATGTCTCCTGAAGGCTATGAAAATCAGAATTAATGTAGACAAGTAAATTTAGGTAATAATTAAAATTAGATATGAAATGTTTGCAACTAATGTGTAACACCTAAACGCAAACAAAAGATTTATATTACATTTCATAGCATACAGAGCTAAGAATGTTTTAATCACCGATATACGTTTGATCTAATATAACAGTATTTAAAATTCAGATTAATATAATACATTCCACTCACGGAAAGGTGAAACTGCTTGAAACAGTAACACGAATATTATCATCATCGTTACTTTTTCCTTTCTCATTCGGGATCGGCTACCTCAACCCAATATATTGGCATAAGTACTAGTTTTCAGCCGTCTTCAAAAAAGAACGAGGTTCGCAATTCAACTTTTTCTTCTTCTCTCAGATACATAACTTTCGACTGGGTGAACCGATTTTGATGATTTAGGGTTTCGTAGTCAAACAAGAAACCATTATAGTTTCGCTCTGTCCGTCTGTCCGGCCGTGGCTTAGCTCAAAGACCCTTACTACTAGACAGCAGTAATTTGGTACGGGTATACATATTAATCTTGCGGACAAAATAATGAATAAAATCTTTAAAAAATTTTAAGGGTGGCTTCCATACACGTAATTTGCGGATGACATATTTCATATTAAATGAATCCAGTCACAGAATATTGTAATATCAAGTGTTAAATACTCCTCATACCTTTACGCCTGTATTAAACCGCCTCACTACGTAGAAATCAAAGCGTTATCGCGTTCATTCCACCTGTAAGCGGCACTTAGAATGAATCCACGTCCGATTGTAGGGCATTTGTCTTCGAAATGGTCGTTCTTACTAACCTTTCGCTGGGATAACTTGTTCTTACGACTTTTGTGTTTTATACCTTCTATCACAGAATACTCGATAGTTAGTACTACGGAAGATTCGTTTCTCGAAGTTTAAGTAAATAGCTACTCTTTATACTAAAACATCAGAATCAAATCAGCTTGCACTGCGATGCATTGTGCTCTTTCTATGACTTTCCTCCGCGGCCTATGTATTTTCTAACGTATTGCGATATTGATCCTTGTTGCCTAGGCAACTAGAGATATCGTCATCTTATGTTTAGGTTTAGCTTGTAAGGATGGTCTCAAGTGAATTGCACTCTAGGATAGGTTGTATCCTCTCATACTCTCTGTATGAGAGTAGGCCTGAGTCCCTGCAGTGGGGACGTATATAGGCTGTTAATAATAAATGATAATACAACCTAAAAAATTGTATATATTAAATTGACATCTTAAATTCAACACCATCGTTTCGTTTTCGAGGTCACTGAACATGTAAATTATGGAAATCATTTCCCGTCCATACCCTACCGTGGCTCAATCGTGGAGAAGCGCGTCAGATACAGTAAATTGAGTCAGAGAGTTATTTTTAAGCGGCTGTGGATCGACATTGTACCGACTGGTATGCTAACTTTACACGTGTAGTGCACTTTAAACGGCTTTTGTAGCGCAGTTATTCACATACGAGAATCGCGGCGATAGCCTCGCCGTGACACCAAGTTCTATACAAACTATGTGACTGTCTTCACAAGGCGATATCTTTGCTGCGTTACTACGAGTGGCTCTGGATGGGAATGACGTCACGGAGACGACATGGCAAGCAGCGAACTCGCCGCAAGTCCGTGACGTATCGTTGTTCCGATACTCTCGTCTGTGGAGACAGAGCCTTAAATTTAGACACAGGTCAGGCACTTCAAACAAATGTCGTGATACCGGCACATAAACGCGCATGTGTGAGCATGTAGCTCGCGCCGGTCTTTTTTTAACGACCGATCGAAATCCGTCGAATCTTCGATTTGATTGGATACAAATTATATTTATCCAAATTTCGGGTTCATACAATTTGTATCCAATCCAAAAGAAAACTGAAACGAAACAACTCTTATGGTAAAGGGCACAGGTTAGATTCCCGGAGGTGACATTGTGAAAATCACTTTTGGATTGAATATGCCATGTCATTGGCCTATATACAGCTCAGAGATTCTGACACTAAGGTTTGTCAGGTCGGTCATCGACCTTACAATCTACACGATAAGGTGCTACCCAAAATGATGCTACGAAATCACACGAGAACCCCTTACTAAAGAAGAGAAAAGTACACTATATCCTTCAGCAGAATCAAATGACGTGCCGTGGGTATCGAAGAAGGCACTGTGTACTACAAAAAAAACGTGTGGCACTCGGGGACTGCCGAGGTAAAGCTATTGCATAGCATTTTGTATCAACTTATGCAATTATAATTATTTAAGAAAGTTTTAATAAGAAAAGTTTTTATGTCACGAACATAAATATCCCCACCACAAAAATGGAAATTAAATTACAAACAGGAAAACAAAATTAAATCAATATTTAGCTAACATAACGGATTTGCTTTGCTATATCAAATTACATACTATTATACTTAATAAATTATAAAACAGTAATACGTCTAATCGCACGCACACAACGCCGTGTCGAAGACTGCCGAACTGAAACGACGTTAGACGATGCACGGCCTTCAAGCCACACCTCCGTGTCCGTCGGAGTGGGGAGCGTGAGGTTTTTTCGTTACGTAATTTCTCGATTCGGTCCCCGCGCTCAAGGCCCGCGATAGAAGCTATGCAATAGCTTAAAAGCACCCGCCTGCCAAAGTGTAGGGACTGCTCCGTACATGTAATTTAGCGAATAAATATCACTACTCTGTGGTATCACTTATCTTTATTATAATACCATCGGTAAACATGTTATTATGTAATTTATGATAATTAGTGGGTTTTAAAATAAAAACGTGACGAAACTCTCTTTATTTACTCTTTGTGTTTCTCAAAGAAAGTAAGAAAGTAAGAAATTTTTCCAGCTTTATCAAAGCAGTATTTCAATAAAAATACATAAATATTTTACTTTGTACATCACCTACATTTCGACTTTCTTGCCCAGCTAAAATATAAATAAAACATCTCTTTTCTTTTAAAAAACGAAATAAAAGAATTAGTAGGTACTTTTTACATCTATTCGAGGTAGTCTAAAAGACATCAGAAGAAACTGTGTTTCAAATGAATTGAACGAATACTGGAATGAATACCTACTTTTCACAGAGGAATAAAATTAAATTGCCCGAGGATTTTCCAATTAAAAAGGTATAGAAAAGACAAACTATGTGATTCATTACGATTTGGCCAATTTAAATCCCAAAGAACCTTTTTCGTGGCTTGAATCATCTTAACTTGGAGAGACTTCGTTCAATTGGGTTTGCGGACTTCCAGAGAAAGTCAATTTATTTTGTGTTTTGTATATTTACGTTGACGTTTATCAAAGGAGAAAAAAACTTTACTTTAAAACAAAGGTTGAATACACGAAAAAGACATAAGACGAATTAATAATTTTGATGTACTATCCTATCCTACTAATATTATAAGTGTGAAAGTTTGGATGTTTGGATGTTTGTGACGCTTTCACGGAAAAACTACTGAATGGATTTGAATGAAACTTTACAATAATATAGCTTATACATCAGAATAACATATAGGCTATAATTTATAAAGACATATTGTGTAAATTGTACAAAATCACACTTATAATATTAGTGGGATTACATGAGCAGTTTGGGCATATCAAAAACGCGTTGTCTAGCAACCGACCACAGAATATGTAATTCGTATATACAAACTTTCGCTTTGATAATATATGCGTAAAGACTATTTGAATGTACTACGTCAGTTATTGAAATTTCTTTTGTTTCTTTAAACTATTAGCCTACGTAACAGAATAAACACTACTTTGTACCTTATGCTGGAAATGGAGATAGATGCCTTCTATGCCTATCGAACAAGTAGAATAAATCCTGAAGTACACGCGGACCAAGTCGCGGGCGGAAGCTAGTTTTTAATAATTCTATTCATAAAATACAACAATTACTGCATGTTATTTATTAACTCATCATTTACCAAGAACCAGATAGTCTGTCATTTATAACATACAGGTATAGTTGATCAGCTCTGTATTGTTATGATTGTCTTGAAACGTCAACCAAATCATGTTCAAAACCACCACCACATTCACTATAGTCGGAAAGAGCAAGATGAAAGCTTCGAATAAATCATGGCTTTCGAACCATGCCTATGGTTTGACACCGAATCTGGGTTCATAAGTGATCATGAATTGGCCATGCAAGCTAATTTTTTCGTTGAAACTCTAAACGCTCCGCATTAAATATTTCCATGCAGTAGCTGTTGAGTTACACCCATACCTTTGTTCTGTGTACTCTGCTGCCCCTAAAAGCTTCTGGACTGCTGCCCGTAGGGCCCAATACAAATAACAATACAAATAACAAAAATGTACAATTTCTTTTACATGAATTATGATGTAGTAATTATAATTATGTCAATGGTATTTTGTGTTTTGGAAGGTAAATGTAACAAAGAAAGGGGTTCATTGAATTAAAGCTTCTTATGAGCAGGAGCACGTTTACAGCGGATTCGTCGTTTTACCAATACGGGCTATGTTGGTAAGACCACGTGGCCACGTTCAAGGTTGCATTGTTTTCTGTCCCTCTCCGAGCCCTATCCTACCCGAGCGCGTAAGTTGAGACAGCATACACTACGCGAAGTTATCCACCCGTTATTTGGATGTTTCGTAGTCCAGGGATCATTTGAAGGATACAGTATATTATGTAACCATTTTTTAAATACAGTATACTAATGAAATTTCAGATGTCGGTGGTTTTTCCAAATTGTTCTAAATTGATTCATACTCTTGTAAAACAGGTTCAAAGTTGGGGCTTTTTATTACCGAAAAATACAATACTTTGACGCCCTGTAACTCTGGAAGTATATACTTAAACAAAAATCTGACTCACCACTGACACAGATATTTGTTTCTAGATGGTGTCTTGAAAATTTCATAGATTTTCATAGCTTAATATTCAAAATATGACTGGACTGGACTACGTTTGTATGGGCGCTTTGACAACAGCATACCCTCTTAAACAAAATCTACCGCATTGTTCATCATAAGCAAATGTATAATTCTTAGATAACCGAATTGGACCTACATCAAGCTTGGTAGGCGGATTGAGATAGCAGTAAAAATGGCACAACACCATCTTATTGTAAAGCTGATACTACACGGCCGATAGTTTATATCAAAGTTACGTCTGATTCTATACGCTATTTTATTACATTCTAATGTTCTTTTAGCAGTTATTTCTTGTTTTAAATGATACTCAGAACTTCCTGAGGCCTCTGTATCGACAGCGGCAGGTAGCAAAGAGGCTCGGACGTCCGTCGAGCTGGGAGGATCGATTTATCTCAATAATTGGGCCGCGCCGTCAACTTCGGAAAGAGATTTATTTGGGAAAAGATGGAAAGGGAGAGTTGCTGTTTGTTTTGTTGTGTTCTGTATTATACAATGATAGAGACGGACCAATCTCGTACTAGTCATTGGTGTACATATTTCTTACAAAAATCCGTAAACGTAATGAGGTATGCAGTGGGAAGGGATGTAAGTACACGCTGATTGGCCCCAAGGGAAGAGAAAATAACGTATAATTGGCCAGTTCACGTCGCATAATGACTTAAGTAATCGAAACAAAAGTTGATAAAGATGTATTATTTGTCTGATGTGTTTCTCGAAAGGGATTTCCGTGTATTAGGCGTAGTACATGGCTGGATTGTGATATGATACAAATTATGTATTATTTAGCGCAGCAATCATAGTTTCAATCAATCAATCATTTATTTATTTGTGAATATTGGTAAATATTACAGGTGGTGGTTCATATACAATTTAGTTTCACAATATTCTGCTATGAGCATACAAGTTTGAGTTCAGTCTTCGGAGCTACTTCATTTGTCTCCGCGTGTATTATAGAAAGAAGCTAACGGGGAATTCCCGGGGCTGGGAAGTAGCATAAGCGTAAAGTCCGTTCGCTGAGATAGTTTCGGTACTTCCCACGGTCGGAGCAGAATAACCAGTGAGGAGTTCATGCGGGGTCCCCCCGCAGTTGCCAACCGTATGCCCATTTTAAGCATACGCGAGGAATGTTATATTCAAAGTAAAGAACAAAATTATAAAATTTTATGTCGTGTAATGTGTAAACTTTAAATTTCACAAAAGGTGGAATAATATTTCACAGGTATAAAATTTAATAAAACAAAATGTTGTAATTTTAAATTCATCAGACACGCACGTTGATGTCTTGTCATGTTATCCCTTTCTGTTACACTGACATGAACATTAGTTTTGCCGCAGCTTACCTCGCCTCCCATCGGTTCATTTACATCAGAATAAAAACGCGTTCACGCTCTCTCTAGACATACTCCTTGGTACATCCGAACGGTTTGTGATTATTGTAATAAAAACCGTTAATAAATATTGCAAAAAATAATTTAGCTGACCAATAAATAAGTTCACATGACTGAGCATAAATTTGAACACAATACTTTGTCTATCTAAGTAGCTGTTACCATAAAGTCAAAAAACAACCTCACGGCGATGCCTCTTTATAATAATATAATGCCAAATCCACCAGCGGTTGTACACCACGGCTGCATCCTTTGAGTTTGAAATCGAAATCCTTTGATTAGAGTCGCAGTGTGCCGGGTTTAATCGAAAGTAATGTACAATTATAAAGATTGTATTTCAAAGTGAAGGAACCCTAAAACCAAATTTAACTATATCGCTAGTTTGAGTTCGCTACGGAACGAGAAGTACAATTTGTTTCGAAGGAAATACCGTATTTACTGTAGAAACCGAATCGTTTTTGAGACTGAGAAATTGTTTTAATTTAAATCTGACAGTACAGTTAATGGGTTAGAAGTACAGTCGACGATATAAAGTATATTTGAGCAAGACTACGGTTGGAATAAAATAGCCATGTGGTCTCGTAGGAGAGTTTAAAGTCGTTGAGGTGATTTATAAGGAGAGCTTACGTCCAGCAGCGAACTAACACAGAATTAAACTATGGTACTAAAAGTTGGAATAATTTATTGGTTCGGTACACGGTGCTTGTACTAACAATCTGAAGGTCCTGGAATCGATTCCCGGTGTGTCTAGATGCCACCATGATGCCCAATTGTTAATTTACACATTGATAATTTTTTATTCCTATAGGCGCAAACAATTCGTAATCGTAAAATGTCGATTTTAATGTGATATAATATATAAATGTATTTGTTCGCTGATAATAACGTCAACGTAATGTTAAAATTTAAACAGGTAGTTAAGGACCATGAGATAAACCCTGTTCAGTTCAGCTGAATATTATCATTTTCTAGATATTGATTAAAGTATGTTGTTTCACACGAAAAAGGATTTTTTGAAATTGATTTGGTGATTTTTGAATGAAAACGAAACTACGGAAATTAGTTAAAACACTAGAACGGAGAACGGTAGGGGAGAAACGGCAGTAGGGGTAACCATTTGTCCTTGCTTTTCTTTCTAGCGCCCTGTCTCACTCTAAGTGAAACAACAACATTTTGAAGCGTTAGGCGCGTGATCTCAGCGCGGAGTTGAGCGCTGCTTACTGCGGACTATTTATGCAAATATGTTTCTTGATTTCTTATTCCTTTAATTTTATTTTTTTCTTTCATTTGTTTCAGATATGTTAATCCGTCTGTACTTTAAAATAATTGCGAATACTCTGTATTAGTTTCTAGGGAAAAGGCCAATCTCAAAGCTTTGAAAGCCATTTCGTTAAACATTGATTCCTCTTTAGCCCGGAGTCTTCATTTAGGATTGAAACATTTGAAAGTAACTGTATTAAGTCATCAGGATGTAGCTTTATTAGTCTAGGACTAATTTTTCATTCACTCTAGTATTATGAATATATTTTAGATCGGAATTGATTTAATAGTGTCTAAATTTTAGTGCGAATCCAAATAAATAATAACAGATTATGATAGGAGTATGTCCAGCATATCTGTAAACGAACTAAGGTCACACAGATATATCGACGAGTTCGTGCGTTGATGGCACTTGGGCATGGGCAGGCCGATGGGAAGTAAGAGTTATCGAGTCGTGAGCACGTACCAGAGAAGGCGTAGCGAGGTGTCCCCCTATTAGATGGACCGACGATCTAGTAAAGGTCGCGAGGAGTCGCTGGATGCAAGTGGCTCGGGACCGATCATTGTGGCATACCATGGAGGAGGCCTATGTCCAGCAGTGGACGTTTCCCGGCTGATCATGATGAGGATGTAATTTGAACAGGTTAGTGGCTACACGGTTGGTTATACAAACCGAAGGTCCCAGGTTCGATTCCCACTGGTTGTACCTATTGTTGCTCGGTGTGGTTGGTGGTAGACTGTTTATATGGCCACCTAGCTAGCTACCATATTACTTAAGAGGGTATGCTGATGTCAAAGCGCCCATACAAACGTAGTACACTCATATTTTGAGTATTAAGCTATGACAATCTATGAAATTTTCAATACACAATCTAGAAATAAATATCTGTGTTGGTGGTGAGTCAGATTTTCGTTTAAATATATACTTCCAGAGTTACAGGGCGTCAAAGTATTGCATTTTTTGGTAGTAAAAAGCCCCAACTTTGAACCTGTTTTACAAGAGTATGTATCGATTTAGAACAATTTGGAAAAACCACCGACATCTGTAATTTCATTAGTATACTGTATTAAAAAATGGTTACATAATATACTGTATCCTTCAAATGATCCCTGGACTACGAAACAGCCAAATAACGGGTGGATAACTTCGCGTAGTGTATGCTGTCTCACCGTACGCGCTCGGGTAGGATAGGGCTCGGATAGGGACAGCTACAAAACAATGCAACCTTGAACCACGTGGTCTAACCAACATAGCCTCTTCAGTCTGCTACCAAACAGTAGTGTTAGTAGACTGTTGTGTGCCGGTATGACAGGTGGCAGAGCTAGCGCCTCATTAGCTTGGGGCTTCTGGGTGAGCACCCTTTCCATCCATTTAAAAATGTAACCGTATGGTTTAGGCATTGAATCACAACATACCATCTCGTAGGTGTTTTAAATGGGGCTAAGGGGAGAAATCGGTCATTACTCAGCAGTTAGTACCTATGTTACAACAATGCCTTTTTCACACACACACACACTTTCACACGCGCACACACACACACACACACACACACACTCACACTCACCCTACTTGTAAATCATGTTTTTATAAAAAAGTTAAAAATATTGTCAACAACAAAGATAAATGTCATCCATAGAGAGAGCCTACACCTGTCGCACAGGGCTTCCCCTATGACAGACTGTATGGCTATACTTTTGTTACACAATTGTTTATCCAATAAATATTTATTATTATTATTATTTTATTAAGCCTTTATTGTTAAAATAATAAACATCAGTACTATCTGATTCTATTAAAAATAAGCTTTAATCTAACTCATCGAGTTTTCCGGTTTTTAGTCATCAGCGTGTCCATATAATAACACATACAACACTTTCCAGCAGTTTCCACTCATTTCTGTCTATAGCTTTTCTAGGCAAGGTAGCGCCTCCAATTTTTCTTATGTCGTCTATCCATCTCTTTCCCTGTCTTCCCCTTTTCCTTTTGCCATCGCGTGGTTGCCACTCTGGCTCTGTTATAATTATAGTCAATTTAAGCTTACTATCTCTCGTCGTGTGTCCTGTCCATCTCCATTTTACCTGTCTGACTTTCTTTCTCATACTTTGGTTCTGGATCGTATTTGAACTGCGCTTAACCGATTTAAGTGACACCAATGCCTTACACAATGTTGAATAACTACAAATAGCTTTACATCCGAGAGAGCAGTTTAATTAACATCAATATCATTTCATTCTCCTCAATTTTATCCAAAATCTACTCGGATCCAAAGACCTCTGTGATTTTTAACAAGTTGTTATTCCAGTTTCGTATTATAGTCAGATCATAAGTATTCTGATCGCAATTCTTAGAGTTTACTGATCTGGCCTATCACATCTTTCATTGAAACATCAGATCACTGACACTGAGCTATACAATAATTGTATTCCCCGTAGAATTTAATAAACCGGCCAAGTATTCTGCAAAGAAATACTCAAAAATTAAAACAAAAAGGGCCCGAGAGCTATTCAGGAATACCTTTTGGGCATTTAATTAAAGTATACGTATTTCAAGATAGGAAAATGTAAATCATTGGACGTGAAGCCAGCAGGACAGCCGGTTGGTAATGATGTCTCTCAAGTAATCTGAGAAGAACCGAATAGCTTTCCTTTCAACGGGCCTTGCTTTTAAATTGATTGGTCCGAGTTATAAGCTTAAGCCGGATTCCAGAATCTTACGTTTTTATTCCGACCTTGCCGGCCGTACAAGTACACTCCTAACATGAGCTTCTTCCACACAGGGTGAATAAATTTCTCATACGTGACGTATAAAGCAACCAAAAAGAAATCCTACTAATATTATAAGTGTGAAAGTTTGGATGTTTACATGTTTGGATGTTTGTGACGCTTTCACGGAAAAACTACTGAATGGATTTGAATGAAACTTTACAATAATATAGCTCATACATCAGAATAACATATAGGCTATAATTTATAAAGACATATTGTGTAAATTGTACAAAATCACACTTATAATATTAGTGGGATTACATGGGCAATTTTGGCATAACAAAAACGAGTTGCCTAGCAACCGACCATAGAATATGTAAATTCGTATATACAAACTTTAGCTTTGATAATATATGCGTGAAGACTATTTGAATGTACTACGTCAGTTATTGAAATTTCTTTTGTTTCTTTAAACTATTAGACTACGTAACAGAATAAACACTATTTTGTACCTTATGCTGTGTAATAATTTGTCATATACGTCACCTGTGCCTATCGAACAAGTAGAATACATCCTGAAGTACACGCGGACAAAGTCGCGGGCGGAAGCTAGTATGCTATATATAAATAGACTACGAGGTAGCAACCAAAACATTTAATGATCTTAGTCAATCGAAAAGTTGCATACATACTTATATTATAAATGTGAAAGCGGTTTTTTTGTCATCCCGTTGTAACGGAGAGATAGAACGACTTGATTTGGGGCGGGAAAAGGATATGAGTTACTTTCTATCCCGATAGTGCATGCAGTTCCCGTGGGATACTTTCCAGTCCACGCAAACTAAGTCGTATAAGCATCTAATTAATTTTTTCAGTAGGTTTAATTACTGTGGCTGCCACAAAGTGCTTTCGAGAAGCGTGATTATTCGGTGTTTTTGTGCGTGAGTCCGACTCACATTTGGTCGTTTTTTTATGAAACCAAACCCACCTGGCAGGATGAAAGAACCCTGATCGCTTAACAGCAACTACAGAGCAGCTATCACGCCCTTGCTTTCATCCCGTCAGCGCCAGGGTCATCCAGACCGACCGCTTGTACTGGACTTGATTGCCTACAAATGGTCTATCTGTTCTAGCGTTCTAAAAACTAGGGTATTGTTAAGTTTATTTTCTATTATTTATGAGGTTGAGGGATATAGTCTACATAACGTAACACAAAAAACGCTGTTCACTTGTCGAACAACCCTCCAGAGAAATTTTCCTTCTACTTTTCCTTTTATAAAATTTTATCTGAAGGATCCCCCGGATTACTTCGTTGCCGATTTAAAACGTAATTACGAAGGCTTATTTTAAACTTAATTACCTTTCTAATTTTTCTTCGCATAAATTCTTTTCTCTGCAGTTTGCGGACACTTCTTTGGCGATTATTGCCTTTGCATTAGCTTTTGTCTTACGGGAAAAGGTTTTTCGTGAACAATTTATAAGCTGAGAAAATATTCAGAGGATGATAGATGAGAACAATTACATTGAAATTAAATTTATGCGCACTATAAAAATATATGTTATATTGTGTACAAAAGGACGCGGTAAATCTCAAACCATCTTACAAAATGCACCCTGATTCTATTACAAGAAAATTCCATAAATTCGTCATGCCACCCCTTCCTGATAATAGAAAAATTCTTTTGAAAAATTGCATTCCTTGTACACAATCGGTACAATAGATTTTCGATACGTTCCATTTTCTACTAGTTGCAACAAACGGTTTTGGTATACCTTCTGTATCTCGATTTTTGAATGGGAACCACTGAAATTGCGTTCCGCGATAGGGAGGGAAACGTTTGAACCGATTCGGATATTTACTTTTTCAGAAACAGTTTCAGTTATAAATGTTATTTTTATGGTTTTGTTTACAATCTATATTAGCAATAAAAAGCCTGTGAATTCATCTGCGTTAACTATAGAAAATATTCCACAGTAACACTTTACAAAGAATCCCTTTCAAATCCATAAATTACCGTTACTACGTGAAGGAATGACAAACTAACAAACATAATTCAACATGTATGCTATTAGTATAAGCATAAAAATTGAGAGAAATTTATATTTTTGATAGTCCTCAGTAAGCACCGCTCAAGCTCACGTTCAGGGCTGAGATCACGCGCCTAACGCTTTAAAATGTTGTTGTTTCACCTAGAGTGAGACAAGGCGCTAGAAAGAAAACCAAGAAAAAATGGTGGCCCCTACCGCTCTTTCCCTCCTACCGTTCCCCGCGCTAGAGTGTTCGGCTGCAAATTCGCATAATAATTTTGCAGTTTTAAACTGATTTTCGTAGTTTCATTTTCATTTCAAAAACAATTTCGAAAAATCCCTTTTCGTGTGAATCAACATAGTTTATTTAATATCTGGAATAGGTTTTGAATTATATATTTTGGCCGTAATATTTAGCCGAACTGAAAAGGGTTTTGGTCGTGTAAAATGCAAAACTTATAATCGTTCTATTTTCTTTATAAACTAATTAAAGACTAAGATATATCTCATCTTATTATATTTGCCAAATTTTATGATGATGCAACGTGTTATTCAAAAATCAGGACGTAACTGTGTTTGTATGGAGACTCGAGCTTGCTGCAGACTCTTAAGAGGGTATGCTGTTGTCAAAGCGCCCATACAAACGTAGTCCAGTCATATTTTGAGTATTAAGCTATGAAAATCTATGAAATTTTCAAGACACAATCTAGAAACAAATATATGTGTCAGTGGTGAGTCAGATTTTCGTTTAAATATATGCTTCTAGAGTAACAGGGCGTCAAAGTATTGTATTTTTCGGTAATAAAAAGCCCCAACTTTGAACCTGATTTACAAGAGTATGAATCAATTTAGAACAATTTGGAAAAACCACCGACATCTGAAATTTCATTAGTATACTGTATTTAAAAAATGGTTACATAATATACTGTATCCTTCAAATGATCCCTGGACTATGAAACATCCAAATAACGGGTGGATAACATCGCGTAATGTATGCTGTCTCACCGTACGCGCTCGGGTAGGATAGGGCTCGGAGAGGGACAGCTACAAAACAATGCAACCATGAAACCGACCACGTGGTCTTACCAACATAGCCTCTTAAGTAAATAATTGTTCGTGAAGCACAAAATGAAATCATCATTGGCCAGACTACATCTACTGGTGAACGCTAGCTTTTCTCACTGTACATACAGTCCCAAACCACTTGCAAGCATCGTCTTCCCGTGACCTTTACCAGATCGTCGGTTCAACTAGTGCGGATCACGACCGGCCCTATACACTACACAAGAACAGGCACGTTTATATTCGTTTTTTTTCGGACCTGCATGTTTTGTTTCGGATATCGTCCGCACATACCTATGGGTTGGTTGTATTATGCGGTGGAATGATTTATATTTCTTCGGGGAGCTTTATACCGTTCCTCTTATTGCTTTGAACTTTAAAAGTTAGGAATTTGAAAATTCTAAAACGCTTTGCAATAAGGAATATTTTGTGTATGTATGTTTGAGTAGCCAAAGAGGTATTCGTGTATATTTCTTTTATAATCCGTCATGTTCTCTGATACATATAATAAATCTTTCAGATGTTAAATATACAGGATAGATTTACATTGTTTTTCTAAAAGCTGCGGGATAATGGGTAACAAGTTCGAAATGTAAGTTCCGCTATTCAGTATTTCTGTGTGGATTTAAACATTTGACTAAGTTTGATATTTTTTACTCAAATATTTTATATAAAAATGATAAAAAGTGCTTCTTTAGGTATAAGAAATTTTCACAACGATCTATTGTAATTTATGCATAGTTTAAATGTCAAAAAGATGTGTTAATAGGTGATATTCTAAACCTCTTTCAGCAAGATTTCACGAAACAGTCGCCTTTTCGATGTTGATTAATGAAAATCAAGTGATAATAAAAAAACAGCTCGCTTAATAAATCAACGTTGAAATGATCTTTCATATTATGCATTAAAACTTAAGGAAATGCAGTATTTTAACTGAAAAAACTCGTCTGAAAAATCACGTAAAAGAGCGATATTCATTTCAGTTAAGTGGGTAAACCTTCATACTAACTTACTCTGAAGATCAGATTGTATATGTAAATTAATATAGTAAATGCAGTACAAAGTAAACACAAAGTCTAGCGTGTCTCAGCTCCGTTCAACAAGCCGGTAAGCACGGAAATCCCAAAGCGGAAGTCTTTTCTAATAGTGTCTAACGGCGCTGTGCAACCAGGTGAACGTTATTAGAGAAATGTCTAGGTAATGTCTGGCTTGAACGTAAAAGTGGTAATAAGCTTTAGATGTGTGTGAGTGAGTGTACATGCAAAGATATGCACAGCACAGAGACCAGCATATCCAATCGCCGTGTTCCACTGAACACGTACCTAAAATTTGAAATAACACAACAAAAGTGCACCAAACCTCAGACTCGGCTGTAAATATGCATCGCACCTCAGTGTCAGTTTACACGTGTGTGTGTTTTTGTTCATCTCACGCATTAGTTAGATGAGGCTGAATCCGTATATTCTTTTCAAATCCGTGACATGTTCAATCATGCGTCAAATGTTACGTATGTACAGGTGACACTCGACTGACCGACAGACTTTTTACCAGTTGGTAACAAAACAAATTAAGGATTAAAACGTTTTTACGGTTTTATGCATGTACATGTACCTTTTATGTACTTTTATGCATTTTGTGGTTACACTTCCACTAAGTATTTGGAATGTTTTATGGACTCGTAACACCACTTTTGACCATCAGCGGATCTTATTAACCTATTTTACAGAAGATTTATCAAAAACTCAGAAATGTTTGTGAGCTTTGTGTTGACATTGACATTTGAGTATGTCAGTTCAGCCACAGTCAAAGAGTAACATAAAGTTAAATTACGAATATTATTTAATTATTTAAAACTCAAGTCTTGTTTGTGAATTTACTTTAATTTTAACAGTGCAAAATACAATTGAAGTTTTTTTTTATAACAACAGTAAAGCATGAACATTTAATTGTCGATTCTCTGTTTTAGGTTAGTAATTATTTTCATAAGTATTTGTTGTGTAAAACTGATTTGTAATTAATAAAGAAAACTCTGTTTTAGATGAATCAAATTGTGTTATGCTTATAAGAAGAAAATAAAACCTGATCTTATATGTTTATTGATCATTTTGGCGTGGGCTCCCTAACTGGGAAAAAACCTGCCACAAAACATTTAAATGAGAACTGAAATTAAATCTCCAGTACTGCAGCCACTAGGCCACAAAGGCAGTTAGTTACCCTTAATGGCATGACTAGATTAATCTCTCGATATATTTCTAACAAAAATAAGTAATACAACTCATTCCAAGAGGTCAGCATGGTATTTCTTCCAAATGTGGTCTAATAGGGCGTAACAGCGCCTAAGTGGCCGGGCCACATTTTATTCACGGGTCGTGTGATCTCAACGTGGGGCCCATTTTTCTTGAGCCCCCAACGTAGGGCCACAGAGAACATTAGAATCAATTACCGTTGGCCCTTATGTAAATAATACTCAGGGCTGTCGACTAACTTCTTCAGGTTGAGTGAAGTTTGAAGAAAAAAAAAACGAGCAACTCTTGCTTTTTAGTAATAGTTTTTAATGGGCTAGGTCTAATAAGCTTAAGGGAGGTAGTTTTTGAAGTGTGCAAAGAAAACGGGAAGAAGTTCTAGTTACTCATACGGTCCTCAGTCACGCACCAACTCTACGAACTCAAACAAGCCAGCTGCGGCGTACAGCCGCTGGCGAATTTGGAATTTTATATCGAGGCATTGCAGTAAGGTTTTATTTGGGGCTTTGTGATGACTGGCTGTTTGTATGGAATAAGTTTTGTGTCTAATTTCATACTACTTTATGTGTGTAACCATATTTTATAGATTAAATAAATTATGTGTATTGTCAATGCCTCTTAAGTCAACACAGCTTGAAGAATCAGTAAACGTAATGTACAGCAGCTTTCGACACTTAAATAAGATCTGGGCTCTATTTTTGATTCGCTCTACGCGCCGCGAGCGCTCGATTTCACTGATGTTCGTTCGTATTATGAAATTTGGTATTTTTGAATCGCTCTTCTGCAACGAGTGGTCGGGATCACTCTTTGCGGAAGCGAGCGATAGACTAAACGTCATCGTCGAACACTGACATTACCACTTATTGACATTGACAGTAGGAACTGTTCTATGAACTTTGCGTTCCGTTTTCCTTTTTAGAATTACCGGTTTTATTTTTTGGGGTAAAACGGATAAAATTAAACATTTTAAGTTATATTGGCAACAACTGAGGCGAATGATTCAAAAACACGGTCAAACCTGTTTTCATGCGACTTGCAGTCGATCGTGTCTTAAGTCGTGTGCGACGAAGCTATGTCACATGAGCGAATCAAAAATAGAGCCCCTGGTCTTGATTTCGAAGCCATTAATAGGAACAAACTGGAACAAACCAATCCATTGCCCTGGAAAAATCCAACCGTTTAAAAATACGCAACACAAAATTTCCCGCACTATTTACGAATATACACAAAGACATCAATCAAATTTGTCAGTCTTTTGTCTATTTACGGTTTCCCTTTCATGCCGTTTACAATGGCAATAAAAACGACGGATTCGTCTGGTTTATTTTATTTGTCGCAATAAATTTTATTAATGGTCGCGTACGTACATGGCCGACTTTGGAACGAGAGAGGTAAATCTATTGTCGTTCAAATAAATACACGCGCGCTTAGATACGTCATACTTCAGTAATATAATAAATGCGAAACTATGTATTCATATCTGTTGGGTTGTTCTATTTTTACCCCCGACGCAAAAATAGGTTTTATAAGTTTGACGCTAATTTCTGAGCTGGACGATTTTTACGGCTGAGCTGGACGGATGGACCGATTTTTATGTGAAATCAAGTTTTATTGCGGTGGTTCTAAGCAATATTTAGTAAAAATCGATTCAGCAGTTTGAAAAATATCAGCTGATGTTCGGCATTTTCAGCATAAAATAGATTTTTATATATATTTTCGTATGAGTATTGCGTAGTTTTTTATTTATTTATTCCTTGTCCAATGGATCAAATAATCGACTCGCAGTCCCATTAGCTTGAGGCTTCTGACAACCTTATCTTCACTACCATGAGGAGAGATGATGTCTAAGTGCAAACCCAATTTAAAAAAGGAATAGTTTAATGTGCTTTGGACTGACACACGAGTATCATTTATATAATCATGGTATCATCATCAGCTGGAGCACGTCTTCTGGTGAACATAGGCCCCATGGTATGCCACCAAATTTCGAGCATACCTCATTCCATAGCTCGCTGAGTAACATTGAAATTGTTTACCAAGGCTTCACTGAAAATCAGTGCTGCGCTTCAGCCACTCTCGGTTGAAGTGCAGCTTATGCTGAGTGAAGACCTTTTCGGTGCTCACTACGCGGCATGGGCATGCAAACTCCCGATCAATTTTTTTAAAATATTTATTATTACTGTTTTAATTAGATTGTTTTTCTATATTTAGTTAACAATATTTTTCTGTGTGTTTGTTGTTGTGTATGTCGTATTTTGAATGTCGGATAAATGTGTTATGTGTTATTCGGCCAACAGTTGGGACCACGTTTCGGTTCCGTATGTCATCACTGGTAACACGCACTGATTAAAGACTTTTGTCTTTAGACACTGAGGTATTTTGGACTATGTAACAATGATATGGGTCCTTGACAAAATATTATGAAATACCTAGTTTTATTAATCAGTTTTTTTATTAGTGTTTATTGCGTCATATTCGCATTAATTATTGTTAGATTAAAAGAAAATTGTGCATGAGCAAAAGCAAAAGGTTATTTCCTCAAAGCCCCAAGCATAATTCGAGCAGAACATTTAATCTTATTATTGTTTTAATACAATTAACATGCGGAAAACAAACATACGCAACGGCGTGTATTCAATTCCGTTTAATGCGGACGGATACGCAATATTTCCTAACAAACGGTATTTTCTAAAGCAAATAAAAAAAGGTACGTATGTTTGTGTAATATATATTCTTCTTTTATAAATCGACACACAAAAAATATATGTTATAATGTATTTAAGTACGAACCCGGTCGGACAATTACGAATTTTGTAGAAAATATTTTAACTAATTGCTTTTTTTATGGAATTTAAGTTATGTATGATTGATTTGTGTGTTTTAATATTATTATTTATTTTATTATTTATAATTATATATTAATAATTATATTATTTATATTATGACGAAAATTTCAACATTTGTGTAAATATTATTTTAAAAGGGTATATTACTTTTAAATTGATAACCTGACATGGATCTTCAGCAGCAGTAGCAGGAATAGTTGAGTGTTGATCATACAATACATCCGCCGACGTGAGACTCAGGCTCGCGCACCGAGGGTTCCGCACAGTATATGAATAATTAACGTACTGAAAATCATATTTTATAAGAATAAGCGATCAACACAAGCAAATGTTGTTAATTTACACATAGCAATACAAAGAACGACAGGCGCTTTGAACAGTTTGTATTATGATAAGATATAATTCAATAATTCTACTTTTCAAATTTATTCCAATAGCGGTGCTATACGACCTTGCTTCTTGTCAAATTTTATGGTTCTAAGTCAATGGGAAGGACCATATAGGTTATTCCTTCTTTGTCGTAAAATGCGTCTTAAACAGCCTTACCTTTTAAGGAACCCTAACAAAAAATTTCCTAGGCGCGGTCTCTCAATCTGGGGGTTCCGGGTTCCAGCCGTGTACCTATGAGTTGTTTTTTCAATTCATGTACATTATCCAAAAAATCGTGAGGAACCCTGCATGTCTTGAACAGACATGTCCGCCGTTCCGCACTGGGCCCGGGTGGTGGACTACGGCCCATACACTCTCTGTAAGAGTGTACCTGAGCCCCTGCATTGGGGACGTATATAGGCTGTTGATGAGGTTGGTCATTGACCTAAAAACCTACACGATAACATGAAGAAGAGAAGAGTAAGATGTTATTATACATAGGTAGATGCTGAGAGATTTGAACTTCAAGTATTTCTACAATGTTCGAAGCTGATTTGCTTAGTAAACCTATATTACAGAGGTGTGCATATGTATTATTAGCAGGTATAATCCTTTCGATTTTGAACGCTTAATCCATTCGAACAAAAGGCTAATAAATCTGCACCAACCTGCGTAATTGCCTTATACCTCATACGATAATTTCTGGAACCCCGTTTTGGTTGCGTATTAGTATAAACCAGCTAACACATCGTCGACTGCATCATCACTTAATATCAGGTGCGATTGTGGTAAAGCACTGATCATCATCATGAGCCAGGAATTATCTACTGCTGGACATGACCTCTACTATGGCACGCCACATTGAACGGTCCCAAACCTATTGCATCCAGCGACTCCCGCAACCATAAATAGGTCGTCGTTCTATCTAGTAGGGGGACGACCCGCTACACGTTTCTGGTACGTAGTCGCCACTCGAGAACTCTTACTCCTCATCGGTTATCAGATCTTCGAGCGATCTGGCCTGCCCATTGCCACATCAGCTCACTGACTCTTTGACACTGAGTATTTGAACTGATTTATTTATTAACTGTGGACACATACAATATTACAATTGTAATATCTAGCAAACCCGAGAGCTCTATTTTGGATCCGATCGATTTTCGTAATGCGTAGACGAACGAAGGTCACCGACATAGCTCGACGAGTCAGTGAGCTGAAGTGGCAATGGGCAGGCCACATCACTCAAAGAACCGATAACCGGTGGGGAGTCAAGGTTCTCGAGTGGCGACATCTACCAGGCCGTCCCCCTACTAGATGGACTGACAACCTGGTTAGAGTCGCAGGGAGTCGCTGGATGCAGGTGGCTCGGGACCGGTCGATGTGGCGTCCCATGAAGGAGGCCTATGTCCAGCAGTGGACGTTCCCCGGCTGGTAATGATGATGATGAAAAGGCTTAGTAGCCTTTTAATAAGAATACAAATAAAAAATAGTTGAAGCTAGTTTTTCGTTGTGATAAGTTGTTCTTCAATTTTTATTGGAACCACCCTTCTGATGTTTAGCTCTTTAGACTTAGACTTCTTTCTTTCTTCTTTAGACTTAGCTCTTTGCCAGTCAATATTGTCCTACTGTGCATCAGTATGGGGAGGTGCTCACAAATCTCACATGATCCAGATCGAGCGAAGCCAGAGATCAGTTCTAAAAGTAATGACCTTCAAAAGATATAGATTCCCGACCCGAACCCTTTACTCCCAATGTCAAGTCCTTACAGTAAGGCAAATTGCTATAGCCCAAATGATCATAAGACATCACAAAACCCTTACCTTTGATAAATACCAGCATAACACAAAAAGGAGAAACTACGAAGTGTCAAAAATAAATCGCTGTAGAACTTCATTTAGCCATCACCAACACTACTTCCTTGCCCCTTATCTCTACAATAAAATTAACAAAATTCTTATATTACACCCTCTCCCCTCAAGCACAAGTAAACTGATACTAAAAAGTGGCTCAAAACTCTTGAGTATAAGGACACTGAAGACTTACTAACTACGTTAAAATAATTAAAGTAAAACCTGTTCACACTCAACTCTCACCTTTCATGATTGTTAAGTGAAAACTGTCACTTGGTGGCAGCCCCCTAAGCACACACACATACACTCACACAACACACACACACACACACACACACACACACACACACACGCACACCCTCACACACACTCACCCTACTTAGTAAAGCATGTTTTTAAAAATGTTAAAAATATTGTGCATAACAAAGCAAAACGTCATCCTTAGAGAGAGCCTACACCTGTCGCACAGGGCTTCCCCTATGACAGACTGTATGGCTATACTATTGTTACACACTTGTTTTATTCAATAAATATTTTTGTATTTGTATTTGATGTAGCTTATACAATAAAAACAATAATTAAAATTGGTTGACTGTTGGTAACTTAAATATACAAAACCATACAGTGAGCACATCATTTTCAGAAGTCAGTTGAAAAATAGGTTCGCCATATGAAATGACTTTACGCAATAAAAAGTAACTCGACTCGATACACATGGATTTACTTATGCGCGCCCCGGCCGGGAGAGTGGGCTATTTTTCATCCCCCGCTGGGCCCGTGGGACCGCTTTAGTTTCAATAAGGGGGCTAGATAAGGAGGGAACTATGTGAAAAAGGTACCAAGAAAGGTGGAAGGAATTTGGGGAAGGATAGGTACCGGCACCTGCCCATTTCCGTTATGGCTTATGGACTTTTTAAAATAATGAAGATATGAACGCAGCCGAGTTGGGATAGGGTTCAAGTGAATGTCTGCATGAAAAGCTGCTGTGTTCTTTGAAATCGTTTATTAGAGACTTATGACCTTCCCTGGGTGCAACATCAGAAATTATATTATACTATTAGAGATGGAAAGTAACCTATGTCATTTGACATGCCTTAAGCTACTTCTTAGCCAAATGTCAGCCCAATTTACTTAATGCATGCTACTTGCTTTCAACATTTAAAATTTATTCATCATCAACAACGGTCTATATATGTCCCCACTGCAGGGGCTCTACTACCAAGAAAGTATGGGCCATAGTCCACGCAGGCCCAGTGCGGATTGGTAGACTTTCAATTGAAGACACACACTTTTGAATCTTCTCAGGAGTATGCAGGTTTACTCACGGTGTTTTCGTTCACCGCGAAGCTAATGGTAATGATTTTTATCAAGTACATAAATTCCAAATCACAAATTGTAACTCATTGGTACGAGCCAGGTTCGAACCCAGACCTCGATTGTTCAAGGACTGACGCTCTGCCCTATCATGTTGATGAGATATATATTCAACAGGCAACAAGTATCCCTAAACGTTATTCTCCGTTCTCAGACATGCCAAGAAATTTAGCTTAATTAATATGCGAAATTTTAAGAGGTCTATTCATTATCTTAATAGCTTTAAACCAACGTAACACCCTAATAGGCTTTTGCCACATAAAAAGGCTTAAGCTTATTAAATCTTTGTTTTTGGAGGACGGGTTGGTTGCTTGATGTATGCCATGAGGTACATAGGTAGGACATGGATCTAATCAGTAGCTGTTATGTATTTGGTTAGGTTGTGGTAGGCACTAAGATCTCTTGACGCATCTGATGCACAAATGTATGAACGCAAGTGAGCGCGCACTTGATTCAAAGGAAAGTTAGTTTGGTTAGTGGTAAGCCATTGTCTATTAAGATTTGTGTAGCTTACACAATGCGGATTTTGCCGGGAAATAGCAGTGTTAATAGTACTTCTTCTACTAATTTCAATATCTTAAAATGTCAACAATTATATACTAGACAGTCTTAATCAATAAACATACCTAACGGCCTCCGTGGCGCAGTTGGCTGAGCGTTAGACTCAGAAGCGCAACACACGCAGGTCCCAAGTTCGATTACAGATAGAGACTTTGTCAAATAAAACTTTATGAGACTTTCCCTAGTTTGGTTAGGACATTGCAGGCTGTATCACCTAATTGTCTGTAAAGTAAGATGATTCCGTCCTTCGGAAAACACGTTAAGCCGTTGTTACCGGTTTCTATCTACGAGAGGTAGTAGCTACATTCAGAAGCCCTATGGTGGCTTAACAACTCTGACACTAAGGTTTGTGAGGCCGATCATCGACCTTACAACCTGCAGGATAAGTTGAAGAATAGACATACCCCAAATATGCTTAACAGTAATTCCAAAATATTTTAAATTCAGTAGACATAAACAGTTTCATCATCATCATCAACAGCCTATATATGTCCCCACTGGAGGGGCTCAGGCCTACTCTGCTACAGAGAGTGTATGGGCCATAGTCCACCACGCGGGCCCAGTGCGGATCGGCGGACTTCACATGCCTGTTCAAGACATGCAGGTTTCCTCACGATGTTTTCCTTCACCGTTAAGCAATCGGATAATGTACTTGAATTGAAAAACAACTCATAGGTACACGGCTGGATTCGAACCCGGTACCCTCAGATTGAGAGTCCGCGCCTTATCCATTGCGCCACCGACGCAGCATAAACAGTTTAATTGAAGCATAAAACATTTAGCCAACACTACAAACGTGATTCGATCTACACCTTGATATTCCGCTCCCGTTTGGAACTCGGGCGAAACACATAAATGCAATAACTTGGATTAGGTTTGCCCCAACATATAACTTAGGGTGGGGCTCTAATAAATTTATATGCCATGCGCTGGATAGCGAGCCATAACGTGAAATTTATGTAGCACCAGTGTTAAGATCAAAATCGATTTGAATCGAGTGGTTTTGATGGGATATTACAATTTCAACGTTTGATCAAAACGATTTTAAAATTTTAATTTTGCACTTGATACCAATATATTAATACGCAATACTGTCGCATTACTAATGCTGTTTTTAAACATTTATACATGGAAAGTCATTCGGCATTCAAAATACAACACACACAAAAACAAACACACAGGCAAAATATTTTTAAATAAAGCTAGAAAAGTCATCTAATTTACATTAAGTCTTACAAATAGTTTATAGTAGCGTCTAGAACTCATTATGAAAATCACAATATAAGATTCGAAGGAGCATGACTCTCCAACTCACTACCAGACGCCATCAAAGACTGTAAAACAGTGTCTGTATTTAAAAACAAGTAAATGCGTTAAAAAGAACTGGAAACCGACTTCAATTGCCCTAAAAGTCTACTTTTATTTAGGCAAATTCAAGATTTATATAGTTTTCTCATAGATTCCACTGTCAGAACTGGACCTAATTGAAATGGGAACACACGGCAAGCACCAGCTTTCAAATAAAAAACAATCATTCAAATCGGTTCACACAATCAAAAGCTCTGAGGCAACAAACATTAAAAAACATACCCGTCGAATTCATAGCCTCCTCCTTTTATGAAGTTGGTTAATATAAACTAAAAACCCACGTAGAAAACATAAAATAGTGTAAGTGTAAGATGCAAAATGAAATAGAAAATATTTTTTTAAAAATATATATATAAAGCAATTGTAATTAAACATTGTAAATAGTCATAATTTTCTCGTATAAGTGAACTGTAACGTTTTTTTTTAGAAATGCACTCTTTAATATAATATAATATATATAATAAACATAGTAAAAAAAAACTGAAGCCACGCTTTTGCCACTATCAACATCCCTGTTGTCATTATCAGTCAAAAGGAAAAGCAAAGATGGGGGCGGGTTCGTAGTTTATAATAATAACTTTCATTCCTCTACAATCACCTACAGCTACGAGTATGAAACTTAAACTCATCTGAAGCCGTCAAAGCCTTGGAGCAAAGTTGCTGTTTCACTATTACTACGAGATATCTCTTACCTTTCCGCGAACTAGGTAATTGCTGCTGTACAACTTCTCATTCGTAACTTTCAATAAGATGTCTCTCTTCCGAAGCCTGACTGTGCAGCAGATTACTTATTGATATCTACACTCATATCTCAGTATTCTAAATACGAATTATAATATAGACAATAACATTTTTAAAAAAACTTTGGCCCGACTAGGAGATTTATAAAGAGCAATAGACAAAAATCAAGGTTGAAATTTTCAAGTGAAATTCAAATAAATGCAATCGATTAATGGAATCCTGAAAACCGGTTATTAGTGCAGCGGAAATTGAACTCAAAATACTTAGTAATTTTGGAAATGTAAATGTCAAACTATGTAATGTCAGCCGTCAAACAGCAGTGTTAGTAGCACTGTTGTCTTCCGGTATGAAAGGTAGCAGAGCCAGAGCCTCATTAGGCTGAGGCTTCTGAGTGCGCACGCTTACAATCCAACGGCCTTATCGTGACTTACCATCAGGTGTGATGAAGGCCAAGTGCAAATCCATCATAAATAAAAATAAAATAAAACAAGTGACTGAAAAGTAAATTTTAAAAAATCTGACAGCGTAATTTTTTTAACCTTTTATAATTTTGTATTCCCAGTGTCACTATGTCAGTAAATACGAATCTAACGACAATTATCAAGCCAAAATCCATCGAGCCGTTCAGGCCGCATAGCATGCCCAACAATTAAACATACATAAATACTCGCGAAAAACATAACCCTCTTTCTGGTGCAGTCGGGTAAAAAGATTTTATGAAAAGACGTAACGCTTGCCACTATCGTTCGCTTTACAACTATTACTCGCTGCAGAAGAGCGATAAAATTAAGGAATTTCCAACGTCAAAGGAAAATCAGTAATAGAACTTCTTGTCCAGTTAAATATATCGTCTCCACCAATTTGAAGTAAAAACCGTTTAAAATTTAGATGAAAGTTAAAATGGAAGCAGTAAAGAATAAGGAGCGTCTAGAGTTTGTGAAATAAATTAACGGAGAATCGGTAATGTCTCCCCTGATGAGGTCGACACACTTCAAGATTAAATAAAGAAATAGAATGATGACCAAATGTAAGATCAGTCACACCAAGTGTGACAAGTCGGGAAAAAAAATTCCCATCCATTTACACTGCGACTTGTTGATAATATTTGTACTATTTCCAACCAGTGACACCGAGTTGGAAATATTCGTGTTTCATTAGTAGGGCACATTCCAAATCGATCTTTAAGGTTTTTTAAACAACAATAATAAAAATATATTTATTGTAATTAATTATAATATCAAAATAACGACTAAGACAATAAACACTTTAAACCATTTATTTGCCACATACAAATTACACATACACACACACACATACATATTATAAAACAAATTCATACATACACAACATTACAAAAATTAATTTAAAAAATGACAAAGTTCTGTGGCAGGAGCTGTCTCAGTAACCGTCATGCAGCATGCTGCACAACAATGATTTTCAGCCAGCCCCTAAACTAACAACTTTTTATTCAACAATGCTTGCACGCAGCGATACATACATATAACTAACATACAGATACGTATACACACGACACTAATTAATAATATATTTAGAAACATATAAATATAATGAACAATATTACGTAAAGACAAAATTTAAAATAACACAAAACAATTTCTACGATTAGACCGGAACTTAAACAACCTAATTTTTTCAAGAGCTTGCATTTTTGTTGGTTAATGGCAGGAGCAGGGGATACTCTGGGAGAGGCCCATGTCCAGCAGTGGAATTGCGCAGGCTGTACATGATGATGATGGTAGGGAATTTATATGTCCGCCTGGCTACCACTATGTTACCTAAGTCTGACGCCAAACATCGATAACGAAATATACTCTAACACTTCTAGGTGAGCTCGCCTTCAATCGAACTATCTTATCATTACTTAAAAATCATTTAAGATGAAGGCCAAGTAACCTTTGTACATTTTAACCACAGTATTTTAAGCTGCAAGAAGCGTCGGTGGCGCAGTGGATAAGGCGCGGACTCTCAATTTGAGGGTTCCGGGTCCGAATCCAGCCGTGTACCTATGAGTTGTTTTTCAATTCAAGTACATTATCCGATTGCTTAACGGTGAAGGAAAACATCGTGAGGAAACCTGCATGTCTTGAACAGGCATGTGAAGTCCGCCAATCCGCACTGGGCCCGCGTGGTGGACTACGGCCCTTACACTCTCTGTATGAGGGTAGGCCTGAGCCCCTGCAGTGGGGACGTATATAGGCTGTTGATGATGATTTTAAGCTGGCATGCGTATTTATGTAGTTTTTTTTTACTCAGCGCTTCGTCTGTCTCCAATGTTAGTCTAAAATTAACCCATTCGCTAAGATAATGACGTTGAAATTGGAAACTAGAGTTTTGGGCTTAATTTGTGGTAATGCAATATGATAGCTCAATTAATTTTGTGTTGAGCTGAGTCAGAGCGACGACGTGTGATCGACTCGATTACGGAATTTTGATTTGAATATTTGAGGCCTAGGAAATTATATATAATATCAAGTATCTTGTCGTTTAATTACCAAGTGGTAATGACTTCGTATGTATCGCTTAAGGCGAAATAATGTTGACTCCAGTATGCCGCCTAACAGCAACATTAATGTTTATATCGCTGATGTTTAGTCAACGTATCAGTAACTTGAGGCTTCTGGGAAGCGATATTTTCCATTCAACTGTCTTAGCCGTTGATATAAAGGCTAATAGCTAACCAAAACGAAAGTCGGACTAGAGCAGCAAGGGTTGTGAGGGATTCAAGGAAGATAATAGGGGCAGAAGTATTTATATTACATTTTTCAACGCCTCCGTGTCAATTTCTACTCGTACACGGTTAGACTAACAATCGAGAGGCCCTGTGTTCAATTCCCAGTATCTGACGGTACTTGGTGGTCAGTTTTAATGCATTCCCTATGTCTGCCTGGCTAGGTAATACCAACATTTTGTCGAAGTTTACCGCCAAACATCAGTAGCACTAATTGTGTTCCGGCATGACGGGTAGCAGAGCCATCCACTCATTATCTTGATGCTTCTGGGTGCGCACACGCACCATCCAACGGAATTATTGTCTCTTACAAAAATTAACTTGAGTAAAATTTCATATATAAATAAATTATCATAAGTAAAATATCTGATCTAATTTATTAGAATCCAGAAACGTTCAGTGAATATCAATATTATATTCTTGCTTCGGTATGCTTCGGTGCAGAGCGGACCACGTGTCACAATAGCATAGATTAGATAATATTAAGACTGCATATTAATACTGACAATGGCTAGATGACACCAAATCAGATTGGGGTTAAATTGTATTTTAAAGCATAAATGGCATTATACAACTTCTATAAAATTTAAAATATCTAATATTATTTCATATTCTTCTGGACTTACAACTTATAAAGCCGGCAATTTAAAAAAAAAACTTGCTCGAATTAAATTTTTTATTTTACATTTCACTTTGTAATTACATTTTGAAGATTTTTTTGTAAGGGAATGGTCACATAAAAACGTTATTTTGCGACATAACTCAAATATTGTTAAAAGTTTCATACATTATCTACTTCAATGCGCAGATGTGACGTCACTCCTATGTACCGATTTGTATGGAGCGTTTTTGCATCACGTGACTAGAATCACTTTTCGACGGGTTATATTAGGAAAACTATACGTCATATCGAAAAATCTTTAACAAAGCTATTTATCTTTTCACACGGTCTCTCGAATGAGAGAATAAATTGTTTTTGTCATCAACCCTAGAGTTACATAGGAACACCCCGCGCCAAACTTCTAGTCCGCCATGAATACGCGAAGTAATTCGCGTCACCAGGTAACAAAGTATAAATGAATCGACGGGACGAACTGCAACTTCAGAGCGGACTAGAATTTTGACGCGAGCTGAAGTGTAGACGCTGATGTCAATCCCCAAATTTTTTCCCTTAGTCGCCTTTTACGACGCCTGAGAGTTGATAAGTAGTCATATTCTAAAGCCGAGACCACCTAGCAACGGTGGCGGTCACAAATCAAATTTATTGTAATTGGATGATCAAAGTCTTACGCCAAAAACACATTTTCTTATTTCTCTTTTTTATACACAAAACGAGAACTAATTCGACGTAGGCCGTAATTCCTTCATAATAAGATTACATGGCATCATCAGGAAATATTTTATTTTCATTCCAGCCTTTCAAACATTTTAACAACAAAAATAGCACTTTATCCGTTCGATTTTATTAATCGGATAAAAGGTAGTGATTTACGCAGAAAGCAACTAAACTGTTTTATTTTCTTTACGCCTACTCTAGATTTCGTTGGAGATTATGTTCGAAATCATAACAAAACAAAATAAGATTATTTACCAAGGGAAACTGTGTCTAACGCCACGTGCCTCACATTGAATCCTGACCGTAAATAATTATTTGTTGAACTGTACTATAGAGTTCAGTCGTGGGTGAAGCCTAGAATAAATTCGGTGCGGAATTATAACTCGCCCAAGATAAAGTCGCTTTATGAAAGACGGTTATAATCTGTTTCACAATAATAATCTATAGGTATTATTTCGTCAACTACCAATAAATTCTCAAACGTTAAAAGCGTTGATCATATATAGAAACACCCAAACTTTTGAAAAAGTTTTTAGGAGATGAGACTGCTTATTAGTTGCTTTTTGGAATTAATGACTTTCGAGTTAGCTTTTAGGATTCCAACCATCCGATGAAAACTGGACCCTTATTATCTCACTTGTGTCTGTCTGGCTGTCCGTTAAACGTTTCTCTCTATGGTTCTGCACTCTTATACGTGAGTCAGATTCGCACTTGGCCAGTTATTTATATATTTTACCTCCTTGGTGATATTTTTTCTAATGTGAGTACATGTTTTTCACTCTCTGTAGGAGAGTAGGCCTGAGCCCCTCCAGTGGGGACATATATAGGCTGTTGATGATGATGATGACATGTTTTTCATGGTGAGACTAACTGCCTCCCTTCCGTGAGATTTCTTACATACTTTTTTAATAATTAAAATGTGTACGAAATAATCAATGACCTGAACGATACTTTTTCATACATATTTTTGTAAAGATATGCCTACCTTTCCAATTCTTAGTGTCTAGTGTTACTTAAAGCGAACATTTTGAACACAGAGTAGTCTTTAATCGCTCCTTTAAAAGGATGAATAGTTTATCCTTTTCCGCGCAATCCAGACAGAAAACTAGACGCTGTGAAGTGCCTAGCTATTTCGTAGCATAACTTTCAAAAATTAACCTTGCTGTTACGGAGATAGGGGTCTGGAAATGGCAAAGCTATGTTGGTTGCGCTGTGTACTGAGATCCTTGAAGGTAGAATGTCCTTTCATGTTACTTCTTTTTAACCTGAGGCAGCAATTATAGTTTGCGTGCCTTGGAACGGTTACGTTTTAGAGATCCGTCTGAGTAGATGCCAAGCTAAAGGGCTTTGAAGTTTAAATCGTTTAAGTGTTGTATAAAGTCTCTTAAAATTAATCTTGAAAGAAAATTGAACTCATGTCTAAGTGGAACTAAAAACAGAGTTATAGTGATTAGTGCTTTCGTGTGAGAACACATGAACAAAGTGTCTCCGCCTTAATTAAAAACTAAGAATCGTCAATGACTTAGAAATAAATATCTATAGAAGTTTAAGTTAAATTTAAATTACTTATTAGCTTATGTAGCCTAGATTGTAATAAATAAATTGATTTTGAATTTCTTTTTTGTCTAAGTGGAAGATGTAGATGTATCTGTAGCAGGTAGACATTGTTAAGTATCGAAATAATGTTCTGGTTCATGAAAATATGTTTTTGTGAGAATACCATATTTATTATAAAAGTTTGGCGCCCGATGTAAGATGTATCAGTAACACTAATTTTGTGCACAAATATATTTATTACAGTTATTTCACTGACAAAAGTTTCATGCTAAATTCTTTTACCATAATCTTTTAAATTGAGTTTCATTACTATCCAACTACATATTTAATCTTAATTATTAATTTTACACACTTTTTTATTGTTGTTCAAAACTTCATCTACAATAAAGTAGTAAGTTAATTATTATAATCCAATGCATTATTTACTTATCAAAGCCAGCTATTCTACTTTAAAAGATTACGTCGAAAGATAACAAGCTGCTTTGAGCACGCATTCACCCTAGAGCCTATCAAATGAGAGGATGGGAAAAATTCTTCTCATCGTGCATTAAAAAAGCTTAATGTTTGAGATATTAAGTTGTTTGCATTTCATTGAATCAATGTCACTGAGCAACTCTAGCAGGGACAGTACTTCTTGAAATAAAAAATATAAAAAAACCCTCTGTGAACTGAGGACGATAAAAGTAAACATAACTTTAGACGTGTAATACCTGTACGTCTACTTAAATATGATTCACATTGGGATACATACCGCTACCTTCTGTGCACTGAGAAATTCTCTTTGTCTTGACCACAAAATACCCGCAATATTTCCATCTATCCCTTTCAACGAAATCTAAATTCCGTCACGTCGCAAAATGTCCCAGGCAGTCTCAATTTTCCACCTCACATCTAAGCCGGCAAAATTGAATACGGCATAAGCATCATACGAGTACCTGTCATGTTATAAAATATTCATACGGAACTCTTACGTATTATATTAAGCTTACTCCTTGCCAATGTTCTTTGGGATTTTTCACCTTTAGTGCGACGTTTTGAAGCTGTCGTTTTGTAGTTCCTTTTTTTTTTTACAAAATAGCGCTATTTATTTTGATGCCTTGGTAGTAGGACGATACTAAGACGTTTCTATTTCGCTAAAAATGTTATAATAGGTGTTTAAATATGACATCTGAGGGTTTTGAAGAGGAATATCTTGAGGTTACTGGAATTCTTGTTTTGAATTCATTTGGACGACAGTACGTCAAGGTTGTGAGGAGCCGCTGGATGCAAGTGGCTCGGGAACTTGCATTGTGCATTATAATGTGGGAGGCCTATGTTCAGATGTGGACTTTCCCCGGCTGATATTTTTTTTATATTTTATTTCCATGTTCACGTGAATCAAAATCGGAATCTCGGATACACACAGTTTGCACCCAATCCCCAAAAAGTACGAAAGAAATCCGAAAGGTGTTAAACTGTTCAATGGTCTTCCAAGGTAACTACAAGAACGGAAACTGTTAGAATTCAAGTCAAAACTGTTAAACCACATCCAAGGATAAATATTAGTTTTTAAAGTATAAATTATTATATGGAAATTTATGCATTTTACTGTTTTTTACACACTCTAATAGTCTTAATTTATCTGTAAGTGAAATGTTTATTTCTTTTGAGAAAAATAAATTATTCTTTAACCCGAAAAGAAACAAATCTTGTAGTAGGTGGCCAGTATCGGCCATATTTTTTATGGTAATAAGTTATAAAATAAATATATTTATAGTAGTGTATTTAGCGATTGGTAAAAACGAAATATAAATCGACCCAAAACTTTACAAACTAAGTTAAAATCAAGAAAACGATGGTATTGTAACTCAGCTATTCGTTATGCTGATATTAGGGCCGTCGTGGCACTGGGACCATTAAAACAATGATACGTGGCGAGAATACATAATGGCCACAAAGGGAACGATACATCTTACGTGGCTACGCCGACGAGGCTCCGACAGGGATTCTTATAAACGTGCCAGTATTGGCTTAGACTTTATCTCCATTCCACATTTAAATCAAAGATCCCGCCAACTAGCACACGCATTCACGGAGATTGCAACCATGTAGCCCAACTGCTGTAAAGTACATATCCCCATCTAAAATTATGGCCAATATACTTTGTTAGTTAACCTCATAAATCTTACACTAAGGTACAGATTATAATTAATTATGGCCATTATTGGGGAACTTTGTTCTCGTGCAGATATTGATATAAATACCTATAAAAAGAGATAGGGAGAGAGCAGCAAAACGAATTTTATAAATGTGTTTGTTGGTTGGTTCGTCTCTCACACAATTATGAATAGAAGTGACTTTTGTTTAGAGATAGGCTCAAGAGTGGTGGAGGAAACTTCATCATCATCAGCTGGGATGCATCTAGCGACTCCCTGCGACTCTAACCAGGTCGTCGGTCCATCTAGTAGGGGGACGGCCTGGTAGACGTTTCCCGTACGTCAATTCCACGCAGATAAAGCCGAGGCCAAAGCTAGTTTCTAATAATGAATTCAAAGAATAGATGTATTGAAGTTGTTTAATCAAACGAATGATTAAACAATTCTGATAATTTCTCGTTTGCATTTGTAAAGCTTAGGGCATATCTGTCGGTCGAAGATTATCGTATTTTTTCTTTAATTTATTCTGAACTGTTTTATATAGTCTACACGTCACCTGTTTGTGACAAGAACGTTGGATATAAAGAGTGCTTACACAAATAATATAATAATGTTAATATTTACACTGTAATGCCAACTTCAATCACAGAAAAATTAAAAGCTCAAAAGTAATTATATGTCTGTCCCTATATCTTTCTGTCTTTTTATTTTTCAACCGACTTCAAGAAAGAAAGAGGTTCTGTATTCGACGGGTATGTTTTAATGTTTGTTCCCTCATCACTTTCGACTGAGTTAACTAATTTTGATCATTCTTTTTTATTTGAAAGCTGGTGCTTACCGTGTGGTCCCATTTCAATTTGGTCTAGTTCTGACAATGACGTCCATGAGAATGATATAAGGTCTTAAATTTTTTAAAGAATTTTAGGGCAGTTGAAGTCGGTTTCTAGTTCTGTTTGAACGCGTTAACTTGTTCACGACAAAGTTACAGAAACGATTATGATAAAATTTAGCAAGTTAAGATTGTAAATACTAATATTACTGTTATCAAGATACAGGGATTTTTTAAAAGAAGACACAGACTTAACTGAGAACATTAACGCTGCAAATGGTATAACACTGTCTTTATACGTGTTGACAGACCAGTTAATCAATTCAATTGAAATCTTGGCCGGAAACTGGACAATGTCCACATCCCATCGTCCATTTATAGGCGCTATCATTGTAGTTCGTATTCATTCAACACGACAGTCTTGCCGCTACTATGTGGAAATATGGTTTAGTGCTTCTTACTAGAGCTCTACTCGCCGCAAGTTTAAACTTGGACTTCTTAGACCCTGTTAAATTACAAACTAAAACATCGCCCACAGTGCAAAGAGATGCAGCAGTTGATGTCATACATAAATACTTAGAAGAAGTTATAGTTGAAGTGAATCCATCGTTATTCCATGACAATAAAGATGTTTTCCAATTATACACGTTTAAAGATCGTTTATATATCAATGCCAGTACTGGAGTAGCTGCTGTGTGGGGTTTCAACTACTATCTGAAGAAATATTGTAAGAGTCAAATCGCTTGGCAAGTGAAAAGGGTGGCTATACCTACACCATTGCCACACGTTGATGAGACAGTGATAGCTAATGACAGATTCAGATATTACCAGAATGTATGTACGTTTTCATACAGCTTCGTATGGTGGGATATTTTGGATTGGAAGAACCATCTAAATTGGATGGCATTAAACGGCATCAATATTGCTCTAGCGCCAATAGCTCAAGAAGCTGCTTGGAAGAAAGTGTACCGAGAAATCGGAATGACTAATGAAGAGATTGACGAGCATTTTACTGGTCCCGCATTTTTATCGTGGTTCAGAATGGGAAACTTACGTGGTTGGGGTGGACCCTTGCTGGAGTCATGGCATTACCTGCAACAACATATAAAAGACTTTGTTATTGATTACATGTTTAAACTAGGTATGATTCCTGTATTTCCAGCATTCAGTGGACATGTTCCTGTGGCATTCTCACGTATATACCCCAACACTACATTTTATAATGTTAACCCTTGGAACAGGTTTAAGGACGAATACTGTTGCGGTTTGTTTCTAGATCCAAATGAGGCCCTATTTAAAACGATTGGGAAAATGTTTCACGCCGCGTTTTTTGATGGGATCAGATCAAGTGTTAGCCATATTTATACTATGGATCCTTTTAATGAAGTAAAAATACAACCGTGGTCAACAGCTCTAGTGAAAGATACAGCCAAAGCAATATATTCCACAATATCTGAAATGGATTATGAAGCCGTTTGGTTGTTACAGAACTGGATGTTTGTACACGATTTAGTAATATGGCCAAAGGATAGAGTTAAAGCATTTCTGACATCCGTACCAAACGGGCGATTACTTATCCTAGACCTGCAATCTGAGCAGTGGCCGAAATATGATGTATATGATATGTACTACGGACAACCATTCATTTGGTGTATGCTGCACAACTTTGGAGGCACTTTAGGAATGTTCGGCAACATGCAGACTGTTAATAAAGATGTGTACGAAGTGAGATCCAGAGTTAATAGTTCAATGATTGGTGTAGGGTTGACAAATGAAGGTATTAATCAAAACTATGTAGTGTATGACTTGATGTTAGAATCAGCGTGGAGGAAGAGTCCCATCAATGATATGGATGAATGGGTTGCAGACTATGCTGAACGAAGATACGGATGCACTTCTATTGCTACAGGCTGGAAACATTTACTTCGAAGCGTATACAGTTTCGATGGACAAAACAAAATGCGTGGTAAATACGTTATAACCCGCAGACCAAGCTTCAATATTAAGCCGTGGGCATGGTATAGAAGCCATGATTTATTCGAAGCTTTTAAACATTTCGCTTTATTCAACAACTCTGGGTGTGAGGCAAGCTTCAACCACGATCTAGTTGATGTCACAAGACAAGCTTTACAATACAGAGCTGAACAAATTTACATCAATATGGTAGAAAGCAGAAATTCAAGTACTTGGGTATTCGACGCTTCAGTAAATCTTTTCCTTGGTGTGATGGGAGACCTAGAACAGATTTTATATACTCACTTAGATTTCAGAGCCGTGGACTGGATAACTGATGCTTTAGCTGACAAGCATCCTGATGAGAGACATTTTTACGAAAAAAATGCAATAAACCAAATAACTCTGTGGGGCCCAAATGGAGAAATAAGTGACTACGCTTCTAAGCAATGGGCTGAACTGATCCGTTACTATTACAAACCCAGGTGGATCATGTTTTTAGAAGCAGCGCTTGATAGTAAGAAGAAGAATGAAGAATTTGACGAGAAACGTACTCAAAGTATAATCAGGACGTTGGTGGAGCAACAGCTTCATTCTTTACCCATTGCTCCTTTTTCTACCGTGAGTTCCAGAACTCTTGCGCAATCACTTTATCATAAGTGGATTCATGTGTCAGATTTTCCAGATTTACCATTGAATGTCATACGAGCGAAACAGAATGAGAATAAGTAACGCGTTAAAAAGAACTAAAAACCAACTTCAATTGCCTTAAAATTTGGATTTTCTCAAAGAGAAAGAAAGAAGAAAGAAAGAAAGAAAGAAAGAGCGATCAATCAATTCCAATAAAATTTATATGGGACCACCTTTTAAGTATTTTCTACCAAACGCAAAAAGAGTTGTCAAAATCGGTTCATATAAAAAAACATACACGTTGAATTGAGAACCTCCTCCTTTATTGAAGTCGGCTGAAAATGACAAAACAATATGAACATTACATTGCTGCAATTACTGTTTGTCTTTCAGGCAAAAAAATACATTGAGAACCTCCGTCTTTTTTGAAATCGGTTGAGAAGAAACGATAGATGAAGCTAGTATAGATCAGAACATAGGAAAAAAATGTTCAATATTTTTCCCCAAAAGTCTAACCTTTTTGAATGTAAACGATCCCACACCTACCGATTATGTTTGGTAGAATTGAAACTGGAAAGCTAGAACGCAATACAAAATGTACCGTTACAAATCTTTGACCAAGATAGAAACAGACTATATTCTTCTACAACCCTTCAATTATCCCTATACAAAATATCTAGTTATTCAGACTCTCAGTTATGAAATGAAGGACAAACAAAACACTTTTGCATATGAAATAATAATATGGTTTCTGTGTTTTATATTTTGTCTACTGTACCCTACATATAATAGATTGCCAGAGGCCGATTTCATTACACTTTTATTCGCGAGTATTTACACACTCGCTTACAAATATAAGGCTTTATACGAATAAGCTAAACTGAAAGAGTTCTGTATATAGCTGTGATTGCTAGATTCATGCAAACACGGCTGTTTCATTTGACAAAAAGTCTTTTATGTGAGAGTTAATAAATCGTTTCAAACGAATGTCAGAGACGCAAGATTCGAGTATAAATTTAGTTTGAAACATTATAAAACAATGATAAATGTCGAAAGATACAGAGTTTTTACATCTCACTCTGCTGTTATAACTTAATAAGATAGAGACTTTGATGTTAAACAACAGTTACGAATATTTTTGTTTACTATTCTAAAAATCATTGTTTTTCTTGTTGTATTGGCACTCTCTGGTACGATAGAGTGAAATTTTAAATTGATGGCAAATAATTACGCCACGGGAATATATACATTAAAGTCACCGTGCGTGTATCCATCCATTCTAACATTATAAATGCAAAAGTGAATTTTTTCTCTTTCCTTCCCGGCACATCGGATTTTTGTATATCGATAGTTTAACGGTTGAAAAAGGACACTTTTTATCTTTTTATCTACTTTTTATCCCGATCAAACAAGTAGTTCCCTTGGTATACTCTCCGAAGTCCAAGCGTATGAAGTCGCGGACATAAGCTAGTTTTTTATATATAATCCGACGTTGCCATTTCAAAATCCAATAGAGCATTATTCAAGAGTTCATGTAAAGATTAAAACACGTTTTACGTATGAATAAAAACGCAAAGCTTGCCCTGTAAACAGCTTAGTCCATCGAACTTTATTTCTTGTAGTTTCCAGCTCGTTTAAGTACTTTTTAAATGTAAATATAAACACTACTCGACGTCCAACATTTTGGGTTTTTTTAAAAAAAGAAAGTATGTCATGTATGCTTATTTTCTAGGCTCTTGAACTATCAAGAATCTTTTGTATCTTTTCTACGGTAAATACCAAAATTGTTTTACTCGTATTTTGTTTAACCAATAAATATATTTTCTTTCTTTCTATATATCTGAACAGAACACCCCTTTCCATGTTGCTTTCTCTGATTCAACTTTCCAAAGAACCACATTTTATTTTAAATAAATACTCTTATATTATATATTACATATTATACTATATTATATCTTATATTTGTTTATAAACAGTACATTCATCATATTTTGACAAAATATTTTCATAATTTTGCAAAGCAAAGAAATATTAAATAACATCCGTCTTGCACGACGTTTATTTCAATAGATTGAATTCCCTAATTAACCAATTAGGCCTTTTATAAATTTAACGAATGACAAGATTTATCTCATTAATTAGAGAATTGGAGCCGCAGATTTTATAAATAAAGCACCTGTGGCACTGCTCCCGGCAAATTGGGAACCAAATCGTTTTTAAATCCAATTTTGATGAATAATTATGACGGTGACGAGCTTGATACATTTTTCGGTTCATAATTGCATCTTTGTTTCCTTTTGTATTTGATTAATTCATCAGAAGCTGCATGACCCCAGCTGGAGGTAAGTCAAGTCATTCACATAGATAGGCAAGTCGGATTTTCGTTGCAGTAATTGCCTCATAAAGTCTTTGATCAGTGCGTGTTGCCAGTGATGACATACGGAACCGAAACGTGGTCTTTTACTGTGGGCCGAATAAACAAGCTCAAAGTCACTCAGCGAGCAATGGAACGAGCTATGCTCGGAATTTCTCTACGTGATAAGGTCCGGAATGAGGAAATCCGTAGACTAACGAAGGTCACCGACATAGCTCCACGAGTTAGTGAGCTGAAGTGGCAATGGGCAGGCCACATCGCTCGAAGAACCGATAACCGGTGGGGAGTAAAGGTTCTCGAAAGGCGACCACGTACCGGGAAACGTCTACCAGGCCGTACCGTACAGGTGGCTCGGGACCGGTTGATGTGGCGTACCATGAGGGAGGCCTATGTCCAGCAGTGGACGTTTCCCGGCTGATGATTATGATGAATTACCTCATCTGATAATAATTTCATGTAGTTTTCGTTTTAGAAACAACGTGTAGAAACCTAATCAGAACAGAATCTTTTGTATCCAGTTCCGGTAAGCCAAACTGTCGGCTGCCCGGGGGTGCAATTACGAACCTCCACAAAGAGTTGACTTGTCTTTGCAGAGCTCTTTCAAATCTAATAAGATTTTTGATTACTTTTCGCTTTATTATTCCTTTAATTTAAACTCATTTTATTTGTCACAATAATTGGTCTTTAGGAAATCTCAGGACACCCTAAAAATCTAGACATGCTCTGTCATGACACACATCACATCATGACAGGACGGTTGGGGACTTTATACGAGCGGGATAGTATCTAAGGTTCTAAACTACTTATATGCGAAAGTGCGTTTGTTTGTTTGTCCTATCCTTCATTTTGTATAAGGCTAATTATAGGACCAGAAAAGGATATTATATATAAAGTCACTCTTTATCCCGATGTAACAAGTCATAATATCTGAATTCCACGCGGATGAAGTCTTGAGCAAAACTACAATTACATTAATTCAGAAGATGGTAAGCGATGTATCGTCATTGATGTATTAATATTAATATAATTAATACGTATACTCGTACCAGGTGTGGTGCTAAACGTTCGAATGTAAAATAGTGAATATTGAAAAAAGTGAAAAACTCTTAAATGTAATTTGTATAAAGTTTATAACTTACATGATATAATTATTGTAATATGATATTTTCAAAATAGCTTTAGCACCCTTTTGTCAGCAATGCAGTCGGGTGGAGCACACGGCGAAGTTTATTAACGCGATTCCGTTCAGAATGCTTCCATACTAAATTTCTGTTGTCATAATCTTTTAAAATAGAAAAGCTGGCTTTGATAAGTAATTAACTAAAACTAGGAGATGAAATTATAGTGTCGCGAAATTAATATCATTAACGTACAACCTAATAGTTAGCTAGAATAACCGTAACGCAGCTAATGGTTCCTAGATGGCGCTTTGTACAATAATCAAAAATAGTGTGTAAAAATAAAATTTTTGATTCCCTAGGATGTTAATTATGCTCATGTCCTAATTTTAGATAACTACTCCTATTTTAAAAGATTATGGAAACGTAAATTTAGTGTGACACTTTTATTGAGCGAATATACGTAATATATGAAGATTATAAATCGGAAGCCATGCGTTCTCAGTTCAAAAATTAAATCAATACAACAGCTACCTAGCTGTTTTAACTCATCAGGAAAATTCTAATGCTATATAATTGGAGCAGTCCTCATAGATAACCGTTTAACAGGCTCTTCATTATCTGTATCCACTATGTTTGCCAGTTTAGTGATGACATTGAGGAGTTATTAATACTTAATAACCGCCATCTCCTCAAACTTTCCTTTAGTTGCCTTTTAAGTCACCCACGGTATGTCATGGAGTTTCTTTTCTATAGGTAATACCCTCACAGTCAGTGTAAATATGTGTAAATAGAATTGTGCTTTGCACATGTCAAGATTAAAGGATTCTACGGGGAAAAGAGGACTTCCAATGCCGTCTCTGTAAATATTCGAACAGGAAAATTGCATTGCTGTGTGCCCTCTCTAGCATGAACTTACGTAACGTTTTGTTTCGTAATATGAGTGGTTGGAAGTCGTTCAATTTCAAATTTGACTGTACTCGTTTCGTAAGTCATGTTGGAGCATGCTATTAAACGTTGCTGCAGGAATTCGCTTCTGAAAATACAAAAATAGACGGCGGTTTTATAAATACATTTTCAGGAAGTTGATTCTTGTTTACATCTAAGGCTTGGTATTTTATAGGGTTGAATTTGGGACAGTAAATCCGTCGATATTTATATAATATTTTAGTATAACCGTATATTTTTTACTGCGTATGGACCATGTTTTCTAACTATTGTACTGACCGTCGGTCGTTGACCCTAGAATAGAAGCACCAAATTGAGTCACACGAATCTACATAGCTTTATTTACCAGAGAAAATAACGTTATATTTCTTGATAAATAATTGTGTTGTAGTTAGGGTAAAAACTGGACAGAATTTGTTTTTCTTCCGGTAAGTGTATAAAACTGTAACATATACAGACAGCTGTGAAAGTTTTTCACATACATCGCTTAACCAGTATTCTTCCTTTCAAATCATTTAAAAAAAAACAGCAATAGACTTCCGATGATCACAATCTCACCTGATGTAAAGCGACGATGTAGCTTAGGATGGTTAACGGTTGCCTAGAAATGACAGCACCATATCATGGCTAAAACCAACCATGACTATTAAGGGACTATGATTTAATAATAATGTGACAGATGTATAAAAAACAGAACCTATTCACTCTGGCCTTGAAAACAATCAGGCTCGAGAAACTAAGAAGCATGGAAGCTGGAAGAAGGATTCCACTCCTTAGCTGTACGCATAATAAATGAAGAAGCAAAAAGCTTTGTTCGAAATCGTAGAATGTCAACTATGTAGGTGTTGAACCCAGTTTTGACGAGTTGTCTTATAATTGATTTTTTATATATTTTGTGGGCAAATTTACCACGAACTAATAACATAATTCATCTTATAATAAGCAAATTTATCTAATAATAAACTATTTTAAATTTGACATACTATTTTATACCGGTGGGGAGTAAAGGTTCTCGAGAGGCGACCACGTACCGGGAAACGTCTACCAGGCTGTCAAATTTTACATCATTCATAATTGTAATTGTAATTTTAAAAAAATATGGACTGATGGTCTGCATTAAATAATTTTCATTTAATTTCATAAGAAAAATTCTCCATTTATTTGTAACTGACCATCTGCATTTTACTATGCTGTGCTACGACGCAAATGGTTAGGGTATATTAAAGTGAAGATATAATATATCGTTTATACATGTGTTAAATTGTAAGTTCTTTTATATCGGCCTATATTATCTCGCCAACCAACAATAGATGGATATCTTTTCCCATCGGAAATCGCACCCTCAATCATTCAAATAACCAGTAAAGCGTTTCTAAGATATAAAGCTTCAAAACATGGCGTTCATTCCTTCAGTTATACAGCCAGATAAAACAGGGAGTATTCCACATTTGCTAGCTGAAAATGATTTTATATTCAAATATGTACATCAATAAAATACCACATCTGTACTGTACGAGATAAAGTTCTCGATTTATGTTTTTGCGTACTGACTATCCCATTCTGGTAATGGTGGAACGTGTTTGCTTTCCTTACGTAGAGGGATTTGAGGAAATCTTCACATCAGCAATGTAATCTTTTAAGGCGTTGAATATAGGCTCTGTACCAGAAAATACTGTAGTAAAAATACATTTGTACAAATACTTTTTAGCCGCAATGAATGAATGAAAAAAGCCACTTTTTCGAGAATGCGTTCCGGACAAAATAGACTTACATGTTAGCTGCTAGCGGTCTGTGGAACGGTTCATATGATGTACCATCATAAGATTTATTAAATATATACCAATATTAAAAAATAAAATTTAAAACCCAGTAAACAAACTAATTAAAGAATGTATGATGTAGTTTAATGTTAGTTATCCGCTTGAACACTGCCGACCACTTTTTATCGAACATAAAATATTAACAGTTATATCTCTGTATATATATCTGACGGCAAAATATGTTTTCTCTAGGAAGTCAACCTATCAATGCAGGAAAGATCAACATAATCTAAATTTAAGAAATATTAACAGACTTGTTCTTCCTACGACGAAATATATGAATTACCATAGGAGCTTAGAATTTAATAGCATAAAAATATTTAATAATCTAGATAATGACATAAAAAACTGTAAAACTTTAAATGAATTTTCCAATAAATTGTATAAATATGTAATAAGTAGACCTTTTTATGACATAAAAGAGTTTTTTTGTAAATTATTTGACTCCGTCTCTAGTTATTAGGATTAGTTTTTAGTATTATTGTCCTTTATGTTTTGTATATACTTTTTGCACAGTTTATGTAACTTTAATAGCAAATAAACGAACATTAAACATTAAACATAGTATGGTATGTATAAAATCAGAGCGTCAAATGAAAATAAAAGCCTGTGTGATAAATAAACAGATAAATTACATTATGATCAAAACTGATAATAATTTAAAATATAAATAAATATTAGAAAATTGAAGTTATCATTGAGCAAAGCAAAAGGGTTTAAGATATTGTGCGTTCATGATTTTACAACACAGAAGAAGAAAAGTTAGTATTGATGCTATAATGTTTTCAATGATATACTCAGTGTGATTTATGTTTTCACGGCCAGGGAAAACATTTTTAATATAGAAAACAAACAAATCAGACTCCATGCTAAATAATTTAATGTAGGCAGTAATCAAGTACAAATCTACAAAGCTTGTGGGAGTGGGAGTAATAAGCTAATTTGATTTTGTGATGAGAATAAACAGACTCTTGTATCATAAGATAAGCTGCTTAAAATAAGCTCTTTTTAAAAGCACTCAATTAAGAGTCTTAACAAAATGCTACGGAGGTGTAGCGCCGTAGCGCTACGCCGTTAACGACTCGTAGCATTAGTGCTTATTGTTATTGTTACTTACAAAATCTTTACTAGTTAGTACTTAGTGGAAAATTATTATTTTTAGAATAAAGCTGAAAACTGGTCCTTTTAGTACAGATATGGTTTTATATGTAAGGTTAATTGGAATTGGTCGTATGATTTTAGCTTCTGAATAGGAACGCCCCATGTCATCCCGTGGTTGTTAAAAGCGACTAAGTGGAAAAATTCATAGATATACGAGATAGTGTCATTTTATCAATGCATCAACAGAGTCTCAAAGGCGCGGAAAAATTCCGGCGTAGCAATTCCTAAGCGAGGATCATTTCCAACAGTGGACTTATGTAGCTGAGGAAAATTGAAGTATTAAATAATTAAGTCGTCTTTTTTGAAATTTTATATTTATAATAAATTTATAATACATTACCGCGTCTCAGTAAGATATTTATTTGTTTGACAGTTGCTTATTGTGTCTATAATCTTAAAAATGTTTAATTTTTTTTTCTCAAAAATGTGGTTCATCCCTGCAGAAGTGTTACGCAAATGGCAAACAATATCAATAACGAAAAAATTGACCATGTACTACAAATAAACAAATGAGTCATTTTTTGCTACTATGATTCTGTTAAGGATATTATGAACTCTGAACTGAACCCTAAAGAAGGCACCCTTTCAAAATCAAAAGGGTTTAGAAAAACCTTCATCTACATAAGACAAACGATGTTCAGTTTTGGGGCATCTAGTCACACAAAAGTTTGTTAATTTGAAGTCAATGGGAAATACAATAACTGCATACGAACTTTAAAACCTAATATGAAAAAAGCTAACCATTTACTTGTACTGCGAAAAGAAAGGTAGCGTTTGTAAATAGCTAGCTATTCATTCTCTACCAGTGCACAGCTGTACCACGTATTACGTTGTAAAAGTGAAGCTATACCAATTCGGACGACGAGGAACCTTTCCACAATGCTGCAAATAAAACTATAGTTACTCTCTCACTTAGAATTACTTGGTTTGGCACTTTTATATTCCCGACTGACTAGCCACCTCCTAATGGTTTACATTTGCCACCAAACAATAATGTTTTTTCTCAGGTCTCAGGAAATGAGATGCACTTCTATTTAGGAGTGAACCTATGACATATATGAGTAACGTTAATCGATACAAAATCGATTCCATTGCTGTTTAAAAATATCATACCAATTGACTTTGCTGAAGTTGAGATTGCTAACATGGTGGTAGGACAGGTTAGCTATAAGTCCACATAGAAAATATCTTACCACCAATCAAACGGAATACCGATAGGTACCACCACTGAGAATCGATCCCGGGACCTCTGGATTGTGAGTACAACATTTAGCCATTAGGCAACGGAAGCAGTTAATATTGAAACATGCCGTGATTGGATGTTGTACTGTCGATGTATTTCGACATTTTTTTAAAACATTTCTTGATCCTTTAGGAGTTCCACTTCTGGCTCGCTCCATCATCATACCTCACTTCACGCATTATAATGTGTTGGACTTGCCAAAACAAGCAAGCAACGCAAGGTTACTTGTACCTGCTGAAGGGTTCCTCTGCCTGCCTCCTGGCTCCAGAGTCAAATCAGCCCGATGTTGCCAAATTACCGTAATGTCATCCAAATTACATACTATCACAAGTTTCAGATCTATACGACAGAAGATCTTAGCTATGAAGTGTAGCATTATAGTTAAATTTTAACCTAACATAAATCGAGTAAAATGAAAGACCATCACAATTAAACCACACTTAATTCAAAAATAGTGTTCGTTGGGGCACAAGCGAGCGAGAGATGTACCTTGTACTATAATCCAGTGACACCGCTGTCCTACGAGGCTGTGAATCCTCGTAGGACCAGCGGATTGTGAAGTTGTTACGACACCCGCGGGTGTCGGAAGTCGGACGGCATTAATTAATTAATCCGTTTTCCCCATCGGCCAAACTCCTTCAGCCCTTGAAGGACTTTACTGAAAACTAATCGGATAGTGAATGTGGGTCATGCTTTTGAAAACATCGCGAGGAACATGTTTTAACAGCTATGAGGATTCCAGCTGAAATTTTTAAAAGGTGATAGCTAAAAATACTAATCTGACTACGAAAAAAGCGTCTCCTAAAATGAAGTAAAAAGACCTAAATGTAGAACTACGATAGTTTGTTTTGGGTAATACACAATAATTAATCCAAATCAATACAAAGCAACAAGTGTCAACAAGGTGTCTACTTCAGGCACCTCTCTCTCACAGATAGTATCTCTAATTTTACTATAATGCTAGCAACCAACCAGTCTGACGCTACGAAACATTCCGAATTATTTCATGATAAATTGTATGAAACATGGCTATGGCTAAACATCAACTTTTCTTCACCAGCGCTGTTGGCGCCTCTGTACCTGTATTATGATAGTTGGAGTTGAATGGTAAATTTTGCCCCGTTTGATAGGTGTTTTTTTCGCTCTATAGAATTCCGTCGATCGTAATAATACGTATATCATATTCTTTTTGTGTTTCCTACACGAACAATGTTAATACGATTATCATCATGCTTAGATCCTCGTCACACTTTTTAATGCAAAAGTTTCTGTATTTATGGCCGGGAAAATGGCTGAATAGTTCTTGAACAAACGAAATATGGATATTGTTATTGATCGATATTTTACGGACCTCACGTAGTCTAAATCTATAGCAAATTTTAGTAGTGTTTAGATGGTCATGGTCGAATAAGTATAAAATATAAGCATAAATAATATCATAGAAAAAGCCCTGCCCCATCAATTAATTTATACAAATACAGTCATTCGTTTTAAATCGTTTTCAAATGCTCACAAGTATGCAGCGCAGCCCTTTTGATGCGTACAGCCTGGTTTACACTCGTAGCCCGAATAAGCTGACATTATAATTAGCTTCCATCAAAAGCTGCGAATGGCGTTTCATTAACAGCCCAAATGCTCCGTAAATGTGTGGACCGAGCGACGAGAGAAAAGTGGGTTCAACATAAGTGAAGAATTTAAATATATCGCTCGTAATTTAAATACAGCGCTATGTGAGGTATAGAAGTTTTCAAATTATTATTTGGATATTAGCGGTGCAGTCAATACGTTCTGCTGGTCATTTCAACCTGTGTTGATATATCTAAAGTGTCATTTGTCCTAAGGGTTAAATTGCTTCCCTAAGATTGATTTGAAACTCATCAATCAATACAAATACATCAAAAATTAAAAAACAATACATAACGTTTTATTACATCTCAATAAATATAATTTTTTTTCTAGATGTCGTACACATGTTATGAATAGATTATTAATTATGCATGAATTTGCATCTAATTTCAACAATAGCTTGCCCTTGTTCAAGGATCAGGCTAGCCTAAATAATACCTTTCAATGTATTTACCTAATTCAGAGAATAATAGTAGTGACTTTAATCAACAAAATTTCGTGCAGTAACTTTTTAATAACCCATATCACACTACGTTTACGTGGCTGACTGTCTTCAGTGTGATGTTTTGTGAAAGAATGAAAAGTTTCCATCTTCTTCTTTCTCAACCCTTAGGCCACAAACACACCCGGTACCTACTGATGAATACTTCATTACTACGGAAATAAGGCCGAAGGTTGCCTTTTGCTGCTTTGTTATAACGTTTTTATTTGCCGTACAAAACGCTCCGTCGATCTGTGAATGGCACTTAATAAATGGCAGCCGATGCTAAGGGGCCCATTGTGTCAGTAATTTGGAAGAATTGGTTTATTTGTTGATTGTGTTCAGCATTTCCTTCTTGTGAATGATGTCTGTTTGCCTTATAACAAAGTGTTTTGTTGAGCAATTGGTTTATTGTGAATTTTTATGTTATATTTATAAGATGGGCATAGAAATCTGTTTATTTCGGATTAGATTAAACTTTGGTGTTGATTTTAATGTTAACTTACTGTAGCCTCCATATTTATTGCAAACATTTTTTATATAATTAAAATACCGACTTTTAGTCCACTTGAAATATTCTTTAAAAATGTAAATTCCAATGTTAGTCAGTCAATATATTTATACAAATTGAAATAGTCACCACAAACGAAGAACTCTAATAATTTTTTCAGATCAAATATCACAATGTCGTATAATTAATTGTGTTTCGGAATAAATTAATTTTAACCACAATGGCTCAATCTATGAGGGAGGTTCGATTTTTCATGAAAAATTTTCACAATAAAAGACAAATTATTCATGAATAATAATATAAAAATAATACGAATTACTTCATGACTATTGGTTCACCTTGTCGATCTCTAGGCTTATTTATGTTCAGCTAACAAGCAGCTTCTAATGATGTAGTGGTTTTCTAGCCATTAGAACAAATTCCAAAGAAAAAGTATCCTCTAACAAGACGTAACCTCCAGTAACCTAGTTCTGGAAGTCGGCTGGCTATTCACGGAACCAACGAGCATTAATCTTGTCGCCTGGTAAAGTAGTCGAATGAGTATTGATTGCAGCGGCCGCCACACGAATTGACTTGTAGGGGCCGCACGTGGGAATATGGTTAAGGAGCAGCTAGTGGAGATGATTATAATTTATTAGGGAAAATTCTAGACACCATCAGTTCCAAAACTGGAGTGCAAAAGAGGACAGGACATGTGTCATAATATTTTAAGAAAAAAGTGACTTTTGGGAAATGTATGAGTGGGTGACAATCCGGGAAGAATCCATTGGCAAAGACACGTGTATACGGCTGGCTATGCTATCACACCACAAGCGCGCAGCAATCGGTAATGATCCGGTCTCATGATCTGGTACAAGCCAAGTAAAAACAGTTTATTTTTATTTTCAGAAGGTTTACAAATGTTACAATAACTTTAAAATCTCTATCCAAATCTCTTCTATCCAACGGGAAATGAAGTCAAAGTGCAAAACACATCATACATTTAAAAAAGGGGTGGGTGGGTCTACCTATGTAACAAAATTATGAGGATCACTTTCACTTACTATCTCATCCACTATTTCTTCCACTTAATATCTTCACCACTTAATATTTCATTCACTTCCTATCTCATCCACTGATAATGGGTTTGCCATTAAACGTGGTTAAAGAATGCAATGCATCTTGATAATTTTTCATATTTAACTATGACGAAATCGAGTACGTATCATTAAAGGTCATAAAACTGGGTTTGAAGAGAATGCAGCGCTGCGTCGACTCAATGCAAATTGACCATTCTGTCAGAGACTGGTTGAATAGTTGAATAGTTTGGATAGCAGCAATTTGGTTGGTTTTATATGTATATCTGAATAAGTTACTGAGCATTAAAGTTTATTTTCTATCCACAAAGCGTTTGGTTTCCTTTATAACTCGCTGGAAGTTACAGCGAGAATAGTAGTAGAGACGTAAATACAGAATGTCATAATAAATAAATAAAAACAACTAAATCTTGATCGTGACATTCATTTTCGTTAGAGTATTGTTCGGTGATCTCGAATATTATTTATTTTGTATATAACCCTCGGTGCGCGAGCCTTACTCGCATTTGTCAGTTTTGTTACAATAGTGTACCTTTGTATCGATCGCATAAACTTAACCATAAGAATAAATATAATGGTAAAGTTTATTTGCTACAAACACAGTACATGCCATTCAGAAAATTTTAATTTTTCACATTACAACTCTAGAGGCATGCCAATACGAGTATTTTTAATTGTTGAACAATTTAACAAAATGGATAAAGAATATTTTTTTACAACTAGTATGGATTCAAAGGACTTGACTACGATTATTCAATCATAGTTATTTGATTCCAGGCGACTAATGGAGAAATATTAAGGAGATGGGCAGCAGCATCTGCCTATAACAACATCTTTCTACGATAACCAATCCGCCTCGTAGAAAGTACGATAAGTCGAACTATGATGATTTCTTCCACTTACTACCTCATCCACTTACTAGCTCATCCACTTACTACCTCATCCTTTTACTACCTCATCCACTTACTACCTCATCCACTTACTACCTCATCCACTTACTGTCTCGTCCACTTAATATTTCATTTTCTTGCTATCTTGTCCACTTTCTATCTAGTACACTATGACATTCCTATGCTTGACTCTGGTCCTTAACTCTCCATATCCATCAAGTAACAAGTGTTGGAGCTCTTAAGGCAGACAAACAACTCCACGAAAGTTATTCGACATTTAGATCTTGATACATGTTAGTTACTTAGTTTAGTTTTTGCTAAAGGCTGGTCTTTATTTAGTTTTTGTATCGAAGTCTAGTCTCAAGTGCAGATATTTAGTTAGCTATGTTGGGCTAATAGATGAATGAGGGAAGTAATGTAATTATAACAAAATTTATTTTATAATAATTTTTTTAAATAAAGAAAGCTGGAATTTACTATGTGGACTGACGTGGACTGGAGATAGCGAGTTTGATTTCCAGTGCTGGGTATTTGTGATACTCTGGTTGATGGTTGTTGGTAAAACATTTTTTATTATCCGCCTGTCTCCCACCATGCCGTCTTCCTGCCACCAAACACCAGTGTTAATATCACTATTGTATTTCGGTAACGTATTATAGAATAGTCAACACGACATCAACTTGAAGCTCCTGTAGCAACTTGACGCTTTGTAGTCCAATGAAATGGCCAAGTGAAAACCAATGACTAATTTAATTAGATGGTAGTATAAGTAAGCTTTTAAAAATTATTGTTTTCAATTCTATTCTCTTTATAATGCTCCACAGACAGCTTTTTGAATTTGTTACATCCAAGGCGCCGTGGGTGACAGTCTGGTGACCTGTAACACAGGTCACACCTACTTCAGGCACCAGTCTCTCACAGTATTAGCATATAGCACAAATGAAAAATGTAATATTACTTTTTAAGAATTTTCTGTGTAGAGAAATATACAAATTTATTATTATCAATGAATTACAGTTCCGTTTCTAACACATTTGCAGGCAACATCAGTTCGTTACCTAAAACTCATATCGGCACGTGTCTTGATAAAAATAAAACTATGCGAATTACATCTGACGAGTCTTGAATTGCGGCGAAAATAGTCAGCTTTTAGGCCTTCTACAGGCTACCTTTAAATGAGCCTGCGCTTGAATTAAATGACCTGATTCAACATAATCACATAGTTTTACAGTGTTTAAAATTGCCAGCCAATAGGTAAAATAAGTTTCGGTTTATGATGATTCGAGTTTTGAACACTAAATGGTGCGGTAACTGTTGGAAATGATAGTAGGTGTAATTTCTTTAACGTGTAGTCTTAGCTTCTACTTTTAACTAGCGGCCCGCCCCGGTTTCGCACGGGTGGACTTTTTTTGGCATAAACGTGGAGTAAATGTAATATTCCTAGATCATTACAGAAATTTTCTGAACTTTCCAGAAGTTCTCATGGGAACTTATTGACTCATGTGAAGTTCAATGAGTTACATAGACAAGGCGAGACAGATATTTTTCACATTTTTGCCACCCACAACCACTCACTTCCACCCATCGCGACCACACTCCCCCACTTTCATTAGGAGACCAAGGGGTATTCACTACCCCAACGGGAAGTTGATCGGAGTCGGTGGTGATAGAAAAAACCCTGTCTTTTACGTACTAATATTAGCTTTTTATAGCTAACTAACATTAGCTAACTAACTAACATATATACGAGTATGTATATATGATATAAGATTAATGTATAATATCTAGCATTTTTGTGAATGTTTAAACACAGCGTTCACATCAGACGCGAAAGGTCCTGGGTTCGACTCCCGGTGGGGACATTGCCAAAAAGTTAAACAAAGTTATTTGTGACACTTTTCTAAGTTTGGTTAGGACATTGCAGGTTGAATCACGTGATTGTCTGAAAAGTCAGATGATATGATGAAGGCACGTTAAGCCGTTTGTCCCGGTTACTATCAACTACAGTTATATACGTAGGCCATGTCAAAGGTAGACCTCTGCCTACAACATAGATGCTGTAGATAATGCCAGCTCAACAACTCTGACAACTAGGGTGTTCGAGGTTGGTTCTTACTGAATATGTTTATGAATATTTGTATGGTTGATTAAAGCGGAATAATATTTTATTGTCATCAAATATACGAGCATACCTATTATCACAAAACGATCCTGATTATTTTGATCAAAATTGACAAGAGCTGCAGAATCGCAACGAAGAAGTTTACAAATACTCTGGGAAAATTTTAAAACCACTAGATGTTTTGCGGTCAAAAGAAAAGTGGACCCAATGCCGTAACATCGCTACAGTTACTTTTGCGGTTTCTAACGAGTAGCGAGAAAGCCACAACATTTTATTTACTAGATTTCTATTGTTTTAGCATTCCGCTTTAACTTTTTTAAACTTTTTATTCTGTTGTGGCGTTTGGACGCTCTCTGTTTCTTTTGTAACAGAACTTTTTGCAGGCTGTTTGCTTGTTTCGTAGGCAATCATTAGGGCCATTTCCATTTTAGCTACTGCAACTGAATAACAATTGGTGGGGGTTTGTTCTTTTGTTCATTCTTGGACTTACTTGTGTATTCTTTGACAGTTTCTTAGAACTTCTTTGGTTTGAAATGGCTTTTAAGGATTAATTCTTAAATTTAAAGGATACATTTTGTGTATTATTATTGAAACTACTGATCTGTGTTTTCATTTCAACGTTAAATTTTATAACGAGCTTCGGAGCTGGCACAAGTCGACAACTGCTTGCAGTTAAATATAATATGCAGTACGCCTAATCAAGGTCAGGTCAAGGTCAAGGCAGCTTTTATTTCGTAGTAGGTGTAATAAAAGATGACCTAAGGAGAAAAAATTGTGTTCCGAATCCTAGCTAGCATCTAAGTATGACAAAAAGCTCGTACCTGACCTGTGAGAGTGACTGACCGAGATTGTGTTATTATGATCTTACTGCAATTTATCATTAGAGCGAATTCCGGTAACGCTACATTGAAGAACATAATATTAAATCTTCGTTCTATTTATAAATTCTCGTATGCTTCATTTCTATTTTCAAATTTTGTTCACCAAGGCTGAACCTTGGCCTTCGACCTTGATATATTTTCCTCAGCATTTCGAAGAAAAATCACTTTTTGCTTTAGCATCAATCAGCGGCAAGTTATCTGTGTTTCAACAGGAAAGTTACGCTCGTTAATTTTGTCGTCGTACGCCTCCGCTCCGATTGACGGAGCGATTTTCTTTCGTGTTGTACAGATGTCGCTTGAATCGTTTATATGGGAAGTTTTTTTACATTCATATGGCGTGCGAGTCAACGCTTCAACAATTTATGCAAAGAATCAGATTTATATCTTTTTAACACTAGCAATGTGCTGCTTTTTAACTGTGCAATGGCAAGGCGACTACTAAGTCAAGTGTTTCTTAACAAAAATGAGCTCGTTATTTTATTATTAATGACTATATGTATAGGTAGGTAGGTACTGCAGGTAGGTATTCATGTTCTAACCAAACTGGGGAAAGTGTCATAAAGTGGTTTGACAAATTCCCCACCGGGAATGGAACCCGCGTGTGCGTGTGTAGTGCGTCTGAGTCTAACGCTCAGCCAACTGCTGCGCCACGGAGACAGTTGAAAACAATAAATTACCAACACAAATCCAGCATTTAAATAAGCTGTTAGCTGTAATATTTGCACAAGCCCACGCTCGCTGCAGCGATGTTTACCTCTGCAACATTGTCAACAACACCAAAGTTATAGACAGTTCTACACTTTGTCCTCATGTTGAGTTATACGAGTATATTTAGTAGGTACGAGTATTCAAAGTACATTTAGAAGCACTCGAAAACGTCTAGGTTGATGATGTAGTAGATAGAATACAAGAGTATGAAAATAGTTATGAAACATGAATTAAGATATTACTGAAGTAGTAGTACATCGTTTTAAACCGCCCAAGTGCAAGTCACACTCGCGCACCGCGGGCTCCGTACAGAATATGAATAATTAGCGTGATGAAAATCATATTTTATTAGAATAAGTTGTGTCTGGCGAAAAACACGTGCAATTTTTGTTAATTTACACATTAAGAAACAAATAACGAGAGGTTCTGGAACAGTGTGTAATCATGAAATTTTTATAAGATATAATTAAAAATTAAACTTTCAGATCTATTCACATATTTACCTGTGAGATATTACTTCTTGCCAAATTTCATGCTTCAATGTCAATGGGCAGTTTTAGGTTTAAGTTTTGATTCCTTTTTCGTCGATAAATGCGTCTTAAACAGCTGCATATTTTTAATGCATTGACCTAGATAGCTTTATTTTTTTACAGCTCCAAGGGATGCAGATTTTTGTATTCAATATTAATTTTAACTTGACACCTGTACGCGTTCCTGAGAAAAAGGATATTGACAGGCGGACAACAGAGTGATCCTATAAGGTTTCATTTACTTTTTGATGTACGGAGCCCCCAAATTAACACATTTACATATTTCTGTGCAGATATGACACCTGACTCAGCATGCTGATTCATTGCAGCATGCAGAAGCACTTGTTTTTAGTGACGCGTGCGGATAAGTAAATAACGTAATTTTGAAAAAAAAAAATTAAATATAACTTCATCTGACCCCGAAAATCCCAATCTATAAATTTCATTAAAAACAATAGCCATTTCTGACATCTGAAATAGACAAAAAAATACTCGTTTAAATGTTTAACATAATAAAATTATCACAGTGAAGTAAGGTTTTCTCCAAGTTATCTTATGGATCTAAAATACAAATAATTAATGCGTTCAAAAAGAACTCAAAACCTATTTCAATTGCCTTAAAAATTTTGGTTTTGTTTATTTTCTCAAAGAGCGATCAATCAATTTCGATAAAATGTATACGGGACCACCTCTGAAGTATTCTCCATTAAAAAAAAAGAATTATCAAAATTGATTCAATATTGGTGGAGTTATCACGTACGAGTAACACACATACAGTATGCCCAAAATGGGTTACCACTTGGCTTGAATCTCACCGACTGGCTTTAATACCTATAATACCACAGCAAAACAATTCTAATAACTTGCCAAGCACTGTGATTATAGCATAGTCCACTAGTAAAAACTTCTTACTGTAATGCTACGGTTGATGGAGTTTAATGATCAGCAGTGGACTTTCCACTAAAAGTTGATGGACAAGATTAATTTAAGATCATTAACAATTTAAGACTCGCTATAAACTGTAAAATACACAAGAAACAGTAAATAAAATAGACTTTAAGACTAGGTTAACAAGAACCTGTTACAACGTTATTACACTTTATGAAGGGCTCTAATCTCCTTAGTGTTGTGCCTGTGGTTTATCGATAATAGCTTGTGGTATGAAAAAAAAAATGATGATTTTAAATATGACTTGACCAACTTCATTAGCTCACTAAATAATATAAATAGGTCATAAAGTAAGTTGTAGGAAGTCAGGAAATAAATTCGATGCAACTTTATAGAACGGCATTCAACCTCTTACTTTTCACACACATTAGAAAACTTTTTTCTTCAAATGGGACCATCCTGTAGGTAGTCATATTGTTAATTGATTTCTATGAATTAAACGGATGGTACAAATTAATTTAAAAGGCATGAAAACATTAAAATTACTTTTAAGTGTGTAAAAATCATATTTAGAGGTATAATCGGCGAAGTTATAGCGTAACGTTCATAGAAAATATACAGTCAATTTGAGAACCTCGTTTTTTTGAAGTTGGTTGAAAATTAACGAATAAAACCAGTAATGTGATTGAAACTGACCCAAATTCAATTGAAAACAGTGATTTATTTATATTTAAACATGGTCGCCAAACGTGTATTGTGGCTGCAGATAATTCATCCTTCAAAACGACTAAACATCCATTATATGAAACCCAATGACAATCAAGATAGCAATTGTACGGATATTTTACACAATGAAGTTGGTTATTAAAACAGCTCAATAAGCAATCCAACGGATTCTTGGCGCGAACTTGAAAAATCGTAATGGTGGTTCACTGCAATTTTGTTAATTAAATCGTTAATAATACTGTTATGTGTTTTTTGTATGTTATAATGGTGTGATATAGTGCAAAAAGTGTCATGGACGGTGTTATAATATCAATTACGCAAAATTGCAAGGGTGCAGTCGGCATATGGATTCTTTCGAATTATGGCTGAAACCAAGGCTGGCCTTTAAAGTTCTCGTGAAGAATCCAAAACAAGCGATAAAATGTACACATTTTATTGAGAAAGCTGAAGAAATGTCTGCGGCATAATTTATAACCTCAAAATTTGTTTACCTAATTTTACTCGTCATTGGCTAGATAAACACTGGTTAAAGCCATTATTCGCCAAAATGCAAACCAACTGCGACATATCGACAACTTATCCCATCGCTACACTATGAATTATATACAGCACAACACTATAAACTTGCGGATGTGTTCCCTCGGTGACCCGGCAAGATTTACGACGTACATATAATGGTGCCCTTCAAGGGTACGATGCATTACGACTGATATTGCAATTTTTTTTGCAACATATGGTGGGATATTGCGTGATTCAGCCTTCAAGGGGTTTCTATGGAATCCTTTATTATGACACGTGTATGTATTATCATAATCATGAATAACATACAAACATATATCACGTCAAGGCGCATTCATACGGGGCTTGTTGGAGTAGCGCTTGCGTCGCTTTCGTGTGGTACGAGTAGCTAAGAGCAAATTGTGCTTTGATGCAGCTGGTGACGGGGAGTCTCTGTGGGCAAGTGGATCAAGACCGGTCAGTGTGGTGCACCATTGGGGAGGCCTTTGTTCAGCAGTGGACAATTGGTTTACAATTATGAATTACTTCATTTCTGATGAACTTCCTACAGAGGTTGTATATAGCTCTGACGTTGGTAAACAACATTTCCTATTTCCACTTGGCTAGACAATTCGGAAGTCCCAGGTTCGATTCCCAGTTGGAGTACCTATCGGTACTCAGTTTGATTGGTTGGGCCAACTTTCTGGCCGCCTGGCTAGCTATCACCATGTTACCTAAATCTGCCGCCAAACAGCAGTGTTATAGCACTGTTGTGTTCCGGTATGAAAGGTAACTGAGCCAGCGCCTTAGCGCGGTTGAAGCTTATGTGTGCGCACGCTTACTATCCAACGGCCTCATCATCACTTACCATCAGGTAAGATAAAAGCCAAGTGCAAAAACCCATCATACATTTTAAAAAGTTATACTGTCAAACAACAGTATTTTTTGAAGTGAACAGTAGCTGAGACTTCTTAGAGAGGTGAGATGTGTAAGTTATCACCATCATCCATGAGGAGCTTTTCCATAATCATACGTGACAGGGGAATTGGTGATCATAGCAAGATGTTGTTGATAAATGGATAGAGCCTACAGTTCTCTCAGAGTTCTCCATTTACATCTCCCACGACAAGCATGAAGTGATACTAAATCACGCGGCTTTAGAAGTCCATGAGCATACCTCTATGTCATTAAAGCGAGTCATATGAACTATTTGATTCTCATAGCCCTTACTACGACAACAATTTCAGTTTCACTCAGCATCAAAGTGAACGACAACGAAATTTTAAGAAGGACCAAAGACAAAAACGTACGAGTTTGTACAAAGAAAAATGCCGTAACAACATTTATCAGCTATTAATAAAGGCATCACTACATTTGAGCAATTACACGTAGTCACATAGCTACGAGTATAGCCGTGTATCGATTCAGCCTTTATCGAGATGATTTATGGTCGGCCCCTCTAGCGGGAAATAATAAAGGCTGCCCACACATCAAAATACATGTAGGGTGACCATATTTGCCGTGTCATGAGGATACGTCTCCTCTTTATTCAATAGCAACGAGTATATAATTTAATTTGTTCGTCATTATAATATGTACAGTACAGTTTTTACACTAAGTTCATATATATCATATTTCATACAACGACACTGAAATGAAGCCGTCACAGCATGTGCTGTATAAAACTGCAACGCTGATTTTCAACAGACTTTAAAAAAGCAGGAGGTTATCAATTCGACGGGTATGTTTTTTTATGTTTGTTACCTCAGAACTTTTGACTGGATGAACCGATTTAGATGATTCTTTTTTTATTTGAAAGCTGGTACTTTCCATGTAGTTTAGAGGCGTTGAAGTCGGTTTCTAATTCTTTTTGAACGCGTTAACTTTTCAGACAAACTAAGACTGCTTTTTCAAATGTGTAATAATAATCAATTTTTGAATGATATTTGAAATATATAAAATATTAAAATAAAACAGGAACAGTTTTATATTCGTTTCAACAAATATCGTCTTATCGGCATTATTGATTAATTGATGGAATAACAAAATGTTTTGGTATATTATTGTTTAATAATAATTAAACGATATTCGAAACATAAATATTTAAACCAAACATTAACAGTTTTATAAACGTTCTACTAATAATACCGATTAGTGAATTTGGATGAATGTTTATCCCTAAAACGTTGTAACAAGATACTGCTTATTTCTCATCAAAGTACGTTTTCCTTTTTCTCGATAAAAATAAGTTTTAATGATTTAAGGGAAATAATGTTATTCCTATTTCACTTCGAGGAATTCTCGAATAGAAAAAAACAGGAGTAGTCCCGACCTGCTTTTCCTCCCAAGAGACACTGTACAATGGGCCAAACAACTTAACATAGACCTATAGTGAAAACGACAAAAATGACATACGCTTACAAAATCCACACTTGGCGGTTGAAACTATTTGCTTTGGCGGTTATCAAGCCTTTATTAATGTGTATAAAAGTAGATAAGACTGACCCGTTTTCCGCTTTAAACATTAAGCATGATTTAATATGTAAAAATGACACGAAACCGTCTTTTTTGGCAACATGTTTTACCTAATTACGTACAAATGCAGGTCCCAATTACCCGAAAATTCTTTTTATTCCACAAAGAACAATTTTAAATTCGAATTAGTCTTTAGTAACCCAAAGTAGGTTAAACTGATTAAAGCGACAAAATTCATCTCATGTCCGGTCCGTTCCAAACACGAAATCAACATCAAAACAAAGTCTGTGGAACTCAATAAAAATGTTCGAAAATCAAACTTTGAAAGCGTCTTCCTAATTTTAAACTGAAACTTCTCCTTCAATTGTGTACACATAATTCTCAAGTTTAAAAAGCTCTCTTCAATTAATTTAGTACGGAATAGTTTGAGAGCGCAACGAGTGGGAAACTTAAGTTTCTCTTTAATACGTACTCTTTGAAACTTTGAATTTGAAAATGATAACACTGCTAAAGTAAATGTAACGAGCGAAGAAAATAACTACTATTGCAACTATGAAAGTGTGTTTGTTATTTGGTGTGTAGTAATTCTTTCAAGAATCAATTTAGTACCGGTTCAGCGTAGGGCCAATAGTAAAACACTGACATCTGCTATTACTAACATGAATAAGCGTGTTGGTTATATTTAATCACCCCATTGAAAGCTTACCCGCTAAATATATCTTAGACTAAGGGTCATGGACTTTTATTTTCAGCTAAAAGTGAAGTGACATCTCTAGAACACGATTGAAAAAAACATATAAACTAGGTTAACTAAACGTAAGAAAAAAAACCTTTGCTATGTTTATACAATTTAAAAAGAAGTCTTTTATTTACACAGAAAGACATAGCTCTGAAATGGTTTTCCTGTCCCAAATTATGTTTGACACAATAAGAAGATTGAATTTAATACCCGCAATTTCTTTTAAAAGTCGTTCCCATGGTTACCCTAACCAGGAAAATGAATACCACTGCGTCACGATGAGACACTTTTAAATTTGGCCGATTTATAGACGTTGTTACATCTTATTTAATCGCTTTTGGTAGCGGTTCACGCAACGTTTCATAATAAATATTTCTGCTTTATAATCCTCAACTTTAAAATTATAAGAAAAACGCTTTGTGATAGGACCACCCCATTCCAACCAGCGGGTATCCACACAAAGCAATATTAATCAGGAGATAGGCAGAAGCATCTACCCAAGTAAAAACAATATCATATATCACCAATCCGCATGCCAAGCCTGGTGATTATGGCAAAACCCCGAATCGAATTCAACAGTGAACTGAATCAGACCGTAATTATGATTAATAACTGATACGTTTATTATGTTTTGCTATTCCTATAGTCCTTTACTAAATTTATTGTCATTATTAGCGTAAACCTGCGTACAAAACTCGTGCTTTGAAAACTAAAAATTTTATATCTTCTGATTGGATAGTCCGATTGCAATGAAACAAAGCTTGGATGTTCTCTTGAAATGTGGTTCATCTATGTACGTACACTGTTTTCATTATGATAAGGTAATTTAAACTTGATGCGTGTTCAGACAAACAAGAAGTGTGAAAAACTGTTTTAACATATTCAGTCATAATAAATTGCTCTTATTTACTATTTGTAGGTATCTTTAATCCAGATACTTTTTTACCCCTAAGATTTTGCTATATGTCTAGAATATTATTGCACAACTTTACTTTTTTTTTAAATTAAATTTTAAGGGTATGCAACAAGTTTACAGCCTCGTTGAGCTCCTATAATCCTTTAGATTGCACCATCATGTCGTAACGTGACCAATTTTATTAATTTATTTTATTTTCATGTATTTAAGGGAAACGTACAGTTTTAAATGACATACAAAATGATGTAAAATAATTTTCCAACGCACCACCAATTAAGCTTTCGCAGATTAATATATCTTAAACAGTTTATAATATAGTACAACATGCGATTTACAAAATTACAAATTTACATTTTATTATATATATTATTATACACATTTTACTATGTTTATTATTGTTATTGCCTGCAGGTGCAGTTGTTAAACCAATTTTCATGCTTAATTAGAGACCAATAGAAATGACTTTAGTTTGAATTTTTTTTAAATTTTTTTTTACTGAATTTAGTAAAGTTAAAGCAGGAGAATGTTTAGAAATGACCATGTATTTTTGACTACCATATTCTCTAGTAGGTGTTTATAAATATAAATAAGTACTACTCTCATACAAAAGTTAACTACTGTGCCAAATTGTAGTGAGGTTTTGAATACAAATAATAAGGAATATTAGTTATGACTCTCCCAACACCTACTTTAAAAGGATCAACGAGGCAAACAATAGGTGTTGTTAAACCATATTGAAATTCTCTTTTATAATTTACTGTTTTTCATTTAGGAAAGCTACTACGTTCAAAGAATGTAAGAACAGTCGCCTTTGATCTCGTTAACAGGGTAACATAATAGAGACGGTGCTTTCTCTAGAATTTTTACGTTAAACAAGAAATAAGTGGCTGGAATATAACAATAATCTTCTATATAAATAAAACAGAGTCGGGTTAGTTACAACATTCATAGCTCAATAAAGTCTGTACCGATTTTTGTGACCTTAGATTTTTAACAGAATAACTATTAAAACATGTGATAAATTAACTAGAAAAATTAATTCCCCCATACATTCACGACCTAACAGAACGTTAGAATGACTTGGTTTTTTGTAGATAGATAGGAACTTTTATCCCGATCGAACAAGTAGTTCCCATGGGATAAAAACTAAAGTCCATGCGGGTGCCGCCGCAAACAGAAGCTAGTTTATATTAGAAAGATTTTAATGATCATGAATTATTGTTCTTATCAGGTTTCCGTATGCTGTGAATCGAAACTAAACCTAAATATTATTTATTAAAATCTATGCTAATATTATAAATTTGAATGTTAGTTTTATTATAGTTTTGTTATATTGTAGTGTATTTTCTTACCCCCATTTACAAATAAGTTCTTTACCGACTTAGTATATAAATTATTTTATAAGTTACTTAATCTAGCTCCATTTTACATCTTATATATAAATAAACCCACAATTTGATGAAAGTATGAAATTAAATGTCGAATATCTGGAAAAGTTATCCTCAAACACGACAAGAGAACTGTGGAGGAAATTTTGAAGCCCTCCATTCAAACAGGAGTATCATGAAATCCTCCCTTTTGTGTACATGTCAAAACAAGGAACCTGTAAATCAAAGGACGAGGAAAAACACCGGAAGCCCATGTCTAATTAGTGATGTGCGAAGACAGTGCGTTAAGTAAATTATTCTTTTCTTTTCTTGTAAAACGGTGAGGAGATTTTTTACTATACAGTACAAAGTTATTTGTCGAACTATTATTTTGAAGATGGAATAATACATTTTTATCATAAAAGTGGGTGAACAGAAAATAAAATATCACTCATTTCCCGTTAATAGATTTTAACACATCTATGTAGCCTATTTATAAAACTGTGCAATTGAAGTCTGTTCATAACTATTTTTACCCGCGACGTTGAATGCATAAATTATAAAATAAAAATAAAAAGTATTTATTTTACAAAAAATTTTACATTTCACTTATAAGTATGTGCGTGTGTGGTGAGAGGGCGTGTGGTATGAGAGCTGAGAAGACGAGAATCATACCCAAGGAAGGAGTAAACCTGAGTTTTGGGTACTCTTCTCGTCTTCCGCTACAGCTTTACCAGTATCTGTATACTTATAAGGAGCAATGCACCCCATACTAGCCGAGGCTGTGTGATGGGGTACAGTGAGATGTTGTGGGACTGAAAGGAGTGTGTGTGATTTGTGCTAATGTGTGTTGTGTTGTAGAGAGTTAGTTTTATTTATTATAATGTCTACTTATGTGAGTGTCGTATGTGCTTAATCGTGTGTATGTGAGTCTTTTGCCGTGTAATGTACTAGAGTAATTTGTATCGATTTAAATAAGTAGAGCTTCAGTATCAGTGTACGATCTGGTTTGCAGCCAGCTCGTCATTTTCTTATTACATTCTCGTCTTGTGAGTGGATAGATGTTGACAGATCTGTTTGCCATGTTATAGAGAATGCCGCTGAGAACTGTGAAGTGACGCTTGGCGTGTGTGGTTCTGTATTTTATACGTGGGCAGACCATATAGGATCGTCTTTTACTTTGTGTAACATTGGGATCGTATGTAGTTAGCGCATGTTTCCTAAGTATGACATTTAACACAAACAGCTGGCGAACAGTAAGAACTTCTGTGTCCGCGTATAGGTCGGCTGTCGGGTACCGAAAAGGCTTCTGGGTCATGACTTTTAGAACTGCTCTTTGAGCTCTCTCTAATGGCAACATTATTGTTTTGGCAGCTCCACCCCAAACTGAGATACAATATGTCAATAAAGATTGACATAGTGCCAGATATGTCATTTTTAATGTTTGCATGTCTGTAACATAGCTGAGCTCTTTAAATAAAAATATTAGTTTACGGATTCTGGCGCCAAGAAGATTGATATGGCAGTGCCATGACAAGGTGTGGTCTATAAGTACTCCCAAATACTTGGTTTGAGAACATCTCTTAATTTGTGCACACTGACAGTTTACATTTTGCTGAGAGCATGTGTGAGCATAGAGCGGATATGTGGTTGACGGTGGCAGAGAGGAAGATTTAAGTGCGAAAGGGAGAAAAAATGTTTTTGTTAGATTTAATGTTAGTAGATTGCATTGGAGCCATTTCATAACTTGAGAAACAGCAGATTCTGCATGCAACTTAGTGTCATTCCAGTCAGATCCATGAATGAGGAGAGCAGTATCATCCGCATAAGTTATAATCTTACAATGTGTCAGTTGAAGTTTACAGAGATCATTTATATAGGCAATGAATAGAGTGGGACCGAGAATGCTACCCTGCGGAACTCCAAATGAGAGAGGTCTCGAATCACTCCTGAGCAATCCTATTTTAACAGATTGTGATCTGTTGCTTAAGAAGCTTATGAATATTTCCAAAGCGATACCTCTAACACCCATGCGTTCCAACTTAGATATAAGATTCGGTATGGACACAGTATCAAATGCCTTGGATAAATCCAGAAAAACTCCAAGGCATTTCGTTTTTTGGTCTAAATGGCTAACAGCAGCTTCTATAAGAGAAGAAACAGCGTCGGTGGTGGATACACCTTTTCTAAATCCATATTGGTTTGAAGCTATAATTTTATTGGATTCCAGAAAGTGTACGAGGCGCGTATTCAGAATTTTTTCCAAAATTTTTGACATAGTTGGGAGAATAGATATAGGCCTGTAATTATTTGCGATGTCCACCTCGCCACTTTTATGAATTGGTATGACTGTTGCTCTGTTAAATACTTCGGGGAAAATACCCTGTGCATAAGCGAGAGAGCATATGTGGGTTATCAGAGGGACCAATACATCTTTAGAGTCCTTTAGGACTCTGGCTGAAATCCCATCCCAGCCGACAGAGCAGTTGCTTCGGAGAGACATAATAACTCTTTCTATTTCAGCTTCATCCACCTCAAAAAGTGCCATGGAGCTGCCCTGATAGGGAATGATAAAGTTTTCGTAATTTTCTGTAACAGATTTTTTATTTTGTATATTACTAGCAAGTGATTGACCGATACCAGTGAAGAATTCGTTGAGTTTATTAATTGACTCTTTTGGATCTTCGCCTTTTAGGAGAGATTGAGATGACAGGCAAGAGGTTTTATTATTTGGGGAAATGTTTTTAATAACGTTCCAGGTTGCTTTAGCATTGTTTTTCGCATTTTCGAGAAGGAGCTTCAGGTGTGTTCTTTTTAACTTCTTTAGGAGTTTGTTTATGAAGTTTCTGTACCTTGTATATGTTATTTTTAGGGGTAAGTTATTTGCGTCTGATTTAAGTTTCTTGTGCATTCTATCACGAGTTCTGATGCATCGGAGCAGACCCAGTGTGATCCATGGTTTTATTATTTTTTGTTTTTTTGAAGATTTTGAATTATGAAGATTATATTTAATTATTTTAATTACTGTATAAGGCTTCATTCAAAAACTGTTGAGATACTGTCATAAATGATAGAAATATAAATTTTGGTTAAGGGGACACTGAGGGGAAAACCTTTTAAAAAATCGCAAATTTGGTTTTAGATTTCAGTCCACACTACGAAAACGACGTTGTCCGAGAGATATATTGGACAGACTGCTTTCCAAAGAAGTCAAGATTTTTTGAGTCCGTAATTATTTCTATTAAAATATTTAAATATATTACTAAACTACAAAGATCCTCGCTTATGGCTAGGAGCCGATGTTAAAAAAAAAGCGATGCGCCTAGGTAGGTGCCTAGTTAGTCACCACTCGAGTAAACAATACGTTTGCTCTTACGAGTATCAATAAGTGAAGGTCTTTGTAGTGAGGCAGCCTTTCACTTATAAATTATTCTAAATGAGATATCGTTACTGATAATATGACAAATCAACTAAATGAGGTACCTCATACTCGAACATCACTGTTCCATGTCACCTTTTTCCTCGCGGGCGCTGTTTCCTAATTGGGCTCTAGTGAATGATCATTCCTGATCAATTTGCTACCTGCAACAATATTTACCGAAATCACAAGCTAATTCAACGTAACTGAGGGCTACAGAAATGAATTAGGCGATTGGAATCACGTAAGAGGAAATTGCTAGAGAAAACTGTCGGAAAAGTTGTTCTGTGTAATACTGGACAATGACTTTGATGTTACTGATTCTTGCTGCCTTGTAGTGGATAAAATAGTCAATCCAGCATAAAGCAAACGGGTTGACGTCATAAATTTCACTTTAAGTAGTGTCTTGCATATAATAAAAACAACATATTGGTAGTTGTTGAAAAAATCTTTTTATTGTATTTTTACTTAGGGGGTAAAAATGGAGTCCCTACGTCAAATGGAATATCGTATAAAAGGGATAGTTTTCTACATTCTAAAGCATACTTTTGTTTAATGCTTTTTCGAATTTTGTTTAACCACCTCTTTTAGCTATTTGGAGTTATTATTTTAATATCCCCCCCCCCCCCCCCCCAAATTACCACGCATGATGATCGCAGTAAGTTTTGTTTGTCACATATATTCTGGTATTAGTTTCTAGATATTTTTACCCTAGTCGCCTTTTATGACAACCGCGAGGTATGGAGCATGGGGTGGTCTTATTCTAAGGTTGATACCACACGTGTCTAATACTTATATTAAGAGACACAGATACATGTGTAACTTTAATTATAATGTTCTTGTCGTTTGCTTCAATTCTATTCGCTGTGTTTTTGTTAAACGAGACTTTCAATTTCACGCTTGTCATGTGCACATTCAAACCAGATGTAACTTGAATTTACACACAAAAAAGGAATAAGAATTTGTGAACATGGTTTTAGTAATGTGATGAAACTTTTTCATTAATTTTAATTCGTAATTGTATTAAATTGAAAGGTTTATTTTGTTGCTGTTTAACAGAGATAAATATACAAGCGAACCTAACGAAAATACTGTTGCGAGCACGTGGGTTGAGATTGAAGTAAACACGTGTCTAAAGTTCCGGAGTTTATTGCTAGCACAGGTCCACAAACCAATCTTCAAAATCACGGGTCCCCCAACAGAGTGCGTCCCTGTCTCACTGGGTCCAAGTCTTCTGCACTGAGTCCCTAGAATCTACGTACGAGTTATTTGGCCCTACTGACGCCGGTCTGTCGCTACTGACACCACGTGACTCACTAGTAGACTAACTCTTTTTCACTTCGACTGTACTTACGCTCTACAACTTCTTCCGGTTTCCGTTTTTTTACTTTAAATCGCTGTTTACTTAGAACTGAACTCAACTGTCGTCGAGGCTCGGCCCGCGCCTATATACGAGTATACCCGGTTGTTTCAAGAACCTCCGCAGTGACCGTCAATTTTCGCAAACTTTTGTTTTACTTCAGGAACATTCTACATTCGGTCCGGATTTCGAGTAACTTTGCTACTCGACACGAAGAAGATAGATGGATTGGTCTCCTTTTCGCACTTGTCAATACTTATGTGATTATTCGAGAGCCTTCTACCTTATCTTTTGTTGCTATTCGACAAGAAGGAGATAGAGGGGTCCGCCTCTTTATTTCACACTCGTTCGAGAAGTTTCCATGCTACTCGACATGAAGGAGATAGGAAATCCACCTCTGTTTCATTATATCTAGACTGTTCGAAAAGCTCCGTGACGTGTGTAATTATTAGACTCAGTATACAAAGAGTATTTATATGCGTCTAACACACGTCTACGCAAACATTATACGATAGATAACGATTGTTTTTGATCTAGCTAAAAAATGAATATCAATTTGGCCTGCTTGTTTCGTTGGTAGTAAATTGACTTAAAAGTTGTTTAAAAGAAAACTATAACAATCAGTGCACATTTTTACTTCATAAATTTTCTGTATTTTAAAATAATAATTACATTCCGCAAGTGTGGAAGGCGTGCTACTGTGTTCACTATATATGTAAACTAAGTAATGCTCGTAGGAGTGGACCTCAACGACCTACGACGTAGTCTATCACTTTACTAGCTCGCCAATGCTCACGTGTGCGATACTAGTAAACGTCCGCACTCGCCCACGGCTCTCGTGACACTGTCAGTCATTGAGATTGACATTTAGCAAGCCAACTCATAGACATACGAGACAGTGTAAGTATGCTATGGCGCATACACTACTTTGCTAATTTAACTTTTTAGGACACATGAGTTGGCTTCATTGTTATTTTTGGATGACTTATCCGGGTAAATTTATTATACCTTTATTTATGAAACTTCACTTCCCGACTCTGTAGAAGTCCATAAAGCTATTATTAGTTTTTTTCTTGGTATTGCAGTTTTCCATTCAACATGGAAAAAGCGTGGTAGAAGCGTCGGTGTCGCAGTGGATAAGGCGCGGACTCTCAATATGAGGGTACCGGGCTCGAATCCAGCCGTGTACCTATGAATTGTTTTTCAATTCACGTACATTATCCGATTGCTTAACGGTGAAGGAAAACATCGTGAGGAAACCTGCATGTCTTGAACAGGCATGTGAAGTCCGCCGATCCGCACTGGGCCCGCGTGGTGGACTATGGCCCATACACTCTCTGTTGGAGAGTAGGCCTGAGACCCTCCATTGGGGACATATATAGGCTGTTGATGATGATGATTGCAGTTTTCCATTCAACATACTACTAAACATATAACAACCATTTCGGTGCATGTCTATATTTTAGTAACAATGGTATTACGCGATTTTGTTTGTGTGTCTTAAAATTTGAGTACCAACGCTTACAAGTGCCCTCCTGGTTTGTTATATTGTTATTTTTATGAAAACAAGGCGATCGTGCCTTGAATTTAAAAACGATTTTGTTTTGTTGAGGATATTTTTCTGTTAAAGTATCAGCGGCAATTACATTCAATTTGACGTTGTAAATATAGTTTTAAGGAGTGTTTTCAATTGATTTTTGTGTTAATTCTACCTTTTTTTTATTTATTTTCCAACGACTTCAAAAAAGGAGGCGGTTCTCAAGTCTACTGTATGTTTTGTCTTCAAAATGTATGTTAAGCGATAACTCTGCCAATTATGAATCGATTTTAATGTTTCTTTTTTTGTTTGGTAGATCATATTTCAGAAGTGGTCCCATATAAATTTTATCGAAATTGATTTAGCTCTTTTAATGAAAATTTACAAAAATCTAATCTGTATCCAAATAATGCTACTTCTACAGGTGAACATTTTATGGGATGAATGAATGAATACTATGAATTCTGTATACTTTTAGGGCAGTTGAAGTCGGTTTCTATTATTAACCACTAGTTAATAGCAAGGGTTAAAAGCAAGGTTGTTAAAAGCACTGTTCAACGTGAAACTAAGAGTACCTCTTGAAGGGCGTTGGTTATTTAAATATTTAGGGCTAGTATTACTTTACTAATTAAAAAATTGATACTACTAAATTTATAAGTTATTCATTGAAGTGAGATACACAATTTATTAGCGAAGTGACTTTGAATTTAACGCAACTGGAAGCTAAAAGCAAATTGCTCAGCAATTTCAACTTGGAAGCGTTTCGACGCTTTCAATTTCAAAACCTATTGGAACTTCGGCTAAGAAGACTAATAGCTGAGAGAGTAGCTACAGGAGATGCTAAATTAATTTATAGAACAGCGAAATGTAGTCAGCACTATTACCAGTTAATATTAGGGTGAAATCGTTCAGTAGTCTGTGGAAATCGCGAGTGTTCTTAGTTGTCGGTAAGGTTAACTGGTTAACAAAAGCCTCTTATAACGCCATGGTTAACATGATTCCAACGACAAGATTTGCCATTGTATTCATCACTATTTAAATGTTGCCTTGGGTGATATGAATGATATGATGAACAGAAAGTGAGTTTTTGCTATCTCTTGACGCTTATAAAGAGACAAACGATCGTGATGAAATTTGGTGCACACATATTATAATATCATAGCGTGGAACACAGCCTGTGTTTTTAACTCTGTTGAAACGTTCAAGTGTCTTTATTTCTGATGGTCACACAGCACAGATGAAGTCATAAGCTAAAATTAGTATTATTTTAAAACTGAAATCATGCAATCAACCTGCTATGACCTACTAGAATTATATGAATGTCTAGATAATTGAAATCCATTTATTTGTGGCTTAAGCTCATCACCGTCGCTAAATTTGTATAAAAAAACTTATTTTTTATCGTCTCGTTTGTTTAATTCTCTATTTATGTTCTTCTTCACCAATTCGTCACATTTTCATGCTTCTCCGCTTGAAAAACATATTTTGAAATAATGGTTTACATATTTAACAGTGGGTACTCCCAATTGTGTAAGCAATAAGCAACAGCTTTTCTAATCTACACTTCCATGATCAATAGTTCTGTTCCGTGTTACCTCTGTGTATTACAAGCGAGGTCGTAAATCGTAAACACACCGGCAAAACATACCGCTAGGCTGAATAACTATTCACGAAGGGAATCAAAACACACATAACGTTGCAGCTGTGAAATATACCGTCCTGTACCAAGATCTAGCAATATTGGTGTTTCCAGCTACAAACATAACTTTGTCGAAGGCAGTACACCGCAAATGGTTTCGTTTAGCCTATAAGCGTGAATGCGGGTAAGTCTTAGGTATTTTCTTGGTTACGGGGTATTGGTTCAATGTTGGTAAATTATTTCAATTTACTATGTTTATTTGAAGAAGTAAAACATACGATATTTCACATAAGTTCAGTAGTATTAGGGCCCAGTGGTTAGTGGTTACACCATTAGAGTGGTTTAGTGATCCAAAACTGGCGGGTTCGATTTTTAGTTTAGTAGTCCATCACTGCTTGACATTTTTTGTGTATGATGGGTTTGCAATTTGCCTTTACCTCAGCTTATGGTAAGGGACAATTGGATGGCAAGCTTGCGCACTGAGAAGCCTGAAGATAATGAGCGCTGTCTCTGCTAATTCCATACCGGAACGCAACAGTGCTGTTAACACCGACTGTTTGCCGTTAAACTGAGTTAACATGTTGGTAGCTAGCCAGGCGGACATAGAAAATCCTCTTCCATCAACCAAAACAAACTCACTGGGAATTGAACCCGGAACATCATTGCATCATTTAGCCACTAGGCCAGGGAGGCGGTTAAAAAGGCGGTTTGTTTTATTGACTGACTTATTGTAGGTACTGCGGCTTCTATTTTTTCATTGATGTATGTGTTGAGCGCTGAAGGCACTCAGACGGTTAAATTACATACAGCCATGTGTGTAATAGGTGACCCATGGTCTAGATTCTCGGCTTAGGGAGTTTTGTGATGAGACGATTGTGTAGAATCAAACACTGCTGGGCCAATAGCGGCTGTAAGTGCCTAAAGCGGCAACGGTCTGTATTTGCTGTCCCCGATGTCTGAAGCGGTGTAACTTACGGTTAAAAGTTTCATTCTAAATTTATCTTACATGGTGGTTCATAAAACATGACATACAATTCTGGTTTTACAATATGCAGTTAACTGTGAGCATACAAATATTAAAGTGAGAAATTTGATGTCAAAATAAATTAACAAAAGTAAAGATAACATTATCGAATCAAGCATTTAATAAAATGTAAATATGAATGGCAAAAATATGTCTAGATACAAAAATAATTAATTTTTTAAAATTCTTATATCATTTCTAGATCACATAACTTTTCAGTGTTTTCTCGACATCTTTTAAAAAAGAAAAGCTGGGTTTGTGCAGTAATTATCTAAACACATGACATTGAATAAAACTGTCACCTGCAGCATGAGTTGCGTAACGGCTATAGTAGCTTTCATTAAAGATGTACGATAGTGATATTAATTTCTCGTCATTACAATCCGAGGTCTTATTTTAAAGTAATTACGTATCCTAGTCAAGTATTCTATTTCAAAAGATTATGGTAAAGAAATTTTGTATGAAGTCGTTCTGAAATAACAAACTCACTTTTGCATTTATAATATTAGTATAGATTATTATTAACGATAATATTTTCTGGCGGAGTTGCCCGACCGCTGGGATTCGACGATGGTGCGGCTCTGAGTGCGACTGCACGCTTAACTGTCTGACGCAAGTCTGACGACAGCCGGTTGTAATCGGTGCAAAAATGACTCAAGACTTTCCGTATATATTTATTTCTCTATTCCGTGTGTGCTTTCCTTTAGGTTTTTATTATTATTATTTGCCTGCTACTAACACTAGTTCTTAAGATTTGTGTTATAATAACAGTTTATGGCCTCAGGAATAAACGTTTTCATAATTATTATTATTATTACCATATCTCGTCAACTGTTTTCTAGGAATATTTTTTTTCGTTTACTCAATGTTTTTTTCTGATCTTTTTATGATCAGTGTAGGACTCTATTTCTCGGGTAAAATAAGATATGGAATTATACTGCATACATTTTTATTAATATTGTTATTGTTATGTTATTGGATACCCGTTCATTATTTTGAATTTCCTGTATTTATTTATTTAAATAACCAACATTTCCTGCCCGTTTGTTCTTTTCCTAGCGTTTTCCTTCGAAATTTATGAATAAGCCCAAGAAATGAGCGAAGCGATAAACATAAAAACACACTTCAAAGCAAACATCTTCCTTTGTGTTAAGAGCTTTGTGAATGTTATTAGGGCCCATTTCATGTATTATGAAATAATTAAGCCCCCTCTACACTGTCTGTAAATTCGAAATCGATTATGTAATCGTAGGGAAATTAGAGTTAGAAAACTGGTTGAAGAGATTTCCTAAATAATATGCCAAGTGAGAGTCGGACTCTCTTTTTTTCTACAGCAGCAGCTTGTCCGCGAATTTATCCCCGTGTGCTTTAGAAATTATCTCATTTTACACTTTACTGGGACAAAACTAACCTATGCCTCTCTATGCAAAAAATATCAGTGATCCGTTCCTCCGTGAAACAGGGACGAACCAACAAATAAAACAACATTCTTTGTAGGTCAACTTAAATTGCGGTTGACAGATCCATTAAATTCTAGAGCCCGGCCACAAATAAGTAGTATTACCCGTAGTAATGCTAGTAAAAATTAATTAGAGGAAATTCAATTCCGAGTTTACTTTGTGCCTCAATGTCATTTTTTTGTCGTCTCCATAAATTGAAATCATAAAGTATTTTTTATTGTACAGAAGTTCCAAATCCAGCCTCCACTTTGTACACTATTCATAAAATTAAGAAACAATCTTTACTTACAAAGATTTGTATTTATTTTGTAGATTTTCTTTCTAAAAGAGTTTCATCCCTGTACTAAGTCGACAAATCGTTTCAATGTTTCCTTTGAAAGTGTATATAGCAATAAATCGAATTAATCTAATTACATAATTTTTCACAACTTTCGACGAGCGACGAGGATTATCTCAAGAACAATGTCTCGCTGAGCTTTAATCTATATACAAGACTGAAGCACCTAGTCAGACGACAATATATCGCTGGTATTCCGAACCGCTGGATGCAGGTGGCTCGGGACCGGTCGATGTGGCGTACCATGAAGCAGGGCTATGTCCAGCAGTGGACGTTTCCCGCCTGATGATGATGATTCCGAATTCCGTCGTGGACGTGCTTCTCTTGGCACCATACCTTCCACAGGCCGGCCAAGAAACAGCGGTTACACCAGAAAATATCGCTGTTGTGCGCCGAATGATACAGGACGACCGACGTATTACATATGAGCAGATTCGGGCTACTTTAGGGATTGGTATGCCTGCGATTCAAACTGTTTTACATGGTAAACTGGGTGTGAGAATGCTAGTTTCCCGCTGGTTGTCTCATAATTTGTCCAAAGAGCAAAAGGCGGCTCGTGTCAATTGGTGCCGGTCTACTCTGCAACGCTTCAACGGAGGAAAGTTAAAAGCTGTTTATAACATTTAAATTATTACTTGTAATAACGACGTATCCACCCCTGTATGTATGTAATATGTGCTGCCAACATTGCAGGGTATAATGGGTCAACGTAGTTAGTTTAGCCAATGTTGAACTTATACTACTATTACACGAGGCGAACATAAACTTGGGCACCCTTTCCCTGCGAAAGGCTGATCCTGCTTCGGCACGACGTATTGCGGAAATGATAGGGTGAAATTATATGGAACAGTTTTTGTATGCATTAAATGTAACTAAATGTTACTAATGATAGATATTTTTAAATTTATAATCATCATCAGCTGAGAAACGTCCACAGCTGGACATAGGCTTCATAGGCTTGACAGGCGTGAAGAAAATGGGAAATTCTCGTATGCACTCCAACACAAAGATCTGTAAGAATTATGGCCAACAGTGGACTAATGTGGCTGATGATTACATAACACTTTTAGTTGAAGACACGAATGGAAAACGAGGTGTCCCGGAATAACCACATTTTGTGGATTTAGGAATACGTTCTCTCTTAGTACATTAACTTGTATTTACAGAGCGGTTGGTTAATGTTCTGAGCGAGAAGATTGACAGCCAGTAAGTACTTTTCACGAGTATTCGTTTGACCTTGAGACCAACATTTAGCTGGTAACAGGGTGATTCTAGAAACAGGTAGAGGGAAAAACGTTTGTAACTGCTTTGAAATTAACAAGTTTTTGCTCACTAATTCATTTGCGTGGACTTTACGTAGAAATCATTTAATGGTTAAAATATACATTTCAAAGTATTTTATACATTATCATAAATACAAAAATTCTAGTTTTAGTAGTAGGTACTCGTATGTAGTTGTTTTTACAAAAATCTTTCTTTTTGTGGAAAGTAGGAAACGTCAAATGTCATTTTATTGCCGCCATCTTTTTTTGTATGGCTTATGTGTGCGTATATCACATCTCACATGGTAAACTGGCGTTAGGCCTAGCAAACTATGCTCGACGTCGAAGGCAGCTAAAGAGCTATTCAACGGAACCGTAATCAGAGTTTATCTGAAAACTATTGATTGACCCGTTGTTTACCTGTAAACTATTGGCATATTGGTGATCTATGAAGGAGGCTAATTGCCTGTTCCATTTGACAAATAAAAATTGTAATACATGTGAGTTTTGAGAAAAGTAATTTTTAAAACACACACACGTCAGTTGTTTTCATTTCTAAGGTGATCGAGCAGAAGCCTTTAATTAAAGGCTATGTTACAATAGTCGGCAAGTAATGAAGACACAACAGCTATAGTTTTAAAAGTTTCAAAGGGGTGCCCAGCGGGATCCCATTACTATGGCTTAGCTGTCCGTCTTGTCTGTCACTGGACTGTATCTTTTGAACTGACAAAAAAACAAGTTATGTTTCTCCACACTTTTACAATATTTAGAGAATAATATTTAATTAAAAGCTACAACATATTGCAAAATATGTCTTAGACTGAAGTGTTTACACGTCACCTTCTTCTAAAATATTTAGATAAAGCAGTAAAAAGTTTTAAGCTAAATCAATGTATTAGAAATATGCATGTGTGTGGGCAAGTGACGGAGTGTGTGTGGAACAGGTAGATACTTGTCATTTTCACACTGTCTGTATTAATATGACAGATTTCACAGCAAATATTGAAGAAAAAAAGTTACATATTAAGAAGTTCAAACACAAGAAGGTTCCGAAACAAAATAATGTCATGATGGTCTGTTACTTCTGACCCTGTGAATTGCTCACGTTTCAGAGTGGCTGTTTAGTTTACTGTATTAATTAATGCGATATCATACTGTTCTGAGCCAAACGGATTGAAATTTGATACAAGCTGTGACGTAATGCTGAAATTTGGAAAGTTTATTAAAACTTGATTCGGTATGCAAAAAAAAAAGTTATCCCAGTTCATCGGAATTGCACAGAAATCATTGAACTTTTAAATCATTTTGAAGCATGATTATTTGACCAAACTAGGCTATGACCTCTACCACCGTCAACTTTTCCGGTCCTACTCGTACTTATATAATAAAGTTGTTCGGTATGCTCATCTGGTCATATAACCACAAATTTATACAATCACGCTGAAGCATTGCCTCGCTATTACACAGTATTATACCTTCGCTAGGTATATGACTATTTTTTTAAATTTCTGTAGTCTCAACAACGCTTCTAAATGAGCACGCACTCTAAGCTTTACCTACAATTACGTGGGAAGGCCACTGTGATAAAAAATCTGGCCAAGTTAAGAAACTTTGCATATAAACGTTGTAGTTACGTAAACCACTTGTGCTCTACAGATGTCTTTCATCTTTCTTTCTTCGTTCTTCGATCTGTCATCGATTTATTTCGACAGTTGTCGCAATTAGTTTTTTACATAATCGTCCCAAAAAGGGCAAAGCAATCATCGCACGTCCAGACCAAAACGTCAGGAGTTTCGACGTATTCGCTCGGCATCCGATGCATAATAATAAACGGTATGCGATTATATGAATTCCTACCGTTCTCGAGTCGATTCGATTCGCCGTCATGTCTGAGACCTTTTTTCGTACGTGACCCGACTGTCGAATCGAAAACGAGCGTATTAACGATTATTTTACAACCCTAGGTTAATGTTTTAAAGAAATTGTCTCGGTCTGGAACCTGTATCGTCTCGGGATTTCGTAGCGATAGCGATAACACTGCAGTGGTTGGGTTTTCGATAGCTTTGTTTTGTTTTGTTTGGAATATCTTTTTTGAATTCTACAGTGTGCGGCCTATAATTGGGGCAAATATTAAAAATAAAGGCTCTATAGAGTATAAGTGACTTCTCTGATATGATTTCAAATGCCTAAAACCCATATTATTACACACAATACTTTTAAAGATTTGTTCCATCGTCAGTGTATTATTGCAAAACGATACTGTCGCTAACGTGTCGTCAATTGTCGACGAGACGCTCCGAGTGTCGCACGATGCAGAACAGGAAATCAAGTTGAGCGTAACTATTGTTTGCAATACATTGAATTTACGATTTAGTTTATTAGAAGTCATAACAAACTAAAGTTTAGATTTTAATTAGTTAATTAGTTGAATGATTCAATTACTGGTGACTTCATTAAAAAAAGTACATATTACTTTACAATACTTTATCTCCCGCCAAACTGAAAAACAGTTTTTTGTCGAGTAACGCTTTGTTTCTTATATAATGTAATGTACTTAAAGCTATTCACTACCTTAATAAGAAAAAAAATCTGTTTTAGCGTATTTAATTAATTATTCCATTATTTTAATATTTGACATATTAATTTAATTCGAGATACTAGTTACACTTAATAATTTGACGTCATTCATAATTGTTATTTAAAAAAATGGACTGATAATCTGCATTAAATAATTTTCATTTCATTTCATTATTTTTAAACTCAGTTTTGTTAGTTTTAGGAATTTCTCTCAGCCAAGCGAGCTGTTTGCTCCAGTTATTTACAAATAGTTTGAATTATGCTGTTTGCCTCACGACGTTTTCCTTCCTTCCTCAAATAAAGACGTACTAGCACTGTTCAGGACTGTGCCGTCCTGAGAAGAAATTCAAAGGTGTGTGTGAAGTCTTATAATCTGCACTGGACCACGTGGTGGACTAGCCCATACCTCTCTGTAGGAGAGAAGGACTCAGCCCCAGCAGTGGGAACATATGAAATGTTTAGTCTCAGTAAAGGTCGCGGGGAGTCGCTGGGTGCATGTGGCACGGGACTGATCACTTTGGCGTACCATGGTGGAGGCATATGTTCAGCAGTGACGTTTCTCAGCTGATGATGATGTCCAAGTATGATTTAATCATATTAATGGCACTGCCGTGGAATGCCGTTCTGTGTGCCCTAGGTTTTAGGTCCTAATGTCCCGCAGGTATCGTCAGTCACGACCCATGGAATATATATCCTAGAGATGAACATAAGGGTGGTACAAATACATTTAACATTAATAGTGACAGACTAAACAATAAATAAAAAATTTGGATGCTTAACTGGTTACCATTTGGTAATAAGTCTCTATGTCTGGTGTCAAATCACGTCATGCACCCGTACAAGGCATTAGACGTACCGTTGACTTTAGAGATCAAAGCTTTCCTTTGAAAAGTTTCCCAATGACCGCTCTGTAACCTGTTACTAAATTTAAATCTCTCTGGAACGGAACTTTGTAAAAGTTTGAAAGCACTTCATGGAAAGTCTGCCGGGTGATCTCTCACATATCCAACAATGGACTTCTGCAGACAGTTATGATAAAACACAAATATGCTCAAAAATAAAAAAGATTGATGAAAACCCAAAAAGATCGACACAAATGAAGTAATCCAGACAGAGGAGTAGCGGCGGCAGCTGTCATTCGCAGACGTAGACATGTCTGTCTACTGGAATGACAAAAGCTATATTGAAAGGTTGTGCCGTTTCATAATCGATTCAACCGAGACACTCGATAAAAGAGTAACGGAGGAGAAATATATTTTTGGTTAGTTTTCGGTCAATTTCGTTACCAAGTTGTACACGAGTGATATCTTAATTTAAATAATCAAATTATTCTACTTACCTACGATATATATCGACAAATATAATCGAGAAAAAAAGTCAGATTGCGAAAACTGGACAAATTATCGGATTATCATTATTGAAATATATCAAGAACTCTTTTAAACCAGCAGACAAAGTTTTTGACCTCAACACTACGGTAACGTTGGGATCCATCGGATTCAGAACCCGAAAAAATTACAAAACTTTCACCTTACCAAGTAATTCAACTTCCAAGGTTCGAAGTGACTTCCGAAATGAAACAACATTAAACTCGCGCCTGTTATCCCTTTCTCGGTAGCTGGAGACGAAGAAAATGTTAAACGCCGGTCACTGACACGACACTGTTGAAAAAAAAAAAAGATAAGTTGACCGAAAACATTATGCTCTTTTTCGAGAAACTACGAGTATGTAATAAGATAAATGGTTCTGTTAAATATTTTTGAACCTCTCCAATAGGAAAAGGTTAGGGTGTTCCAATGTTCGAAAAACAACAAAATATTTTTGCTTGTATAGCGTCAGGAAAAATGATTCAAACTTTTGAACAGCTTTTATTATTAATTAAAATTATAAAAAAACGCGATCGCTCGTTAAAACCCGATACAAGACTCCAAACACAAATTTTACATGTTATTTAATCATCAACAGCACATATTTCCATATGTTCTATAGTGAAGATTGGTAGAGTACACACACCTTTGATCTCAGGAATATGCAGGTTTCCTTGCGATGTTTTCCTTCACCGAAAAGCCAATGTTAATGTTTTTTACACATATATGTTCGTACATAAATTCCAAATAACAAATTGGAACTAATTGGTACGAGCCAGAATCGAACCCAGACCTCGATTGTTCAAGTACTGACGCTCTATCAAATTGAGTTACGTACCATGGATGTGTTATTTATTTTAGTGAAAATCTATTTAACTTTTTGACTGTAAATTTTTAGAGTGTAAATCCTAAGTTTAGTAATATCCTTTATTCTACTAGTATATTTATTTTACTATTACCAATTCCGCTGCCGTTAAAACAGCAAATATTGAGATTTAATCGAAATTTTGGTATGTTTCATGTTTGAATAACCAAGCATAAACCCGCGTAAATGCAGACATTTCAATTATGTAACAATCATAGCTGGAAAATTGTACAAATTGAAGTCAGAGCTGATATGAGTCGAAAGCATGACGCTAAACTCTTTCACAGAAATTCTTCATATCTTTCATTATCTCAATTTGGTTGGGGGTAGGGATGTCTAGGTATCTCAGCCTGGCTAACTATCAATATGTCATCAAAGTTTGCCGCCGAACAGCACTGCTAATAGCACTGTTGTGTTCTATTAATGTAAGATAAGCCGGCTAAACATACTTTCTATAAAACAGCTTTATTTTCGCTTAGAATCAGGTGAGATGAAGGCCAAGTTGCAAGCCCATCCTGCATAAAAGAACACTTCTTCCCATGACAAATTGTTGGTGACGGTCAACAACGTTAGGCCTGTGTATCACCGAAAACTTACTGCGATTACCAACATGATTTACAAGTGACGGTGATTGTGGCAAATCACTCCAATTCTTCGTGATGATTCGCTATGAGATAAGTTTACGCTTAGCTGTGGACTTTTCGCGCCTAAAAGAAAAGTAACGCAAGTATTTCCATTACGCACTTCCTTTTTATGTACATTTTCCCTGAGGTGAAATAATGATCTGATTATGATGAAATAAGCTGATAAAAACACGCTTTGGGATATTAAACTGCTGTTGCCAGAAGGTGAGTGTTTGAGAGGGAAACGTTTTGATACAAATTTGTGTAGACTTGAGTTGAATTCAAATATTTTATTTGGTGTTCCGTTTGTTTTCATTTGATCTTAATGAAGAAGAAAAAACAGAACCTAACTCCCTAAAAAATCTAACTTAACCTAACAAAACAAAAAATTGTGATGGATACAAACTCAATGGCACTAACCGTAAAATCATATCAAATACTAATTATATCAACGGACCAACAACGTTACAATGTGAATAGGTAAATCCTTTCATTTTGTTACGCGAAGGGTTTATATCTAAAGTATGCCTCATACCAGAATAATATTATTACGAAGATCTCTTTCCAACAATGGGTGGAACTAATCATTGTGTCATTTATGAACAATTCTTCTTCCGTGAGGAATAACATGGAGACACATGGCTGCAAAGGACTGAGAACAGAACCTCAATATTCAATTCAATATTACTTTATTGTACACCAATACAAGCTTAAGTTAAAAAAATAAAATAAAAATAAAAATGTACAACAGGCGGGCTTATCGCATACAGCGATCTCTACCAGACAACCTTTGGGTAGAGGAAATAAGTAACAATATTTGGGTGGAGGTGAGACAGATATTGATAGATTATAATTAAATACTTGAATAAACACATATGTATACTTATATAAATAATATATAATAATAATAATAAATTCAGACAAATTAAATACACGCTATTTTATGGATACAATACTACTAGTACATAGGATTACATAGGATTAGTTATTGAGAAAATGCGACTTAAGCTGAAACTTGAATGTGGCCATAGATTTGGCATGCCTGATAGCCTCGGGAAGGAACCTCGTTGTTCTTGAAAAGAAAAAAACTTGGTAACTGTGGTGTATGCTCCATAGCATACTCACACTGTCTCGTGTGTCACTGCGGTTTGCTTTGTCAAATGATCATTGCCAAATTTAAAAACCAGCAAGCGCTGTCGTACTTGCGCACCGAGGGTTCCGCACAGAATATGAATATTTAACATAGTGAAAATCATAAATAATAGGTAAGGTTACTACAAAACAAAGCTATTAAGAAAATGTAAGTCTTATAGAAGAACAAATTTAACTTTACACTTGAAATATTGAGATCCATTATATCTGTCTATATCACTATCAATAATCATTTGTAAATACAAGTTTATTGTCTTTAAAAAGCTATTTTTAGTGTAATATAATTTTAAAAAAGCAGTTTTCTTATTATTTCCTAAATTGGGCCGTAAGACCTTACTTCTTGTCAAATTTCAGGATTCTAGGTCACCGGGAAGTACGCATAGGTTTTGAATCCCCTACATACCAAAGGAAATGGTCTGGAAATGCGGCTTAAACAACCATCTCTTATTTATTGCGTTGACCTAGAAGTTTGATTTGTCCACAGTTCCAAAGGATTGCAAACTTGAGTATTTGATACTAGTTTCAACTTGATACCTATACGAGTTCCTGATAAAAAGGGTCTTAACATACAGACATACATAAAAACAGACTGACGGAAAACAAAGTGATCCTACTAGGGGATCCTTTTTCCTTTTGAGGTTCGTAAAAAACTAGCACGTTAACAATGGATTTTCAATTAGTTTTTCCTCCTTCATATTTGATTTATAGTAATGAAGTACATTGTACCTCGTTTTCAAATAAGTAAGAAGGCACTTTTCGAGCAAGTGGTAGTATAAGGAATATAAGATCTAATTCCCTTGTTATGTCTTTGTTAGGGCAAGATAAGAACTTTTTAAGGCAACAAGCTTACGGTACTCGCACACTAAGTTTGCCCCTCTGTAGTTAGCTCTCCGCAATTTCAAACATGTACACAGAGAATGTGTGTTATTTTCGATAATAACTATCCCTAGATGACATAAAACACTAGGACATTTATTTGCACCCGCTAACTTGCCTTGCCTCCTTATATTCGCGGTCTTTTGTGGCTAACTTCAGAGGGGCAAACTTAGTGTGCGAGTACTGTAGCTACGGTGGTTTAAAATAATATCAAATTGAATAGTTTGCTGACCTTCTTACAAGTGTGTAACATAAGAAAACATAGTCGTATTTCGCAGTGCCTTTTATGTACCTTGAATGATCCGTTCCCTATTAATATAAGCTCAAAGATGAGGCTTCCGTGTTTGTATGCGGATTGGTCATTTTGTACAGCTTTTCTTTTTGTTCTATATTCCCCCACTTGCCCCCCATATTGTTTCTCATTGGGTTAATCTATGGCATGATATTGATTGGTCCCTTTTGTGTAATCGACTTATATTAATTGGGTTTAATGATTGATTGCGTTTGATTGGGAGGGACGTGGTATTTTTGTGGTCGTACAAACTGTGTTTAGGATTTATGTGATCAGTTGCTGACGTTGACTATTTGAGCTTTACCATTGACACAGATCACCAATCTAAAGTGTTAGAGGTGAGGATAGTTGGAATATATTTTTTTAAACTCAGGAAAGTTCTACGCTTGACCACAATCTCACAGGCCTTGGATACAAACGGCCTATAGTTTAAGGTTTAAATTTTTCGTTGTAGTCAAGAAATTCATTACTAAATTTACTACGCAAAAGGGAGGTCAAATCGTTATTGTATTCCAACAAGCATAAATAAGTCCCTCATTAAGTTGAAACTTCTACATGTCCACTCTTCAATTCTAAAATATTATCACTTACCATCAAATAATTGTTTTAAATTTTACAATGGGATAAAACCTCAGTGTACAATTAGGCATGGAAGGAGACAATAGTGTTACGTAACGTTACGTTTAATTACCGAATAAGTAACAAAGTTTGTTTACATCTGAAGTTTTTTCTTATTTCGCAGAAATTAGTTTTAGATATGTATTAAGTTTTCACGCAATATTTACTTAAAATTCTATTGTTCGTATTTATTTATGATTTTTCGCATTGTTTGCTTCAGACATCGTTATCTCTGTAATCTGTCTCTCTCTATAATCTTTTTATTGTTGATATTATTTTTTGGATCATATAATAAAAACGCGTTTTTAACGCACAAATGAAGCCTTTTCATTTCATACCCACTTGACCTAGCGACTTTCCTTTGAAATGTTAACCACCTGATTTGGGATCTGTTCCTTATCAAATATAATTTATTACACTTGAAGCACCAGTATGTCAAAATTGCGACGATAATAAAGACGAAACAGTCAATAGGCATGAATGTAATGTTCAGATAAAAAATTCCCGCTGCTTATGTCTATAAATAGCAAAGAAACTGACCTTCAAATGAACCGAACCTCGGGTGCGCAATTAAAAATAGAACCGACTAAGTTCCTGTCACACCCAAAAGGTCCTTTATAGTTTAAAAAGAAAATCCCATTAAAGAGAAGCAAAGACGAGTAATTTGTACTCCATAAACATTGTCACATAAAAAAAAAACTCGAGTGATTCCCATCGCCTCGGGGACATCAATCCAACTTTTTAAATTAAAGCGAGTAAAGAAACTGGGAAATAAGTCCGAAATGAAAGAAACACACTGAGGAGTTTGCGAAACAATTCGCAATTTTATGCGGTGCTTGTTTTTAGAGCCCCTCGGATTGTGTTTTATTGTGTTAAGGTGGGCCAAATAAAATTAACAGCTTTTGCGAAGGCGTTACCTTTTCATGAGAGTGTCTTAGAGTGTCTCAGTTTACGGAATAGCTTTCCGAATTGATACACCACTTGACTATCTTAAATATATGTTTATTGCGTCATAGCCACTATTATTTAATTTAGTGGGTCATGAGGCTACACTGCTAAAAGTGGTTGTTCGCTTCCCGTAACTAGTGTCACACTTAAAGGATACTACTTATGTAAACAACTCAAGCCACACCTTCACTTCAAACGTAGGAATTTAAACCACTATCCACTTCAAAAATAGGCTTGTTGACCTGCTATCCACTTCAAACACAGACATGTTGGCCCACTATCCACTTAAAACTTAAACTTATTTACTCATTATCCACTTCAAACATAGGCAATAGGCATGTTAGCCCAATATCGACTGTTGAATATATTAAGTGGGATAATCATTACCTGGATAATTTAACTGCTGGACATAAGTGCCCCATTCCGTTATAATTTATTATATAACTTAAAAAATTAAGTCAAATGACTTTTCGCACAGGGTGTTCGTTCAATCAATCCTATTTTCGTAATGCGATAGCTAATTCCTTTCATTTTAAGTATAGAAGCGGAACAGGTTTTCTTCAATTTCAAATCTTCAATTTTTTAATTTATTTCTAACTGAAAAATATATGAGAAAACCCGCTATCTTTTTAAGTTCGTCAGACCAGCGGGCTGGAGGTCGTCCCATTCCGCGTCTCCCGGTCCGAGGTCTCCACTCGAGAATCTTTCTGCTCCATCGACAGTCTGTTCGTTGACTGATGTGGCCTGCCATTGCCACTTCAGCTTGCTTATTCGAGTAGCTATGTCGGTCACCTTTGTACGTCAGCAGATGTTATCATTCCTGATTCTGTAGCGCAAGGATATTCCAAGCATAGCCCTCTCCATCGCTCGCTGTGCAACTTTAAAGCGGTAAACAAGCCCCAATGTGAGCGTCCATGTCTCTGCTGCATAAGTCATGACCGGGAGAACGCATTGGTCTTAAGGCATTGCGGTATACTAGACGTAAGGATAAGGCAGAGTTTTCCAAATGCAGCCCAGCCTAGCTGGACTCTGCGGTCTGCTTCTTAGCTGAAATGTTGTCTACCTGGACCTTGATTACGGAACCTTATAAATAAGTGTTGCCAATGAATAAAACTGAATCAGTAACTCGAAGTAATTATATAAAACAGAACTGTTGAAATCAATGTAGGCTAACCGAAAAAACATCTTTCAATTGTACCCACAAGCAAAAGCAGTTCTAGTTAAAGTTTGTACGACTTTCGTAATATAAATCCCTCAGAAGAGTTTATGCGTAACGAAATGACAAATTACCCGGAGACATTTAATGTTCCCAAGAAAAATCTAGCTTCAAAAATTGTTACTGACCTAAATAGGAACGGGTATTCACCAAGGGGGACATTCTAAAAAGACTTCAAGATAACAAAGACGACTGCAATTGCGGCTGAAATCTCAACATCCATCTCAACAATAGCCTTCGTGGGCAGCTGAATAGAGTGGCATTGTCGCTAGGGGAAAATTAGCTCGCCACAGATATCTGATGAAATTTTAATAAGGAGAAGGAGGACATGGTAAAATTGAGAATTAATACGGTTTTTAAAGTAATTGGTTGATGTAGGTTATATTTCATTGTGCTTTCCCGAAGCGTTGAACATCTTTGGAAGATTTCCCCCCTCACAACCCCCAATATTATTTAATTTAATTTAAAATCGGTATCTCAATTTCGACAAAAAAAATTTTTTACGTCCGCCAGGCAAGCAGCATATTACCTAAATGCCGCCAAACAGCAGTGCTAATGGCACTGTTGTGTTATAGCGTGGAAATAGCAGAGGCAACGCCTCATTAGTTTGATACTTTTGGATGAGCCCGCTTTCCATCCAAAGGCCTTAGCGACACTTACTCTCACGCGAGATGAACGCCAACTGCAAACCGATTTTACATTTAAAATGATAATAACTAAAACTATAACTCAAATCACAAATTTAACAAAATAAATCTGTAATTAAACATCATTAAATCCATCGTGGCTGGATATAAATTGGAGATGAAACCATTACCCCATTGTTGAAACAGTCCATTGCAACTCCATTATAAAGGCCATCAGTGGACAGGCATTGTCTTCTTGTCGGGACCACCGCCTTTGTCCAGTAGACTCTGCTTGAAAGTAAAGCTCAGTGTATACTATTAGCTACTAATTTAAAAAATATATAAATTTGATCAAAATGTTTAAAATTCAGTTGAGATTGTTGAGATTTAAAAAACCTACTTAGTGTAAGTAGGCGTAAAATTGGTGTTTTAGTAAATTTTCAGATTTATGGTATGGTACCCTGGTACCGCGGGGCCTCGTGCCGGACAGACCCAATTTTTATTTACCAATCTTACTTGAAAGTACCGTCATCAAGAAAAGCGTTATTTGCTAGCTTATATTTTAGCATTTATAAAATCAAATTTTTAACCAAAAGTGGTAAATTAAGCAATCAAAATTTCATACAAATCAAGACTTCGCGTATTTCATCTGCGTATTTCAACAAAAAACTTATTGGGTGAGCCGATTGCAAGCGACGAGGTACGTCTAGTTACATATACCGTTTTAGCGATTAAAGAGTGGTTTAAGCGTAATGCGCGTTCTGAGAAACAAGAAATATATTTTAAAAATTTACATATTAAGTTAGTTATTTTTAATTGACCTTCTTTCTAGATATCTTCAATGTACAACTTTTTTACATTGCTATTTTATTATATGTATAGATATAGTGTAGACTTCGTCGCATCTAACTTCTTAGCTATGAGTGCTTTATGTAAAGCTGGAGCCACACGGTTTGTCAACCGACATAGGTCAGCCCTGTAGGCGCGGACTGATCTACTAGAAGACGGGCCGTGGGGGCCTCAGCTAAAGACACTGAAATAATAATTACAGGTTACAAATAAATCCATAAGCGAGGTCGTCCGAAACCTCTTAAAATTGTACAAGATGTAATAGAAACTATTTTTATAATGAAGTATTAAATTTAGAGAAAAAAAATATGCGGTATTTTCTAATGAGGTTAATGAGTTTTATCGATTGCGAAAGAAGAAAAGTTCCTAACAAACTGACTTGCGACACAGCGTGCGTCATTGTGAACGGATCCTAATCAAGAATGGAATCTGACACTCTACGAATGCCTTGAATGATATGACGTCGTAGATTAATTAAGCTAGTTTCATAAGTTAGATACCCGTACGGTATTTAACCGTAAAATCACGATCACATTTCAGTTATTTGGTTGTTATTTATCGCTAGATGGCGTAAGTAATACTTTTAAACGCACTTCTCAACAAAATCACGCTTGATGTATGGAGCCCCCTTAAATATTTATTTTATTCTGTTTGTTAGTATTTGTTGTTATAGCGGCAAGAGAAATACATCACCTGTGAAAAGTTCAACTGTCTAACTATCACGGCTCATGAGATACAGCCTGGTGGCAGACAGACGGACAGCGGAGTCTTAGTAATAGGGTCCTTTTGGTTACGCTTTGGGTACGGAACCCTAAAAATTAGCATTTGCTGCTTGGCGTAGTGTAATAATTGTATCTGAAAATAGGACGATAGGAAGTATTAACATAACCATACAATTTATTCCCGTTGGTAAGAGATGAGATCGACAACTAGTAATGTGAAATATTGAAATCATTGTAACTCAAGCAAACTTAATTGCAAAACCAGAAACACGAACTGATAACGAACTCTTACAGTGTACACTATCTGAATAAAAAAAGAAAAGAAAAAAGAAGTAGAATATCCTTTTTGTCCTTCAGTTGAACTAGAAAAGTCTACACTCCTTTGGAAAAAGATTTCAAGATCCTCGAATCCTATTGCCTTGAAAGGAGTCTGTATTCAGATAACGATACCCTGTCTTTTCTTCCCGTCCAATCCTCTCGTCGGCATCGCATCGGCAGGGCGATAACCTCAGCCCATTATCGAGAAGGGACCCGTCAGCTGTCGCGGGCTGATTACTTCCCGTGTTGACGCCCCTAGGTCTGAGACTAAAAATAATTTATGTCTGATCATGTAAACAATGTATCAGAAAATATGAAATATTTTACGCTCTGGACCACCCTGGTGTTTAAAAAATTGACTTCAGTTGGCCAAACAAAAACACTGTAAAGTGTTAGATGACAAAGCATATAAAAGCGGTTTATTATCACAAACCACACTAGTCATCACAATGCATATTCGAGTCAGATTCCAATCTTTATATTGAATTACATAAGCCTATTTAACTGTGCTATCTACAGAAATTCATTATACTCCCCGAAATGGTCAAGGAAGCCATTGAAATAACTAAATTCAAAATTTTCATTAGGGACGATAGATACAAACTGTCGAACATGTGGAATCCAGTGATTAAGAATATATAATGCCGGACAAAACGCAGTGACACAGTGAGTGAGTTATGTCAAAGTGAGTAACGATAGTAGTGCGTAACAACGTAAATAGGACTACCCACCAGCACGACTTTTACTCCAAAACAATTCAGTTACTCCGTGATCACGTCGCTTGTAACAACAACGAAATATTTCGTATAAACTCGTGAAATACGAACCGTGGTAAGATCCCTATAAAATGTAACAATATAAGTATGACAATAACCACGATAAATTTAAAAAACGGCCAAGTGCGAGTTTGACTCGCTCACTGAGAGTTCCGTAAAGAATATGGATACAGAAAATTTGGAAAGCCATGAATAATATACACCGAACAATCCTCTAACATATGCGCGATTTTCGTTCTCGATTTAGTTTTGCTAGTCGTCGCTAGATGGTGCACATAATAGATTAAAACACACGTCTTAAAAAATCGCGTTTGTTGTCTTACATATTTACTTCATTCTGTTGTTTTTTAGTATTTGTTGTTAAAGCGGCAACAGGAATACATATACTGTGAAAATTTCAACTGTCTAACCATCACGTTTCATGAGATACAGCCTGGTGACAGACGGACAGACATACGGACGTTGGCTACGCTTTGAGTACGGAACGCCAAAAATTACGGATGCAAAGAGTTATTATGAACGATGAAATTATGCATGAACAGGCCTGTATTGGTGCATAGAGCCATGTGTCTAGTTAGTTATTTAGTCTAAGACCGGGATCGTATTGCAGACGTTCTGACGTCACATATAATCCGTTCGATTGAAATAGACGTCAGGGTTTAAAACGACGTTGTAATTTTTTCATGCAGTGGAAAGGTTGACGAAATACCATCATTAATTTTTAAATTTAAAGTTTGGGCTTTTTTGTGTGTACTCTCCGAAGTGTCCTATAAATAAATATGCAAAGGTTCTCCATGAGAACTTTAGTTCTCAGATTGCTGAATTACAGACTTCACTTTCACTTCACTACGGTTTTCACTTTTATTGGTTTTTTCATGTAACTTTTGTAGTGTCAGCTTTTTTATGTTTTATTTATCTCACCTAGAAGTAAGCGACAATGAGGTGCTTTGAATAGAAAGCGTGTTCTCCCATAAGCGACAAGTTAACAAGGCGCTGTGCTGCCTCTAGTGACTGGATCTGTGTTCATTTGTCGAGAAACTTAAGTAGGGGACACGGTGGTAGCTAGCCAGGCGGACAAAACAAATGTCGTACCACCATCCAAACCGAGAGAGATACAACATACTGTGAATCGAACCTGCAACCTGTGAGTCCAGCTATGGCTACACACCTGGGCCACGTTATCAGTTTGTTTGTAAAGATATTGATTGATGCAAGAAGTTACATTTCACGACAATGTTAGCCGATTGCAACCACCGTTTATAATGCAATAAATCGACTTACAATCGTAAAGTTCGTCAATTCTGTCAAACACTTATTACATCGAAATTATAAGGTTTGCTATCCACCTCGAAACCTTAGCAAAACAAATAAAAACAACAAAACATAATACGTTTACCTCTCCTAACAGTTCCCAATCATGTCTAAGGAAATGTCAAAAGCCATAAACCTAATTCCACGTTCTGCAGTGAATCTGGTTTAACCCTTTTCAACTGCGATTTGTTTCGGATCGACTTTCATGGAATAAAAAAAAATGTTTTGGCAACATGTCAGCGCACGTCAGACTAGCAAAGCGTGTCTCTGACGTGTTGATCGAAACCATTCTGTTGCGGTTCACTGAACAGAAGCCGGTGAAGGAGTGTTTTGATATGTTTTTGTAGGGAAAATAAAGTCTCGCTAAAATGTGACATGTTTTTTCGACAGTTTCGAATAAATACAGAGAAATATTGAGTAAAATCGTATAAGCTTCGAACATGACTGTTATCTGTATGTGTATACTATTCGTAACGAAATATCAAAGAATATGAGTGGTTAGGATACTCTGAAACCAGTGCCAAATTACATTTATTCATATCATCTGTCAATTTAAATATCCGTAAATTCAACCTGTAATATAGACAAACCTAATCCAGTGTTGAAACTAATAAATAATAATTTTATCATGAATTCCATCAATTCTTTATCAGTTTTAGGATTATTATAGTAATAATAATAAAATATATTTATTCCGGCACACAACCATCATATTTACACACACATACACACAAAATATACAATATGATATCAACTTAAGAGGCTATGTTGGGAAGACCACGTGGTCGGTTTCAAGGTTGCATTGTTTTGTAGCTGTCCCTCTCCGAGCCCTATCCTACCCGAGCGCGTACGGTGAGACAGCATACATTACGCGATGTTATCCACCCGTTATTTGGATGTTTCGTAGTCCAGGGATCATTTGAAGGATACAGTATATTATGTAACCATTTTTTTAATACAATATACTAATGAAATTTCAGATGTCGGTGGTTTTTCCAAATTGTTCTAAATTGATTCATACTCTTGTAAATCAGGGTCAAAGTTGGGGCTTTTTATTACCGAAAAAGTGACGCCATGTAACTCAAGAAGTATATATTTAAACGAAAATCTGACTGACCACCGACACAGATATTTGTTTCTAGATTGTGTCTTGAAAATTTCATAGATTTTCATAGCTTAATACTTAAAATATGACTGGACTACGTTTGTATGGGCGCTTTGACAATAGCATACCCTCTTAAGTCTAGATTAGGTGATTGGCTCGTGGCTTCGGGGCCACTCGGCGACGCTTTGTATGAGCAGGTGGCGGGAGCTGCCCACGCGCGTGTTGAATGCGGCAGAGCGCGCACGCAGGAGGGCGGGAAAGGCGTGCGCCTGGTAGGCAAGTTGTAGGCAACTTAAAAATTGCGCGGTACGCATTATTATATTGAAACCGCGTGGCGCTCATTGCTGCCTTCGTGTGGTTCGCCCACAGCTCCACGGTGGACACATTCGTGCATTTATACACATCCGTTGAAAACCAGAACCCCTATAAAATCACTCTGGTGTTTGTGTTTGTGCCCGTCTGTAAAAGCTGACTATTTCAGCAATTACTAATACTATCGATGTTATATTTGGAACAGTTATTGGAATTGTTGATATTTATTTAATTTAAAAGTAGGAGGCAAAGGAGACAAACGTCACAGGAAAACCCTAATAGTCTGTAACTAGTAATTTTTTCAGGAATTATCAAATAACCTTGAACAAACTTGCTTATGCGATAAGGGAATGTTTTTTCTGAGCTATAATATTGGTCAGATTCCTTTCCATGAATTCTACTCACACTTGCCTAGTTTCACAACAAATAAAACAACCACTTGCCAGGTAAAATCAAGGTCTTCCAATAAATGTTTTTTAAAAAAAGAACTATATAATTTATTAAAGACTAAAAATTATTACTCAATGACGGAATACTTTAATGACAAATTATAAAATTTGGCAATATCTAATATAAAATATAAAAATGATTAAATTTAAATAATTATAATAAATTCGGATAATTTGGCATTCTATTTTTGACATTTTAAATTAATTTGATCATAATTTGAGTTTTGTATATTTGATGCAGGGCGAATTTAGTTTTAACACCTTTGTACATGTGTGACATGCAAATAAATGAATATGAATAAAACACTAGTAAAATTAAAGCCAACCTTCCCACTGATATATTCCCAACAAAAGAACCAACACAGGACTCCATGAAATTAGATTTATTCACCATTCGCTTCGATAACATTGGCATGTCAGACTGATTTCATAGCACCCCCCATACCGAAGTAACACAAATATTGGACGGTTCTTGGAAATTCTTAAGAAATTTATTTGAATAAACAAAGTGGTATTGGGAATGAGACGTGTCCGACTTCCAGAAAATGGAAGTAGCGCAGCTTCAGAGGTTTTTTAAAAGTCAAACATATAATTTTCATGTACATTGACTTAAGTTCAAGATACGTGTAAATGTTTTTAACCACTTCCGTGACCAAATAGCTAGTACACATATCAAAGGCTATGTGCAGGGGCCTACAGAGTATTTGGGCTATAGTCCACCACGCAGGTCCAGTGTTTTTCATATGTGTGTGTGTAGGCTTCACACACACACACCTATTAATTTTCTCTCAGGGGTGTGCAGGTTGCCTCACGATATTTTCCTGTAATGATTTTTATCATCCTCACATAAATTCCAAATGACAAATTGGAACTCATTGGTATGCGTCAGGATCGAACCCAGAACTCGATTGTTCAAGGACTGACGCTCTACCAAACTGAGCTACCATGTCTCAAGCGTAGCTATTACACGCATAAACTATACGGATACGGTTATCCGGGTCAATACGGATATCCGGGTTCGATATATAAGGTATAATAAGTTAGTGGTAGGGCATTTCCATGTCTGCCTTTTTGGCTACGACCATGTTACCTAAGTCTGTCGCCAAACAGCACTGTTAATAGCACTGTTGTGTTACGGTATGAAAAGTACCAGATCCAGCGCCTCAATAGCTTCAGGCTTCTAGATGTGCACGCTCAACATACAACGGCCTCAATACTGCAATTTTAAACAGGCTGACCCTTGAAATGTAGTCTATTTAATGTATACTGAATCACGAAAATCTGTTCACATTTGGAAAGTATATGCAATAACAAGGAATTCATCAATTAATGTTTTATTCTCAGTGTAATATTTTCTTTAAATTAGAATTGTTCCACCCTTGCAACACGCTTTGCTGGCAGATTGGTGATCTCATGTTATAGTTTTCTAAGTTGTTGCTGCTTCATATTGTTTCATAGTTGACTTTTAGACGCACACAGGACATGAGATGATCCTATTCTAAAACTAAAACCAGATGGGATTCCATACTAATATTATAAACGTGAAACTGAGTTTATTTTTCTTCTCTTTACGGTGCAGCGGAGAGTCACAATGACCGGGACAGGACTATGTCATTTTTTATCATAATCGAGCAAGCATATGTCATTGCATATTCCACGCATTTTCTATCAGATGAATCCAACCGAAGACCCGAAACCCGAAGTGAATGAAATGACCTAAAATTAACTGCATTTCGATAACGATTGCGATAGCGGTTCCGTTCAGTGACGAACCGAACCGGAGCACCGGAGCAATGTGACTGAAAGACCGGATGCGATGCAGTCGTATCCGGCACTCTGGTATCGGTGTTCAACGTCAAACTGAAGAACCTAATCGATCGATAGTTGCTACTTTCAGAGATGGGTCACGGAAATATATGATAAAAGTTTCATACTAAATGACACGTCCCGCGAATGTATAAAGCCCTGGCCTGGACTTTTACACTCGTAATTTTAAACAGTAATTATCAAATTTAAGAGATTTAACAACCATTTTGTATAATCTGGTCTAGTCTATTTGTACAAAAACATAAAAATGCATCAAACAACAACAAAAATGGCGTCAATAACATTGTTGACAACAACGTTGTCAGTTAGTACAAAAATAATGATTTCGTGCAATTAAAATAAAAACAAAAATGATAATCTTGTATATTTAGATTACTCCTTTATTTGTAAAAAGTGTACAAGTGATAGCCGAATTTGAAACACCTCTTTTATTTCAAGATAGGATAACTGACTTTGTGCAGTAATCAATTATAAAAAGGACATCGGATTATTATGTAGCAAACGGAGTTACATTAAAATACAGCTTCATAGGGAATCACAATTTTTAATTTTTACACACTATATTTGATTATTCTTCAAAATGCTATCTAGGGATATTAGCTACGAAACGGCTATTGTAGTTGACTATGAAGTTACATAACTAACTCATTTATGAAACTGAATTAAATTTTCGCATTAAAAATATACAGTGCTTTCAGAAATCTTGTTTCATTCCACATAAGTGTGTCGTCAAACATGACACATTTCAAAAATGCATACAAACTGTTTTCGTTTCATTCATCGCAAAAAAAACTGTAAATGCCAAATGTGTGTTCAAAATCAGCGCAACTAGAATCCGGTAATGAAAGAGTCTCACAATGAGACCGCTCTGATTGCTGACTCGGTTTCCATCGCGCTCAGCGGAATTCAACATCGAGTTTTCAATGAATTTTTACTCTACGTAGATAGATAGGGTAGTCTGTGAATTTAATTAAGGCTTAGATTTTCATTCAATTTAAAAAATCTTAAAGCTAGTTTACAAACTATATACCAATTTCATTTCTGATCAGTTTTCCATTAAGTGACTATGTACGTCATGTGCTAATGGTAAATGACAATAGGGACCAATTATAGAAGGTAACATAATGGGATGGTTATCGTGCCCATCCAGAAGCAGAAGAAGATAATGAGCTCTGACTCTGTTATCTATACACACAACAATGCTACCAGCACTGATGTTTCGCAGTATTTTGCAATGAAGGCATTGTTAGTTATCATCTGCGTAAGTCCACTGTCGTTCATAAGCTTCAGTCAGAGTTTTCATGGGAAGATTTGACGTAATCACCACGCATGGCACGTGGTTTTTACAAAGGTAGATTTTGCTGCCCATTCCGAATATTATCCTTTAGTCTTTTAAAATTCCGACGAGACACCGAGTAGTCATATTCTAATTCAGAGACACAGGATACATTGCAATGCTCGGCAAACAATGAAAAACTAACCTAGAAGCTGGTAAGCTAAACTATATTAAAAGTTAAACACTTATTCTGCCGTAGTTTTGTTGACTGATTATGGAAGGTAAAGTGTTAAATTTCCTCGTGTTCTCGTATGTTATTAAAACACAATTTAATGAAAATTTCTCATAGTGTGATAATATACCATTAAATAAATATAAAATTTATTATTGATTTATTACTTAGCACCACAACTTTCAATGGAACGAGCTATGCTCGGAATTTCTCTACGTGATAAGGTCCGGAATGAGGAAATCCGTAGACGAACGAAGGGCACCGACATAGCTCGACGAGTCAGTGAGCTGAAGTGGCAATGGGTAGGCCACATCGCTCGAAGAACCGATAACCGGTGGGGAGTAAAGGTTCTCGAGTGGCGACCACGTACCGGGAAACGTCTACCAGGCCGTCCCCCTACCAGATGGACCGAAGACCTGGTTAGAGTCGCAGGGAGTCGCTGGATGCAGGTGGCTCGGGACCGGTCAATGTGGCGTACCATGAGGGAGGCCTATGTCCAGCAGTGGACGTTTCCCGGCTGATGATGATGACCACAACTTTCGAAACAACAAAAATGAGAATAAATTCTAACAAAACCACACACAACTCGAGATTGTTGAAGTAAATAGGCGCGGATTTTGTACGTTGAGCCGTCACACTAGCTGCACCAGTTTATTATTGAACAGAGCTTCCATCATTTGCTGTAAGAGGATTTGCAATAATTACCAGCACGCTCGTCAAGCGAATTGCTACTCTCAGTATCAGGTTGGGTGCCAGTTACAGTGATACTAACTTGGAAGCGGTTTATTGTTTTCTGGAAATATCCATTTGCCACATATTACGTAGTCGTATTACGTGGTTGACTAATATGTAATTATATGAGATTTCCCACAGAAAGTGACGCATACGTACTTGACGAAGATATATGACCCCTTAGTCTAGCCCTTGTAGAATACTCGGTAATATAGGGGTCAATTTTGAAGTGGCAAATATGAAACACAAGAATCAAGATTGAGTTCAACCGGAAGTAAGCGCCGTCACAGATTTACCGATTCTGTTATCATCTAACTTCTTCTTATTTTTCGAGAGGGAAATCTTTTACAGATACCCGACTTCTTAGGAGAGAAGTCGGGTGTGGAATTTCTATCCACTAAAGCCCATCGGTGGTCATCCTCTGCGTAAGTCGAGGAGCCCTGGGAACTCCACGAACACTTTAGAGCTCCTCTCGCGCTTTGCTCCTCCAGGACGGCTGAAATGTTTCTTGCTTGTTCGGGTTGATATTGTAGCATAGTGAAAGGTAAGGTCTATGTTCACAGCGGATAACTCAGTTCAATCGGCATCTAACCTACACAATTGGTACTCACTATCACTAGACGCGGCAGGGAAGAGGCGGTTAAATCAAATACAATTCTCGTCTCTTTTTTTCTCTTGCCAAAAGCTTTTTCATACTTTCAAAATTCGAACCTCGTTAATATCAAGACAACGCCAAAACCAACGAAATAACCATAGATCGATTCATCGTACATCTATCTAAACATAGAAGAAAGACGGGACCATAGATGAAAGAAACATATAGATGGACTGAGTTTGAGGGACAGAGAGCTAAAATATTTATTGGAAACGTCTTGAAGAAGACGTTGAATGTGCCGGCGTATATAAACGTCACAATATGTGTGTGGCGGTGTATTTTGCAAGACTTTTGAGTCTTCCAGCTTTAATTCTAACTTGATCAGAACAGTACAGAATCGGTAGGTGTGGGTCAGGGCATACTAATAAACATGACGCTACGACCATTATTACTGGACAAATGTAAACACACTGATAAACATAAATTTTATTCCAGTATTTATGTGTATATTCAAATATTTGATTTCAATATTTTTGTTACACCTTCACCCCATACATTTGGTTTGCTTTATTTCTTTACCGAAAGATTGTCTGATAGACATAATTTTGAGCGATAAGACCGGTTGTGCGTTTATTTCAAGTTTTAATATTCATCATCATTTGTTTAGTTATCATTTGGTACACAACAAAGCTCATCATCAACAGCCTATATTTGTCCCCAATATAGAGGCTTAGGCCTATGTGATGTAGGGTAGTTTATAATAATGTATATTTATATGATGTAGGTGGTTGGACAATTGTTGGCCATACGTCAGTTCGGATTATACGCTCAGTGAACGCACACGGTGTTTTATTACTATCATCCCGAATACACTACAGTGGCTGACGAGGCTGAATTTGTATAAATACGCGTGCTATTTATTACATAAACCAGTATGTCGATCGGTAAAGTGGACAGTTTTGACACGGAGTGCGGAGCATGGAACTCATACATCGAGAGGTTGGAGATGTATTTTACCGCTAACAAAGTGACGGAGGACTTGAAATTACCAACGTTGATAGCGGTAATGGGTGACGGAGCTTACGAGCTGTTAGCTAATTTAGCAAGTCCGAAGAAACCTAAGGAGCTAACATACGACGCAGCGGTGACGCTGCTGCAGGATCATTTACAGCCGGCGCCGTCGGCACTCGCCGAGAGGTACCGCTTTAGACAGCGCAGACAAGCTAGCAGTGAAAATATTGCATCGTATGTGGCGGAACTAGAGAAACTCGCACGTTATTGCCAGTTCGGAGCTACGTTGGACGATAATCTTCGAGATCAGTTTGTTTGCGGGTTACGTAGTGACGTCATCCGTCAACGGTTGTTCGCGGAGGATGACACATTAACATATGTGAGTGCGGTTAAACTAGCGAGTTCTCTCGAAGCGGCGGAGCGGAATGCGGCAGCCGTGGAGGCCGGGGCGTTGTCGGTGGGCAGCGGGGTCGAGGCGTTATCCGTCGGGGCGCAGGCGGTGCATGCGCTGGGACACGGAGGTGCCGGGGTCGCACGGGCACGAGCGCGGGCGCGGGGGAGCGCGGGAAGACGCGGGAGGGAGCCGGTGCGGGGCGGCGCGGGAGGTGAGCGACGCGGGAGCCGGAGCGGCGGGCACGGGAGCGGCGGGAAGCCCTACAGCTGTGCGGGGTGCGGTGACACCGAGCACAGTTACACGGTGTGCCGGTATCGAGATTTCGTGTGCAGCCGGTGCAGGCGCACGGGGCACCTGCGTCGCGTGTGCCCGGAGCGCGGCGCGGACGCGCATGGCAGTCGCGGCGGCGGCGGCGGGACCACATACCACCACGATGTGCTGGAGGACGAGACACCGTACGAACCAACGCCGGAGGAAGACTTCCACCACCTGTGTTTGAATGACTATCGAGCGGTGAGGCTACCTATTGCTATAGACAAACATATTATAGATATGGAGGTTGATACGGGTTCGGCGGTCTCGTGTATAAGCAGTCAGACTTATGATAAATACTTTAACACATATACACTCGAGAACAGCAACATCGTGTTAAACTTTTATGATGGTTCCAAGATAAAACCATTAGGGTTTATCAAACCGGTAGTTAGCTATGGCGGGCAAAGGAAACGATTAGAGCTATTAGTCATTCGAGGTGGCACTACATCGTTGCTAGGTAGACAGTGGTTAGCTGAGCTAGGTATTAAAATACCTGTAATTAGCAATTGTAACAACGTAGGCAGTGATCGTAAGCAGTTTATTAAAGATATTGATGTTTTAATCGACAGCTATAAGGAGCTATTTAGCGGCGGGTTGGGCCGGTACACGGGCGGGCAGGCGACGCTGCGCGTGCGCCCGGGCGCGGCGCCCGTGTTCCACCGAGCGCGGCCGCTGCCGTACGCGCTGCGCGAGCGCGTCGACAGCGAGCTGGACGCGATGCTGCGCGACGGCATCATCGAGCCCGTCGACGGCTCCGACTGGGCGTCACCGCTGGTGCCGGTAAACAAAGCGGACGGTTCCTTGAGAATTTGTGCTGACTATAAGGCTACTCTGAACCCAGTTCTACTGATCGATAGGTACCCCTTGCCTAGAATCGATGACCTCATGGTGAGCCTGAGTGGGGCTCGTTATTATTCAAAAATAGATTTGTCACAAGCTTACAATCAAATCGAGTTAGATGAATCTAAGAAATACACCGTAATAAACACCCATAGGGGCCTTTATAGGTACAACAGGTTAGTGTACGGTCTAGCTTCGAGCCCGGGCATCTTTCAGAGGATTATGTGTAATTTGCTAAAGAATATTTCGAACGTCGAGGTCTTCCTCGATGACGTCATCATTGGGGGGAGAAATAAAGTCGAACATCTTAAAGCTTTAGAAGCCGTGTTTAGTAGATTACATCGTTACGGGCTAAAATTGAAGACGAGTAAATGCGTATTTTTAGTAAAGGAGGTACAGTACTTGGGCTACGTGATATGTGAAGATGGTATAAAGACGGACCCCGCTAAAATAGAGGCGATCGTAAATATGTCCAGGCCATCGAATGTCACGGAATTACGTTCCTTTTTGGGATTAATTAATTTCTATGGGAAATTTGTTAGAAACATGAGTAGCAAACTAGTGCCGCTGTACGATTTACTTAAAAAAAGTAAGGAGTGGTCATGGTCTGACGAATGTGAAGGATCATTCGTGGAGATCAAGAAATTATTATCTGGCGCGGAAGTATTAGCGCATTACGATCCCAAGAAACCGGTGTGGGTGACGTGTGACGCTAGCAGTCGCGGGGTCGGGGGGGTGCTCTCGCAGCGGAGCGCGGACGGACGGGAGCGGCCCGTAGCATATGTGTCGCGCACACTCAATGACGCGGAGAAAAATTACTCGCAAATACATCGAGAGGCGTTGGGTATTATATTCAGTGTGAATAAATTCCACCAATATCTATATGGTCGTCATTTCACCTTGCGCACGGACCACAAGCCGCTAGTGTCGATATTTGGTCCGAATACCGGTATACCGGTGATGGTAGCGAGCCGTATGCAGAGGTGGGCGATCATATTGTCCGCGTACTCGTTCGATATCGAGTACGTGCGCACCGAACACAACGGGGCGGACGGGTTGTCGCGCCTGCCGCTCGCGACGGCAGGCGCGGGGAGCAGGTCGGCGCCGGAGCAGACATATTTACACTGGGTGCAACAATCGTTACTTTTAGATTATAACGAGGTGAAACGGGAAACGTCCCGGGATATAGTGTTGTCTAAAGTACTAAGTTATGTGCGAGACGGTTGGCCTATGGAATGCGAGGTGCATAATTTACAACCATTTTTCAATAGAAAAAACGAATTGTACGAGGAATTAGATTGCTTAATGTGGGGTCACAGGTTGGTCGTGCCGGATAAATGCCGGGATAAAATTTTAACTTTGTTACACGAGTCGCATATGGGGATTGTGAAGACTAAGTCGTTAGCGAGGAGTTACGTGTGGTGGCCGGGGGTGGACGAGGCGGTGGAGCGTCTGTGTCGCGAGTGCGCGGTGTGCGCGGCGCAGGCAGACGCGCCCCCGCGCGCCCCGCCGCGCCTGTGGACGTGGCCGCAGCGACCGTGGACCAGGATACACCTCGACTACATGGGGCCCATAGCGGGGGTCACATATTTGGTGGTAGTCGACGCCATGTCTAAGTGGATCGAAGTGTTTCGGGTATCAAGTACATCGGCCAACGTACTTATAGATAAATTAAGTGAGCTGTTTAGTAGATTCGGTTTACCGAAACAAATAGTGAGCGACAATGGATCACAGTTCGCTTCCGAGGAATTCGGTAGTTTCACCAAGTCGAACGGTATTGATCATGTTTTCACGGCTCCCTATCATCCGGCTTCCAACGGTTTAGCGGAAAATGCAGTACGGACTCTAAAGCGAGTTATAAAGAAAGCAATTCATGAAAAACGTAATATTGATCGAGCTTTATGGGGGTTCTTAATTTATTATAGGAACGTCGAGCATTCGACAACCGGTCAAAGTCCAGCCATGTTGCTGTTGGGGAGACGGATTCGTACTCGTTTAGATTTAATAAAACCGGACCGGGAGCATCCAGTGCGTAGGGCGCAGGAACGTCAGCAGCAGGGGGCGGCGGGAGTACCACGGAAAATCGAGAACCATGAGGACGTCTGGTACAGGCGCTACTTGAAAGGGGAAAAATGGGTACAAGGTCGAGTAGTAGAGCAGCTGGGTCCGAGTAGCTTTAAAGTGATAGGTAGTAATGGGGAGACAGTGCACAGACACATCGACCAGTTGCGGAAGAGGTCGAGGGGGAGCAGACTGTCGTTGTCGTCTACTGGTCCCAGTCTGAATTCAAACATTCCGGAGTCACGCACAGATTTTCAAGGCAATACCGAGCCCGGGCCGCGGCCGGTCGGCAGTCCAGTCGGCGCAGGGTCGAGGGGAGAGGTGATGTCGCCGCGCGGTGACGCACCAGAGCCGGTGGAACAACCTCGGGGGACACTAGTGTCGTCTCCGGCCTCACCGGAGCGACAGGTTGCCTGGCCACCCGCAACACCGCCCCCAGGTCGACCGATTAGACAGTGCAGGCTTAATGAACCTAAATATAAGTTAGTGTAATTATAATTTATATTGTTAGCTTAGTTATAATAGTTTAGTTAAATTGTATTGTATTAGGTTAGTTAGTGTAGTCTTAGTTATGTATAGAGGAGTGTGATGTAGGGTAGTTTATAATAATGTATATTTATATGATGTAGGTGGTTGGACAATTGTTGGCCATACGTCAGTTCGGATTATACGCTCAGTGAACGCACACGGTGTTTTATTACTATCATCCCGAATACACTACAGCCTACTCTCCTACAGAGGGCCATAGACCTCCACCCGGGACCACTGCGGATTGGTAGACTTTACTTTCGAATTACTTCTCAAGAATGTGCAGGTTTCCTCACGATGTTTTCTTTCACCGAAAAGTCAATGTTAATGATTTTAATCATTTGTACATTAATTCCAAATAACAAATTGAAACTCATTGGTACGAGCCAGGATCGAACCCAGACCTCGATTGTTCAAGGACGGTCTACCCAACTCAGCTGCAAGTACAATAAAGGTACATTAATTTAATTGATAATAAATCATAAACACATACATAATACATAAATTTGTCATAAAGAACAAATAAATATTATGTAGAGAAAATAGGCTACATACTTTCATATCCCGTAAAGAATCTAACAAAATCCTCGTAGAACAAATAAACGTAAAGGAAAACGGACTTGTAAATTGGTAACTTATTCAGGCTTGCGGTAGGCAATAAACATTCTCCGATCCGCTAGTTGTTTTTCTCTGCACCTTTATAAAAAAGAGATAATAAATCATACAATACCTGAGCCCCACAAAGGAAAGGAGTCTGTGTGTGCAATATTAACTTACAGAACTACCACTAGAATTGGTAACAAGTAAAGAAAGTTTGCATCGAAAATGGGTACTATTTATGATGACAGCCAGAAAATTTTAGTTTCTAACATTCCACCTTTAGCGGCGTGCCAATATTTTAAATTGTTAAATATTTTAACAACATGGTTTGCATTAATGTGACAATTAACGGAGCTTTGTGTCTTATTTTAACACTACTACTACTTTATACTGCTATCCAGGAATTATTTAACTGATTATAAAATCTTTTTTTATACATGTGCTCAAAAGGATATACGTTTCGTAGCTGTTTGGCGTGCTAAAAGCTCGTGATTTCAGAAGTTTTTCTAAAAACACAAGGCAAGCGTGCGTTTTTCTTATTAACCAGTTATTAACTGAAGAATTTTTTTTCATGTATATCCTTCAAAAATCATTACTAGTGTTTTTGGCTATTCACTGGGCAGTATTTGCCATACTATCTCGAACACCATCTCAATTACAGACTACCAGGTTTACATAAGTGTAAGAGGGCGTGTAAGACAACTGTTAGATACTTTTGTGTTATTGATATATTCCAAGAGGATTCGCTTCAGTTCGAGTATTTTTGAAATTACATTTTACAATTTAAATGTACATATGTAAATTCGAATGTCTATAATGATTTCATTTAATTTTACGGGAATGATAGAGACGTTATCAAAACTCATACGAAAATTTAAATACAATCTCGTTCCAATTGGTTTGCCCTCGACTGCGTCTCGGGCAACAATAGTCAAAACTCGATTGAATTTACAGACTTTTCTCACTAGTTTCGAAATGTACTATTTTATACAGCGCATTTATACATTTCGGTATTAACACACGTGTTGGGTCTCTTTGTAATACAAGCTATATACATTTATCCGCGTGGAAATCATTTTTGATAATCATGTATGTATGTTTATACTTCGTGGACATGCACATCATGCGACAAATGTATTCCCAACTATCTTCAATGTGCTTAAGAAGACGTCGCGGTTATGTACTTATTTATGGCTTTGCATGAAATGTGAAATTAAGGCGCTATGCATTTTTGTGTACATACTGCTTAAGACAGTACTTCCTAAATACGCGGATACTGCAATCATATTTATAAAATATTAAATACTAGTAATAACTATCGGAGTTTGTCTGGTTGGTTGGTTGTATAACTGATGAAAATGAAAATGAAAAATGAAAAAATGTTTATTGCATCATCTACTCACACACTCACAATCGTCGCTTACCGTTTAGCCGACTTCAACTCACGTTTATTCATACAACTTTAGACCGCCATAAGCGGCATTAATTTTTTGCGAAATTCATGCCACGAAAGGAAATAAGATTCTATCCTAATTATATGGAAGTATGATTATCTAATCATACCACACGCTTTGGTGTGTACCTCACTTTTAAACTTTATTCGATTCAGTAACTACTCGTATATAGCTGTATAGTAATATATAAGCTACGCTCGAGCTTTCAAAAATGCCTTTGATTACCACTGTTGCACGCGGGGGGTGTAGCTTCGGAGCGGGGCAGGGTAAGACGTGTCTGCACACAGTTTCTTGTGACCGAGCCACGCGTCCGCGTTTAACATGAAAACGTATTGTGTTTATATCGTCTCCGCTTTTGATTTATTACACACGGCAGTCAGAGCTTTTTGTGCGAAGCCACACCTTTCATAAGTCAGAAAGTTTCTTCGTGATAAATGACCCATTTATTTACCCCGTTGTGTTGCGTTCATTATGGGGTAGTGTTTGTCAAAGGGTTATTGATTAAGATTCGTTGGATAATGTTTATAGGAGTGCCAAGAAGAGACGGTCCTTCTAAATCAATCGGTAAAATTAATTAACATACCTACATCCTTTTTAGGGTTTCGTACCTCAACAGGAACCCTTGTAGGATCCCTTTGTTTTCCATCTGTCTATCAATACCCTTTTTCTCAAGAACGTGTTGAGATATCAAGTTGAAATTAATATCGAATACTAAAATTTTTCTTTCCTTGGATCTTTAAAAATATCAAACTTAGCGGTCAATGCAATAAAAAGATATAGCTGTATTTTATACCATATACATACAAAACGTATAGGATAGTTACCGTTGACCTAGAATCCTGAAATTTTATAAGAAGCTAAATCTTACAGCATTACCACAGGAATAAATGTGAAAACCAGGATTTTTAAATTTTAATACACTAAAAATTGCTTTTTTATGTTTACAAACTTAGCTTTGTAGTTGAAAGCGATACATCAAGTATGTAATTTAGCTGCAAAGTAAAGTTGGTTTTTCAATCAGAATTACAGTTTCAGTAGAGCATGTTTGTTGGGGGCTTGTTACCGCACCTATTATTTATAATATTCTGTATGTTAATTACTCATATTCTGTACGGAACTCTCGGTGTGTGAGTCTGACTCGCTCATGACCGGTTTTTTATATAAAAGAAAGACCAACGCTTGTCCACAATCTTACGCGATAATAAGTGACGGTTAGATCGATGCCATTATATTCTTCGTTTTAAGACTTCCAAGTAATATTATTCAGGAAAAACTGGTAGTGCATCCCATACCTTAGCTGTACACATGATGAAAGTGGAACCGAAACGCTTTGAGCGAGCTGTGGCAATTTCTACTGTCTACGGGTCGAGGTCTGATAAATAGCTCCTGCGCACACTTCTTATTTTAACCGATATCAAAAAAGGAGGAGGTTCTTAATTCAACGGGTATTTTTTTAAATGTTTGTTACCTCAGAACTTTTGACTGGGTGAACCGATTTAGATGATTCTTTTTGTATTTGAAAGATGGTGCTTCCTGTATGATTCCATTTCAATTTGGTTCAGTTCCGACAGTGGAATCCATGAGAAAACGATACAAATCTGAAATTTGCCTTTTATGAAGATTCTAGGGCTTAAGTAGATTTTTAGGGCAATTGATGTCGGTTTTCAGTTCTTTTTGAACGCATTTTCTTGTGATGAACATATTGCTCTCATATTATCGACATTAACCGCTTCGTAAGCAAACTGTTGGATATGAGCAATAAACGTTAGATTTTCAATAACCTCCACGCATGTCAGAATGATTAGTTGTACTATCCAGACTTATATGAGATTTCTAAAACTGGACATCTCCAACTTGTTCAAGTTTCTTCCCATCGCCACAAGTTTGAAAGACCATTCGACGCTAACCATAAAGTAGGATGCCCACATTACTTGACAGTAAAATTTCATGACCGCCTGACGACAGTTTTATATCCGGACAAATCATCTACAACCAGTTCTTGTATCTCGTAACTGTATCAATTACTATCTGGGTCAGTTGATGGTTAGAAAGTCCTTGAATGGCCCTTGATGTAGGGTTGCTGTTTAAAAGAAGCGTCTATGCAGACTGTGTGCGAGTTTACTTGTCGGTTGGTGCGTATAGGATACGTCGTAACGGAGTGTCAGAATGTTTAAAATTTTGGTATTGGGATAGTTCCAGGGACGGAAATCTACATAGGCTTTATATCCCGATCGATCAAGTGATTTCCGTGGGAAAACTTTCAAAGTCTACGCAGACAAAGCGCGGGAAAACACTAAGCTTAAATATTTGTTTGGTTGATCACTTAAGACATATATCGTTCTTGCGAGGTTTAGGTTGTATAAAGAAATATTTATAAGTATCCTTTCAATAGTTCCACTTTCTACTTCCTGGCTTCATCATCAGATCCTCACCAAGCTTTTCACTTTTAATAGTCTAAACTCGACGGGTTTACGTGTACCCATTGAAGAGTTCTTCTCTCCGCCTCCACCTCCTGACTGACAAAATGTTGTATTGTCATCCAAATTAAAGTGGTGGCGACTTAGTTGAAAACCCTAGGCAGGACTATTTTATGGCAAAATATACATTATTCATTGGTATTTCTGAAGGATTATGTTAACTGACAAAGAAATATTCTTCAAAACGACGTCCAAGTCGGAAACATCTCCGAAGGTATCCAGAGCCCGATAAATCGCATCAGTTAGCCGAGGTGTTAAACAGAAGGGAGTTTGGGATTTGCAGACGGTTTTCATTAATAGGGGTCCTTTTATGACACACTGGACATAAAAATGGAGACCTTCACAAAATTGTTAAACCATCTGCAGTCAAGAAATTCCAATTTCACTCAAAATTAATAAACAGCCTTTATAAGACCACTATTATTCTGGATCGATACATTCTCAATAGATTGAAAAAAATATTTAGGATAAGAAGGGATGAATGGCAAAAAAAAAAGAAACATTTCATTGTAGTTGACGATTTTATCCTGGACATTCAAATTCAATTACGTAATTAATAGCGACTTGACTGTCGAGCATTGAGAATGCTCAGATGATTCTCCAACTGTGGTATTTAAATCTTCATTAATTAATTGCAAAACGAGCGTAAGTATATAATTTTAGTGAATGCAATTTTAACTGACATAGCTCGTCTCATTCTCTATATCGTAATAACTTATATCCGAGTGAAGAAAGAATAGAATTTTTTTCTTTTACGTATTCCTCGAAGGAACGACCAGCGGCAGCAGATTTCAAAAAATACTTAAATTATATAATACATACTTTAAAAACAGAATTTTACCAAAAATGTTAACTTCGTCACCTGCGCAACCTCGCGGCTACATAGCGGCTTCATAAACCAGAAGTTGGTCGCCGCCGCTGGTTCCATTTGCATCAGAGCACCTAACTGGTACTCAGTTTGATAAATGGTAACTTTTATGTGTCCAATTGTCCACCTAGCTAACAAACACCATATTATCCAGGTTTTCTAGTTAACAGTAGTGTTAATAGCACTACTTGTGTTGATGTAATGAAACATAACACACCTAATGCCTCATCAACTTGAGGCTAGCACCTGAATGAGCAGAAAAGTAAAAACATGTGAATGCATGCACCTAAGTCATTTTTTAAACAGAATATATGTATAGATATAGATCAACGCTTGGCCACGATCTCACCTGATGGTAAGCGATGATCTGGCTTACGATGGTGCGCGTTGGTCTATAAGGTGCATGTTCACCCTCGACTTGCAGACACCCAAGTTATAGTTTTCAGGGAATATCTATACCGGCAGTGCGTTCCAATCCCTAGCTGTAAGCATGATAAAATTCGAAGCCTAACGCTTAGTCATACAAATACAGATTTTTTGTGTGCAAGTAAAGTACAGCAAGTAAATGGTTAGATACTATGAACGAACCTTTAGCCGCGCTTGCGTCGACCGGCCCATGATACATAACATAAGAAAGTAGTATAGTGACTATTGGCTTTTTGCTAAACATTCTTTAAGGCAGTGTGTCAAAAGACCGGATCCTTTCGAGTTTCACGGATAATGACCAGTTTTCGCTTTCGAAGCGAACAATAATCGAACTCGTATTAAATAAAGCTATTAAAAGTTTCGCCGGCGACGAACGCTCCGATTCCAGAATTTTCTGCAGAGTTCATTTCAGGTTTCAGTATTACACGAAAATTCAGATAACTAAATGTTGAGAATATGGTTTGTGGGATTAGTATAATGGCCAAATAAAGATATAATTATATATAAACTTTTTAATTTTGATGCGTAGCTTCGTCTGAGTAGATTCATAAAAAATATATTAGACAGCATATACGTAAATTCATTTATTTTATGATATGTAAAAACAGGACCCTATTATTGAGACTTCGCTGTCCGTCCGTCCGTCCGTCCGTCTGTCACCAGGCTGTATCTCATGAACCACGATAGCCAGTTGAAATTTTCACAGATGTATTTCTGTTGCCGCTATAACAACAAATACTAAAAACCAGAATAAAATAAAAATTTAAGGGGGCTCCATACTACAAACGTGATTTTTTAGACGTGCGATGTAGCATACAACTAGCGCCATCTAGTGTCGTACTCTTCTACTACTGCTACTGCAAAACTAAATTGATAACGAAATCGAGGCGTATTCTTTAGATTGGTTTTCCGTATGTTAAATATCCATATTCTGTACGGAACCTGAAGGAACGCACGAAGGTGCGTGAGTCTGACTTGTACTTGTTCAAGATACTCATTGGATGTTACGTATTGTTTAAGGCTGACAGAAATAAGATACTCACTGGTCACTTCGTGAAAACACTTACAGTATTGTCCTTTGTTAAAGATAACTTTACATGTAAATTTAAAAATGGTATTTTTAAAGAAGTCCAATACTCATTATTTTCAACAGTGAAGATAATAATAGAAGACATTTATCCGTTCATTGCGAAAAAACGATCGGCACCGAACCCTATTTCACGCTTTCCACTGCGAATATCGTTTTTCTAGTTCCTACATTTCGTTCCGCCAGTTGGTCCCGCTCAAAACCTATCAGCTTTTGAAATATAGGTGCGCCGGGCGGGAGTCGCTGTCTAGTTTTTGCCTCCTCGCAAATGTAAACTGCTTTTTCTACCATTTTGCGAATGAAAAGTGATGTGTTTGCTACCGTACTCCACTCTGAAGATAGTTTTTAGTGGAACAAGAATTGCTTTTTGAGAATTTAGTGCTTGAAATTTATTATATATTTTAAATTAGTAGGTAGATAAATTCTTACTAACGAGCAGTGTCTACTAGTGTAGCCTTAGCATCTAATTGAAATGATTAGTCCCGACATAAGTGCATGGTGATATAAAAATAGTTTAGTGACGAAACAAGGAAAACAATAATTTAACATAATATTCCTACAACCCGCGTTAGCGCACTTTTTCAAAATAAATTTTTAAAGAATATAATAAGGCATGAATTTTTAATACACATGCAAGTAATACAATGTTGCAGTAAATTAGAACAACTTACATTATTTACTAAATCAGAAATAACTCTTTCTATTAATGACTATTCAACCGACTTCAAAAAAGGAGAAGGTTCTCAATTTGACTTGACTTGTTTTAATGTGTATTACGCGATAACTCCGACAATTATGCGTAGATTTTGAATGTTCTTTTTATGTTTGCTAGATCATACTTAAGAAGTGTTCCCATATACATATTATCGAAATTGATTCAGCGCTTTTGAAAAATAAACAAAAAAACAAATATAATAATTCTACTTATAAGGGTGAACAGTTTAGGGGATGAATTCTGTGTACTTTGGGCAGTTGAAGTCGGTTTCAAGTTCTTTTTGAACGCATTATCTTATACGATTAGCGCCTCCGTATTCGCGCGCCTTTTGTTGTTTCTGGCATGAACCACTTTACCTAAATGCGTCGCTTTGCTTGAAGTAGTATTGCTCCCTTTGCTCAATTGTTTTATATAAATTCCATTTAGCCTTCTCGTTCATAATCCACTTCACCGCTTCGAGAGCCTTTTTACTCCGATCAATTAGTTTTGTATGGATTTTGCGAATCTTCTAGACTAACGTTACAATGGAGTCACAGTACGAAGACGCTATCAAACGTCATTTCGATGTGCCACAATCACATAGTGAGATTTTAGTATAATTTGAAACCGTAGAGAACTAAACATAATTATCGCGTTCAAAAATAACAAAAAACCGACTTCAATTGCCTTAAAAATGTTCACCTTTAAAGGTAGAATGATCTGAGTACATATTTGCTTTTTGTTGATTTTCTCAAAAATCACTCAATCAATCCCAATAAAATTTATATGGGACCACCGTTGAAGTATGTTCTATCAAACAAAACAAGAATCATCAAAATCGGTTTACAATTGGTGGCGTTATCGCGTAACATAGATTTTAAAAAAACTACAGTCAGTGTCTTATTTAGTTTTCGTTGCTTTGCCCATTTGACTTGGTATGACTTTCGTAACCATTGTTATATTCATTCAACTCATAACCTAGGAATTCTATCGCTCGAACTAATCCAAAACAAGTTTTATTGTTTCTACTTGGTTAGCCGTAGCACAAAGAAAATAGTTATATCAGACCAATGAAAGGTTTTCTAGGTATAAGACTTAGGAGGGAAAAAATTGAGGGTGTTTTATTTCGGCTCTATACAAATTTAAAATTAAAAAATACAAGCAATATTCTACATCTTACGGAAATATAAGAAGGCGACCTCTTAAAATCCCGGGAACCTTAAATAATTAAAACTGTATAAAATATACGTTTCAATTCTTTTTCACCCTGTAACTAATTTTTGACTAACCTTTTTGCACTTGATACCTTGTAATCTAATAATGTAAATATTCTGTCTTGAATCGCTGCCTGAATTGATTTTGTATATCTAAAAAAATAATGGTTAGTCCATAGACTCCCATTTAATAAAAGGTAGGTTGCTCTGTTGTTAGTAAAAAATAGCCCTCTAAATATCGAACCTTGATCCTTTCGCTAACACACTGTGAACAAAAGGACCTTTTATTTATTCCCTGGATTGAGCCAAAGTTAGGCCGCTTCGCCCACATTGTTTTGCCGCGGAGTTGCTGGGAGTTGACCGGCTCGAGTCGCCTGAGACATTGTTTTAGGATGCCCCCATGCCCTCCGCTTGTAAACAGAACTCCCTAATTATGTTGTTTTGCACCTGCGTACCTTAAAACGGCTTTTTGTTGAGTGCAGATGTCCGGGATTTAGTGACAGGAGAAATTTTTAATAGGCTTTTCAAGTTGAAGTTGTTGAGTGCCTCTGAGAATTTTGACGAAGGCTGATCTAAGCCTTCTGCCCCAACGTAAAATAATTTTCTGTGAGTGCCATTGTTTTAAGAAAATCATTTTCTAAAATAAGCAACAAAAATAACATAAAATTATCTGGAAAAACATCGCAAACAATGGATTGAACGGCATATATATTAAGGCATTATTAAGATGTATATAGAAGCGTCGGTGGCGCAGTGGATAAGGCGCGGACTCTCAATCTGAGGGTACCGGGTTCGAATCCAGCCGTGTACCTATGAGTTGTTTTTCAATTCAAGTACATTATCCGATTGCTTAACGGTGAAGGAAAACATCGTGAGGAAACCTGCATGTCTTGAACAGGCATGTGAAGTCCGCCGATCCGCACTGGGCCCGCGTGGTGGACTATGGCCCATACACTCTCTGTAGGAGAGTAGGCCTGAGCCCCTCCAGTGGGGACATATATAGGCTGTTGATGATGATGATGAAGATGTATAAGATGTATGCATATATATTAAGGCATTATTAAGATTATTAAGATGGGGTATACACTGGTGTTGAAGCTGCCACATAAAGCTATACTCTTCACTGTTACATAGATGGCGCTACTACTAGGTTAAAAGGCGCGTCTAAAAACACGTTTGTTGTATGGAAACCCTCTCAAATATTTATTTAAATCTGTTTTTTAGTATTTGTTGTTACAGCTGCAACAGAAATACGTCATCTATGAAAATTTTACATCAACTGTCTATCACGGTTCACGAGATACAGCATGGTGTCTAACAGACATACAGACGGACATCGGAGTCTTAGTAATAGGGTCCCGTTAGTTACCCTTTTGGGTACGGAAGCCTAAAAATGGAGGACGATTGACAGCTTGCTAGAATTAGTAAGTCACGAACTGTCCCACTACACGAACATACCACGTGATCTTGCGCAAAAAATGACCTCTTTGTGGCAAAGTGCATGTCAGCGTATTTTGTGACAGTGCGAATTGGCGGACTTCACATGCCTGTTCAAGACATGCCGGTTTCCTCGCGATGTTTTCCTTCACCGTTAAGCAATCGGATAATGTACTTGAATTGAAAAACAACTCATAGGTACACGGCTGGATTCGAACCCGGAACCCTCAGATTGAGAGTCCGCGCCTTATCCACTACGCCACCGACGCTTCTAATTTGTATTTACGCTAAATCTATAAATACAACATTTAAATTAATTTTACACTTTAAAGTCGAATTGAATGTATATTGATTATTGTAATTTATTTTTGTATTAAAAACATAATTTAGAAACTTACTAATGAAAAACTTTAAAACGTTTCAATGAAAAGAAATCGTGGTCCCGTGGTAATCTGGAATCGTCCAGAGTCCATCAGAGCTGTGTACCGGTATCGATAAACGAATAGTATGATGTCACATTGTTTATTTACTCCCAACTCGATAAGCTGAACGAAACAAAAGCGGAAAGTTGGCCAAGTGCCACTCATCTGGAACTTTGGCAACAATGTGTTTGTTAGACAAACTTCCTTTCCAACCGCTACGAAAGATAGAAAACATCCGGACGAAAGAGGTGGACAACGACGCAGATGTACTAGCCTCTTCGCACTATCCAGACGTTTAAGAAATCTCAGCTATATTTCGTTAGGTTTCCGGAACAAATTGGTAGAAATGAACTGTTATGGTGACAGCAAAAAGATTTGTAAAAATATATATGAATATTTTCGTTATATCGTCCGTTTAAGACAGCTGGGGCCGCATTCACGAATAACAAACACCCCTCCATTTTCACGTCTCGAGGATGTTTTGCGAACGTCATTTGATGTTGATCCTTTTTGATTTGGAAACTAGAGATATGGTCAGTGAAGGTTGAGTATCATACTTACTTTTACTATTGACTTGAAATTTGGAATGGTTTGAAATAATATATACTAACACAAATAACAATATATTCCATCTTTATCGCAGATACAAGATTAACACAAAGATTTGAGGTCGAAAGGTCAGTTGGAATATTATATACAAACGCATTATTTGTGTCTGTACAATCTAATATACGAGTAAGCTATAGAAAATATTTATGTTTTAATCTTTATACTGCAAATCTTTCTCATATTATTTATGTATTGTTAATCAAATATAATAAAAAATTACCGTATCGCTAGAGCGATTTTTTTCAGGAAAATGGGCAGAGATGTATGTAAAATATTACAACAGACAGAAACAAAAGAACTGAGATACGAGTATATATCATGCCAGACTTTCTAAATAAACTTTGAGAAGACAGTAGAATTTGCATCCCCATGAAAATGTAGGACTGAGCTTCTAGTATCCTTGAAGTTTTAATTTGATTACGCTGTAACATAGCAGAAATTATACTACGTTAGGCTTTATCGCATTTAATAAATAGGCATAATCAGTTGGGTATTTGTACCAAGGCCTGGGTTGAACTTCGCGATAAATTCAGCCAACTTGAGGTGTTAAACGGATTACAGTTTGGACGAAATTCGGGTCCTTTCATTAATCGAGGCGGTGAGCTATAAAGGATTTTACTGACGATACGGCTTTTGATGTGGACGAAAAGTGGCAAATAAGTCAAACTCGGTTGTGTATCTTATGAACTTATAATCAATGTAATACCGGCCAAGTGCGAGTCGGACTCGCGCACGAAGGGTTCCGTACCATTCTCTATAAAACGGCTTAAAATCACGTTAGTTGTACGGGAGCCCCCCTTAAATATTTGTTTTATTTTATTGTAATTAATTATTTTTCAAGAGAATATATAACTAAATATTCTGTGAATATTTCAAGCGTCTACCTGTGACTGTTATCAATATCGAGCAATAAATATTTATTTTATTCTGGTTTCTAGTATTTGTTGTTATATCGGCAACAGAAATACATCTTCTGTGAAAATTTCAACTGTCTAAGTATCACAGTTCATGAGATACAGCCTAGTGACAGACAGACGGACGGACAGCGGAGTTTTTTATAGAGACTTTTAATAGAGCGGAGAGAGTGATAGGGCCCTGTTTTTACGCTTTGGGTACGAAACTCTAACCATGTTCTGTTTAGGTAATATCAAAAGGGTGGCAACATAAATTGATTAGATGTAAGGAGTGCAGTAAGTTGGTTTTATTTTACTTGCAATGTTTGTAGAATCAAGCTGAATTAGGACCATTTCCCCTTATACAATGGATTTAAATTTCTGCATGGTGGTTAAGCTCCGATGACAATGAATTTTTATTGTACCATCGAGCTGGTGTCATGCTGGAGATGGAAGGTGGTCAAAAGAACTCCTACACTATACACGATTGGCCTACTTTGATTTGTATTATAACTTTTTGTGGTGCCCAGGACCTGATGATGAATCTGGAAGGTGGTCATAGGAACTCTTAAGATACCCATGATAAACCCGTCGTGTTTGGGCTCGATTGATTTGTCTCTTTGGGTATTATTTAGATCCAATGACGATACAATGATACAGTTCCACCAAACAAAAAAGGTGGTATCATAAATGAAATTTAAAAATAAATCTTATAAAGCAGATGAAGACGAATGTAATTTCGAGATAATATAACTATTAGATTATTACTTTTTTTTTAAAAATAGTGTGCAAGTTTAGGCCAGACTTGAAATATTTTTTTAACGAACATATTGTAATAAATAATTTTTAGGATTTCTAACACGTTCTGCTGTGTGTTTTATAAAGTTTTTGTTATTCTTATGACTATATCGTATTTAAAAACTTTTTTAAACGATTTCTAGCCAGATTTCTGTAGTTAAATGGAATAACGTTCGATATCTAACTTAAGTAGTCACTGTTTTTTTCGAAACATTTTAATTGGACGAACTTTGCCCACTCCACACTTGTCTCCTAGCTGCAAGTAGAGAAGCCAACACTTTCGTTTGCGCTTTTGCTTTTGACTCAAAGGAGTCACGTTTCTTTCTATTTGGCTCCAGCCCGGATCCGCAACTTGATAGCTATTGATTTATTTTTGCTCTCTCTGTTTTCTTTTGATGTTCTTGTTTTGTGAAAGCGATAGTGTGATTATTAGACACAGAAAATGAAGGTACAATTGGACGTGAATTTTATTCTTTTCAGTATCTTTATCTTGTCTTCATCAGCTGGTAAATTCAATTGCTTGGATAATCATATCATGGTCGTCGATTTAGAGAAGGATTGCGTAGCCGTCAAAGGACATTTGAGGAACAAATTATGGTCAGCGGCTGCTTCCTATATATAAGATTTCGCTTAATCTTACAGCAACCACCAATTCGCCAGCCAAGCTGAGTTGTAGGATTCCTTAAAAATATTTAATTAACATACTGAAAATCATAAATAATATGCACCAAACAATGCTCAACATTATCGCTTTAGTTTTTGCTACAAGTCACTAGATGGCGTTTCTAGTACTATAACACGCGCAAGTGACCTGTCTCTCAAGCAAAACAAACTTTACTTTGCAGTTAAATTCCATAATTAATGTATGGCTTTCAACTGCAATGTTAAGTTGGTAATCATAAAAACACGTTTGAAGTAAGGGTGCCCTGCTCCCATCTCTTTATTTATAATTTATTTTTGTGAAAATTTCCACTATTCACCATCAACAGCATATATATGTCCCCACAGCAGGGGCTCAGACCTACTCTCCTACAGAGAGTGTACGAAGTCCACCACGCGGTAATGTCAATTAAAGGTGAATGTGAAATGGTTCAAAAGAGGATAAATATTTTTGTACTCGAGTGTACATCACCATGAATTTACCCAAGAATACTCTCTCCATAATTTCAGTGACTTAGCCAATACGAGTACTACAAAAATTAAGGGCTGAAAAACTGTTCATACGAATTCCAGTCGCTAACAACTCCACTCCCTACTCATTATTTGGTACAACACCCTCAGCATTACTTTCATAATTTGATAGGTTGCAACAAGCGGTGGAAGTGCATCGTTGCCCACCCCCGCTCTCACCCTCACTGGAGTAGCGTGACGAAACCATAACGAAGAAATTGACGGAGCACATTAACTCTGTCATGTTTCTGTCGTGGTAGGAAATTGTTATGCTCTGGAATGCACCGATAAATTTGTATTTTTGGGGGGTATAATAATACAAGCTGATGGTCACAATTTCATCCGCTTCAAAACGAAAACTATGTCCTACTTTCATCCCAACTAAACATTTTTAGCTTAATTTCAGATAGGGCAAAAGTTCTTTCGTATCTCCGGAAAGCCAGACATCCTACGTCACGCTGTTCTTCTGCCATATTTATTAACCGATTCTAATAAAAATTTGTGTGCAAGTTCATAAGATTTTCGAATTTTTAAAAAATGACGGTGATATAGGGTTCAAGGATATTAAGCTGTAAGAAGCCATAATTATAAATTGAGTTCGTTTATTTGTTTTGTTCTCCTGACGTCGTAACGGAGAGTCTCAGACAGAATGTCTTGATTTTTTGTGATTTGACCCATGACTATATATATTATGTAAATGTCCCTGGTTTTTGGAAGCGTCGGTGGCGCAATGGATGGTGGGCTTACAATTCGTGCCGGGGTCGAATCCAGCCGTGTACCTATGAGTTGTTTTTCAATTCAAGTACATTATCCGATTGCTTAACGGTGAAAGAAAACATCGTGAGGAAACCTGCATGTCTTGAACAGACATGTGAAGTCCGCCAATCCACACTGGGCCCGCGTGATTGGACTATATGTCCCATACAATCTCTGTAGGAGAGTAGGCCTGAGCCCCTCCAGTGGGGACGTATATAGGCTGTTGTTGGAATATCTCTGGTTTTGGTAACCATCAACATACGCACGCACAAAGCAGACCTGTTGTTTGTTTTCCTTTCATTCATAATGTTTTAAAGGCTTCATCGGATTAATAAATGCTACTAAATCCAGCAAAATCCGGTCAAATCCGGTCAAATCTGATTATTATAATGACGTTCGTTGGTTTCCATTGTGACAGAAGCCAATTAAATAGTATTTTGTGGGCCAGACATAACGTACGAGTATCAGGACGAAAGTAGTAGTTTAGCATGCTTCGACGTCTTTCTGGATAGCGAGCAGAGAGTATTTTCTAAAATAAATTATATATAAGTCATAAAATGTATTTTAAGAGGCCATAGAGCGACAGTGGCACCCTCATTCGCTCTTTTCTAAATTTCTCCGCAATTATACTATAATTTCAAAAATCAAGCCGGACTTATTGTACTAATTGCTGGTTTAAATTTTATCGATACATTCTGTATTGATATATCGATTATGTGCAGTTACTATCAATAAAACAGTTAAAAGTGACCACTTTAGGCGATTCAATTTATAATAACTACACAGAATCTAAACATGAATCCATAATATATCGATAAAACCGTAAACCAGCAATGACTACAAAAAGTCCGGTTTGGTTTTTTGAAAAATAGCGAATAAGGGCGCTACTGTCGCTCTATGGCCTCTTAAACGACCATTTCCAATTCACACACCAATAATTTACAAGTATAGTTATTTAAACACCATTCATTACGAACAGCAAACCCATTATTTAAATCAACCATTAAATCTAAATTGACTTTTGTTATCATTAACTTCGCATTAGTTGTTTAGGATCGAGCGCTATGTGAAAAGCCCTTTTAGATCAATGCAAGTAGTTACAGGCCCATCATAGTTTGGTAACATCACTTTACAGGGTAACAAACTTATTTTGCTGTCAGTTCGCTCCGAATTGCGCTTTTCTGTCCCTTGCTCCGAAGGGATAGGGTCTTATTTTGACATTTCATTGTTATTTTTAGGAGAAAATGTTCGTATGGATTAGTTCCGTACAGTTTATGTAAAATGTTTTCGATTTTCGGCCCCGTTCAAGTAAAACTCGATTATTTTCGAATTGAGCTAGCGTGGTTTAGTTTAGTCGCCATTTGTTTACTAACTATTAGTTGCATAACATCGTTTATGATTATTTATGATTAGTTTCATAAATTTATATGCCGTTGATATACGTCTGTCATGGGGGCCACAGATTTGGCACTAGTTATGGGGGCTCTCCATGAATAATTTTTGACAATCACCAAGCGATGGAGATTGTTTTACATCACATACGACAGGGATTCATCTTAGCCCATTCCTAAAGTGTAAGGGTCTAAACGGACCATACTGCTAAGTCTCCGCTGTCCGTCCATCGACGGCCTCTTTTCGACCGTAATGAGTAGACACTTGAATTTTTCACTGATTGTGCAATAGTTAAAAATTACAAAGGTTATAATAAAGTAAAGTGTTTTTTCGGCAATTTTGCTCGATTTTGTGTTAAAATATTTGTAGAGTTCCGTAGTCAAACAAGGAACCCTTATAGTTTCGCTCTGTCCGTCCGCGGCTTAGCTCAGAGTCCCTTATTTTTGATTCAGGGATCAGTTTGCGAAATATTAAGCTTTAAAGTGATAATTTTGCGCTGCACTGCTCTGCTAAACTATAACTTTTAAAAATCAGAGTAGTAGTATGTACGAGTAAGTATACTAAATTGAAAAGGAAAACTGTCACGACTAAAGTGTCTTTACAGGTTAACAAGTAATTGCTGACCAAATTCTAACATATACTTGGAGATGTCAAAAAGAAAATTTCGTACAAATTCCATTCAAAATTACTTTTCATTAGGCGTTTGTTGCCAGTGATGACATACGGAACCGAAACGTGGTCTTTTACTGTGGGCCGAATAAACAAGCTCAAAGTCACTCAGCGAGCAATGGAACGAGCTATGCTCGGAATTTTTCTACGTGATAAGGTCCGGAATGAGGAAATTCGTAGACGAACGAAGGTCACCGACATAGCTCGACGAGTTAGTGAGCTGAAGTGGCAATGGGCAGGCCACATTGCTCGAAGAACCGATAACCGGTGGGGAGTAAAGGTTCTCGAGTGGCGACCACGTACCGGGAAACGTCTACCAGGCCGTCCCCCCACTAGATGGACCGACGACCTGGTTAGAGTCGCGGGGAGTCGCTGGATGCAGGTGGCTCGGGACCGGTCGATGTGGCGTACCATGAGGGAGGCCTATGTCCAGCAGTGGACGTTTCCCGGCTGATGATGAGGCGTTTGAACTTATTATGAAGGTCAACTACGGAGCCCTATACTGCGCGTGGCCCGACACGCACTTGGCTGTTTTTTATTCTCCCTAAGACTTCTTACATGATGCCCACAGGAAAATACCACGCTCATAAAGTAACACAGTCATTTCCAACATAAATGAATGCAACAAAGTAAAACGGTATAAACAGAAAGTAGTAAGCTACAACTTCATGCATGTTTCTTATCGCATACCACTTGAAACGAACATGGATTTATTGCTTCAACGAACAAAGTATAAAATTCGGAATGGACCCTCGGTTTACCGGGTGATTTGTTTTATCAAACGGGGTTGAGTGGCACACGTCGCAATTAATTAGTTTTGGCTCACGCATTCAGATTTATTTGACACCTTTTTTAAGGGAAAGTGAGACATTGTATACAATTTTAGCATACACGAAAGCTACACGGTTTTAAAGCAGAATCATGAGGTTCTATATTGATAAGAAATAAAATGAAATTTTATTGTTAACTGTAGGTAACATAGATAACAGTTTCATTACAGTATTAGTACCACTATAGTTTGCCACAATTTTATTAATTTTAAATTCATTCAAAACCTTATTATTCTAAGGACAAGGTAACGTGGTCAACAGTTAAAATATTCATTTAAGAGGGTATGCTGTTGTTAAACGCCCATACAAACGTAGTCCAGTCATATTTTGAGTATTAAGCTATGAAAATCTATGAAATTTTCAAGACACAATCTAGAAACAAATATCTGTGTCGGTGGTGAGTCAGATTTTCGTTTAAATATATACTTCCAGAGTTACAGGGCGTCAAAGTATTGTATTTTTCGGTAGTAAAAAGCCCCAACTTTGAACCTGATTTACAAGGGTATGAATCAATTTAGAACAATTTGGAAAAACCACCGACATCTGAAATTTCATTAGTATACTGTATTAAAAAATGGTTACATAATATACTGTATCCTTCAAATGATCCCTGGACTACGAAACATCCAAATAACGGGTGGATAACATCGCATAATGTATGCTGTCTCACCGTACGCGCTCGGGTAGGATAGGGCTCGGAGAGGGACAGCTACAAAACAATTTAACCTTGAAACCGACCACGTGGTCTTACCAACATAGCCTCTTAAAGAATAGAATGTCCTACATATCAAAAAGTCAAATAGCTTACGTTTAAAATTAATAGTAGTAGCACATGCTTGTATGTCAAAAAGGAGCTTGTTCTATACTTTCGGTGCCATTTGATAGATACTTTTTCGAAATAGCATTGTCTTATATGACGTGTTGTATACACTACTTTTGTGGAGAATTGGCGGCTTCATTATACCTTTTTGATACATATTGTCTTTTGATATTGTTTTTGGTATTTGTGTGTTTTTGTGTCAGTTTGGAGTAAAAGGTTTGTCTCAAGATAAAAAATTGGTTTTTATGTTGTCTTCGAGACTTCCTCGTGAAGTTAAAGTCCACTCATCGGTAACAACTTTCTTTGCATTGACTTCAGAAACCATCCCAACAGAACATCATGTGATAGTCTAGGACACAGTGAAGGGAAGGGAAGGTGAATATTGCCTACTTTGTATCGGTCCACTTGGGATAACTTATGAAGTCCACGTGGACGTGTAATGCATTTCTGACACTTTTCGAACAGTTTCACTGCGGTTTACTAACACATTACGAGTAAAAATGCTGACACACTATATGCTATAAACTAAACTATCATCTTCTCAACGACTATCCAGGAATTATTTAAATAGAAATTCTTATCTAATAGCCAATCACGCAATTTCAGCTCGAGAAAGATTCTCGCTCTGTGCATCTACCACGAGTTTACGCAGGCGATAACGTGTATCGTTAACTATCGCTCTGTCCTTGTCACCCACATCTCGACTGAGCAGCATTTCCGATAGTATTCGATAAACGTTACCGCCTGCGTAAAGTCATGGTAGACGCACTGGTCTCGAAACGTTACAAGCTATAGTGCTTAGGTAACTAATTTGAAATATACTCGTAACGCCGTTGATGTAAACCCGTGTGTCCTTTGATTTTATTTTAAGCCACATGGGAGTGAAGTCCGGTGAATTTCAAACGATCCATAACGTTCCAGGCAATGATTCCTTAACTTGAGTAATTCAAGTTTGTCGCAGCAAACAACATCAACCCTTATTATTATAATGGAGGTAACTCAATAGGTGCCCCAAATCCCAGGCTATTTAGCTGTATCTAGGACAACCTGGGACCTATATTCCAGGGCCTTGAATATATTTATGTATTGGGTATGTGTGTGTTCATTCGCACTTGAAATTACATAGTTGCTCTGGCAATCTGGAGGTCACGGGTTCGATTCCCAGCGGTGATACCTATCGATAGTAGTTTTTTATTATAGAGGTAGCAGAGCACGCTCATCAGCTTGAGGATTCTGGGTGCAAACGCTTACCATTCAACAGCCGTAACTTCACTTACCATCAGGGAGATTAAGATCAAGTGCAAACCCATCATACGTTTAAAAAAATAACAAAAAGGCTGTGTTTGAGATGTAATAAAACTATATGAAAGAAAAAGTTACCAATTTCACCCCTATTAAATTATTCACCCCTGTGTCAAACCGCATCTGACTATTATTACGTCATCACAATGTAATATCAGGTAATATACCGTTATTACTAAATCAAAATTAATTGCGCGTGACAGGGGCACGTAAAACACGAGGCAGGACTCAAAAATTAAACTCCCCATTGTAATTTGGCGTTTATAAAAAACACATTACTGTTATCGGACTTTCCCATAAACAATACTTGTTTATTAAATAGTATCAATTTTTAAGATAATTAAAAATTGATTATTAAATCACAGGTTAACTTTAGTAAGTTATATTTAATTAATTATGCCCGTGACTTCATGATAAGTGCACTTCATGATCATATAAAATGTCATAAAAACTGTATCTAATCTTGGTCTATTCAACGCCACTATTTCGAATTCAGGTTATCCCACGGGTTTCATTTAATCATCATCAGCAGCAGCTAGAAAACGTCCACTGCTGGACATAGGCCTCCTCCATGTTACGCCACATTGACCGGTCCCCACACTGGCATCCAGCGACTCGCCCTATCATACAAAATACTTTTGGTCTTATCCCTTTGGTTTGAGGAAGAATTTCGATCGATATTTATAACATTCCCCAACATGTAAAATTGCATGTAAATCAGAAAGGTTTTTTGACTACAGCTGCTTTCTTTGTATGCCCACCGCAAATTCTCTTCCCAAAGTTCAAAAATAAACTCAAATTCGCTTAAAGACCCGACAGCATTATTTGACGGCAGCATTGATTACAAAAACATTAAAAGAAAAAAACAGTATGTATGTGTTACAACTCATGTTCTATAAAACAGCCCACATACAACATCGTCTTATTAGGCTCGGCGTTCATAAGGCAGGCTTTGTAATTACGCCTCAGAAACGTGTAGTTTGCACGCTACCTGCTCGCCTTGATATTGAAAATAGGGACCAAGGTGTAAGAATTGAACTGGTTGTAGATGAGGCAAATTTTATTAGTATCAAGATAATAGGGGATAACGAGTTAAAAGTAAGTTACAAAGGTTTACAATCTCAAAGCGTGAAAGTAAAAGAAATATATATATTATAATTTTATTTTTGTGCAAACAATTATTGAATTATACAAAGTGAATCCCGCAAAGCCCGAGCCAAAACATGCGTTGTAGTCCCCGCTGCGCCACGCGCTAGTTCAGGGTCCGTAACATGAAAGTTGTTGCGTTTCGTTTTTGTTTCGGATTGCTTTCGGATTTGATGTAATTTGTATGAATCCGAAATTTTAATTTTGATCGGATTTTGATTGTTTGTTTTTCATGATACCAAACAAGGTCCCATTCAACTATCATTTTTTATTTCATTAATCTTACGTGTAGTAAACATTCTCATCCAATGTCTTTTTCGACACTCTTTAAAGTGATATGCAGAACTAGTAAAAACTCATAATGCATTTTTAAAATGTGTAAAAGACACCTTTTAACTTTTGCGACTCAGTGCGTGAATAAATAATTTACAAACAATAAAATATTACAGTTGAAGCAAATACACTTTAACCCAACGCTGGTTTGGGAGTACCGTTTTTATCTGATGACCTGGAAAATCTCGAAAGTCAACAAGGCCGGGCAAAGTGGCGGGGTTTGATGATATCTGCCCTGAGTTCTTGGTCCACATCGGGAAGCGAGCAACACTAAGTCCGACCAGTCTCTCCAATAACATTTTAGGACCTTTTTTCCTAACTGCACTTTTCCGGAGGGCCAAGCCTGGAAAGCTTGCTAATGGCCTGGACAACTTCAGACCCATGTCGCTGTGAAATGACACCTGTAAGCTATCGCAGCGCTTGTTTTATAATCGTTGGTACCCCAGCTGCATGTTTATTGCCCTAACATCTTAAATGGCATCTTACCATGGCAAAATGTTCCCTAAGCGTTCCAAGAAGTGGATTCTGCCCTCACCGAAGACCTCAATGCCTATAATATATTATATGATGATAATAAAATGAATACTAACGACAACATGTGGCGGCTCCAGTCTCTTCTAAGACATAAGCCACTGCTTTCCATCTCATCATGGCGCGTTAAGAACTCATTCTGCTCTCTGAAAGAGAGTGCGCCACATTTTCACCACCAAATAACTTGGTGTCACCTTAGGCAGGTCGCTAACATTCCGCAAACATCTAGAAGCCACCGCGAGCATAAGAGCAAAATGAGAGCTAGATGAGCTAAACGCGCTCTCACTGGCGATCGTAATCTGGCTAATAGCGATAGTAAATTTTAACACTAATTTTATAGCGAAAAATGAAATGATGTACTATTATTCCAGTATGCCACCTCACCTATGATTTTTGCATTAACAATCTTCCCGTGGGGTAAGTAAGGTCGGGACAGAATAGAAATGTTTCGATTACTTACAAATGCCTCATAGACGTGAAACCATTATCGTGTGACGTCAGCTCATTGGCCGCACGTACATATCTTAGCACAAAAAGATCAATATAACACATTCAAAGATGTTTATATACTACCAATACTTTTCGACCTCCCGTCAAAGTCTATTTCTTGTTATTGTTTTCAAAAACTATTCGTGGTCCAAAAACGGTGGCGTGTGGAAATTGAATCCTCAAAGACAAATAGAACAAAATAAATATTTAAGGGAGCACCATACAACAAACGTGATTTTCGTGAATTTTTTGGAGACGTGCGTTTTACCTACCTAGTTTCTAAATTCGCCAACAGATGGCGCTGCTACTTGTTCCAATTTTTGCCGACAGAGGGCGCAGCTTTTAGTTCCAAAATTCACCAACAGAGGGCGCTGCTATTTATTCCAATTTTGCCGACAGAGGGCGCAGCTTTTAGTTCCTAAAGTCACCAATAGAGGGCGCTGCTTTTTGTTACAATTTTGCCCGACAGAGAGCGCTGCTCTTATTTGCAACATTCCCCAACAGGGGGCGCTGCTACTTGTTCCAATTTTTGGCGACAGAGAGCGCATCTTTTAGTTCCAAAATTCACCAACAGAGGGCGCTGCTATTTGTTAAGAGGGCACTGTTAGTAGTTCTCTGTCGCCAAAAATTAGAACTAGCAGCCGTCCATCCAAACATCTGACGCTAATTTCTGAACAGCGCCCTCTGTTTCGGCAAACCAGAACAAATAGCAGTGCCACCTGGATAAGTAAAATAAGTTATGATTTATTTTTAAATACTGTCTTGGTGTTCACCAGAACGCAAATTGGACAGTTTTATCATTACTTGCTTTTCTTATTTTATAGAGTAGTATTTTATTTTTAGTATATTGTTATTTTTATATTTTATGGATGTATACCTGAAATAAAGAATTTATTAGTATATTATTATTATTAAAATACATCGAAACGAAGTGGGGAGCTAATATTAGATCAATATATGAACAAAATTATGGACAAACCATAACCATAGGAGTTGGTTAAATTTTTAATTCTTCCTACAGATAAACTATAAATCTTATTACTATCGTATTACGTACAGTAAATCTTCAAAACGATCCTCCAGTTTTAAACCATCTGTTCAAACCGAGTTTGAAGAGGTTCAAGAGCTTTTTGTCTTCGGAAACCTCTCAAGATTTGGCCGGGCTTTCGACCTGTTATTAATACTCATTCAATCTTCAATGGGACTTAGTAGATACTCCACATTGATATTGAAATTTAGATTTCAGTATCAGGTTTACGGTGATTTGCAACGGAATAACTTCTTTTACCATCATCTTCTAAAACCGCATGCACAGAGTATGCGAGTATCAATGATCTAAAAATCTGTCAGGAAATTAATATAACTAACACTCAAATAACTTTCTAATAAATCATTATTCTCAAATTTCTGGAATTATTTTAGTAATCTTGACAAATTATTTTACATTCGCAATCTGTGTACCAATAAAAAATTAGTATTTTATTAGTAAAATAGTGACTGTAATATAAAATAAGGACTGATGCGCTGTCTAAATAATTCACGCATTTGAAAAGAATTAAGAAACCGACTTCCCCCCCTCAGAGGTAGAATTATCTGGGCACATATTCAATTCAATTTTCTCAAAAAGCGGCAAATCAATTTTAATATAATTTATATAGAATCCTCTTTGAAGTATGATCTAAAAAAACATCAAAATCTTTGGCAGATTTATCGCGTAAGATAGATACAAAAACATACTGTTGAATTGAGAACCCTCCTTTTTTGAAATTAGTTGAAGAAGAAAAAAATATTCTTACCATTTTATTCATTTCAAACAGGCTTTATACTAATCCGTGGGCAATCTACTAGTGAAAAAATCTCTAGAGATCATTCTTAAAACATCTTTAAAAGGAGTAAACATCATGTAAAACCATCATAATACTCAGAAAACATCTACGACCACATTTTTGATATACCTACTCGTATTTTTATGAAAACCACTGACCCACACGCCCTGGGACAAACAAAGCACATATTCAAAAGCGACAATTCAACCAGACTTTTTATTATTTAAATTTGTAATATTCCCAAAGGAGACTCGACACAACGCTCCACAAATTGAACCGTATACAACAGCGCGTCCGAAACAATAAAACGAAGGAACACTCCAAAGGGCGAAATCCAGAGCCTAATGAGTGCCCCCTTTCAATAGAATTACCTCCTCTCCACGTAACACACAGGATTTATAATCTGTCCTCTGTCACATCAGTATTTAAATAGCGCGAAACACGATTTTATTTTTCAACGGGCAGAGCATGCGCGGTGAAAATTCCCAAGTCCGTTTTTCCCTGGTCACACACACTTTGACACATCTCGGTATCGCACCGCACACTTCGAAATAGCCCCAGCGTAGAGACAGCGCAGAATCGCACGAAATCACAGACACTTGTACGATAATTCACACATTCGTACGGATTCTGTGTCGGGATGGAGGAAGTCACTCACACAATGGAATTTTCAACCCCGGCGATGCTGCATGTACGTTAGTAACGCAAAACACGCGGTTGTTGTCGGGTGTGTATGGAACCGCTCCGTGTCGAAGTGACGTATAATATCGAGATGTGAACTCGCAAAAGGAATTCCGAGAATTCTTCGTGAGAAAAATTTAGTTGAATTTTTTCCCGTGACTTTGTGTGACTTCAAATAGTTTGAGTGAAGTGTGGGTGTTGTTTGTATACTGTTTCGGAATTGTTTCGGTGTGGATTTTGAGAGGAAAGACTGCCGCTGTAACTGAATTAGGGAGAGAAATTTAACAGGTAAGAGTTTTAATACTGTGCAGGTGACGTTAATTGCTTTAATAAGGATGATTAGATTTAATTAATTATATTACAGGTGCATCAACGTTTACACAGGAGTTGCTTAAAGAGTGTTTCGTTAGCTTAAGTGATATTAGGAATTAATAATAATGGAATGATAAAATATTTTCTATTCCTAGTCTAATCTCAGGCCTAGACAGTTAGGGTAACTTTTTTGTGGTTTAGAGAAGATAATTAACATATTTCGTAAAAAATTGACAGGCAATTTTTTTTGACATATTGTGACTTACCAATTTATATGTATAATTATTTATCTTTATTTTATTAAAAATGGAAACAAGTCAGAAATTATATCGACCCTTTCCGGAGTATTTAAAAAAATATTCTGGATAAATGTCTGCCGTCAGACATGAGCTTACCTCATAAATCGTGGTGGTTTGCTATAATCACCACGCTTGACGTGCGGATTGGTGAACGCAGGGAGATATTGTTGTTACATAGATGCTGCTGACCATTTCATGAATTTTTTTACAGAAACCATCTTGGATTTTATAAAATATATGGTAAAGGTTTGCACTTGGCCTTCATCTCACCTGATAGCAAGTTACGACAAGGCCGTTGGATGGAAATCATTCTCACACAGAAGTCTCATTCTAATGAGGCGCAATACCTTTCGTAATTAAACACAACAGTGTTAATATTAACACTAAGTTTTGGCGTCAGATTGCTGAAACATGGTGGTAGCTAGTTCGACGGAAATCGAAAATACAGTACCACCCATAGGTCCACTGGGAATCGAACCCGAAACCCACGGAGGCGGTCAATAGTATAGTATGATAGCTAACTTAAACACATTTTTATCCCTTTGAGTTCAATTTTGAAGGAAAAAAAAAACTTTCTAAGCGGGAGTTAACATTGTATAAATAATATATTTGCTGAAATTCAATTTTCTAGTGCTTATAGTTTTTGCGATATTGTGAAGAATGAGTGAGATGTATTCAGCTTAGATTACCGTCAAGCAATCTCCAAAAAGATCACGTTCAGCAAGATGTCGGTGAAATAAAAAAGATATTGAAGGCGGCGGCCCCTTGTCCGTTCGCAATCTTACTTGTTTTATAAATTTGTAAGTTTGGATGTTCGTGGCTCAATCACACATATAAACTGCTGAACATTTGAACGTGGATAATTTATGCATTTTTATCGTCAAAATTTCCCTCGATTTATAATGCACATTACAATGCTAAAACAAGTTTTAAACCTTTGCTGAAAAAATTGAATTTGGTCTGCGTTCCCTGTATCTATATTTATTAGTTATGGCTAATTTGTGATAACTAATATTAAATTATTTGAGGCTTATGTATCTACGCATAAAAGCTATAACAGAGGACATTCTTTGAAATACCTAACAGTGCTTGGCTCGTGACTTCTTCTGCGTGTACTTTAGAATGTATCCCACGGGAACTGCTAGTTCAATCAGCATAAAAAGTAGCCTATATATTCCTTATCTCGTAACCTGCAAATACCAAAAATCAAGCCATTATGACTCCGTTACAATGTGAAGAAAGGACACACAAATACACTTTTGGATTTATAACTCTAATATTACTATGGGTAAAGCTTGTCAGTAGATTTCCAGAGTAATAATAATGTTATTCATTCGTCTCTGAAAAGATTTCAAAATCCATCAAGACGATATCACGGTCCAAAGCAAGTGTTTCAAATGAATTCCAGCAATTTATATCGATTTCTCATCATCATTGGTACCATCAAAGGGCCATTATAATCAATGCAACCTAACGTGAAATAAATGGCTTCATTTACCCTCCCATCAGTACTTGCTATCGTTTATAAGTAACCGGCGAGCGAAACATGACAAATGGAAACACGGAAACAGGGAAACGAAAATTGGGAAATACACGAAATTAAATTCACCCATAAAGTGGGAAAATTACTGACGCGTCTGTTTGTCTTGTTACGAAAACATTGGAGAACGTTGGAATTGTATTGTACGATGCCGGATATTTGAATCTATGGGCAAATGAACTGCAATTGTTAAGTAAAATTTTGATATAAACGTTATTGAATGCAATTATTTGCTGTTAGAATTGCAAATTAACAAAAATATGTGTGTAGTTGAGTACATTTCGTAACTTTAACTACTTCGATGAGAACGTTATGTACGCTTACATAATTGGGAATCAGCTGTTTCAATGTTACAAAAGAGTACATACATGACATAGACATAGACATAGACATAGACACATCTTTATTTAATAACACACACAACACAATACACATAGAAAACATGTAGTTCTTAAATGAGATACATTGTCACCTCAATCAACTACATGTTGGATAGGATCTTCCCTCAAAGACTGTCTTTAAAAGGTATAACAGAAAAACAATCTATTTTGATTTCGAAGCCTAGTGATGAAATATTCGTTTCAATTTGAATTGTTGAATTTCCAAACCACAGCAAAAATTATATTGAGCGAGAAATCATTTGGTACGATTTACAAAATCTTATTCCGGCGCATTTTGTAGGCGCATTAAATCAAGGGTGACTACACTTCCAGCCTTACCGTCCCTAAATGTTTTTTCCATTATACCTACAGATAAGACATAGCTACATATCTTAGAAAGAAACAAATATTTGTTTACACAAATGACTAACACGGCATGAATGACACGATATAATTTTTTTATCACATCTTGAGGAGAGGGCCTACCTTAAAATAAGCAGATTTTCAAAACACACGAGTTAAACATCAAGTTAGTAATCCAGGTAAATTTTAGGAAATAATTTAAAATTATATTACTTGAGATGGTCATAGAAACAATCGGTTTATTCTAAATTTGAATATTCAAATTTAGAACACATTCAACCGTTAGAACCGCATCCTTTTAACTTTATTTTGTTTTAGTTCAAAATGTATGTATTTGAGTTCCCTTAATTCTTAGTTTTTGATGACATCAACTTAATTAATTTATAGGGTACGTTTATTACAAAATATTTTTTTGGTTGACGGTACTTTCCGTATCCGCTAAGATATATACCACCATTTTATTTAATTCTGCCAAAAATCACGCTCTTGTAATAGAAAATAACTTTTGAATTAGAACTTTGTATCCACCAAACGACCATACCATCATATAACATCTGTTAAGATAATGATCAAGTGTTAAATAATAGAAAATAATACAATAAATAAATATTTTTAGAATTTTCAACAACAATGACGCTATAGGCGGACGGACGGATTCAATTAGAGTGTAAATTATAGAAGTTCCATTTTCTCATGGGATCTACAGAACCCTAAAAAAGAACTGAATAAAAGAAAGTATTAGTGAAATGGGCCTATGTCCAGCAGTGGACGTTTCCCGGCTGATGATGATTAGTGAAATAGATGCTACAATATTTCAGTACATCTCGTGTACAGGTCGTTGTAGATACGTAATATAGAGAACTATTGGCAAACCCATTGACTTAGAAACGTGTACTTGTTCCCAATATATGATCGTGATACGGTTTCAGATAGCCATCGACCTTGCGGAGGTCGTTGCGAAATAGATGCTATATGAGTTGTAATAACGTAATGTACATGTGTGTTGCTAGACCCTGTCATAAAAAGGGGCCTTTCAAGTTTCAAGCTTTTGCCACACAATACTGTTAATATAACTTTACAGAAGAACTGCTGGTTAGCCGGATCCTCGAACAAGCACACGCTCTTGTTTAAAGGGGTTATTAGGGGTATAGGGGCTCCCATACAACAAACGTGATTTTTATGTTTACAAACTTAACTTTGTAGTTGCATGCCATACAGCTGGCACGTAATGTAACCGCAAAGTTAAGTTGGTCTTTCAACCGGACTTATACTTTCGATAGAGCATGATTTATGTATGTTAATTATTCATATTCTGTGCGTGAGTCCGACTCGAACATGTCCATTTTTTCCATAATATTCGAAAACCTAATAAAACGACATCACAGAGTATTCGTTCATAATCGATTTCATAGATTTCCGTCAACTTATCAGACCACTCTCATAATTAAGACGTATAAGGTTGGGACAAGTTGTGACTTGTTTTCGAAGGATAAGCTATTGAAGATACTCATGTTTGTTCGGCAATACACAGTGAAGTCAATGAAAATGACATAATTTATGAATGTCGAAGCTATTGTACTCTAGTCATAACGAGCTTGTAGAATCTGTCAGTTTTCCAGTACTGGTGATATGCCAGACTAAAGTCACTAACCTCCGTCTGCAAAGGTTGAAGAAAAACTAGGATAACTGCCCCCATGGGAGCAGTTTCTGAGCTCATGTGTTTAGTAGAACAGACGACGGAGGAAAAATAAGGGTTGTGTGTCTATAAAAAGCACTGAATATATAAATAGAAGGTTGGAAAGGATTTCGTTCTTGATTTGTATAAAATTACTGACGCTGCATCATTTCTACAGTAGTACAAAGACTAAAACTTACTCATTTTTGGGGTCCTATACCTCAAAAGGGAAAAAAGGAACCCTTATTATCACTTTGTTGTCCGTCCGTCCGTCTGTCTGTCTGTCTGTCAAGACCCTATTTCTTAGAAACGCGTAGAGACATCAAGCTGAAATTAATATCGTATACTCAAGTCTGCTGTCCCTTGGACCTGTGAAAAAATCTAATTGAATAGGTCAACGAAATAAAAAGATATAGCTGTATTTTAGACCATTTCCATACAAATTACAAGGGAACCAAAACCCATAGGGTACTTCCCGCACAACCATAGGAATAAATCTAAAACCCAGGATTTTTAAATTATAACACAGAAAAATTAATTTTTAAGTTTACAAAATTAACTTGTATGTAATGTAACCGCAAAGTAATCTTGGTTCGTCAATAGATCTTATATTTTGCGGTAGAACATGATTTTCAGTACGTTAATCATTCATATTATGTACGGAACCCTCGGTGCGCCAGTCCGAGTCGCACTTGACCGGTTTTTGACGCATTAAATGTGATTACACAGGATGGTCTCAGACATTTTAGTGCCTCGCAGTTATCCAGATTTTTAAAAATATAATAATTTTATCGGTTTGGATTTTATACTGACATATTATTAGTGAGATCGATGCATATTTTAAAGGTAAACATGTACACTACAAATTGTATGCACTTTGAACTTAACTTTTAGATTATAAGATTTAGTCACATAACTATTGGCATGCTGTTTGAGATAGTTCAATACCTCTAGATTAAGCAACATAACATTATTTAAGACTGACATTTACCCTAATAAACGGGAAAACTTATTTGATTGATTGATTGTCTCAGAACGTGTCCTAGATACGCAACTTTTTTTATATACCAAGTTATACAAACGTTGAACACGCTCATATACAAATTCTATTAGAATGATATCCTTAGTAAGAAGAGGCGTATAATCAACTCCAACGAGATTCGACTGCGCTTATCAATTCCAAAAACTACTCCAGCAAGTATGCGTCACTCTTCTTCAAGTCTGCCGACGAACAGGTGCGCAAACAATGGCCCAAATATTTGCAGAGCTCTCACGTTATACATTCAAATCCAAATATTTATATGTTACGAAACCTTCCGTTCTCACAACTCTACTCCTACCGAGAGTGACAGACGCAAACTTGAGAGTTTATTTGTAATACGAATATGTCTGAAAACAACTGGGAAATATTGACAATACGCTGCCTAAGTTTTCGTTGGTTAATTTTCAGAAGACCTTTTCAATGCGGCCTGTACAAAAAGATTAGCCACGAATAGGCAATCCAGGTGGTTGAGAGGCTAGCAAAAAATGCACCTGTTTTTTTTCTTTCTGAAGTTCTAAGGTACAGTCAAAAATATCGTAAAGTTGGATAACATTGTATTATTCAAACAGTTGGTTTCACTTAGCCGTCATATCACGTAGTTGTAGGAGACGATAAAGCCGTTGGATAGGAAGCATGCTCACTCGGGATCCTAAAGTTAATGAAGAGCTAACTAACAAATCAACGAGAATGAGAAAAAAAGAAAAAAGGAATTAGTTGAAACTTTTTGACTCGTTTTTCTCTAAGTACATCTCGTTTGAGAGTGTTCCCATAGAAAAATAATAAAGCAATGACCATATAATTTTCCTCACCCTGATTCCTAAACATCTTTTCAACTTATACTACCCAGAACACAGAAAATAAAGAAGTGAAAAATACGAGTAGGAAAAGAATTAAAGCAAAGTAAAAATGAACAGTGAAGTGCAAAAGTGTAGCAGTAATAGTGTACCAGTGGTGCCAAAGTGGTGTCAGTAGTGACAGACCGGTGTCAAGTGGTGTCAAAGGACTCTGTGTAGATATTACAGGTACGGACTCGGTATAGAAGACTCATGAACATACTCTCTTCAAAAGAACTGAGATAATTGAAAGGTTAGTTCTTACTGATAAAGCTCCGAAAACTCAGTGGACACTTGTTTCACTTCAATCCTGAACCACCAGCTCGCAACATTTTAAAAAGCTTAAAAATCAAATACCATCTTGCTTTGCCTGAAAATCCAAGCTGCTATTTACTGAGTTCCGATATCAATTTTCCGCACACAACACGTTCTTTTCCGCGGTGCATTAGTATTCTTTTGTCGTGCCCATACGAATAAAATTTGCAAGGCTCACGTCTCGAGAGATTGGCGCCACGAACTTTGGCAAAGAACTGAGGGCTGAGGTTGTCATGGCAAGTAAATAAATACAATTTAGATGCCTCAATAAAGATTGAGTTTCCTCAAGGTGGCATACACATTACGTTTTGGTTGGAACGATTTTTTATATATAATCGTGTAACAGTCAGTATGTCTGTCCTCTATATCTTCAGCCAAATATCAGTTCTGTTAATATATTGTGACAATGGACTACATTCATCATCCATCCTCACGTGAGGGGTCAGGCTCCACGGAAGGCCAGCGTCGGCAATCTGCTGCGACAATAAGCTGAGCGGCACCTTTTTTGGCACGTCATAATTTTTTTTGGTCTAGAGTATAATTTAGTTTTAATTTAACGTGTCGAAATAAAGTTCTTTCTTTCTTTCATTATTATGAGCCAGAAAACCTCCTCTGCTCACCCTAGATCTTCCCCATAGGCGTTACCAGTCACTAATTTTTTATGGTTTATTGCAAATGTATCCGAACTTATGATATGCAATCGACCAGTTGCGACTGCCAGCTGCGAATCTATCAAACTGGGAGGGAATAGAAAAGTTTCACTATGGATAACAATTCTAACCAGAGGTTTCGTTTCTGTCACCTGAGGACAAAATAGTACAATATAAAATTAGACTTCTTTTTAGTCGAGTTTAATAAGTGTAGTGCTTTTTCCTTTCATTAAGTACGCTTGATGCTGTACTGGGTTTACTGATGTCAAATCATCATTCTCCTAGCCTCAAACGGGATCAGCTACCTCAACCCAAGGTATTGGTGTAGATACTAGTTTTTTCGGAAGCTACTTTCATCTGACCCTCCAATGCCTAGACACTATTTTTTGGGATTAGGCTGTTATAAGTTCACTAAGCCCCCAGAAGGCCTCTTACATTGCTAAAAGACTGCTGTCAAAGACAACAACCGGGATACACAGATTTTAAGTGCCTTCCAAAGCACGGAATTATATTAATTTTTAACCGACTAAAAAAGGAGGAGGTTCTCAATTCGACGCGAATGTTTTTTAAATATTTTTGTGTATGTGTGTTATGCTATAACTCCGCCAATAGTGAACCGATTTTGATAATTGTTTTTTTGTTTGGTAGAGCATACTTCAGAAGTGGTCCCATATAAATTTTATCGAAATTGATTGATCGCTCTTTGATAAATTTATTAAGGCAATTGATGTCGGTTTTAGGTTCTTTTTGGACGCGTTAATTTATCAGATAATCAAGTGATTCAGCCTGCAATTTCCTAATTGAAAATGTCTCAAGCTTGTGTTTGCGTGCCTTAAACAACTGCAGCCTCGATTACAGTGTTGTCAAATAAATAATTTATATTCACGTATAATGTCGCTTTTTATAGGTACGTATAATGCGTTAAAATTTGGCATTCATTTTCATTGGCAGACATAAGAAGACCTCTATCCAATCCGTATACGAGACCCTTCGCTCTGAGAATCGAATTTGTGACCTATGAATTGTTGGTCCAAATTCATATCCTTTAGGCTATAAGACATAGTTACATATATATGGATATGTACATAAAGTTATCTATTTAATTCTAAGGCAACGTAATTATTTACGGGAGTATGTCTGCTGGCCTTGAATTACGTGATAACAAACCTTATTCAGGACCTGAAGCTTTCCACCGGGCTAAATTTGTTATAAAGCGCCGTCGGGGACTGTCTATCATAATAAATATGGGCTTTTGTCCTCAATGAAAAGTAAGAAAGAATAATACCCAAGTACATAGCGTACCTACTTTTATTGCTAATTAAACGTTAAAGGTTCTCAGACGTTACGCAATTAAGTAATTTGTTAATTTACTTGCCGAGCACTAATGTGTGCAGAAATTTAAAAAGATAAAGTTACTACTGAGTGTTTTTTAATTAAACGGACCACCTGTCATAATGCGGCGTAAGTTTTGTGAAAACGACGAAATGAAAAAATATTTAGCAGATGGGCAGCCATCTTTTATTTAACAACAAAATCTTACTGTGACCACCAATCCACCTGCGAAATGTAGTATTAGAATTTGCCTCATACATGGGAACTTCGACGTGGCGATCAATGAGGAAAGCTAATCTTCAATGGTAGACTTATGGAGTTGATAAAACGATCAAACGACTTTAAAAAAGGCTTCAATTCGATTTTTTAAAATGTTTGTTACCTCAAAACTTTTGACTGGGTGAACCGATTTGGAAGATTCTTTTTTTATTTGAAAGCTCGTGTTTTCCGTGTGGTCCCATTTTGATTTGGTCTAGTATAACGTCATCCTTTTAGGGCAGTTTAAGTAGGTTCCAGTTCTTTTTGAACGCATCAATTAGTTTTGCTACGGTCATAGCTTACGGCTTCGGTCCTCGTCAAATCTCTTCAAGATATATTGTATCATTTTAGGTTTTAAACGATAGCAAAGAAACTCACTTTCACGTATAATATTGCTAAAGTATGATATGCGGAACCTAATTTCGTTATCGCCAGGTTTTCGCTTGAATGTGGTCCCATAATAGCAGGTGCTACAGACTGGAATTATTGCTATAGACGTATACCGTCCCAAGTTTGGCGATATGGGGTTTATGGGCGCATAAAATGTTGTTTGAGCCGGTCCTGCAACCCGAATAACGGCGCACTAAACCATACAAAGTAACTCGGAGACAGTAAAAAATATAGTTCGCGCAGAAAACTCGAAATTTCCTTTTTACAGTCGCTGGCGTTTACAGGCTCAGGAATTAAACTAAGCTTAATAATTGTTAAGGGTATATGCGTATTATTATTGTTTTCCTAGACTTTGTCGGAGTGAACTTTAGAAATGATCCAACGGAAACTACTTTACCAGGATCAAACACTAGCCAAGTGCGTGTCGGGTCACTCGCGCACGCAGTGCAGGTCTCGAAGTTGTTCTTAAGGCGGTTCTATGACCCAGACGTCCCCGAATTTAAGAGAATACTATTAAGAGAAACTCTGTTGTTTGTACTCATGGTAAAATGCATATCAATGTTGAGGATATTATCTGGGATAAGACAGATGTCGATGAAACACGATTCATAATACTTCGATCGATACGATTAAATCCCAATGTAACCTCCAAATCAGCACTATGTTGGTTTTCAAACAAACTGTACTTTGTGTACATTACATTAAACTTTATGAAACTAAGTTGAAAAAACAATCATAAGTAAAGTTGGAATTCGACAGCTTTAGAATTTCTATATCTTATACTAATATTGTTTAATAAATTAATTGAGACAAAAAGCTATCAAAATCGAGACGAGAGTCGATATGGTGCGCTGTTTCTTACTCTTTCGTCTTACCCTTACTCGTTGTTATTATTGGAGAAGCGAGGCAATGAATCTAACTTCTCGTGGGTCACTGAACGGCCTTAACATACCTACAACATATCCTATATGTTCATCCCGGACTGACATCATCTGGTGTTATGCATAATAACTTAATAAACAAAAAAACTTTTAATGGTAGCAGCATATGACTGTCAATAACTTTGCAAAACCTTAAACACTCAATTCAAGCCCTCAAAACTGTTTTATATATTATTTAAAGTCAGAATTCCATTCGAAGAACAGTTTCTTTAGCACTCGAAAACAAGAAATTACTTGAACATTTTCAACGTAACTCTTAACTCATTTAGAAATTCAGCTGTATTCTTACTGAACTTGTTAGGATCGCAACTGGGCTTGACAGGCAGGTAATGAAGTTACCTCTGGAATGTATGTACATTGACTTTGTATATACTACACATGTCACGCGGAGATGCCTAGTTATTATTACTAGATTTCCTTTCTTACCTGATAATAAGTGACAGTAAGTCAATAATTATAATTTTACGAAAACAGTAAGTGAGAAAATGCAGAATCCTTAAGCTAATGGCACTTGTGTTTGGCGGCAGACTTAGGTAATGTAGCGGTAGCTAGTCAGGCGGACATCCGTCCCCCGTCTGCAATTGTCACCTAAAAGAGAGGCGCATGGAAGCTTATGCAGCTGTTGAAGTCACTAGTGAATTCAATTCGTTGCATAAGGTATATAAAAGTAATATTGCCAATCAAATGAATGCCGTCCAAAATCCGAACTCCGATAATTACAGTAAAGACTCGATTACCCGGACATCAGTCGTACGGATTCACGATTATCCGGATTGCCTGCCGGCCTCGGTCCCTTTGCGTTGGCGTTCTTTTTATATCGCCCCGAGATTTTAATTAACAGTCTCAGCCGCTGTATTGAAACAGTTGGGGTTTGGGTTGATTTTGAAACGGGCAATATGGAGTTGGTTTTTTGTTATTATTACTTACGACGGATCTTCACCACACAACCACAAAGTATTTATTTTTACTACTAATATTTAACAATATTGCAAAATTTAAAATTGATCTAATTAGAAAACCATTTCAAGATTTACCTCCAAGAAATCTGAAAAAGTTGTTTCAGAATTAGCTTCATAGTGTGCTCGTAGAAAACCGTTGTATATTATGAAACACGCAGATGACGTCACGTCACGAATTAATTTAAGATTTAACTATTGCTAGGGAAAATATGTAAGTGTTCATTTTATACGATTCCGATCAAAGACCGAATTCCTTAGGGACGCGATAAAAGTTGTTGGAAGAAGCACCGCCGCGGGGTGACACTAGGTAATCAATAAAACGGAATCCTAGCTTATTTTACGAGTCCATTTCAGACTAGATCAACACAATATTATTCTTCGTATTGGATCGTAAAAAATAAACGAGATCGCCTCAAAGGGAGGATAAAACATTTCCCATTTGATTACCCGAATCTGACCAGATTCAATTTTTTCGTTGATGGCTTTGATTTGGAACGAAATGTTATGGAAATGTATAGGAGAAGTGTTTTTTTTATGTTTCTTAAAGTATTTAAAGCTGTTGTAACGGATGTCTAACGGATTGTGGATCGGATGTTCTTCGTTTAGGTCGTAACGGAGAGTCATAATGAATGAATTGAATTGAACGATTTGCGTGGGCAAGATCCACGGCCGATCGAATCGACGCGTGTAGTGCTTTTAAGCTGAGCATTCCGTTAAACTGTGTTTTCCTACTGGGTTATTAGCTATGGGTACTGATGAATGATCCTATTCCCAAAAATAATTGACGTTTGCACATGTATCAATTGTGAACAATAATCATAAATTTCAATAAGTTTTCCGTAGAATCAGGCCGAGCTATTTTTGAACTAAAGCGACAAATGACAAATTTATTTTTCTGTAATCTTTTTCGCGGTTGGCTTTAATACATGCTTTTCAATATATAATGGGTCCACACTTGGCCTTCATCTCACCTGATGGTAAGTCACGATAAGGCCGTTGGATGGTAAGCGTGCGCACCCAGAAGCCTCAACACAATGAGGCGCTGGATATGCTACCTTTCATACCGGAACACTGTGTTTGGCGGCAGACTTAGGTAGCGGTAATAGAAAATGCCCTACCACCAACCAAACCGAGTACCGATAGGTACCCTCGCTGGGGATCGAACCCGGGTCCTACAGATTGTAAATCCAACATTTAGCCATTCGAAGGCGGTTGATACTTCTACTTGTATATGTAAAACATAAATTTTCAATTTAACTATGTTATGAATTCACTAGAAACTCATCTTGAGCACGTGTATTGCTATTCAAGTCGACACAATATTATGATAGTTAATTACTGTTCAATTAGACTTAATATTTCAAGGAAATACGATGTGGAACCCTAAGAATACTATCTTCTAGCTGAAGTTCTGATGGCGTCCTCAAAACCGTCTTTTTTTTCGCGTTGCGAATGTCACTCAGCCGTTTGACAGTTAACGTTTTACACTACGTTTTGAAACTTCTAACGTCATATTATTTTTATCCGTCACTTAAGAAAGCATCAATATGGAATTTATGCTTTGATGAATCCTATCACTGATTGGATAGAGTGCCACAAATAAACGTCTTAGGTTACAAAACATGTCAACTAAACTGAAATACGAAGTTACATCTTACTCAAAATCTTTCAATGAAATCTTGGCAACTTATCCAAGTCTTTGACGTCAAAACTTGTTACATTTGATTTCTATGGAAAGGTAGGTAAACTTGAGATCGCACGTGGATCCGACGAATTTATTCCAATAGAACAATGGGGTCTCTGAGTGAATGTTAGATCCAAAAGTCATACATATTACATGACTATTTACAAATAAGTATACTCATATTCTCCTAAAGTTTTGATGTTAAAGAAGCGTATTTCTAAAAGTAATATTTCCATTGATATCTCAAATAAACAGAAAACATACATGTGCACTCGTAAATACGGTATTAAAAGTAGTAAAACTGGCGTAAATACGGCAGACGCAAATAAAAAGGATTGAGATCGAAAAGTTATAAAACTCACAGACACTGATAGTGGAGCAAAATTCTCTAGACAGCTGAATGTCAGTTGCCTAGAGCGGCACTTTGGTAGATAGGGATTCTAAAGAAAGCGCTTTTTATAAATAAGTAGCAAAGATTTTACAACGTGAACTGTCAAATACATCTAAGTGGCTGTTCATCCAAGGGAGCACTTAGGAAAACAGTGAACTTCTTAAGAGCACTTAGGTGGAACGAAATCTTAGAACTACGTGCTAGTATTAGTAGACATAGATACATTTAACATATCCGGTAGCATTGAAGTAAGTAATCCAGGATTAATTATAAAAAGAAGAATATATGAGTTCAGCATTCTATTCTAAAAACGACAAGGATCATTTAATATTTTCAAATTCATAAATTTTCACTTCCCGTCTTCCCTTTCGTATTCACAATTAGGGCTGAAAAACACATATGGTATATTCTTTGTAAGGACATCATGGTATACGAATATGGTTGGTCGACAGTAAAGGACAATGAAAAATATTACAGGATATGCAATATTTATTAGAAATATACATTTAAAATTTTATAGTTTTTTTAGTCCACAACAAAAAATGTATGTGACATTTCTATATCAACTAAAAACTAACATAAAATAAGATAAGATTAATTAGTAATGACAATTTGCTACAAAAAATAATATATAAAAAACACACACAAAAATATTAAAATATTGTCATATTTAAAACTAACAATTGCAGCCATTAAAACTACCAAATATATGGATCATTGCCAGAATTCTTAAAGCACTGTCTGAAGGCAGTAACAATCCAATCTTTCAAATTCTATTCCTTACAATTTCTGTGTTACCAGTACTAAATCTCTGAAAATTACATTTCGCAAAAGCTCATACACCGCCAAATCGGAATTTAAGGCCCATTCGTTGCAAACGCGATATTTTATTATGATTAAGCGATAAAACTGTAGCGAATGCTGTTCAAACGATCTCGCACCGCTATGGAGTGTAATGAACTCAAATCGCAATCAGAGTAGATAAATATTTCCTTTTAAAACACGATGAAAGTTTAAATCTGCTTCGGATAGTTCAGAGTCAGTGCACTCTTTGTAAGTCTGCCAATATTTATCTTTGAATAATTACTGTTTAAATGCTTGTAGTGAATCTTGTTTGCTTTCTATTCTGCTACTTGTTAAACTGTTTTTGTAATTTTATATCATTGGTAACTGCAGGGAAACTTATGTATACCAGAGCTTGACCACAGCTTGAAGAGTGAGTAGTGGTGTCCCTTTCCGCAAAACCTGTTTGTGCTATTGTGTGTTTTACTTGTAAGCTGTGTTATTTATAGTAAAAGAATAGATTTTTAATTTGAGTTTAAATTATTGAATGAAATAAAGTTATTCATTCATTTTCATTTCTCTCATCAATCCCAAACGAACGTCTTGATGGTTTGTCGAAGGACAAGAACCAAAATTCTTCATCGTTGGTATATAATATGATAGAATACCTACCTTCGACCATTTTATGGTGAAAATTTTGACATTATCTTTCTGACTACCAGCTTAAGACCTCTTTTCTTTTAAGTGAAGGTTTTATGGTAATCCTGTACAAATTTTCACTTTTTTTCCTTCCGCTTAACGTTTGGATTACGCTCAAAATAAACTCTAAAGAGGCCCCAGGGTTTTATTCTATTTATCTCTTAAATTTAATGAGATTAAACTTGTTTACATAGAGCCGTTTCCTCATGTATATTCGCAGTAAAAATACTATATCGTTTTGATACGTAGAAGAAGAATAACTGGAGGTATTACTGAAAGTAATGATACATGCATGTATGACCCAGAAATTGAGTATTTAAATTAAAATATATAATTTTGACTTTAACTCACTCAGAACTACTGATGATACCGATTATATAACAGTATATAATAAGCAAAGAAAAGTAATAACAATAAGACAATAAATTTTAACTTGATGATACAGTCGCAGAGATTGCGCTAACCTAACATCACGCGCCGTGAGATTATAAGGTTTCGGTATACTAATAAGATATGTCAAAGAATCAAAAGTATTTTTTTTCGATCTTGACTAATCGGTTTCTGAAACCTTAAACCCATCATCTGTGACTTTCATAAAAGTTGTTCAAAAGTATTATATTGCGCGTAACAAATAGCTCCCTCCATAAAATTCTTCATCTCTAATTTTACCCAAAGCAACCCAACCTTTACCCACCTTCCCTCAAAATGAAATAACATTGATGACACAAATTTCAAGTGCTCCACTTCTGTATAATATAATTTATTCTGGAATTCGTAATTTCTGACATTATTAGATTTGATTATTAGATTTGAATCCAGAATGTAATAATGTTGACAGCTTCTACTCGTATTTTATTCTTTGGGTTTTTAAACATTACTGAGCTTCTAAAGTAATTTCAATAAATTCAATAAATTACTCAAGCTTTTTAAAGCCTTACTAAAATGGTTGTTTGTTTATTCTTCGAAAATATTTTTAAATATCGAACCTTTCTACGATTTAGTTAATTCGTAGGTGTTACTCATTTAAATGAGTCACTCAGGAACACAAAAGTGTTGTTCACACTGATGTTTAGCGATAGCCAAGCCAAACAAATTATCACTTTCAAAAGACTTATGTCTATGCTTTATTATTATACTACAAAAGAACTACTAGTTATCGGATTTAGCTAGTCAGATGGGCATATGTTCTAGTGTGTAGCTTATGGTGTAGCTACTAAGCTGCAATGGCAGATTTTAGTGGGTACCAGCAAAGAAAATCATCAATCAAAAATGAAAATAACCAAAAATGGGCCTTATGCAATGTGTGCAAAAATTTATAATAAACTCACCAATGACATTAAAAAAGAAGAAAACGATAAAAATTTTGAACAAAAATTAAAGTCTTTCCTACAAACAAAATAATATTACACGGTAGACGAATTCTTAAATGACAAGTTAAAATAAAAACCTCATCCTTCTGTTCTGTGCTTGACATTATATATAATTTAAAAGTAATTAATTGTAATTTATGTTAAATTCTAATGTTTTTATGCCCTGACAGGGCTTCATGACGTACTTTTATGTTACTATACTGTAATGTTACCATCTATAAACTCATGGTAAGCAATAAACCATATGACTATGACTAAGAAAGTAGCCTTCAAAGAAAATGACATTTTAATAGTATTTTACTAACTCCAAAGCAATAAGATGCGTGATTGGTATAAATTTTCATAGGGCGAGCCTTGTGCGACCGTGGCTGTTGTAAATCCATAATGTCCCAGTAAAACAAGAAAGAAACTGGAGCCTTAAAAATTCCAATAAAAACCAAATTAAACAAGTGAGAGTTTCACCTGTATGTAAGAATAAGAATAAATTTATTCATAAAAATGTACAAAAATGTTTTTCTTAAATCTAATTGGCTAGAATATTTGATTAAATACTAAAGCGTCTGCAGCTAAACTAAGTTTTAAAAAAAACTTGTATTTTAGCATACAGTGCCTCACCTCTCAGAAAAGCAGACGGAACGTCTAGCCGCCATTATAAAATAGATCCATTTCTATGTAATTAGCAAAACCTCTTATTCTAAGTTCCACAGCACTGTGGAAGTGAGTCCTCTCTGTGTGTAAGGTGAAATTGTGAGTGATTGGTATAAAGCGTTCGCACATTCGCTATGATATCTATGCAGTAATTTCAACGCGTTGTTTTTCTTAATGATTTTTTTAGAACGTTTCATATATATATGTATAATGAACAATACAATTACTTTTAAACACACTAAGTAAGAACACCTTGTTCAAGCAATTTTGTATCCGTGATGGTATTTATAATTCAATCCACAGGGAAAAAATTCCTGGGTAGAAAGTAACCTGTCCCTTTCCATGATGTAGGTTTCTTGCATGCCAGTTTGTGTCAGGATTGGTTAAGCTCACTTTCGCAGTACCTAATATCACTATTGTTTTGTTTGTCTGTTTAGACATATATATTTTTTGAGAATATTCGATAGTTGAAAATGACGCAACGAAATAGTTTAAAAGAACAATTATAGAAGCGTTGAAATAAGACAGAACATAACGGTAAATCGCCGAAACGCAACCTTATCCTCTTTGCTCCTTTTTTGTTTCCCTTAAATAAGATTAGGCAAATTCTAACGATTCCCTGATTCTCTTAGAGACTATTGAAATCGAGTCGGCGTTTCCCCAGAGGTTTACCGCTTGTTTGTTTATGTTTAATGCTACGCTTGGATTTGGTTTGATATTAAATAACGTTACGTACTTATTTATTTCTTGTAGGACTGGGTACGAGTTCTAATTTAGTTACATTATTTTGTAAACTCTTCGTCCCTTATTTTGATCCTAAATCCCGCATTTTCCCAGCAAATAAGTCTCTTTAAACAAAAAATTGAGCTAGCAACCCAATTACAATACCCTATTACAATACAATATACTATATTTCTGGTCACTTAAAAAACACATGTCCGGTGTGGAGACCTGGCTCCTGTAGCACAGGGGATCCTAGTTCAGGAGCCAGTCTTCACAAAGTTACAAGACCTTAGAATTAAGTAAGTAATCTATCATTAATATGTACAAACTTTGTGGAGAAAAATAAATATGCTAAAAAAAATATGCTTTATTAATGCGGCGATAGAGTGACGCACGTTTCAATTAAAAACCTATCTTCGAAAACTCTAACACGAAGGTAAACATCCCCTATTCACCTTTTCTCGAGAAAAACATTATTCTAACGATGATTCTATTGTACCTTGTATCACGTCTTTCACGTAATGAGACATAAATCTTTTACAAAGAGACCATTATATCGTGAGCTCTTCCATTAAATAGATTTTCTTTTAAATTGTGTTTCGTCGCAACAGCTTTGAAGATCACGTCTGTTTGGCCTTAAACGCGTGCCCCCGCGTTATCATTTACCTACAGAGAAGGTATTTACTGATTAGTTTCCCCGAAGGCTCCGTTCTTATTCAGACATGGGTATGAAAAAACAACTGTCTGTTTATAATTTGTTGTAAACAGGATTTTTTGTAACAGTTCCCTTGATACATATTTAATTTATATGATCGCTTAGAAATATAACTATTTATATATATAAAACATAGATCAGCGCTTGACCTCAATCTCACCTGATAGTACGAGTAAGTGACGATGAGGTCGACGATGTTAGGTGTTGGTCTAGACTAGAAGGTGCCTATTTACTTTTCTTTTGAAGATTCTCAAGTTGTAGTTTTCGGGGAACTCGGAAACCTGGAGTGTCTTCCATATTTTCACTGTTCGCATGGATAAAATGGAATATTTTTTTTATTATCTTTCATGTTATTGTTTGAGACACTAAGATCGTAGAATTGATGCATTTTTACCCACAACGTAAGTGCGGATGGAGCTAGCGCATAACTCTGTCCCTGAGGTATGGGAGCGGTATGGGACGGTGTGTTTACGGAACGTCAAACGAAGCATAATTTCAGTAGGGCGTCGTTTGACATTGCGTAAACACACCCTCCCGTACCGCTCCCATACCTGAGGAACAGGCTTTGTTCACAGAACAGAACTCAGTTATGCATTAGGCCTGTAAGTTCAATGTTTTTCTGACTGCTGATCGAGCGACGGGAGATATCAATCATGTAGTGGTGCGGAGCGCAAAGGAAAGTTTTCCGAGCAATGATCAAGCTATTGCGATGCTTACCATGTAATAGTAGTCCTTTGTGTTAAGTTTTCTGAGTCTCAACCCAGCTATAGATATGTCAATTGTGTACTGGTGGAGAATAGTGAAGTTTTCTGAGCAATGATCAAGCTATAACGATGTCAACCATGTTATCGTACAGCCGGATTTTAGAGCTATCTGAGCAATTATCAAGCAATAGAGCTGTCAATCGATGTTTAGTGAAGAATTTTCTTAGCTCTGATAAAATTATTTGCATGTTTGCCATGAAATAATCTATAGTTTTTTGAGCTGTGAGTGAGGGTTAGGGCTGCTAGAGCCCAGTTGATTTGAGATTTTTCATAGTTCTATTCAAACTAGAGCGATATCATAAAAAATTGAGGTTTTTGACCAAAAGCGCGTTCGCCCTTCATTTGTCTGTAGCTTAGGCAGATTAGTTGCAGTGTATTCACTAACGATGAGTCAACAGCCATTCAAACTGACTAATCCTCTGTGTTTACTGCGTAATTGCAAACTGTATTATGTTATAATAACCTATCGGCTTAAGCCTATCAATTTCGTAGTGAATTAGAGTATATGACAGTATGGCTATACTGACTATACAGAATTGCCCGCAAAATATAGTTATTATGTTTTGCTTTTGGTAGTTTCTAGAGGTACTAAAGAAGCAGTGTAAGAAGAACCGTTTCTAGGGGTTTATCCCAACTTCTTCCACGTTTTTGTTCCATTCTCTCCCAAGACGAAAAACAACAACAATGATTTCAAAACCCAAGCAGGATTTTAATAGTTATTTCTGGTTTACGGTTTATTGACACATCATCGATGGATAATTCGATTGTGTGCACTAACTATCAATAAAACATAATAAAACAATTAAAAGTAACCACTTTAAGAGGGCCGAATTATAATCACTATACATAATCAAAATATGAATGCATAATGACTCGATAAACTGAACACCAGCAATAACTACAAAAAGTCCGCCTGGGTTCTAGAAATGTTTGTATAATTATATAATAAATGTCTAATTATAAGAAAAATGCGAATGAGGGCGCCACTGTCGTTCTACGGAGTCTTAAGACCCTCCTGTTGCTTCGTTAAGATTTTATACCCAGGAGCATATATAAACTCATGTAAATTTACAATAATTAATGCGTTCAAAAAGAACTAAAGACCGACTTCCTTCCTTGCCTTAAAAATTTAGTTTTTGTTGATTTTCTCATAGAGAGATTAATCAATTTCGATAAAATTTATATGGGACCTCTGAAGTATGTTCTACCAAATAATAAAAGAATTATCAAAATCGGTTCACTATTGGCGGAGATATCGCGTAACATACATACAAAACAACCGCGTCGAATTGAGAATTTAATCTAAATGTTTTTAGATTAAAAAAAACACGCCAAACCAGAACTCAATTACCGAAGTTACTTCATTGTTAACTAGTTTTACATCACTGTAAATAGTTTTCAAAAAAATTTTCTCAGCGTGTCAGTATATCTTCTAGTCAGTCATGAATTTAATATGAACGTGTATTACGACCCGTACATATTTTCGTTGAGGATATAATTTAGGTGTGGTGACAGCGGCCATGTTAAAGGGCGTTTGATATCGTTGGGACATGTAAACGCTGAAATAGGGCGCCTGCTTTGACTGCTGCGACCTAAAGGGTCATGAAAAATAGTCCCTTATTTATCATTCACTCTACTTTGTTCTGGGGAAATAAAATCTTTATGGCGCGGAAGGATATATTATGAAAGCCACAGTCCTTAGTAAGCATTTTAGAAATGATAAAGTGTTATAGACACTTTGTTTGTTTCGCTCTATAGATCAGCGGATCTTAATCTTTTTGTGATGAGGATCATTTGACTAAATTTCTCTCTTGCCACGGAACACTAACTGTTTGGTGGTAATACACAGTAAATACAAATGAATGAGGTCTATTATTTCTTCATAGTCTTTACTAACTAAATCTTGCTTCCTCCGCGGACCACTTCCGGGTACTTCCAGAGACCACCATTGGTCCGCGGACCTCCAGTTAAGAACTACTGCTCTAGACTGTCTACTATTTTTATTATTATTATTTATTTAAACAGTTTATTCTACACGGAAAATATGTACATAACAGAAAAGCAGAAAAATATATACAAAATTAACAGCTTATTTCTAAAAGAAATTTCTTACAGAAGTCCTAGGTCAAGGAGAAATAGTGAAGAGAGGAGGGCACTCGTCTTGTTCCGCAAATTTAATCAAAAACACAATTGACGAAGAGAAACAATTGGTAATAAAATTAATTATTTTCAATTCAGTCAGCCTTATACCGTTTCTCAATTGGGGTCTTCCACCTGAACCTAATGTATTGATGTAGGTACTAGTTCTTAAATAAGCGACTGCCATGTGAACCTCCAAAACAGAGGGGAAAATGTACCTTATTTTGGGGGATTAGTCTGTTAGAAGTTCCTTAAGCCTCTGGCTTGCTTTAATGACTGCTGTCAAAGACAACAACAGAGAGCCACAACGTTTACATACCTTCCAAAGCATGGAATCATCTCACTTTTCAGACAATCAGCTGATCCAGCCTGAGATGTCCTAATTAAACTAGAAAAGACAACGCCCACAACGGGAATCGAATCCAGGACCTTCTGCGTGTTTTGAGAGTCGGAGTCTAATTCTCAGACAACTGTACCACAGAGGCCGTTAGGATAACTATTTTCAATTTTTCTGTTTTAAAAACCCTTCCACTAGTCAAATTTCGTGATTAAAAGTATCTGTAACATACTCGATTCTTCCAAGGTGCCAAATTTTGATCGAATCGGTTTTTTTGTTTATGTATATCTGTCACAAATCCAAGCGTTCACTTTTTAAATACATAAAAATGTGATGTAGATGTTATTTCCGCTACAAAAAACACACGAAAGTAAAAGGGTAAGATAGCATTGCAAAAAGTCTGCCTGTATTCAACCATTGTTTTCCTTTCGAAAACATTTCCTAAGTAATTGTAAAGTGTAATTTATCGATGGTCCATTTTCCTGTTAACATTTCAAGAAGTGACAAAACAAGCGAAAAAGATTTATTAGTTTCGCTGACATACAAATACGAGTTTACGTGATATTATGAATGGTCTTCTGAATATTTCAAGTTTACTGAATTTTTTATCGGCTCTGCTCAAAACATTACCTTTGACTATATTTTCTTTAAACGGATGTATTAATAAACTGACTGGACTGGAGAATTTATCTCATGGGAACTTGTTTGATCGATATAAAAGTAGCCTAAAATAATAAAGTAGCCTACAATAATAATACCTAGATTCTAGGTTGTTCTAGGTCCTAGAAGAATGGTCTAATATCAACCTATAATACGCTCTAACCTAATTTACAGCTCAATTAATAGAACTCCGCTGCAAATGAGCAAATCACTGGGTAGATATCCATCTCCCGTCGCGGTACCTTCAGGAGCAGGATGAATGATGGCCAGCACAGAAGGGATGTAGGTCGTGAACAAAAACAACGATAAAGTACTGGGGATAAATGTATCGGTCAGTTGGAGTAAACAAGCCACCGTTACATAAGGCAGGGAAATTGAAGCTCCAATAGAATCAGGTATAAAATCTAATTTTTTAACCTAAAATGATACTTAGAACGTTAAAATATTTTTAAATCGGTCAAGTGCGAGTCAGACTCGCGCACCTAGGGTTCCGTTTAGAATATGAATACTTAAAATATTTATAAGAATAAGTGGCTTGATCACCCTGGATGGAATCACGTGCAATTTTTAATGTAACCGATTTTTTTAAATCAGATATAGTACTCGCACAATTTGTTTGCCCCTCTAAAGTCACAAAAGACCGTAAAGTATTAATTATTAACGTATAAGTAGGAGGCAAGGTAATTTAGCGAGTGGAAAGAAATGTCCATACAGAAATCGGTAAAAAATAATCACACTTACTCCCATTGAACGACCATATCTATTTGTTGTTTATTTCGATATCTGTGACAAAAGAGCCAGTTCAAACCCAGAAGTCACTTAGGTTAATTGAGTTGAAACGATGTGAATGGGCAAGGCAGATAACATCGCTCCGTAAATCAATAAGTACAGCAAGGTGGAAGAGAATCAATTAAGGGAAAGCCATGCAGGATAAGCTTGAATGGTTTGTTAAATACAGTGCTAATCAGGGCAGAGTGAATGAATTAAGCCATATAAGGGGAAAGTAGGGCAACCGGACCTGAATGAATGAAGAGAGCAGCAAGGTTGAGTTCAGTGGCATGTAGTATGTATCAGGATAGGAAAATGCGGACTAAAGTAAATTTGATATACTTTTATTATTATTGTCGAATCGGCGAAACTACCGTTTTGCGTCGAATAATGCGAAAGTAAAAAAAGCGGCCAAGTGTGAGTCGGACTCGCCCATGCAGGGTTCCTTAGCAGCAAGTAACATAATAGAAAAGTTCTTGTAGTTCGTTAAACTTTGATCGATGTTTTAATAATAGTGTATTTTTATATATATTTGAGTTGCTTGAATGAGCGGTAAATTGCGGTTTCAGATTTATGACGTATTAAAAAAACTACTTACTAGATCTCGTTCGAACCAATTTTCGATGGAAGTTTGCATAGTAATGTACATCATATATATTTTAAGTTTTATCATTCTCTTATTTTAGAAGTTACAGGGGAGGGGGACATATTTTACCACTTTCGAAGTGTCTCTCGCGCAAACTACTCAGTTTAGAAAAAAATGATTTTAGAAACCTCAATGTCATTTTTGAAGACCTATCCATAAAAAACCCACAAGCATGAGTTTGATAAAAAAAATTGAGTTTCAGTTCTAAGTATGGAGAGTCCCCAAAGTTTATTATTATTATTTTCTTCTATTTTGTGTGAAAATCTTAATGCGGTTCACAGAATACATCTACTTACCAAATTTCAACAGTATAGTTCTTATAGTTTCGGAAAAAAGTGGCTATGACGTACGGACGGACAGACAGACAGACATGACGAATATATAATGGTTCGGTTTTTTGCCATTTGGCTATGGAACCCTAAAAACGCATGAAAACTCGAAAACACACGTTTTCCCTGACATAAGACTAATATAGATCGATTTTTCTCTCCCCAAAACCCCCACATACCAAATTTCAGCGAAATCGTTGGAGCGGCACCCAAGATCCGGATATACAAGAATTGCTCGTTTGAAGGTATAATATTACTATCAGCCTGTACTGTCTCACTACTGGGTAATGGTCTCATCTATTATATATAATACCGTTAAACGAGCAGTTCTTGTATATAATGTAATCTGAAACTCGGAAACGGCTGAAATTTTGCTGAAATTGTGTTTGTTTTATGCGTTATGTGTTTAAGCGTTGTATTAGTCTTATGCATAAACGCATGTTTTCGGGTTTTCACGCAGTTTTCTTTCGCATTCATCATCACAATCAGCCGGGAAGCGTCCACTGCTGGACATAGACCTTATTCGATGCAAAATATGGTCGCTGATTTCGCCCGCTTGGTCATAAGCATCGTGGTCAAGCGGTCCCGATGCAAGTTTGTCATTCACAGGTGTCCGTTTGGGTACCAAGTTTTTAGCATTGTGGATTTTTTTGGATTTATTCCAGCTTTTTGTTTTTAAGCAAAATTAAAAATATAATTGTACTTTTGGCCAAAAACTTCGAGCTCGCCCAGATATTATCCCTTAACTTTTCTCTCTAAACGCTTCCTCTGTCTCCCCGTTCAGTAATTGAGTTTTTGCGCACATGTCCGAAGCCATTCAGCTTGACCAGCCCCGTCCTATTTCGATATTGGAGCAATTTATATGAATAAAATAAAAAGCAGCGTAAGCTATTTTCTAGGCGTCATGCCTAGTCGTACTTTATGAAATAATCAACTTTGCCAGATTAGTAACAACAAGCCTTTTCACTGACATATCGTGTACGTTGACTTGAAATCATTACACGAAACCCTTTATCACGATAAAAAAGAATATTATGTCGTTACTCATGTGCATTCATAGCCTATTTGCGTGCCAAAGATGTCTAGTTGTGAAAGGGCAGTAAGCATGAGCTAATTTCGAATTTATGTGTGATTTTTAGTGTATTTTTATTATTACTTTTAACTTTTTTTTTATTTTTCATACGACTGACTTTTTTGACTGACAATCCAGCGCATATGCTAGTTCTTCTATTTCATGCCCTTGAATTTTATTCACACTTAAATATAATCTAATAATAATTAATGTAATGGAACTTAGATATAAACAGGTATGATCTGCACAATTTTATTGTGTACATCACAGAAGAGCAATAATACAAATTATGATGCCAAACTTAAAAGGAATGCTCCAGAAACTGTACAGTAATTAAGTCCAGACTATGCAATAAATACTGTTTAATTTTTTATGTTCACAGGATCCCTAGAATTTATTAATAGTCATTTTTCAGATACTCACGGCTTAGAAGGAATCTGTATCTCTAAGTATGTAGGGAATCAAACAGTCTGTCCTAAATCGCTGACCTTGTGAGTCCAAGACGTTCAAATGCAATTTGTATTAACGGCCTATAAGTAATCTCATACTTTTATTTGCTCGCTCAATAAAATATCTCTCGAGCATCTCCCAAAATTTATAGGGCAATAAACCTGCTCGTCACATAACCAATTTAATCTGTTGTCAGTTCATGGCTATACGAAGGGCAATAAAAGTTACGATTAATATTTTGGTCAACATAGGACTGTTAGTATTTGATGCGTGTTTTAGATGCATACGTAGGCAGAGATGTGGATTGAGAGATAAAAATCAATACGGAAATATTTTTGGCAAAATATATTAGGTTACCTTCATCTTCAGCCAGGAAACGTCCACTGCTGCACATAGGCCTTCTCCGTGGCATGCTAATTTGCCAGTCTCAAGCCATCTTGCACTTGCATCCACTGACTATCCGCGACCTTTACGAGGTCATCGGACCATCAAAGTCCACTATAATCAGACTTTACAAAGGTATGCAAAAATATAGTAGTCATCTAGTAGAGGGACGGCCCTCTACACGTTTCCTGGTACGTGGTAGCCACTCGAGGATTTTTACTGCCAATTAATGTCTGTAGGTACAAATATTTTTAGACAACTAGATTGTAGGTAGCGTTTGAGTGAAATACTTGGTGAGACCTAGGAAGACAATAAACATACCGTTTAGTTAAGTAGGTACCATGCCGTACGCTAAGGTAAACGTTTGAAAACAAAGATTAACGGTGACATTCACACTTCAATTCAATCACGAAATCATTTACAAATTTCAATACAAATATGAGCATTTTTGTTTTGAAATGTGTACGTCAATGTTCATCTTTGGATTTAAATGTGTATCTTAACGCTTATCATTGTGTTCTAAAATGGGGTACATATTAGAACACAATGATACGCATTATATATAATAAATATGACCTTTGACATACACATTTCAAAACAAAGATAAGCCTTGAGGTTATATATTTGAATGTAAGATAGGGCACATGACTTCATTACTAACTTGTTTTTCTAACCGATCGTTATTACAAATGTCAATAAATAGCTAAGAACTTTCACATTTATACAGCTATCTAAAGAAGTCACCGAGTTAGTTCGATTAGTTCAACGTACTAAAGTATTGATGTCGAAGAGAATGAAATATAGCAATTTAGAGCTTTGAGTTACTTGGTGATCCGATGATAACAATTTGTAATATGTCGTACATCGGTAAGCCTTCAATAAAAATATCGTATTGAGAATCAAAAATAGAAGTCCAATTTAGTTTTTCGCAGTCATTGACGTTGAAATGAAAGTAAGCGAAATTTGCTGGAATACCTGTCTGATTCCAATTTGAGAACGCCCACACCGTTCTCCAAACGCTGACATGAACGTTATTTTCCTAAAAATCACTAAGCCATTTAAGCCATTTATTTTGCCACAGACATAATGACACACACACATACAGAATCAATCAATAAATACACAACATTACAATAATTCATACAATGTTACAAGGTGCTGTGTCAGGAGTTGTCTCAGTGACCGTCATGCATCATGCTGCTCAGCACTGATTTTCAGCCAGCCCCTATTCTAACAATATTTACTCTAACAATGCTTGCACGCAGCGCTACATAAACATAACTAACATACAGATACGTATACTTAAAACACTATTTATTTGGAAACAAGTAGCAGAATGATATGAAGACCTTTTGAATCTAGTAAAAAAAAATTGGTTGCCTGTAAAGTCGGTATACGGGCGAAAGTTTTACGTGACAACGACTTTGAGTGGTAAAATAATTTTAATGTGAATATTCATTCAGGGACGCGTGCCTTTCACTTTTTATGTCTGTCTCTCTCGCTCTTAGGCGGGCTAACCATGCCCGAGTGGAAGGGACGCGTGCCTCTCACTCGCTCTCATTGTGAGCGCATAACGTGAGCGGAGCGTAACGCAGTTTCTTGAAGTGTCACCCGGCAAACCAATTTATAAGACGTTGTCACGTCAAAAAATCAGAATTTTTGACCAGATAAACAGATCACAGTTGAACGTCTGAAACGGTAAATTCGACATACGCATCCATTATACTCGTATCATTACATAGCCCGTGTTAATGAGGGACTCGCTTGTTATCTTTCATTTTCGGATCATAACATGCCTATGAACACTGTTACTTGGCGGAGATGTGGTATTTTGAAATGTTGGAATGAACAACGGTATTAGCCAAGTCTCTTGCGCTAAGCGGACGCGTCGATGATTACTAATTTGGATTTTGCATGGTACGACTTATGTATCAAAATAGGTATAGATAATAAATAGGCCTCAAACGGCATAGGTACCAGACAGGTACTCAACCATAAGAGTGAGTACCAGTTTGATCACTGTTTACTCATACTTCTTGTAAAGTACCAGTTAAACAAATTACGAGTACCAATTCAAACGTAATGCAATGGAGCTTCTAGGTCAGAGGAGCACTGGTGTGTTTCTGTAGTTCCCAGGGCCCCTGGACTTACGACAAGGATGACCACCGACGGGGTTTTAGTGGATGGGAATTCCATATAACCCTACTTCCTACCCTTAAGAAGCCGGATATCTTTCTTTTTTTCTTTAAAAGATTTGCCCCTCGAAAAAAAAGGGCCAGTTATGCAATTAAAATATAATTGTTTAAGTCATCTCAGATCTGAATCAATGATGTATCAGTTGTCGTTTAAAATTCACTGTTTTGTACCTTTAGTCACATAATTAATTGCTTTAGTTGCCATGTGATTTGCCATGTGAACACTCATCAGTTTCCTTGTCTCAAACACAATTAAAGCGAAGATAACAACACAAACGGACGTATACTTGTCGTTGTTGTTTTAAATCAACTGTTCCCTATCCTTGAGTAACGTGAAACTACCAATGTTATGTTACGTTTGAATATTTAGCAATAGCATCGCTTTGTGACCAGTTTCCCTCTCAGACCGGAAATTTGAATTTCAATGACCACAACCTATCTGCTTTAACAAAAGGCACCCCTAAAAGGCAATCGATGAAGCTAAACAATCAAGCCATGGAGATATATTTAAGTTGAGAATACATTGGGGTGACCTTTGATTAAATAGAATGCTATATATGTATGTTTTGGAATTTCTACCTTCTGTGTGTTATTTATTATACTTATATACTACTTATACTATGTATATTACTATACGAATACTAACTTTTTTATTGAGATACTGACATTATTAATATAATATATGAATAAAATAAAAAATCGAGCGGAAAAGTTCAACCTCCCGATTTTTTATTATTTTAATAATACAATAAATTATATTAATAATAAAATTAAATGATAATATATTAATAACATCGAAAGCATGTAATTGATCTGGTTTGTTGTCTTAATAAAATTTTACTATAATTATGAGACGTAATAATTATTAGTATCAGACGAAACTCATATGTAACGTATCGCAAAAGATTATTTATTAAACACTTCATACAATTACAGCGTAGGTTAAGTGGCAAATATGCAGGAGTTAGCTCTCCGGAAAAATATAACATGCGCTTTGTTTGTTAGAAGTTTCAAAACGTAGTGTAAAACGTCAACTGTCAAGCAGCAGAGTGACATTAGCGTCTCTGAAAAATGAATACTGTTTCGAGCCGGCCTTCGAACTCCAGCTAAAAGAGAGTATGCTTAGGAGTTGACATTGTAGTAATTAACGCTAGAGATACTCGTTAATGTACCACCTACCATGGTATTATTGTGTCAACCTGAGCAATACACGTGTTCATGACGAGGTTCTAGCGAATTGCTGACATGCTATGAGTATTATTGTTATTCTTCTCACGATATTGTGTAAAGAGCTGTGGTTTGTATCATACGCAGGTACAGTAGATCACTGCATATGCTGAGTGAGGTACACGAAATCTACGAAAATACCGACTCCAGACGAATATTTAAAGGATATGTTTTTACGCATTATATTCCGCCTATTTTCATTTTATTTTTAAATATTTTTTTAAACAGTGTTACATTCGTATATATTTTTCTATTGTATTTCATGTCATGTTAGTGTTAATGTAAATGAAATAATTGTTTTTTTTTTCAGAATGCATTTTCTATGACCGCTTTTCCATAAAACAAGTATTTCTCAGTATGTCCCCTTCTTTACTGACTCGCAAGTGTATCGTAGCTAATATTGTCTTTGTGGTAATAAAGGGTCCGGGCAAAACAAACGTAACGTAGATTGGTGTTTTTATAGCGTACTTGCTATATGCGCAAGGTTTGCCCTATGCATAGTTTATAGTTACCCCCTGTTCACACAATAACATTACAAGCATCGGCATATTTATAGCAGTACTGTGTGGTCCCAGCCTTACATTAGTGCTGTCAACAGTTCCTGTGACATAATTTCTGACGACCACGTGGAAAAATTCGCAAGCTAAACCTAGTGTTACATTACGTTAAGATGTGATGCCCAACCACTAGAGGCAACTTTTTCCCTTTCTAAGGGTTCCGTACCTCAAAAGGAAAAAAGGTTATATTATAGGATCACTTGGTGGTCCGTCTGTCTGACAAAAGCCTTTTTCTTAGGAATGCGTGGAAGTATCCAGTTGAAAGTGTGTGCAATCCCTTTGATTTGTAAAAAAATCAAACTTCAAAGTAAACACAATAAGAATATGTGGCTGTTTTTTTTTTTTTTTTTTTTTATAGAAGATAGACCAACACTTGACCTCAATCTCACCTGATGGTAAGTGACGTGGCTGTTTATGCAGCTTATGTTGATGATTTCCCTTGAAAGCGCGTCCAAACTTATAGCATACTTTTTCCATTCATCTAGAATTCCGAAATTTGACATGAGGCAGTCTTACAGGTTTAGGATTTTTTTTTAAATTTGTCAGGCGCTTTCGTATTGTTTTGGGGGCACAATTTTTTGGTGGCTATTACCTTGCCCATTATTCATAATTTTCAGAATGTTAATTATTTATATTCTGTACGGAACCCTCGGTGCACCAGTCCGACTCTCATTTGGTCGTTTTTTTTAACCTAATTACATTTTACTTACAACGAATGGCAACACAAATAGTTCCTTTTTACGACTCTTTGTAATATCTTTTAGAGCTTTGGCGAAGTTAGGTTTAAGTTGGGCAGTCGTAAAGCAAGTTAACTCAAGTATCGTTACCATTCTCTAAGTTAATTAAAGTTTTTTTCTTGTTTTGGTCGGTTTCTTTCGTTGTATTCGCTAAGCACACATACACTGATGCTTCGATTGTGCCTATGTTGCCTTCTGTTATTTGGTTTTACATATAAACAGCTTCTGTTGGATACTACCATTGAAACGGCAAACAAATGACGGATTAGTTTTTAAATGATGGTAGCTGTACAGAATCGATAGTACGAGTAAATGTGTAGTTTTTTGCACAAATACCATTGTTCGTTATTAGTATTATAAGTGAAATGTAACAATTTTTGTAAAATAAATACTTTTTATTATTTATTAGGCAAATTTGATAAAAATACAAATCGGAAATAATTGCGTCAAATGTTTAATTGCTTCAATGACTTTTTGTTGCCCAATATGGCGTGGAGGAATATGAGTGTCTTTCGGATATTGTCTGCCAGTTACTGAGAAAAAAACAGACAGACAGACGGACAAACAAAGTGATCATTTATAAGGGTGAATTTCTTCTTTTGAAGTACGGAACCCTAAAAATGACTTTTTTACGAATAATAGTTTTTACTTGGCCTTCATTTAATCCGATGGTAAGTGACCATAATAAGCTCGTTGGTTGTATTGTTAGCACCCAGAAGCCTCAAACTAATGAGTCACTGCTACCTTTCATACCGGAATACAATAGGGATATTAAAATTTCTGTTCGGCAGCAGACTTGGGTAGCATGGTGGTGCTAGCTAGGTGTACATATATAATGCCCTACCACTAACCAAACCGATTACCAATAGGTACCCCAGTTGGGAATCGAACCCGGGACATCCGGAATGTTAGTTCAACATTTAGCCATTAGCCCACGGAGGTGGTTAAAGAATGTTTATAAATCGTGTTTAGCTGCATGATGCTGAGGCTTCCTCTTTTGAATTACACTACACCCATAAGCGGCGCGGGAGATTGTAGCTAGATTATTTGGCTGCTTCCCAAGCGCCTGTTATACTCCTGCTATTACGAGCTGGATTTATAATATATTTCTGTGGACAGGGTGTTTTAATAGCCCTTATTATTCTTCCTTGTTTTCGGTGAGAACTCGGATTTTTTCGCTTAATTAACTTTCGTTGAAAAGAATCCCCCCTTCTTTATTAAAAGTTCCTTTTTAATTATGAGATTCCAAGGATATTTTATTTTTTTCGTTTTGATTATAATTAAGATCGTCTTTGTTTATCTTTTATGGCCTCATCAAAATGAGCGCTTCGGTTGTAATATATATCTAGTAAGTTCTTATATTTTTGTCTACGAAATACACAGTAATATCTTTAATTAGTTTGTAGGCGTATTCTTACATAACAGTAACTTCAGAACTATATCATACTTACATTATAAGAAATAGAATTTTCGACATGTTTTTGTTAGTAATAATTTTTTAATTCGTTGCCTACCGAGATGAGTGAAGAAATGAATACACTTGAATTTCAAACTAAAACATGGCTTTCAGCGACAACAAGTAGCAGCACTTCAGATAAGAGTAATCTACCTTTTGTCAGTGTCTGTTTTAAAAAAAATTGTAATTGTAAAATTGTACTTGAATAAAAATGCTAAATTATAACTACTTTACATGGATTTCGTAAATATTTTATTAGTCATCAACATCCAATAAAGGTCGGCACGCAGTCTTACCTCATGGTACACCATGAGCGGGTAAAATGGTAACCACATTCCGTTCAGCTGTACAGTGGTCCACTATTTAAGCGAACGTTTACGCGGTTGTCTGGTAATAACAATTGCTTGTCTGAACATGAGCACACACAAGTCCTGTTCATTTCCAGCAACAACACATCTCCCTAGATCAATGTTATTAACAATTCCGACGTATAGAAGCACTACATTTACAAAACTAGAACCGAGAGGAAACTGAAATCACAAGTGGCTCGCAATAGGCGGCTCCAATGTATTGTTTCGTTCGGCCAGTATAAACGCAAACTGACTCTAGCCAATTTCGGCAAACATTGACGAGCCAGCCCAGTCTCTGTATGAGGTAATTCCATTGAAAGCACCTCTAGGGTTTTGTGATTGGAGTTCGTTTTGTTTTTAATTTTGCATGCTATGGGAAAGCACCTGTATTGGGGACAGAACTATTAAAAGCCGGCAGCCAAAAATAAAATAGAGTAGCTTTGGTGAAATATGGCGGAGAATGTAGTAAGCGAGCAATTCAGATGGAGCAAAGTAGCCGAAACGATTTCAGGAAAATAAATCAAATTAAATCGATTTTAGAGTTGGCGGTTTTTCCTTGTTATGTAGCCTTGTTTTATCATGTTAAGCTAATAGCCAATTGTTATGTTTTCTACATTTAAGGAACCTATTCTTACTTTAGTTATATATTTTAACATTTTGCTGGTATGTTTATTTAAAGTTATGTTAATTAATTCAACGAGTGACTTCTATTCACCAAAACCTTGGACGAATACCAAAATCTATTCTGGCCTGTATTTGATGTTGGTACCTGCGGTTGCATTGACAGTGTGACGGAGAAACACGCACGGTTTGGTTAGTCAGGTTATGCTGATGCTAGACTCTCTGTGTAATCCATTGACAGATAGGACTAACGTATTTTAAAATAATATTAATTTGTAATATGTGTGTAATATGTAATATAATAGTAATTGATAATAATATATAATAATAAAAATAATAGGTTTTAGAAGTTTGATTTTTTAAAGGGACTGCAGACTTGAAGTTTTAAAATCAATTGGATACTTCCATGCGTTTCTGAGAATAAGGAGTTTGACAGTTGAGTTTGAGTTCCTTTTTTTTTCTTTTGAAGTACGGAACCCTTAAAAGGCGAAACGCTTTTCCTCTGTTTGACCGATTTTAGAAACGGGAGTGGGATCAGGTCGTGCAGTTCTAGGGCACACTCCCCGAAAAGCTAACACCCAAGGAATGCAGTGTGGCAATTCATTCCTATATTTTCCATCTACTCACGTCTGCTGCTAAACTAGTATTTTAGCAATTATAAAATCTGTTAAAATAAAAATAAAATTGAAATATCTATTTTAATTAAATTTATCCTCAAACCTGAAATTTTTTAGATCTTAAACCTGAACTTTCTCATTTACCATAGTTCCACTGCTTTTCAAATGCCTCTTTTTTCCAACCTTTAAAAGGAAAATAATTAAAAGGCATCCATTTTAATTACGAACTCACCCAAGCAAATAATTTAATGAGTATTGAATTATGTATGTCTTAATTCTGTTTGCTGCTTTCTAATCTTCAAAGGTGTTGTAGCGGATTATTATAATAACATTTCTTAATTATTAAGGCTCAGAGGAATAACAGAATGTAGATAAAATCATATATTTCGTCCATTTGTGAAATCATTACTGTAGTTCTGGGTATAGAAATGTAATGCCGGATGGCGTAATTATTGCGTCAGCAAACAAATGTGTGTGTAGAGACAACAAATCTATTGTCAACCGAATTCAAAATAATCAAAAAAGACTTTTTTATGTATGTTACGCGATGACCGCCAGTTGTGAATCTATTTTGATGATTCTTTTTTTAGGGGGTTTAGTAACTCCCCCGGGTTACTAATAACTTTAAAAAACTGAAATCCGCCTACTACAGGGAACATGCATAATGCATTTAATTTTTGCTAGTGTAAATGTAACCTACAAATTTTCAGAATCTACTTATCAGGATCTTATTCGATAGCAAACTCGACATTTTAATAATTAATAGTTATTTTTTGATAGTTTTACGATCCCCTACAAGACGATATTCTTCGACGCCATATAGTCAATAACCGGATACCAAACATGACTTTTCCAATAATACCTAATGGGATACCTTATGTTTATAAACTGTGTGTCATGTAAAGCTAGACGTATTTATATTACGAAAAGGTTTGTAATAAAAAAACAAGAAAATAAAAGCATACAACTGACCTTTGTCTGGTGCAATATGTGTACAAAAGGCTAAAGGTTTAGGTCGATAGTGGGATCTGTTGGCTGGTTTCCACGGTGTGCATCTACGCTGCCAAACAGCTGTGAATGTGCTTCAGTAATGTATAGATGACGTAGCCAGTTAGTTCTGGGTCATAGAAACCGTATGAGAAAGGAGCAAAATTTAAGACTTTCTTTGGTCATTTATTATTTATTTACAAGGGGAGAGCTATTTTAAAAATCTTAACTAATTTTTTTACTAAATTATTAATATTGTACTAACTGACATGCGATGTAAACTAATTTTTTTAACAATTGAATTCCATATTAGATATGTTTATAATATTTGCACACCTGTGGACAGGTTAAATACATCGTACTAGCACAGTTTCATAACTGTGTTTTTGCGGTGGTCCATTCATGTTTGATATATGTAGACAGCATATATTTTCGGAATGCAATTAAGACCTTTCATTGGATCAGATAGCAAACAACACATTTATTTTCATCGTTATTGGTAGTAAGAGACGGCCATATACGTGTCTACTTAATAAGCATGTAGGATATTACACGCATCATTCGAACCGATCTTGTTGAAATTTGACACTCACGTACCCTATGACATGACGAATCAATTTGGGTAGAGCGTCAGTCCTTGAACAATCGAGGTCTGGGTTCAATCTTGGCTCGTACCAATGAGATTTATATACGAATGATAAAAATAATTACCATTGGCTTTTCGGTGAAAGAAAACATCGTGAGGAAATGCATGCATGCACACACCTGAGAAGGAATTCAAAGGTGTGTGTGAAGACTACCAATTTGCCCTAGGCCCATACACTCTGTGTAGGAGAGTAGGCCTATATATATATATATATGTTGATAATGATGATGTAGCCTATGGCATAGAGAAGGATATTACTCGATGTTTATTCCGATAAAATGTTCCCTTGTGATATTTGTAAGCTACCATAGACGAAGTCGTGTACTAAATCTTTTACACTATAAAATAAGATCAGTTGTTTACTCTAGTATAGGAATCGGCTGCAAAGCCAGACCTACATCAAACACAGATGCCAGAGCCCTAATGGCCCTCTACGGTGAAGTAACAACAAATCAAAAGACAAACCAAACTGCCCTTGCCATGCGACTAGTCTTGTCAAATAAATTGTAGTTAATAATACACATTACTATTTATGGTATAACGAAGGACATGATTTATCATTTAAAGTTAATAAGTAAAGTCTAGAATAGGTAATCATATCTGTAGCTGTTTATTTTTGAAGTCATAGAGAATTTATTTTATAGCTTCATCGGCCATTGACTTCAAAAATCATCCCAAGGACACTTGTCAGTATAACCAGTATCTGATATGATTCTTCCTTCTATAATATGTAAGCGGTCCAATTTTCGTCAATGTTGAATCAGCCGTTGAGACGTGATTATGCAACAAACCCAACAAGAAGTGAGAAGGACAGGTATACTTTCGATATATCCAATTTACCTCACCGATACCCAAGAGTTGACATGGTGTGGTTCTATTTTAAAACCAAAACCACAAGGGTCTAACATTGTACATAACGGGTTGACATGGTGCGGTTCTATTTTAAAACTGAAACCACACGGGTCTTATATTAAAAACAATGGGTTTACATACATACATACATGTGCTTCTATTTTTCAACTAAAACCAAAAGGGTCTAAAATTAAACAGTACGGGTTGACATGGTGCGATTCTATTTTAAAACCGAAACCAACAGGGTTGAACAATAAAAAGAACGGGTTGATATTGTTTAGTTCTATTTTAAAACTTGAACACATACGTCATTAATAGAAAGCCATCACCGCGAAAAGATGCACTAAACAAAACACAATTAACTCAAGAATCTCACTGGAGCTGAATCACCAACACAATTCCCTCATTCACCGCTTAAAGCGCTGCTCATACAGCTCCGACTCCACGTTGACATTTCAAAAGCGGCTTTCTTGCCCGGAGCACATTATGACACTAGTTGTTTTCTCACTTGAAAGTTGGAGAGCGTATGTAAAAAAAACCGCTTTAATATCTGGCTGCGGGAAACTTGGCCCCTGCCTTGTCCCACTTGGCACTACAAAGGGACATATATCACTTTTATATCCCTACGTCTATCTGCAAGTTTACAGTGTGGGTTGGTGTTAATTTATAGGGTACTTCAGTTGTTTGTAGGGTAATTGGTGTTTATGTTAAGATTTGTACCTAATTAGCTGTGAGAAAATAGTACTCATGAAGTGTGAAGTACTTACATTGTTTATTTTTAACGTCTCGTCGAAAAGTAATTTTAGTCACGACGACAAAAACACTTCATACAAAACGGTCGCAACATGTGACGTGGTTTGCGTTGGGACCTTTAAAGTGTACGAAGCTTTTATCGATATTTCAGTTGTTTCATAAAACGATGTATTTGTGTCCACAGTACAGCATTAAAAAATATTAAAAAGAAATGTTTTAAATATCATTTTTATTCCAACTTTATATAAAGATCTATTTATATACTAGAGAGCTATTTTTATATAATACCTTTAATTCATATAAGATCAAATTAAAAAAGAAAGGATACTTTAGCTTTCTGTCAGTCTTCCTTGCCTAATGATACAATAAAATACAATTTAATTACAATCATAAGAATAGATAAACGAACAAGGATACAGATAGAAAAAAAAACTCTCGCTCCAGACGCGTTTAAGGTGTCGACAGGTAGCCTTCTGTATGACGTTGACTATACATGGATTAGTGTAAAATAGATAGATTAGTCTTTGAGAACCAGTACTGTCATGGGCTTAGCACTACGCACTTGCCACTTGAACTAGTCACTAGTCAATGTTTCGGCTTAGCCTAGCTCTTTCGGCTTAATTACCCACCACCCCTACTAAACTAAGTACCAATAAGCAGCCACTGGAAATCAAACCCCGTACCTCTGGATTGCAAAAGAAATTGTGTTGCTACTAGACCACGGAAGCGGACTGTCCCTTAAATAAATACAATTTAAATAATAATAACGATGAAAATGAAAGGTTATCCTAATCAGGATCCCCAACATGAATGTTGATTGATCCCCATGATTGAATTCCGTGGAACAATCAGACCGGCATCGGCAGACGGAAATGTTCATTGTTTGCCCAAATAGGCAGCTACGATTCAGGGCCAATGTTTCGCAATCATGTTGAGTAACCATATTCAAATTGGGGTTGACTAACCTTCCACAATCCAAACACTTTACAGTAGCTGGATATTAAAAACGAAGAAAAAAAAACTTGAGAGGTGTCAAGGGACTCCCGGATGGAACGAAGTTCCTTTCGATTAATTAGTGAAGGAATTGTAATAAAATTTTACAAATTTTCAATAAGGTTTGAACGGATTTTTAACATGATATTTTAAATATGGTTTTGTAGGTTTTTTCATTAGATTTTTTATGTACGTTATACGTTTTGTTTTTAGCGACATCTGTCATTGAGTAGCGGCAACTAATCAGAGCCATCTGTCGTCACATAGCTGTACTGTTGGTATCGTCTTACTACTACGTACGTCGTACTAACAGATGACGCTAACTTACTATAGCAAAAAGTGTCGGTGACAACTTTTCGTAAGAATTTTTTCCGTCTAGCCCCCTTTCAAAGTTTGAAGCTCCATAATTCTTGACAGTGTCGTGTACTGCTTTTTTAGCGTATGATGGGTTTGCACTTGGCCTTCATCTCGCCTGATGGTAAGTGACGATAAGGCCATTGGATTGTAAGCGTGCGCACCCAGAAGCCTCAACCTAATGAGGCGCTGGCTATGTTACCTTTCATACCGGAACACAACAGCTGTTTACACTGCTTTTTGGCAGCAGACTTAGCTGATGGTAGCTAGCCAGGCGGACATAGAAAATGACCTACCTCCAATTAAACCGAGTACACATTGGTAATCCCACTGGGAATCGAGCCCGGAACTTCCTCATTGTGAATCTAACATTTATTTAGCCATCAGGCCACGGAGTCGGTTAAAAAAGGCTTGAAAAAAATACTATCTTTAATCATTTAAATCGGTCAAAAGGGACGTGTATGTAATTTTAACAAACTACACTCTTTCCCCTTTATATTTAACACTTATAGGTTAGGTTTGTTTTCTTTTAATTTAAAATAAACCTTTAGAATTGGTTAACAGTTAGCGAAGAAAATTGAATAGCAAAAACACGGAGTCGAATTGAGAACTCACCTACTAATTTGGAGTCAGTTGCAAAAAAAGTTAACTATGACTGGCCTGGCCTTTACATTGCAGAATGGAGAAAGGTTGAAACAGCTGTACAAGCGAGCATCGAATCACTTTTGTTTACACGGAGGGTTGTTGTGGTGTAGGGTGTTGGATTACTCAGTGGTTTAAGTTACTTTGACCTAATTTTAAGATCGGCCATCTTTTGTGGACCTTGACATAGTAGATGTAGAGCATACGTTACGAGTATGTAGACTTTAACATTGTTTCCAAAGTACATCATTATATATACCTCCCTACTGGATGGGCTCTGGCCTACTCTTCTACAGAGAGTGTTTGGGCCATATAGTCTAGTAGATTGGCTGATTTCACATGCCTGTTCAAGACATGCAGATTTCCTCAAGATGTTTCCTTCACCGTTAAGCAATCGGATAATGTACTTGAATTGAAAAACAACACGTCTGGATTCGAGGATTCAAACCCGGTACCCTCAAATTGGGAGCCGACGCCTTATCCATTGCGCCAACGACAGTTATGTTTGCAGTGTATGATATCTTTATAATATTTGCACACCTGTGGACAGGTTAAGTACATCGAACTAATTGAAATTACTATCTAAACACCGTGTAAAAAACTATGTACTTGCCAAATAATTTTTTTCTTTCTTTCTTCATTTAACATGATTGTCAGTCAAAGTATTCAAATCGTTCACCATAAATAACTACGCTCACAGCCTCTCTTATAGAACGACACGACAGAAAGGCAGTATATTGGGAGGTCAGTCATAATTATCGTAATCATATTTTAATCATAATTTTAACCTCGTCTTTTCTCTCTATCCTCCTATGACTCTTACCTCCTAAACCAGAGCTAGCGAGTTCATTTCCCAAGGGAAGTATTACTGCTTGGCGGCAGACTTGGATAAAAATTTTATTCTTCTAAATCAATTATATATTACACTGCTACGTACATAATTTAAATTTTAAATTAACTTCTATAGATAATTATTTCTGATTCATCTGTCCATTGACAATTTAATTAAGGAGAAGACACTTTGTGTGTACATATATAGATGGACATGGATATAACATAGGCTGACAGAGGCAATATCCCCTACCACCAACCAAATCAATTATCAGAGAAACCATCGAGTGAGTTTGATTCCCATGTGATGCGTGATTGAGATTGATGTTACGAGTTCTAGTCTGTAAACACTTGGCCACAAAGCAGTTGTTCACTTTCTGTTTCAATTTTCCACTGAACATGTGCGACGGCTCACATGGTCACCAAGTGACAAGGGCTAATTAAATTGTGGCTGAGGTTGTCGGCTTATCGGCTTATATCCACTACGCTAGCAGTTTCACTAATACCTTTAATAAACACTAATTCAACATATTCACGCCCAAATTAATGTAAAACACTAAACATTAGTTTCTAAGCCAGTGTTGTACACTTACAATTTGTACATAGAAGATAACAATATGCATATGTAGTGCGGTAGAATGTCGGCGATTCAAACCATGAAGTGACCATTTCATTATATGGTGTCATTTCATGATGTGCTCAACCAGGTTAGCCATATCGCTTCCTCGTTCACATTTGAGACTATTCAGGATAAATTCTGATGTCCACACGGACTAAGTCGTGGAAAAAAGTTAGCAGTATTATGATTTATATCTGCCTCCGTGGGCTAATGGCTACACGCTTGAACTTACAATACGTAAGTTCCAGGTTTGACTCCCACTGGGGGTGCTTGTTTTTGTTGGTGGTAGGGCATTTACTATGTCCGCATGAGTAGCTACCATCATGCCACCTAAGTCGACTCATTAGGTTGAGATTTATGGGTGCGCAGGCTTACCATCTAAAGGCCTTATCGTCACTTACCATCAAGTGAGATGAAGGTCAAGTGTAAACCCATCATACATAAAATATATGTAAGAGTTATGAATGTTGAGATTCCATACTCTGTTGACATGGCGCTCGAGAAAATATACACTCACAGAGAATTTTCCCTAGTTACTGTAGTAACTTTGTGTTTGTGAAACCCTGCCTACATGTTTTTTTCTTCTGATTAATATATACTCACATATGTATGCTATTATCAAGTTTCCCAATAACAGTTTTTATTGACTGGGTATCACGGATTAGTTTACGTATACATCTCAAAACACGTGTTAGAATCTGACGGGTTTTCCTCACGTTCCTCGGTATTTCATGGTAACATGTCCCACAGGCCCTTGATAGCACCACAGAACGACCTTTCACTCCAGATTAAACTTTGGGCGTACTTGAATACGTCTTATATCTGTTTGCGTTTGACAGATGACGTTGGCAGGGTTAAGTCCAAAGAAATCTTGGATTGTGAATAGATATGGATATATTTTACTTCATGGACTGGACTGCCTATGTCCAACGGTGGATTTTTTGCTGATGAGGATGATGATAATTAAATGAAACAGGTGTGGCATTCACGCGGATTGGTTTTAAAACTGTGTTTTCAAAATTACATTCGTATACACTATTCTGGGTGGGCGCGTGACAAATTTCATAGATATAAATAAGTAGTCGAAATATCACTGTTCCTGTTATAGTAGAAGTTTGGGTGATTTGTAGAAAAGGCCAATTTATTCATACAATACGAGTACATGCATTATCCCAACCTTTTACGGACTACTGCCCCCTTTTACATTCTGTACCAATTTTATATGTCTATACGTTATCTATTAATATCTCTCTCTCGAATCATGCCCTTGTGATCGTGGCAGAGGGTCTCAATTATGTATTAATTAAAAATACAAAAACATGTTATAATTTGCCTTCGAAAAGCTCCAGGGTCCACCGCGGCTGTACAAGGGTAATTCATATATTTTATAAAAAATAACAATTTATAGTTATTTTTTGTCCTGTATAGAGTTTGTTCTTTAATCCCATATGAAAGCACAATAGTCAAATTTAGATTTAAATATTAAAATTGATTTCTTACTCATAAATCTAATAACATTGGTCGATACATATTTTTCCGAAACCATGCTGCAAAAAACAATTACATTGTAGAATTTTTCTCTTACTTTTAACCATTTATTGGCGAGAAAAATTCCCGGTTAAGTCGTTTAGGCATCCTCTGTGAAAGTGTTCAGATGCGAGTGTTGACAGCATCTATATGTTTGTTTATTTAGATCTCTGTGGCAAGATCGAACCTCATGTGAGTGTTTGCACTGCTAGGGGAATTGAGGGTAAGATGCGGAACCTTTTCAATGAGTATGGGGTCCGCAGATGTGATTCCTTTTTCGTAGTCGTAACTGAATATAAGATTTTCTTTGGCAAATATTATCTGATCTAACTTACTATAGCTGTCAAAACATAGAAATAAAATATCGTAAATTTTCTCGAACATAGACGATATTCGTTTAACACGAGTGTAGTTTTTTGTACCTACTATAAAGAACATTATAAAACTTTTAGAAAATTTAAAAATATTTTAATTTTTTTTACTTGGGTATTACAAAACTTTTTAAGTAATTTAATTAATTTATTGGAATGGTAAACAACTATATTTGATTTATAATTTTTTAAATTATCATGGTGGGCAAACCGTGAAAGTGACACCGTGTGTTATGCCGAAGTGAGTTTGTAGTGAGTTGCAATAGTAGTGCGTGACAATGTAAACAGTAGTACTATCCACCAGCTCGACTCTTCAATTCAGTTGCTCCGTGAACAAGGCGCTTGTAACAGCGACGAAATATGGGCAGCTCAGCAAAAATGAACCATGGTAAAATCCTGATAAAATATTTTACTATAAACTTATTTGATTTAGTTTACATTTTAATTTTTTTAGTAAGGCGAGCACATAAAACATTGTTTTACGAGATAAATTTACTTTACTATTATTAAAAGCGGCTCACATTCAAGGCGTTGAGTCACAGTCTATTGCCGATTTATATGGACAGCCTTTGCATCACATGGTTAAAATTACTTAGTAGTAAAGTATTAGTCCCATCGAAACATTTTGACGAAGCTATGTATCTTTTCATACGGTCTCTCGAATTAGAGCTCCCCTCTAGAAACACGTTTTTATGATTACAAAACTAACTTTGCAGTTGAAAGCCATATATCGGGCATGGAATTTAACTGCAAAGTAAAGTTTGTTTCACTTGAGAGACGGATCAGATTAATTAAGATTTTCCGTATGTTAATTATCCATATTCTGTATATACGAAACCCTCGGTCCGCGAGTCTGAGTAGCACTTGGCCGGGTTAAACCAATTACAAACAATTTCGATGTTGGTTTTGTCCTTGCTGACACACATTACTTCACGTTGCCCCTTAGCGTCTGTATGAACCCATATATTATGACCTGACCCCATCATATACTCGTATTATATGCTTAAGCACACCAGCCTTAAAGACCCTACGCTTAAGACCCCATGCTTAACAGACGAGTCAGGAGGCCTATATTCCCCTAATATCTAAACACATCAGCAGATGACCACTCCGCTCATAATGTGCGCAGGGACCGGACGATAAATTCGGTCGTTTTATACACTTCCCAAGACTGGGTAATTTAATAAAGTTGGGTTACGTATACGGGCGGTGTGGGGCAAGCTATAGGAGTGCAGCGGGAAGATAAGTATTAAGATGCATACGGACTTGTCATCAATTTTTCAAACAGGTTGCTGCTGTGACTGTACATCTTAAAGCAGTATGCGCATAGTTGCGTAAAGTTATCATATTATCAACCGATTCAAAAAAAGAAAAGTTCTCAAATCAACGGGTATGTTTTTTCATGTTTGTTACCTCAGAACCTTTGATTGGGTGAACCTATTTGGATGATTTTTCTAATATTTATAAGCTGGTGCTTTTTCTGACAATGTCATCAATGAGAAAACGATATAAGTATTAAATATGACTCAGTAAAAGAAGAATTTTAGAGCAATTGAAGTTGATTTCTAGGTCTTCTTGAACGCGTTAACTTATAACTTTACGCCACTATGCGTAGACTACCTTTTGTAATTTAGTAAATAAAAAAGTAAGTTTTTTTGTTATAAATATCATTCGAGATGTCGTTATGAAAGTTTCGTACAAATTCAATTCAAAATTACTTTACATCGTCCTACACTGTGCGTAACCCGACTCGCACTTGTCTGCCCTTTATATATATATATAAAGGGCAGACAAGTGCGATATATATAATAAAGATATATATGTATAAAGATAATTTTATTTTACAAGTTAATTTACATACAACAGAAATAGTAAAACACAATGCAATTAAAAAAAGTATTTAACTAAAGATAAACTAAAACTATATAAAGATTGTTTATAGGACATATGCTACGTTTACGTATTAGTTCCCGTTTAGTGGTATTATTTTAGAAGCTCTTTTTGAATCACTTGCCCTCACACCTTATACCATACACCATTAGTAAGTTTGTTTAGGGCGCCCCTCGTAAACGGGGCCCGAACTAAATTTAATTTTATATAATTTAACTAAAGTCCTACTGGCAAGCACTCGTGTGTGCTCTCGAAAGAATGGAGGCCATTCAAATAAGTGAAGAACAAATTTAAAATGAAAAACTGTTCGTTTAATTTAAATTCAGAACACTAAATTTTTATAAAACAATTCTTCAAAGGCTTTATTAATATAAGAACAGCACGAAGTAGATAGAAAAGGTTGGATAGAAAATTGCATTTAATTTAACAGAAAACTAGTTTCGCCTTTGTCTCCATGTAAAATATATTTAGATAAATACACAGTACCCTTAGAAATCAATACATAGTACTAAGATAATAATAATTAAATAGTAAAACAACTCAACAAAGAGGTCAACCGAAGAATCCTACTCGGAGGGGCAGCGTCCAGGAAGTTGCGGAAAGAAGCTTCTCGTCCAAAATACCTTAGTGTCTAAAGACATGTCTTAATAAAAGCGTGTTGCCAGTGATGGCATACGGAACCGAAACGTGGTATTTTATTGTAGGCGGAATAAAAAAGGTTAGTGTCACTCAGCATGCTCGGAAGAAGCGAGAAATCTACGAGATAATGTACAGAAAAGGGAAATCTGAAACGAACTAAGGTCACTGACACAGCTCGACGAGTCAGTGAGCTGAAGTGGCAACAGCCAAGCCACATCGCTTGAAGAATAGATAGTCCATGAGGAGTAAGATTTTTCTAGTAACGACCACATAACGGGAAACATGTACCGGGCCGTCCCCTCACAAGATGGACCGACGGTTGAGGCTCCTGATTAACCACGCTACTCTATACAGGAACCTACTGGACAATTCGACTGAAGTCGCACCGTGACCGCCATTGCGCAAGATTGTGTTGTCTCGTGATTTTATTAAGTTTAAATATTACAGTTGTGAAATTTCGGCTAAAACTGAGCAAAAAGTGTTGTTCGAGTACCAATAGTGCTGTGTAAATGTTATCTCCACGAACAGTTAAGGGATACGTACCCAAAACAGTGAATTAAAATTCGTAACTCAAACTTTTTATCGTCCCACCCACATCAAGATGTATCATCAATGCGCGAAATGTTTACATAATATTAATGACAGATATTTCTTAGTTTGTACTGTCTGTAAACTGCATTATGACCTAGAGTGCGCTAACGTGCCCGATAAGAGATTCTACATTATGTCACCTAACCGCAAATCTATGTGGAAGTGTCATAATTGTTTACATAAAATTCAAACAAACAACGAGGACGCATCCATTGTTAACACGGACACTGAATACTTCACGCCGGACCATTCACGACGCGCGGCCAATGTAACTGTGAGAAAACCTGTAGCCTGTAGGAACACAGTGAATACTGATGATGAAACACCAGGGATCCAGCCTCCTGCGTCGCCGGGGGCCGGCGCCGGGGGCGGGGGCGGGGGCTCACCCGTTGGCTCGCCTCATACCTCACCCGATATCATACTGTACGAGCTGAGAAGTTTTAGATCACAAGTTACATCACAATTACGAGAACAGCAGACACAATTCATCGATATTAATGTCAGTATCAAATCAATACTGTCTCAAATTACTATGCTACAGTCTGATCATGTGTCGCTCAGAGCTCAGATAGATAATTTATGCGCGTCTGTGGATAACTTGATCGATGACAATGAACAGCTAAGAGCGTCCTACGATCAAAGTAATGTGCGGATACAAAGATTGGAATCAGAAAAATCTCGTCTTGAAAAAGAAATATCTAATACACAACATCGAATTCATACAATACAGAAAGCTGTGACGGAACGAAATAAAAGTTGTACTAATATTGTATGTAACTGTAAGGATGTAACACAGAGTGTCCCGTCTACTGAACGTGGTTCGGTGTGGCATTCCTCCAGACTAAATAATATCACTGATCCACCGCCGCCGCCGCCGCGTCCACCGGCGAGTAGCTCCCCGCCGCGCGCACAGCACGCCCCGCGCGCTCCACAAGCACCGCGCACCCCGCATGCTCAGGACGCCCCTCATGCCCCACGCGCCCCGCGCCCGCCGCGCGGCGCCGTTGGCGCGAGCAATGCGCACCACAAGGAGCAGCCGGACCAACCTCGCCACCGCTCCCGTCGTTCTGTGATAAGAGCGACCGGTGAGGCGGATGATGACCTGGTAATCATGGAACCAGTCAGGTATATTCACGCATGGAACTTTCATCCGGACACAACTGAAGACAGCGTCCTAGCATACATGCGGAAAAAATGTCCCAATGAGAGCTACACTATAACGACGCCATCGCCGCTGCACAGCAGACACAAATGCTACATTATTGGTGTACCGGTTAAGTCATACGAGTTTTTTATTTCACCGAACAATTGGCCCAAAAATACTTCCTTACAAGAGTGGTTTGTGCTTAGAAACAAAGTAGCACATAAAAGCACGAGTAAAACATTTTTTCGGTCGCAACACACGAATGAGAAATAGATGTGTTACCATATTCTATCAAAACGTAAGAGGGATAAAAGGGAAAAAGGATGATATAAAAAATTTACTAACTACATTTACGAGCGGATTAGTGGCTCTCACAGAAACAAGACTGGACGACACGATACAGGACTCGGAGGTGTTCCCGCCCGGCTGGAGCGTCGTGCGCTCGGACCGGGGCGGGGCGCGCGCCGGCGGCGGAGTGCTGCTGGCTGCGCGCGCGCCCTGCCAGCTGCGGCGCGTGCACTGCCACGCAGCACCCAACGACGAGATTGTCTGCGCGCTAGTAACTAAGGGAGCGATTCGTTTCCTCTGTTGTGTGGTATACCTACCGCCTCGTATTTCGGATGACAGATATCACTCTATATTCGACTGTATAGATAGAATTAAAAATGACTATTGTTATCCCACTGTTGTTTTAGGGGATTTTAATTTATATTCAGCTTCGAATAAGATTTCAATAGATTTTGACTCATTTATGACATCTTGTAATTTTAAACAATATAACAATGTAAACAATAGCTTAGGACGTGTTTTAGACCTTGTGCTGGCTGACAGTGGCGTGGTGAGGGCAGTGGTTACCGAGTCAGACGCGGTGCTGGTGTCCTGGGAGAAACACCACTTACCGTTGGACATTACGATCGCGATCAAACCTCGTCTGGAGGGGACGCAGCCGCGCACTGACGCGCGCCGACAAGTTAGCGCTCCGAGTAGAGATTTCCGTAGAGCTGACCTCGTCTCACTTTACATGAGACTAGCATCTGTCGATTGGACACCGGTCTATGAAAGCGCTGATGTCAATGTGGCACTTGATAACTTATACTCCTTAATACAGATAATATTTAGAGAAATTGTCCCAGAAAGCAACAACAATTCGTTTAAAAATAGTAGTACATACCCCCAGTGGTTCACGCGTGAAATAATATATCTTAACAAATTAAAGAACCAATATCATAAGCTGTATAAGCAGACTAACAATCAATTGTATTATGCTTTCTTCACGTATTACAGAAAGTTAGTAAATGTAAAAGCACAACATAGTTTTATATTGTTTTGCGACCGAATTCAATCAGATATAAAACGGGACCCGTCTTCTTTTTGGAGATTCATCAAAAATAATAAAAAGTCATTTGAACCTGCAACATTTGGCCAAATGACGAACCAAGAAGTAGCTGATGCATTTGCGACTTTTTTTAGTAGTGTCTTCTTGCCGAGCTCGAGCGCTCTGAGCTTGTCTGGGGTGTGTGCAGAGGCGGCTCGGCGGCCGGATGCTGCCATCGGTCATGTTACGTTGCAGAGTGTTAGTGAAGCGGACGTTAGAAACGCAATTAAACATCTTAGGCCTAAACCTGCAATGGGGCCTGACGGAGTCCCCCAGTTCATTGTGAAAGACTGTGCTGAGGTGTTCGTTAAGCCACTTCAATTCATTTTCAATTTGGCTATTAAGTCTGCATCGTATCCAAGTATATGGAAAACTACAAGAGTTATTCCTATTCATAAGACTGGTCTTAAATCAGATATTGGAAACTACAGGCCGATTGCGGTCTTGTCCGTTTTTGGGAAAGTTTTCGAGACAATTATCTACACACACGTATCCAAACAACTTCAAAGTTGGTTTTGTGACGAGCAACACGGTTTCTTGCCCAAAAGATCAACTACATCTAATCTCCTTAACATAACTTCTTTAATATCTTCTAGTCTAGACCAAAAATTACAAACCGACGTAGCTTACTTCGATTTTAAGAAAGCGTTCGATCGAGTTAACATTTTCACTCTACTTCTGAAACTAGCATCATCAGGATTTTCTGTACCCCTTCTTCAATTCTTCTGCTCTTATCTATCCAATAGAATACAGTTCGTTGAATACAAAGGGCAAAAATCGTCAGAATATTCTGTAACATCAGGCATCGGACAGGGCAGCAGTCTTGGCCCACTCCTTTTTTTGATTCTGATAAATGATCTCCCTAAGTCAATTGAATCATCAATGTGTCTCATATTTGCGGACGATGTGAAGCTGGCTTTAACTATCCGGAGTCAAGAAGATTGCACTCTGTTGCAAAGAGACATCGATCGGGTCAGTGAATGGGGCATACAAAACAGCCTGGAATTGAACACAGCTAAATGTTCCGTACTGACATATTCCAGAGCCCTTAAACCTATTCACCACGCGTACTGCCTAGGAGACACTACTCTGAAAAGAGTTGATATGATTCGGGATCTGGGCACATGGTTCGACTCACAACTTAATTTCAATCACCATATTGTAGATACCTGCAACCAGACCAAGAAGTGCTTAGCATTTGTTACTCGGCAGTCTAAAATTCTCAGCTGTGGTGGTGTTATTTCTCTACTCTTTGATGCATACGTTCGCAGTAAACTGGAGACAAACTCAATCATCTGGAGTCCACATACGGCCGTATACGTGTCCATGGTTGAGAGAATACAAAAATCGTTCCTCAGGTTTATGTACAAAAAGAAATTTGGATACTATCCCTACTTATACCCGACCATGTTCATACTAGGTATGGTAAATTACAAGTCGCTGGAAGTGAGGCGAGGACTGGCTTTAGTCAAATACTTTCTGCGATTGATACGGGGAGAAATCAGCAATGCAAATATTTTGTTGCTGATACAGTTCAACGCACCCCCGCCCCAGAAACACAACATGCGCCCGCGCCCCCGACCGCTGTTCGCCGCCGGCGGCTCGCGGACGGTGGCGGCAGCGCACGCTCCGGTGCCCACGGCACTCTCCCTGCTCAACATACTGTCCAACACCGCGGACATTTTCCACGACTCGGTACCACACCTCCTGACACTGTGTTCTCGCCACCTGGAGTCAGCAACAGCTCGAAGCACAGTCATTGACATCTCTCTTGACAATGTATGTACGTAATATAATATGACTAATATAATATAATTTGACTAATATAATATAATATGACTGATTCTTACATGTAAAGTTTTAAACTGTTAGTGTAAGATTATAAAATGTATAATAAACAAATAATAAACAAATTTGTACAGACACACGCCGACGTAAACTTTACACTAACAAAACAGGCGAGCCACGTTTAGCGAATAAATTCAACGCAATTAATTTATTCTAGTCAGATCATTTGCGTTTTGAATTTAAAAAACCGCGCAAGATCGTTACGCACTTGCATACAAAGGTACCGTACTATATTTTTAACACAAGATCGATTGAAAACGCTAAAAAAATAGCCACGTTACTATTGTTGTTATAGTGGCAATAATAGTAAAAGAAAGAAAAGTTTATTTGGCACAGGTTATTTAACACATTCTTTCAAAATTTCAAGTGCCTAGTTACGGTTCAAAAGATATAGCTGAGGGTTACACTAGGGTGGCATAGGCTTAGTAATAGGGTAGGTACATACCCTAAAAAGCTGTTAGGGTGAAGCACTATATAAAAACATCAAAATTATTTTTCTAAATAAATAATAATAATTATTATGTATCTCTTTAAATTTTACGGGTCACTCTTTTTTCAAGAAGTGACCGGTCTTTTATAAGGCTTGCATTGGGACACAGGTCCAACACGTAGAGGCTCTATTATTATTGTTTATTACTCGTATTATAACAGGGTTTAACACAAATTAAAACTAAGCCTTCACTTACGAGCCTTCGTATATCTGACATATGTTAGAAGCTTCAAATCGTAGTGTATAACGTTTCGGGCCGACCTTCGAACTCCAGCTTACTTACTTAAGATTTTACATCGAATTTCCTTAAAATATTTAGTCTAATTAAACAGCAACTAATGTTGGAGATGCTCGTAAATGTACCACTTCATCAGTAGCCGGGAAACGTCGACTGCTGGACATAGGCCTCCTTCATGGCTCGCCACATCGACTGGTCCCAAGCCACCTGCATCCAGCGACTCTCCGCGACTCTAACCAGGTCGTCGGTCCATCTAGTAGGGGGACGGCCTGGTATACGTTTCCCGGTACGTGGTCGCCACTCGAGAACATCGTGTACCACTTACAATGGTATTATTGTGTCAACCTTAATAGCAACAGGTGTTAATGACGAGGTTGTAGTTATGGGCTGGGAGTCGAACCCGCGACTTCCAGTTTATCTATCCAACTGACTACGTAACCCGTGAAACTTTAAACAAAGCTGGGGAATAATAATTCAAACATCTCAATTCCAGCCACCAGTGACTTATACGTGAGGAGCGCCTTGTTTACAAGTATGGTTATCTACGCCGTGTTTAACATTAACCCGGCAAGTTTTAGCATTACAGAGATGGACTTTACGTGTTAGAGTGACATTATAAATGTGTCAAGTTAACAATCTGCAATCCGTTCATCCAGTCAAAAGTTATGAGGTAGCAAACATTCAACTAATACACACCTAACATTCTCTATCTCAAAAACTACTGAACCGATTTTGATGACTTGCAGTTTTCCCTAAGTTGAACAATACTTAGTTCAACAAAAAAGAATTACTTAAATAGAACTTGTAGTTGAGATATGCGAGGACAAACATACAAATATACATATATACTGTATCTCATGATCCGTAGTAGGAAGTTACAATTTGCACATAAGGCCTATTTATGTTGCCAATACAACAACAAATTATAAAAAAATTTTTTTCTTTTCTTAGTCAAGGAGGGTTCTGCGATTATTGTTTGCCTCAGTGTTACATTTTAATATCATCAAGCTTTGTCTGTCCTTGGCAGACTGTTTTGAACAATAGAAAGCAAAGGATGGCAGAGGATTTGATATTTCCGATGTTAAAAATCTGTCTAGATTTTTAGTCTAAGTAAATATTTAAGTTTGAGCTAGGTATAATTAAAGAGTTGAAGCACCGTGTAGTTCATTTCGTTACATTCTTTATAACACATACAAAAAGTGTATTGTTAAATTATCACAACAGTAATAATTGTCTATTTACGAAGATCTAACAACAACCAAAAATGCAATTGATAAAGTCAAATTGTAATCATAGAATTAAAATTCATCTCTAATTACGGCCCTGGCCGCCATATCTTGGAAACACGCACATCCCAACATATCTTAATAAGTTGTATAATTGTACAAGTTTCGACGCCATTTGTAATTGTTCTACGGGAAACTATGCCGGGACCTGGGTCAATGAATTCGGGACGTTAGCGGGACTGTGAGACAGTGGGACTGTAGTTCTGGGTCCACAGATAAGACAGGTATAGTTAACTAATTTGTACTCTGTGGTACAATTTCAAATTTAGTTTGTACCTACTGCGAAAGCGTTGAACGACGTGTTGGTGCGCGCATACGTAATACAAAGCTTGAGAAAAGGTATCACAACAACCGCGGTGTTTTGTACTATACGTGTACGTATTATTTATAGTAAAATTCTTCAAATGTGCCGAAAACGAGTGCAGAATATTGTCGTGATTATCGAGAGAGAAAAAAAGGGAAAACAAGATCTAAAAGATAGCAAAAAGTTCAGCGGAACGTGTTCGTGAAATGGAAAGGTTCTTCTACCACGTGTGAATTGCACACATGTTTTTTAAACACTCAGGGTACATTAACGTGGAGTGATTTGACAAGTTCCATTTAAAAAGGAAAACCTATGGAAATTTCGTCGAAAATAAATCGTTTTAGTTGTGTCGTAGCTGAATTTTTTTAAGATTTCAGAATCTGTTGATATATAATACAGACATATTGTGAACGAAATGGAATAAAATAGTATTCATTAGTAAACTCAACAGAGTTGTCGCACACTGGGGAATACTTATTTTTACACGGGAGTTGCTATTCACTAAAGGATGTTACGTTAAAATTCAAGAGTATATCAACAAACTCACTAACGAGGTGCTTTTGATATTGTGTACTCTTTGGGAGCCGGTATCAAGGACTTTGCGTTCAGTTGGCCCTTCAATTTATATTGATTTCTTATTGGAAAACCCTTTGCTGTGACGCTTATTTGTACTCAGAATACCGGTCTCAAAATGAAAAGCTTTTGAACTACTCGTTTCACTGTCATTTGCTTCATTTGTAATTCTAGCATTTGAGATGGTCTACCGGTATCGGTACTCGGTTTGGTTAGTGGCAGGGCATTTTCTATATCCGCCTGGCTATCTACTACCTCGCTATCCAAGTCTGCCTCCAAACAGCATTGTTAATAGCACTGTTGTGTTCCGGTAATAGATCCAGCGCCTCATTGAGGCTTCTCGGTGCGCTCGCTTGATATCCAACGGCCTTTTCGTCACTTACCATCAGCTTAGATGAAGATCAAGTGTAAACTTATACATTTAAAAAATCCGTTTTTTATTTATAGCCGTAGTAGTGCTTTTCTGGCCACAAATACGGAAATAATTCCCATTGAACCATTTCATGGACTGAAACAAAACAAAAACATATCCTGTCTCCATATCTAGCAAACAAACAGATTCGCATTTGTAACATTAGTGTGATTTTAAATAAACATTCAAAACGCACCCATTAAAGTGCTGTAAAGCTCTTACTGAATCTGAAATAAGACACTATTGTATTAATGTTATAGAAATAAACAACATTAACATAAAAGCGTCTAAATATAACCATCACACCGTACAAGAAATCAATACATTGAAAGCAAAGTTTCAAGGAACGTGACTTGGGAACCAACGAAAAGATATTTGACACTTATTTATCACTTGCTCCAGAAATTGGGTTACTGTGCGCGGCTCGCGTAATATATTTGCGTATAAATTTTCATAATCCCGCTTGCTAAGTATGCGGAATGGAACAGGAGGATTCTTGTATCTCCCGCTTTTGATACCTTGACGATTCAAAGCGTACTTTTTCAGCTGAATTCTTTCGGCGGTACATTTTAATTCGAAGAACGAATGAGGTGAATGACTCTTAGCACGGGACCAAACCATTGATTAACACTAAAATGCTTGATAATTTTGTAACGGAATCCGCTGAATTTGTTATATACGGTGGATTTGCACTTGTTCTTCATCTCGCCTGATGGTAAGTGACGATAAGACCGTTGGGTGGTAAGTCTGTGCACCCAGGAGTCCCAAGCTAATGAGGCGCTGCTACTTAGTAGTGCATTTTCTATGCCTGCCAGACTAGCTCCCATCATGCAACTACGTCTGTCGACAAATAGCATTTTCAATAGCACGGTTGTGTTCCGGTAATGGTAGCAGAGTCAGCGTCTCATTCGCATGGTGATTCTGAGGGTGCACGCTTACTTTGCGGCCTAATCGTCACTTACAATCATATGAAAACCCATTATAAATTAAAAAGGACACATAAAAACATATTATATTATCATAAGCTAGTATTTTTGCACGTGACTTCGATTGTGTTGACTGTAGAAATTTAAAAAAAACTTTATTTCTTAAAATATATATTATCAACGTTTGACCACAAACTCAGCGGATGTTAAGCGTCGATGAGGTCGACGATATTACGCGTTGAAATTGAAGGTGCCTGTTTACTATTCTGAAAGGATAACAAGAAGCTAATGTCCTTATCCATGCTATGGACTACACCTTGCCAAGTTTCATTATGATTGAATTGTTGAACATTGAACAAATATGATGAAATACATATGTACAAGATATATTATGTACAAGCTGTCGCCTCTAACAAGATACCACACGCATGCGCTGTAGCGCAGTGGTAGCACGCAGGCGAGCGTGAAGTACAGACGCGGTATTTGTGTGGTGAACCGATAGGGAGTGTTACCTACATATACAATGTACTATAATACTGTGTATAGTTTATTATACCGTAATATTAGTTTATAAAACCTTACATAATGAGGGTTAGTACTACACGAGTGTGAGATCATGCGAACGTGTATTTGTTTGTTGTTACTTAGCGACTCAAAGTTATAACCAAGGGTAATGAAATTTGGCACGCACTTAGCTAAAAGGACAAAGTAATTTTTATTATTACTTCTGCATGAGGGATGCAGTCCGTATGTCATGCATGTCACTGCGACCTTTGTAGATCTATTGTGACAATCCCAAAATCAAATCACCTCCCAAGGCCAATCTCGGTCATGAACCGTACCATTGGTCTGGGTTTGGAGGTCCTGATGCTGTCCATTGTTGCAATTTGGCCTCCGAGGTGTCTGTTTCTGCTGTGATGAAGAGCATCACAGTGGCAGAGGATATGGATGGGTATATCCGCATCCTCCTTACAAAATCTTCAAGCCCTATTGTCGCTCAAGCCCATGTAGCTGAGATGTTTGTTTAGCTTGCAGTGCGGTTACGGTTCCTGCTAAGTGAAAGCGCTTCATTTGCGTACGAATTGTTGTAGTCATTCAGAAGCGCTTTAGAGTGGTTTTGGCCAGTCGTGGCTGGCCAAAATTGTCTTTGTTAGTGTGGAAATAGATACTCTCTCCACCAGCCCTAGCTAGGTTATTTCGTTGCCACAAATTCCAGTGTCCAGGTACCCAGGTTTTTGGACACACTCCAAGGTGAGTTTGGAGTTAAATTCAAATGAAATCAATGCTTTGAGTGCTGATTCTGAGCATGAGCCAAGGAGGGCAAAGGTTATTTTGTATCCTGATGCATTTATGGAACGCACGCAACGCTTCCCGTGTGGTAATTAAGAAATGCACACACCAAGTGGTGGGAAGAGACAATATAGTTTACATGTACTGGGTGGTTTTCTATGTCCGTGTATTTTTTACTCACTAAAAATGATCAAAAACTTAGTACTCGTATAAATATTATTATTAAGGCTACGAAATAGAGATGAGCTCTGGTTAAGTCTCATTAATTTTTTAAAATATTATCAAAATTTCCTGCCCGTTAATACTAAAATTGTGTTAGCACAGTCACTTCTTCTTCCCCTTCTGGACTACGGTGATGTGGTTTTCCTCGATGCAAACGAAGAACTCATCAACAAACTAGAACGTATTCAAAACACATGTATACGATACGTCTTTGGTCTTCGTAAGTTTGACCATGTCTCCCTTTTCCGAGATCAATTGAAATGGCCCCCAATTAGACTTCGTAGGAAAATTCATATTCTTTGCCTGCTTTATAATGTCCTTCGCAATCCACTGTCGCCAGGGTATCTCCGAGAAAGGTTTCATTATCTGGGCGCAGAAGATGGTCGCCTACGATCCAGCAGCAACCTCACCCTGGAGATACCAACTCATAGCACGCACACGTACACCAACTCTTTTACGGTGAAGGCAGCGAGGCTTTGGAATCTGCTTCCGGTTGATGTCAGGATGTCACCGTCTGCGGCTACATTTAAAACAGGCCTCAGAAAGCCTAATATTCTCAGCATTTTACAATGAGTTAGTTTAGTATCCTTATATATATGTGTATATATTATATATTTATTTATATATGTATATATATTATATCTATGTATTATATTTATATAAGTATATGTTGTTATAATTATTTCCTTTTCAAATCTCTTTGTTTGTATATCCTATATTATGATATTGTATATGTCTCCGCACACCACCCTTTTATCTTTCTCCTCGCCCTGGTTGACTGGAAGAGATCGCTATATAGGGATAAGTCCGCCAATTCAACTTTTGTTATTGTTTTTAAAATGTAATTATTTAAGTTGACATATGAATGAATAAAGAGTATTCAAACAAACAAACAAACAATTGCCAATCTAGTTTTAAGATTTAGTAATACGACGTAGACTGTATTATATCGGTAAGAATAGAGACTCATTTCGCTATAAATAACCACAAGAGCCTGTCTAAAGGAGTCCTTACGACCGTACACATCACAAAGTAAATGGTTTGTTTTCACCTTCCCTCCGCTGTTGATTCTTCCTTCGTTGTGTCAGCTATCGCCTTATTTTCACCAGTGGTTATTGGTGGTTATTGCCTCAAAGACAGATAAACAACAGAGTTGCAAAACAACGGAATACAAACAAGATTCAGAAGGAAAAATAACAGTTTGTTTCGACACCTAGCGTTGTTTACAGATCTTTGTGATATCTGGTCAGATCTGCTTTAGGAACAACATTGTTGTGATGGAAGTAAAACATGAAATATTTACGTCATTTACACCACAATGAAAAGAATGCAAGCTTGTAAATTTTCTGTCTTGCTCATACTAAAATATTTTATTGCTACGTCATTTATGCGAGAACTTCATTTAAGATAAGGATAGAATAAAGTGCAACATAGCTCTGTAGACGGTTTCAATAGTAATTATTATGTGTATATTTACGGCTTGTATTATCTTAGAATAATAACGTTCTCTCCACTGCTCAAGAAGGTTAGTATATAAACCGATTCTCATACTACGGGAAAAAATCAATCGATCGAAAAGTATAAAATGAATTAAACCTTACTAATATCAATTCAATTCAATTCAAATAATATTTATTGCACACACACACAAAATAATATCCATATCATAATACCTACAAGTTCTTTTTAAACACGAACGACGCCAGTTTATTTAACTGCAACCGTTCAAAGCCGCTTCGGTGGTGTAAACCGAAACGTGGTCCTTTACTGTGGGCCAAATAAATAAGCTCAAAGTCACTCAGCGAGCAATGGAACAGGCTATGCTCGGAATTTCTCTACGTGATAAAATCCGGAATGAGGAAATCCGTAGACGAACTTTGATCACCGATATATCAGTGAGCTGAAGTGGCAATAGGCAGGCCACATCGCTCGAAGAACCGATAACCGGTGGGGAGTAAAGGTTCTGGATCACCGGGAGACGTATACCGGGCCGTCCCCCTCCTAGGTGCACTGACGACCTGGTTAATGGATGTAGGTGGATGGGTACCGGTCAATGTAAAAACGACTTACTTATAGAACGAAAATAAAAATAAATATTATATTATAACATAAGTCGACTAGGAAAGCAAATTACGAAGTGACGGACCATTTAATTTTGTCACAGTGACCTTCACCTTTATCTAACAAAAACACTGTTATTTTCATCAAAAAGTAGCTCTAACAAAATTAGTTTATGATAATCCAACGGCGCTACCAAACAGGACCATTTCTCTTCACGTCTATAAAACTTCGCTGAAATTCAAGGATGAATGCTTGCCACAAACAGTACGCACCTACTTCGTTGGTGAATTCGCACATTTGCATATGTAATTCTCCCTTTTTGCGCTGAAATTCTTTGAGTAGCTTCGTTATTTTAGGTACTCCCCCAGAAACCGGTGCTAAGGTTTTGAATTATGTAGTGAAAATATGCTTTCACTGCCATGTCACAGAATCCACACTGGTATTATAAATGCGATCGTAAACATTTTTTTGTTTATTTGTTCTTGTGTCCTTTCATGTCGTAATAGAGTGTCATAATGATTTGAGTTGGGGAAGGACATTCTAAGACTCGGAACTTACATTTGACGCTATTGAACAAGTACTTCCCATAAGATACAATCTGAAGTTCATGCAGGCAAGTCGTGTACAGAAGCATCAGGGCTGATACCATGAAAAACGATTATTTGGTCAACGCAGCCCACACCTCACTCAGCCAGCGGGCCGAAATGAAAAACGACCAACCGAAACACGTTTCAAATTCAAATTTCTGATTTATACAAATAGCACCAAATCCGAAAGCGGATGAAAAACAGTTGTTTTTATCCCAAGTAATTATTTATGAAGTTCGCGTAGATGAAGTCGCAAGCAAGCGGTAGTAAGTATATCCATAATTATTGTTTTACCTGTATTAAAACTAATTTGAAATACTTTTGTCGTTGTCTAGGCGGTTTCCGCACTAAGCCTTGTTTTGCGTGCGTGACTTGAAGTGGAGCCAGCTACGAGTAGTCTCTAGCCAGTGGATCTCCCAGAAGTGCGCAAGGCACAGGATGTCACTGCACGCCTCCTGGAGTGATCTTGGATTGTCTAGGATCTTTGCCCGTGTTAACACTGCTGCAGATCGTGATTACATGGGCGGGAGAACGACACAAAAGTATTCCCAATTCCCAATTTTTTTAAATCTGAAAATGTATTCCAAATCCATATTCGAATCTTCCAAATAAATCTTTCTCAATTACCCCAGAATTCCTTTCATTTAGGTTGAGATTACTTAACGAACCGCTCTTACAATAATTAATCTAGAGTGATGTAGTGGCTGTACATGGCCTGAGCAAACCCGAGTAAGGAATTTCAATGGATTGTCATTAACATTATAGCAGCCTTTGATTTTAGATGTAAAGAAATTAGCTTATTTTTTATGTGCTTTCTTAGTTAACATATAGCCAAAGCTTGTGTGAGAGAGAGACAGCACACAATCAACCAACTCAACCTGTCTGTCTAAATCTCGAGTGCTTACTAATACTTGTGTCAATATTAATTTAGGAGGACTTGATTACGACACCGCGGAGGACTATTATTGGATCCCTCGAATCATTTAGTCGACTTTTGTGACGATAATTCTCGTGATATAATGTTGACGGGTTGTGGTGGGGTTCTGAAAAGGTTATTTATGTTTATGAATAAATATACATTTAGGACCAATTACAATATTTAATTAATTAAACCTCATGTGTTTTGGGAATCGTGTTTCACGTTCTTTGACTCAACAAGGCAAATTATAGATTTAATGTTATAATTTTTATTTTTATTGTCTTTTAATTGTGTGTAAATGGTTAGGGATACATTCTATAAAATCATGTACCAAATTGTAGCTGCGACCTGTTAAAATCGTATGATTTGGTTTAATAAACTGTTATCCTTACTAATATTATAAATACGTAAGTGAGTTTGTTTCTTAATTTGTCCTTTCTTCCCATCGCAATGTAAGGTCAAGATGATTAGATTTTGTGTATAAGTTCCCTGGGGATACTTGCCAAACTCCACTCGGACGAATTTGGGGGCAATAGCTTGTTTGAATATAATTGTCTAATAAATAAATCAAAGTGTTTATAGTGAAATTAGAGTAGATAATTTACGTAGAAAGAAGCGTCTAGTAATTGTTATTTTAGAAACCTTTGTTTTTGTTACAGGTACGGGAGATTTCAAATTGTATTTCACAACTTTGAGCAAGCGGTAATTTCAAAGAAATATACAGCCGTGTAAGTAATTAAGAATCAAATTCTTAATCGTTAATTTAGACATTTCACGCGAGTTTTCCAGGAAACAATATTTTTAGATTAATATGTACGTTGTTTGTTAATACAAATTGTATGTGCTCGTACATTATCTGTCTACCTTTCATCCAAATATTTTCTTCAGTCACAGGTCACAATTTTCACCTTTTTTATATTAATATGATTGACTCTCAAGGAGCGAATAACAATACAGACAGTAAAACAGTAATATAAGCCTAAATCTTTGGAATACAAATAATAACACTTCATTGGAATATTAAAATATTTTCAGCATTTAACGTGTCATAATAAATTTCATTCATTTCATTTACCATATTTTACAGTACGATAGCTGACTTTTTTTCAGTAGTTATCTAAAAGTCGGCCAAGTGCGAGTCGGACTCGCGCACGAAGGGTTAAGTACCATTCTCTAGAAAAACAGCAAAAAAACACGTTTGTTGTATGCCTGTGCCCCCTTAAATATTTATTTTACTCTGCTTTTTAATATTTGTTGTTATAGCGGCACCAGATATACTACATCATCTGTGAAAATGTCAACTGTCTAACTATCACGGTTCATGAGATACAGACCGGTGACAGACGGACGAACGGACACCGGAGTTTTAGTAATAGGGTCCCATTTTTACAGTTTGGATACGGAACCCTAAAAACTAAACGATTAGGGCAAAATAAATTTTGAATAAAAGATTTATGAGTGAATTCCCGTTAATAAAAGAATGGTAGACATATAGATAAGCTAGCCCTAAAAGCAGCGCTTCGGGGATGTTTGCCGAGGCCCATGTAGACTGCTTCTACAGCACGATGCGCAAGAGTGCGTCCTCCAGCGCGCGCAGGGTGCGGGGTGCGGGCAGCCGCAGCAGTCTGCTCGCTGTCGGACCGATGCTGCGACACTGGTTGTCATTACATGCACCAGTGTCCCAGTATCATCATCATCATCATCAGCCGGGAAACGTCCACTGCTGGACATAGGCCTCCCTCATGGTACGCCACATCGACCGGTCCCGAGCCACCTGCATCCAGCGACTCCCCGCGACTCTAACCAGGTCGTCGGTCCATCTAGTGGGGGGACGGCCTGGTAGACGTTTCCCGGTACGTGGTCGCCACTCGAGAACCTTTACTCCCCACCGGTTATCGGTTCTTCGAGCGATGTGGCCTGCCCATTGCCACTTCAGCTCACTGACTCGTCGAGCTATGTCGGTGACCTTCGTTCGTCTACGGATTTCCTCATTCCGGACCTTATCACGTAGAGAAATTCCGAGCATAGCTCGTTCCATTGCTGGCTGAGTGACTTTGAGCTTGTTTATTCGGCCCACAGTAAAAGACCACGGTTCGGTTCCGTATGTCATCACTGGCAACACGCACTGATCAAAGACGTACCAGTATCATATCTGACGTTATATATTTAATTACTAACATAGCACTTAGCTTACTAACACTATAGATATATGTGTGATTTAAATAAATAATAATAATAAAATTCCCTTTCATCAAATGTAGTCAGGAATACTCCCCTTTCAATTGAGAAATTGCGAGCAGTGTAGACCTACGTCACAGAAGGTTAATATTCAATTGCTTTGTGATTGATAGACACTAAACATTATAATTTGATCGTCGTTCATGATGTCTATAGGTGAACACGTGGATGTAGTGAGAAGATGAGGTATACTTAGTTTCAATTTAGCTGGAAAATACCCAAACACGAGGTGAATGCGTCACTCTGTGAGCTGTAGACCTTACGAGTGCTATGCATGGTTTAGAACAAGTATCTACAGATGACCTATGCCTACATTTCGAGCCAACACGAAACGGACGGCTTGATTTTTTCCGACCCTTTCAACAATTATCGTCATATTTAAACGAATATACACAAAATCTTCACTTATTACATACATTTAAACCTTTCTCAAAAATAACTCTGTTGATATATGAAAACCGCATAAAAATCCGTTCATAAGTTTTTGAGTTTATTGCGAACAGACAGACAGGCGCGGTACAGAACTTTGTTTTATAATATGTTATGATTTTCACAATGTTTGAATGTCCTTTATCGTATAAAATACACTAGATCCCTATTCCATTTCCCCGGTGCATGCTGTATAGTACATTCTTAAGATAGATATGATACTAATGCTGATAATGATTTTAGTACTGACTGAGTAGCTAGTGTCAGAAAATGTACGTACGTGTGCTAGCGTTGCCTGTACAGTACAAATATGTATCTTGCTTGTTCCTATGTAGAGTGTTGAAGGAAATGTCAATTAAAGGTGAATGTGACATGGTTCAAAAGTAGATACATATTTCTGTACTCGACTGTACATGCAAAATGTACATACACCCAAAAAAAGCTGTAGCCGACTAATCACTGTTTGGCAACGAATCATTTTGCTCGCAAGCTGTTTGTGAATTGATTCACAGAGCAATTAATAGTTGTAGTGAACGCGTGTCAATAATACCGTATTCGGAAATCGGTAACGTTATAATCCGATGTGAAATTACATATTGAACATGCGGGATTATGCTATTTGAATTATCGAGTGGGAGATCAAGGGAATTTCCGAATTGGTGGATTAATGCGTGAGAGACGACAGCTTTTGCTTATTGGAGGCCCTTGTGTACATAATTATCCTTGTCTTTTATGTCGTGTCATATCACATACTTATTTTGTTTTGATTATATACCTCCATAACCTACAACGGAAAAATGTTAATTCTAGCCGTGGTTATTAATTATCATATTTTATCGTTATTTCCGTGTATTTTTTAGGGTTCCGTACCCAAAGAGTAACCAACATGACCCTATTACTAAGACTCCGCTGTCTGTCCGACCGTCTGTCATGTTCATGAACCGTGATAGACAGTTGAAATTTACACCGATGATGTATTTCTGTTGCTGCTATAACAACAAATACTAAAACACACAAAAAAATATTTAAGGGGGCTCCCATAAAACAAACGTGAGGTTACTGGAGACGTGCGTTTTAACTTATTAGTAACGCCATCTAGTGGTGAGAATTAGATTTGCTACTCGACACTAGAGGGCGTAACTAATAAGTTAAAACACAATTCTCCAAAAAGTCTCCCTAAAACGTCGAAATCTAAAATTGTATTTAGGTGCATTCGTTAGCAGATTGTTCGATGCATATTATTTATGATTTTCCGTATTTTAATTATCCATATTCTGTACGGAACGTTTTTGTTTGTTTGTTTGTTTAAGAGGTAAATTCGTATTAGATTATACTTCAACTCAAATGAGATTAGAAAGAAACGGACAAGTGCGAGGCACCGAGGGAATACAGAATATGAATACTTGCCATACTAAAAAAAGTAAGATAATATGCACCGAATAATGGCCTAACGAATGCGCCTGACGAAATTAACTAGCAATTGTTAACAAAGTAACTTCATGTACAAATACGACAGGCGCTGGAACAGTTTGCAATCGGTAAAGCGATTAAAATGATGATTAATTAAAACATTATACTTTTCAGTTTTATTCCTATATTTGTGCTGCCTTGCTTTTCGCCAGCTTTCAGGATTCGCGCTTCTGAGAAAAAGGGTCCTGACATACAGACAGAAAGACAACCAACCGTTCCTTTTCCTTTGATGTACGGAACCCTAAAAAAAGATATGGTTCCCTTTGGCCTTCGTTCACAGATAAAGACTGAAGGACCGTGGACTAGACTTGTGACTCTTATTTGTCTTTTGTTTATTATCCTCCCAACTTTACTAGTTTAAAGTTACTCTGGCCGCACGAGACCAGTCGACCGTGATGCCGAATTCGGTGAAAATCAAATTTCAAGCTTTCAAGCCGTCCAGACGTTGCTAACTGTAAAGTGTTTCGAATTCTAAATGAGATCTCTGGAGATTTGCTGAAACTTTTGAAGCTTACCCTCTTTAATTTGAACGGATAACATCTGACATGTCCACGGCAATTACGTTTGGGTACGAACCGAAATGAAAATAATAGTGGTCTGTTACATTTAAAAGATAACGTCGCGTGTGGTTATGGCTTTAGAATATGTCCCTGACATCTCCACTCAATGCGATTAAAGAAAACATATTCCAGAGATTGGCAAATCTTCCCAAAGATAAGTTTATTCAAATAGAACATGGTCGGTGCGTATGATAACCAAAAATTATAGTTTCTCTTGTTCCAACTTCAGAGGCATGCAAATATACTTCTCATCAGAAAGATCGAAACACCTTGCAAGTTTATGTTTTGTAAGGATTATCAGAAAAACCTATGAAAATTTAATTTGAATTTAGAACATTAACATTAGGATTTGAAAACCTCACTATTGTTACACAACATATTCGTATTATCCACTGTAACATAAACTACATTTAACCACGAGCTCGCCTTTAAAAAATACCCCCCCCCCCCCCCCCCCCACACACATACATCACTTCTACAAACACACCACAACTCACTCCACTTGGCACACAGGCTAAATAATATCAATGTTGTATAACTTTAAGTAACTAAATTAAACATAGCTGTATTGTATACATTATAGAAGAGCGGGGTCTCATATATATCTTGCATTGCTTAATTTTAAACAAAAATACGAGTAGATAAGTTTCATTTTAAACAGTAGACCTTTAAACAATTTACAAATTTCCCCAAATAGTCACAAAACGCAACGAACAGTTGTGTTCATAAATTTTCAGTCGAAGCCAACCAACCACACAATATATATTCGCCTCAAATATAGTTTATTGGATTTTCTATACAAACACATTAATCAAAGGGAACCTGCTGTATCGCTGTGTCAATCAAAACATAATGCCGTGCTTTCAGGGAGTGAGGTAATCTGCCGTGAAAATTTGACGTGAAAAATATATAATGCGATGTCTTATTTTCTTTTGCGAAAAAATAGTTGTGGTTCCAGATAATTCCATTCCTTGAACATATCTGAGCATAATGTTTCGATAATGTGCTTGGCTTGGGTGATCTGGACCATATTTTTATACGCAGGAAAGACTCTTATTGATTTACTTGAATCCATATAAAATTTCACTTAATTATTAAAGTTTAAATATAGTACATTATAATTTAATAACTTCTGAACACGTTTTGTCAACGGCCTTCTAGGCGTAGTTGTCTGAGCAGACGCGCAACACAGGCACAGGTCCCGGATTCGATTCCCGGGAAGACATTGTCAAACATCTCTTTGTGAGACTTTCCCTAGTTTGGTTAGGACATTGCAGGCTGAATCGCATGTCTTAAATGTAAGCCGTTGTTACCGGTTACTATATACAAAAGGTAGTAGCTACATGAGCCATGTTAGAGGACTACGGCAGCAAAACAACTCTGACACTAGGGTTTGTGAGGTCGGTGAGGAAGATTATCGGCCTTACAACCTACACGATAAGATGAAGACGGGTTTGGCAGTAATACACAAAAACTTTTAGTCGAAACAAATGAAATTATCCCAAACTCGAGAGTACTCTAAGAGAAGTATTGGTTAAATGTCGTAGAAGCCACCACTTAAACTATTTTTTTTTGGTGATTTTTGGTAGTCACAAACCGTTGTGGGTGTTTTGACGTGGCACGATACGCGTCGTGCATAATTTAAAGAAAACAACACGTTGTGCTTGTCGCTCATTGAGCAGGAATTTCCTATGAATATTCATTAACGGGTGCTTGTTCCCGGCTTTAGCCATGTCTCTCCTTGGGTGTCAAATGGAACAAGAAGTAAGATATAAAACTTCAAAAACGAATACTAAAATAAACGTATTAGCCGTAGAATAAAAAATGGATTTTTCTGGGATTTATGTACTGACATGTAAACTTAACTTTTTCGGAATGTAAGAGTTACAAGTTATATCATTTGATATCGAACACAATATGTTAATTTTAGACTATTATAGACCGCCATTTTGAATGGGCATGATGACTAAAAACATATTACACTCTCATCGGCCTCTGGGGCCTATTGTATATGATATAATATAGCCTACTACCCACGGTCAAACGCGACGCTTCCAATGACACCTTATTTGTCATAGTGATTTAGGAGATACGAAAGAACAGATAAACATACATATACACAAAGGTTGTTAAAATCATAACCCTCCTTTGGCTTTGTTCTAGTCGGGTAAATAGGAAAAAGGAACGTTACGCCTGCCAAATGATAATGACAAATTTCATCATGAAATATTCGCTTTTCAAGGCGATGATTATGATTTTTATAGCGGACGTTGGATGGAAAGCGTGCCTACCCAGAAGCATCAACCTCATGTGACTGTAGCTCTGCTACGTTCCATGCCGGAATACAGTCAGTGCTATTAACAATGTTATTTGTCAACGGACTCAGATAATGATGACGATAAATTCATTATTCGAAATACAAAGATATACGTCTCTATGCGATGCTGCGAGAATCAAAGGCCGTTACCAAAACCACAGAGTGCTATAATACCAAAAACAGAAGAACGAACGGACGTGAACACGTGATCGTACTGTAATGGAACGTCGCTTCAATATAAACATAGATATTTGATAAAGGTGAGCATCTGATATATTATATGTGAATGGTTTTGACAATTCTCGTTTTCGATCCGTCGAACGCACGTCACTGGCGCCAGCGAAAGGCGCGCGATTTGCCTTTCATCAGAGACTTTTTACATATTACGATACGATAGCACACAACAGACACTTCGAACAAATGTCGTGATATCGGCACACATCGAACGGATGACGTTGTGAGGTATCGCAGATCGGTAGGAGGCAGTGAAGGTAAATTTTGTACGTAGTTCTATATTAATTCTGTGACGATTGATAGCTTAACGAGATTAAGTCTGCCGTATCTTATTTGACAATACTAAATTAAATGAGACGAAACTACAATCTACAGATGTGTCTTTGGTTATTTATAGACTATGCTCAATTCCTATTTTTTCTCATTTCTGGTTAGTTTTTTAAAAAAATACTTAATTACTTAAACGATAAGTTATAGTTTTTGTTGCTTTTACATCGGATGATATTTATGTTATTAGAATAAAATAATGTTGTCAGACGTCTGATATATTTTCATTTTATATAAATGATAATAATATATCAACGCTTGCCTATACTCTCACTAGATCTGTCTGCCTATTTACTTACTCTTCGTTAGAAGATTCCCAAGTTGCAGTTTTCAGGTACTCAGTACGCAGTACGTAAATGGAAGCGAAGCGCTTGGTGTGAGCTGTAGGAATATAAACATTACGGGTGGAGATATGCCGTTCTTCTGTTTGAAAACAACTACTGCGCATACTCTCATAATTAAATACTGTATAGTTTGGCAGACAATCTGTTTTCATCACTAGTAGAGTATTATATCAAAAATTCTTTCCGATATTTACAATGTTTCAAATTTGTTATTTTGTGGTTTAGGTTCGAGTTTATCGATGATCTGCCAAGGCGCGCTCGTGTCGGAGTCGTATCGTTGACTGTAAAAGCAGTAATGTCGTAACGAATGTCGTGCGATTTGCCTTTCATACGCATGTATTTGGAACTGTGTTATTTCTGTTTGTGATACCTCTGAAAATATTATTGGAAGGGAACAAAGTCAATCGTGAGTTTGTCATGTTTTTTTATACTTACGATAATAAGTATATCAAAGCCTCGGTAACCATATCGAGCTGTTTATTTTATGAAGCAAAACATATAAGGGGTAGCGTATTGGGATTATTTATTTTGTGGTGGAATAAATATCAGTGAAGTAAAACTTAGGATAAGAACCATGCTCGCTTTTGCGCTGTACTAATTTTGACCTTCAAAGTTCCAATTTCAAAAACCTCAAGTTAATTGCTCTACACCATGGCTCGTTCTTTTCTTTCTCTTTCTGTGTCTCTTTTAATAATGGGTGAGGTAAACTAAAATACATACATGTGTGCTGCATATTGACGTACGAGTATCTGTGTACTTTTGTGTGTGTAATACCAACGATAGACAAGTGTCTGATGTGGTATCTTCGTATGTGTTCAGCGGAACACAGCCTCTTGAAGTTTTCAACTCTGACATTCCTTTTTCTAACATTTATATTATAACTATTTCCTAATTTTTACACCCTAAACATTCTACCATTTACCGTTCCCGTGCCTGAATCCAACTAACTTATTTATTCCACTCCCAAACGACTAACAAAACATTTAGTAAGCATTCCTCATTTCCCCCCCTAAACGCCGTAACCTTTTTACATTGTTTTCGCAAAAACACTTCATGTTTTATCTCCGTTATGTTTAATTACGAAAGGCTGGGGCCATCGAGCGTTCGTTTACCCTACGGAGCCAAGGTCCCTGTATTTAGTATGTATGGGTAGGGTACATGACAAGAAATGGGCTGGAGCTACCCTATCCATGACATGCCAGGAATTTACTGATGTATTAGGTAGTTTACATACCTGGTTACGTAATTTTACATAGTGTTTAAGTTGGGCCTTAGGGGGTGAGTGTCCGGTTCGGCATTGTCATAATAATTACATTGATTCTATTGGATATTATTCAATATTCTTTCGGCTATTAAGTGCAAACTCGTTTGTTAAAAAATCTGTTAGTTAATACCCCTTTGTGGCGAAGCCAAAAGAAACATTATGACTAGCAAGCTTTATTTATGTATGTTTTTATTTGTACCCTTTCCCCTATAATACTACGCATGCCATAGTAGTTCGGTTGGGTAGAGCGTCAGTACTTGAACAATCGAGGTCTGGGTTTCGTTCCTGGCTAGTACCAATGAGTTACAATTTGTCATTTGAAATTTATGTACGAATGATAAAAATCATTACGAAATATCGCGAGGAAACCTACACACCTCTGAGAGGAAATTAATAGGTGTGTGTGTGAAGTCCACCAATCCGCACTGGTCCCATATATACGCTGTTGATGATGATGACTACTCATCAAATTTTAACAAATAAAGTAACGATTATAGGATATTATTAGTATGGATTTAAGCATTTTAGATTTCATTTGATGTATTGATTTAAAATATTTAATGTATTCTGTTTACTTTATCGCACGTAAGGCATATGTTCTGCAGTAGACTTTGCCAGTTTCATGATGGTACAAGCATTTTTTTTTATCAGAGTAGCACCATATTATACCTGATCTGCTCTGAGTGTCATCCTCAGGGCTAAAAGCGGGTCAAGCTAGATTACAGAATATCAAGGCATCGAGACTAAAATATGTAAAGTTTAACTAACCATATTTTAGTATATATTAGAGATGTTTCAATTCCGGTCTGCACATGATGGAGTAATATAAGTATACTCATATTGAAAATACTAGAATCAGAAAATTTTGCACTAAATGAAGCCGTCAAATATCAACTCACTGACGCCATTGTTTGAACGTTTACCGGCTGCTGCTGCTGATGATGATGAAATCACTTTTTTTGATAATGAAGTTATATACGTGTAATTTCAGCGTTACTGGACTGGACCTGTCGATACAATACAGCCTCTTTGTCCTAGTACTCCTGAATTAGGCCACGTCAGTTAAGTTAGGTGATTTATGTAAATATGCTATGTAAGGAACTGACATTTGGCTGGGGCCGTGGGACCGACCGTGCCGTACCTACCCCTCGTACCTAGCTGGCTAAGCGGGGTTGTAGTTGGATAAAGTTTTTACACACAACTTCTTAGTTTGTAGGTGAGGTGTTTTTTTTTATCCCCAGCAATACAAGTCACCAAAAATACACGATATATACCAACACATTGTGCTAAATATCGGTGTAAAATGTTTTAGTGAATTATATAACATGTTGATGAAAAATTTTATAAAATTAAATCACCTTACCATATTCTTTAAAAAAGGATTCACGCCATTTTGCAACAGTTACTTTCAAGAATGACATCAATTTATGAAACTGGGAAATGTAGTTAACGTAAAATTTCATCATCTCACTAAATAGTATAAAACAAAGTCGCTTCCCGCTGTCTGTCTGTATGTATGTATGCTTAAATCTTTAAAACTACGCAACGGATTTTGATGAGATTTTTTTAAATAGATAGAGTGATTCAAGAGGAAGGTTTATATATATAATACATGCATAATATAGTAGAACAACACTGATAATTCTAGGGGTTTCTAATGTGATGTCGTAAATAAACACATCTTTTAGCGCTTGCATTGCGAACGCTGGCTAAACCCTACCAGATAGATAAAAATAATGTACTACTGTATTGTACACCTTAAAAAGATCAACAAAAAAGTCCGCGATGGTATATGTCTAACTATTGTAGTTATGTCACTATAACTACTTTTATCCATTTTTTAAGTTGATAGAAATGCCGACCAAAATCAGAAATCAGATTTGATCAGAAAAACTACTTATGTCTTACCAAAAGATACATTTATGTTTTTCCCAAAATGTTTAAAAGATATATGTCCACCCGTGCGAAGCCGGGGCGGGCCGCTAGTAGTAAATAAAATCATCATCAACAGCCTATTTATGTCTCCATTGTAAGGGCTCAGGCCTACCCTCCTACAGAGAGTGTATGGGCCATAGTCCACCACGCGGGCCCAGTGAGGATTGGTAGACTTCACATTCCTGTTCAAAACATGCAGGTTAACTCAGGCTGTTTTCCTAAGATGAGGGATGTGCGCCAGCCGTGCCCGATCGATACCGTTGCTTCCTCATTAGGGTTGCATCGGGGTTGGTTGGATGCGGTTGGTGCAATAGATACAGGATGGATGATAGGAGAGGCGAGGACTGAAAGGTGCAGGAATGGGGCAGCGAACGTGCCAGGCATCGCGCTCCTGCCCACTGAGTAAAGGACGAATGATTGGTGCGGATGGCGGCGGGACGGGGCAGGGTGTGTGCTTACCTGTCATACATGCTGCGATCGGCCTGTCATTATCCGCATAGAGTAGATGTGTGTGTGTGTGCGCCAATCACATCTAGCTGGCGACCGGCTGGATGTGCTTGCTGCACAAGAGAAGTGACGGATGCACGAATGTAAGGGATGTATGGGGCCGCCTGCCGAGTTGCGGATGAGTAGTACGTTCCCGTGACTAGGCAAAAAGGCGAGAGAGGGATACCGGAGTGGTTTTAGCTGGTAAGAATCCAGCATAACCCGGCTACTTTCCCCGAAGTAACGGGTATCTTTTGAAGATTTCCACTCCGTAAAAAAAAAAAGGCTGTTTTCCTACACCGTTAAGCAATCGGATAATATAAATAAAGTATACGTGCTAAAATGTTGTTTTTACAAAAGAGTTCCCAGATACTTTCAACAACATAAACAAGCTGTTGGGCTTTCTTCTGGAACTGGAGTGGCATGAGTTAGGCACAACTCTTCATCACGCATAATACGCGCATCTAACGTCGAGTTGCGGAAACCTGCCACATAACGAATACGAATCTAAAAGACTTAGCAGCCTTTTCAATGCTGAAGTTGTACGTTGTAGAATTACTTTATATTTCAGAACATTTTTATATTTTAAAGAAATTTGAAATATATTTAAATCGACGTCTCGGCAGACTGCGACAGAGATGGCGGAATTTACTGGATTCTATCCTGAACGACTGACTAGAGTAGGCTCTTCAGAGAGAGAACCGGAGAGATATGAGAGAGGCCTTGACACAGTGGGACAGTACAGGCTAGTAATAATAAGAATTTTTTTTTTATTAATATATTTTTCCGCTGAGTATATTGTTATGACAACTTACACACTGCGCTGGTGAAATCGTCATAGTTCTATCAATTACAATAATAATATTAAAAACTTTTTTATATAAATAAAAATCAGCGTAATTCATAAGGTGCTTGGTTCATAAAAATAAAATAACTTGACTACGATATTTCATTTGTAATGTACTACTTCTAATATTTTACAAGTTAAGAAAAGCCTGAACAAACTGATTAGCAATTCATCGTCAAAATGAGGTTATTTAAAGATGGATATATTTTCATAGTTCAATTGGATAGCAATAATTATCATGGTGTCTAAATAAGCGGCAATATATCTATCTTGCTTGAAGTGTATTTTTAACATCACGGTTAACTTGTTAGTGAGTAAATCTGACAAAAGGTTATCTTTGTGATAAAAGATAGAACACGAAATCAGTTCAAAATCCTTCAACGCATTTCCTTTGGCAGCTGAAACTTTGCTTGTAGGAGTAAGTTTCTAAACTTCCTCACTGTGAGTTAAGCACGTATTTTAAAATGACTTACTTCTTTTACTTCCAAATTTGAAGTTGGAGCTGGAGACTTCAGGGGGTTAGTTTAAAACAAAGTTGTTTACATTTTATTTTGAAAACCTCACATAAGTGAATGAGAATTTTGTTGGTATTGCATAGGTAGGTGCCTTTAACGAAGCTAACTCACAGATTTTAGGGTTCCGTGCTTTAAAATGTGAAAAGAACCCTTATAAGATCATTTTGAGAGGCTAAAAATATCGATTGTTGCAATGAATGGCTGTCGCAATACAACGAAAAAAGCTTACTAATTTTGTTACTTTTTTGCTTCCGTGTACGCTTATTTGTATATGTTTCACTTCATTCTGATGAAATGACGATATCGTTATAAGCCTAACACTTTACACGGACAATTTACGTCTTTTTAACCGACTTCAAGAAAGGAGGAGGTTATCAACTCGACGGGTATGTTTTTTAAATGTTTGTTACCTCAGAACTTTTGACTGGGTGAACCGATTTGGATGATTTTTTTATTTATTTGAAAGGAGGTGCTTCCCGTGTGGTCCCATTTCAATTTGGTCTAAATCTTAAATTTGCCGTAGTAAAAGTAGATTTTTAATTGAAGTCTTAGAAGAAGGTTAGCATTTACTTGTTTCTAATACTACTATGTCACAGATTAATTAACAGTTATACATTAAGGATCCGGGTCTCATTTTCAGTAAGTATGCATACTAAAAGTAACTCTTTGCTTACGTCTACGCTTCATATTTTATGCTTCTTTTATTTAGTTGAAATGACGGGATCTTTATCAGCGTAACACTTACCAACACACAGACAATTCACACCTTTTTGATGAAACTGCAATCAACAAATCACTGTCAAGAATATAAGTCTCATAAATTGATCTAGTCTCGAAATGGTATCTAAAATAGCACTCCGGGTGTAATTTAACATCGTGTTCCCCTAAGAAGATTGCGAGGCAATCTCCTTAATCTCAGCATTAGTATTCAAAACGGCGAATGTGACGTCACAGCTGGAAAGGTGCAGCCTACACAAATATCACAGTGACGTCATTTCGCTAATCTTCGTTTTCCGGACCGTTGGGTCACAATGAATTAGCGGACAAAACTGGGGGATGACGAAATTGAGCCCCGTCTGCGAGTGACAGGTGACTGTATGATTTTTGGTGAAACTTTGTTGGGGTTTGGTGAAGTTTAGTTCAGTCGTGCGGTGTGTACGTCGTGGCGACGGCGGGCGGGCGGGGGGAAACCAAACCAACGACTTAAAAAAAAAATATGAAATGGCGGTGTTCTGTTAATTATACTTTACGCAAAAAGAATACTTAACGTTATCCCTCTCCTAATGCTTCCATACTAAATTTCTGTTGCCATAATCTTTTAAAATAGAATAGCTGTCTTTGATAAGTAATTACCTAAAAATAGGAGATAAAATTATAGTGTCGCGAAATAAATATCATCAATTTACAACTTGATAGTTCGTTACAATAGCAGTTACGCAGCTAATGGTTCATAGATGGCGCTTTGAACGATAATTGAAGAAAAAAAGTGTTTAAAATGAAAACTGTGATTCACTGTAAGTTGTATGTTAATAATTCTCATTTCGCGACATCACCATCTGATGTCCTATTTTAAGACAGTTACTACAGAAATCCAGCGATTATATTTTTTAATGATTATGGCAACCGAAATTTAGTATGGATGGAGGTGGATAGCCTTAAGATGCAAATCTTTTGTGCGTTATAAAAAACGTACAACTTCACCATAATCGTTTTTTTTTTCTTCAAAGATCGAAGATCGAGAACAAACCGACAGTCTAATTGAGCTCGTTATCGCAGTTATATGTAACAAGGTGTATTATAATATGGTACTTTATTTATCTTAAACATTACCTTACCTTATAATAGTAGGTCCTAATCTAAATCCAATACAAATAGAGACACGATCGTCAAGGTTGGTACTTATGAAATATCCCACCATAGAAAACACGTCGCGGTGGTCAGTGAGGCCACAATCAACTGAACTGGTGAATTACAAAAATATCTCTGTAGGAAAGAACTAATTAAAGAGTGTAAATCTAAATTAAAGAGATACCCAACTCCAGCATTGAAAGCAAGAAAATTTACACAACAAAACCGCTCACCGAAGAATCTTCAACCGTTATAAGTTTGTAATAAACGGAGAGTTCAATATTGACGGATGAAATGAAAAATGTTGAGTGCTCTCCTCTTACAAAGTGTTATTGTTTGCTCTTCCAGCCGCTGGGAGTATTACAGAGCAGGGCGCCGACAATTATTGTTCCCCTGTCTTTGCGTATATTTCTTACCCTGTTTATGTTTGCGCCTTATAAATATTTTGATAGTAATTTTGTTTAGGACTTTGGGGACGTCTTTACCTGTTTTTCGTTTTGGACTGTCTGCGGGTTGTTTATTCTTGAGAATTATTGACTATATTTTGTTATCTTGTGTTGTTTGTGGTTCTTGTTTCGAAGTCTCTTTCTTTCCCTGCGGGAGAAGACCGTGAGTTTATGTTCGTTAGTTATTGTATGTTTAGGCTGTTTTGTTATGAAATTTGCAAGAATACAGTAAAACGAAAAATATGTTACAATTCAAAAAAATCTGTAGCTTGTGTTCAACGTGCAATCATGCCTGCAAGTGTTTTTGGGAATGTAAATATTAATAAAGCTACTGATACAATCCGTGAAGTGATCCGTCAGAGAACCACAGTGACCGACATAGCTCACCGTATTAGCAAACTGAAGTGTCAGTGGGCTGGTCATATTTGCCGCAGGACCGACAGTCGCTGGAGCTGACGAGTTCTCGAGTGGAGACCACGCCTAGGCAAACGTAGTGTAGGACGTCCACCGGCGAGGTGGAAAGACGACTTACGTAGGGTAGCCGGACGTGAATGGATTCGGAGAGCAGAGGACCGAATCGAGTGGCGCACTCTAGGAGAGGCCTATGTCCAGCAGTGGACTGCCGCAGGCTGTACATGATGATGATGATGACTGATACAATACAGCTAATAAATCAAAATGTCGAACTAAATATATTACAGAATCTCAAAATATTGCATCACTGTACGTGACGAGATTTTGTAAAGTGTCTTTGAGTTTTCATTTGAGTTTGATACTAATATAATAATTATAATTATTAAGTAATATTTTGGCAACTACGGCGAAGGGTTTCAGCAACCTTTGCATGTACATATTATTAGTACACAATATAACGGGTCGTAAGGGACATTAAACGCTACCAAAAAAAAATCATGATTCAGATATCGTGTGAAAGCTTTTATTAGTACCTATATATTACGAACAAACTATCTTAAAACTTATAAGAAAAAACTCACAAGAAAATTTTAATTTTTATACCACGGCGAAAGCATATCTTGTATTGAGCGGGGTTTAGTTTTTAACTTTCTTATTGTTTAAATTAGTATAGTTATTATTTGCTCGGTGGCGTATTAAAACATGCCAAATATCAAACACAAATTTGTGTACAAGGATTACAAGCCGTTTCTAGTCAATATTCCAAATTTTATTTCCGTGTGCACTGAAACTGATAGGTTTACTCTTTAATTGCTTCTTTGTGTGTATTTGCTCTCATAGAGAGAGCTTATTCTTTTTTTGGCAACATTTCAACGAATCACTTAAGAAATTCTATCTCCATCGTGTCTAATGCATTTATCTAATAACGCTGAAGCGTATGTTTTTTTACATCACCGATTGGCAAACTTGGAACAAATACAACTCTTCCGTTCAATCGACCGAATGAACGAAGTGAACGATGTTCAAACGAATGAACGATAACAATTGATTCGAAAGAATAATAACATGCTTCTTGTATTTTACGGAAGATTGATTTTATTCACTCGTGATTTTTATCACTAATACATAAATTCCAAGTAACACATTGGAACTCATTGGCACGAGCCGGTATCGAACCCAGACCTCGATTGTTCAAGGACTGACGCTCTACACAACTGCGATACCATGGGCTATATAGGCTGTTGATGATGATGATCATGAAACTACGGTGGCAGCCAAAATTATTTCTGGCGCTTGAAACTCTACGCATAATAAAATAATCAAGTTTACATAAAATCACGACCCAAGTCTCTAGAACTCCTGAATTTAACAAATTCAAATCCCGAAAGCTTTACAATATTGAGATAGAGCGCGGCGAAAATTTTTATAAATGACATTCGGGCAAAGATAAGCTTTAATTAAAAGCCGACCATTAGTACTGGGGATTTCTTTAGGGATTTAAGAAATAATTCTTCTCAGAGAATTCTCTTCTTTTTTAAAAAAAATCGAAAAAATCGTGAAAACCTCATTAGGTTATTATGCTTCATTTGAATTAAATTCCCTCTAGCATTTGGATTGTGGTGAGACCTGAATACTAATTAATTATGGCTGAAAGTTTTAATCGATATACTGTGGTAGCACTGTGTGACAAAATGACGGTGATTAATTAATTTTAAGGTCACATTTACTTTTAAGTGTTTGTAAATTTTTGTGTTTTCTTTTCATGGTGCTCTCTTTAATTGATGAAGTTGGTGCTTGCCAATGAATGAAAATATATTTACGCTGGAGATTCCTGATAAGTACATAAATACCTGTAGTAGGAAGCCCCGCTCCTCCACATTAGACATTGATTATTTATTCAAATTTATGAAAATTATATGTATTACTGTACATATTTATTAACTAAATAGTAGGTTTAAAAGAGTATGTATGTTTGGGTATGTAGGTGTGAGGAAGTGAGGATGTGTGTGTGTAAGAGTAAGTGACCTGGACGTGCTATTATTATGTTGATTCGTTTCGAACTAAGTTACAAACTCTAAGAAGCATTCTGTTTCTTTATAATCCAATAACCTATATAATTTAGATTAAAGCCAATAACATTAAGAAATGAAGTATTTTTCCGCCCCCTCCCAACTCTGACAACAAATACACACACAAACAAAGTCTTAAAAGTCTAATCATACTCATCATTAATATAACCATCGTCGAAGAATGTATTTTGCCAACCAGCATCCAGCGGCTCACCGCAAACTTTACCAGGTCTTCGATCCCTCCAGTGGGTTGACCAGATACACCGATAACCGATGGGGAAAAAATGTGTGATACATTTTCTCCCCATCGGTTATCCATTTATTGCCAATGATTAAAAATTACAATTGGCTTTTAGGTGAAAGCAAAGTAGTCGTAACGAAATGTTGACGTGAGAAAACCTTCACTATCCTGATTCCCTAATTTTAAAGGTCCGCCAAGAGCTGCCGTCGATACCCGAAAGTGGGTGGTGCTAGATGAGCAACAACCTTTGCCTGCCGTACTGTACAGTCGAGTACAAAACTATGTACCCACTTTTGTACCATGTCACATTCACACTTTCGTTATCCCATGCAATGTGTTGAGGGAAATTTCGGTTAAAAGTGAATATGGCGTGGAACAAAATTGAGTACATTGTACTCGAGTGTGCACAAATATCTTATAGCAAGCCATATTTGCCTTTGCAGATTGTAGCTATCTAGTAAAGTTCTTATTGAACTACAACTTAAAGCTCTGTCAGTTTAAGCTAAAGTTCAAATTGTCTATGAAACTGTTTAGTGTGTAGTTAAATACTGTAGTTCTAAAATGTATTCATTGCCACCGCTACAGACGCTCTGTTGTGAAATGATTAAGTCATTAAATTTATCTTCAAGCGATAGCAGTGAATCACCATATGTATTGAGTTTTAACTGAGATAATTTGATAGGGGATAGGGACCCAGTTTGTGGGATGCAACATTGACTTAATAAAAATATTAGACTCGCCATTCGTGATTAAAATCTCGAAGATTATGCTTTATATGTTTTGCTTTATAGGCTGACACTCATTAAATATACCCAATTATTTAGAAAGATATTCGGAATATGTAAAATTTACCTAAATGAAGTTTAAAGCCTGCCGGGTCTGCAGACAAACCATTGTTCCTTATGGGATAGCCCAAGGGCTCTTCTTCTTTTTATTTCAAAAATAGGTCTATTGTTCACGAGGTATTGGACCGTAAGGTCTAGGAACCCTTGAACACCGGACTATATCATACACAAGCATACTTTATCAGGTAAAAAAGTTTGGCTACTGTTTATGTGAGCAGAATTCCTCAAATTCCTTAAAAAAGTGTCTGGCAAGGAATTTACAATATGTGAAATTTCTGGCAATGAATTTAAATATTTTTAGTAGTACAACGAAGTAAATGTATAAAAAATCACACGTTGTACAATGCTTCTATTATCTTAATGTCTCTCGGCAAGCATCGAATTTACGAATGGATGCTTACATTAATTTTTACATCTATCATTTATCATAATTTGAAATCAGAACTAATTACTTTATTGTTGTTTTGTTCTTATTTCCGTGTGAACTATATAGAGCTGTAAAACTTGTGGAAATCCTACGACTAGTGAAACAAACACAAAGTTTGCCGAAAGCAATCAAGAAAATAGAAGCACTGTAATGTTGTTTATGAGAAGACATTTTTTAAAATATGCTGCTCCTCTTACAACAATACCGCTACATAAAATTTAATAGTAGCTTAACAATCGTACCATATTGTAGTCTACTGGCGCCAAAAAAGTTTCATACTGTGATCTCTTTCAAGGGCTGTTACTCTGTTATAGATAACGTGTCCACATCTGTTTGTAGAGTCATAGGTTTCAACTGAGATAATTCGATACGTACCCCGTATATGGGGTTCACCCTTTGTGAGCTGGCGATATGATTTTATGTCACATGTGGACGGGTAAAGACAAAAGCCGAGCTCAATGACGGCACCTGTATGGAGTGAAGCGATAGTGAGTCAGCTTGTTTCAATGTACATGAAACTGGATTTCCTTTTGTCTCTTTTGAAAGCATGTCTGTTCATATATTTTTCGCATTTCGAAAAGAGGGGCGGTATAAGGAGAAAAAAAAAGATATTTTATACCTCTCCCCATTAGCAATATTTTATGCTCGTATATAGTTTTTTTTTTTAAATTGTTACTGTAAATAGGTGAATTTCAGGACTTAATTAAGTTTTTCTTTCGCATAATTTCACGCAAAATATGGTCACTATCTGTAGGAGAGACATAAGGTATTGAAAATTAATTAATCGCTTTACGAGTAAAATCTCATTTGTGTTAAAATATTATCTCACATTTTATGACACTTGTTATTGGATAAATCGAACGGTTTTAGTAGGGTAGGTTATATTACGTGACGTTACTTTCGACGCCCGTTCGCAACGAAATTGGAAAAATTAAAAGTCCCAAACCTGGAGGTCGTATTTGTTAGATACGAGTATCAATATTGGACGTACTACTAGGCATGATTTACCAGGCAATTACAAGTCGCGAATAAAACCTCTACCGTGCGGCCACTCCGGGTGGATCGGATCTACTATGAAAGCTGCGTCAGAAAACAAGAGTTTTGCTATAGAAAGAGAGGGATAGTGCATTAAATGTAAAATTGCTTCTAATTTTACATTTTAAAGCTATTGCATAGCTTCTATCGCGGGCCTAGAGCGCGGGGACCGAATCAAGAAATTCCGTAACGAAAAAACCTCACGCTCCCCACTCCGACGAGCACGAAGGTGTGACTTGAAGGCCGTGCATCGTCTAACGTCGTTTCAGTTCGGCAGTCTTCGACACGGCGTTGTGTGCGTGCGATTAGACGTATTACTGTTTTATAATTTATTAAGTATAATAGTATGTAATTTGATATAGCAAAGCAAATCCGTTATGTTAGCTAAATATTATAATTATAATCATCAAAAATCATAAATAAAAAATTATAATTGCATAAGTTGATACAAAATGCTATGCAATAGCTTTACCGCGGCAGTCCCCGAGTGCCACACGTCTTTTTATTAATCATTATTATTATATATTATATTATTATTCTTTCTTTCTTCTTTCTTTCCTAATAAAATTTATTAGCTAATATAAAAAAATATCCGTCTGCTTTAATTTCTAAAGTCATTTACCTAAAACCCTTTATCGGGATAAAAAAAACATATGTATTTCTCCCTCCTGCAGTCCAAGTCCGCGCCTAATTTAATTAGGATCAGCTCAAATTTTACCCGTGAAAATCCAAAAATCGGACGGACAAATTGACAGAATCACTATAGCTTTTGAAATATTATTACGTAATTTACAAATTAACTGATCAAGACAATAATGTCAACTCATTAAAAGTGTTAATTATTCACGGAGAACTAGAAAACCTTCTTGATTTTGATAAACAAAGATAGATAACTCTTAGGAAAGTGAAAATTTAAATCTTCATTTGATTTGAATTTGTCACTTAAGTTCATTGAGATTAGAACAAATTGTTTTACTTTGTGCTATCATCATTTAGTATTTTATGTGGCACCTCCAAACATAAAACTCAATGACTTAACCCCTTTCATTCTCCCCCACCTCACTGTGAGGTATTATGGAAAATATTTCGATAAAAATTGACAGCTGCTGTTTACACGAGAGATCAAATAAAATGCAAATAATATTAAAATTTAACAATCGCGTTTGGAACAGACTTGTTTAGATGAGACACACTGTCAGAAAGTTTGATGAGCCGAACCGCGCGGCGTGGCGATATATAGCCGCCTCGGTGGCCTAATGGCTAAATGTTGGATTCACAATCCGGAGGAACCGGGTTCGATTCGCAGTGGAAGTATCCATCGGTGCTCGGTTTTGGTTGGTGGCAGAGAACCTATGTCCGCCTAGCTAGCTACCACTTTGCCACCGAAGTCTGCCGCTAAACAGCAGTGTTAATAGCACTGTTGTGTTCCGGTATGAAAGGTAGCAGAGCCAGCGGTGCCTCATTAGATTGAGGCATCTGGATGCGCACGCTTACAATCCATTGGACTTATCGTCACTTACCATCAGGTGAGATGAAGGCCAAGTTCAAACGCACCTTACATAAAAATAGACTCGTGGCTAACAGTGGATATATGCAGATGATGATGTAAACGGCGTAAGTTTAGTTAAGCTGTATAGAGAGGCTTTTGTTCAGCAGTGCATGCTTCCCGACTAATGATGATGTATTTATGACATTTCAGTAATTTTACACCTTCGTAAATATCAAACAGAGTCTAATAAACGACGTATATTCAGATTCGTCCCAGTGTTGTCACTTCCCACATCATGACGTCAACGTTTTAACGACTCTGTACACAATTGTGTAGCAAGCTCTTTTCACTATTCAATTAGCTTATTGTTTGATATCTTTGGGTTTAAAACATTAAAATAAGTTTATAACAAATATAGTTATAATTAAATTGACTGACTCCTCAAATTTATTTCGTTATTAATTGTATTCAAGAATGTAAATCATGACAATTGAAGCAAAAGTTATTTTGAACTATTTAGAGCGTACAGCAAAAATATGGAATGCACTACCGGTTTCCGTGTTCCCCGACAGCTACAACTTGGGAATCTTCAAAAGAAGAGTAAATAGGCACCTTCTAGACCAACACGTAACATCGTCGACCTCATCGTCACTTACCATCAGGTGAGGTTGAGGTCAAGTGTTGGTCTATCTTCTATTAAAAAAAAAACTTACATTGAATTGTTATCATACATTGGTGCTACAATGCATGACAACGTAGTAGTATTAGTGATATAGCTATTTCTTTTTTAACACCTCACAAACCATGTTTTACAAATTATTGCAGAAAAGTTCCTTATTCTATCTGACTGTGTGTATTATTCATAAATAGAAGTAATGTGAGAAGATATGCACATATCCCCGAACACAGCGATTCGGCTCTAAAATTCGTTTGATATCAGCCCATTGAACCGAATTCCGACAATAACCGGAGATTTTAATGATTGGCCACCATTTTACGACTCATTTGGTTTATTATAGCACCTAATGTCGATTTTACGATCCAAGTATAAAGTTTTCGAAAGATAATCGTAGTACTGAAGTGATATTACGACGGTTTTATAAAGCTCTTAATCTACGGAATTAGGATTTTAATGACAAAAAGTTAGTCCTTAATGTTTCAATGTCCACTTGGGAATTTTCGTAGTACTTTATGAAGTTTTTGTCTGATTTTTATTATACATATTTCAGTTATCAATTTGTTTTACATTTGAAGGCGTCTTGAATGATGACACAGGGGTCGCGGGTTCAATTTCAGGCGGGGTAGCATCCTGGTATCGTACCTACCTAACTGGCTACATCAATATCCACCCACCTTTATGGGGATTCCCGGTGAAGTATTTTGGCATCCGCACTGTTTAAAATTTGCAAAAACGAGTTGTGTAAACCACATATTTTAAACTGTCTTCCATTTGATAATGACGATAAGACGGCGCTTTTGTGAAAGAAACTGGTAGATAGTGCTAACGACGCATACTTTCAGCCGTAAGCACACGCTCCCGTACCGCTCATATACCTCAGGAACAGACTCAGTTATCAGACCTGTAGCTTAGAAACCTACTCAGATTAATTGTAGGAAATATATTACCTTCTCCCTTCGCAACATAACGAAACCACCTAACAATAGAGCCCACTCTGTTATTATAAAGAAATACAATATCTCGTCGTTCACATTGGACCGATACTTGTGCTTAATTGCTTCTATCATTTTACAATCCCACAGAGCAACAGCTCCCCTTGTTCTGATCCAAAACTAAGCACAAGTATAAAAGAAAGCTCATTTTCTAACTCGACATTGAAAAATTACTAAGCAGCGAATGATTGATGGGCGACTGGTGCGTTTAAAAACGATTCGGATGCTTAATTTTTCTGTCGTCAGATGTTGGTAGTGCCAAGCGTGATGGATTGAGTTTGACAAAAATAAAGTTTGCCAAGGATTCCGGGACGCAAATTGGGAAAGTCCAGGGCTCTTTATCTCAGCAATTTGTTTGAACGTTCACTGTTATTAAATGCAAAAAGCCATATTTTATTCATAAATATCACACTTCGAATTATCAGTAAAATCTGCAACAATGGCTGATGACCATATCCGAACCAATTGGTTTTTTTGTTTGACCTTCCGATTCGAGAGTCATAATTGATTGATTTTTGTATAGTTGAAGGGTCGGAAATAGAAATAGGATACTTTTATTCTGATAAGTAGTTCCCGTGGGCTTTCTGAAGTCGTTAATAGTAATAAAAATAATTGCGACGAGAAAAATAATGATTCACATAAAAAGCCTATCGCATTTACTAACCAAATTCTTTTGATACCTTTATCGCAAAATGTCATCGCAAAAGATTACCTCTGACAGAAGACATATTCCATGAATAATATGTCCATGAAGTCTCCTCAATTCCAGATCCAGGCTATAAATATAGACAGACGACAAGCCCTAGATTTAGACACGGCTCAATGACAAAAGCCTGGGGGCGGTCGTATTCTGAAGAGTTATTTAAATTCAGTGAAAATGTAGGTGAAATTTATATTAATATTGAACAAAGGTGTGTATTAAGTAGAAATGAAACAGGGAGAAAGGCAGCCTTGCACTGTAAGAATTAAATTAAGTGTGTTACTTTCAAGGGGTGAATTTAATGTAATATGAGTCGTCATCATCATCATGTACAGCCTGCGGTAGTCCACTGCTGGTCATAAGACTAATCTTGATTAATTTTTCGCCCCGAAACCCCCGAATACCAAATTTCAGCGAAATTGTTGCAGCCGTTTTCGAGATTCAAATTATTTAAAGAAGAATTTCTCGTTTAAAGGTATCGGATATTCAAAATATTTTTAAAATAAGTTTTCTTGTTAAATTTATAACGAGCTTTTTTGCTGTCCGTACTGTATTATTGCATTGTCATCGGATTAGGTATTCAAGTCAAGGCATATCAAATGAGACTGAACACGATGGATTTATCATGTATAATTTAGGAGTTCCGATGACTAGTTTCCGTCTCAATCATCAGAACAGCTCGATGTATCACATGGAGTGTGAAATTTTTTAGCTCAATCGGATACCAGCAAGTATCTCTAATTTTAACAATAAAGCTTTTAATTAAGAAATTATACTGCTACGTTTTTGTTATTAAAATACATTGTTACCAAATTTTGCAATTTAAAATGAACCACTTTTCCATCTCATAACTTCCAAGAACAATGTAAAAATATACTTTCGCATTTTCATATTACCCACATGCCTTTAAAATTTTAGCTCTAAAATATTTCCAGTCGTAAATAAAAGCCGGGGACCTATTTGGAGCGTGTCCAAAATACGGCATAAATATGGCATGGAATACTCTAAATTGTTGTTGAAGGCGTCCGTGTCAGACATTTACTAAAGTAGGTTCTGAGCACTGATTGGTCTAGTCGTTAACAGCTGCTGACAAAGTTTGCTATAACCACAGTTAAAGAGGCGAATATGTGATCTCAGTAGAACCTATGCAAGGTTGCATTTTACCACATACACGAGATAACATGGGATGGGTTTATTCTAAAACCGAGACCACACGCAGTAAACAGACGAGTTTATTCTTCTCTTCTTCATCGTTTGATTATTATTTTTGATGTGTTAGGAATCGATCTCAAGATTAAATTGATCTTATGACCGTGCACCCGTTTGTCTGTTATGACGACGCTATAGTCCGTATATTTATCGTCAATAACATTTTATACAACATATTTCATTTCCTTGGCCCAAGTTTCCTTATAACACGAATGACTGCCTCACCTTTCATCTGAACAAATGCTAAATCATTCAGAAGCTGTCTTTTAGGAATTATTCCAACTTCGTGAGTTCACAACAGGCCGTTAGAGAAGCCTTTTAGAGTCGGCGTACTCTTTCAAGTTGCTCCAATTTGTATGCCAGAGATGCTTACAAAATGTTACAAGTTAACGAGATGGGAATAGGCCTGAGGAAAGTATCGAGTCTCAACAGTCAATGTTCGAAGTTTCTATTGAATTGCTTTAGTCGGATGTGATATGCGATGGGCGTTTGATGCTTCGTTTGTTATAGGATCACATGATGCGCTTGTTTTGTTGTTGGTCTTGTAATCGTTTAGATTCAAAGATCATTCCAGAATGGGAAACAGCGTCTACTTGTATACCACCCATATTTTACTGAGTTCACTGACGCAGTTTAAAATTTGGATGAGGAGAAGAAATGTTGATGCGTTGTTATGGGATCTTTACTCAATTATGCACTGTATAATAATTTTAAACATATCTTGTTTTTTTAGCACGATTAAAAATTTTCATTAAAATTTACAATTTCGTAAATTATCATGTACTTAATATACTCGTATATTTATGATAATGATATATTTTGATCTTTGCATGAAAGCAATTTCGAAGTCCTTATTTCATAACCATAGTCATATTGTTAATTGCTTTCCATTAGTTGGATAGATGTAAATTCAAAGCCATAACATTTTTTTATTATTACAATACATTTTATTTATTTAACTTCAAGGGCATTACATTATTAAAAAATATATATATTTTAAATTTAATTACTGCCTAAGAGCTATTAAGTTTGTAACAGGCGGAAATACAGACATAAGGTTAAAGTTACCCCGACAAGAAATGGGCCCTCTGTTTCGCTCATTCATTTTGGATTCGGAAGGTTTTACAGCACACCATATTTTGTACCAATTTGGAGAAAGAGGTATTGTGTGGCGACCACGTACCGGGAAACGAGTACCGGTCCGTTCCCGTATTTGGAAGGATTAGATGGACGGACGACCTAGTAAAGGTCGTGGGGAGTCGCAAGTGTCTCTGGACTGCCTGAAGCCTATGTCCAGCAGTGGACGTTTCTCAGATGACGATGAAGATATTTGATACAGTGTGAAATTTTAGGAAGAGACCGTTTTAAAAGTAATGTGTTTTGTTTTTATTGCTGTTTTACTAACATTTAGCATTAGGTAGTTACTTCTTAATTCACGTAGTAACGTATATATTCTTTAGCACTTTTTATATAAATAACATCGAAATAAAACAAACAAAACATGACTTCGCTTTCATCGGATATTATTGTTAATTCAGTGAAATTAGCTTCTTCAATTTTCCGAGTAAAGAGCCACATCAAAAAACACTGACAGATCATTTTCATTGTTGAAGAACGAACAAAAGAAAATGTAATCAGTGATGAAATGGAAGAAATTCCTCGGGAGATTCATTGTTCAAAAACAATATATCCGAACTTAGATCTTTGGCCGTGTTTATATTGTTCCAGTGAACAACTAGTGTGGATACATTTCGGGCCAGTAATAAGAGAAGGAAAAACTATTCGTACTGAAAATCTAACGACGAGACGCTATAATAAATATAACAGGAAAAGAACGCAGTCATCATCAATAATATCTGCAAAAGTCCACTGTTGGACATGCGCCTCCGTCATATGTCACCATTTCCGGAGGTCAGTTATTCATGTAGGAACGGTCATCGTGTAGGAACGTCAAAGGTGATCATATAGGAACGTTATAGATCATCATGAAGAAACGTCATAGGTGATCATATAGGAACGTTATAGATCATCATGAAGAAACGTCATAGGTGATCATATAGGAACGTTATAGATCATAATGTAGGAACGTCATAGGTGATCATATAGGAATGTCATAGGTGATCATTTAGGAACGTCATAGATCATAATGTAGGAACGTCGTAGGTTATCATATAGGAACGTCATAGGTGATCATTTAGGAACGTCATAGATCATAATGTAGGAACGTCGTAGGTTATCATATAGGAACGTCATAGGTGATCATTTAGGAACGTCATAGATCATAATGTAGGAACGTCGTAGGTTATCATATAGGAACGTCATAGGTGATCATTTAGGAACGTCATAGGTGATCATTTAGGAACGTCATAGGTCATTATCTAGGACCGTTATACTTGTGAGTCCTTAGGTAGGATTCACCACACTTTTCACCTGTGATTGTCTAGAAGAAAATATTAGATAATAACCAAATAAAAACCATATAAAAATAAAGCCAATTCAAATATCATATTTCTGCTTTTTCCCACGACTGCGACCTGACTATCTAGGTGGTTTTTGAAATTTTAAGACAAATCCTAAGCTTTTTAAGAAAATATTTCATTTAGATGTAATAATCATGTATAACCTCTCGTTGTGCTTGAGACTATGAGAAATGGTAAGGTTCAATAGCATGTTAATTTAGCAGAATCTCAAAGGCAAAGGTACGGTTCACTAGGCACTTTACCTTTCAAATATACCTTCTGCCACGAGGCTATCCCATAGTTTTACTACGTCACATCAGAAGATATAGAGTTATGCAATAGAAATAGGATCTAGACAAAGACATTTAATATTAATAGACCGGACAAAGCAAACCGTTCTTCAAGTCTCACTCGCCCTCTACGTTCTTCTGAGACCCTCCAACTCGACTTCCCCTCTCATTCCTCAAAATTTTACTCAAATTCCTTTTCCGTCCAGAGCGTCCGACTATGGAACTCTATCCCTGAACCCATCAGACGAGCCCCTTCCTTACAATCCTTCAAATCTAACCTAAAAACATATTTCCTTGAGCAGATTGTTTCTTAGCAGCCTTTTTCTTCTTCTTTCCTTCCTTCCTCTTCCCTTCTTCTCCTTTGATTTCTGTTTGTTTATTCATTATCATATCATTATTCATAATCGTGTATGTATTGTGTATATATATGTATATATATTATATATTATTATTTATTTATTAATATATATTTAGCACCACCTACTTACCCCTTCTTAATCACACGATTCTTCTGCCCCAAGGTTGCCCGGAAGAGATCGCTTTTAGCGATAAGGCCGCCTTCATTGTACCTTTTATGTTCTTCTCTTTTCTTTTCTGTTTTTTTATTTTGTGTGTGTGTGCAATAAAGTTTATTTGAATTGAATTGAATTGAAAGCAAACAAACATTTTGATCCTAAACTTATTACCAATTGGTAATAAGTTACTCAATCTAATGTCACATCACGTCACGAGGCCGTACAAGACATTTGACATACCGTTGACTTTTGAGATCAAAATATTTATATGAAACGTTTTCCAATGACCGCTGTATAACCTATTACTATATTTAAATCTCTCTGGATCTAGAGTAGGTAGCTGTGCTCTATGAAATCCTTAGGGTAAGGCCTGGAGGACTTCGTTAGGTGGGGTGGTGGCGTCAGACACCTTAGCTTTGTATAGTTTGCTAGTTCCTGTCAACCGGACCTGAGCCTTAATCACAGAATTGATAAAGTAATAAGTACGGAACGTTTGTCTCCTCCCACCGATCCACATTAAATCTCCTATACCCGCAAGAAAGTGACCCAGATATTGATAATTTACTACAGCTGGCGCGTTTCACACATGCGTGTGTATACAAACGTCATCCGCCGATATCACTACATTTGTTTGAAGTGTCACGTGCCTTGAAGCTATTGCCACAGACATAATTACACACCCACACATACGAATCAATTAATAAATACACAACATTACAAAAATAAATAAAATATTACAAGGTGCTGTGTCAGGAGTTGTCTCAGTGACCGTCATGCATCATGCTGCACAACACTGATTTTAAATACAAAATCTAAAATAAAATAAAACTATTTCTACGAATAGACCGAAACTGAAACAACCTAATATATTTTTTTCAAGGCTTCAATTTTTGTAGCATTTAGTAAAATTACTCATGTAGTTCTATAAAGTATTTTGTTACCGTTAATATGCACTGAATGTCTCTTCTAGCGCTGGCGTTGTCTACTGGATCCAATGACTGGATGGATGTGGAAATTTCTTGACGAATAAACCGTTATTGGAAAGGACTCCCCCTAAGCCGTTGCCCGGAATTTATTCATGATGTACCCGGACTCCGGGAAAATTCTCCTTTTTGCCATTTTTTCGTCGTGATGGACATGAGATAAAGGAGCCTCGCATAACCTTTTGATCGGCCTGATCCGATATTTACAACGATTCTCTATCGATACATTATTCATGAGATTGCAATGTTGTATTCAAATTGTGCTCGACGCCGCTGCAGTATGTTATGGTAAACGTAACAGCATATATTTCTTGATGGAATTACCACGAGCATACTGAGATAGTGTGTTGCCCGCGACATTACCCGCGTTGAAATTCCTTTTTAAGGGTTCCGTATACAAAGGGTAACCAATTACCACCAAAAGAAAACAAGGGACCCTATTACTAAGACTCCGATGTCCGTTCGTACGTCTGTCTGTCAACAGGTTGTATTTCATGAACCGTGATGGTTAGACATTAAACTTTCACAGAAAAAAAATTACTAAGGGGCTCCCATACAAAAAAAAAACATTTTTTACTACGTGTGTTTTAAAGTATTAGTAACGCTATAGTCATGAGAAGCAAAACGAAATTGAAAATGGTATTTAAGCGCATTAAGAGGCTTGTTCAGTCCATACTTTAATTATTTATATTCTGTACGGAACCCTTGGTACGCGAGTTCAACTCGCACTTGGCCGGTTATTGGTTGTACTTTATATCATGTTTTGGAGTTTCAAGTCAATGCAAGACTTTGTTTTTTGAACTCCAGAAATTATCCCTCGAGAGTCGCTACGATTTTGCAATCAGATTTTATGTTTTTATTGAATAATCGAGAATCTCCAATGGGGCGTTTTCAGAGACATCTGTCAGTTGAGTTCTCAAAGGTGTCAAAGGCGTGGTAGAGGTAGAAATTAATCTGTAATAAACATCATGGCAGTCCACACATCCCAAAAAAGTCTAGATAACAATTTTTACAGATATATTTTACAAAGCAGTTATATTCTCTTTGGTAGGTGTATGCCAGTAGGCTTTAATGGCTTTTCGTCAAGGAATTCAGTATATAAACTCCTTGCTTTAAATTCATATTAAAAAATACATTTGACAGTTAAGTTTTGCTTTCACGTTGCCATCTATCCATTAATTAAGAAGCATTTAAAAACGTCTCATCATAAACATTTTTTTTAAAAAAGAAATCACTTCAAAGTGGACGCCCCAAACATCGGCCTATGGCAAAGACATTTAATATCAATAGACCGAACAAAGCAAACAAACATTTTGATCCTAAACTTATTACCCATTGGTAATAAGTTACTCAATCTAGTGTCACATCACTTCACGCGGCCGTAAAAGACTTTTGACATACCATTGACTTTTGAGATCAAAATGTTTATATGAAACGTTTCCCAATGACCGCTCTATAACCTATTACTATATTTAAATCTCTCTGGCCTATGGTTATCTACCCCAAGTTATTCGCAATTTACTGAAAGAAATAACATGCAAAAAGGAAACATAACCCAACCCTTTATCTTCAAGGGAAGCAACACATAAAAACGTATCAGAAAAATGGCTTAGTTCTGCATAATGCCGTCACATACTTAAGGGGATATATTTTCGGAATGAAGACGAACGCCTTGTGCTTCGTCGTGACACGCTCGTATTTGGGAGATTTTTTAGATTTACTTGCGCTCACGATTTTATTACTCACTCTCTCCCTTTCTTGGAGTTTGTATTTTAGTAAGGGATGAAATTTAAAATTTGAAATTGAGTAGTAGAAATGTTCAGTACAGTTTGTGGAAATGTTTCTGGACAAACATTTTTTTACACACAGCGTATCTTGATAAGCCAACTTTTAGTCATTGCTTTGAAAAACATTCGCTGCTTAGAATAATCCTAACATTTTTAAAATATTTTACCCTGAGGTTAGTAGACGGTGACCTTTATCGCAATCGTAGTATACAAAAGAGAATGAGTCTTATATCTGCTACTTACATTTCATTTTACTAACTCAACAATGCTCAAGTATTCAGTTATAGCTAAACGGTACACTTTTACCCACGGTTCTTGTGATACTCCCAGTGATAGTCACATAAACACAAACGTTTATTCAACCAAAACAAGGACACACGAGACAGCGTGTGTATGCTGATAGCTTTTCCACTGCAATCACATTTATATATCCCCGTCATTATGAGAATATCACTTTGTAATATCTTCTCGACGAAATGAAGAAAAAAGTGCAGCTTGAAATGATAAGCTTGGCAAGCTGTGCTCATTCCGAGCTGAGCCAAAGTTGTTACAACGATGAACTAAATAGTGACAGTTTGGCTAGCCGGTCCAACTACAATTCAGTCTTGCCTTAGTTGATGAGGTCTACTGGCCTGGCTTTGGTAATTCTAGTAAATAATGATTGTTAGCTTTGTGTTTTCAGTTTATATTTAGTTTGGATCAACATATGGATGAATACGATTTTACTTACGATAGGCGATGATGTTAACGATAAAGCAGAGATGAGAACTTTTCTCAAAGTACACAATGAAAGGCAAATTTTTGTAGTTGAAACTAGAGAAATAAGATATATGTTTTTGTTTAATTAGCCTTAGTAAAAGTAGACTTTTAGGGCAATTGAAGTCGGTTTCCAGTTCTTTTTGAACGCATTTACTTTATTTTTATTTTATTTATTTTATTTTATTTATTTGTTTTTGGAAAACTTACAGGCTAATAACAAAAATAGAAATTACAAACTAACTTAAAACTATTCCTAATTACAAGTTTCCACCTATGGGTGTCTACATAATCTAACGTTATTCTTTAAAATAATGATGTTACATTTAACAGTGTATAGTGAACAAGTATAGAGATATAAATGTAAATAAGACAACTAGAAGAAAGAGAAATAGAGAGAACGAAATAGTGTTTAGACAAACGAAACTTAAAATAAATCCAATAATAATAATTCATACATACATATGTACACTGAACAGTAGTAACACATACTATTTATATTTTATTATTATTTATCTTGGAAGAAAGCATTAGCGAGCCTTCTAGCAACTACAGATGTGCTGGTGCAGTACAGATCAATGTCTAGCTCCATTGACACGTCGTTGAAGTAGCTAGCGCTGCGCAACAGGAAGGAATTTGCTCTGTAGTTTGTGTTTGCTGGTGGCACATGTAGCAACGCTCTCTGCCGAAAACCAAATCTATTGGTACGAAGAAATATCTTTGATAGAATGTCTGCACTGTCAATGTTACCCTTGGCAGCTTTCATCAAAAAGCAAATATCACTTACGGAGCGCCTCATTTGTAATGGAAGAAAGTGATAACGCTTGCAGCGGTGTTCATAGCCGTCAGACCATTGTTTTGCCTTAAAGTCTAAGTATCGTAAGAATCTTTTCTGGATACCCTCAATACGAGATATATATATCTTGTATTGAGGATTCCAAACTTGACTTGCATACTCGAGGATACTGCGTACGAAAGAGCAGTACAGAATTTTTATTGTTTTTAAACTACGGAAGTCTGCCGATGTTCTGATCACGAACCCCAGAGCTCTTGATGCTTTGTTTACGATATGGTTAATGTGAGAATCAAATAGTAATTTCTTATCATGAATGATCCCCAAGTCTCTAATCTCATTTACTTTATTTATGTCCTTTCCTAATAGTGTATATCCTGATCCGATAGTGGTTACCTTGCGCGAGAAGGACATATAATAACATTTTGATACATTGAGGTCAAGTTTGTTGCACGTACAAAAGTCCACAAAATTATCCAAGTCGGATTGCAAGTCCAAGACATCAGAAAACTTTCGTATCGGTTTCAGTATTTTCATGTCATCTGCGTATAAAAGAATGTAAGATTTGTTAAAGCACCGTTTGATGTCTGAAATAAATAATATAAACAGCAGTGGACCTAAAATCGATCCTTGGGGCACTCCTGAAGGTATGGGCATCCATTTCGATTGATAACCTTGAAGCGCAACCGCCTGAGTTCTGTTGTCGATATAGGATGCGAACCACCGAAGGAGATCACCATGAATACCAGCTGTACTAAGCTTTTGCATGAGTAAGCAGTGATTAATACGGTCAAAACATTTGCTGTAATCCGTATAGATAACGTCTACTTGGGTCCCCGAGTCCATGCCTTCAGATATAAACTCATTAGCTAGGATCAGGTTTGTCACTGTAGAACGTCTGGTGAGGAAACCGTGTTGCTCATCACCAAACGAGCTTTTAAGGGCAGAGTAAACCGCATTATGTACTAACCTCTCTAAGGTTTTGGCAAATAGGCATATTTTTGATATTGGTCTATAATTTTGCACATTTGATTTGTCTCCCTTTTTAAAAACTGGGGTTACAAATGCTGATTTCCATATTGCTGGCACAATGCCCTCTGAGAGAGAGCGTTGGAACAGAATACATATTGGGACCACGAGACTTTCAACACAGTTTACTATAAATAAGGGTGGTATATGATCTGGTCCCCCTGATTTCGAGAGATCAAGGGATTTCAGCAGTCCCAGTACAGAATCCGGACAGACCTCAACAGAGTTGATAGAAGATGGAAAGTAGCATGTAGTTTCACTTGTAGAATGTGTGATACAAGTATCAGACTTTTGAAACGTTGAGTTGAAATAATCAGCAAATAGACCACTAATGTCATCACCTGTATGAGCAGATTTGTCATTATATGTCATTGTGATAGGAAAATTAGAAGATTTATTTTTGCTTTTTATGTAGGACCAAAAAGTTTTAGGATTCTTAAGTATGGATGATTCAATTTTTTCTAAATATTTAATGTAACAAGTATTTTCTAATGTAATAGCCCTCGCACGGAGCGTGGCAAACGACTGGTAATCAGAAAGATTACCATATGTTTTGTATTTGTGGTGAAATTTGAATTTTTCTTTTAGGACTTTAATTAATGCTGAGTCATACCAAGGTGGGTGAGTGTTAGACTTAGCAGATTTTACTGGTATGTACTTATCTCTTGCCTCGTATAGTTTGTTATAGAAAAGAGTTACTGCCTGCTCAATAGAATCAGTACTCAAATATACATCCCAGTCCACTTCGTCGAGAGTTGACTTGATGGCTGTATAATCTCCACGACTGAATAGGAATGTACTCTTCACCTCCTGCTGCAGTTCCTGTGCCACTATACAGTTGATGTTGATGACTAGTGTCTTGTGGTGCGCATCCACGGGTACTGCTAGAGATTCCGTACACTCTTCAACCGAAATGGGGATATTTGAGAATACCAGGTCTAACAAACGCTCATTACAGTTTCTTTTATCGTTGTATTGAGACAAATTGCACGTATTAATAATGTCAAAGAAACTAATCAGTGTTTGTCCGCTAATGCTCGTAGGAATCAATTCATTAGTGCCTTCTGCATGATTCCATTCGACCCCACTGCCAAAATTAAAATCTCCCATAATAACAAATGTATCGGTAGGGTTGGAATATATAACACGTTGGAGATTCTCAGTAAACAATTCTAGTTGAGCAGAATAGGAACCGCCCCCTTTCTCCTCACACAAGTACAGAACACATATGTGTATATTGTACGGTGATGAAGATCTTGATTTTTTAATAGTGATAGTTATCCAAAGATCCTCGGCAGAGCTGCACCATTCCCGGTGTTCTATCACATGAAAGTGACGTTTCACCGCCAATAGCACACCTCCACCCAGTTTCTGAGAAACCCTAGCATAATCACGATCTCGTCTCCAAACCAGATACCTACCATCGAACAGCTCATTATTATTAATACTTTCAATTAACCATGTTTCCGTAACCGCAATTACATCGTAACTATTTAGGCACACATTCCTTAAGAAATTATTTGTTTTCGTACGCAGTCCTCGAGCGTTTTGATAGTATAAACTAAGTGGTTCGTATTCTGTAAATAACTATAAAAACATAAAATAACATTTTTCGACGGTAATTACACCGCAATGATACATACCAATGGAAACACAGTGAAACACCGTGGCTGTTTAGGCTTAACTTTAAAATAATTATTAGCAATCGCCTTTGAATAGATACAATAGAAAGCTTAATGAGGCACAACAGTGTTTTAAAAGACGTATGCGACATTCGTAAGTATGAGTAATGATACCTTATAGTTATACAAATAGGTTCGATATTTGCATTGTGATTAATTAGCTGTTCATATCTGCACAGTGTCTCGCTGTGCATAGTGTATTGGAATACGAGTAGCTCACTACAACAGACAGTGGTTCTCAAGTAACAAGCACGAAATTTATTTTTTAATAAAACACTAACGCATAGAAAAGCAAATAGATATACTTTTAGTATGATTACTGAATTTTTGAAAGATCGTGTTCCGATTTTATACAGATGATGTGAGAAGTGTCGTCTTTCCTTAAGTATATTTTTGCATGCTTCACCCATTTGTACCGAAACCCCTTCTCAATTGCAGTCTTTTTTGCTTTTGATAAGAGTTCCTTATTGTACGGGGTTAAGTGATCATTCACGTAAATGCGTTGGCTGCCCTCCAATCCCAAGTACCCAGCAGTGAGAACACCAGTCTTAGACGCCGCCCTAGCTGCCGCCATAAAATCTTCCTTTACGTATCTGTTGTTAAAGCACACAATGATTGGTTTTGTTTGATCTCTTTCACGTGTAGGCACTCTGGTAATGAAATTAATCTGAGTTTTTACAATAGGGTACTGAATTTTAGATCCTATTAGACCCAGAATGTCGAATAAATTTTCACTATTTACTTGCTTTACTCCCTTAATCTCTATATTACTCATTCTAGCCCATTGATCTCGATCTTTAGACTCTTGTTCCAGCTTGTCCAGTCTAGTTTGTATCAAGTTGACCTGATCCTGAACTTTTTCAACTTGGGTGAGGCGTGACTCGAAGTTGATTATTTTAGCACTGAATTCTTTGACAATACCGTTAGCTTCGTTCACAGAAGATTTCAACTCCATAACTTCTTCTCGGAGCGCTTTGACTTCATCTTTCAAGGCTTCCAGTGGAGTGAATCTAGCTGCAAGAGCTTTAATTTCCAATAGTATAATGGCGCTTGAATCTGGCTGAGGAGAGTGGGACGGCTGATTACCGGACTGCTTGCACTTAGCACACCGCCAGGACAGTTTCCGGTCACCTAGCTTGCGGTATCCCGCCTCGGTGACTCCAGCGCAGTGAAAGTGCAGCACCTGACTGCAAGCCGAGCAGTGGACTCCCTCAGATAACGAATCACGACAAATACCACAGTCGAACGTATCCATCTTGCACGGACGTAGAACTTTGACACACACTGGATTAAATACTTTATCGAGTGTTGCAGGCCGCTTGAGACGACCGTACGCTAGACCACTAACGAGTGAACTGTCTGTACTAGTATTTTAAATTATAAGATACATAGTCTATTGTTAAGATCTATTGGCACACCTGAACCATTACAGTTTAACCTATTTTGTACCTAACAAATTCATTCCCAAGCAGCTTTTCTTAAAAGCAAATTTTCATTCGTGCAATCTTTTCTTAGCTGATTACATTCTCCCAGAATTCACAAACTGATCTCGAGGCAATCTTCGCGCGATAGCTTTGTGAAAAATTGAGGCCGTGAATATCCCTAATTTGAACTTGCCCTGCCAATACAGGGGCAGTCCCGAAATACAGGGCAGGCCCTCAAAAGTACAGAGTAAAAACAAACTCGTCAAAATGTTGAACTCAGTGATCCCTCATTTTCCGTTACGTTGCACGGCCGAGTTTCCGAAAGGACGGCCTTAGAGATGGGGTAAGTCCCGGTTTTGGTTTCAATTGATCCAATTTACGGATATAAAAGTATCCGTAGCATAGCAACAATTCAGTTGGGATAGTGTAAAATCGCGAGTTCGATTACCAAAAGGGAAACAGGATTTGTCGGTATGTCTCTTTTCGGTTGGCTTCCTCTACGATATCTAAGTCTAGCTCCAAATAACAGTTTTATTAGCACTTTTCTTTTCTGATAATGAAAGATAACGTAGTCAAAGTACTCATGAACTTGAGGATTCAAGGATATCGCGTATTTATAATATGCCCTAATATTCACAAACTTTCCATCTGGTCAGATAAAAGTCAGGGAAGCCATTGACATTCTAGTTGTATAATAGATCCCTCAACTGATTGACAAATAAACGCGGAGTATGATTCGGTATGTAAAGCACATCGAATTTGGAGCACCGATCTCTTTCTAGATGTAGAAAATCACGAAGTAATAATTTCCACGCCGGAAAAGACACCTACTACTTGGTACTAAAATATATGGGCTCATCATTTAAGTCCTGAAAAACAAATCGACAGACAGAGCTACTTTCGCATTTAAAGCGTGACGCGTGATTAAAAAACTCATCTCATTTTTGCTAAAAAAATATCAAAATTTTCGTATTCGTAATTATGTATATTTTGTAGCGGAGGGTTCCCCTCGGTTCGCGAGCCCAATTCGAACTTGGCCAGTTTTTAAGCTATTGCATAGCTTCTATCGCGAGCGCGGGGACCGAATCGAGAAATTCCGTAACGAAAAAACCTCACGCTCCCCACTCCGACGGGCACGGAGGTGTGGCTTGAAGGCCGTGCATCGTCTAACGTCGTTTCAGTTCGGCAGTCTTCGACACGGCGTTGTGTGCGTGCGATTAGACGTATTACTGTTTTATTATTTATTAAGTATAATAGTATGTAATTTGATATAGCAAAGCAAATCCGTTATGTTAGCTAAATATTGATTTAATTTTGTTTTCTTGTTTGTAACTTAATTTCCATTTTTGTGGTGGGGATATTTATGTTCGTGACATAAAACTTTTCTTATTAAAACTTTCTTAAATAATTATAATTGCATAAGTTGATACAAAATGCTATGCAATAGCTTTACCGCGGCAGTCCCCGAGTGCCACACGTCTTTTTTTTAAATGTAAGTATTATTTTAAACTATATATCTTATCCTGATTAAAGCAGTTACTCGTATTTACAGTGGAGCTCCTGGATCGCCATACCTTACCGTTCAGTATTATAACTGGCCACATAAAATTGGTCCACGATTCCTTTTATAACCGTATCCCTATCCCATACAATTTTTCCCTCGGTTACGCGCTTATCAAGGAAAACTTCTCAATTAGTGAGTTTACCGCTCACAAAGAAAGTTACCTAACTTCCTCCAGGCCATTAAAAGCGTCTTTTGAAATCACCCGAGAGTTTCTGGCATGGCCCCTGGTCCAGGTTACAGGACGAAGCTATCGTGCATATTTAAGTTATTCGACGTTAGTACTTGCTACCGATTACTGAAGTCTGTAAGCTGTTGTGGCAATAGGCTAGCCGCACCGGTCGAGTAACGGGTTTACATTGGGGAATTAAGTTTCGAGATTAAAGACCGACATGACGTCTGTGCCTAAACGGAAAGTTTGTTGTTTAGTCTGTAATCTTATTCTAGATATGATTATAAATGTTTTAAAATATATATTGTTAATGCTACTTGTTTTTTAATCGATGCAGTGACCTGTGTCGATTAATACGTGTATCGTAAAATGTACTATTCTTTGTTGTGTACTTTAATAGTAAATAATTTCGTCTGAGTCAAATTTGTCTCTTCAAAAGAACAAGGTGAGTGTGCCAATCCTTTCCAAAGAAGACTAAACCCAACTGTTACAAGAGAACTTTTAGAATCGCCGCCGAGTAACTTGTAAGTTTTAATGTGCACCCTCAAATAATTTTTCTTTCCTCCCCGTAACGGATGGACGCGCAAATAAAACACCCGTTTTGATGTATGAGGGTTGGAATGAAAGGGAATTCCCGTGGGATAGTGCTTTTCTATGTTACTGTTGTTAAGCGATAGCTTTGGTTGCAGTTGATGCAAAACTTTTGAAGGTAGGGTACATACACACATGACTATGACCCTATAGTTTATACTCGTATAAAACAATTTCTGTTTATCAAAATTATAATGTCGCGAAATGAATATCACATCAACAGCCTATGTACATACCTATGTCCCCACTGCAGGGGCTCAGCCCTACTCTCCTACAGGGAGTATCCACCACGCGGGCCAAGTGCGGAGTGGTAGATAGCCATCACACACAATTTTAAATTTCTTCTCAGGAGTGTGAAGATTTCCATACGATGTTTTCCTTTACCAAAAGGCCAATGGTAATGATTTGTATCACTCGTACATAAATTCCAAATAACAAATTGGAACGCATTGGTGTACGAGCCAGGATCGAATTCAGACCTCTATTGTGCAAGGCTTGACGCTATACCCAACTGAGCTACCATGTCTGGTTGGTAAATGAATATCACTATCGTACAACTCTGATGTCAGTTACAATAGCAGTTACGAAGCTAATGGTCTCAAGATGCCGTTTTTAACTAATCACTATGAAGCTTGATGTATATGATGCTCATTTCTCTACACAACAATCCATTGTCCTATTTTTTAAATAAGTCCTGCACAAATAATTTTTATTGTCCCATTTTAAAGGATTATGGTGAAAGAAATTCAGCACGAAACTTTTGTCGCTTTAAGCTATTTTTGGGTCTGTATAAAGTGTTCCAGTGAAATATTTGCACACTAAATCGTGGCCTACAGCTACACAATACATTACAAAATAGGGGTTTATTTGTAGTAAACAACAGCCGAAAAGAAATGTTATATAATTATAAAGGGGAGGTGAGAAGACCGAGGTCCATACGATACTGGGTTAGTAGGTTACACCATTAAGGTTGGAAGTATGGACGTGTTATCTGTTGCCAAAAATTATGACTAGACGATCATATTTCAATAGAACCACGACATTATCGATAATGTCACTTTCGCAGTTGGAGTGAGATTAAATTGCTATTAAAGACCGTAAACATTGCGTACATTTCACGTGATTTCATCTTCAGTTAGACACAGTAAAAAACTATCAAACTATCAAAACTTCACCATCAATTTATAGCTCCATATGCCATCATTTTCATGTTGTATAAAATAATTAATTTTTAATTAATAATAATCTTTATTTTTGTTTCACAAAAATGCATAACTTTTTCAGCTATTGATACTGGAATCTACTCACTTACGGTAATTTGGTAATCTGATACCCGAGGAGGCAAAATATAAAATTTCAAGTTTTCTAGATTCGATGAAAAATTAAGTAACGTATTTTTAACAATATACGGAAAAACACCCAATAACCTATCAAGTAATTCCCTATTGTTGTATAGGAACTTGATATTATCGTAAATTTCATTTTGTTCAGATGTGACCAATGCCCTTGATTTATTTGCTCGGGAAATTTGAACGGGAAAAAGAACATTTTGTACGAAGGAGAAAATTTTTGTATTGGCATTACAACCGAAAACACCCCGCGAAGTCTGCGTTCATTAAAAAAAACTAAAATTACGTCATAGAATCATATTTTTAGGAAAATTATATTTGTTACGGTTGGGAATACACTGAATATCACGTAAACAAAACAAGACTTAATGATTAATTTTGGACTGTCTCTTTTTATATATTTATGTAGGTGCAGTAATTAGCTATTTAAATTTTAACTTATGCTGTGCATAGTTTTAATTTACTCCTTTAAAGTGAGATGTGAAATTATTTGAGAAAACCTCTTTAAACTCAAATTAATTTCCAATCATCGAAATGTACCGCAAATATTGAACCTTTTCCAATCAATATTACATCCAAGGGCCAGTATTGTAAAAGAATCGCATTATTGCGGTTGGCAGCAATCAAGGAAATTATATTCAATGGAATTTCCGTTTTTGTGGATAGTCGTAAAAAGCAATTTGGAATAATTAAGAAAAGAGGCGAAAGTAATGATTTGATTGAATCTCCGCGAGGTTGCGGAATCCGATTTTTTTTCTGTGAATTCATTAGCGAAAGCCTACTCTCCTACAGGGAGTATCCACCACGCGGGCCAAGTGCGGAGTGGTAGATAGCCATCACACACAATTTTAAATTTCTTCTCAGGAGTGTGAAGATTTCCATACGATGTTTTCCTTTACCAAAAGGCCAATGGTAATGATTTGTATCACTCGTACATAAATTCCAAATAACAAATTGGAACGCATTGGTGTACGAGCCAGGATCGAATTCAGACCTCTATTGTGCAAGGCTTGACGCTATACCCAACTGAGCTACCATGTCTGGTTGGTAAATGAATATCACTATCGTACAACTCTGATGTCAGTTACAATAGCAGTTACGAAGCTAATGGTCTCAAGATGCCGTTTTTAACTAATCACTATGAAGCTTGATGTATATGATGCTCATTTCTCTACACAACAATCCATTGTCCTATTTTTTAAATAAGTCCTGCACAAATAATTTTTATTGTCCCATTTTAAAGGATTATGGTGAAAGAAATTCAGCACGAAACTTTTGTCGCTTTAAGCTATTTTTGGGTCTGTATAAAGTGTTCCAGTGAAATATTTGCACACTAAATCGTGGCCTACAGCTACACAATACATTACAAAATAGGGGTTTATTTGTAGTAAACAACAGCCGAAAAGAAATGTTATATAATTATAAAGGGGAGGTGAGAAGACCGAGGTCCATACGATACTGGGTTAGTAGGTTACACCATTAAGGTTGGAAGTATGGACGTGTTATCTGTTGCCAAAAATTATGACTAGACGATCATATTTCAATAGAACCACGACATTATCGATAATGTCACTTTCGCAGTTGGAGTGAGATTAAATTGCTATTAAAGACCGTAAACATTGCGTACATTTCACGTGATTTCATCTTCAGTTAGACACAGTAAAAAACTATCAAACTATCAAAACTTCACCATCAATTTATAGCTCCATATGCCATCATTTTCATGTTGTATAAAATAATTAATTTTTAATTAATAATAATCTTTATTTTTGTTTCACAAAAATGCATAACTTTTTCAGCTATTGATACTGGAATCTACTCACTTACGGTAATTTGGTAATCTGATACCCGAGGAGGCAAAATATAAAATTTCAAGTTTTCTAGATTCGATGAAAAATTAAGTAACGTATTTTTAACAATATACGGAAAAACACCCAATAACCTATCAAGTAATTCCCTATTGTTGTATAGGAACTTGATATTATCGTAAATTTCATTTTGTTCAGATGTGACCAATGCCCTTGATTTATTTGCTCGGGAAATTTGAACGGGAAAAAGAACATTTTGTACGAAGGAGAAAATTTTTGTATTGGCATTACAACCGAAAACACCCCGCGAAGTCTGCGTTCATTAAAAAAAACTAAAATTACGTCATAGAATCATATTTTTAGGAAAATTATATTTGTTACGGTTGGGAATACACTGAATATCACGTAAACAAAACAAGACTTAATGATTAATTTTGGACTGTCTCTTTTTATATATTTATGTAGGTGCAGTAATTAGCTATTTAAATTTTAACTTATGCTGTGCATAGTTTTAATTTACTCCTTTAAAGTGAGATGTGAAATTATTTGAGAAAACCTCTTTAAACTCAAATTAATTTCCAATCATCGAAATGTACCGCAAATATTGAACCTTTTCCAATCAATATTACATCCAAGGGCCAGTATTGTAAAAGAATCGCATTATTGCGGTTGGCAGCAATCAAGGAAATTATATTCAATGGAATTTCCGTTTTTGTGGATAGTCGTAAAAAGCAATTTGGAATAATTAAGAAAAGAGGCGAAAGTAATGATTTGATTGAATCTCCGCGAGGTTGCGGAATCCGATTTTTTTTCTGTGAATTCATTAGCGAAAGTTTGAAGAGATATCAAATTATATTCAGGGGTGGAATGAAAATTGAATTTTCGCAAGTAATTTTAAATGGTTTCTTTTGGTAAATTAATATTTGCTCTATAAATGATTCTAAGTGAGCTTGTTTTGGTGTGGGCGGTATGTTTAGATTTTGTAAAATGTTTTAATGAATAAAATTAGACCTTTCAATAAGTAGCGTGTAAAAGTATAGGAATAAAAACGGTCTAACTTTAGGAAACTGAAAGTATAAAAAATTCTCACTCTTGGTTTTTTTACTTTAGCTCAGACGCGTTTGCGTTTCGCCTTCGTAGATAAAATGATTCTCTATTCGTTTGTTCCCTTTTATAAATATAATAAAGAACGAAATAATGTTACTGGTCAAAAAAGGTACAAAAGCAAAAAATAATACTATATCAACGAGTTAACATTGGCGTGAAAGGCTTACAAAGCAAATGAGGAATCTATAAGAAATTTTAGGCATACGCATAATGACACACACCCACAATGACACATACGCATAACGACACAATACGCAGAATGACACATACGCATAATGACACACACGCATAATGACACATAGGCATCAGCTATTTTAACAAACAAAACAAATAAAAAAGATAAGAAATAGAAAAGAAACACTCGCCCTGTTTTTAATAGCCTTCATTTTGAATTTTATTTCAATATTATCAATGGCTTACTATCAATCGCATCCTGAACACCATAGCCTAGAAATTTGACTGTCCCATTATGCGGCATGTAAATAGTTTGACAAACTCAGTTGTGACATATACTTACTAACATAGTTATAAGCAGTACTAACAATTATATGGATTCTTGACATCTGATAATAAAATGATTTTATTTTATTATTTATTATTATTAGAGTTCCATGGTGTTCGTTTAAAAAAACATATATCTCAGCCAATGAACCGCAATTTTTAATAAACTGAATGAGAGGTAAATCATCAAACATTCAGACACAAACTTTGTGGTACATCAAATTTATAATGTTTTCAATCAGTTTTGAAAATTCATCAATTATTTATAAATTTATTTTTAGGGTTCCAGTTCTCAATGATCAAAGAAGTTGAATGGAACTCTTATGGTGTGAATAAGTCCGTCACACTATCACATCTGCTTTCTCGGAAACTGCTTTTGAAGATGCCTCAGAAAATCTAAGTTAAATTGAAAAACAATACCATTGAAAACTAAGATTTCTCTAGCCCAAACATTATTGCTCCCTATTCTTGACTATGCTGATTCTTGCTTCTTGGACGTCACCGAAGAGCTATTAAACAAACTTGAGCGACTTCAGAATCTTTGCTTACGCTTCATCTTCGGGTTGCGAAAATATGACCACGTGTCAGTTTTTCGCGCTCAGCTCAAGTGGCTCCCTATCCGCCTTCGTAGAAATGCTCATATCCTTTCCCTTCTGTACAATATCCTAAATAACCCTTCTTATCCTAGCTACCTAAGTGAGCGATTTACATACACGCATCCTGTTGACCAACCTTGTCGAGCTCACATTAGGACAATCCTATCCATCCCTTCCCATCACTCCGATTTCTTTTCCTACTCATTCACGGTTCATGCAGCCAGATTGTGGAACTCGTTGCCTCACACTGTACGCGACAGCAAAACTGTTTCCGCCTTTGAGAAAAACGTCAAGGAACATTTTCTATCACTATAAGATTATATATATTTATAGTATGTAAAGTATGTATGTATTATTATTGATATATATTAGTTTGTTTTGTATATCGTATTTATGTAATCGTTTATTATATTTATCATATCGTACACGCCTAACTGCCCTCCTTTCTTCAATATTTCTCCTTAACCTAGGACTGCTGTAAGAAATTTCTTTTAGAAATAAGCTGTTCCTTTTGTATATATTTTTTCTGTTTTGTGTTATGTAAATATTTTCTGTGTACAATAAACTGTTTAAATAATAAATAAAAAATACCAGAATTAAAAGTAAATAAACATAACTTCGGCAGCGATACATTAAAAGTCATAAAGTCATCCTGGAAAGTTCCACTGCTGGAAAAAGGCCTCTTCCAAGGTATGCCACATTGACTGGTCCCGTGCCACTTGCACCGAGCGACTCCCCGCGACCTTTACTAGGTCGTTGTTCCGTCCAGTAGGGGGAATGCCATACGTCACGCGGTACGTAGTCACCACTTGAGAACTTTTACTCCCTATAGGTTATCCGTTGTTCAAGCGATGTGACCTGCCCATTTCCACTACAGCTCACTGACTCGAGCTATATCGGTGACCTCAGAACGTCTACGGATTTTATTATTCCGGATTTATCACGTAAATAAATTCCGAGCATAGCTCGTTGAGTGACTTTGAGCTTGTTTATTTGGCCCACAGTAAAGTACTACGTTTCGGTTCCGTATGTCATCACTGGCAATACTAACTGATTCAAGACTTTTAATACTTAGGTATTAAAGACTTTAATTATTAAAAATAATTAACCCGACTGCATAGTAATTATGAATGTATCTTGTTCCAGATAATGCCAACTAACCGAAGGGTTTTGCACAACCGGATAAAGCTTCAAGTCGAATGGACCAGCCTGGGCTGAGCCATGACGGTTGCGTGGTGGGCGCTGCGGATGAGCGCCGTCTGCCTGCCAGGGTACAAGCTCAAGATAGGGTTGGTGGTCCTAGTCATAATGGTCATCGGAGTCTTCAACGAGAGTCTAGGTAATAAAACAGTTTTTTTAAAGTTCTACATTTGTTTTAGGGATATTTGCTACGGCCTCCGTGGCGTAGTTGTCTGGGCGTTAGACTCAGACGACTAACACAGGCATACGTCTTCGGTTTGATTCCCGAAGGGGACATTGTACAAAATCATTTTATGAGACTTTCTCTATTTACCAAAGGACAAGGTAAGGACATTGCAAGCTGAATTACCTGATTAAGCCATTGGTCTCTGTGACTATCTACGACAGACAGGTAGTAACGACATGAGCCATGTCAGAGTCCTATGGTGGCTCAACAACCCTGACAACTAGGGTGTGTGGGGTCACTTATCGACCTTACAATGCACGTGATAAGCTACTTAAATGATAATTTTGAATCTCAGCATCCTCTATAAATAAAAATGTATAACTAAATAGTTAGTGTTATTTGGTGGCAGACTGAAGTAACATGGAAGTAGCTAGCCAGGCGGACATATGAAATGCAGTACCTAATATATTTACATGCTATAACTAACGACTAAATGACTTGAGTTATCTCCAATTTCATTAACATACAATTTAAAACTTATTTTAAGAAAAGGTTTGTTTGTTTATTTGATTTCATGATGATGACATAATTGACACCCTTATCATATTAGTGATGAGGTGGAGTAAAGCGGAGGAGCGGGGCTTCCTACCACAGGTATTTCTTTGCCTAATAGGAAGTTCCAGCGTTAAATGTAATATACTACTTTAGTTTATGAAATAAAATATTTTCATTATCATAGTGATCACAGTAAAATATTGATATGTAAATAACTGATATGCAAACTAAATGGTGCTGCCAGTCTTCTGAAAAAATTTATGTCAGCAAAAATTTGGGACCAAAATGGTTAATACGCGGCGTCAAACATGTTTTTTTCTTCTTCATATGATGGGTTTTTGCAATTGACCATGCTTGTAAGTGACGGTAAGGCCGTTGGATTGTAATCGTGCGCACTCAGAAGCCTCAACCTAATGAGGCACTGGCTCTGCTACCTTCCATACCGGAACACAACAGTGCTATTAACACTGCGGTTTGGTGGCAGACTTAAGTAACATGGTGGTAGCTAGCCAGGCGGACATAGAAAATACCCTACCACCAACTAAAATGTGTACCGATAGGTACCGACACTGGGAATCGAACCCGGGACTTCCGAATTGCGATTCCAATATTTAGCCATTAGACCACAGAGGCGGTTAACGGTTTTGGTGTATGTAATAGTTATAACTTATAAGTGAGTAACTGTACAATTCTTATGTGACATGCAATAAATAAATGAAATTGGTACTGAAAATTGTGATTACAAAATATTACCGCTTTAGATCTACCGTCTGCAGAAAAATGCCTAGTTAGTACATAAATCATTGACACATGGGCACAATGTAATATGTGTTTTTAAATATTGTGTGTTACTGTGTATTTCAAACAATTCATTAATTGTCAAAAACTATATGCGTAGCTGTATAAATTGATTTAATCTATTGACTACGAATGTCGTAGCTCATTGCTACGCTGTAGCAACAATGTAGCTTCGTAGCGCAGTTACGAATATTCCTGAACTGAAGTCCAAACTTTGCGTCCGTCCACTTTGTCTGAGGTATCGGGTGGTTGCTGCGCTTGGTTGGTGGCTAGTTAGTGGATGACACAAATTGAGTTAACCAGTTCTCAATACACTCTCAGTACACGTCAAAGTAAGGGAACAGCGGTATCGTAGTTATATTGTTATGTCTAATAAGTAAAACAAAATTTACAAATTTCAAAATCTATGTCATCACAGAGATCCATAACAACAAATATCAACATACAAATCAAGAAAAGCTAAGAGGGCCCATTTGTTCAAAACGGCTTTGTTAAGTAGTTGTTTTTAAACCATTATCTGCAAATAGCGACAGTGACGCCCTCATTCGCACGTTGATCCGCAAATGTACAATAATTTGAAAAACCATGCCAGACTATAGTAATTAACTGGTTTATGGTTTATCGATACACCATGAACATATTTCGATAGTGTGCAGTTACTACCAATAAAACATTCAAAAATGTCCAGTTTAGGCGGACTAATTTACAATATCTAAACATAATCAACACATAGCTACTCGAATAAGCAAGCTGCAGTGGCAATAGGGAGGTCACATCTGTTTAACAGACGGTCGATGGAGCAGAAAGATTCTCGAGTGGAATCCTTGATCGGGAGACGCGGGGGGGACGGCCTCCAGCCCGCTGGTCTGACGACCTTAAGAAGATAGCGGGAAGCGAGTGGATGAGGAGGACCGGAAGGAGTAGCGCACGTTGTGAGAGGCCTATCTTAAGCAGTGGAGAGACACGACAGGCTGATAAGTCAAGTCAAGTCAAGACAGATAATCAAAATATGATTCCATGATGACTTGATAAACTAAACAACGTAACAGAAATAATTACAAAAAGTCCACCTTAATTCTAGGAATTTGTGTATAATAGCATAGAAATTTAAAAAATGTATAAATCAGAGCGCTATTGGCGCTTTATGAAGTCTCAATGAGAACGAAAATAGCTCCTTCGCACACTTCGCAAAATGTAACCTGTGAAATACCAATAGGTAGGCAACATGACGCCTGTGGCCTTGTGATATGACATTATAAAGTATACTTTTGCGTATCAGTCTCATATCTCGCTCAATATCTCAGTTTTCTTGGCGAATTATATAAACGGGTTGTTGTAATTAGTCGTGGAACTGAGTCGTGTAATTACTTGGCAGTTGACTGCAGGCACCCCAACGTAATCTATACAACTGTACCGCCCGCATTATATAATCCTTGGTCAGTTCCTAGCTACAATGTATACAGAACTGAACACCCAATTACGGATAGGTACCTAAGTTCCGGACAAGTTTGTGGTTATTTGAGCTTAGTCCTGAATGAGGTGCTGTGGGCTGAACTTACGACTTAACGTTATCCCTTCCATACTACATTTATGTTGTTATAATCTTTTAAAATACAAAAGCTGGCTTCAATAAGTAATTAACTAAAAATAGGAGATATTATTTTATTTATTAAAAAAACATAAATTTTTACAAGTATTTGCATAAAGTGTACTTAATCCTATTAGAAGGTTTATCTGTACACCATGTGACTCGTCCATTTTACAATACTCACACACATTCTATCTTTAATTTTTACAAATACCTTCAACTTACGATATTAATACACTGCATTGTTCGCCGAGTGTGGCTGGTGTGTGTAGTGAGTGTAAAGTGTACGTTTGTGTGCGTGAGCTGTGTACAGGTGGGCATTTTTGTTTCTTTTATTTTGAGGATTTTGGTGTGAAATGTGATGAAATTATAATGTCCCGAAATAACTATCATTAATTTACAACTTTATAGTTAGCTACAATAGCCGTTACGCAGCTAATGGTTCATAGATGGTGGATGGATTGTGATTCACTGTGAAGTTGTATGTTAATGATACTCATTTTGCGACATCACAATCTGATGTTCTATTTTTAGATAGTTACTACGCAAATCTAGCTATTATATATTAATAAACAATGGCAACAGAAATTTAGTATGAAACTTTGGTGGAGGTGGATCGCGTTAAGATAAACCTGAAATACATTGACTTCTTCGACAAGATTCATGAAATAAATTCAACACCGAAATTTCATAGACTACTTGAACCATTTATTTGCCACAGACATATTACACACACTCTCATTTAATATGTTTTGGTTTTCATAGTCTTGGGCCTAAATAAGTGTTACAGTAATTGAGTTGAGAATGGCACGCTATTTTGAATCCGGGGCGAGGGTGGAAATCTATGTTATGTCACCCAAGGTAAAAATAATTTTTGAGCCCAGTTATTGTACTCTGCTGTAATTGGATTCACTGATTGGATAATCTACTCTGATCGCACTTATAGAAGAACCAATCACCGTTTTCTGATATATAGGATGAAAAAACGTTATACGATTTCAGTTAGGACTTTGCCAGTATATCTTTACTAAAAGTAGGAATATATCTGTACTATGCACATTATTCAGTTTTTCTTATGCGACGACACTAAATCCTCTAAATACAGTTTCTGGAAAGGTCACACTATCAATCTCTGGCCTGTCCCGTCCAATATCCTTCCCCGATGACGTGTTTGTCCTCACTCATGAAGTTCCAAAGATCCCGATCCTTACTTTCCCTTGTATCGAGCGAACGATCAGTCATATCAAAGTTTCATCGGATTTGTATTCCATTGGCGTCGCTGTTCGAACAGAAATCGATTTGTTCTGCGCTCCCAAAGAGAAAGTAGTTTAGACTTTGAAACTACAGACACGTTGCTAGCAATTAGAACAAAGTCAGCGGAGAATATGTTATCATTACCTGTTGTGTTTATATTTAAATAAAATAGGTATTTGGGTACATTTTAAATTCAATAATTAAGTAATTAATATCTTTATCACCATTATTTTAGAAACTTTGATCAGTGTTAGTGTTATTTCAAATATACCTCATTTGTTAACATACAATGTATTTAAGAAGATATAGGGGATCAGATGAACATACATATAATATACTTACAAAAATCATAAATCCTCTAGCGTCACCGTAGCTGCGTAATAAATAAAAATTTGCAAACAAAAGCTATTAAAAGATTTTATTTGACGTATCATCCCGTGTATCTTCAATGCTCAAAAAGCCTCTCCCAAAGTACGAAACTTCTTCCGGTCCTCAGACCTCCTAACCTATTCGCTGCCGGCTATCTTCTTTGAAATTATATCCAGCGGAACATAGAAGATAAAGATAAGAAGATACATTTTCGTTGACGAGACTTAGTATTGGCGAGGAAACTAGGTGACGAGAACCTAGTTTTTCAACCATTATGAACCTACTGAATACGTGATCTTTTGCCATAGTCATAGCCTTGTGGAATCGTGGAGTGATGAAATAGAATTACTTATTGTTTCGACGGATGTGAATATTGCGGCAATGCTAAGGTTATCACTGTACTTTTATTGTTCATTCGTAAATAATATACATTATTTTTGACCTGACGGAGAATAAATGAAACACTGGTGTCATTAACCTCACTGCGATGCCATGGTAAAATGCCAAATTCGCCAGCGGGTGTAAGCCTCAGGCGGCCTGCTTCGAGTACGTGGCGAGTTCCTTTGATAAAGGTGGCTTGTGCCGAGGCAGCATATAACACAAAGCTACGCTAAGGCCTTCACTGTAATTAGTTGGGAAATGACCACTGTTTAATATGGGCCTCTCCCGTATATTACATCCAAACGACGATGTGTCCCGTACCTTTTGCATTCTAGCGTCTCCACATGATTTGGACCAGGCAGAGAGATTTAAATATAGTAATAGGTTATAGAGCGGTCATTGGGAAACGTTTCATATAAACATTTTGATCTCAAAAGTCAACGGTATGTCAAATGTCTAGTACGGCCGCGTGACGTGATGTGACACTAGATTGAGTAACTTATTACCAATTGGTAATAAGTTTAGGATCAAAATGTTTATTTGCTTTGTCCGGTCTATTAATATTAAATGTATTTGGGACCAGGTCGTCACAGTCGTTCATTTCATTGCATTTGTACATTACGAGTATGTTGATATAAGGTTGATATTGCTTGTGTCGTTTAAAGTAAGAAGCACTTGTCTAAGGAAATCGTATTTAGTTCCGTGTTAAATTGAGTTTCCTGGGCGTGTACACTTTTTAAGCCCTCTATAATTTGTTATCATTGCAAGATTTTGTTTAATTCCAATTTTTGATTGAATTTTGTTGTAAAAAATGAGATTGTCAGTCCAATCAAACCTTACACATAATATTTACAGTAAACAATGAACAGAAAATAATATTTTGCCGAACTTCCTTATAAAGTAGGGAAACAAGAGCGTCGCCTAATCACTGCTTTGGCAGTTCCGTGATTTATATTTTATGTAAAAATCTGTAATTGGGTTTTTTTAAGAATGCGTAAAGTAAGAATGTTATCGAACCTGTTTGGAAAACGTATTAGTTGAATTATCGTTAATTTATGCATAAAATAATTAACAGAAATGAGTCAACAAAATTGTAATTTAAAAAAGTAAACTGTTTTTTTTAACCTAGGAGCAGAATTAAGTATCTTCCAGTGATATATTCATTTAAATACCATAAAAGTTTCATTTTAGCACAGACTGACGATGAACAATTAACACTTTTACAATTATTTATAGAGAAATATCTGCTACATTGTGTTAGTGAGTTGATAAAACAATTTAAACGCCAAAACCAGACCAGATTATTGAAAATTGTGATGACTTTGCAATTCCATCATTAACTATAATATCCGTTTTCAATCCAATAATATCAATAAAAATATAATCAAAACACATCCCTTTCAATCGATGAAATCCTTTCACCCACGAACTATCTCCACAGTGTTACAATGTTTGCGCCAATATGACAAATGTTTGTCCAACTAATGTGATTATTTCGACCAAATAGAATTCGTGCAAACAGATTTCGGGCAAATATATTTCGCACGAGTGTTTAGTTTGGAATATTTTACTGCCAATATGTTGTTGGTTTGTTGTGCATTGTTTGCGATTGTACCAACATAATTCGATTTGTTTGAGAAGCGAAGTGGAGTTAATGTGTTTGATTGTACTTTATTGAAATTGGAATCCTTTGTAAGGATGTTCGTTAGAATGTTCACATATTGGGAATTTGATTCTTTTCTTTTCAAAGGAGAAACATACTTGGCTACTTTACACATTTACATATTCACGAGTATAAAAAGATCGTTTTGATCAATGTAGGAAATTCAGAAGCATTGTTATCTCCCTTCATTTAATAATGTATTTTAATGAGAAAGAGATGGATTGCTGTTTGTTTATTCCACCTATAGCAACACTTTAAGTGTCGTCAATAAAATCATAGGGTTAAAAATATGTACATGGATGATAGAAAAAATTCAATCAAATTTAAAATAATTAACGGCCATTTTGAATCACTGTTACGGCACCATATCACTAATTAAATAATAGTATACATAGTTTTATTTAAACAGGAAAAATAATTAAATCGGCAAAATATGGGGCCTGTTGGAGCGTAAAATTAATTACAAAACATTTTCTATACAAGTAGCAGTTAATATAAACTCACAAACCTTACTGCGATGCCTCGCTATAAAATTCCAAATTCACCAGCGGCTGTACGGCACAGAGGCGGTTTTTGCGGGAGCGTCATTTTGCTAAAGCTATCTTATCTAAGTGAATAATAACAGCCAAAAAACATTTCAAAGTATATTGGAAGATCCTACCTGGACTGAAGGAGAACCGCAAGATTTGGGTGACACTGAACCGGATTAGGACGGGAGTAGCACGATGCCAAGTTGACTGTGAAGCGCCCAAACAGACCACTCAACACATAGTTCAAGAATGCATAGAGAAGAAACAAAAAGATTTGGTGGGGGCTAGAAGAGCTAAATATGCTTACGAACGACGCAAGGGAATGGCTCCTTAACCTAGATATTAAATTATAACAACTATGCATGAATAAAAGCCATACCAAAGTAATAACAATCTAATCGAACTGACTTTACTTGACCTCGAAATTTTGGTGCAACTCACGAAGGAAAACTATAAAACCTCACGGCTCACTGAAGTCTTTGCTGATGTCATTCGATATTGACCCTTGTTGCCTAGAAACGCAGAGATATCATCAGAGAAGACATCCGTGATCCGTGTGGTTGTAAGGACTTTAGTTCTTAGTGAATTGATCTGTTATTTTCATCAAAATCCTTACAGTCGTTTGCAATATACAAGATTGCAAATTTCTGTCATAAAGTTGATGTTATGTATGAATAAAAACACACACACACGTGCTCTGCATATTAACGTCCGAGAGACTGGAGTTTGCTGTTCTTTGGTTGTGTGCACCTCGTGTATAACAAACGAAAGTGTCTTACCTTAGCTCCTTCATTCGTTTTCACTGAAGCACGACCTGATGTTGTGATCTCTGTAACGAAAGTGAATCTGTTAGCACAACCTTCACAACACAACTCACAACTTTCACTTTATCGTGCGTACAGCAATAATATGGAATACACTACCAGTTTCCGTGTTCCCCGAAAATTACAACTTGGGAATCTTCAAAAGAAGAGTAAATAGGCACCTTCTAGACCAACGAATAGCATCGTCGACCTCATCGTCACTTAACATCAGGCGATATTGAGGTCAAGTGTTTGTCTATCTTCTGTAAAATATACGAAAAAAAATTATATATATAAAGGTCGTTCAAGGCCCTGAAATTTTTTTATTCTGATCGAACAAACAGTTCCCGTGGGATGATTCTTGAAGTCTAAGGCGAAAACTAGTTATTAATATTGTAAGTTAAATGATAAGAGCCAAAAAATCTTCTTACGATATATTTTCTGTGAAATAAAACGTCTGATCGCTCATTTGATGCTCTAGTATAAGGCTAATTAATACTGACATCCTTAAGCCAGATTATCTGGAAAGTACTGACTTACCCAGACCGTGAGGCTGAGCTAATCTAGAAGAGCTGGTAATATGTGATAATAGCTTCCACTTCAAAGGTTCCGTACGTATTAGAATAAATATTTTTAGTATTAAAAATGTTATATATTAGACGGTTTTATTTAAAATTACATTATTTATTTTAGTTTTATTCCGCTTAGTGACATTTTATTTGCAATGTATTGATAATGACACTCAATTCAATTTAAACAATTATATCATTGAGACTAAGTAATAAATATTGTCACATTTAATTTTTAAAAACTTATTCACCTGACTATTTTTACTAAAAAAGATCCTACACAGGATCCTGGCAGCGTTACCCTGCTGGATCGCAACCAGGCAGCTTTCCTGTCTCTCATAAACATTCAATTGAAATTAAAAATCGATTAATGAATATCGAATTTTTTTCATACACTACGGTAACTACATTCTCTCTGGATAAAACTAGCATATGTACGTCCCTTTTCGGTCCTTCAACTGTTTCTATTCAAACAATATAGTTATTCACACAATATAATATTACTTACTAACTTAGGCTAGAAATGTGCTAACACATGATGGAATTATTTAATTCTGAATAAATATGATTTGAATTTGAATAGTCATTCTGACTATATTGTCTAAACAAACTAAAACAAACTAAAACAAACTTTCGCATTTATAAAATTAGTATGGAATTACTACAATAGGTCGTAATCTCACCTGAAGGTAAGAAATAATAAGACTGTATAAAAGCAGCATGTTCAGACAGAAGCCTTAAGTCAAAAGGCACCGGCTAGGCTATCTTTAATTATCAGAACACAGCACTGCTATTTGGTGGAAGACTAGATAACAATGGTGTAACAAGCCGTGGCAGCTAACTAGGAAGGGCGGTGTCCTAGCACAAACTACTCCCACTGGGAATTGAACCTGGGACCTTTAGGTTTTCAGTCCAACTGTGTCAATTCAACACTATGGAGTGGTTTTTCATTGTTCACTTCCAATAAATAACGCGTTCAAAAAGAAGTAAAAACCGACGTCAACTTACGTAAAAATGTTCACCGTTGGAGGTACATATTTCGGTTTTGGTGATTTTCTCAAGAAGCGCCCAATCAAGTTCAATAAAATTTATATGTGACTATCTCTGAAGTATGTTCTATCAAACTAAAAAAGAATCATCAAAATCAGTTCACAGTTTTTGGAGTTATCGCGTAACATACATAAAAAAACACAGTCGAATTGAGAACCACTTCCTTTTTTGATGTCGGTTGAAAATAATAATCAACTGTCTCAGATAATGACATAATGAAAGAATGGGTTCTCTAAATACGTAAGTAACCCTAAAAATCTAGATAACGTTGACCTAATAAAGTGAATCGTCACGGTAAATGTTCGGTAAACAGCAAAACAATATTAATTCGCGTGTAAGGACAAAAGAGAGCAATTCCCGAATTCGTGCAAGAAACAAAAGACATTTTAGTGTGCACAGATGTTATTAATGTGTTTCATTAGTGGGTGCCGCGAATGTAGGGCGGATGGAAGAGCGCTTCTAAGCGTCCTAGACGTTTTAATATCACGGTATTCCTAATACCATTAGAACTTACATAAATACATCTGGTTCGGACGAGTATCGTTATCATTACTTTTATTTTATTTTAAATAATGGCTTTAACCAGTGGTTATCTAGCGAACAAATTTTGAGGTTATAAACTATACCGAAGCCATTTCTTCAGCTTTCTCAATAAAATGTATGCATATAATGTGTACATTTTATCGCTTGTTTTGGATTCTTGACGAGAATTTCAAAGGTCAGCCTTGGTTTCAACATTATTCGAAAGAATCCATATGCCGAATGTACTCGACATGGTAAACTCTTCCGATCGCGTCGAAACCCTCGCAATTTTACGAAATTGACCATCGACTTTATTTTAATCAAGAATTTATCCCACGGTAATGACGGTGCTATAACTGGCTAAAAGTATCTTATGTCCTTTAAAAACCCTGCAACTCTCCCTATACAAAAACTCTTCGTTACGACGTGAATGAACGACAAACAAACAAACTTCTTTCGCAACGTGGATTATAAGGGTTTTGAGACAAAATTCGATGCTTAAACAATAAGGAACAAAAGGTCGCTTCCATTGTTTTGAGTTCTGTGTCACGGCCATCATGAAAACTCGAAGTAAATGGAAAGTGTACGAAATCTTCTAATTTCCGGCATTATTTCACGAACTTTGATTAAAAGTTATGAATTCAACATGAGAGTTTCTTGCGAATTGAGAATAATATTTTTTTCTGTTATCGCTTTGAAGCGTTTTCGTTTGGAAGAAAAAAAAACAATGGGTAACGAAAGAGGTTTTTTTTCTATTCTCAAAATGGCTTCAGCATTTACTTGATTTTGAAGTCAAATTCACAAAATATCGAAGTGTGTGCCAAAGTTGAATATGTATCATCATGGTCATCGCCAGATATCTACCTCTTACAGTGCTAAGTCCGACTATCGTTTTTCTCTAAGGACATTATAATTTTTGAATAGTTCATTGTAGGGTTCCGCAATCAAAGGGTAAAATGGACTCTATTGGTGAGACTTCGCTGTCTGTTCATCTGTCTGTCTGTCTGTCCGTCTATCAACAGGCGGTATTTCATGAATTGTGATAGTTAGAGAGTTGAAATTTGGAATGATCCAAAACACGACATAGCGAAGCGTATATCAGTAAGTTTTATTGTTATGGGGCTGGCATGTACAGGAGAACAAAACCACCAAATAAATAAAAGATTTAAAGATATTTCCCAATAAAAATATTATTTACAACGTCCTAGACTTTCCAATAGAGACACCATTTGCCAACCTGGAGGTTTCATAAAAGTAAACATGTAAAATGAAAGGACATTGACAACAACATTTGTTTATTTACATCCAAAATATATGTCCATAGCTGATACGTCTTTGAAGCTTTTGTAATGTATGATGGGTTGGCCTTGGCCTATATATACTTGGATACTTATATGGATACTTGGCCTATATCTCACCTGATGGTAAGTGACGATAAGGTGGTTGTATGGTAAGCGTGCGCACTTAGAAACCTCAGGGTAATGAGGCTCTGGCGCAGCTACCAGAACACAGCAGGTTCTATTAACACCGCTGTTTGGCGTCAGGCTGAGATAACTTACTGGTAGCTAACCAAGCGGACATAGAAAATGCTTGAGTCTTGAAACCGTCTTAATTTGCGGTCATTCAGGCCAATAATCGTCTTACACCCAAATAACAACAAATATAGATTTATGGGTTGTCAAAGTTAACAGACAAGTATCTTGTACTCTAAGAAAAATACTAAATTATATCTTAAAAAAGCGAAACATGCAAAAGAATAGTTTTAATTTCGGACATATCGGTCGGAGGTGTATTTTAACAACTAGCCATAATCTGAAATAGAAATGCAACTTATAGAGAACAGTTTAAGAAGCGTACTTCCATTCTAAAAATAAGCGCAGGACATTTTAAGTGTCAGATATGCACCGAAACGACAATAGAGTGGTCCGAACCGAAATTAGGCCAATTATTGGCTGAAATAATGCAAAATGTAACAAGAATTTATTCTAGTTTCCACAAGCTTCGATTCTGGTAATTTGCCAACGTTTCACTTAATGCTCGAGTAAATTTTGGTCAAACATTGAGTAGTTACCATTGTTAGCAGAAGCTGCCTGTTGGCTAAGTTTGATGTTCCACAAACTATTATTAACTCGTGTTCATTTCTCGTCATAACTCAGCATTCGGTGAACTAACTTCAATTTATTTGGTGTAAAATAGTTAATGGTGTTTCTAACGTCTTAAGTACCAAACCTAGAATAAATACTCTGTAAGCGTTGTGTAATTTATACTTATTCATCGATGATATATTTTAAAATTTATGATAGGTTTGCACTTGATGTTCATCTCACCAATGGTAAGTGAAGATAAGGCCGTTGGATAGGAAGCGTGCGCACCCAGAACTTTCAATCGAATAATGCGCTAGCTCTGCTAACTTTCATGCCGTGTCATATTCGTAAAACCATATTTTAAGAAAATAAAATATTGTAGAGCGAAAGTACAGTCGAGGTGGAAAAATGTTAGTGAACTGGTGTGTCACGTGGTGTCAGTAGCGACAGATCGGCGTCAGTAGTTCCCAAGGACTCAGTACGTGGAATCCAGGGACGGATTCAGTGCAGACGACTCGGAACCAGTGAGACAGGGACGTACTCTGTTGGTTTGTGCTACCAATAAACTCCGGTACTTTTGACTCGTGTTTCTCTTCAATCTAACGAACCTGGAAGCTCGTAACAATATCAATCCATTTATTCATTTGAAAGCAATATTAGTGTTGTGGTGCTGCTGTGGCGGAAGACTTAGGTAACATGGTGGTAGCTAGCCAGGCGGACATATAAATACCCTACCACCAACCTGTAAAAATATATATTTGGGTATATAAATATTACATGAGATGATATTTTTAGAGTAATTTAATAAAATACTATTTCTCGTCGAGGTATTGACAAACGAAAAATTTAAGCACCTTGTAAAAGTAACGAAAATGTAATTAAGTTAATTTCAATCCCATATAAAATATAATGTAATTCTAAGTATTTCTGAACTGAGTACAAGATGAAAATTAAAGTCTACGCCACAATTTCGCGGACTACTTTATAAAGTCTGATTATTTAGTTGTCACGTGTTCTTTAACTGCACAAATTAGTCTGTGTTTTGAGAGGAGATGATCAAAACAAACCACGATACTCAGTTCACGAAACAATACGTTATTTATTCAGATATTACACATTTGTCTTAGATTAGACGAGAATAATGTATGACGTAATAATGTAGCGCTGCGCGCGCGTGTTTGGCTAGGGGCGCGAGGAACGACTGGCGAGCCCCGAGTCGCAAAACGTCAAGTCAGCATACTGTGACGTATGCGCCCCTACATCACACCCCCCTAGAATTTGGTACGATGAAAAATACATAAATTTTGAAATCACAAACCAAATTATAACTACTAAGATATGACTCGATACAAACAAAGAATGCGCTGCGATAAACCTACAACAACAATGCGTAACATGATAGCTTTGCTTACATCATGACTCTGTAACAGTTCAATGTTCATGCGAAATCATTAAGTATACATTGCTGGCAATATACATTACTGTTTGTACATTATTAAATTTAAACAATCAAGTTCTTATATACTAGATCAAATATTTTTTCTTTACCAAACTGTGAACGAAATGCCTTTTATTAAAACGTAAGTAATATTTGTGAACTAAAGTGAGAAAAATAAGTAAATGCTAAAACACTTATGAAAATATCACCTTAGTGGGTGTGGGCTGCTTTACCAAATAAATGTAAGGTTAAAAGAAATTGCAATAAAGTACGCACATGCCTAAACTATTTTGCTTACCTAGATGACCTTAATTACTAGAAACGTGCTGGCATCTTTGTTACGCGTCCACTGCGCGTTTTCTTCAGCGGTGGTCTATCACCGCGTACATTGCCGTGCACTGCTTCCGAAGCCGTCTTGATTTCTGTACTTGGTGGCGCAACCGTGTTTTCCGAATCATTAAGAACGTATGCCGGTTTCAGTCTATCGATAGAGATATTTACCCGCCTGTTTGGTAGCTGCAGTTCGAAAACTTTCGAACCTCTTTTAATGACCTCGAAAGGACCATCATACGGAGTTTTCAAAGGCTTCCGCACTGCATCATCTCTGACAAACACATGTGTGCAAGATTTTAAATCTCGATGCACGAACCAGTTTTGGTTACAAAGATGATTAATAGCGATAGGTCTGAGCCTGCTAATTGCTTCGCGTACGTTCTCAAGGACACCACTTGAGCCACCATGTACAGAATTACCTGTTGAAAAATAGTCACCTGGTAATCGTAACGGCTTGCCGAACGTATATTCGGCTGCACTGACGCCGTTGTCGCTACGTCCCGCAGCGCGAAGTCCTAATAACACCGTTGAGAGTTCGTCTACCCATGACCTTGAGTCTAGGCGAGCCATCATCGCTGCTTTGAAACTGCGATGCCAGCGTTCCACGATGCCGTTAGCCTGTGGATGGTAACTAGTGGTCCTTACCTTTTCGACCCCTAAGTACTTCATCAAATCGGTGAATAACTGGCTTTCGAATTGCCGCCCTTGATCCGTTGTTATTCGGCAAGGACAACCGTATCGCGTGATCCAGTTATCATATATTACCTTAGCGACAGTTTCCGCCGTAATATCCTTTATCGGTACTGCTTCCGGCCAGCGCGTACCTCTGTCGACCATGGTGACAAGATATCTATACCCTTCCTCAGTCGTGAGTAAAGGTCCGACAATATCAACATGTAAGTGTTCGAAACGCTCTGCCTGTTTAAAAGCTCCGTATTCTGATATTGTATGCCTACCGATCTTTGCTTTTTGACACCTAATACAAGACTTGGCCCACTTACCTACGTCTGTGTTCATACCCGGCCAAAAATATCTTTTCGCAACCAATCTGCGTGAAGCTCGAATTCCTGGATGGCTTAAGTTATGCAAATTATCAAATACCTGACGCCTAAATTCCTTAGGTAGGTAGAGTCGAGCGGTCGATGTTGATATTTCGCAATACAACTCGTGGTCACATGTAGGCACAAATATGCTTTTAATGCATACGCTATTGTTGTAGTCTGTATGACGTCGTTGCGAAATGTAGGTGTCCAATTTCTGCGAATCGGCCAGCCGTTCCAAATCTAATGGTGCTGGGCATGAAATCGTCGCTACACGCGATAAGGCATCGGCCACACTATTGTGTTTACCTTGTACATGCCGAATATCGGTTGTAAACTCGCTAATGAACAATAGCTGCCTTGTACGCCTCGGCGTCTCCGCGTCAGTAGCTGATTTTGATCTTGAGAACGCGTGTACTAGCGGTCGGTGGTCCGTATATATGACCAGCGGTCTGCCTTCGAATATTTTTCTAAAATATTTTAAGGCAGAATAAATGGCTAATAATTCTCGATCATACGTACTATAACGCTGTTGCGGTGTCGTCAACTCCTTAGAGAAATACCCAAGAGGCTTCCACAAACCTTTTTCCATTTGTTGTAGAACTGCCCCTATGCACGTGTCCGACGCGTCGGTCATTAGCGCCAACGTAGCGTCCGCGCTCGGGTACGATAACGTCGCAGCGTTCTCCAGTTGCGACTTACATTCTCGAAATGCTGATTCCGCATCCGGTGTCCACACAATGGGTGTTTTGTCGTTCTTCTTGGCGTTACTTAGGTATTTTGTTAAAATACATTGACTTTTTACCGCCTGTGGGATGTGTTTCCTGTAAAAGTTTACCATTCCTAAGAACCGACGAAGTTCATTGATGTTCTTTGGTTTCGGATAGTCACAGATGGCTTTGACTTTATCGTCCAAAGGCCGTATCCCATTGGAAGTGACGCGGAAACCAACGAAATCTAATTCGGCAGCTCCAAAACAACTTTTCGCCAAGTTGATCGTTATACCAAACCTGTTTAACCGCTCGAAAAGTAGCCGCAGGTGCTCTCGATGCTGTTCCTCGTTGTCACTGGCGATGATGATGTCATCAATATAGCTGAATAGAAAATCTAGCCCTTCTAAAACGGTATGATTCATGAAGCGCTGGAAGGTCTGGGCCGCATTCCGAAGTCCGAAGGTCATCCTCGTGAACTCGAATAATCCGAAGGGCGTGATAATCGCGGTTTTTTCGATATCCGCCGGATTAATTGGAATAAAATGATAGGCCCTGTTGACATCGATTGACGAAAAAATTTTCTTACCTGCCAAAATGTATGTGAAATCGCCTAAACGGGGAATTGGGTACCTGTCTGGTTTGGTTATAGCGTTCAGCTGCCTGTAGTCACCACAAGGACGTATATCTCCATTTTTCTTAGGTACCACGTGCAAAGGACTCGCCCACGAGCTCTTTGATGGTCTGCAGATGCCCATTTCCTGCATATTTTTAAACTCATCTCTAACCTTTTTGTAGCGGTCCGGTGGCAGCGGACGTGCCCGTGCGAACACCGGTGGCCCCGTGGTCTCTATGTGATGTTTCACTGTATGCTGTGGAGTCTCCTTAAACGAAATTGGTTTTGTTATATCTGGAAATTCATTTAGTAATTTACTATATGGGTGGCATTCGTCTACAGTTTTGATTGATGATACAGAACTATTTACGACACTTGCAATTATATTTTTTTTAGTATAATTATCGATAAGCCTTTTTGTTTTAAGATCGACAAGCAAACCATAATGGCTTAGAAAATCCGCTCCGATTATGGGTTGCTTGACGCCTGCAATAATAAACGTCCATTTAAAAATTTTACCTAAACCCAAATCAATATTCATACAAGTCGTACCATAAGTATTTATACGCGTGTCGTTTGCGGCGTATAGATTATACTCGCTTTTGTCGCAACTAGCTTTACGCCTAACTACACCAACAGGTATCACTGACACGTTCGCTCCTGTGTCAATAAGAAAACTTTGACCACTATTATTGTCTTGCACACATAGACGGCGATTAACATTGCCTATGCAGGGTCCCGTCGTCGACTGCACAGCTTCTAGTTTCCCTGGTTGACTTTTCCTTTCCAGCTGCAAGGACTCCTGCACTTAAAAGCCTTTGCTCCGAAACGCTGATGAAAATAACACAGCTTCCTGCCCGGCGGTCGTCCTTGCTGTGTATCGTAGTCCTTGCGGAACTGTGTCCCGACGCGGCGATCCTCATTCCAGCGTCTTCTCTCTCTACGCAGCTCCGCCACTTCCATGCTGAGCTCCTCCATCTTTGCTGTAACACTGCTCTCTTCGCTTCTTCCGGTCGACACGCTTGCTACTTCTACTGGCTTCAGGCTCTCCATAACCCTATCGGCCATCGCTGCCAACTCCGTCAAAGCTGTCACACTGGAGGCTGCTAACGCCGTTCTGACTGCAACCGGTAGGTGGCCTTGCCATAGCGTTCTGAGCGCGTTATCCTGGAAGCTAGTGCCAGCCAGGTTCTGCATACATCTAAGCAACTGAGAAGGCTTCTGCTCACCTAGCTGCATCTCTCCAACGAGCCTCTGTATTTTTCTATCCTCTGACTCCTGATAGACGCTCAACAACCTTGCTTTGATTGCCTTGTACTTCTCCTTTTCCGGCGGCTTCTGAAGGATGTCCGTTACCTGAGGTAACACTTGCTTGCCCAATTTCGTGACAAGTAGCTGGAACTGTGCGGCATCACTGGCATGCTGCGGCAAAACAGCAGCTTCGTACTGCAGGAACCACAGCTCCGGTTGATCCGTCCAGAAGTCCGGTACGCGTACGTCGACGGAGATTCCTGTGACCTCCTTATTCTCTTCCGCCATTTTTACACGCGCGGTGATAAAAAAGGTAGTTATATATCTAATATAGCCTACCTAGCCAACTGAAAGTGAGTCGCCCCCTAATAGCGTGGAACTGAGTATGTACAACACTGGAACAGTTCACTAAAACGGGTCACCAATATAAAGTCTGATTATTTAGTTGTCACGTGTTCTTTAACTGCACAAATTAGTCTGTGTTTTGAGAGGAGATGATCAAAACAAACCACGATACTCAGTTCACGAAACAATACGTTATTTATTCAGATATTACACATTTGTCTTAGATTAGACGAGAATAATGTATGACGTAATAATGTAGCGCTGCGCGCGCGTGTTTGGCTAGGGGCGCGAGGAACGACTGGCGAGCCCCGAGTCGCAAAACGTCAAGTCAGCATACTGTGACGTATGCGCCCCTACAACTTTGACAGTACATCGGACGCGGATGTTGCCACAGTTCACCCAGTGTGGTTCCTATAGTTCAACAATTAAAGTTACTAATCCTACATTCAATAAAATTTTGACATGAGTCATTATTTAAAATGAAACAATTTTGGCTAAATTTTTCTACACACACTTATGTCAAACTAATCCGTGGAATTCTAGCGTCAACATTAGACTATAAGTAATACTGTTTATTGTTATTGTAATAAGGATCTGTTTGTTTTACTGATATTTATCATGTTTCTGTTTGTTTACGGGTATTTATGTTGGATTACAACGAACCTTCATAATTTGTACTGGAAGTTTCTTTGATTTCGTCTTTATTATTAAATCTATCGACAGACAGTCTATCATTATATATCATCTAATGTTTGATAGTCTTATGAGAAGTTTGATAAATATCCTGATCTGAAAATCGAAGGTCTCATAATTAAATCGTAGAAAAACATAAATATTAAAATAAATCTGTTTATGCCTTTTTGGATACGTTTTTCTGGTTAGAGAAGTTAACGAAAGATACGGTGAGATGGGAAAGTGCCATTATGATTTTTTTATGAAAATATTTTAGTACAATGGACAGCAGTTTGAGAAAGGTGTAGTGACCGGTGAATGGGCACTGTGCTGGGAATTCAAGTTTATATGGTTGTAAGATTGAGATGAAAAATGTTCAAATTAAAAGTTAACAAGATGAATGATAGGAAATTGTTCTTATGTAACTCTAGTAAATAAAAAAAGTATTTTAACTTCCGAGCAAGATTTTTTGGGTGCTAAGACATTTTAAATATATTTAGTCCTACACTACGAATGTATTAATATCGGTAGAGTTGTTTTGTATAAATTCTCTCTCTCTCAACTACTGGTACGAGTTTGATGAAATGTTCGTATTAGAGGGTATTGGTATAGAAATCTAAGTCTTCGAGTAAATTCAACTTAATTTTATAGGGGTCCGTTCAAGTGCTCTTTGTTGTTCTCAAGTACACTTTGTTGTTTTTGTTCAGCTATAGCTATATACTGGTTTATTAGGGAATTAAGTGGTAGTAGGGAATTATTGGTATTATAGGGGAGTTAACATATATTCGTCGTAGGTTATAAGGTCGATGACCGACCTCTCAAAACCTACTGTCAGAGTTGTTGAGCTGCCATATCCTGTATTAGATTAACCATCAAGTAAAAGCTCTCGAGTGACGACCACGTACCGGGAAGCTCTTACCGGGCCGTCCTCCTACTAGGTGGACTGACGACCCGGTTAAGACGCCAATGAAGCAAAGTCTCCGTAGAATAGTAGGTATTTGAATATGTTATTGCTGTCGCGATTCGGTACGCACACATACAGCCTTTCACATGCTTTCACTCACACAAATAACGCTGCATAACATCCCAAAGAGGCCCCTGCGAGCCGCGCATAGTCGCTACCCCTCCGCCTGGGCTAGAGTGTATTTTTCAAAATTATAATAAACTTGACGTGAGCGTGCGTCAACCCTTGTTTTACGTTTTGAGAAATTATTGTTCGCATATTGGTTTAGTCTCGACATACTGTGGTTGTATTTGATATAATTGACTAGTAAGTACCTATCACATATAAATACAATATAAATTATGGCGTTGCTATTTTAGGGTTCTACGGTCAACAAAGAAACCTTTTAGTTTCACCATATCCGAACGTTCGTCTTCCAACGATACTTTAGGTGACCTAGAGGTGTTTTAGTACCTAGAGTGCTAGAGTCTAAGGACTAACAAGTTAAAGCGTTCAAAAAGAACTAGAAACCGACTTCAACTGCCCTAAAAGTCTACTTTTATTAAGGAAAATTTAAGATGTATATTGTTTTCTCATGGATTCCATTCTAAGAACCGGACCAAATTGAAATGGGACCACATGGAAAGCATCAGCTTTCAAATAATAAAGAATCATCCAAATCGGTTCACCCAGTGAAAAGCTCTGAGGTAACAAACATTTAACTAATAGAATAGAATAGAAATAATTTATTCGGCATACAGATTACAGTACAGTTAAAACATTAATTTTAAATTTGCTCTGCTGCACTGCAACGCCGAAATACACACTTAACATTCCCAGTCTCAAAAACTACTGAACCGATTTTGATGAAACTTGCAGTCTTCCCTAAGTTTTACAATACCTAGGTAAACAAAAAAGGGATTATTTAAATCGAACTTGTAGTTCCGGATATATAAAAAATAAATTAAATAAAATAGCCTTTATTGCTGAACTAATTTTTTGTTTTAATTTTCTTAAAAATATGCTTACTTTATACGTTACTTATCTTTTTATATTAAGTATCAGTAACCGGTCGTTCCTACATTTCAGCTTGTCTTTCGACATAGGCCTCCTCTAAGGATTTCCACTCTATTCTATCTTTCGCTATGCGGGTCCATGTTGGACCCGCCACTTGTCTGATGTCGTCCTCCCATCTTCTAGTCTGTCTGCCTCTTTTTCTTTTGCTATCTCGTGGTTGCCATTCAGTTATTAGTCTTGTCCATTTCTACATACTCTATTTCTCCATTATTTACTGTTATGGGCTCTGTTTGTGAGGAATTTGACATTACTTTTGTTTTCGTTAAGTTCGTTGACAGGCCTGCTTTCTCGCTCTCTTCCGCTAACTGTTGGAACATTGTCTGTAGGGTTTTCGGGTTTTCCGAAACTAAGATCAGGTTGTCTGCAAAGCGTAGGTGACTCAGCTTTTTGCCATTTATATTTAGTCCTTTATTCGTCCAATCCAGATTTGTGAATATCATTTCCAGGATAGCTGAAAATATTTTTGGTAAAATTGGGTCTCCCTGGCGTACCCCTCTCTCAATCGAAAATTCTTCGCCTGTAGATTCTAGCTTCACTTGTGCGGTGCTTTTTGTGTATATGTTTTTCAGTATTCTTATGTATTTTGCATGTACGCCTTGTTTTTCCAGTGCGTCCCAGATAAATCTATGTTCGAGTGTGTCGAATGCTTTGTTGAAATCCACGAACCCTATGTGTGTTTTTCTTTTGTGTGTGTGTTCCGGATATATGCGAGGACAAACAAACATACACTTTAGAAATTTGGCACACTTCTTTAGAAGCTGGTATAGACTAACATATATGAAAACTGGGCAGTTCTGGAAATATTACATACATACAGGTCGCATTGATAACCTCTTTTTTTGAAGTCGGTTAAAAAACTGTAATTTCACGACACCTCACACAATAGAATAGACGAGTTAAAAATCCCGTCTTAAGTGTATGAGATGTATAACTGGGAAAAAATATTTCAAGTTTTTATTTGTCGACATGAATAATAATATCGTCGAAATCTATCGTATTTCCTACTGTCATACTTCATATTATACTATTATATTTTAAGTACCTCAAAAGGAAAAAAGGAATCCTTATAGGATCACTGTGATATCGAATACTCCAGTCTGCTGTCCCTTAGATCTGTCAAATAATGAAACTTATAGGTCAACGCAATAAAAAGATATAGCTGTATTTTAGACCATTTCCGTACAAAATGCAATGAACCCAAAATCTATACGGTATTTCCCGTTGACCTAATGTCTTGAAATTTGGCAAGAAGAAAGGTTTTACAGCACAACCATAGGAATAAATCTGAATTTTTTAATTGTAACACAGTAAAATTGATTTTTTAATGTTTACAAACTTAACTTCGTAATATGTAATTTAGCTTAGAATTTCATTTTCGGTAGAGCATTGTTGGGTGCATATTACCGTACCTATTATTTATGATTTTCAGTATGTCATTAATTCATATTCTGTACGGAATCCTCGGTGCACGAGTCCGACTTGCTCTTGACCGGTTTTTGAGTTGTTGGAGAGCCATTTCAAGCTCTTGCTGGCTGATCTCCGGGATATCTGTGTCGGGTCATATAGTCTCCGTAGCGATTTGTACATGCGATGTCCATATAACTTCTCGTTCTCTCTCAAGACTTTCAATAATAATAAATAACAAAAAATAATATAAAAAAGCTTTTAAAAAAGTTATAAATAAACGGATGTCCATGCAATAAATGTTATGTTTTTTCTGTGTTTTTTTTCTGTTTAGATATTTTACAGTGGTACGGAACCCTTTGTATGCGAGTCCGACTCGAACTTTAACATTAAAAAAATATTTGAAACATAAGTCACTTATTCATAAATCATATTTAATTATTTACACGTAACAAAACGTAACAACAACTAAGAATTTCAGGGAAAATGTTCTGTTCTAGAGATAAAATAAATTTCCTTAGAATTATTTGTCTTTATATTTGTTTATTTAGATCAATCTAAACATTAAAACTAACAGGTAAAACCATTATAGCTCGAGAAAGGGTATCTATCGATATATTTTTCCCACCACTATTAGTCGAAAAAATCGATAAAGCTTATTGACATCACTAATGCATGCTTACTTTATTTTTATACATATAATACACAGTATATAGTTGTGATATAGTGTACCCTGCCTCCCGAACCGAACTGTGCGAGAAGGACAGTTGAAGCTTTTTTTGGTATTTGCCTAGTTTTGCCGTGAAATTAAGGGTTTGGGATATAGCTGTTTTCTCAACGAAACGTTAGCCAAATTCAATCATTTTGATCTTATTCTCTTTATCAAAGAATAATCTAGGCCCGTTGGTTTTGCTTTTTCTGAAAATGTTACGTTTACTCTAAATAATGAGTACCATAAGTTGAAAGAAATTTTTTCTGAAATTTTGAGTTTTGAGATGCCCATAATTCTAATTGTAGACAAAATATTGAAAAAAGCAAAACCAACGGGCCTAGATTATTCTTTGATAAAGAGAATAAGATCAAAATGATTGAATTTGGCTAACGTTTCGTTGAGAAAACAGCTATATCCCAAACCCTTAATTTCATATGAAATTTTTTATCTGCTGTTCCCTCTTAAGGTCGCGGGGAGTTGCTGGATACATTTACGCCTCCAAAGTCCGACCTTACTACCGGTTTGAGTGGCAAGGTCCAAATCTGATGACTGCTAGCGTGCTATTTGGTTCTAAGGCTAAGACATGTCATTAACATGACGAATTCTTTAGCCTCTTCTTACACTTCGGTGTAACATCCGTCCAGGCCTCACATTTTACCGCTCATTGTATTTTTCCCTAAACTCGGCTCTTCATCGCCGCGGAAACTTTTAAGATGCCTTAGAAAAAGGTACTCTATATTCAAAGTGGTTCCTTGTGTAAGTGAGCCTTTCACTTGGTCGGGTTATAGCACCACCTGAGAGTGATCGGCGGGGAACTTGAAGGGGAAATGCTCCTTCCATTGTGCCCCAACTTTGTGCTATGCGGCAGAAATGTCACGCAGGAAAGGGTACCTGTTTTATGAAATACCTCTTTATTAAGAACTTCCTTTCACCACCTGTCTCGAAAATAGCTTATTATTCGTTTTCAACAGATATTTCTATATAAATATCGTAGGATGTTATTATTTTGCCTAACTATTGGAGCAGCTGTCGTTTTCCTGTTAATTAGAATAAATCGATTACAGCAAGTAATAATCACAAAAGCTAGTCTGTATACTGTATAAAGACTACTGAGACTGATTGATTAATATATTAACGCCCACTTAAGCAAGGAATTTGAAATTTGGAACCGTGGTAGCTCAGTTGGGTAGAGTGTCAGTCCTTGAACGATCGAGGTCCAGGTTCGATCCTGGCTCGTACCAATGAGCTCCAATTTAATATTTGGAATTTATGTACGCATGACAAAAATCGTTACCATTGACTTTTCGGTTAAGGAAAACACAGCGGGAAACTTGCACTCTCCTGAGAAGATTTAAAGGTGAGTGTGAAGTCTACCGATCCGCACTGGGCCTGCTTGGTGGACTATGGTCCATACACTCTGTAGTAGAGTAGGCCTGAGCCCCGACACTCAGGACATAAAAAGGCTGTTGATGATGACTGATTGATAAACATATCAACACCCATCTGAGCTAGGATCTTGAAATTTGGAACATGGAACCATTTGATCATGGAATAACCGGTATTAAATGATTTGTTGAAATTCTAAAGAAGGAAAAAAACCGTCCAAGAATCGGACTCGCGCAAGGGGTTCCGTACCATTATATAAAAACGAGCAAAAAATCACGTTTGTTGTATGGTAGTCCCCTTTAAATATTTCTTTTATTCTGTTTTTTAGTATTTGTTGTTATAGAGGCAACAGAAATACATCATCTGTGAAAATTCCAACTGTCTAACTACCACGGTTCATGAGATACAGCCTGGTGACAGACGGACAGACAGCCAAGTCTTAGTAATAGGGTCCCGTTTTTTACCCTCTGTGGCCAGAACCCTAAAAAAGATTAAAATGTTTTAGGTGTGCAAACAAAACACTTCATTTTACAAATAACTTGAAAGATCCGTCGATCCATCATCATCATCTTCCTGACCTTATCCCACTCGGAGCGGGGTCGGCACAACATTTTTTCTTCTTCCACTCGTCTCTATCAACCGTTATCGCATTACTCACACACACATCCTTCTTAATGAAATTCATCGACACCTTCTTAGGTCTTCCTCTACTCAGATATCCATTCAACACATTTATTTGTGGAAGCTTGTAATTGGCCAATATTCGTCTATAACATTATTAATATTTTTAATGAAGCTGTAACCTTTCCGAATAAAATAAAATAAACTAAGTATCCACCAACTGACTGGGAATCGAACCTGGGGCCTACTGATTGATGGATACGACTACTAGGTAGGACATGGAGGCCGAGCCGGTTTTAATAGGATGCCCCAAAAGGTACGATGTGAAATAGTGGACGGCTTATGTTTTTATTTCTTCACTTTTCTTCACACACACTAGCATTTAAATTTCAGACTAGTTACGCCGTAGGTTTCCTAGCTTTCTTTAAACCCGTAAGAGGCTTAGTGCTGAGGCGTTAGGTCAAGTGAATGCGAGGCTTCGTTAAGCCAGTTACACATAGTTAACGAGCTTGGCTTTGAGGATGAGCGTGTAAAAGGTTTACTATAAGGAATATATTTTACAGTAGTTCCTTATGCCGTGTGGTCTATCTTGACTATAGAATCTACCCTACGTCATCCCGTAGGTATTCAAGAGATGCAGTTTTTATGTATGATAGGGTTTGCACTTGGCCTTCGTCTCACATGACGGTAAGTTAAGATATGGTCGTTAGATTGCCCACCAAAAATCCTCAATCTAATGAGATGCTGCCTCTGCTACCTTTCATAACGGAACACAATTGTGTTATTAGCACTGCTGTTTGGCGGTAGACTAGGTAACATGATGGTAGGTAGACAGGCGGACGTAGAAAATGCCATACCATCGAACAAATTGAGCAACGAAGGGGACTGGGAATCGAACCCGGCACCTCCGCAGTTTCAGTCTAGTCGTGTAGTCACATTAGGCCACGGATGCGGTTACGGACCTATGTCAATGTACGTTTTTGGAAACACAAAGGAAATTGTAATTAAAGTGTCTCTCACTTTATTGATCATGATTGTACAGAAAATATATATACGAGTAGTGAGTAGGACAATACATTAGTTTTTATTCGAAAAATTTGAAGTTATTTTAAGATTCAATTACGTTTTTATAGACTTTTTACATTTCTTTAGTTATTTTTGATTAAAATTCTGTAACTGAATAAGATCTTTTTTCTGGCTCCCTCGCTTGTTAATGTACGGACGCCTTTACAGCTTTAGAATAATTATCCATAGAGTGCCATAGAAGGTTTTGAAAGGAAAATCACGAGAAAGAGAAGGAGCATGCACCAGTTACGAATTTTTCTTCAATCACCTATCCCCAGGAAGGCTCGTTCGTCATGGAGATTTATGAGGGTCGGTCCACACAGGCTGAAAATCAATATTTTGCGTCATGGGCCGTGACGTATAAAGAAACTAATATAAAATTTATATCATACCAGCTCCCATAATACAAACAGTTTTCCTCGGTATTGCGATATTTTTAGATAAAAAAACAGTAATACTTGATATAAAATTCAAAAGACTAAGAAACAATTACACGAAGAAACTAGCTAAACATCACTCTGCGAGCTATGGAACGGACGATCCGTACACGAACTAAGGCCATCGAAGTAGCTTGACGTATCAGTGAGCTGAATTGGAAATGGGACAGCCACATTGCTAGAAGAACGAATAACCGATGGGAAGTAAAAGTTCTCGAGTGGCGACCACGTACCGAAAAGCGCGTACGGGGCCGTCTTTCTACTATATTATGATCGACGACCTAGTAAATGTCGCGAGCCACGTGTAGCCACTAGGCCACGGAGACGGTTAAAAAGTAACAAGAGTCTAGCGATGACGACGTGAACGTGGAAAATCAATCATAATAAAAATTAACCAGTTAGCGGAGTTCCAGGAAGTTTTGCACGTAATTACATACGCTTTCCGGCTGGCGACCTAGTTTACTCCTACACGCTTTACCTCCCACACTAGGTAGGCTATAGTTATATTTATGAGTAGTAACATCATCTGTTAACTTAAGAACATGAGCCTCGCAGATTGCTATTTTAAAAAAGCGTTGGGCGCTCGATATACGAAAAATGTGGCACAAAGCGCCCACGCTTTTTTCACAATAATACTAGTATTTATTGTTCGTTCATTATTGTTTTAAGCTTATTTTATTTTAAAAATTATTTTAAACTTTTTAGTTCGATATTCTTTAAAAGCGTGTTTTTTAGTTTTTTTAAACTATATTTATTTTTCACTTTTTAGTTTAATATGCTATCAAAGCGTGTTCTTTAGTTTTGTTTCCAATTTTTTATTTACTATGGATTATCAACTATTTGATGGTAGTTTCTTTACCGACCGGTTTTATTCCGGAAAGTGAGCCATAAAAAATCAGCTAGTAGGGCCGAGGAAGGCAGCAGGCGCGCGAAGGAGAATTACAAACTCACAAACTCACCCACAAACATACAGGTGAAGCTAATAAAAGCGCGTTAAAAAAGGCTCGCGTTTCACCTCGTTCTGACTGATGTGGTCTGAGATGGTGAACGCTTGCACAAATTTGTTTATTCACTGTAGTCTTGAAGACATCTGGATTATTTCGTTCAAGAGCCAGTAGGAAATTCCACACATTAGTGGTTCGCATAATAAATTGAACAAATCGTCAAATAAGTAGGAGTGAGACCTATCCGTGCTTCTGGTCGACCGATTGCAGAAGGGAAACGAGGGAATCAAGTCGCCTAGTTCTAGCGTACACTCCCCGAAATACATCAGACCGAAAGACTCTGTTGAAATGGACGTTCCATTATCGGATTTAGAACACACACTTTGCAGGTTCGTACTGACAGCCCGATGTTAGAAATTACTTGGCAGACTGTGCTGCCCATTTGTCCTAAGCTGATAGATACGCCGTAAAAAACCATACTAAGGAACACTTAAGTCTGACGTTCATTGCCTTTCCTGAAAAAGAATAAATGACATGGGGTATCCCCTCTCCTATTCAAAAATTGACATACACGGCGGAGTAGAATTCGATATGCATGTAGAATTGTATTATCTTCAAATGTGTGTTATTTTCCGAAGATTAGACCAACAGTTCAACTACGAGTACAGCCACATTGCCTCAGTTTAATACAAACAAATTTAAGATAAAATCACACATCCACTGTATTTAATTTCAAACATTTAGTGAGAAGTCAGTGTTAAACTAGATGTAATTCCCCTCCGACAAAAGCATCAAACCCACAAATTTACAATTTTAATTAAACAATGAAAGCCACCCTAAGAGCAAAGAACACTAACCGCGATACTCTCGTTTTATTGTCATTCAAATTAGCTAAAATTTTGAAACGAAATGAGTCTTTAGGCTGTGATCAGATGAACGAAGCTGTGTTTAGTTAAATTTGAATACCAAAAGACATGATATTTTCTCGGAAACGGGTATTGGAAAACATGACGAGGATTTCGTCATTTCGGTGCTAGAATAAAACAAGTATTTTCTTGTCTAGTATTAATAGTAAATATTTCTAGGATAACCATCATCATCAGCAGCAGTGAAACGTCCACTGCTGGACATAGACCTCCTGCATGGTACGCCACATTGACCGGTCCCGAGCCACACGCGACTCCCCGCGACTTTACCTAGGTCGTCAGTTCATTTAGCAAGGGAACAGCCCGGTACTCGTTTCCCGGTACGTATTCCGAGGTTTCACTCGAGAACTTGTGACGATAAGTCCTTATTATCAATTTATGGTCACCCATTATCTTCATTCATTTTGATTAAACAGATGCTTTATATCTAAACCTTGGAGTATGCTAAAATAATGTAGGAGTGAGAGACATACATACATGGTCATAAATTCCCTCTGAGTGAAATGTTTGGGGAGCAATAGACGGACTAACCGGAACCTTCATGTTAAAGTATTGGCTATATTTCATAGCTATACACCAGTGATATTTGGAGGCAGACTTAGATAGCTAGGCAGGCATAGGACATTGGCTTAGTATACGTAGGTGACCTTTAACAAAAATTAATTTCAAGTTACAATTAATTCTAATGCCTAAAACCTAAAACAATGCACGTCTGGGATATTTTCGCTCCCAACGAAACTCTTTTAAAAACACCTTTGGAATCGTAAAAACAGAGTAAATGAGATGTGAACAGCGATTTAAGCCCGGCAATTTGGCTAAATGGAACAACCTGTGTAAAAGGGTTGGACAGCCACATAGAAAACTGTATCGTGTAATAGATGCGGCATTATGATTTTCTCATTTGCAGTTTTGAGTTGAATCACTTTTGTTTTACTGTTATGGGAGTGGTTTATATACAACACCTTTGTGTGGTTTCCTTTGACTTTGCCGCATAATAAAGTTGCTTCGTAGAAACTGTTATAACTTTAATGTTTTTATGTTACGGCAATGCATAAAGCAAGTTGAAATGTGTTTTGCAAGTGGCTCTTCATCGGGTGCTGAAATTATAATTTGAAACTTAACCATTAACACACCATGATTGAAAATTGTTTGTTGTAAATAAAGAATAATTTACTGTAAAGGCCTTTGAATTCGTGATGAGTAAGAATATTTTTATAGTGATTACAACGATTTTATAAACATTTCTGTTCTGTAAAGGTGACAGCAGAAATACTCAAACAACATGTCTACTACCATAATCATTTAAAATAAACAACTGGGTATGATAAGTTATTACGTTAAAATTGGACATCGGACTATAATATAATGTCCGGAAATATGTCACTTACGTACAACTTTATATCAGGTACTACAATATTCGTTACAAGTATAATGGCCCACACATTGTTTTTTTAACATAATTATTATGTTGTAAATGAAATTTTAAATAATACTCAACTTCCTACATTAAAATCCGACGTACTATTTTTAAATAATTGCAAGACACCACAACGGCAGCGAATATATTTCAAAAAGCCATGGTCAAAGAAACTTAGTTAACAATTTTGATCGTCGGAATCGCCTTAGTATAATCATTATAATCATCAATTGTCAACTCAGGTTGAAGGTGTACAGTTTTTTTAACATTTACTATTTTACACATCACATCAACAGCCTATACAGGGTGGTCCAAAATGTGACGTCCAAAAATTTTTTTTAGATTCCTTACACCTGGGTGTATCCGAAAATACCCCATGTATGTTCCGCGATTTTTTGTAGTTTAGAAGTTATGATTTTTTAAATGTATATTTCGAATTTTCTGCCGGAGCGACTTAAAATAATCGTAACTTGTTTAATAGTAAGGTTTTTTTATTTATTTTTTCTCGAAAGTGATCGTCTTGAATCACCCTTTCTACTTTATTATCAACTACACAACGTTATTCATTACAAGTTACCGAAAAAAGGGACGAAAGTAAAAATTTTAGGTTTGAGTTGAACGGAGCAAAATTTTCAAAAATTTCTTAATAATACAAAATTAATGTTTCATTGGTTCAAACTAATTTTAAAAACTCCAGCAGTTTGTCAGCTTACCAAATAATAAAAAAAAAGTTGTTCTTAATAGGCGATTTTACGACGAAATTGGCTTCAGAACTTAGTTAGGTGAGAATTCATAAAGAAAAAATTTTGTCAAAAAAAAATATTAAGCTTATTTTGTTTTCATTTTTATGGCCTACATTAGCAAGGCATCATCAAAAGCATTCAAATAATTTCAAATTGAACGATCAGTGACACATTAGAAAACATTTTATTTTAAAAAAGCTTAGTTTAGTTTTTATTAATACGGTTATTTTGGTTTATTTTTAGCATCAATAAAAGAAAACACAAATTAAGTTCAACTACTTTATTAAAGAAGATTTTCAAAATGACGCCCTTCAACTTCGATACACAATCGGCAACGTCTTAAAAAGTTATCTTTTAGTCTGCGGAAAGCGCTTGAATTTTGTCTGACTTTCGTCGCTGCTTCTCTCAATTTTCGTCTCAGTTCTTCTTCGGAGTTAGTTTGCTGAGCATAGACAACTTCTTTGTAGTAACCCCAAATAAAAAAATCTATTGGGTTCAAGTCCGGTGAACGTGCAGGCCATTCGATTGGGCCGCCACGCCCAATCCATCTGCCCGGGTATGTTTCATTAAGGTGCCCCCTCACTTGGCGTGCGTAATGGCAAGGAGCACCATCATTTTGGAATATCATGTGCCTTCTTGTTTCCAAGTTTACATCTTCCAGCAATTCAAAAAGGTTGTTCTGCAAAAAGTTTAGATATGTGTCTCCATCCAACCTAGACGGCAGCTCGAAAGGCCCAATCAGTTCTCCATTTACAATTCCCGACCACATGTTTACGCTGTATCGATGTTGAAAATTTGATGCTCTTGCAAGGTGTGGGTTTTCAATTTCCCAGCTGTGATAGTTATGGATATTAAATACTCCAGTGTTTTCAAAACGGGATTCATCGGTCCATAAGATCTTATTAAAAAAATCTGGGTCTTCCTGACACCTTTGTATCATTGTTTCGCAGAAAGCAACTCTTCTAGGGTAATCTGAAGCTTGTAGCTCCTGAACGCGCTGAATGTGGTAAGCGTGGTAGCCTTCTGAAAAAAGAAAAGGACTATTACTCACCACCTAGGCAGGAAGAAGTCTAATACCTGGCATTGTATCTGTGATTTATGTTTTGTGTAAATAAAAAACAAAACGACATACCATTTTTCAATATCCTTAGAACTGAGGTCCGTGGTATTCCAGTCCTTCTGGTTATTGCTCTGGAACTCGTAGAAGAGTCTCTTTCTACAGCTGCGATGACTTCATCTCTTCTGTCCGGATCTACTCTGGGTACTCCTTCGTGCCTTTGGCTACGACCGGGGATACGCCCGGCCATCAGCGTATTATGAGTATTAATAAATACCCTATGGTCCGGGTAATGGTCCAGTATTTCTCCTCGCCGGTCCAGTTGTTGACGATATAGCCTTGCGGCTAAATGACCGTTTCCTTTGGCCATACCATAGTAAAAGTGCATTTCTGCGTACTGGCTTAGACTAAAATTACTCATGTTGCCGTCAGTAACACAAGCACAAGTCAGTCGTAAGGCAAATCGGAGTCCGTAACACAAGCACAAGTCAGTCGTAAGGCAAATCGGAGTCCGTAACACAAGCACAAGTTAGTCGTAAGGCAAATCGGAGTCCAGTAACAAAGCGAAAGTAGGTTCAAAATATCGGTATCGGAAAGAAGCAACGTCAAGTAGTATCACACGCGATGGAAGTGAGTGAACGACTAGCGGACGGACGATACAGTGAGATGCTACGGAGAATGTATGGGGAGAGGGGGGAGAGGGAAGTGCAGGTAAAAAACCCCTAGCGCGCACGGCTGACTTTTGTGGCCAAGACAGTAGGTCTTTCTCTTTCGTACTTCTACGCAACCATAACAGTGCGAAAGAGAAAGACCTTACTGGCCTGGCGCCTTTTGAAACGTGTTATTTATTGCTTTGTGTCATTGTGTGTGATTGGCCTTGAAGTAGATTTTGGTTTAATTCTAGCTTTCATAATTTCATGTCTAAAAACAGAAAATGAAATGTGTCACTGATCGTTCAATTTGAGATTATTTGAATGCTTTTGATGCCTTGCTAATGTAGGCCATAAAAATGAAAAAAAAAATAAGCTTAAACATTTTTTACGACAACATTTTTTTTTTATGCATTCTCACCTAACTAAGTTCTGAAGCCAATTTCGTCGTAAAATCGCCTATTAAGAACAACTTTTTTATTATTATTTGGTAAGCTGACAAACTGCTGGAGTTTTTAAAATTAGTTTGAACCAATGAAACATTAACTTTGTATTATTAAGAAATTTTTGAAAATTTGGCTCCGTTCAACTCAAACCTAAAATTTTTACTTTCATCCCTTTTTTCGGTAACTTGTAATGAATAACGTTGTGTAGTTGATAATAAAGTAGAAAGGGTGATTCAAGACGATCACTTTCGAGAAAAAATAAATAAAAAAACCTTACTATTAAACAAGTTACGATTATTTTAAGTCGCTCCGGCAGAAAATTCGAAATATACATTTAAAAAATCATAACTTCTAAACTACAAAAAATCGCGGAACATACATGGGGTATTTTCGGATACACCCAGGTGTAAGGAATCTAAAAAAATTTTTTGGACGTCACATTTTGGACCACCCTGTATATGTCCCCACTGCAGAGGCTCAGGCCTACTCTCCGACAGAGAGTGTATGGGTCATAGTCGCGGACCCAGTGCGAATTGGCGGACTTCACATGGTTTCCTCACGATGTCTTCCTTCACCGTTAAGCAATCGGATAATGTACTTGAATTGAAAACCCATTAATAGGTACACGGCTGGATACGAACCCGGAACCCTCAGATTGAGAGACCGCACCTTATCCACTGCGCTACAAACAATCTTTTTTACACTGTTCATCAAATTAAAATTAAATGTGTACCCTACACACGCCGCATCCATTCCGTTTCACCATCTGTAAATATGTAAAAAGGTCTGTAACATCCAGAGAACAGGGTCTAGTCCCCCACATTAGGAGGCAGATGTTGCAGCCCAAGTAATTTCTTAATCAACCACCTTTGTTTACACTAATTGTGCCATTTGCTATTCTATTTGTTCCCCTCAGACGGAATATCTTATCTGCACTAATGTGTGTCAAAGTTTGTTAATTTCGTGAGTAGGGTTCGCGGATTACCGTGGGGGTCACAGGGATGCGCAGCAAAAAAGCGACAAGTTCAAATTGTATGTGGTTTTCTCGGGCTATACGAGTACGTACTGTTTATATGAGTTTAGCTATGGAAAGTATTTTTAATGTATGATGGGTTTTGCTCTTGGCCTTCATCTCACCTGATGGTAAGTGACGATAAGGTCTTTGGATGGTAAGCGTGCGCAACCAGAATCCTCAACCGAATGAGGTGCTGGCTCTGCTACCTTTCATACCGGAATACAATAGTGCTATTAACGCTGCTGTTTGGCGGTAGACTTAGGTAACATGGTGGTAGCTAGCCAGGCGGACATAGAAAATGCCTACCACCAACCAAACCGACCCCCACTGGGAATCAAACCCGGGACCTCGGAATTGTGAATCCAACATTTAGCCAATAAGCCACGGAGGCGGTCAAGTAAAGGGAAATTTGATTATGTAAGTTGATTTGGTTATTGTTAACTCATTACAGGGTTTCGGCAGAATAACAGCGTTTCACTGCAACAATATGCTCAGCCAATATCTTTTCACAGTCATATTTACTATCACACTCTCAAATGAACACATCCACCCTCTCACACTTCACGCACCAACACCCACGCCCTTTAGTTTTTTGGTTGTGTGCGTGTCTTCTTTTATACATTGATAATATGTGTGTCCTATGTATTATTGTATACCTGTGATTACATCTATGTATACTATTATTAACTATTACATATCTATGATGTATTTCTGGCCTTAAGCCATTTCGTCCTGAATTCTGTTATGATTAAGATATTTAAATTTAGTATTTAGGAAACCAGAAATCGGTGAAAATATTATCATGCGATCAATTTACGTGTGCCCGCCTTGCAAAACATTGTTTTTATTGTTATGTTCAACGTAAATTTCTTTTACCTTGTTACTATGTAAACCAACAATAACTCCAAACAAAAAGGCGGAAGAAGGTACAGGGCAGTATTGGAATTTGCCACAGTTTCAAATTCAATATTTTACAAATTAAACCTTGAATTTAATTTGATAGATACAGTTCATGCTTTGTGAAATAGAGTCCGCCAAGATTTTGCACCTTCAGGCAATCATAACTAACACTCCATAATTTGAATCAAGTAATATATCTTACTATCTTTGTTCAAGATGTTCTGTTCTGGCAATTATATTGAAACCAGCTTTTGCCTGCGACTGAATCCGCTTGGATTTCGGAAAGTACCTCACGGCGACTACTTGGTCGGGATAAAAGTAGCTTATATCCAATTCCGTCCCTTTAACTATCCCTGTACACAAGATCAAGTCATTCTGTTTCGACGGGAGGGGAGGAAAAACAAACATACAAATTCACTTTATTGTTCACATGGATGTTACGAATGCGTTTACTTCCATGTCATCTATTTTTAATTACTGTGTACTTATCTAACATAACCAATGACATACTTATCTATCGTACACATCTATCTATCTAACACAGCTAATGACAAGCTGATCTAACATAACCAACGAATGCTTATCTTTCTTAGCCAACGGCATGCTTGGCATATCTAATACAGACATTGCCACATACAGGCATAATTGCTAATCTGACATAGCTAATGTAATGCTTATCTATCTTAGCCAATGACATGCTTAGCTTATCTATCACAGCCAATGGCATGCTTATCTAACAAAGCCAATGTCATACTTATCTATCTTAGCCAACGACATGCTCAGCTTATCTAACACAGCCAAAGGCATGCTTATCTAAAATAGCCAATGTCATCCATATCTATCTTAGCCAACGACATGGTTAGTTTATCTAACACAGCCAAAGGCATGCTTATCTAAGATATCCAATAGCTCAACAGAGCAGAGCAGCTTTGTTCTGATGCCACGAGCACTCTGTTTACTTTTGACCATAATTTTTAATATTTCATCACTGCGTATATGAATGTTTCTCTTCATTTTCACGGGTGACATAAAAGTGAAGTGAAGACATAATAAGACAAACCTTGTACTAAAATATTTGGTTGAAATTGTTATTGGGCACATTATTTTTTTGTAACATTTTCATGTTCCTTTGTAAATAAGTTTTGTAGTTAAAATTAATTTTGTGCCCGACTGTCTACATTTATTCCAAGTATGTTTGTGACTAACGGTATCTAATTAAGCATTATATTAAGCGTCAATTTGAAGTCACGTAGTGACGTCATATAACGATTAATGTAAACTAATTTCGTGAGTAGGGTTAACGGAATATATCTACTTGTAAAGGTGAAAGGTCGTGAAAAGGACGCCAGGTCAAAAAAGTGACGCCTGAAATAATTTATCATTGCTGAGATGTTGGTGAGTGATATAGAAATAAAATAAATTTCTTAAAATATTTACAACTGTCCCATTGTAGTCAGAAAGATCGAATAACCCTTTCATGTCACTTTGCGGTCGCCAATCCTCAAAACTGAAAATAAACTGACCTTTGCCTTTCTATTTCAGTCTTATTGTACTGAACTGGAGTTTATCGAAGTGAAATTAGATAGTAAACTCATGACGAGTAACTTTGACTTAGTTTACTCATAGCGAGTAAATCACATCAAGCGTACTCGCTTTTGACTAGTATATAATTAGACCACACTAAGCAGACGGATAAACAAAAATAAAAGGCAACCAGAAAGCTATCCAGCCAAAGTGAATAGCACCGAAAAGGGTTAATTACACGCTAAAACGGGCAGCTATACAAATAAGCCGGTTTAAACCGGACTAGACCGGTGATGCTATACTGAAGTGTTTGCGACAGCACCGGTACAGGTGCGCGCGAAATTTGTCGCAATTGGAGTTTTCATAAGTGCTTTGAGTACTCGGCGGTACTATAAAAAGGTCGTTTGTGAGCATTTACTAAATTGAAAAGTTGCAAATAAAAGTTTAGTGAACACTTTTTATATAATCGTTTGGCAACTTATTTTTTTCGCAAACGACAGTACGGTAGCCAAGCTTGTTGCCAGCGGACATCATACAGGTCACGTCCAGGGTGCAGGCGGCATCTCATTTGAATACGAGTAACATTCCAACGGTTTTAGTTTTTTAACACAGCCTCAGTGGCACTAATGAGCACTTAAGTTGTTTTACAAAGGATTCTAGAAATCCTAGAATTCCAAATTATTTATTCGACAGCCAGGTAGCTCTTAACGATAAAATTGAAACCATTTAGTTTAAGTAAAAATCCTAATTTGGTAGCTTAAGAATTTTTAACGTTTTAAATTACGTTATCATTTAAATACTCGTGGATAATCAACGAATGCCTATGAATTTATTTTACTTTCAAAATTTTAGCAAACCTAATTTGCAATTTTTAAAATGGATTTACATTTTTAAATTCAATAGTTGAAGTTTCGTTTTTCGTTTTTCGTGTCGTTTTTCAACTAAAAACTGAAAAGTATATAAAAAAGTTTCTGACTTTTGTCTCTGCCTGTCCAGTACACTCAAGTGCAAAACGTAATTACAAGTTGACTCTGCAGGTGCAGTACTTTGCACGGATAAAATCACCGGCCATTTACCTTTCGTGAAATGGTATAATTTTCTGTAACCCTTTTTAAACTACATGTACGAAAATTGACGTATGAAAATACATGTAAATTTTATAAATTAAAAAATAGTACAAAACTTTTAAATATTAAAAGCTCAATATCGCCCAGAAATACAACTTTTACGGTTTTTATTTAGTAGCACTCCATTTTATTTCGCAAGGTGTCTTGTAAAAGGCAACTTATTGAATGATCTAGGGTACTACCAACTCAGTGTTATGTACCAATTTCTTATTGCTATTACCAATCTTGAAATGCCATTACACCTCTCAATGTGATTAGTGAGGAAGGTTCAGCAGTTGACTTATTAAGCCGTCTCATATAGTTTTTAATTGTGGAGTCCAATCTACAGGCAAATCATACGCAAAACAAAAATGAAAAATTGAACATAATTAAAATTTGAAAGACTTTTCGCATCACTTGTCCAATCTTACATTTTTGACGCTATCAACTATGAACAATTTTTATCTTGTCTAGTCAGTACAGTCGAGAGCACAACGTAATCACACGTTAAATTGTTCCGCAGGCACGGCACACTACGGCGAGGAGAGTATCGGGTCGTTCCCGTACTTCGAGTACAACGTGCCACGGAACGTGACCACGGTCGTCGGGCAGACCGCCTTCCTCCATTGCCGGGTGGAACAGCTAGGCGATAAAGCGGTGAGTTCCATCGTCCCATAGTCACGACTCTACATTCTTGATCGTTTTAGATAATTTTATTTGTTGTTTTGTATTTAGTATTGGTTTTGTTTTTGCCGTTTTCTTATCTGGTGGGAGGTGACAAGGCTGTTGGATCAAAGGCGTGCTCACTGCTCACCCAGACGCTCAATCTAATTAGGCGCTAGCTCTGCTAACTATCTTACTAGAATAAAACAGTGCTAACAATACTGTTGTTCAGCGGTAGATTAGATAAAATGGTGGTACTGAATGGATGGAAATGTAATATTGATCGAATGTTGTGTACGGGCAATGAGGAGTTTTCAGAGATGTCTATCAGATAAGTTCTCAAAGGTGTCAATAGACGGCGTGGAAGATGTAGAAATGAATCTGTCAAACAAAAAGTCTAGTTAACAATTTTGACAGCTTTATTTACACAGCAGTTATATTCTCTTTGGTAGGTGTGACAGTAGGCTTTAATAGCTTTGCTTCAAAAAATTAGTAAATAAACTCCTTGCTTTGAATTCATATGAAAAACACAATTGACAGTTGTATTTTGCTAGGACGTTGCCGTCTATCCATGAATGGAGATTTTTTTAAAAATACGTCTCAGTTACTATCGAGTGGCAGCTCTGAGATTATTAACAACAACAAATAAATTACTTAATGCACATATCTAGTATCAGATATTACGTATCCCATTATTCCTTTGCTCCTAATGTGCAGCGAACTGTTACCCCCATTACTCTACTTTCAACCCCCATTGGAGATTCCATAACGACGTCGTCGAGGCAGCAGAGTGACCGAGTTCAGTTTTATACGAGCGTGTGCTTTAATTCTTTCTAGAGCCACTTTTGGCTGCAGTAATAAATCTTTCTAGAGACAGATTTACTTTCACAGTGCAGTGATTTTTAAGTCAATCATTAGTAGTTATCATGGACACCACGCAGAAGTTGTCAATCAGACAGTTAATAATAGTACTACCCGCAACAGTATTTAATATTTTTGATTACCTTCAGAGCCATTTGAGATCCTTGAAACCAACCATTTTTTTAAATATTGGACGATAGATTAAGAGCATCTCAACGTTGTCTGTGTGTGTCTTAGTATGGATATGACTGTGTCTATACTTCCTCTTTACATTATCTTCATACTTTACTGTTTCCCAAATGCATATAGTTCAGGTGTTAGTTTTCATTGCCCCGTGCCGTGACAGAATTATCAGGGAACGTACGTCCAAAGTCAGGGTCTTTAGCAAAGTTAGAGTTGTAGCCTTCTAATACCACATTAGAATGGTACTTACAACTGTGATACGTGAAAAATAGCATTGCTGGTTTTTCATTTGATTGAGGCTGCTGAATGAGCCTACTGACGAAGGTAAGACTAAAATGTAAAGGTATGTGCATCACACAGCATGTGATGGACTCTGTTTTCTGTGTTTCGTGTCACGCCCTGTTACCAGATACAAGTCGTTTTTCCACCGAAGAGCATCCTATACAAAGATTTGGCCAACCAGACCACTGTCAGTCCTGACCACTGCCATTCGGCGCCACTGCTATTCGGTGTGGTGTGTCGATGAAGTTTAGAAGAATTACTCTGATAAATCGAATCGTTTCTCGAACTATACCTAATCTAGTGTATTGTTTGTTACAGGTATCCTGGATAAGGAAAAGAGACCTCCACATACTAACAGCAGGAATATTGACGTATACATCAGATCAGAGATTTCAGGTAAATGGAATAAGGTTACTTTTTATAACGATAAAGTGTTCTTAAGGTACATTTCTGAAGTCCTCTCAGACGAGTGTGTAGACAATGGCTTGTATGCAATGAGAATAATTTTATTTATAAATAGATAGAAACTTATAAAATAAATCAGATGAAGAAAAAACACGCCAAAAACTTAAAGGTGTGTTGTTACTTAGATTACAACAACAAAAATTGTACGTACTGTTTTAGGCAGAGCTTTGTAGAATTGTTTTTCTTTTGAATTAACATATTATCAAAATAAAAGTAACAGGAAACTAAGTTATTACCCCTCCTCACAGATTGTTGCGAAGGTCATGATAAAAACAGGCAATATTCCCGAAATATATATTTTTGTGGTAACTGTCATAAATGTCTTCTCACCAGGTAATAAGACCAGACAAGTCAGAGAACTGGACTCTTCAGATCAAGTTTCCTCAGGAGCGAGACGCGGGTATATATGAGTGCCAGGTCAACACGGAGCCCAAGATGTCGCTAGCGTTTCAACTCAATGTTGTTGGTAAGTACGAATACGTATGTCAAATGAAATAATACATTATTTGTTTTATTTCAATGCACCAGCTTTTGTACCATTCACTTTTAATGATAGACTTTCAAAAACAGTTTTTCCTTCATTGATAGACGGCACTGTGGTAGCAAAATTTAACCGTCATATATATATATTTTTCTTCGTATTAATTGAAAGCAAAGAGTTTATATACTGAATTCCTTGGTACGAAGCCATTAAAGCCTACTGTCGTACACCTACCATAGAGAATATAACTGCTGTGTAAATAAATCTGTCAGTTGTTTACAAGACTTTTTGGGGCTGTATGGACTGACATGATGATTTATGACACATCGATTTCAAGCTCTTCCACGCCATCTATAGAGTCATTTAAGTACTAAACAGACATAAATCTCTCATTGACATTTCCGTCAAAACGCTGGAACAAAAAAGGGTACATGTGACATAGTACAAAAGTGGGTTAATATGTTTTCTACTCTAATGTACCTTTATGTATTTCTCTAGATATTTTTCTTTCAATTCTTGACCGATGTGAGTACTGAGGAGATTTATCTAGACATACTTAGATAATCCGTATGTTTATAACCTCTGATTTTTAGGTCTTTTATAGGGCAAGTTTTAAAGAAGATTCAGCTATTAGTAGTAATTGAAATCGGAATCATAAAGAATCAAATATTCGGTATAATATTACAAAACGGAGTTAGTTGTCTGTTTTTGAATTGTTTTTCACGGTTCTTACGTCCTTTATCAGAAATGTTCTCAGAAAGATCTACCTTTCCACTGATCTACGCATGATCTATCATTACTATACGCTCATTTTTATAGCGTCTCATTCAAAAATCACATTGAGCTTTCGGAGAAACTTTCCACGACTACCACGTTTGGCAAGCAGATTGGTCTTAGCAGAAATTTGGTAGACGACACGGTCCATGTTTTGGATTATTTACTTTTACCGCTTTTTATAACATCCATGGGAAAAAACGTAAGCCCTTATTTAATCTTAAGCCCTTTTAACAGGAAAATCTTAGCTGGATATCCCTTTGATTCTTTATAACAAATAGAAAATCATTCCGACTTAATCATTTCTCCTTTAAAAAAAAAAAACAACGCTTTCTGCGATCTCCCTTAAACTTGTTTTAGATAAAAATTGTACTTGTTACAAAGATTGGGCACGTTTTAGGGCATGGAAAAATTTAGAGAGCAATATGCCTCTGAAAAGAATTTTGATAACATTACATTCAAGATTAAATCTACAAGGGACACCAAAGATGTTGAGAGTTGTGGATTTGGTATGTTTTTGATTCACAGACTAAAATTTTCATAATTTCAATTTTTATTTTATTTGAAAGAAAACTGATACTTATTTCATTGAATCCATAATTATATTTGTTTGATTTTTCAGTTTCCTTGTCTATACAATTTTCATGAATGTGGTAAACTGAGCGATTTGTTTTTATGAAATTTAAAAAATAGCAAGATGCATAAAATTATATACAAGTTTTAGGCCAGCGTTGCGACTACTTAAATTCTTAATCAACTATTTTTTTCACGCGTAATATGAATATAAAAGTATCTTCCAGCAAACAAAGATCGAGGTCTTCTCAATTCCTTGTACGATTCCCGTAACCTACATTCTACATTGTTATTGGAGGATTTCCACTTTGCTCCAGATTCGGCGATTTTCGCCAAAATATATTTTTACGAACGACTTATAAGTTTTTAAAAGGAGGAAAATATGTTTGCGCCAGTCGTTAGCTTCTCCTCAAGGGGCTTCGGGTTTGAAAAGAGGTTTGATTAGAAATATACCTATTATACTGTTAGTCTATTTTTGTAAAAAAAATAATTTTAGAGATTTTCGGTATTTTTGTGTAAAAGGTATTGCTGTAAATATACCAAGAAAATTATTTTGATCCCCAAGGAGATTTAAATTTATATTCTATTTTCTCGTATTCATAAATCATTATCCTTTACTGGTGGCCGGATAAACAAACTCAAATCCACTCAGACAGCTATGAACCGAACCGGATTTTTTTACATGATAAAATCGGAATGAGGAAATCCGTAGACGAACCAAGTCTACGTATGGTTAATCATTTAAGTCACTGACATAGCTCGCCGAGTCAGTGAGCAGAAGTGGTAATGGGCACGAATAAACGATGGGGAGTAAGAGTACCCGAATGGCAGCAACGTGCCGGGAAGCGTGTACCGGTCCGGACCGCTACTAGTGGTGGTCCGGCAACCGCTCGTGACCATGTCATTCTGGCATTAAACAAAGGAGGCCTATGCATATGCTCAGCAGTGTACGGCTGCAGACTGCTCATGATAATCATTCTATATCTTAAAACTTTTTACCATTATCATCATTTCATTTTTCGCCGCGTTGCAAATAATTCCATACACCTGGGTCATTCAGTCAAAGAATCCCTATAAATAAATATACAGACCATAAAGCGATGAATGCTGTATTGACATTACAAACATACGCTGATAAACATGTAAACTAAAATGCAGATTGAACTGAGCACCTGCTAGTAAAATATGACTACAGTATGTGAAAATAAACCAATGCGAATACTATCCAGTGCGAAACTACTGCCGAATTCAAACTGCACATTCTAGAAACATCTTGTCCTTACACGAAAATTCGGACAAGTAACAACAGGGAAGCGTGCAAAATTGCACTGTCAAGCAAGCCGGGCGCAGCCTGCATTGTCTCCGTCTAAACTTCACGAGTTGAGGTTGGAACTTGTGCTGTTCAGTAATGAAGGCATCCGGCTGCTGCTTGCTTCAAATTGTTCCGGGATGGTTTTGCGATCTGATGCAAAACTGTTGTACAGTTAGGTTTAAAAAATAGAAATGCTTAAAAGGCTTTATTAAATAATCATAATAAATTGGTTTATTGCTCTACACAGAAAGTTCTTAAAATAATATTACATTTTTCACTTGTTATGGTACTTATACTGTCTGTCTGTAAGAGACTGGTGCCTGAAATAGGTGTGACCCTGTGTTACAGGTCGCCATGCTCTCACCCACGACGCTTTTATTACATACCAGTTTCATATCGGTGTTGTGACAACTCAGCATCTTTATCGACTATTTCACTCGTAATCTAGATATACCTTTTTATAAAATAAAGTCGGGTTAATTGAACCATTTATAACGCAAGAACGCCTGAACCCATCCTTATGTTTCTCATCTTGAATGTTTTAAATTTTATCACGTAGAGAAATTTTGAGCACATCTCGTTCCATTGCTCGCTGAGTGACTTTGTTTATTTTGGCCCACTGTAAATGACCACGTTTCGGTTCCGTATGTCATTACACGCTGTCTTTAGTCAGTACGATAATCTAGTTTTAATCATCCCATTGATAAGGATGATTCGATTCATTATAGGTATAATTATGAGAACATTACATTTGTCCACAGAAGCGAAGGCTCACATCCCTGGTCCGGCGGACCTGTACGTGAAGACTGGCAGCTCGCTGTCACTCACGTGCATCTTGAGCCAGGGGCCTCACGACCTCGGCACTATATTTTGGTATAAGGGTAAGTACTTTACTGGGTCATTGGTACTCAAGTACAAAAATATGTATCCACTTATGAACCATGTCACATTAAGCTTTAATGGACATTTCCTTCAACACATTACAACAAAAGAACACGCAAGAGTGAAGTTGACATGGTTCAAAAGTGGATACATATTTTTGTACTCGAGTGTACCAGGACCGTTTGGGAAATCTGGGAAATATATATATGTGTTGAGACTTTGTATTTGAATACATTTTAGGCGCGAAAAATATACGTAAAAACCCTGCTATCACATAACTCAATAAGCTTTTAGTCTGACCTGCAAGAAAAACAAGCCAAGTGCGAGTCAGACTCTCGCATCGAGGGTTTCGTTTAGAATATGAGTAAATATTATAACATACAGAAAATCATAAATAGTAGGTAAATTCAGCAAACATTCCTCTGACGAAAATGTATGTACGATCGAATCTGTAAAAGCGATGTAAATGATATAAAATTAAAAAACCTAAAAAGTTTTTCTTTAGTTCCTAACAGCTTAAACTCCTGTGGTTATAATGAAAAGTTGAATTACGATATTTCCTTTCTCCCCTACTGGTAGAGATGGGATGAGTAGAAATATATATCCAATTTGATGTGAAAAAAGTTCCTAGCTAAAAGCTAAACTTACGCATTGTTGAAGAGCCATTTCACGCATAAATTCTTCAGATTTATTTATCAGCCTGTGTCATTACTGCTGAATATATCCCTCCCCTTCCAGGACGTTCGTAACGCGAATGAATATACTGGAACGTAAAGAAAATCTTCACAACCAAACTGCAAAATACTAAAACGTCCAACAACAAGAAACGTCTTAGCAATGTCCTTAATAAAATAGAATCATATTGAACTAGCTTTTGCCCGGGGCTTCATGTGCAATGCGTACAGCTACAAAGTGAGATTCCCTGCCAGAATCTGTGTTTCCCGCGCGCTATCTGGATATCTTCAAGGCCATAGTGAATAGGCTATTTATATACAACCGTGAACCATCCTAGATCACATCGTCGATTAAAATTAGGTGAGATTGTGGCCAAAAGAAAGCCTATCCAACTTTTTTTAAGGGCTTCGTCCGTGTGAACTTCAGAAATAACCCCATGGGAATTACTCGTTCGATAGGGATGAAAAGTAGCCTATTCCCTTTTACGACCCTTTTAACTACTCGTAAAAAAATGAAAAATATTTTGACTCTCCATTACGACGTAAAGAAAGTACAAACAAAGAAACGAACATTTGCATTATTACGGATTTTCAAGTATAAGGTAATTGTTCCACAGATTCGTAGCCTTAATCGTAGTATTAGTATAAACAGGAAGTGCTCCTAATACTCCAAACTCACGCCACGGAGCTAATAGAATCAAATTCGTTACAATCATTTTGCCTGTCAACGAAATAATGATGTTATTATGGGATACAATTTTTCAATTGACTTCAATTTCCGTTCTAACGTAAATACCTATTTATCTTCAAGCGACAGACACTTCGACATTTTGCCTTCAATTTAATTTAAACTAAATAATCTTTAGTCTATAACGTCGATATAGACCTATATAGTCTAGATTAGACCGCTCACGTACTAAGTTCACCGATATATCAATCAATATTTTTTGGTTGCAATAAATAGGGTACCTGTCTTAAAGGTCGTAAAGCATCAGTCCTTGAACAGTCAAGGTCTGGGTTCGATCCTGGCTCGTACCAATGAGTTCTAATTTGTTATTTGGAATTTATGTACGAATGATAATAATCATTAGCATTGACTTTTCGGTGATAGAAAACATCGGGCACCTACCTGCACATTACTGAAAAGAAATTTAAAGGTGTGTGTGTCAAGTCTACCAATCCGCACTGCTTCCGCGTGTTGAACTATGGCTATGTTAAAATAATATTACAATATTTCGCTTAACTGGCATGGATTCATCAGCCGGGAAAAGCACATTGCCGAACATAAACCTACTGTAATGGTATGCCACAGTGACGGGTCCCGAGTCACTAGCATCCGGCGACTACCCGCGACCATTTCGTCGGTTCATCTTGTAGTAGTACGTAGTCTCAACTCGAGAACTCTAAAGCCCCATCGGTTGTCCATCCATTCTTCGAGCGTTGTGGCCTGTCCATTGCCTGTTCATCTCATTTACTCATCAAGCGAAGTCAGTGACCTTAGTTCGTATACGGATTTTATCACGTAGATAAATTCGAGCTTAGCTCGTTTCATATCTGAGTGATTTTGAGCTTGTTTATTCAAACAACAGTAAAGGACCACGTTTCGGTTCCGTATCCACAGGAATCTCTTACTTAGAGTTGTTACAATCAGTTGTGAAAATAAAACTGAATGCTAAATATAAATTACGTCATCTACGAAACAATATAACAGAGTGCTTTTATGTTATTCCATGGATAACAGAATATAAGTTCGATTTGCAACTCCAACCAAAATGAGACAGATACGAAACACGCGATTCTACGTTTAACCATAATTATACCGAAAATATATGCCAAGGATTGTGTGTACGTAGTATTAAAGGAAGGATATTCAAAGTGAATTTTGATGGTAACAAATTGGATAAACACAAGCGAACGATATCGTCTTTTGAATATTTCAGAATAAGCAAACCTTGGCTTTTCGTTATTTGTTTAGGTGTAGGGAAATTTAGTTTTTGGAGTGTGGTCTGAGCAAACCTACTGAATGGCAAATTATAAATACGTGGGTGTGAATGAAATGTGTTATTTTTAGAAACTTTAGTTTACTATTGAATGTATCAGGGTCTATTATTTATTTTGTACTTGGTTTGGTTGGTGGGAGAGCATTTTTGTATATCTGTCTGGATAGCTTTCACTGTGCTACCCAAGCCTGATATCAAATAGCGGTAATAATATGTTATGTTTTTGCAACATACTGTAAGCTCTAAAGAAAGAATTACAAACTAACAAACTACCACCTCTTCATGTTTATTTTTGTCTATTTCTACAAAAAAACCACTTTAACTATGTTAACTCAATCTTTTGTGTGAGCATGCTTTCACCCTAAGGTCATGCAGTTGTATTCTGTCACATATTCATCACACATGGCATGTTAATTTTACATTGAACTAAAGTTACATTTTAAACGTAATTTATGAACAACCAAAACTTGCCAAGTTATCATACGAGTATATCAAAGACACAAACAAAAAAATTATTTTAAACAAACTGAAGGTCGTGCACATTCATACAGCTATGATTAAAGGAACTATTTTACAACTTGTCACTCCTTAGATCTTAAATCATTTATCTACTACACAGACCACCCCAGACATTGTTAAAACCGAACTAGGCCTCCTTTTCACATAATTTTTGTTGTTGCGTATCACAAATTTTTGAAACGTTTTTCTAACTTTTTTATCAACTAGATCATAACCGTCGGTTTGGCTTTGCCGTAGTAATTTAATAATCTTAATACTTTACACATGTATTATGGGTGCTATACTAAGTGCAACAGCTTTGTTGACGCTGAACATCGATAGTAATTTTGTTACTAAATACCTATTGCAGTTTCCATATTTTTACTTAGTATATGCCTTCATTCCAAATCGTTACTTAGAAGTGGTTTGAAGAAGGATTTGATAAGTCAGTGATGAAATGACACTTTTCAGGCTATAGGAAGTCAATTATTAATGATAGATTTACAGGATCTATGGGAATTATTCGACAAGCAAAATTGTAAGTGTGTCAGCTAAGTAAGTCCCTTTAAGTTACTGACAGAGGGCGTCTCAAGCTGAGCTGGTGTATGTAAATAAATATACACAATGACGGAGCGGACACTGACGAGTGTCTAGTTAAGCATCAGTTTTTGAGAAACAGGTTAAAGAAAATCATTATTTACAAAAAGATGGTAATTTACAAATAATTGGTTGCCTTTGAAATTTGATGGTAATAAGTACCCGATTTGTCAAAAAAAAAAACTTGTCTAGACAAACTCAGAAATAAATAAAGCATTTCGAAGAAATTGTTAAAGTAGATAATATTTCTTGGAACGAACTAATCCTCAGTCCAATTAAAATGTTACCAGAGGGATATCTGCTTGAATACTTTATCTCTAAGGTCTTATTCGCACTCGTTCGTTGTTTTAAATCTGTAAAATTTATTATTTTTATGCAATTAGCACTTCATCTTAAGCCTTACCTGATATTAACAGATGTCGAACTGTTAGAAAGACTGAATAGACAACGGTCTCAGCAAGAAGCCCAGAGCCAATGAGGCACTGGCTCTGAAACCCTTAATACCGGTACACAACTAATGAATCGCTGGCTCTCATCAGCGCGATTAGCATGTATGTTTGGCGGCAGGCTTAGGTAAAATAGTAGTAGACAGGACGAGATAGAAAATGCCCTATCACCAACCTAACCGAGTACCATTAGGTACCATTGTAAATCGAACCCAGAACCTTCGGATTGTGAGTCCAATATTTAGTCATTAGACCACGGAGGCGGTATCCTTCGGTCCGCTAGTGATATACGAGTAAATGATGTTAATTTGAATATTGGAAATGCATAATGAGGTAATGTCAACGGCTTACTAAATTATTTGAATGAAAGAAACAACAACAAAAAAGAACAAAGCAATATGGAACATTAACCACGAATCTTTGTTGCAGGATCAAAAATAATAGAATATAAGGAGATAGAGGCGAACGAGATAGTGGAAGAGGTTAGGGTGAAGCTTCGAACAGACTGGACGGAGAAGCTGTCGTCGCAGCTCATCATCGAAAAGCTGCTGCCAAGTGACAGCGGGAACTATAGCTGCGTCCCTACAATGGCGGACGGGGCTTCAGTCAACGTACATGTTATTAATGGTACGTACTTATTCATCATCAACCGTGAAACGTTCATTGCTGGACATATGTTTCAATCAATGGTACGCCACATCGAACGGTCTTGAGCCACTTACATCCAGTGATTCCCCGCGACCTTTACCATAGGTCGTCTGTCCATCTAGTAGGGGGACGGTACACTTTCGTTACACGGTACGTAGTCGCCACTCAAGAACTCTTATCGGTTATCTGTTCTTCATACATCACACATATGCTATTAATTATAATATAAATAAGAAACCGTCTCTTCTAATTTCTTTTTCAAAATTATATTTTTTCTCTGTCTCTTCTCTCTCTTTCTGTATTGTCCGTCTGTTTGTTAAATTTTGACAATAACTCAACAGAAACCGGTTTCTGTGATACTTTTCCCTAGTTAAAAGTTGCCGTTGGATGACTATTAAAGTTGATGCTGATAAAGTTTCTGGAAAAAATAATGTATTCAATTCGTTCTTTGCTCAAAAACTGATCAAACACGAGTCAAATTTACACACCGAAGGCTCTGCAACTTAGAATAAAACTTACGCAATATGTTCTTTCTTTTACCGCTTTACGTACCGACTTTAGTTGATTTAAAACAAAATTGTAGTAAACCTACATCTACTCAAATCCTGAGTTGTATGCCGTAAAAGTTGCTCAAAAAAATCAGCTACATATAACAGATGGACGAAATAGTACGATTTTAACATAAAAGACTACTTTTATACTTTTATGTAGGTAGAACGATAAATAGACTGACAAAAAAACTAACTTTCAAACAATAGCCCTGGTTATCTAAAGAAAGAGGCAAAAAACATAATGCGAAGAACAGTGACTATTCCTTGAAAACTAATGGCGTGAAAACTACTTTATGTAAAATGTAAGAACACGCTGTGAGAATTCCCTCTGAGCCCATTACGGTAATGACTGGACTCATTTCGAAATAATTGTTGGAGTAGCTCTAGAGTCTAGAGCAGACTGTACTTTTCTTCGATAGATCAATCAATATCTTCGTTTCTGTTGCTCGTGGAATAGTTTTTCAAAAGATTTTTTTCATCCGCAGCTTATTGTAATAGCATTGGAAAGGTGTTGCAAAATATTTTTATTTACATTAGATTCGCTAGGAAAGCCTGGGATAAAAAATTCCTTAACCAAGTAGAACCATGGAGTCTTGTTTTTATATTTGATGATAAGTCAATGTGAATATGATTCCGGTATCAATTAAATCAATATGATTGATACAAACTTGCATGGTTAGTTTCTTATATAATGTTTATCGCCAAGTTAACGTGGCACCTGACTTTTGACATGGTAATAGCTACTCCAACGGAGACACTAAAGTTATTCTGTCTTCCATTAATCCAGAAGATACTGATTGCTATGCTAATGCTTGGCGTAATAGGTCTTATTTCCGTAGTGAGCTGTTTGCCGCAAAATTAGAAGAAGAAAAATCATTTAAATACGTCTGAGTAATATTAGACTTAGACACAATTTTATTTAAGAACACACACCACACAATACACATACAAAAAAATCTATCAAACTAAATTCAGAATGTAAAATTGGATACTAATATTATACAAAACTAACACACGAAAAACAAAATACAAACCTAATTTTAAAAAATATTTACAACTTATAAACAAAATATTGAAGCTATATAACATAAATTACTATTTATGATGTGCAGTGTATTAAAAATAACCATTGGTTTGGTAACGAAATTAAAACATAAAAAATTGTTCTAAATTTTTGTCGCTTTGACACTGCAGAACGGAGCTCAAAAAGCTGTACGATCCAGCGCATAGTTTGGAACTAACCTTTTGCAAATATATTCATAGCACTTTCGATTGGTCGGTTAAAAAACACGTATAAAATACGTCCACTTTTGCAGCTGAAAACGCTTAAACAAATATATTTGTCGTCGGTCAAATCCAATCTACAATCTATGTATATCGCTCCGGGATAGTTTAGGACATAACTATTTTTCTATAGTTTTTTTGTGTGTATGATGTGGGTTTGCATTTGAATTTCATCTCACCCACGGTAAGTGACGATAAAGGCGTTGGATTGTAAGCGTGCGCACCCATAAGCCTGAAGCTAATGAGGCGCTGGCAAAACACTGCTGTTTGGCCTCAGACTCAGGTAACATGGTGGTAGCTAGCTAGGCGGACATAGAAAATGCCCTACCACCAACCAAACTGAGTACCAATAGGTCAACTGGGAATCGAATCTGGGACCTCTGGATTGAGAGACATGATACGAGTAAATAGGGTTATTTTATACTATTCTAAAATAATACAGGGCTATGAAAAATAACTCGTGCACTGGAGGATACCCGTACTTCTTCCGTTCCGTACGAACGGAACTTCAAACCACCCCAAAAATATCCTAAAAGTCAAAGAAATCTATAAAAATTATCACAACATAATTTTGTCGTTTATATGTTCTATTTTAAGAATGTGCAAACGAAGCCAAAATTTAAGTCTATAGAATAGATAAACCACACAACATACGCGAGTCATTTCTATAAGGGTTTAGCTTTTTCATCGGACGTGCCTTAAAACTAGGCGGATCTTCTATTAGACCAAGCCTATCATATAACGCAAATATAGACGTCTTATGCCTTAATCTCCATGGTTGGAACGCGTGGGTTGATATTCGCAGTAAAAAGTCAAACGCTCTATATACTCGTGCTGTATACGAGTACGTTTTTCATTTAAGTTATTTCTTCTTCCTCGCCTCATATCCCATGTCTTTCGGAGTCATGCCTAAGTTCTTATATTGTCTTAGTATAGCAGATGTAAAATATCATTTTCTTGACGAAGTGGTTAATTTCAACATATCAGCGCAAGCATTTTCGTCATGTTTGAATATTGTTGCAAATTTGAATGTTCCCTTTTTCTACTAGTAGCCTTTTTAAGCCACTGTAAACCTGGATCCTACCTCATAGATTGTCTAAATTATCCTTTTTTCAGGTTTTCCTTAATATTTATACTTCGATACTTCATACATTCACTTGGCAGAAGAATTGGTGATACAGTAAACGTCTCGGGGTGAAATCAATACTATTTATTACTATAGTTTTATGTGACGTGGGTGCCGGGTATACAATAGGACCGTCCTAAATCATCCCTTGGGCTTTACAAAACGACTAAACGAAAAACTATTCAGGGTTTTTTTAATACATCAGGTAGGCTTCCGTTAGATCACAATCTCATCTGGTGTTATGCGACGATGTGGTCTAGGATGGTTCACGATTTCCTCATCATCAACAACCTATATATGTAATGTACCCACTGCAGGGGCTCAGGCAGGCAAGCCCAGTGCGGATTGGCGGACTTCACATGCCTGTTCAAGACATGCAGGTTTCCTCACGGTGTTTTCCTTAATGCACTGAATTGAAAAACAACTCATAGGTACATGGCTGTATTCGAACCCAGAACCCTCAAATTGAGAGGCCGCACCTTATCCAATGCGCCACCGACGTAGTTGCCTAGCTTATTCACCATGACCTTGAATAAATCCAGGTTGCAGCACTCAGAGCCCACAGAAACCAGCAGAGAATTTCACTTCTTAGTTGTTCGCATAAAAATGAAGAAGCGAAGCGCTTCGTGCGAAATAGTGGAATGTCAAATAAGTACACGTGGAACGGAAAATATTGTCAGTATCATATACCTATCTAAAATCAAATCAAGCGAAGTAATCATGAAAGTCAGGCTTGGCTATATAAGAGGGATTTTCATGTAATCGAACTTATACAGCCAGCGATGATTATATGAATAGTAAAAATATTTTATTTGTCAACAGGAGAACACCCGGCGGCGATGCAACATGGAAACGCAAATACGGCATCCCCCTGCGCTTTGTCGGTTAATCTTGTCATCTCGCTCTATTGCACCATAGCGAGCTTATACTCAAACACGGTCGACGGGTTCAGATGAAAGTTACATAATCCATAGAAAACATTATTAAACTTATTGTGAAATAGGTATATTTGGTTAGTACTAAGTTTCTGTTTATACGAATAGTTTAAATGTATAATTGTAAATTTAGGATTTATTATACTTTCGATTGGTATTATAATACGGGATTTTTGTTTTTATTCATTATTGGCCTTTTATCTCACTGCCTCCTTCATATTCCACCAGTTTTATATCTCAATAGTATTTATTCTTCGGCCGTGTAGAACAAATCCATTTCATCCCAACATCTCTTTCAAAAAGTAAATATTTGTATTTATTTATTTTCATATAAATGGAAACATGATATGCTAAGTTTTAGTGTTATCTAAGGTTTAGTTGATAAAATGTACCGTTACTTTGTTTTTCAGATACTTCCCAAAAATAGACGATTTCTATTCCTGTTGTATACGAGTAGAAAAATCTCTGTGAAACGTAACTTCATAGCAATTCTGAAGAAAACGATATTTTCATTTATTTGTTAATTGAAATTCTTGTGAGTGATAATATTATAAATAAAATTATACTAAAATAAAAATAAATACACGCAAATGTCTGAGTCACATTTTTAATAATTCTTTTCACATGAGGTTATAAATGTCTTTATCTATTAATAAATACTTTTTTTGTATTTAACATTTGTGGATAGTAACACCTATCACCATCTAGTTGAATTTAGCTGCATAACAGTAATTCTGATTCAACATGAGATGTACGTTATTGAAATTTATTTACCGTGATGACTATTAATAGAGGAAAAGAGACGCAAGATATTTGGCCTGCGCTTTGTACACTACATAAAAAATTAGGGATTAAAAATGGCAATAAAACACTTCTATTTTGATAATGACGTTGTAATTATTGAAGATTAAGTCCAGGCTTGGGCTCCTAACATTCGCGGAAAATCTCTTTTTGTATTAAACTATTTTGTTTCAATTCGATTTAAACTTTTCATGTAAACCAATTACAATAAAAATGAGCACAAGTCGTAGTAGGCGTTTCTCGTAAAATTCAAATGCAAGAATTTAAACTTTAAAGCTATTTGAAATGTTGAATTAAGATATTTCAAAACTTTTGTAAATGTCAACTGTTTTGTGTAATATGGGCCTCAAATTATTTTTGAATTGTAAATATGTATTAGCATAATTGTAGACAAAATTACGTTACCTTTACTTAACACAATTATTTTGGTCTAATTGTGATAATATGACAGTCATTTGAACAAACTGTAGTGCGATCATCAGAGAAATATGTTTAAAAAATGTACTCATTTCGAATGCACACAAGAACTCATGTAAATATGTAAAGAAACGAAGTTATCATTTTTCATCCGATGATATACTAGGGACGTAAAAATGAAGAAGAAGAAAAGTTTTTATTAACAAAAATACACACAAAATTATTATTTTAAATTTTTTGATAAGTATAATTTTCATTTCAGTACTTTCGAGCAAATAACGTTTCAGACTAATTGAAATATTCGTATTGGTGATTACAACGCGCGAACGAATAGTGTCTCCGTTTCAGCTTGGGCAAATTTCTGGACAGCGGATTTTCAGCTGTTCTCCTTTTCAGGTCACATTTCTTAACCGATTATCCTGAAATTTTTTGATTCAGTTTTTCGAAATTTTTTAAAATAGCGGAGACTTTGGGGCTGCGGAGGACATATTTCAGCATTGATATATATGTCATATTTCAGCAATTTTAAAAAGTGTTTAAAATAGTCACAAAACTATTTCACTTTATTAAGACGTAAAAAACCTAAATCGGGGAGTAGAAAATTGCTAACGACACTGAAAGTTATTTGTGATGACGTCATCCCTTAGCTTCTCCGCTATCTCGTCAATAACAATGACGTAAGCATGATAACACACAGAACACCTACTTCCAACTGATACTGAATCAAAGAGTCAAGCTTTCATTGAATTTCTAAATTTGCAGTTTGGGATCTTAGTCGAATTACATCAAAGCTATTTCCCTTTTAACATGGCATTTTTTCGAGAGTTTTTTAAAATAGTTTTAAAAATGTTTTACTACTTCCAGATTAAATAATTGAAAACTTTGAAACGATACGTGCTAAATTTAATTTAAATGTTAATTCAAACACTTAATGGTGGTCGGACACGTCTAAATATTATGTATTACATAATTGTAAATTAGCTATTTATTCAACTCACCTCAGACATCTGAATAGCACCAAACGAATCTTTATTTATAAAAATAGTTAATTTAATAGTTGAAAATTTTAAAATAATTTATAAAATATATCATTTATAAAAACTGTAACATAAAATGTAAATAAGTAAAATTAAAATATTGTAAATATAATATTTTAAAATGTAACGTTACGGATCAATTACACACATTTTATTGTCTTAATTTAAAATGTTTATTATGTTTCTAGATGAAATTGTAATGAGATTTATATAAAGGTAAACACGAGTTAAAATGGTTTGTTTTTGACATCGATATGTTTATATTAGAGAGACTACACAGAAGTTATACTAAAACTATAGTCTAAGGCAAATTTTGACAAATAAAGAATAGCAACACTGAACACGACTTTTATTTGTTGTTCGAAAACATTAAAAATTATGTGTCACATGTGATACACATATAAATTTTATCGAAATTGATTGATAAGCTCTTTGAGAAAAAAAAAGAGATGTGTGTAAAATATACCAATTCGCACTGGTCCCGCGTGGTATACTATGGCTCATACACTCGCTGTAGGTGAGTAGGCCTGAGACCCTGCAGTGGGGACATATATAGGCTGTTGATGATGATAATGATCAAGCAAACAACGTAAAAAAGCGGCTAAGTGCGAGTCGGACTCGCCCATGAAGGGCTCTGTAGAAGCAAGTCACATAATATAAAAGTTCTTGCAGTTCATTTTTTCTTCTATTTTTGTGTGAAAATCTTAATGCGGTTTACAGAATACATCTACTTACCAAGTTTCAACAGCATAGTTCTTATAGTTTCGGGAAAAAGTGGTTGTGACATACGGACGGACAGACAGACAGACATGACGAATCCGGGTTCAGTTTTTTGCCATTTGGCTACGCAACCCTAAAACACCTTGATTGTATGGAGGTCCCCTTTACTTCTCAAATATATTTTTATTTGACATAGTAATACTCTACGGAAAAATACATTTGATAGGTTCAAAATATACAACCATGTCACAGTCAGATGTACAGCATAGTAATCCGGATATGAAACCCTATGCCACTACTATAAAGCAATAAATGCAGTACTACAGAAACTATCCAGTAAATAAAGTAAAGAAACAAATAAATAGGCACATAAGAGGTAAGTACTCTGTTTTCATATCCAAAACTGGTTTTATAGGCCTCTGTACTTATGGTAATAAAGTTGTAAGAAGAGATTTATATTCGAAAGATAGTAGCAAGGCGCTATAAACCGGTGTAATTCACATAAAACCAACTTCTATCTCTTTCGTATTTATGCTATTTGTTTGATAAGAGACACAGGTTTGTGGGATCTCTTCATATCAAATACTGTACAGAACAAAAGGTCGATGAACGCATTACGTTTCGTTCAAGAAGACACCCAGAAAAACTTTTCTAACTAAAATGCGCCCATAGAGCTTCGTGGAGTCAAACTGTTTAAGTTAAATTAGTAGTTTATGAAACTGGTACATAATACGAGTTAATAAAACACGAATAGAACGCCTAACCTTAACGTACTAGAATATCAGGTGAGTCAAATTTTACTTAACATCTCTTTTTTAGGGTTCAGAACCCAAAGGGTAATCAACGAGACCCTATTACCAAGACTCCGCAGTCCGTCCGTCCGTCTGTCACCAGGCTGTATCTCATGAAATGTGATAGACAGTTGAAATTTGCACAGATGATATATTTCTGTTTCTGCTATAACAACAAATATTAAAAAACAGAATAAAATTAATATTTATGCGGGCTCCCATACAACAAACATGATTTTTTGGGAGACGTACGTTTTAACTTTTTAGTAACGCCACCTTGTGGCGAGAATTAGTCTTGCTAATCGACACTAGATGGCGTTAATAAAAGTCGAAATCGAAAATGTTATTTAGGCGCATTCGTTAGGGGATTGCTCAATGCATATTATTTATGGTTTTCTGTATTTTAACATCATATTCTGTACGGAACACTCGGTGCGCGAGTCCAACTCGCACTTGGCTCGTTTTTTTAGGGTCTCATACCTTAAAAGGAAAAAAGAAACCCTTTTCGGATCACTTTGTAGTCTGTATATTTGCCAGTACCCCTTTTCTCAGGATCGGGTGGAGATATCAAGCTGAAATTAACATCGATTACTTAAGTCTGCAGTCCCTTTCAGTGTGAAAAAATGAAGCATCTAGGTCAACGCATTAAAAGATACGACGATCAAAACTTCATTAAATTATTCAAGAAGCAAAGCAAGGTCTTCTCCTAGGTCCTATGTAACTCTCCATTCCAGCTACGTGCGTATCAATGTCGGCTAGTCGTTAAAAATCAGTAAACAGTTAGATAGAGTTACTTACGAATTTGTAATTTAATTGAGTAGTAAATTGATAATGTCAAACCCGCCTTAAAATAAATGATAGTTTCCAATGATTTGAAAGATAAAATTCTTGTTTATAACAAATTGATTTTGTCTCTTTTATAAATAGCTAAGTAAAGTTTATAGCTTGTTAACTTAAGTCTTTAATAGGCTTACTTCAACAACACTAATGATTCTATAACAAAGTCAACTAAAATCTTTATACATTACGAGTAAGTCGATTGGAAGAAGCTCTAAAATATCTAAGCCGGTATATTTTCTGTGCTTGAATTTTACTAACTGCATCCGTAAAACGCTAAAAATCGACACATTTAATGCTTCAAGGACACCTCCGCCTCCGTAATTAATAGCTACAGACGCTTGGAAAAATTGGAGGTCCCGGGTACGAGACCCAGTGGGGGTAGTTATCGGTGCTCGGTTTGGCTACCGCTATGCTACCTGTGTCTTACGCCAAAACGTAGTGCGTAAACTGTTGTTTTCCAGTATTACAGGTAGCCAAGCTAGCACCGCATTAGTTTGATACCTCTGGGTGGGCACGCTTTCGAAACAATGACCTTATTTTCGATTACCATCACGTGAGATGAAGGCCAAGTGAAAACCAAATATACAATTAATACATGAGAAGCTTAGGTTGATTGTAAAAAAAACTTTTTCTTCAAAAATTAGATATATAAATAAATAATAAAATAAAATATAAAAATAAAAAATCCAAATTGAATAAGTTCTCTTTTTCATTAGCATTAAGTTAAATTTCAAAATAAAACCATCAAAAGTTACCTCGCATCCGCCCTGCCAGTCTATTCACGAAATAGCCGTGCATTATTATGCAGCGGGCCATAAAGCAAATTAAAATTAAATAAACAAAAGTTGTATGGCGTGCGGTATGGCGGGCCGCAATTTCAGTTATTGCAACCGTCGCATGCATGATAGATTAGGTTGGCCCAGACGAAATTATAATGCAATACCGCTATTTGTTCATATCTAAAATTTACATGTGTTTTTGCAGGATTGGTCTAATTGGCAATGATAAATGTATACTTAGGATCTGTCGTCTCTTACTTGACTCTAAAATCACACTAATACAATCTGTACGTTTAAATTTATTGACTGACTCAAAGAGCATGAGATAGTTACTCGTACTTGAGATTCGGAATCATTAATGTCATTGGTGTCGATTTTTTTTGTTCTTTATTTACTACAAGCTGTCTCCTTCGTGGGACATTCAGAAGTATGTTGATTGGTGCTATCGCTGGCTCGCTCGGTATGTGACCTGTGTCACATCCTCATTGTTTAAACAGTAGTTATATTTACTGTGATTGGATTAGGTCTTGAGGTATTTTGCGTTTTAACCGTCGCGCTTTGTTGTGATTCTCCATTAGTGACCGAGCCAAAGTATTTGGGTGTTGTTGGATTCGTTCTATAAAGGACTTGGTATGGCGTACGATTTCTTGCTTCACAGTGGGCATTCGTAGGTCACGGTGTAGTAGTTCGTTGGGTACAAACCAGGGATTTTTTATAAATAAATTCCTTTCCTAAATACATGAAAAAGGGTGACAAGTTTTAATGAGCTAAAAATTGAAACTTTGATATATTTGATACTCTACAGAACCATTAAGAAATGATGATTTAACGTTGGTAAAGCTGTGAGAGACTTACTACTACTGACCATCACTAATGCATAACCTTTTGACACCTCAACGTCATAATAAAGAAACAAAGATATCAGATTTCATCAAAGCTTTCAAAGAGATTCTAAAAATAATTTAATTCAAACAGAACACACAAAAAACTCTTTGAATGAAACATCAGATACAGAAGCAACGTACGACCTACGTAAAGAGCGAAATTAAATTAAAAACAACGCTAACACAAAGGCGTGAAAAGGTTAAAGGGCAGACGTAGCCGAGACTGGATTGAACTCAGCAAATATATTATTACTTTGTTTAACAAGACTACGCAGCAATCTTATTTTTCATCACTTGCAGCTATTATTTGATAAGATCATCAAATAATGAAATAAGGTAAATTGGTCGTACTAGATAATATAATCCAAAGTTATTTAGAAGAAGAAAAAACGTAGAATGTAGAATGGTGTATACTCTCCGACATTCTACGTTTATGCAGATTAATTTTATCCTAATTTACTACAAGTTACACTTTGTTTGGTAGATGATCAAATTTGTTTATTTTTTATTTATTTTAATCGTGTGTACTTTTGTGTGTTGTACTCGTTAATAGGTAAAAGTTATGTCTATTTGTCGAATAGTGAAATAAGATACAATGGGTGTGAACGACCAGACTGTTTACTTAATTTTTAAAACAAAAATATTATTTTTATATTATTATTATATTATTATTTTCGTATACTTTCATGGATATTTGCAATCATATACCTAAATAAGCCACAATAATATATATTTAATAAAACTAGTGGTCTCCCATTGGTAGAAATTCGACTGTAATTAATTTTAAAATTTAAAAAAATATATTAGCATTCTGCACTACTCTGTATAAAACTATAAGTGTGGGAAATTTCCGTCTTTTCTTTCATACTTCTCCGTCCGCCCAATTTTCGTAAAAATGGGTACAAAGTTTTTACTTAATTAATATTGTTTATTGAAACTTAATATATGGAAGATGTCGTGCAATTAAACATTGTGATTATTTAGCAATATGCTTACTTTTTGTCACGTTTAGTTACGGATTTTCCGCATCTCGTTATGAATTCTCATACCGTGTTCGAGGTAAACAAACTTCATCTATAGCCTTAATATTAATAGAAACAAAATTCTAACGCGGAAGGTGCGAGTACACTAAACATATGCAGCCGTTATGCTAATTATATCCATGATGGTGATTCACATACATTATCTTGGAGATATAGAAGCGCACATGAAATATGTATGAATTGTGCTTGAGAGGTAATCCATGCTAATGGTTGTAATTGTAGATGCGAGTGAAAGATTGACGACGACGATCATCGTGGAAGTGATGACAGTGATTTTGGTAATATCTAAACACGCGGCAGCGTCTCAAGCCAAGGTCAAGCAAAAGAACTGGCGACTCAGCGCCGTGTGTATATATATTACACGAAACATTTCAAGCGACTTTTGACCCCTGCATAACTCAAAACCTATTCAACAGAAACGTATCAAATTACGTATACTTATTTATATCCCTAAGGATAACTATAATCCCAAATTTCATTAACATAGCGCAAATGGTTACAAATATATGAAGGTCTAAAAGTCGCCAATTTTCTAGATTAAAAACCTAGAGACTTGACTTGGCTAGTTTTTACCTAAAAACAACATTAAAAAGCAATTAGCCAAATAGAAGATGAATTATTAGTGAAAACTGGCAAAGTCAAATCTTTAGCTTAATTTCATCGTAAGTGATATCTAATTAGTACTTGTAAATTATTCTAAATTCAATTTAAAAGGACATATTTTTAATTAACGAAGATTGCCGTTGTTGATAAAGATAAAACAAGAAATAGAGTTGCATTCTTGCTTATTTATAATGGATATTTCGTTCGCTTAAATATTTTTCAGGATTTTCTATAGAACTTGGCGCTCATTTAGATCTCAATACTTTTTTCGGCGAAGTACACAACCAAACACGTTATTTTTGAACTTGGCTGTCATTTTTCACATTTATGTTTTGGTGGGTATATAAATCCATATTCATACTTTGACAGAACACTTTATCGATAAACGAGGAATGTATTATTTGTATTCTAAAGATATTCTGCTTTTCTCCAAAAACATAGACATCCAAAAACATTTTAGATATGTTTATAAGCTACTCTGTTAGTTTACTGTATAATCAAGCGACACAACACGATAATACCAAGTAAATATAAACGTTTGATAATATACTTTTGTAAACCGTTTATAAAAAATCCCTTTATTTTGATACCACATTCGATATAATTTGAGAAAACAAATTGTTAAAGTCGAATGAGTTTCACTGAGCGATAGAAAACCAGTAGTGCTATTCCATAAGAAACATTTTTTTCTCATTTCTCATTACGAAAGTCATTTTCGTTTCATAAAACTTTTCACAAAAAATTTTTACCGATGCGGTACCGACAATCAAGTCCGCGTGATGCTCGATGAGATGTCAAATAGGAAGTAAAATGAGACAGTGGTGGTTCCATGTCCTTACAATCTAAATCGATCTCATCGACTAATGTTTTACTAATAAAATACGACGAAATAATTATTAAAGACTATGAGAATATGTATTTTTCGATCAATTTCACGGTTTCGCGTTTCTAAACTAACGAAAACTATGAAACCTGCAAAATTATTGCAAGGCCGGCTGCACCGAAAATTGTCTTCGCCCACATACATAGAAGATATAAAAAGTCATAATAACAGAAAGTAAACAAAAGTCAATTGGAATTGGATTGCAAAAACGCTTCGATATTACTAAATGCTGAATTAAATTAAATATAAAACAGTATTCAAATGAAGTAGTGGTTTCATCAATAATATATTCATAAAGAATAAGTCGGATGTCCTTGCCCCTTGCCGCAGACTGATGGTACGCTTTTAGATATGTTGGAGACCAAACCAGACTTGGCTAGGGAATTATCCAAGATTGTTACTAGAGTATAGTGTTTTTTGTGTGCTTAACAAGTTCAAGTTCTGCATTTTTCATAGAGATGTCATAGCCAACTTTATCAATTCAATTTTATTAGAATATTTAATTTAAACTAAAACTAGAACATTACTCAGTATATACTTTATTATTACATTACATTTCAGGATACTGAGGATGTACATGATCATTTCTCTACGACAAAAGTCATAAATTTCTTCTTCACATCAGACTATCAAGTTGAAACAGGCACTATTGAGGTACTACTAAAGAATTTGAGATGAGTCGAACGCCGGGGGCCGCAGTTGATCAGTGATTAAGAATTTCCTGAGTGTAATATGTGAAGAGCTAGGACCATATTTTCTCGGAAAATATTTCCAGCAGGCTGCCGAGAGACACATTATGATGTTGCAGATTACGCTGGCCATGGAGAAGCGATGAAGGCTGTACCTGAAACTGTACCCAAACAAATATCTGTTGTATTAAGTTGTTATTTATTATTGACAAATAAATATATATTTTTTTATTTCTTCATTCAATTACCACTGATAGTAAATCAGTTGATTATTTATTATCAGCTGTATACTACTGTACTTGTGTGTCTCTCATTGACCACCACGTCAGAGTTATCCCAACCCCTGATTTGATATAATCACCACGATAGGAAGCGATAAATATGTACTAAATAACTGTGCTATTTGGTCTTTGATATATACAAAACATTTCTTTGAAAAATAAAAAACTTTTGTGTTCTCTTGTTATAAGATACTAACAGTACATATTTCTTAAGTAAAATAAAGTAAAGGACCGCGTTTCAGCACTGACAACACGCACTGATTATAGACTTTTGTCTTTAGACGCTTAGGTATTTTGGACGGGAAGATATGCCGTAGCTTCCCGAAAGCTGCCCAGCCGAGTCGGATTCTTCGGTTGATCTCTTTGTCATATTCATCTACAACTTCGATTGTACTGTTTATATATATAGGTACTTTATTATTATTTGTACTTATATAACCGATATAATAATAATAATAATGTTTTATGCATAAAATATATACATTCGGTAGTCATAAATATCTTTCATTTGTTCAAAAACATTGTATTATTAACTTATATTATTTTGGACAACGCTTGATTGCCTCTACTAGCGTTCAATTCCTTCTTTGAATTCGCCGTAGTTAAGCAAAAATAGAGACGGTTGTCATGACTACCACCGCGTGAGAACTACTGCGTCAGTATTGCGTGGTGAAAACTTTTGACATTTTTACAGGCGTTGACGTTTGAACTACGATTCCATAACGTGTTTTGCCGTCATTTTGATGCTCATCTCGAAAGTCATCGGTGAAAACTAATGTCAAAATACTCGGTTACTCCAACCTTGGTGAAAACCTTGGTGAGAACTTAATGACATATCAATGACTAGTTTTTCTTGATATTTATAAGGTTTGAGTCGTGGTTTGTGTATAAAATTGAAAATAACAGTGCTTCTAATAGTTTTTACATAGTAGGTAGTATAAAATAAAGTGTAAATATTGTGTATATTGTGTATGTATATATTCCGTAAATGAAAACTTTGGTGACAATTTTGTATGAGAAGGCTTTGAAAAGGTTTTAGCTTTAAATTTAATTGTAAATTTAGTGCAAGTCGGATTCTTAATAACAATGTTTTTTTACATAGAATACTGTAAGAGATGGCTCAATCTGCGATGTTACTCGTACTCATGAGTTGGACATTGCCGCTACTTTACAAAAAGCTCAAAGCTTTTAAAGACGCTTGTTTTCTCGGGGTGGAGAATGTACGTCGTCAGAAACTATATAACGTCTCTTTACACTCTATAGGTTACATTGCGCGTGCTAAATTTCATCAAGATCGGCCAAGTCGTGAAAAAGCAACAAACAGAAAAACTTACTATAAGTATTTAAAATATTTGTATCAATATTTGATAACAAGATCCGTTGATTTTTATTACCTGTGTACATGATGGATTTACACTTGGCCTTCATCTCACATGATGGTAAGACGATAAGGTGGTAAGCGTGCGCACTCAGTACATAAGCTAATGAGGCGCTAGTTTGCTCATGTGACGCTAGCTCTGCTACCTTTCATACCGGAACACAACAATGCTGTTTGGCGTTAGACTTAGATAGCAGGCTACCCAGGCGGACAAAAAACAAGTCAGACACCACACTTGGAATCGAATCCGGGACCTCTGGATTGTGAGTCCAAGATATAGACGTTAGGCCACGGAGGAGATTAAAATCTAATATACTAAGTTACGGTTTTGTTGGTATTATTTAATAAGTTTATCCTTTATTTTCAGGGGACTCTGGTTATTCTCAGCGGCAGTATGGTTCACTGTAACAAGATGTTACAATTGTTACACATCATTTAAACGAGTGTTTAACTGTATTCTTTTTTAAACTACCGAGAGCACGTTAGAACGTGGTCCTCAACTCGCGACACTGTATTTGTTACGCGCCTGAAATGGCAGATTGTATAGTAAACGAGCCAAAGGAAGAAGTAACCGTTTTATTTACACATTCCGTAATAAAAGTTTATAAATGCTACTGCAAGAACTACAGTACAGAGACATACACTATTGGGGAACGATAGCAAAAGCCATAGTAGCTCGTCAGGAGCTCGCTAGGACAGAGCGTCAGTTTTTAAACGATCGAGGTCTGGGTTCCATCCTGGCTCATACAGATAAGTTCCAATTTGTTAATTGGAATTTATGTACGAATAAAAAAAATCATTACCATTTGCTTTTCGGTGAAGGAAAACATCGTAAGGAAACCTGCACACTCCTGAGAAGAAATTAAAAGGTGTGTGTGAAATCTACCAATCCACACTGGGCCCGCGTGGTGAACTATGGCTCATACACTCTCTGTAGCCTGAGCTGAGCCTGAGCCCCTGCTGTGGGGACATAACGTTGATGAAAGGAACGATTTAGTTGCATTCGCGTTCATCATTATCAGCTATGTGTCCTTGAGCCGATCTCTTATCTGACTTTAATGTGGATAATGAAAGTAGAAATGCTCACTTTTTAAAGGAATTATTTAACGTAAGAAACAATTACTGTTTCTTGTAACTTGTAACAAGAAATGTAGATTTTTTAAACGAATTTAGAAATGTTATGTATATATCAAAGACCAAATATCACAGTTATTTAGTACGTATGTACCGCTTCCTATCGTGGTGATTATGTCAAATCAGGGGTTGGGATAACTCTGACGTGGTGGTCAATGAGAGCCACTCGAGTACAACAGTGGACAGCTGATAATAAATAAGATCAACTGATTTACTATCAGTGGTCATTGAATGAAGAAATAAAGAAAATATATTTGTCAATAAAGAACAACAACTAATAACAACTTAATAAAACAGATATTTGTTTGGGTACAGTTTCAGGTACAGCCTTCATCGCTTCTCCATGTATATCTCGGCAGCCTGATGGAAACATTTTTCTAGTAGGTTTGGTCTCCTGAAATAGAGAGAAATTAATGAAAAAATGTATTCTGCGTATTTTCATTCTTAATGTTCCAGTTTCGGATGTTCAGTTATCAGCCCGTGTCTCTTCACTGCTGAAGATAGGCCTCTCCCAACGTGCGCCTCTCCTTCCGGTCCTCCGTCGTCTTCATCCACTCGCTTCCCGCTATCCTCTTGAGGTCGACAGACCAGCGGGCTGGAGGCCGTCCCACCCCGCGTCTCCCGGTCCGCGGTCTCCACTCGAGAATCTTTTTGCTCCATCGCTTGTCTGTTCGTCGACAAATGTGGCCTGCCCATTGCTACTTCAGCTTGCTTATTCGAGTAGCTATGTCGGTCACCTTTGTACGTCGGCGGATTTCATCATTCCTGATTTTGTCGCGCAAGGATATTCTAAGCATAGCCCTCTCCATCGCTCGCTGTGCAACTTTGAAGCGGTGAACAAGCCCCAATGTGAGCGTCCGTGTCTCTGCTGCAAAAGTCATGACCGGGAGAACGCATTGGTTATACACCTTGGTCTTAAGGCATTGCGGTATACTGGACTTGAGGATATGGTGTAGTTTTTCAAACGCAGCCCAACCTATCTGGATTCCGCGGTCTGCTCCTTTACTGAAGTTTTGCCTACCAACCTGGACAGACTGGCCGAGATAGACATAGCTCTCCACATATTCCAAAATCGTGCTTTCAACAATGACAGGTGTGGCATCTACGTGTTCATTGTGCATAACCTTTGTCTTGTCCATGTTCATGCGCAGACCCACTCGCTGGGAAGCTTCGTTAGGACTGCACTATTAATACCTTTAAAGGAAATAAATAACCCTTATAAGATCACTCGTTGTCCGTCTGACTCTCTGTCAGACCCTTTTCCCCAGGAACTCATGTAGGCATCAAGTTGAAATTAATATAAAATACTCAAGTCTGATTCCAATAACCGATGGAGAGTATACCGGGAAGCGTGTACTGGGCCGTCCCTCTACTAGATGGGCCGAAGACCTAGTTAAATTTGTGGGGAGTCATTGGATGCAAGTGGCTCAGTACCGGTCAATGTAGCGTACCATGGAGGAGGCCTATGCCCAGCAGTGGACGTTTCTCTCGAGTCTGCAATCTATTAGAGCTGTGAAAAAATTACACTACTAGGTCAACGCAATAAACACATTTTGATGTTTAAGCAGCATTTTTTGACTATTTCTTTTGCCAAGCAAGGGAATCAAAACCTATAGGGTACTTCCCGTTGACCTAGAATCCTATCAAATTTGTCAAGAAGCAAGACCTTACCGCACAAGTATGGTAATTAATCAAACAAGAATGGAAAAAAACATAACAACTTCTAACTGCGACCACCAATCCGTCTGCTAAGGATTGTAATTTAGGCAAATCAACTCACAGGAAGTGTGACATGACGACCTATGAGGGAGGCTCATGTCCAGCTTTTTAAATTAGTGGCAAATTCTTCATATTCTGTACGGAACCTTCGGTGAGCGAGTCAGTCTCATGCATGGACTTGGCTTAAGTTGCGAAAATACAGCCGTTTTAAAAAGTATATCGTAACTTCCAAACGCACAAAAACACAATACTCTGAACCTTGCTGTTCCAATCTTGGAGAACCCTTTAGACAAGTCTGGCTTCGTCTCCAATAAGTCTAAAATCTAGCTGAATCTTTAGCTGAATCGTCCCTGATGATATTCCTTCAATTCTGACATCATTCGACTTATTCTATGCGAATATTATAAAAAATGTCTACTTCATTTTAACATTGTCAAATAATGTTTTTTATTAATTAATATAGAAGTAATTTAGTTAAATATTTAGTAATATAGTATTTAGTGTATAATATCCAAGAATTAGATTCAATTTCTTTTTATGACCACAGATTACTTAGAACACAATTATGTCAGTTTTATATCGTCTATGAATGCGGGCAAAGATAGTTCGCTGTAGAGCCTTGGTATATGATATTTTTGCAGGTTTTATAGATTTTCGTAGTTAAAAACGTTAAACCAACGCGGAACCATAAAAATTGTTCAATAAAATACACATTTCATTATTGTTTACTAGTTATGATGCTGTATTTTGATTCTAAAACCTAAGTCGATGATATAGATTTAGATTGTATGGTCATGGTACATCACTACTCATCTCATATCCTTTCTGACATCTCATTACTCTTCACTCGGACTTGTATTTCGGTATAGCATCGCAAATTTCATTTTATGAAAACTGTTGTGATGCGAAAACTATGACACTTAACATTATAGTTATAGAACGGACAAAGCAAACTAAATTATGATCTCAAACTTATTACCAATTGGTAATAAATGACTCGCTCAGTCTCACGTCACGTCACGCGGCCATACAAGACATTTAACGTACCACTGACTTTCGAGATCAAAGTTTTTATATGAAAAGTTTTCCAATGCCCGCTCTATAACCTATTACTATATTTAAATCTCTCTGTGTGAAAATAACCTTCACATGAAGATTTTGAATGAAGTGTGATAGGTTTACACTCGGCCTTCATCTCACCTGATGGTAAGTGACGATAAGGCCGTTGGATGGTAAGTGTGCGCACCTAGAAGCCTCAACCTAATGAGTAGCTGGCTATGCTACCTTTCATACCGGAACAAAGCTATTAACACTGCTATTTGGCAGCAGACTTAGGTAACATGGACTCAGAAAATGCCCTACTGGGAATCAAACCCGGGACCTCAAGATCGTGAATGGTGGCAACGGAGGTGGATATTTTTTGATTTGCATGTGGCTTAGCGTTTAAATATGTCTTATATACAATTTTTCGAGAGCTTTTATTAGTCTCCTTGGCTAAACAGACATTTTTACTATTAAATCAGACTAAAACCAGTCAATCAAGTTTAAAACACTTACTAAACCAATCAAAACGATATTACATCAAGTTTTCACCAAGAATATTTAATTTAACATAAGATTTCACCGATGACTTTCGAGATTAGTAGCAAAATATCGTAAAACACGGTATGGAATCGCATTTCAAACGTCAACGCCTGTAAAAATGTCAAAGTTTTCACTCATTTGAGTTTTCACAAATGTTTTCACCGACATAGTTTTCACTTGCGTATGGAATCGCAAATTTCATTCTCACCAAGTGAGACATCGATGAGAACCAACTTTTACCTTATAGAATAGCACTACAGTTCAGGTAAAATGACTTTTTAGGTAGTTCGCTGTCACGTCGCTTAGGTTTTATAAATTTGTGTTTCTAAATCTATGACTTGAAGAATGATCTTTCATTGGGTTTTTCTATGACAATGACTAATTCTTTGACACTGTTGTAATCATAAATTTCGAAAGATCAATAAACAAAACGTTCCGACGAGACTATATAAATCGTCATTTTACCTAAACTTTGTTTGGTTTGATAATATATATACGGTTTAAATACATACACAGTATAAATCAAAGTAATCATGAAAATGTTGACGTCTCGATTCTTTACTAGGCGAATTACGTGTGTGAAAGCAGGATAGACTAACAGACGCGTTTATGCTAAATGACACGTTCTGCGAATGTATAGAGCCAAGGCCTGGTCTTTTACACTTGTAATTTTAAAAGGAATCAAATGAAAGTTATTCAGTGACCTTTTTTGTATATTTTGGTGTAGTTTATTTGTACAACAAGTAAATGCGTTCAAAAAGAACTGGAAACCGACGTCAATTGCCCTAACAATCTACTTTTATTAAGGCAAATTTTATAGATACCATTGTCAGAACTAGTCCAAATTGAAATAGCACCACACGAAAAGCACCAGCTTTCAAATAACAAAAGAATCATCCAAATCGGTTTACCCATTCAAAAGTGCTGAGGTAATAAACATTATTATAAAACACATACCCGTCGAATTGAGAACCTCTTCCTGTTTTGAAGTCGGTTGAAATACATAAAACGCACGAAACAGGTAAGACTTGATATTGAAAACAATAATGACGTCAAAAAAATGACATTTGATGCTGTCACTAGTACAAAAATAATTATTTTGTACAATTAAAATAAATTTAAAAATGTAATTCTAGTATTTTTCTATACATACGTATTTAGATTAATACCTGATTTTTCAAATAGTGTACAAGTGCAGGCCGAATTTGAAACACCTATTTTTATGTATTGTGTAGCGTATGTACAAGTGTACAGCGTATCTATTATTTAAATAGATGCGTCAGACTCTTCTGTAAAAAATGTTCGTAGCCAATGCAGAACTCTGAAGAACCGTGTAAACCAGTAAAGGTGATATACTATAGTCTGTAACTCTGAACCGACAGTAAACTGTATACACTGTGCCATAAGATGTATAATAGTTGATAGCTTTGAGAATGGTATCGATTAAATACAACGATAAAATAATGTATTTCCATTTATATAATTAAATTTATAATAATCGAGAAGTGGAATCTCAATTTGCTAACCCAACAAGAAATCCGAAAACGCTCGATTCGCAAATCAAATTACACTCGATTCAGTAAAACAATACTTAACGCTCCAATTCGTTTGTTGTTATTAGCCGACGGTTTGAAGGTATCACAGTTAATCAAACAACAATTAAAATTGGCAATTATGACACCGAAATTAAAAGCACTCGACCCGTCTTCCAGTTGGAAGGGTGCCGCAATAAATATCCTGCAATTTTGAATTGCACACTTATTCAATATGGCGGAATAAATCCGCGGGCCAATATCACAATAGCAGGTACAAAAGCGAGGGTTTTTCAAAAGGCAAAATTACTCCTCACAAATTGGAGAGGTATAAAAGACGTTTTGTCAATATTAAAAAATTTCCCTCCTGCCCTCTTCCATTGGCGCGTATCTTGAGAATCTCACGGAATTAAAAACCTCTTCGCCCTTTCTTATTTATGTATTTCAGGCATTATGGTGTTTTGATGGTCTGTTTGAGATCAATTTCGTTTGTTTAATTTTTCTCAGACGGCTGCCTCTTACTTATTCTGTTATTACAAGTTCCTCTGTTGATTTTGAAGCTTAATTGCGTACGCCAAGTTATATTAAAGGGCGTTGCCTGGTCATAATGTTTGTGTCATGAATTTAGCAATTGATTGACCATGGCCTGTTGGGTCCAGTTACGTGAATTTCTCCCCAGGCTTTCTTGGAAGTTTTTTTACAGCGCCCATGATATACCCATTTTTAGAACTCATCACTCGTTTCTGTAATTTTGACTTGGACTTGGCTTGAAAATGTTTCAGGAGGGCAGGCTTTTTAGGGTTCCGAACATCGAACAAAAAAATTGAAATCCTTTTAATCTCACTGTGGTGTCTGTCTGTCCATCCGTCTGATTATCTCAAAAACTACGAATGGCGAGCTAAAGATTGCAAACCCAGGATAATGAATCTGTAATTTTACCAATATTTTTATTTATGGATTAATTGAATGACAGCAAAATAAGCCATATGTTTATCCCGGTAAGGTTTTTGCCGTTTTTGTAAGTGCCGAACCTAGTAGCTTATTTATGGATTGTCATTTCAAGAGATTACATATGTTGAGTAGATTAAGTTATAATTCCAACTTAAGTAGCTCAAGTAAGGAGTAATTCAAACTTAAGTTACTTGACCAAGCTCCGTTGTGTGTAAATCTGACTACGTTAAGATGATCCATCATTCGAGTCAAATATTTGGAAGCGAGCTTTTACCCAAATTGCGGGTAGTCGGAGAAATAATCTGCGATGAAACCAACGTTTTGGATGTTTAAGGAAATTAGGGTCAGTGTGTAGAATTTAAGTATTTGTAAGGAAAAAATAGGCTAATGATAAGTATTTACAACTTTTTAGGGTTCATAGTCAAACAAGGAACCTTCGTTTCGTTCTGTCCGTCCGGCTTACCTCAGAGACTCGTACTACTAGGAAGCTGTAATTTGGTACGGATATACATAGTAATCACGTCGACAAAGTTGTAGAATAAAATCTTAAAAACTATTTTTGGGGGTTGGTTCCTTCCATACACGTAACTGGGGATGTGTTTTTTTTGCGTCTTCCTCATTGGGGGGAGTGGGGTATCGTTGAATAGTTATTTATGAAACATTTAGGGTCTACGAAAACAACTTTTTTGCGAAACATTTTTAACAGCTTAAAGGAGATATTTTTTGTTCGAGTCGAGCGTCGACCCTCCCTGTATCTGCTCAACTATTGCTTTTAAAAATCTACAAAAATTCACAGTAGTAGTATGTACACTTAACTTTAAAGGAAAATTATCAGGACTAAGGTGGCTTTACAGGTTAGCTAGTAATAGTCGACAATAGACAAACTATAAAATGGAGTGGTTAAAATATAAATTTCGTACAAATTTCATTCAAAATTTTATTTTTTATAAAACTAGTACGGTACCCTTCACAGCAAGTGTCCCGACATGCAAGTGGCTGTTTTTTAACGATAACGATATCTCACAATTTTAAAGTTATTTCAGCGCACCTTGTCGCTTAAATTGCTAAAGCAAGTTTATATTGTCATAAGGATGTGCTAAGTGTGCACTCCTCATGTTATTGTGACGATGAGGTGAAATTTTCCTATTTCCTTTTACAACTATCACGAGGTGATGATTCGTACAAATATAATTAAGCACGTCTTTCTAATTGACCAAAATACTTTGAAACTACATAGACTTTTATTGAAAATCCATTTCAGTTGCTACTGTTTTAACGCCATCAAATTTAAAGCAACGCCAAAGACGAGTATTTTTAAGTATAAAACGAAATTCTCTGAATTAATTAACTGGGGCTTCCAAAAACATCGTCCCATTTAAAATTTTAATGTCTTCATTTCGTATTTTGACATTAAAATGACTTAGAGCGTCGCGCAACGAAATGGGAACTACATTAACAAAATGTAAACGTCGTAACACTGATGGAAATGCTTTGTTACTTAGAGTTTTGGAGGAGATATAATTTGGAGAAACGTTAAATATGAATTCCTAAAGTAATCTAAAATATAAATTTTAATAAAAGTCATGTCCCGTGTCCGTCATTTTACCTGGGCGTTAGATAGTGAATGTACACGTGAACGGTATAAGTGATTAATTAATAATATAAATAAAAATTAATAATATTTTAAAAAAAGAAGCAAATAATTTAACCGACCAAAAATGAGTACACATGTCGGTGCATAAAATTTAAGACAAATCATTTTCTATACACGCAGAAGGCACTAAAAGTCACAAACACGTCGATGCGATGCCTCGATATAAAATCCCAAATTGACAAGCGTCTGTACTTTTTTCGGCTCACTTTGAGCTCCTGTCGGCATTGTTTGGTGAAGCTGCGTGTGCAATGGGTGACATATAACGAAGGCAACACTACATAAGCGACACGTTTTTAATTATCACTCTGTCTTTGTCACTCGCATCACGACCGAGCAGCATTACCGATAGTAACTGTATTCGATTCTCGCTGTTCGAAGTAGACGCACCACGGAACAGTTGCTTTACATGCGGGGGGCCCGCAGTTGAGCCTACGCGAGGAATTTAATGGTCAAAGTCAAAGTATGAATTATTATTAAAAGTAAAATATATAATTAAATTGCGTGGAATGTGCACTATAGGCAAAACTATAGGTGTATTAGTGTACGTATTCGTCTAACCTTTGTTTTGGTGAACAGTATTGCAAAAGATACATTTCATAAAATGGAATATCTATTCGCACACATTACTCACACATACAACACGTCATTTGCTTAAGTTATTCACCTTTACAACTTTAAGTTACACAAAGGGTACGATAATATTTCACAGGTATAAAACTGAATAAAACAAAATGTTGTAATTTTAAATTTCTCAGACACGCGATGTCTTTTCATGTTGTCCCTTTCTGGTACACAGACATGAACATCAGAGTTGTCGCAGCTTACCTCGCCTCCCACCGTAAATCGTTGAATTTTGTTCAGAACAAAAATGATCCAACGTTTCATTTCGTACTGTTTTACGAAACCGCTAATCCTAGACCTGATGCATTGATGTACGCAAAACTTTTAATTAATGTTGCATCATAAATTCCAGCTATTATGAAAACCGCTCAACGTCCTGAACGGTCATGTAAAATAACTAATTAAGAAATCGAACTGCGACATCAAACAAGGTTTTTGTATTATCAAATGCATTTACAAAATCTCGTAAAGACATAAGAAACATCAAACAAATAATGTTTGATGGCTTCGCCTAATTACGACATTAATACCAGTTAGGCATTTGCGATCGAACAGAATTTTGAACCTACTACTTAGGAAAATGTGACCAACCTTGGAAAACGTCTGATCGGGAAATATATAGAGTTGATAGTTGTAACTATTGTTGATGAAAAGGTGTCCGTGTTGCATGGCAATGGATGTAGTAATACATATTAGCTCTACAGAAACTATTTTATTATTTTCTCTGTAATAACCGAATTTATTATTGATTTGACTAATTAGCCGTAACAATGTCATAAAATATTGTGTCATTAACCACAAGATATGAACTCAGCTTGGAACAAAACTCTGGATGATTAAACTGTCAGGGAACACAGAGCCTAGATCGCAAAATTACTAGAATCTGTTTTGAATTTTGGTAAGGGTAAATGCATTAAAATTATTGGGATATTAAAATATTTATTGAAATTTCTGTGCACGTAATAAAGGTGAATTAAAACTGCTCAGGCCATATGATACTTTAATAAGATTACGGCGAAGCAATATGTAAGAGTTGTGATTTTAGCAGCTTATATATTATGTACATATGTATATTTTTACGGGACCATGAAGGAGACCTATGTCCAGCAGTGGACGTTTCCTGGCTGATTATGTATGTTTTTCTATTAATTAATCTCCTAAACCAGTCATCGTATTTTGACATATAACTTATCATTGGTAAGGTTTTGTGTGAAGATATTCGAAATGGACATGGCTTGTGGGACATCTACCAAAAACAATTTCAAGTTCAAAACTATTTTTATGTGATGGATTAAGGAGGTTATATCTCCTCTAGATGTCTCTAGCAAGAATGATAAGGCCATTGCTTTAATATTTTTAATTCCGCGAGCCGGCCTAATAGCCGTGTCAGTTGTCAGCCACGTTTTTTACGTAAACATCGTTAATTCTTCCCCCTAGACCGGCTGCCGGCTTAATTTAATTAGAACCACTCTGCAACGTGCCGGTGTACTGTACACCTATTTGTTACCAGCTGGGATGTTTGTTGGTTTTAGTTGAACGTTGATTTGATACGCTGGTGATCTAGTGGATAATTATATCGTTGGAATGATTGTCCAGAGATTTCCATTCAGTAGAAGTAGCTTATCCACTTGAGTCGTGATAGCTCGGTTGTTGGTTGATTGGTAACTGTAAAAACTTGCAGTGAATTTAACTCATTAGCCCTGTGAATAAAGTGCTATGTGCGTTACGTTGGAATATGTAAACAACTGCTTAGTCCGATTGATTGAGGACCACGCGACCCTTTTTGTTCGTGTGATTCGATACGCGGAATCGTAATATCTAGTGGTCCAACTGTTGAAATTTTGTTTTGATTACATCACACCTCGGTCAGTAGTTTCCCAAATATGAACTCATGTCTATGGTTGAAAGACTGTCATTCTTTTGTTTTTCATTTCGTGTGTACATTTGACCAAATCTATCATGCTATTCGTTTGTTTTGTTCAGGTCCTTTGTTCAAATATAATGGCACTAGCACTGGTCCTGCCCTAAGGCTGGCGATGAGCAAGATAACAAAGAGGACTGAGAAAGGCTGTATTTAGCATTGTAGAGGCACGGGCTGATATTTGCAGTCAATGTGTGGCTACGGTGTGAAACTATATCGTGTTAGGAATTGACTAGAATCTCACATTGACCACGTTTATTGCTAATTAAGTTGACACAATGTTACAATGATAGGTAAAATTACCAGCATCTCTAACGTTAATTTCTATTCAATAAGACTTAATATTTCAATGAAATACAATGACGCCCCAAGAAATGCCTTTTTTGTCAAGTTTTAAATAGTTTGAATGTGGTCCAGAAACAGTCTCAATTTATAAGCGCCGCTAATGTCACTCTGACGTTTGCCAGTTGACATTACTACGTTTTGTAACTTCTAACAATCGGCCGTCATGTTATCGGAAAGAAGGGTTTTATACGATTTAATTACGTCTTATTTTCTTGGAATTTATTGAGTCTTTCCCAACACAACAACGGTCAGTGCTCTCTTAAGAACTATTTTGTCCCACAACTGCAAAGTGAAGTCCCCAGCTGCTCATGTTCTGAGCTTTATGATCCTGCACCACAAATTCCGCACCATTTGATCTTCTTTACTGTCTGTCATTAATTTATACCTATATACAAAACGTCACTATTACTCAACCATTTTGCATTATAAAAGTGCCAAAAGCGTATCCCTGAGCGCCGCTGTCGATGTCGGTAAAGTTCCTCTTTACGGTAAGCGTATTTTCTTCATCTACATTTTATTAACTTCGAACAATCTCCGGAGAAAGTTTCAGAGGCGGTGATTGAATATTTTTTTATTAAAAAGTTCCAAGGGCGCTGCTCATTGTTTTTTTGAATCGCTTTTCGGTAAATAATTTTTTGCGAGGGTTCATTATAATTGATTTTGAATGGAGTTTACTCTGTTATATCATGTGACTCCCGCATAGATCGCCACTAAGAACGAGTTTTTCATAGAATATATTTACTATAAGTACTGTTTATCGCAGGCTCATCGCAGTAAGTTTTCAAATATACAAAGTGGACGCTTCTGGCCTATCTTTGTAAATTTTCCTTCTTTTTACCCGACTGCGCCAGAAGAAGGGTTCTGTTTTTCGAGTGTAAGTAAGTGCGTATGTTTTTAGCACGCTCTGTAGCCTAAACGGCATGATCGATTTTAGCTTGAGAGGTGTCGTTAGATTCTTTTTAACTGTGAGAGTGACACTGGGTATATAGAAATTTAAAAAAAGGCCAGGTTTGTGCGCCAAATTAATATGAGTTCATTTTTTTAAATCAATACCTATTGAGTGAGGTAGCAAAATAAAGGGCTTTATAAATGGTTAACAAAAATATGTACCACGTAAACGAATAAAATATAAATTACTCAGACAAATTATTTAAAAAAATATTCTACAATATTTACAGAAGCACATAAACATGTTCTATCATATAGATTAAACTATTGTTTCCTCAACAATATTACGTTTTAGGGTTTCTTATTTTCATAGGAAACTCTCGGCCCTCGAGTACACTTGGCCAGTATTTTGTTATGTTGAAGTATCTTTTATATAAGCTTTTTCATGTAAGCTGTTGGCTTTGTTGAATGTTGAATATCCTTCCTCGTCTAAGTTCATAACGATACTCTTTTTAGACTATCATAAATTATAACCTAAACTTAAACGTTAGAAAAGCTTAGGTTAACGATCATTGCCTCTGTTTTACCTGAGCTAGACAGTACAGAGATGTATTCAGACGGCCTTTTGAAATGAAATGAAAATCATTTAATCCAGACCATCAGTCCATATTTTTTAAAATTATAATTATGAATGATGACAAATTTCTAAATTAAAATAGTATGCCAAATTTAAAATAGTATGTCAAATTAAATTAGTATGTTATTTAATATTAGTATTTTAACGCTTGACTTTTTGTTACCATTTGTTACATTAGATAAATCGAATTAGATAAAATAATAGTATCAAGAAATATGAAATTCTAATACAAAGTTTGTCTCTTTTCATCAGTTTTTACTTATGTCTTTGCCATAATAGTATTTTGGTCAGGTATACATCCGCACCTGGATATTCTAACAAAATTCAAATTTCACGCTTCCGCCACACCAAGATTTATATTCTAAAACTCAGCCCTGCAGGCTTGGCCTATTGGGGTTGCTATGGCTATAAAACCCCGGATTTTGGGTCCTCAGATTTTTCTGCTTTAACCGGTTTCGTGTACATAATTATTTGTTCACAAAAATGACATTTTTACTTAATAAATAACAATTAAAGAACTTTTGCGACAACGTACGTCGCACTGGTAAACTTTCGCAGTAAAGTACATTGCGGTAATGACCTTCGCAACTAGGTATGATGTAAACCCGGAAAAAGTGGTCAGAGGACGACAACGTGTTCGTAGCTTATTAAAACACATTTGCTAAGTTCCCTTAAACCACTCCAATTTCATTTTTACTACATCCGCACCTGGATTTCCAAACAAAATTAAAATTTCACTCGTCCGCCACGTCTCCATTACTGAGTCACCCCAGAGAACGTTCTAGACATATTAAGCTTTTATTCGACCGTTTTACTATCCATTACGCGGTGCACCGTATGAAACTAAATTGGGCAATGAAACGCCGTGCATTTCATAAAAACTTTAAATTAGCAATGAGCTGAGTTACACTAAAATGGGAAAACCAATTTTAGTGTAACTCATAGCGAATTTTTTAGAGCGACTCCCATCTCGAGGTCGCGTTTGATGCCCAGTGTGGAGGTATCTCTAACTCGGTTTGGATGGTGTTGTTTTTACTAAGTAATTATGAAATAGTAGTTTATTCGTCACAATTTCTCAGGTTTATACTAATGATAAACGGGCTAAAAGACCAGCATATGTTTAAGAGGTATAAAACCTCAAAATTAAATACGAAGAAAATTTAAATTTTAGGATATCTTAATAGCTACTTTAATAAGTACTTAAATTAAGATTTTGTAACATTTAATGACTGGAAGCAACTTTGTTTGAGTTTGTTTGTTTATTTCAAATTAATATAATGAAACTTGGTCAGGTTGGGCCTGGATAAGTGAGAAACTTCCATAGCTGGAACTCATGCTGAGCTCCAGGCACTTTATCACTGAATTACCTCTGTTGTAAAAGCAAACCTCTATATCTGCGATTCATTCTTTTTAAGTTTTCTCTATATTATAATTGAGACAGCTAGTATGTTTCACCTCTTTTACTGAGACCATATTTTAGTGAATACGTTTTGCTAAATTGTCTTCCTTGAATTTATGTATTTAAACAGTTTATTGTACACGGATAATATTTACATAACAGAAAAACAGAAAAATATATACCAAAGGAACAGCTTGTTTCTAAAAGAAATTTCTTACAGCAGTCCTAGGTCAATAGTGAAGAGATGAGGGCAGTTAGGCGTGTAACATATAATAAACGATTACATAAATAACAGATACAAGAAAAATACTAATATATATCAATAATAATAATACGTACTGTATATTCAATAATTATATATTAATAAAATAGGCATTGACTGTAACATAGATAACATCAATGTATTACTTGTCTAACTGGACCGATGATGAAATATTTTTCGCATCTCCATAACTGAAATAACCTCAATTCTCACCTCTATTAATGGAACCGTCTGTAAATGACACAGATATTTATTTATACCTGGATATCAGATACACTGGGTAAGTGGAATACCTCTTCAAGTGATACAAATTTGCGGGTCCAGTATCACTGAACATACTAACAAAAGCAATAGTTTGTATTCCGGGTATGCGTTACAGGATATTTTCCGAATGACACGCAAAATTCATGGGCAAAATACTTATGTGGTGAATTTAACACATGCATCATTGCTTACAATCATCTCCCAAGGGGTTTACAATTAGAAAACGGCATAGATTTTAAGAAAAAAATTACGGACTTCTTGGAAACTGCTTTTATAGTTTTCCTGAATATTTGAATCATAAACATTAATCATTTTAAATATACATTTAATTATAGTTTGACATAAATTAATGAGATGACTTGTGAATTATTTAATGACAAAATTATTAACATTGTACTAATTGAGATGCGATGTAAACTAATTTTTTAACAATTAAATTCTTTATTAGATTTGTTTATAATATTTGCACACCTGTGGACAGGTTCAGTACATCGAACTAATTGAAATTACTATCTAACCCGTGTAAAAAACTATGTACTTGACAAATAATTTCTTTCTTTCGAATATTAGATCAACTGTCAACACAATTCTATTGTCAACCTTGATTCAAATACGCGACCTCACGAGACAGGTGTCCAGTAGGCTGGTCCTCAATTAATCATGCTGACTGTACCGGATTGTTATCGGCGTGAGACGTGATCATTATGCTATCAACTTTACACGGCATTAGGGATAGTGGATGAGACTTTTGCTTTATCCTTATTGTTTCGTTGTTGTAAACATGCTTGCTCATTTAGTATGGAAGTGCCGTAGAATCCCAGAGGATAGATAGCCGCTCCTTCCTATGTATTAACAACATTACCAATGCAGCAAAGCATGTTGATATGAAAAATCATCTAATAGAATTGTCTCTCGTGATGGTCTATGATAAATTTTACTATGCCGCCGTTTCACTGGACTTACACTTGGCCTTGAGTGAAATTTACTACGGAAAAACATCCTTCCCAAGTCTCACGAATATCTGCAGATGTAATTCGATAGTGATCATTGGTGCCTAAGAAACTAGCTATGGTGGCTCAGTTGGGTAGTCGGTCCTTGAACAATCAAGATCAGGGTTCGATACTGGCTAATTTATTATTTGGAATTTATGTACGAATGATAAAATTTATTACCATTGGATTTTCGGTGAAGGAAAACATCGTGAGGAAACCTGCACACTCCTGAGGAAAAATTCAAAGGCGTGTGTGATGGCTACCAATCCGCATTGGGACCGCGTGGTATACTATGGCCCATACACTCTCTGTAGGAGAGTAGGCCTGAGCCCCTGCAGTGGGGATACATATAGGATGTTGATGATGGGAAATTATAGATATTGGTAGCAAAAACATCCGTAAGCCAAAAGGTTGGACTAAGGACTAACAAACATCTTTGTTTGTCCTTAATGAATTGCACCACAAAGTAACGAGGCCTACTAACAGTGCCGGATTTAGAGGTACAGAGGCCTCGGGGCAATAAAGGAGCGGAGGCCCCCTCGCCCCAAATTATTTTGCAAATAAAGTAAACCATTTTTTACTCGACTTTTTCAATAAATAATTTATTGTGAAACCAAGTAGATTCCTTTAACATTGAACAAACACATATAAATATAAACGGAAAAAAGAATTCTCTGAAATTAAATTTTAGGGTTAACGAACGGAACCTTTCGAACTTTTTTCGCCGAAAAATCGTTGATGATTTCGTTGAAATCCAGTTCCAAAAAAATATCAAAGGAAAAGATGTTTACTAGTGTTTACTAGTTGGAATTTGAATCAAAAATTTTCCGGAGTCTCTATTGTGGGGGCCCTCCGTTTGTGGAGGCCCCGGGGCTTCCGCCCCGGTTGCCCTCCCCTAAATCCGGCCCTGCCTACTAATCCCAAACCCTCAATGTAATAAAATCAGTGCTTTTAAATAACCGCATTCGTAGATTCGGTTCAATTTCCAGCAAGGTATTAGCTAGCTGACTAGCTACCACCATGTTATCGAAATAAGTCTACCTCCAAACATCAATATTAATTATAATTGTCATATTGCCTCATATACTTTAGTTTGTTCAGTAGGGCCAAATGCATTAAATAATTTAAAGTTTAAGCAATACCTAGTCGCTAACAGAAGTCTGTAAGAAATATCGTCGTTTTAATCAGTTTATAAACAGCGGTAAACAAAAATACTGAGACATACTGCCACTAACAAAACCTAAAACCAGATAGGAACCCCCAAAATAGAAAGCGTTAATATAATTATGTGATTTGCAAACAATTACACAAAGTTACCACTAATACCACATCTAGAGCATTCCATTATTCTCAGTCAGACGCGTAACTAGAAATCTAACGCCCCTAATGAGATGGTTAACCAAACTCGAATGAATGTAGGTCTAGTAATGACAAATGACACTGGTACTATGTATCTGCGTGGCCTATCGAAATGATTAGGTTAATTTTCGGTTATGTGTATGGGGCATTAATTACAGTGGGTTTGATTTAATTGTTACAGAGATAGCGTGATTAATGGTATAATGTTCACCCAAAGCTAATTGGTTTAGGGAATGTGTCTGCCAATTAGTTTGTTTTGCTTTTGAACAGTTTTTAAATAGTTTGAACGGAATAAATATGGATTTTGGATATAAAAGGCTTCGTTTAAAACTGACCAATTTAGAAGGAAAAAGGTAACTCTTTTGATGATGTAGCTAGCAGGCCAGATGGATAGCCTGCACTAGAAATCTAACCCCAATAGTCGATGGGTTGATTAAAATTAAATTATAATTCTGACTAAAGACAAAAGTCTAATCAGTGCGTATGAGTATTACCAGAGGTGACATACGCAACCGAAACGTGGTCCTTTGCTGTGGGCCGAATGAACAAGCTCAAAGTTACTCAGCGAGCTAACTAGCTATGCTCGGAATAGACGAACTTAGGTCACCAACATAGCTTGACGAGTCTGTCAGATCTGAAGTGGCGACATTATCGAGTGGTGGCCACGAACAGGGAAACGCGTACCGGACCGTCCCCCTACTAGATGGACCGACGAGCTAGTAGAGGTCGCGGGGATTCACTGAATGCAATTGGCCACGGTTTGATCATTGTGGGATACCATAGGGGATGTTCAGCAGTGGCTTATTATGATGGGGTTATAGCATTTGACACATTCGTTTAAGCTTTAAATGCCAATTTTAATGGACACTGAAGTTATCCGTTATCCGGTAGGGATGAAGGTCATAAGCACAACCATTCTTCAAAGAGTATTTATTATAACCAAAATTTTGGACTTTCGAAAAGTTTGATATTTCTGCAACTCAAACGCCTCCAGACTCCATTTGCCGATACCTTTTTGTTCAGTCACCGTAAGCTATCCCTTTACATCTCGCAAATCCAGATATCGAAAAAGGTCTATAGTAAAGCGATTGTATTAAAGAAACTTTTTAGCTAGTAAGATTTGGAGCAGACATAGTAAGGAATACGCAATCCTTTTCATTGAATAGTTGAAGCATGAAATCCTTTTACTACGTCGCAAACAGACTGGGCTATAGGTATTTGTTATAACTTTTCTAGGCCGTCTTCTTATGTGGGTCAAATACCAAAGGATTTAGGTCACAATTGGTCACAGCAAAGTGACGAATCGAAACAGATTTTCAGTGTGACCAATAGCTACAAATGTAAGACGTGACCAATCAGAACTACACGTATATGAATAATCAAAACAAAGTTGTGTTATGACGAATCAGAACTAAATATCGGTATGACCAAATGTGTCCTAAATCCACTGAAAATCTGTTTCGATTCGTCACTTTTTGAAGAGGTGACGAATCTAAACATTTTTTCAGTGTGACCAATAGCTCAACAAACTTAGGACGTGAATCAGAACTAAATTTATATATGAAGAATCAAAACAAAATTGTGTTATGAAGAATCGGAACAAATTAATCGGTATGCCCTATATCCATCACAAACATTAGAATATCCAGGCGCCTTGTTCTACTTACGATCATGTGAAGGAACTTTGTCGTACACTTTTATTTTTTATAGACAAGGTACACACAAACAAAAGTAAATATTTAGTTACTCGTAAGTCAATATGCAGCGCAGGTATAGTCCGATCGCTTAGATAGTGTCGGTATCAGTAGTTAGTGTAACAAAAAACTAGTATCAAATAAGATACACAATTGATATTACGCAAAAATAATTTAATGTTACAAAAAATGGGTGAAATGACGGGGCATAAAATTAAACACAAAACATTTTATGTACTAGCAGCACAGTCACTCGCTGCAATGCCTCGATATAAAATACCAAATTAACCCAAAAAAGGTGTACACCACAGTCGGCCTTCTTTAATATCGCGTCGGCTAGCTTGAGGAGGCGGTTTTTTTTTCAAAGGCGACACTATCTAATCGAATGAATACTATTACAATATAGTGCGGCTTACCTACTTCTGGAGTGCATTTAATCTGGCATGTTTGCAGAGGTTTGCACAGGTCGGCTTCCTGCAATCACGCACAGGACAACGACTTCGAGGGATCGAGCATTCGGGAAAGCGTAATTCTACTTAGTAACTGCATGAATTGGCCTTATTGTCATCGTAATGTTTATATCTTAAATTTATCAGGTAACTCGTCTTCAATACATTCAATGCATGGGACATGTAGTTTTGACGATGGAACTGGGACCAGGGGCAGGGAATGGTAATTAAAATGAGTAAACTGTTTAAAAAGTAATTTCAAAGGAAATATTTAATTTTGACAGCATGTCGTATGCGTTATCTAAAAGGTTTCTGCAACTCTATCTCCATTGCGCCTATTTTCCGTGATTTGACAGCATTTACATAAAACCACAATGACGTTTTTTACGAGAAGAGAAAAAAAAACTTTTTCTAAAAACAAAAGAATGTACATGAAGTGGCCAGCGAGCAAGAAGACCAAACCTCATCTGTAACATGTAGACTTTGCTCCATCAATACATTACATAGCGCACCTAATTGGATTTCTGACAGAATTTGATTACGAGTAGAATCAACAGCGAGACACACCCAGAGGCAGCCCCGGTGAGGTACAAACAATATGGGTGACAAATTGTGGTAGGCCTACAGAGACGGGTTTAAGGAGTAAGGAGGCTCTTGCTTGGATTGAATGACAACAATCGTCGGGTGGACTAAACGGTAAGGGATAGGTTCAGAACCGATTTAAAATAATCTCTCGTTATTTTGTCATTAAATACACTTTCATCCTATCTCTAATGGGTCCACTCCATCCGGCCGTCCCAAAAAAGTGATGGTGGTGAAAGTTCTGCAGGGCATTTTAATATCCACCCCTGAGCCGAGTACGAAGGCCTGAACCGACTCTCTAGACCCGAATCAGCGATGACGTTACTACCTACATCTCGCCATAAGATGGTCAGTTGCAGGCTTATTTTATACGTTCGATTAGGCCAACGATAACGAATCAACCGCAAAGCGTCTACAAACTGTAAAGCTCTCTCAATTCCCAGGTACCATATAAAGCCTACGCACGTTGCCATAAACTGTCCAGGGGAACGTGAGCCAATAACTTCCTTGTTTTGAATGGCCTCGTACTAGGGACATCGTAAAAACTCAAGAACACTGACGGTGTAACACTTGAGATTGAGTGAACGTGGACGGAGTTTGTGCGAGATCTTATCTTTAGAATGTATTAAAACTTCATGGGGAACGCTGGAAGATAAAAAGTTTATTTTATGCCACTCCCAAAACAAGCTTTTCTTTGTTCACGCTGACATTTCTCAATAATTTTGTAATTCGCTGTTTCATAATATATGTAAAAGAATGGCCTTATATGTAGTTTCTGGACACTTACTACAAGATCCAACCGATCGAAAACGTTTAAAATTCCAATTTCTACACGACGAAATAACCGCAGGGCGGATAGACAGGGGAAGAATGGAATAGACTTCTCAAAAACCGGTGACTATATGTGAAGCTCACGTCCAAATAACTCTTATCCATCATTTTGATGATCAAAATGGCAACGATGAGCAATAGGGAACGTACAAACGTTTTAATAAAACAACGTTGATTCCGTCATTCCGTTTGGTTTCAGTAAATGAGGTCGGTCCGTTTCGGTCGACCGTACCAAATTCGATTAGGATTGGTTTTGTTTGTCGCCTAAATAAACTGGGGAATATCGAAGCGTACAATTGCAAATACTTAGTTGGGAATGTTTCCGATTCAAAATCCACTGACGCGTAATTTTGGGAGTCAAAGTAAGATCAATGCTCGAAAATATCAATGGATTTGAACTTTAGACGAATGTCTGAATCGTTGATGCTTCGAATATTACTAAATCGTTCGCCCGGTTTAGTTTCGTTGTCCTAAATTCAATGAAGTATAATATTTAAAATTGCGCTCTTTATTTTTATTTACCGAAAGAGAGCTCATACTACTAAGGCTCCGCTGTCCGTCCGCCTGTCACAGGACTATATCATTGTAAGTAGACTCAAAAATCTGGTCATTGTATCTCTACGCTATGACGTAAAGGAAATACAAACATTTTAAATTAGTATAGATTCCGTTAGTATGAAGTATGATGAGTGATGATTTTCTCTGTACGTTTGAAGGTAGTTTACACGTAATAACGTATGTAACAATTCATTTATGTTATTGAAAGACATTTCTAGAGACATATGGTAACTTACATATAAATGAAAAATATGTTCCACCATATTATGTTTCTAATTACGGAGAATTAAATTTCACTGAAAAAAAATTAGGCAAAATTTCTTTACCTCAATATTTTATAATAAAATGGCTGGCTAGTAATGATTTCAAATTAGAACTTTAGATTGTTATATTGCAAAATGAGTATCATTAACTTACAACTTCATAGTGAATCACAATTTACACTTTTACGCACTAGTCTTGATTATTGTTCAAAACGCCATCTAGGGAGCATCAGTTGCGTAACGGATTTTGTAACTGCAATAAAGCTCATCGATAATATTTATTATATACCAGTCATATCCAGACAATGTAATCCGATCCCCTATTTTTAGGTTATTTTACTTGTTACCACAAGAAATTTTGTATGGATACTTAAATTTTTAGGGTTCCCTACCTCAAAAGGAAAAAAGGAACCCTTATAGGATCACTTTGTTGTCAGTCCGTCTGTCTGTCAAGAACCTTTTGCTCAAGAGAGCGTGGAGATATCAAGTTAAAATTAATATCGAATACTCAAGTCTGCTGTCCCTTGGATCTGTGAATATCATATTTACAGGTCAACGCAATTAGGCTCTATTTAGACCATTTCCATACAAAATGCAAGGAAACCAAAACCTATTGGGTACATCCCGTTGACCTAGAATTGCCTAACAGCACAACCATAGGAATAAATCTGAAAATCAGCATTTTTAATTATAACACCGTAACAAAAGCTTATTTATATTTACAAATTTAACTTTGGTATGTAATTTAGCTGCAAAATTAAGTTGGTTTTTTAATCAGAATTACATTTTATTTATGATTTTCAGTATGTAAATTCTTCATATTCTGTACGGAGCCCTCGGTGCGTGATTCCTACTCACACTTGACCGGCTTTTTACCATTCTGAGAGAATTCCCGTTAATGCTTGGTGTACAAAGCTACGAGAACAATCCTAGTTTTATTTTCTACTTAATGTTTTGTCCGACCGCGTGTTTGTATTTGCAACTAACCCAGCTTTGAGCTTACTCCAGAGATGAATCTAGGAAGAGGTGTGGCCTGATTCTGATTTAATTACAGATAAATTCCCTGATGATTCTCATTGATGGCAAATGACGATAATAGTAGGGTAAAGGTGATATGATCTTGACTTAATATAATGTTAAAGTGCTAATATAGAATAAAACTAATAAATTGAACCTGAAACCTGAAACAAATAATGCAAGTATTTTATCACAAAAATATTTGAATTAATTAAATCCCTTGAAAGTATGACCACATAAACTTTTCATATATTCTCAATTAACCACCCCCTTTTTTTCATGGCTATGTCTTTTTTACATGTGTAGTGATATCTGAGACGTTCATATCTTCAGATAGTTTGTTCTGATCATCACTGTTGATTTTGCATAAACAGTAGATGTGCTGGAAGGAGTTCGGGAAAAATGTATTGGGTCTGAATGCATCCCTGCTTAGAGGAAACAAAACGAGAATCAATAGGAACATGTTTGAAGCCACTCTGAGACCTGAGAGCGGAATCCCTCGACGTAATCCAACCCACAACAACTTGGGCCGATGTTAGCATACGTTTATTTTTCGAAAGGCAAAGATGGTCAAGTATTACTTACTCGTATAGGCTTACTGTTCCGTAGTAGCTTGGGTTTAATAATGCTGTATTGAACCTTTTTTCAGAAATGATTAGAAACATTTTACGCCAAATATTATGTCATCAAATCAAATGTGGATTCACTTGACATATATTTACTGGGTAACTTTAAACTGTAGTTGCCTGATATATTTACGAAACAAGTAAATACGTTCAAAAGAAATGGAAACCGATTGCAACTGCCCTAACAGTCTACTTTTATTAAGGTAAAGTTAAGATTTAAATCGTTTTCTGGAAACCATTGTCAGAACTGGATCAAATTGAAATGATGGGACCACACGGGAGTTCTGAGGTAACTAACATAAAAAACATACCCGTCGAATCAAGAACCTCCTCCTTGAAGTCAGTTAATAAAGCTTAATGAAAATAGTTTAACTGTAAAACATATCCTATAAAAATTCTCAAACCGCTTGCATCTAGCGACGAGCAACGCATAAAATCATGGAAAGGTTAAGCCAACAATCATCTGGGATTTTCTGCTCCTATAAATGACTATAGATAATCAATTCCATAGCCATTTATAGGGGCAGAAAATGCGACCAAAGAATTGCATAAATCTACTGATACATTTTTCCCATGTTATGTCTACATGACAAAATACCTACGTGTTTCCATAAGAAGATTAATCAATACACCGTAAAAAAGTTTCGTTGAATAACAGGTAAAAGATATTGGTTATATACCAAAATTTGTATTTGTAAAGCTACGACGGATAACGTGACACCCACGGGATACCAAAGAGGGTTCTAAAACCAAATCCGGGATCACGCAGAAATTTACCAGAATACAAAACATTAATTCTTTCGGTCATGAGATTAAGGACCAAGTGTCAGGAGGTGCACCACTTTACTGTTCGCACATAAGACTTTCTGTTCCCTTGTTTGGTGCACAACAATGTCCTCCATTATTTCGCTCCAGTTTAGAAACTCGTACTTAACCATGGAACCCTAAAGGGATGGTAGGTAGCCACTTGCACTTAATCTACATAATAAGGTAGGAACGCGTCTCGAGAATGATAAATTGGCTGTGTTTTATTCATAGAACGTTAGTGTGGGCTTTCCCTCTTTGGTGGAGCGTAAATGTGGGGATATAAAGGTTCTCACAGGATTTTCTTGATCTAGTCTTTATGAATTCGAAAATATCTGGACTGGACGAAAAATGGTAAAAGGGAATTATTAAGAAACGTCGGCCTTATATCTGTTTGCATAGCACGTTATGATTTTTATCCATCACCGCCTGAGATCCATATGTCCACTGCTTGGCCAAAGACTTGTCTCATGTCCGTACCACCTCACAGAACAATCATTCCCCCAAAAATCAAAAATATTTAATGACCAAAACAATTTGACAATATTATGGTGTAGACATACGTCTGTCATGGGGGAGCCGTGTGCGACAGTTGTAGGTTCTCTTTCTTTACATATGTTTGTTTTGTACAATATATAATTTTCAGAATGGTGACCTGAGTAAGAACTTTTTTATACTATCAGGTAGACAACCTGGACGAATCTCCAGAATATGAGTCCAACTAGACAAATTACAGAGGCGGTGGCAAAAATACTGTTTTTAATTATTGGAACAATAAGAGTTATGTAATTTATCAAATAAGGTACTTTGATTAATAAGTATAACCGGCTGCTTGTGAACCTTTATGTGTCATTTATGTAAAATGCAATTTTACTCCTATCAAAAATGACAACAGCATTTTAACTGATAATTCGATATATAATGATGTATTATCAGCTTTCCCAAATAAATCACGTCTTTATGCCTTTTAACTTCGAGTTATATTAACAACTTGTAAAAATGTACGAGAGTGAATATTATTTTCAACTGAAGACACAATAAAACTACTATTTTTATCCAACAATTCTAAGTCTACAAATCTACCGTTATAATACAAATTCTTTGGAAACCTATTCGTGTCCCAGCTGCTTCTATTAAAGGGCATTCGTGGAGCAAAAACTGGCTAGTGTTGCTCGAGACAGGTGAAATAGTGCGAAAAATTGCTCGCCCTTCCGACGACTACAGTTTCTTAGAGGGATAATGGAGGCGTGTGACGAAAATATCCGGCGCTTATAGTTTTATCTGAGTACGGAGATATTTTTAGGTACTCCATGAACCTAAACCGAGATTTAGGAGTGTCTAAATTATTAAGCTTTGTCAAATTAGGCGGAGCAAAATTTGGAGATTCGATTTCTGTGCGATGGTAGCAAAAGTCAGAGCAAAGCAACGTTTTTGGTGGTTTGTATTATAAAACTACGTGCCTCTTCCTTGGACTGCAACGCCATTGTCTATATAAGCTCGGATAGCCGGTGGAATAGAGACCTCCTGAAGATGTCTGTGATTTAGAAGGTATTTGATGCCCGTTTTGTTGAATTAACTCTATGTGACCCTATTCCTGAAGTGATGCTATTTACATATTACCCCTTTTTTACGATAGTATCCCAGTTTATTTTTTCTTTAAAATATTTACAGAAACAAAAATAATTATGAACAACAAGCCATCAGGAACTGGGGTAAAATATATGCATTGCTTAGAATTATGAGCTATTAAAAGTTTTGTATTTTGGATCGCGATATACGTGGATTTCAAAAATCATCCCTGGGAAATAAGTAGTAGCATATACACTTTTAAATACCCTAGAAAGCATTCTTGCAAAATTACAACAACAACAAAATTTTAGTTATTGCTGTACCAACAATATTTACCACGCGTACCAAACAAGTTCTCCGAAATCTATATCACAGCCAGTCAGCTATTCAAACGTCAGCGATTACAAAACTAGTTATGGTTTGAGTCAGTGGTCTCTCCAATCGAATCCTTGTCTTTGTTCGACACAAATATTTGTTGTGCAGAATTTCTATTAGCTTCCGACTTCGTTTGTTATTCTAAGAGCCGGAAGCGTTTACTTTACTGTCTGCAGTCACGAATATCGTGGAATAATAATATCACGTCACTTCGATACGTTGGATTGAAGAATAATAGAGCTGGTACGTCATCAACCGCGATACTAGTTCCGCATAAGATTTACGGAGTTCCGCATAACTAAGTGAATTAACAGAAATCACTAGGGGGTAACCATTCATGGGGTGGGCAGCAACATCTGACTAGGTAACACCAACTTTTATACAAAGGTTGATGCTGCTACTCTTCCTCTGAGACTTTGCTCGGTAAGAAAAGGATATGACCTTGATACTTTCGTAGAATGGGAGACACATGGAAGACATAAATTTCGCACATCCAAGAATCTTAAAGACTTTCCACATCCAACTCATGTGAAGGCCGAAAGTCAGGTAATTGCCACTTTCAATGCAAAAACGGGTCCCCGACTTGAATTTTAAGTGAGAGAGCCTAAGTGTGAAGTAATACCAATTTTTACGAGCGAAACCCTCTGAATGTCAAATGAGGCCGTAAACCCAAAGAGTTGAGTTTTTATGTCAGTTCCAGCTTACTTGGGGGACTTCGAAAGGGTTAATTGCTGAGTGATTATTTCTTTGGCCCGTGTTTGCTGAAGCGATTTGTAGGAACATGTTAATTAAAAGATTTGCTCGGCCGGGTAAAAGGGGAGAGAGTTGAAACTTTTTTGCGTGAGTTCGTAGTAGCATGTTCTTTGATTAAATTGTTAAGATCTTTATTGACTTACAAAACGTTTTTCTATTTCCGCTTGGATGATATTCCTCCGTCCCTTACATGTTAAGACAAAGACGATTTGAAGTTGTTTTTAGGGTTCCGTACCACAAAAGAAAAAATGAACCAAGATTTATAATATAGGATCACTTGGTTGTCCTTAGGTCAGTCAAAATCATTTTTCTAAGAAACGCGTGTATCAAATTGAAATTAACATAATTAATATTTTTTTAATTAAGATTTTTAGTATGTTTATTATTAATATTCTGAACCCTCGGTGCGCGATTCTTACGCGCATTTGTCCGTTTTTTAATTTTTATTGTACTAACAGGTCAATAAATGTGAAATAACACGCTTTTGTACCGTGTGACAGTCACCCTTACGTGTTCCTTCTTAATTTATCGAGATAAATGTCAATCAAAAGTGAATTTGACGTGATGGTAAGCGTGCCCACCCAAAAGTTTCAAGCTAAGGAGACGCTGGCTCTATTATCTTTTACAACTGTAACACAACTGCAGAGCTATCAACACTGCTTGTTGAAGACAGAATTAGATCAACACCCCAAAATTTTGTGGTAGCTGACCAGCCGGACACAAAAATTGTCCTACCATCTACGAAACCGAGAACAGAGGAATGGAAACCACGACTTCCGACTGTGTAGCCACAGGCGGCTGATGTACCATTACCAGACGGGAAACTTTTGGAGAATGCGCGCAAGAGCTATTCTTGTTGATTCAGTCATCACCATTCAAGTACCGAACTGAAAGACAGAACAGAGCAGCTGACGAACTGCAGGGCTCCATCAGCACATAGTCGACATCCGCATATGGCTCGCACAAAGCGTTTTGCTTCCAACTTTATCATGCGTACAGCCTGGGAGTGGAACACACTGCCGGCATCTATATTCCTACAAAGCAACAATTTGGGGCTAATCGGTTAAAAGTTCCGCCCGACCCGCTCGCTGCTCTGTAATAGCAGTCTCTCAAAAACAATAACCTGTGACTATTGTTCCGCAGCTTCGTCAGAAAATTTTAATTAAAATCCTAGAAGACCCTAAAAACAAAGTGAGGCAAGGTGCTCGAAAAGATTTAAAACTTTCAGGATTTTAAGGAGTAAAGATTAATTACTTTGGAAACTGTTTTTGTTAAAGTTGTAATGCGTTTAAGTAATTTTAAATTACGGGATAAGGTAAATTAATTCTGGCGTCGTACGAGAATTACGTGAGTTGGGTTGCGACTTTAAAGGATATTTGAATATAAAAGTATGTAGTACGCTTTTTTTACATTCTTTTTTGTTTCAATATGTTAAGTTGAAGCTGTTGGGCTATCTGATCACGCTTTCCATCAAGCTGCCTTATTGTCACTTACTGTTAGGCACAATCAAAGCCTCAAACCAATCCGCGCTACCTTACCTTCCCCGCAAGAAACTGACTCAGAAAATGACCGTTCCGTATACTGCGAACGATCTTACTCACACATGCGCGTGTATACAAACGTCATCCGTTCGATGTGTGCTGATATCACAACATTTGTTCGTAGTGTCCGGCCTGTGGACAGGGCATAGTCAACGCGGTCCCATAGCACTGCGTTAGACTTCATCCACCTGTGTATTTCTACCCATTTGTTACCTCACGGTAACTTGTTACAAAGTACATACATAGTTTTGTATAGAGACTCAGTAAACAAAGGTATAACTGCTTTAACGATATAAATAATTGAAGTTTAGTCATTTTCGAAGTGCTAGACTAGGTCAAACGTTTCGTATACCGATTTCCATAGTTATTAGACTGAAATTGAGATCTGTATTAATGGACTAAATTTAGAGTAAAACTCGTTAGGAGTTTTGACTGATAATTTAGAACAAATAGTTACCTAAAGTCTAAGGGACCACCGCCGCCGTGACTAAAGAATGTGCTCACAACCCGGAGGTTTCATTCTAAGTGATCTATCTTGGAGTTGGAGGGTTCAAAAAATAAGTAGGTATGCTAAACAGGTGATTTCTGCGGTGTTACAGTTAGATTGCTTGATAACCCGTTTCACATAACCGTTAGCTGTGTAAGTAAACAGCTCCGTTATGAAAAAGGGGTACAAGTGTATAGTGTCTTGTTGGTTTGTCAATGCGTAGCGTTTAATCTTTAAATCACAGAAAGCTTTTCTTTGTAAGGCGGACATCATCAAATATAAATTAAGCAATAAATAAAACTCAATGACACTGGGGTCATTTTCACTGATAATTACTGAGGTTATTCATTAATTTTGACGACGTATATTCTGTTTTGAATGCTATTATTGTTTTATGCAATACATACATGCCTGTATGACCTAAACTTTTCATGCCATGGTAACACGCGGTATTGTATCGATAATTTACTTTAGTTTGTTTGCTATTTTCCAATAAATCATTTCTGGAATGCGAGCTCGCATATACATACAATAGAAGCCTAACATACAATCACGAAATGGAATTTTGGTCTGCTGCGTAGCTGGAAATATACTTGTAAAATCATGGTCATCCGCGTATCAGGTACTTAGCACATCTGGTACTTTAATACTTCATGCTATGCGTCAAAATGAATTTAAATTTATTTTAATTGAATTGAGTTGTAAATGTATCATCTTTAGATCTGAATTTTATAAAATTTATGACGGGAGAAGATCTCAGCTTTATGTCCATATTTATCAAATATTATAAAATAATATGCACTGGAAAATTTATGCAAAAATTCGAACTTTTGACTTCTATTTGCAAAGTAGAAACAATGAATCACGGTTCACTTAGCTTTTTCAAGATAAGTTAACGATGCTTTTGTTTCTAGTTCAAAATCCCTTACATAATACATAGTAGCAGCGAAATTGAAGTCGGGACGGAAGCTCTAACAAAAACACGACTTTATTTACCCACTTCAAGTCACAAAGCGTGACTGTTTCGACGTCTCGCAATGGCATTTGTTTCCTACAAACAGTTACGAAAGAAAACTTGTCGATCTTGGACCTTGAACCCGTTATTTTGTTCCACGAGACACTGAAATAGTTTAGGTGTCGTAAAATTGTAGTTTTATTCTTGTTATTCGCCCATACAGAGGCAGTGCGTAGAAAGAATATTTTGACGGAAGTCAGGGGTGGTCGTACGTTATGTTTTTTTAAATAATTTTTAGAGTAGATACTAATTAAATATACAAATATAAATATGTATTTGACACGAAAAAAGATATCAAAAAATTAAGAAACAGTCTGTTGAAATCAAGATGCTAACAAGTTTTTTTTAAAAAAAATGGTCGAAAAAGAAATGGTCGAGATGAGAGAGACATCACTCATGTAACGAGTATGTTGCAGAAATTACTGGTGTTAAGCTAAAATGTGTGCGTCTATTTAAATTTACTGTGTCCTATTTGTTTTTAGTTTAACCTTTTAATTAGTGAAGACACATAAATGGTTTTCTATATCTAATTAATTTATACATTTTTAAGCTATTGCATAGTTTCTATCGCGGGCCTTTAGCGTGGAGACCGAATCCAAAAATTCCGTAACGAAAATAACCTAACACCACTCCGACCGGCACAGGGAACATGGACTCCTCTCACCGCTAGTTATTATGTATTTATTTGTTTGTTTTGGGAAAACTTACAGGCTAATAACAAAAATAGAAATTACAAACTAACTTAAAACTATTCCTAATTACAAGTTTCCAGAATTCCGATTGTTCTTCCGAATTGATAAAATAAAACCCTACAGGACGAAAAATGGTAACAAAATAAACAAGACTTTGTTGTTTATATCGGGTAAGTCCAACGTTTATCTATTGAACTATTTAATTAATAGACCAAGACTAATTGCCTATACACAACCCTGGACGAAATCCACAAAAAAATAGGTCATTCGTGAGAAAATTTCGCTAGTAAACAAGGATATAAAGCTTAACGGCCTCGATCCTATCTCGACCCGTTCTTACAACAAACAACAATTCTACTTAATAAATATAGGACAAAGATTCTATTCATATCTCCTGAAGACTTCAAGGAAATTTCTCTGAAACTTTGAGAAGGAAATTTGTCAAAGTAACAGTTTACTACGATTACAATACAATGTTAGGTATAATTTCGTCCAATTGTGTGTTTGATTAAGTGTGCGTAATTTTAAGATTTCATGGTTTAACAAGGGAAAACAAACTTTTTTTCGACATTTGGTTGATTTCTGAATCTTTATATCTATTTCCTCATATTTATCCATCTGTACCTAAACACTAAAATTTCTAACTGGTCTTATCTGACCCTGGAATCAGGAGTTGGATGGAAAAATGCTACATTGGGACCCTCGATTTTTTAAAATTAGAACGCTTGTCTTCTGTTTAAAATCCAGACTCTGACCATAGTTTGATTGACAGTTCTTGGGACGACGTCGCTGTCACTTGTGTATTTGTCAAACGAGGAAAATATAAACTACAAATTCACGAGCAACATATTTCTTGATAAAATAAATGTTTGTGTATAAACGCTTTAAGCGCTTGACAAAATAACGCAGCAACCTAGTGTCACGGGAACGTTAGTGAAACCGCCAAACTCAGCCGTCCGCCTCACCAAGAAATTTTAAAATAAAAAGCTGCTATTTGCGGAATTAGGCACCAAGTTAACAGGAGAAATAAATTAATAAATGAGCACAGTTTCTAGTTGACGCCTGCAGGTGCGTCCTCCATCTCTACAGTAAAGTCTGTGTGAGTAATAAATACGTACTCGTATAAAAGTTGTATTAGGATTAAAAAGGTTTTTGGTACGACACTCGTAACGGTGTTTTAAAACAATAATTATTATTCAATTGCTTATATGTCAACAACATATACACCAATTAGGGGAACCTCTTCTATGATTGAAACCTCCTGTTTTGAAGGCATTTGAAAATATCAGCAGTTATGGCAGAGACTCAAATAATATTTTAAATTATACTCATACATGTTTGTTAATAATAATTCCTAATTTTTATTTATTTTATTTAACAAGGTCACCTACAGGATATACATTAACATAAGTATTAAGACACAAATTTAATAGCTAAATGCTATCCTACTTACAGGCAACACCAACATGCTAATAAGAAGTTTATGAAATTAAAAGAACGATAATAAAAAAAGAATATTTACACTGTACAAGAAATTAAGTTTTTGTATTTAAATTTACTGTTATGGAAAATATCAATATCTATAGTTTTGTTTAATTAATTATAGTGACGCACAAGTCTGTTTAGTGGTGATTGATGTGCAAGATTTGTTCTTGCATTGGTTCCACTGAATAAGATTTAAAATTAAAGTTGAAATATTCATGAAAATAATTCGAGCTGATTGCTTACCACAGACGCAACCCACGTATTTATCTGAAAGGACTAATTCGAAATTGAAGCGTACAAATTGCAACACGGGACTGTCAATGAACTAAGCGCAGCACAAACATTCAGGGTGAACTGTTCGTCCCCAAAGCAAAGTCACTTAATAATATCAATAACCTTGTAGAATTTATCTTACTCCTAAAGGTACTCAAACTCCTATAGATAAAAATTTCGTAGGTGAAGCGGGTAATAGAAGTGTCAACTTTTGTGATAACTTTTGTACGTGATAGTAGCACAACTTCAAATGAGCGTCAAGAGTCTAGTTGTCCGTTTTCCAAGGTCCTCAACGCATACGCTGCTTTATTATTAAAAGTCGCTGTAGTTTGTTAATTTTTGTGTCTCCCTCGTTAGAGTTGAACGTCTGACTACTGTAATGACTATTGGTCTGTTTGGTAAGAAAATGGAAAATACTCAACGATTTTCTAAAAATAGACGTTCCACGAATGAATGAAGCTCCGATCTCGACTTCATGTACTTTTGACTTTAAAACTTCATCATGAAATAATAGTACGACCATGAATCGCTATGGCAGCTATAAAAACAATTAAGAAAAATAAGAGATTTAAATATATATTTCAGTATATATTTCAGTATATATTCAGTATATATTTATAGTATGTAAAGTATGTATGTATTATTATTGATATATATTAGTTTGTTTTGTATCTCGTATTTATGTAATCGTTTATTATGGTTTATTATATTTATTATATCGTACACGCCTAACTGCCCTTTCTTCAATATTTCTCCTTAACCTAGGACTACTGTAAGAAATTTCTTTTAGAAATAAGCTGTTCCTTTTGTATATATTTTTTCTGTTTTTGTGTTCTGTAAATCTTTTCTGTGTACAATAAACTGTTTAAATAAAATATATATATATATACTAGAACCGTGTTTTATGGCGTTATTCTCGATCTTATGTTAAATATTGTACAGTAAATTAGTACGGAACGAGAATAAAAGCATGAGCGGAGCGGATTGTAAGTTCTAGATAGCTACTCATCATCATCAGCCGGGAAACGTCCACTGCTGGACACAGGACTCCCTCATGGTACGCCACATCGACCGGTCCCGAGCCACCTGCATCCAGCGACTCCCTGCGACTAACCAGGTCTAACCACTAGCCCACGATAAAGTAGATTGCCCAAATTAAGTTACTTTGTTATTTGGTGACAGCCTGGCCATTAGGCCTTATGTGAAAACATGTGGATCTTGTTCTAAAGCCGGAATAAAATATCATATTTCAAATCATACTCGTAGATGACTGGATCCTAGTGATCGGGAATCCGGACAGATTTTGTCCGGTTTTGTCCTGAGTCCGCGTATTACTTTCATTATTCTGTATAAGAATGAACTTTCCCATAGCTTCATTTTCCGGCGCCCCTAAGCTCAAAGGAATGTCTCTAAAAACCCCGAAGAAAAAGAACTGATTAGGAAACCGAACATATAAGGCACGACACACGCCAATAGCTTTTTTACACGTTATTACCCGAATGATCAATTGGCTGAATGACACATTCCGCGAATATACGGAGCCCAGGCCTGGACTTATACACTTCTAATTGTAAAACGTCATTATCAAAATTTGAGTAGGTTACTAATTTTGAATATTTTGCTCTGGTTTGTTTGTGTAAAAAAATGGAAATCATAAAAACCCGATAGGACTTTTTAAATGGCCAAGTGCTAGTCAGACTCACACACTGAGGGTGCCGCACATAATATGACCAGTTAACATACAGAAAATTATATTTTACACAAATAAGTTGCACCTGGAGAAAAAACACGAGGGATTGTGAACAATATTGCATTAAGCATATAACGACGACAAGGGCTTTTGTTTGCGGACGTCACGGACAAACGGTAAACCAAGTGATCCTATAAAGGTTTCTATTTTTTGGGGGTACGGAACTCTAAAAACAAAGTTGGTTTCAATGAAATGTCATGCAAGATGGTTCACATAATACAAAATTGCGTGCCGTGCGTCTGTTGCACAGACGGAAAAATACACCGCGTCAACAACGCTTACCACAATGCGAGCCTTATTCGAAGTTCGGCAGAACTAAGCCTCTACCCTTGCCCGAAAATCCTTTTTCTCTCAACACTGGGCTAACTTATATTAGTAATTCCAGCGGCAACTTGTGGATATGAGACGAGGGACCACCGCTGTCCCTATCATAAATATGACACTGTATTGCGTCGTAGAGTACGTTGTTTGCGTTCCACGGGCGCGGCGCGGATGTCTTACAGGTGTTGATGTAATTGAGACGCAATGTTTACTGGACTGGGGTTCGGGAGTGATCCGAGCCTAACTTTGCGCAGGTCATCTCATCCAAGGAAATGGAGAGTGTTCACTTTTCCAATTCCAGGCTAACAGATAAGCAACATAGCTCTAGCATTATATACGCGTATGTTTGACATTAATAACAGATTATTTCTTTTAACCCTTTATTCAGCTTATATCCGGACATGGGTGTCAAATTACATCTCTGTGAGTTCTCGGGGTCGTAATACTCATTAGTGGGTGCATCGATCCCATGATCTTGAATATCATACGTCGATTGTTTTCAAATATTTTTCGAAAAATTCTTTTCTAGTTTAATCAATATCTAGAATAGGGTTTCAATTAAATCTAAACCTTATTTTGGACGTAATATTCAGGCGAACTGAACAGTGGTTTTGGTGGTCTAAAATGCAAAACTTATACTCGTTCTATTTTCTTTATAATAACATTTCAAGAGTCATAAACTAATTAAAGACTAAGATATGTCTCATCTAATTATATTTGCCAAATTGTAGGATAATGCCACGTGTTATTCAAAATGGAGACTCGAGCTTGCTGCAGACACTTAACTATCACGAGTTAGTAGAATAGTGATTCTTGGGAGTGAATATCTCTTCTCGCACTTCGAATCATCAAAGAACCATGATTTACCACGGAGTTTTCTAAAATCTGGCACTCTTATATAATTATGTATGCCCGAGGGTAGTTATTATTGAAACAAACTACCAGAGTGTTTCTAAGCCTAAGGTTTCAGGGTTAATTTCGGAGTCTAAGCCTTTGTAAACACTCAGACAATCAGACGTCTACGCACGTTTTCCCGCGTGAAAGCAGAATGTAATTGTTGTGTGTCACTAAACAAATAAACTGGTTAATATTCTAACAGTATATGTAATAAAAGTGTGTACAATACACCGAAATTTACAAGTTTCATTCACTAAAAGCATCCCACTACACCGCTTGAACGTTTTTAATACTAAAAATAAAGGGTGACCGCCTGCTTTACGGAGACCGCTGCAACTCTGTCCGCTTTGAAAAGAAAATTTAAAATTTACTCCCAGAGAGCGTGGCATGTTGGCATCACATTTGCTTTAAAGTGTAGAGCGGACAGGTCTCTCGCATAGCATGAATGTTATGCCTGCGAGACAAGTCATAAGCTTTCAAATAAATGGAGTTTCTTATCGTCGAAAAAAAAATTATTGTACTTAACCTATTTCTCGCGATATCGTCGACGTGGACTTCAGAAATTATCCGACGGAACGGGATAAAGACAGAACTGGAACCGACTTCAATTGCCCTAAAATTGCACAAGCTTTCAAATAATAAAAAAATCGTAAGATCGGTTCACCTAGTCGAAAGTTCTGAGGCAACAAACAAACAAAAACGTTCAAATTAAGGACATCCTCATTTTTTTAAAATTCAGTTGATAATGACATGTCGCTCTCGGACTTAATAAAAATGCTCTCAATGCAAAAATTCGCGTGGATTTGTTGCTACAAGAGATATGTCTCTAAGCTAACGAAAAGAGTGTTTGTACTAAAAGGTGCAATAAAAGATAAAATTTTAAATTGAAATATACATTACATCATATTTATTTCCATTAATTAACCATCCTTTCATGCACATTTTATAGAGATAGTTTGGATGTTTCATATCTGCAGGCGTCCCTTGACGGATAATTTATTTTTGCATATTTTCTCATTTTAAGTTCGAAGCAATACACATTTTCTAAAGCTTACCACCTGTACCACGGGACTTAAACGTGGTACTTTCACACGAAGACGTCTTATTTAAACTCAAGGCAGCGTGATGGCTCCTGGATTTTCTAGAGATTCCGTTCAATTTCGGAATTCAAATCCCTGTAACACCCGTTTAATATGCAATACTGATTTAGATTAAGGTCTTCTAAAAACTCTAGCTTTTATTTACACAGGGTCGCGATTCACTAAGGATAATCATCTTTGCAATCTCACGACTCAGATTAAGTTGCGAATTATGCATTTTATGCACTATTTCGAAATTCTTTCAAAAGACGTAAAATGACTTTGGAAAAAACAATAGTTATTAGAGCTTATAAACTTGTTACTGCTAATAATTATCAATGAGAAATCCATGTTGAAACTCTTGAAGTTACTTTCGTCGCTTCAACTATGAGTATAGTATTTTTTGCAACTTCTACATTTTTGCATTACAGTTAAACTTGGGTGTTAATAAATAAAGTAACTGAATTCCTGATACTAACGTAAAAACTGGGAAAGCTGAATACGAAAAGCCTATACAGTGTAATGTTAACTTTTACTAGAAACGTAATATGTACGTAATTTTACTTAAACACATATCTCGGTGTTGCCGACGCTATATCAAATCATTTAGCTTTATTTCTAAGGGGATCTCACTAGAGAAGCTAAGTGATGTGAAATTTTCAACCACTAAATTACACCTTGATGGTCATATTCAGCGCACGTTAAGGATTCCTGGGATCACCTGTGGAATATGCCAAGCATCCTTGAACAGTCAGTCACACCGGCGGTTCCTCAAACCGACACTTTGCAAATACACCGTCTCCGCCGGCGGAGACGGCAAAGACACACCTTCCCCACGACGAGCAATAATCCTGGCGCTTACCGCAGATATCGGCACATTCCGGGCCGATTTTCACCGATCTCTTGACCACAAAGCAACGCCCTAAGCCGAGGACGAGCCCGAGCGGGCGCCCTTAGGCCTGTTGCTATTAATAATAATACCGGTTGAGCGCCTTCCGCGCTCGCCATTGTTCGGGTGAAGCTGTAGAGGTCGCAGGACCAACAGCATCAAGTCCATTCGAAAAAAAAAAAAAAAAGTGAAAAACCGGCGGCGTGATATGAAGGTCATGATCGGATCCCATCGAGCATACGAATCTAATACTCGGCCATTTGATTGGTGATATTTTGGTGTACAACTTAATATGTATGGCTGGTGATGTCTTCATACATCATTCCGATATTAAAAGATAAGAGCCAGCGCTTTATTCGCTTGAGTGACTGCACTGAGCAAGCTTTCCATCTGTCACTTACCATTATAGCTAAAGGGCAAATGTAATCCCATGAATAAATAAAAACTAACAGACCCTTGCTTGCTAATATTCACAGAAAAATAAGCCTTTCTGAGAACAGCCTCGGGCTTCAAAATTACTTTACTGACAAGACAGAGTCAAGGGATTGGTGTAATATGACGTCATATAAAATAACAATCACATTGGCTGCTCATCCAATCGTGACTCGGTCACAGATCGGAATTATTGAACAGAGGTCCGTGGTGACCGCTGTAGTGCTGGGACACCGTCCGACTATACAGTGCAGTGCCTCACTGCTTATAAACGAAATATCGTCACTAACTGCCGTTCATAGTGCTACAAAATGGAAGTAAGATAAAATATATTATGTAAGTAATATACTTTTGAGTTGTCTGGATCATTTTTACTGAACAAAAGTCTGATAAAAAAAGTACTTGGTGTCTACTTATGTGACTTTGCCGTAGTTTACGCTATAGTCTTACAATAATTTTACTACTTCTAATAAAAATAACAGTCCAAAGTTTCATCATTAAATGTTTTATATGTCTAACAAATCAAAAAGATCACATATAGCTTTGTCTAGAAATAAAAAAATGCGCATGTAGACGTTTTTCAAACACTTTAACATACTTTTAGGCTACAGGCAGGTAAACATTATTTTCTAAATTTAGAGTGAAATTTTAGAGATAGTACAAATAGAGGTATGCAAATCATATATTGACATAAATTTTCAATTTTAGATTGACGCATATTGTTACTCAACCAAAATAAAACAAAAACCTAGAATGGACAGTGCGGGGCGTTCAACGGGGTGCGGACGCCGAGACAGCATACGTCATGTGCCTAATAGTTTTTGGTGGTAGAGTAGTTGCTGCGTGAATATGTTTATGCGGGATAGTTTCTGAAGCTTTCGCAGACGAAGTGACAGGCAAAAGCTAATGCTAACTTTATGATATTCAAGAACTCGACTTCACTCGTCTTAAAAACTGGAGCACATCACTACGACCTAATGTCATGGGGGGCCGTAAAACGCGAACGACTCAATCTTAGTGACACATCGATGTTTGTAATGTAATTCCCTCAGCGGAGATGTCGTAAAAATACATTTTCCACGGTGATAATTTGTTTGTGACAGAACTGTGATGGGCTTTCGAATCGCATTTGTGCTATGCGGGTGGAGTTATTGACACTTTTGTTTTTAGAAGCTGTACGGTTCATCCAGTTGCCGTATTTGTTGAGAACAAAAGGTGGCTTTGGCAGAAATACATATGTAGGCGGTATGACGTGCCAATTGTAACTGATTTTTTCCTAGTTCTTTGTGCCCGTGGCGTAGATGGTAGATAGTGAAATAATTGATAACAGATTTTTATTTTCAAAGGGGCCAAAACAATGGTATCGAAATTTCAAACCAGAGTCACCAGGTCAAGTGGCATATCATATGAAAGGTCGTGTTAGTACATTCTAAAACAGATTTTTATTTATATTCTTTGTTCCACAGTTTCTGACTTATCATAAAATATGTGTAAAAATATAAGCAAAGCTTGTGTACAGCGTGCTTTAAATATTCACTCAGCTTTACTAGGCCTTTCTATACCACCCTTGTGTAGGCTTTATACTATACTTGTCAATCTTTCCTAAGCCTTCAAGCCATCCTGTTTGAATACGCTTCATAATATAATACTTGTGCAGCTTTTCTAGATCTTATATTCAACTCATACAACTTCTTTGGAATATTTTTAACCGACTTAAAAAAGGAGGAGGCTATCAATTCGACGATTATGTTGTTGTTGTTTTTTCAATTTATTTTTTATGTTTGTTACCTTCAGAACTTTTGACTGGGTGAACCGATTTGGATGATTCTTTTTTTTTTTATTTGAAAGATTTCCGTGTTTTCCGTGTGGTCACATTCATCATCAATTTGGTCCAGTTTCAGTTTCAGTTTCAGTTTATTTAGTCATGAACAATATACATTGTGTTTGACTTAAGACTAAAGTAGACACAAAAATTTAACAACAAATATATAATAGATTAATGAACACATTCTTATAATAAAGTCAAATTACGTTCTAGAGGAAATGTCAGCGTTTAAAATGTCATCATTCATGAAGTCGTCAACAGAATAGTAACACTTTTTCAACAAGAAGGATTTAATGCAGTTTTTAAATTTAATTGGGCTCGGGATTTGCTTGAAGTTATTTGGTAGCTTGTTAAATAATCTGACCGCTTGAAAAGAAGAACTGTGCTGTACCACCTTGATTCTTGGGATGATTGTATTGGTTACGTTTTTTCTTCGTGTGTTTTCTCTTCTCTCTCTATCCTGAACGGTTTCTGTGTTTCGTAGGAACTTTATGTAATCGCTTAATATTATTAGCAAGTACAAACAGGGAACCGTTAGTATGTTAAGCCTTTTAAAATGCTCTCGACATGATTCCGTTTGTGAGATTCTAACTATTGTTCTTATGGCCCTTTTCTGGACAACAAAAGCTTTGTGAACATTATAAGAATAGCTACCTCCCCAAAGTTTAATGCTGTATCTGAGTTTTGACTCCACCAAAGCGTAGTACACCATTTTTAACTGTTCTATCTTAAGTTGATCTCTTAATGTTCGCAATGCGTAACAAGCAGAGCTTATCGAATTTTCTATGGCATCTAATTCATTTTTCCAATTCAGTAGGAAATCTATGTGCACTCCCAGAAATTTAACGGTTTCAGCTAGTTCAATTTTTTCTTCGTTGACGAACACTTCAAGTACATCTCTATTCCCAGAGGTAGTCTTAAATAGCATCACTCTTGTCTTTCTTGCGTTTAGTTTTAGGTTGTTTACAGTAAACCACTTCGAGAATAGACACAACAGTTTGTTTATTTTACAACTCAGTTCTTCTTTATTATTTGCAGATACAATTGCGTTTGTGTCATCTGCAAAAACAACAAGTGAAGCTTCTTGGTCATTCGCTTCTATGTAGTCGAATAGATCGTTGAGAAATATGATAAAAAATATTGGTCCCAAGATTGATCCTTGGGGAACTCCTCTTGTTATTCTGACCATTTTGGATTTTATGGCTCTTTTTTCACCATTTTCTTCTATACTTATCTCCACGTATTGTGCTCGGTTTTTCAGGTAGGATTCCAGCAGTAGTATATTATCTCCACGAACTCCATAGTAATCTAATTTTTGCAGAAGGATGACATGATCCACAGTGTCGAATGCGGAACTTAGATCCAAAAATATGCCAGCTACCTTCATTTTTACATTTATTTTCTTGATTATTTCTTCAATTAACGCGTCCATTGCATCGGAGCATCCTCTACTTTTTTGGTACCCAAATTGTCTAGCGTTCAAAACATTGTTCGCATTAAGATGTTGCAACAGACGATCCTTTATAATTTTTTCAAAGATTTTAGACAATACTGGTAGCAGAGATATAGGTCTATAATTATTTGGATCTGTTTTACTACCTTTTTTGTGAACTGGTATGATTTTAGCAAGTTTTAATTGGTCAGGAAAGCAGCATTGTTGAAGGCATATATTATAAAAATGTGATAACGGTTTTGCTAATATGTCGATGTTATTTTTTATTATCGTAATGGGCATTTCATCATAGCCACATGATAGTTTAACCTTCATTTTTCTAATAATAGTTTTGATTTCTAGTGGGTTGGTAGCATCCCATTTCTTAGCATTGTCTACTCTTTTTGAATTTTCTTCAAGAAATTGTTTTGCCACATCTCGATTTTCTGGGACACTAGTACACCCCAAGTCAAACTTTTCGGAAAAAATATTTGCAATATTTTGTGCATCAGCCTCAATTCTGACAATGGCATAATAAACGATATAAATCTTTAATTTGCCTTAATAAAAGTAGACTAGTAGGGCAATTGAAGTCGGTTTCCAGTTCTTTTTGAACAAATTTACTTGTTTAGTTTACCAGAATGCACGTAGAACGTCAGAACCGCTTTTTTCTACAATGTCTCGCAAGTTTCTCCGAGGCTTTTTAGTATGAAACACATGCATTTGTCGCAAAAGAAAACTGATTAGAACAGCTATCAGTTTTAGTGGAGTACATAGCAAGTGAGTTCTTTGTCTCCGAAGTAAAATTCCAACAGCAATTCGCTGTAACCCGACACGGTGTAAGTTGGTCGAATGAGCGGCTGCCTTAAATCACATTGAATAAAACAATGCGGACACGGTATCACAGCCAATATGTATCCAAGCAAGCCCGTACAGTGTCACTGACAGATCAAGTTTGTTTTTTAAAATTATACATTGTTGATGTTCAATTACACTTTATTGAATGGTTTAGTGAAATTAACGTTTATTGTTAGTACAAATGTCTGTCTTCGCAGTTGACGTCGCAATAAATTGTTGTTAGCTTAATGTAATATTAAAATAAGGTTTGCGGCAATACTTCAAGTAGAAACCTTTTTTTTCTATCCAGTAAGTTACCACTGCAATAGAAAAGAGTGATTCGAATTAATTCTAGTACTGTCATCTCAGGCTTCAATCACTGAATCTCTTAGTTTGTATAGAAAAAAGTCATAGTGACAGAAAAGTCCTCGACAAGGAACGTGAAGAATGTTACCTATTGAATATGCCAATCATTTCAATTGAACAATCAGTGTTTTCAATGGTCTTCATCAGATTCATATAATTTTTTTTGCTTGCTTTCTTCTGTGAAATGAAAACACCTACTTTTTAAGCCTCATCAAAATGCATTAGTAGCATGTTCAAATTATTTAAACGAACGTCTGCCTTGCAACTAGAATTTATGAATCTATTTGAGTCAAACCGTCCGCGCAAACTGTTGGATACTTAGAAACTTTTGTTTGTTTCATCTTGACGGGACTTGTGTTCAGAAAAGGAAGAAACTCTAGGTGAGAATACCTCGTAAAAGTGAAATATGCAGATATATGGATTTTCCAAGTATATAGGTCGTGAGATTATTTTTAATTAAACGTGTTATTATTTACTTCTGTGTTTTTAAATTACTCAGGTCGCAGGAGTTTCTGACTAGTGTACATTTGTAATTAGAAAAATTACCTTCAAATTATTATCTACTTCATAAATCTTTTAGAAATTTATTTGGTTTTAATGAGAAGCACAAGATAAGTTTGATTTTGTACTGAACCGACTTATTTGAAAGTATCACGATGAAACTATAAGATACACAAGTGAGGCATTTATTATCAGCATCCCAGGCTTTCCCCAAACGTCCACGGCTGAACATTCCTTGATGAAGGAACCACGAAGGAGGCATACCATGAAGGATGCATTAGTTCCCGTCCTTAGACGAGAGGGACATTCTTCTTCTTTTTAGCCATTCTTGACCAATTTGGTGTACCGGTCCTGCGATACTTCCATCCAATTTCTCAGTTTTCAAAGTTGAGTGGGTAATAGCAAAGTAAAAAATAGTTGGACCGTTTGGATATTATGCGTTAATAGACGGTACAATTGGGAATCTTCAAAAGAAGAGTAAATAGGCACCTTCTAGACCAACACGTAACATCGTCGACCTCATCGTCACTTACCATCAGGTGAGATTGAGGTCAAGTGTTGGTCTATCTTCAATAAAAAAAAATTGATTGGGCGGATTTGGTCAGCCTGACCACTTTTGCTCCGACCATATCAGCGAGCTTGATGACGCAGCCAACCAGAATGACAGCTGTCACAAACCACGCCTACTACCGCTAGATACCACATATATAGTGATCTGTGATTAGATACCTAGATACATAGATAGTGGTCGGATCCAACCAAAGTGTAGCTATTTAACAAGTAAATGCATTCAAAAAGAACCTGGGAACCAACTTCAAATTCCGTAAAAGTCTACTTTTATTAAGGCAAATTTAAAATTTTATATAGTTTCCTAACGGATTCCATTATCAGAACTGGACCAAATTGAAATGGGACTACACGGGAAATACCAGCTTTTAAGAGGGTATGCTGTTGTCAAAGCGCCCATACAAACGTAGTCCAGTCATATTTTGAGTATTAAGCTATGAAAATCTATCAAATTTTCAAAACACAATCTGGAAACAAATATCTGTGTCGGTGGTGAGTCAGATTTTCGTTTAAATATATACTTCCAGAGTTACAGGGCGTCAAAGTATTGTATTTTTCGGTAATAAAAAGCCCCAACTTTGAACCTGATTTACAAGAGTATGAATCAATTTAGAACAATTTGGAAAAACCACCGACATCTGAAATTTCATTAGTATACTGTATTTAAAAAATGGTTACATAATATACTGTATCCTTCAAATGATCCCTGGACTACGAAACATCCAAATAACGGGTGGATAACATCGCGTAATGTATGCTGTCTCACCGTACGCGCTCGGGTAGGATAGGGCTCGGAGAGGGACAGCTACAAAACAATGTGACCTTGAAACCGACCACGTGGTCTTACCAACATAGCCTCTTAAATAAAAAAGAATCATCCAAACCGGTTCACCCAGTCAAAAGTTCTGAGGTAGGTTAAAAATTTAGTAGTATTTTTTTAAAGGGAAATTGATAGTAACATCCTACGAAGACAAATTTAACAATTCCATTGATAATAGAAATGTTTTATACCATTTATTTACATAGGTTCTTGCAATTTATAATACATCCGGTGCATGAACACAAAGACAGAAAACTTCTTGTCTTCTCACGCGGGCAACTCCTACAATATTTTATTCTTTACTGCATTCACTATACATTATTTAGCTTTTGATATTTTTCAGATGAAAAGTACTGCACCCGTTCTAGAAATCTTACTTCCGACATTTAGAAGTGCCTTAGACTTCTTTATTGGTCATGTTTGTGACAGGTGATTAATATTCGCTTCTTAAAACTTCAACGTCATTTAAATCTTAGATTTCCATTTGAGCGATTACTAAAAAAAATCGATTGCATAATAGTAATGTTGTATTGTATATGAATGGGAATATTTATCTTAATAATCTCTTCTCCAATTTTCAATTTAGTTATGACGTCTTAGTACATTTAAATCTTAAGGTATATGAATTAATTTATAATCATCAAGGGCTGAGGGAATTTTCTACAAACACCACGTTGGCTGGCGGAATGGTGTGAAAATCGCAGTATTGTCGTTGATAAAATTGTTTTCATTAATCTTTACAAAAGACATATGGCATGAGGCGGTCCTTACTTTAAACCACACACCACACAGAATATCTATTGTTCTGTAATTTAGACTCATGTGTCAACTGTCTGAAAAGTTACTAGATAAGTAGCTTGGGAATAAATTGTTTATGACCGATGCAGTTAAATTGTTAGAAATTTGTTTCAAAGATTCGAAGTCTTTGTATGTAAATATGATTAGAAGACTTGTAGGCAGGAGAAATACTGAAATAAGAACTGTTACTTTGAAAATATTTTTGCTAGGAAGTGTATTTATATTCTAAAATGAGTTATTAAGAACAATAAATCGTGAGAACAACCTGTTCTTGTCGCACATTATTGTGTATTTCACTTTCTATCCGAAAGTAGATGTTTGGGTGATGATGAGTTAATTATACCCAAATTAAGTAAATGAATTAAGCTACTAATATATAGTATATCTCCAAACATAGTAGCTTATATTTAGTAGCTTTTAGATAGACTAAGTAACACTTATGAACCTTACTTAACCATCTATACGGACAGTTAAAGCGTTGAGTTTAAATTCAATAGAAAATTATTGCCACTTTTTTAATGTTTTATTGGATAAGGCACGGACTCTCAATCTGAGGGTTCCGGGTTTGAATTCAGCCATGTATCTATGAGTTGTTTTTCAATTCAAATAAATTATCCGATTGCTTAACGGTGAAGGAAAACATCGTGAGTAAATCTGCATGTCTTAAACAGGTATGTGAAGTCCACCGATCCGCACTGGGCCCGCGTGGTGGACTATATGCCTATATGGCCCATACACTCTGTAAGAGAGTAGGCCTGTGTCCCTGCAGTGGGGACGTATATAGGCTGTTGAGAAATATAGCATCTCGATAAACTAAGTAACACTTAATGATATTATTAACTTTATTAGAAATATTATTATTTAATTTAAATAAACCATCTCATTAAGTGTAAATAAAGGAACAGGCATGAACGGTAGCAGATATAGCGCATCTTTAACTTACCATCCAACGGCCTTATCGTCATCTACTGTCAGGTAAGATGAAGGCCAAGTGCAAAACAATCATACATTTAAAAAAGTGAATTCAAAGTTTTTAACAAAACTCAAAACAATAATTTAATCAATATAACAATATAATTATATAATAATTCTCAATTTCCTTGATACAACATTAGACTATAACAAAAGGGTAGTAATATTAGGTAGGTAATCTTATCTTCAGCCAATTACAAATGCCTGAAAGCGTTCCAAGAGACAGGTGGATTGACTGAGGTAAACGGGAAAAAGATTATTGGACTTGTCAATACCCTTTTAGCTTCGAATTTCCATCGTCTTACACCCAGGTTAAAAGACAAGATAAGACTTTTTCGTTTTGCTTTTAAAATTTGCCCGAAATCGGACAGACTAACGATACTGTAGCTGCTGCCTTAACACTAAGTCGAAGACAACATTAAATATCCCGAATTACCTATAAACTCAGAACCATACGTTATATGCATCAAAATATGTAACAAGCTACCATATAATATAAAAAAAAGGTATCAATAATAACGTGTAAGAGAGTGACTTACATAATTATCCGAGAAAGCGTATTATTCACTGCGAAAGTTTTTCAAGTGGCGACCACGTACCGGAAAGCTTGTGCCAGGCCATCCTCCTACTATATGGATCGATTACTTACCTAAGGTCAATGTGGCATACCACGTCCATAGTAAAATTCCCAGATATTTACTTGGTTTCTGAACGAAAAAAAATATTCAGAAACTTCAGCCATTTAGCTTCGGATAAGCACTTCGGAAAAGGGTTGAAAGACCTAACAGGTAAAACAATAACCTTAGGTAAGTCAATGACATCTCCAGGAAATCTAAGAAATTGTTGAAACACTTTAAAAACTTTTCTATTCAGAAACCTTTCCCCGCAGCCTTTAAAATGAATCTAATAAATGTTTCAAAAGGTAAATTTCCCTAAGTAGCCGGCTCCCAGGCTATAACTCCGAGAAACTGGGCGTAAACAAAGGCGATAGGACAACGACCTACAAATCTGCAGACTTGTCAATATGGATAAAAATCGGTCAGGACTACGGTCCCAGAATACATGCTACGATGAGGGCGAACATTAAATCAATGTTGCACACAGATAAAAAAGTAACCATAGTTACAGAGTAAATAGCTACAAATTAAATGCCTATACCGGTAACAGAAAAACGTAATTTATTAAATACTCTTTGATTTACTCACCCATTACCAACGTATTAAATTCAGCTGACTGTACAATTTTTATATGAAACATTGAGTAACTGATAACTAGGTGACGATAACGCACATTTAATGGCACAGGTAGTTGTGTGTGGTAGTGTCTATATCATGGACATCATCTAAACAAAAGACTGAATTCCTTTACCGCTACTGTTGTAAGACTCTAAATTGATAATGAAAATGGAAGTCTACAGAGCGAAGTAAAATAACATTTATACTCTCAGACATTTTTGTGTCACGACACATTAAAATATTCAAATGTTGAAACAGACTGTTAGAAGATTTCTGTTAGATTCAAAGTAGAACGATTGCACGAATATTTTGTTAACAATGTAATAAATATAGATAAATCCGTACATCGTATTTTAGTCATGCATTAATACATAGAATTAAGTGTGGTTTACCTCAAAAATATACACCAGCCCAGCTTGTGTTAGAAACATGGAATCTGGTAATATCGACCCCTTTGAAGGCAACCCGCGGGCAGACCGACTTGGCTTCTTGATTATGGAACCATAAAAAATGACTATCATATATTATATCATAAATGAATATCATATTAATACGCAGGAAAAAATTTCCCTAAATCAGTAATGAGGTGTAAATAAATAAAGTAATTTAAGTAAAAAACACACACACACACACACGCACACACGCACGCACGCACGCACGCACGCACGCACGCACGCACGCACGCACGCACGCACGCACGCACGCACGCACGCACGCACGCACGCACGCACGCACGCAGAGAAATATAGTATAGTATGCCGGTCATTGGGAAACATTTCATATAAATATTTTGATCTCCAAAGCAAATGTCTTGTACGGCCGCGTGACGTGATGTGACACAAGATTGATTAACTTATTACATTGGTAATAAGTTTAGGATCAAAATGTTTGTTTGCTTTGTCCGGTCTATTAATATTAAATATCTTTGCACCGCACACACTTACATACACATCCCCACTCCTTCACACCTACACCCCCAAATATACATAATCTTTAAAACTAGCTTACTAATATTGTATACCAACTATTGAGTTAATAAATAGATGTGGTTAAAGAACTTTATTTCTCATAAAGAAATTACATTTCACTCACATGAGAAAGGAATACATATACACCGCTAGGGTATTTCAGATGACATCGTGCATAAAGTAAAACTAATATAAAATAAAATTAATTTAAAGTCACGGTACGTTTAAGGTAACTATTACTAAAAACAGTATCGGCTGTTCGTTGGAACGAGCGCAATACACATATCAAGCGCAACTGGATGTGGCATTGTTTTATGTGATTGATTGAATGTTATTCCGAATCTTGTTTTGTATAAGTTAATTAGTATAAATATAATACTTTAAGACTATAAATATGTATCGAAAAGTAATAGTAATTTTAAATAAGATACATAAAATATACTTTTTAGAATTAATTAAGGTTAAGCTGTATTTTTGTGTAGTTTTTTAAATGTTGTAATGCTTTTGGAGTCTTTAATATATTTTAGTAATTTGTTATAGATCTGAGCCCCTCATATAAAATATTTATTTTACCATCAAATCATTAGCATGCCTTAGTCTATGTTTATGCAGATCACTTTTTTTGAATTTTGTGAATTAATGTGCAGGTATAGTAATATATATATAATTTTCATGAATTTTAATAAATAATCCATGTGTAATGTGGAGAGCGAGACATCCTGCTACAGGTATTTATATACTTATTTTATATTATCAGAAAAAATAGAAGTTTTTATTTGTGTTAGTAAAACCATAAACGAAAGCAACCAATTTCCTGGATCATATTGAATATTTTAAATTTTGAATGTTTTCTCTGTCCAGTATATTTTTAAATACAGCAAATTTTATATTTATTAAAATTTTCATTTTCATTCATGTACATAAACCGATTGATTGCTGTTGTAATTCATTTCACTGGCTTTTACGACCCTCATAAGATTACATAGGCTTATTATATCCTAAGGCCAAAACTTGGATTGGACTAGAGCATTAAAAATGCTAAAATTTCCGTAAGTTTCAGAAGTTGGTTATCAAGAAAAGACCCTTCTATATATAATCTGATACCTGCGACCACAAAACCACATTCGCGAGCAGTGGAAACCGCTACGAGGCGCCTAAATTGTTCACTGAATAATTGAAACGAAAGATACAGTGTCACCTTCAACGTTCAGAGTGTGACGACGAAATAGATTTAGGTCTCGGTTTAGGTATTCTAGCTAATCTCTACTGACGAGTTTTGATATTTTTGAAAGTTTCAAGTTTGTAGTTTTGGAGCAAGTTGAGAGCTTTAGTGGTGAAGTGCTTTATGCATTAAAATTTATGTCGTATAAAATTAGTGGAAAGTTACATCAGTTGCTTTTCAGTTCTGAATATCTCCGCCATATGATATCCGATTTTAATTCGTTTTCTCATTATTTGAAAGTTTATTTAAGTTATGGAGTAGCGACAAAGTAAAAAATATTTACTCAGCGACTTCTTACTTAAACTGATAGTGGCACTAGTCAGCCTCGGAGTTCCGTTAAGTATCAACAGCGGAATAAAGAAAAGTTAAACAACTAAAGCGTCAAGAAAACGCTCCACGGATATCGCTTAGCGCTAAAAGTTGCAACTACCCGCAACCAAGTTGCTATTGGCACTGCTATTGGTTTCAAATATCAATAAACTGCACAGCCTGAAGTATATTGTTGCGGACCAACTTCACATCGAACGACAAGCGCTTTATGACGCGAAGTTCGCTAGAAAAGGTTTACCACAGAGTCATACAGAGTGCGAGATGAAAATTTAAATAGAGAACGTGGAGAATCAACGACTTTAAATTGAAGGATGCGTCAGTTGAACATTTGCCTGGTGTGCTCGTAGTACTCGAAAAATAGGCGCCATCTGCTATGTTTGTTATCTTTACTGGAAAAAGTAAACGAAAATATATATTTCATTCCCAGACGTGAGACAACTTTCATTGCAGTTTTTTTTAACGTTTCGAATGGGTTTTCATTTGACCTTCATCGCGCGTGAATGTAAAGTCGTTTGATGGAAAGCGTGACTAACCAAAACGTCCAGATAATGAGGCGCTGCACTTCTGCTGCCTTTCATACCAGAACGCAATAATGCTTAAAACTGTTGCTTTGCGGCAGACTTAGGTAACATTAGCTACCCAGGCGGACATAAGAAATGTAGGCTAGGTATTACTGGCCCCCAAATCCGGGGCCTCAGGATAGTTTTGTTTGATAGTTTGTTGGTAATATGCAAAACTACTGAATTAGCTGTAAAAATAAAAAAACTATATTTTAAATTGACCTTCAGTGTGGGTTCAGCGTAGGCTGTAATAATGTTAGATTTTTACGGAAGTAATTGCGGTCATCATCATCACCGGTCAGGAAACGTCCAATGCTGGACATTGTCTTCCTACATGGTATGCCACAGCGGGCATCATCTAGTACTAAATTCTATTCGTGTATCTACCCGTACTTTAACTTACGATTCCATTGACATTCCATGACAAAACCACCTCCTAAATCCCTGTAATATCTTAGTTCCTTCCTCTTCCTGACTTCAGCTACCGACGAAACTAAAGCAGTTACGAGCAAGTCTTGTGTGCTCAACTTTAAAGCTGAGAGTTATGAAACTTCATATCTCAGTTTCCGATTCGCGGGAATGCGCGAACAAGATCGTCACTAAACAGTAAGCTTGGATTATGGTTAAGTAGGCGTTACCTACATACATATAACAACATACCACTGTAATTTACCTGTCATGATACAGATAATGAAAATAGTTTCCAGCTGCTAATGAAACTGAACCTATCTATGTCTAGAAGAGTACGCGGAAAGCTCACATTCGGATCTCGCACCAGACTTTCATTATTTCTGTAATCAAAGTAACAACATTTGATTATGATTTGATTGATGGTCTTGGGTGTGATACATGGGATCTCTAGTTCTTACCCGAAGACATATAATATTTGCGAATTTACTATAATCTTATACATTATATTTGCCGTATGGTAGCTGAGTTGGATAGAGTAGTCCTTGAACAATCGAAGAGTTGATTAAATCCTGGCTCGTACCAATGAGTTCCAATTTATTAATAAGAAATTATGTACGAACTAGCTTCCGCCCGCGACCTTGTCCGCGTGTACTTCAAGATGTATTCTACTTGTTCGATAGGCACAGGTGACGTATATGACAAATTATTATACAGCATAAGGTACAAAATAGTGTTTATTCTGTTACGTAGTCTAATAATTTAAAGAAACAAAATAAAATTCAATATCTGACGTAGTACATTCAAATAGTCTTCACACCAATATTATAAACGCGAAAGTTTGTATATACGAATTTACATATTCTATGGTCGGTTGCTAGGCAACGCTTTTTTGTTATGCCAAAATTGCCCGTGTAATCCCACTAATATTATAAGTGTGATTTTGGACAATTTACACAATATGTCTTTATAAATTATAGCCTATATGTTATTCTGATGTATAAGCTATATTGTTGTAAAGTTTCATTCAAATCCATTCAGTAGTTTTTCCGTGAAAGCGTCACAAACATCCAAACATCTAAACATCCAAACATCTAAACATCTAAACATCTAAACATCTAAACATCTAAACATCTAAACATCTAAACATCTAAACATCTAAACATCTAAACATCTAAACATCTAAACATCTAAACATCTAAACATCTAAACATCTAAACATCTAAACATCCAAACATCCAAACTTTCACACTTATAATATTAGTAGGATGATGAAGATCATTACGATTGGCTTTTCAGTGAAGGAAAACATCGTGAGGTAACCTGAGAAGAAATTTAAAGTTGTGTGTGAAGTCTACGAATCCGCACTGGTCTTGCGTGTGGACTAAGTCCCTTACACTCTCTGTAGGAGAGTAGGCCTGAGCCCCTGCAGTGGGAACGTATATAGACTGTTGGTGTGACGTAGTGTAAATGTGTGTTGAAGATCCCCTCCACTAGGTGGACCAACGACCTAATAAAGGTCGCAGGGAGTCGCAGGATGCAATTGGCTCGGGCTATGTCCAGCAGTGGACGTTTCCCGGCTGATGATGATAATAATGAATGTTATTTATTTTTATTGTTAAATGTACATATACAAAAGGAAAAGAAAGCAATTTATTCAATACACCTACTTTACAATGACCATGAAATAACTTACGTACCGTAAAAAGCAAAACAGAAATAAATTAAATAAACCTCCATTAAATCTAAAATGGCGGCTACCGAAAGCCCGCGAACGGCACTAACACCCAATTCAATTAACTGAAGACGCCTGCCAGAAACAGGTCAGGGCATTTATCCCTGGCCGTCTAGTTCTTCCTACAGCCATTTGTCCCCGACGGTAATAGCCAACGGTTATGATCACCATCGATATAAAATTATTGGTATTACATGGAATATGTCACAGAGATAGGAAGGCATTGATATGGTATATAACACTCACGGAAAATTGTCTGTGTCAACCCAGAACTACAATAGGATTTTCATTCCGTATGTATCTTGAAACGCTAATTTTCTTTTTAAAAAAGCAGCTTTGGGCGAAGGAAGTATTTTTCCATTCCCGCCTGGCTAGCTACCACCATGTCAATGAAGTCTACCACCCAAAAAGTTCTAATAGAACGGATTCTCCGAAAATGAAAGTTAATATATCCAGCGCGTCATTCACTTGTGACTTCTGGGTAATCATGCTTTCAATTCGACAGCTTAATCATCACTTACGAGAAACCTAAAATATTCATCGATGTCTGCTACAATAATGTAATGGCAAGTCAAAAAATACCAAGAAATTCTCAAAATCTGACAAGTTCCTCACATCTCCGTGTAGATTCCATTGACCCAGATTCCCTCAGAGATAACCATTGAATTTAATCCACCCATAACACTTACAAAGGGCTGATTGATCTTCCGTGAGGTACTCCAGCTACCATTGACTTACGAAAACTACTTCACACCACTCAGTCACGCCCTTCGGTCCAACGAACATCTGAAACGCTGCGCTGTTCATTTTTGGTTTAAAAAAGTGTAACGGGCTTGTACTACGACATCATTTCCCTTGATAGTAAGTGACGATAAGACCATTAAATGTAAAAGACCTCCACACAGAAGACACAAACGAAATAGACGCTGGCTCTGTTGTTTTACCGGAACACAACAGCGCTATGGGTACCATTACTGTTAGGTAGATTTGAATGTAGCTAGCCTTGAGATCGCAGTAAATGCCCAACCACCAACCAAACCGAGTTACGATTGATACACCTACTGAGAATCAAATCCGAGACCGAATTGTCAGTATGAGTAGTCACTAGGCCACAGAGGCGTTTAAAATAACAAGCTCATACAAGCGTTTATTGTTCTCGACGCAGAGACAAGCACATTCGCGTGTTCAAACCACCGTCTCTATAGTTTCCGTATGTGAATGAGAACAGCCCAATCTTTCAAGTGGTCATCGTTATTATCGAGGTCTCTTATATTCCGCAAGAGTGGCCTATAAACGCGGTTTACCGAAACGAGAAGATTCTTTTTGTTACAAAACTGCTCTTATATACTGCAACAGCCGGCTAGACAAATGTACTGGTGTTCCGTAGATCGCAGATTTGATTACGAGCGATTCCTATCTGGTACTTGATTTGTTTTGTGGTAAGAGAATCTCTCGAAGCTACGTCAAACAGTTTTCTATGAGATGATTTAATAGAAATAGTGGAGTGATCTTAGCTTAAACATAGATAATCTGATGTCTATCTATATCGACAGCGTTTAAGTTAAAAGTTCGAGAACAGAAGTATCTTAAGTATCTTGCAAATATGGTAAATCCCTTCAAGGTCATTAAAACTACGAGGGAAATGAGACACCCGCAGTGTAATGCAGACGATAATGATGCTAGCTTTGCAATTGGCCTGAATGGCCTGATGGTAAGTGAAGAAGGCCTTCGAATTGAAAACATGCTCACCTCAAAGCCTCAAGTTAATTTAGCAGTATTACTTTCCAGAAGCGTCGGTGGCGCAGTGGATAAGGCGCGGACTCTCAATCTGAGGGTTCCGGGTTCGAATCCAGCCGTGTGTGTACCTATGAGTTGTTTTTCAATTCAAGTACATTATCCGATTGTTTAACGGTGAAGGAAAACATCGTGAGGAAACCTGCATGTCTTGAACAGGCATGTGAAGTCCGTCGATCCGCACTGGGCCCGCGTGGTGGACTATGGCCCATACACTCTCTGTAGGAGAGTAGGCCTGAGCCCCTCCAGTGGGGACATATATAGGCTGTTGATGATGATTGATGATGACTTTCCATACTGAGAACCCAAAATTGCTATCAAAACTGCTTTTTGATAACAGACTATGGTATAAATGGTGTTAGCTAGCCAGACGGATGCCTTAATAAACCAAATCGAGTCCCAGAGATACCCCGCACCGAGAAAAGAAACCGCAACCTAAGAATTGTAAGTCTATCTGTATAGCAACAAGGACAATAGATAAAAATATAATAATTAACGCATTCAAAAAGAACTAAAAACCGACTTCAACTGCCTTAAAACCCTTAGATGTAGAATTATCTGGGTAGATATTTGGTTGTTGTTGATTTTCTCAAAAAATGCTCAATCAATTTCGATGAAATTTATATGGGACCACCTCTGAAGTATGATCTACCAAAAAAACAAAAAAGAATTATCAACTGTGGAACTCTATCCCTGAACCCATCAGACGAGCCTCTTTCTTACAATTCTTCAAAACTAGCCTAAAAACCTATTTCAATTCAATTCAATATAACTTTATTGTACACCAATACAGACTTAAGTTTAAAAATAAAATTAAAAATAAACAAAAAATGTACAAAAGGCGGTCTTATCGCTGACAGCGATCTCTACCAGACAACCTTTGGGTAGAGGAAATAAGTAACAATATTTGGGTGGAGGTGTGACAGATATTGATAGATTTTAATTAAATACTTGAATAAACCCATATGTATACTTATATAAGTAATATATAATATTAAATAATAATAATAAATACAGACAAATTAAATATACGTTATTTTATGGATACAATACATACTAGTACATAGGATTACTACATAGGATTAATTATTGAGAAAATGCGACTTAAGTTGGTTGGTGGACTATTTCCTTGCCTGGAAGAGATCGCTCGCAGCGATAAGGCCGCCTTCGTTGTACCTTTTATGTTCTTTTCTCTGTTTTGTGTGTGTATGTGTGTACAATAAAGTTATTTGAATTTGAAATATCTATGTATGCTATAAATGTGATGCAAAAACGATCATCTCTTTTACAAATTTCCAAGAATTATTTAACTGTATAGAAATTTTTTTGCTATCGAGAAAGACAGGAAAGTATTGACGAGAATAAATTGTTAGTAAATGCGTAATAAACACTCGTTGCCGCACTTCTTAGTGCACGGTACAATTGAGATGGCTCACATCCGCTCCCTTTCGAATTAACATTTTGTTTTCTTTCCCTGAAAAGAGATCTCTTCCTAGTCAAGACCCTTGCCTCGCGAGCTTTGGGATAAAATAAAACTGTAGAGAAAGCACGGCTGTGATACATTGTTTCCGGTGTTCAGCAAACATTATATGACAACAATTACAAATCAAAGATGAAAGTTTTGTTTAAAGGTGTTAAACAGTTCAATGGTCTTCCAAGGGAACTACCAGAACGGGAACTGTTCGAATTCAAGTCAAAACTGTTAAACCACATTCAAGGATAAATATTAGTTTTTTTTAAATATAAATAGTTATCATGTAAATTTCTAAATTTCTGCTTGCCCTTTTACTGTTTGTTTGTTGTTACACACTCTAATTATAATATCTGGGCGACCGAGCTTTGCTCGTAGTTCTTTAAAAACAAACAAAAACTCTATCTCTGCCACTAAACACACAAAAAACAAAAATAAAAGCAACTATCCAACCGGAATTTGAACGCGGATATCTCGGACGGAATGACACGTGTGAACCACTCGGCTAAAGTGATAATGTTTGCCAGCGTGAAATTTCCCATCATATTTTGCGTCGAATAATGCGAAGGAAAAAACACATGAAAACTCGAAAACGCGCATTTTCTAGACTAATCTAGATCGATTGCTCTCCCCCGAATGCCCCCAAACACCAAATTTCAGCGAAATCGCTGGAGCCGTTTCGGAGATCCGAATTATTTTTTAAGAGTTGCTCGTTTAAAGGTATTGGATAGTCTTAATTTCTCTGTAAGTGAAATGATAATTTCTTTAGAGAAAATAAATTATTCTTTAAACCGAACAAGTACCATGGTATCAAATCGAGTACAAAAACATACGGCAAATTTTTCACCATGTCATACTCACGTTTAATTGCCTATTCTCTCAACACACTGCATATGAACAAGAAAGGGACAAGGTGACATTAATATTTACAACATTAAGTATGTACAATCGTATGTGCGAAGCGTCGGTGGCGCAATGGATAAGGCGCGGACTCTCAATCTGAGGGTACCGGGTTCGAATCCAGCCGTGTATCTATGAGTTGTTTTTCAATTCAAGTACATTATCCGATTGCTTAACGGTGAAGGAAAACATCGTGAGGAAACCTGCATGTCTTGAACAGGCATGTGAAGTCCGCCGATCCGCACTGGTCCCGCGTGGTGGACTATGGCCCATACACTCTCTGTAGGAGAGTAGGCCTGAGCCCCTCCAGTGGGGACATATATAGACTGTTGATGATGAATCGTATGAAAGATATAGATTATGTTCGCCAAAGCGAGGTGCCCTGGTGTCAATAGCAAGTGCTTGATGGAAATCCAGGAACTGTGTGGCAGTTTGACAATTGTAAAATTAAATGAAACTTGAAACTAAATGCAATTTACTATCGTATAATGAAACACATGTTTTTACTTTACTACCAAACTAAAGACAAGTCTCCACCAAGCCACCTGAAACACGAGATATAAACTCTCTCAAAGGCTGTGGGTCCTGAATAGAGGCTCGCTTATCTGAAAGGCATTTAGTAAGAAATTAGCTTGACCTCGTAAATACTTGTTTTCTGGGTTACCTAGATAAACCTTGGCTTTGTTTAGGCTGGCTTCAGCCACCGGATTCTCGAGCGACGAACCGTGTGAAATTAAGTGTCTACGAATTGCTATTCGCGTTTCCAGTAAGATTAGAAACAGGGTTTCATTCATAGGTAATTTGAGGCATAATGTATACAGCTCCGCTATACATAAGATCTAGTTTAACATAAAACTGTGTATATTACTGAAATATATAATTCTAATGTATGTCTAAGTCATTCTATATGTATGTAAATAAATCTAGGGTTTTGTAAAAGGATACTTAGGGTAAAAACTGAAGATTGGCATCAGCATTTCCCTATCTACAACATCTTACCGTGATCACCAATTTGCCTGCCAAGCGTGGCGATTATGGCAAATCCCTGGCTGGCTCAGCTGTATAATTATTTATACAGCTGAGTTTACATCATCATATGTGTTTTCAACTATCAGGTTGGTTCCTTTCATTTAGAACGCATACATTATTCAATTCAATTTATTTTTTCAAAAAATATATTATTATTCTATCTTCTGCCCGCGACTTCGTCCGCATGAACTTTTGGGTGTATCCTGTGGGAACAACTTGTTCAATCGAGATATAAAGTAGCCTATGTACTTTACCGGTGGGAAGTAAAAGTTTTCGAGTGACGACCACGTACCGGGAAGCGTCTACCTGGCCGTACCCCTACTAGATGGACCGACGACCTGGTTAAGGTCCCGGGGAGTCGCTCGGGATCGGTCAATGTGGCATACCATGAAGGGAGGCCTATGTCCAGCAGTGGACGTTTCGCAGCTGTTGATTATGTACTTTTCGATCCTTCAACTATCCCTAATCAAAAAATCTAGTCATTCTGACTTTCCCGTTAGAAAATAAATTTTTAAAGAATTTATCCCATGTCCATGTTTTAATATTTATTCTTCTATTCGGGGCGGAGATAATTTTAAAAAGTCAATGATCATAAAAATCGGTTACGCTGTTCTTGAGCTATAAATAGTGTAGCTAAAACAGCTTTGTTTTTTACATATTAAGTATAATATATAGACTTCAACACTAACAGGCTTACATTTAACAGATTAATATATATATGTCAACATTGAAATTAAATTAGCATAATTAATTACATTTACCTACATTATGTTCGTCCACCTTTCTTCTTGTATGTCAGATAAAAGCGCTCAGTGGCAAAGAAAATTTATTCTGTCAGGGCCACTCCTCTAACTGTGACACTGTGAATCCTGTTAACTGAACTTAATGACTGGGCATTCGACTCATTAATTTGACTGTCCCCTTTATGTCTCGCCTTTTTGTTGGACATTCATTATGTGCTCTCTTCGGGGACAGATACACCGGGTTTCGAGGGCTAGGGAAAAAGAGGCGCAGCAGTGCGAGACAAGTTCACGCTTATGAATATAGATTTTAAGGTTATTCGCTCGATTAACGTTTCATACTAAATTTCTGTTGCCATAATATTTTAAAATATAATAGCTGGCTTTATGCAGTAATTATCTAAAAATAGGACATCGAATTTTATTATAATGTCGCGATATGAGTAGCATTAACATCCAACTACCTAGGGAAGCAAGATTTTCATTTGTTTACAGTATTTCTCGATTTTTTTCAAAGCGACATTCATGGACCATTAGCTGTGTAACGGTGTCACTGTAGCTAGCTGTAAAGTATCCGCGACCCAATAATTTTATATCTTATTTTAGGCAATTACTTACTAATCAAAGCTAATTTAAACGATTGCGGCAACAGAAATTTAGTACGGAGCATGTCAGCGAAATCCTGTTTTGTTTAATTATTGCTTTTTCAATTCATTAATTATTATGATTAGTTTAGTTATTTCATAATAAATCAAAGAAATCAATAAATCAAAATATTAATAACAATTATTAGCATATACTTCCAGAATATTGAAATAAAGTGTTTATTATAACAATTAAGAATCTCATTTAAGAATATAAATAAAATAACATTTTGTATGTAATACGATTTAAACTGAATGCCTTATCGTTATAACCATCACATGAAATCCATCTAAGTAAATCCCATTGAGTAAAAAATAATTATACTGTTTTGAAAGCTTCTACGAGTACAACACCACGTAAACTATATACTAAAAATTAAGAAACAGTTTTTATCGTCCTAAGAGTTCCCTTTTCTTGAATATCCCTACCAAGAGAACCCATAAAAATCATTCCTTTGGTGCCCTTGAAAAAAAAACTAAAATAAAATCTTTACGGCATCCTTGAAGTATCGCCCATAAAACTTGGCCCGTCGTTACAAGCTCCTCTAACCTGGATGTACTTCAAACGTTACTTTCACGAAGCGGCTACGTTTTTAGGCTTTTTGTTTTAAAATTCTTTTGTACGATGACGCAGCTGTGAATAACTTACACACCATTTTGTCGGCGTTGCCAAAGCAACGTTGAGAAAATAATATTATGAGCGCGTGGAATAGACAGACAAAAATGTATTAGGCCTGGAACGAAGAGCTTACTATTGTCTTGGGAAAAGCGTAGGGATCCAGAAGCTTTGAAACTGAGGGTATAGAGAGGAGGAGAGGAGAGAGGAGGTTTCATAGGGTAAAAAGAAGTAAAGTAATGTTATGAAATTGCACCCTAAACTTAAGTACCTGCCGAAAAAACATACTTAAACTGGTGACTGCAAAAATACTAATTAGATGTTCATTTTAGTAATGATTTTGAAGCTCAGTGGTTATTACAATGCAATAATGTCCTTTAGTAAAGAATTATGCATGCAGTTCATGATGTTGTATGCCTTAAAATTTAAATTGTGTTTTGTCACCATCGCTTCACAGTAACTGTAATACAGTTGAAAACAGAACATTGTCCAGTAAGTGCCAGTTGAAAATTGTCGTTCTATTTCAATCCAATTTCAAATTAATCCTCGTACGATTATTTAGTTCCATAATTGCAATATTTAATTAAAGTAGTAGTGTAGTTTGATAAGTTCGGTGGAAAATATGATGATACTAGCATGATCACAGAACTGTCTGTGTTGGAGTGTGTTTCTATTGGTTGAATGTTCGTTGCGAGCACAGAAGGAAAAGATTGGCCAGTTGCTGCTGAGAAATGAAAGTTTTTAAAACATAAACCGGCCAGGTGCAAACGGGCTCGTGCACCGAGATCTCCGTAAAGATTATGAATAATTAACATACTGTAAATAATATTTTAGAAAAGTAAGTTTCGCCTGGCAAAAACCAAGGAGCAATTCATAATTTACACATTTACACCCAAAAAATTCACAGGCGCTTTAACTATTGCGCTGTCTCATTACCGGCTAATGTGCCATACAACGGAGAAGGTCTATGTCCAGCAGTGGACGTTTCCCGACTGATGATGGGATATTTATTTCTTTATTCTTTATTTTCATATGAAAAAGAACAAACACTTTGATATGCCTAATTTGGAGTAGGTCTAAGTATAAGAACGGATTTTCGTTTGGTTTTATTCGTTTATTTATTTGACAGATAGGAGTTTCTGTATAAATGGCTATATCTTGGCTGTAGTAGGTAGGTAGGTTGGATAGGCATTACTCAGTAGTGGGTTTTAAATGGCTCAGAGGAAAAAAGTGTCATAAAGAAACATGTTTTTTTTTTTAAATTGAATTGAATGAATAAATAATAAATCCAGGAAAACAAGTAATTTAAGCTTCACAAGCCACTCAGAGGAAGCCTCAAATTTTTATTAAACCGGTGTATCCTCCCAAGTATAAAATTTCACCCAATTATTTCCTCAATTTAACTCATCGAAATTAAATTAACTTTGACGAAACTCATGAAACCTGTAAAAACAATAATTGGATGCTCCACCCGTTGATACAAAATATTTAATATACTACGAGTATTTTCTTCCCCTTGTATCTTTTACAAGCTTTTTCGTGGGATTTCATCTGCAAAGATCAAATACGGCAACATTATCGATACCTGGGTAAAAAAGTAGTTTACAGACCGACAAGAATCTTTTTGAACGTGTCTAAAATCGAAACTAGAGTGCCACCAGCTAGTCAATTTTAGTTTTGGTATGTGCTGGTGCTGTTGTTTTATTTTGGGGACATCATATTTTGAACTTATGAGAGAACTATCATCTACGTGCCCAAAAATCCCTTGTTAAGATTACTTATTTGAATTTAATACAGACTAAGGAAATTATGTCGCTATGCTCGACCTTCATATCTTTGAAATTGAAGATTCAGTTATGATAATTATTATTATTACGTCTACGTAACCTAATGGCTTGAACTTAAAGTCTGGAAGTTCTGGGTTCGATTCACAGTGGAGGATATCTATCGGTGCCTGGTTTGATTGGTGGTAGGGCATTTAACTTAGTCTGCAGCTAAGCAGAAGTTTTAATAGCAATTGTGTTCCGGTATGAAAAGTAGCAGAACCATCGCCTGATTGGATTGAAGCTTCTGGGTGCTGTCAGTCGAGATGAAGTCCAAGTGCAAACTCATCATACATTAAAAACGAAATATGTTTTTACGAAGTATTTCATTGTCACTAAAAGTCTATTACCACTTACGGGGAAAGTGTACCGGCAACTTTCACGGAACATATAGATATATGTATGTTCTTTGAATGTTTATCTGAGAAACTTTATTAAAATTAAGCATTATAACAACTGTAGAAATCAAATTGAATTATAATTGATTGACAAATAACAATGGACCTAATTTTCTGGATTTCGTATGTTTTCATGACCATGTCCATTATTTTATAAATCAGCGGCTCCGTTGTACTCGTACTGCGATCGCATTTCTGAATATACCCAAAAAGTATTCAATTAATTTACGCTAGAAGTTGTTAAAGGAAAGTTTTGTAAAATTCAAAGGAAAAATATGATACTGCCGTACAGTACGTTGATAAATTTAAACTCTGTTCGGGGGATGTAGAGGAAGCGACAACCGTTCCTAGAATACATTGTTTTAATTAGTATAATGAACTGTTAATTCAAACAAGTTTACTAACATGCCGTAACACACTGTATCTATGTATTCACTTCAGGCAGGGCAGGCTATATCATAGTTGCGAAGTTCATTACCGCGATGTACGTTACTTTGAAAGTTTACGATTACAGTTCTTCACTTTTTATTTATTTAGTAAAAACGGCAATTTTATGAACAAATATGTATTACAAATCAGTTATGAACTGAACAAAAAACTGGCCAAGCGCGAGTCGGGCTCGCGCACGAAAGGTTCCGTACCATTATCTATAAAAACGGAAAAAAGACATGTCTATTTTATGGGAGCCCCCATAAATATTTATTTTCTGGTTTTTAGTATTTAAATAAAATAAATAAATAAAATAAGGTTTATTCATCAATCAGGCATAAATAATTAATTTACAAATCAACCTTGTATGATAATGATGAAAAGGCAGATAGCTCAGCATTGTGTCTCTGTGGTGGAGCACCGCAGAGACGCTGTTATTCTGCTATTTCCTGTGGTAGTAACTACATAATACATTAGCTTAACTAAAAGTACCATCTGTTTTATAACAATAATGAGCGGTTGTACTTATGTGCTTAATACTATTTACCTGCACACCACAGCGCCCGTGAGGAAGTTTTCGATAGCCGTATTTCTGCTGAGGAGCTGAATTGTTTTTGCGTGTTTAAAAGTATATTTGTTGTTACAGCGGCAACAGAAATACATCATCTGTAAAAAATTTAACTGTCTAACTATAACGGTTCATGATATACAGCCTGGTGACAGATGGACAGATAAACAGACGGACGGACAGCCAAGACTTCGTAATAGAGTCCCGCTTTTTACCCTTTGGGTACGTAACCCTAAAAACAGGTTTTAAGACTATAGCAACCCCAACAGGACAAGCCTGTAGCAGGGCTGGCTTGCATAATATAAATCTTGAATCTATGTATTGTGAGGCATCGTGTGGTAACATATTATCCAATGCGAACTAGAGAACTTTCGCGACGAAGTACGTTGCGATGGCAAACTATTGCAGTATTTCTGAAGTCCAAGCATCGAAATTGGGGACTAATAACTTAATTATATATCTTTCACGCCAAAATTACACAGCTACGAGTATATCAGTCGTTTACATATAAGCAGTCCACTCTTGGCAGTTCAATTGCGATTTCCTTGGTTAATAGTAGCAAGCCTTTTCTATCCTCATGGGAAGGAAGGAGCGGTAAAATTTGAAAGTTGTAAACCCCTAAAATATACCATTTGCACGTTTAACATGTTCATTCAACAATAACAGGAGAAACTCCGAAATTACGAAGGTTTTCCGATAAATAATGGAGCGTAATCGTGTTCAGGAATAAACACCATTGTACTCTGCGAGTTTTGGGCAAGTTGTTCGTGGCTTTGTTCACTACGCACTCCGATCTCGAGTGGATCGTTTTCGTTGCCAAATCACCGATCGCAAACTGGCGATCTATTCACTGTCGTCACATAATTAATGCGATAAAAAATAACTAATGATCCAACTTCAATTGCTTAAGTTTTTGAGGGTTCCGCAGGCTACTAACGAAAATCCAATCGAATAGAACAAAAAGCGTTAAACCCTGAAACTTTAATTGTTTCGAGCGAAATTCTGAACAAATGTAAAACGATGTCACAACCCTATTTTCAAACTCATATTGTTTAGCAAAATCGAATTGGAAACTTTCCTATTACACGCTACCAAGTTGACTGTATCATTTTACCTTTAGGCGGGTTTTGTATACATATAAATACATTACAATAAATAATTTTCTGCATATTTATTAGCATCAAGAAGAAGTAATAGAAGCAGGAGTGGCGACTGAACAGTGAGTAATCGTAAAGAGTCGATTGTAATGTGTTATAATTACTAATTATACTTATCAGATAATTCCTTTAATCGTACTGTAAGACCTTGTTTCTTTCTTGTTGTTGTTGTTCTGATTTAAGGATTCTAGGTCATTGAGACGTACCCTGTAGACTTCGATTCCTTGCGCTTTCAAGTATTTACAAATTTCAATAAACAGTATTTACAAACGGCCTCATCTTTTTATTTCGCTGATTTAGAAGTTTGTTTCTTTCACAAATGAATTGCGATTGCAGATTTTAGTATATTACATTAATTTCAATTTACTACTTACACGCGTTCCTCAGAAAAAGGGTCTTAACAGACGGACGGACAAAAAAGTGATACTATAAGGGTCCCCTTTTCTTTTTATGGTACGGAACCCTAAAAAGCGTAGCTACTCGTAGTTGTTCATAATTAAAAGGTCGGACACAGACAGACGGACATACCTAACCTAGTAGAAGGCGTAATAGTCTGCCAAAGGGTTTACGCACACATTTGTAGAGGAACTAACATAATCATTGATTAAGCAATCTTCCCATCAGAACCATCTACGGCCCTCAGACAAGGATAGCCAGTTAATCCACTTAGCCCCGACAAACTGTTCACTGTCCGGTCGAGAGGATTTCGTCTCACACCGACCGAACAGTTTAACCGAGAAATTATTTCCCGCTAGATATCCCGTGACGAGAATTTGGTGAGGAAACTGCTGGTTATTAGCTCGATAAAAATTTCATACTAAATTTCTTTTATCATAATATTTCGTGCTATGTGAAGTAATTATCTAAGAATAGGATATCGGATTAGAACGTCACAAAATGAGTATCATTAACATACAACTTCAAAGGGAATCACAATTTTCATTTTTACACACTATTTTTCGATTATTGTTCAATGTGCCATCTAGAGACCATTAGCTTCGTAATGGCTAATCGTAGCTAACTATAAAGTTGTACGTTAATCATATTCATTTCGCGACACTAGGAGTATAATTACATCTCCTATATTTTAGGTAAATACCTATCAAAGCCATCTATTCTATTTTAAAAGACTATGGCAACAGAAATTGAGTATGGCAGCATTCTGAACGGAATCGCGTTTACGCTCAAGTGTCGATTGCATTGGTTTGGGTTCAGATACTGATAGCCATCATCGGCTAATAACAGCTCTGTGACAGGGAAGAGGCACTGTAGAGACAGTACGCAACTTTTGCAGATATACGATATCATTAAATAAATCAGTTTATTACGTATCATATTCTGTTTATAGTTGCACATTTATATATTGTGTCAAAAATGACATTCCGGTGGGGCACAGCAACGGAGGAGTTAGATTTAGTCTGGGTTATAATAACAAAAATTACATTAATATATTTAAAATAATGTACAAAATATAAAAAAGCAGCCAAGTGCGTTTCGGGCCACGCTCAGTGTAGTGTAGTTCAAACGTCCAGTGAAATGTAATTCTGATTGGGATTCGTACGAAATTTTCATTTTAACAACTGCAAGTACTCGTATATTTAGCTCGAACGGATTAACACGCTACCGCGTGTCTAAATCATTTGGTCGATTATTACTAACCTGTAAAGCCAACTTAGTCGTGATTGTTTCCCTTTTAAGTTCAGTGTATAAACTACTACTGTGTTTTTTCTTCAGATTTTTAAAAGCAGTGGTTTAGCAGATATAGGGGGCGGGCTGTTCTTACAAAAATTATCACTTTAAAGCTTAATATTTCACAAACGTGTACCTGAATCGAAAAGTGATGTCCCTAGACTCAAAATATTTTTGAAGGACCTATTAAAGAATGGGGTAGGTTCACACAATAGGGTAGATGCGAAAAAATATATTTCATACCCAAGTTAAGTGTAGGGTGCATGGTTAGTAGCTCACCCGAAAAAAAATCAAGATTTTTGTCTACCACTTTTTGGCGGGATTAATATGTATATCCGCACCAAATTACAACTTTCTAGTAGTAAGAGTATCTGTGCTAAGCCGCGGACGGACAAACTATAAGGGTTCCTTGGTTAACTACGGAACCCTAAAAAGGTAAGTTAAAGATACAATGGTAATATAATATGTTATTATAAGATTAATGATATAAGAGGAAACATTTACTGTTTAGAAATCACCAACATTATTTTGAATGTAATTGTTCTTAAAACATTAACGAAGATTATGGAAACTAAAGTTGCACTACGAGTATACAATGTTTAAAGTTTTCTTAATTTTTAATTTGATCAATCATAAAATCCAACATTTAATTTCATAAATGTAGAACTTCGAAACGTACGAGTATTAAAGACCAAGCGATTCTAAAATATCACCAAGGGCAATCTCCACAAAAAGCATCTGAAGGCCTAAACCAACAAACTCAGAACCCAACAACAGCCTCGTCCGCCGAAGATCAATAACTGCCATCCATCGTGACTCGCGGCGTCTGCGACGGCGACGTGTCTACATTTATGAACGGAGAGCTGAACGGATTTATCAGCGGAGGCTGTGACACGTGCAATTTGTCTGAGACGCCTTGCTGGTTGCGCTCAAATCGCGGTCCGGAACGTTCGCTTAAAAATCTACAGACGTGGCTTTGACTGATAAAGAATTCGGAAAGGTTTATGTGATATGCCAGATTTTTAAGGCAAAGAATCAAGGTGCCTCTCATCTACAGTATATTTGCAGTCCCAGCATTGTGACAGGCTACGTCCAACCTATTACAGAGCCCTCGATTTCATCTCATACATGTAATAAGACTAATGAGTTATGTTATGACCGCCTCGGTGGCCTAATGGTCCGTTTTGATGTAAAGCATGCTCACCCAGAAGTTCAACGCTAATGAGGCTGTTATGACACAGATTGGCGTGTCCATCGTTAATAAATAGTCAATAACCGGGACTATTTATTTATGTTTGCGATTGGAGTGGGTGGTTGAGATTGGTTCAGTAAGAGTTGGAATGGGTTTGTGACGGGCCAATTAATTAGCGTGCAAGTCTTGGACTGAACGAATGACTATTCTTCATTGGTTAGTCGATATGCCATTGGACTTTGTACAGTTCGTTCACTTTCATAGTGTCACCTTTAAAAAACAGAAGCCAGAGTCTACTAAAATAAATCAGACGCGATACCAAATAAAGCCGATGCCGGTGTACACCCGCTGGTGAGTTTGGCATTTTATATCGCAGCATCGCAGTGAGGTTTGTGACTTTGTAGTCACAGATGCTTTTATAGAAAATGTTTTGATTAAATTAATTTTGTAGGCTAAAATAAATTTTTGTATTATCGAACACTTTTTTATATTACTATAACCATTATACTCGTATACACTGGTGTACCGGCACAATATCTAAACGAGCAGTAGATACAAATAATAATAAATAGTTTATTAACACTGTTTCAAAACATTAAATGACGCTAATTATATTTTTATTATTGCTATGTTTGTTGAGGATCTATGATTACTGCAGGTAAAACCTGTGTTGCAATAACCAGTGATTCCACCGAGACGATAAACAAACAAAAATTTACATTTTATACATATCTATGTGCTACAATTATATGTTACTGTGATTCGTACGGTGGTAGGGTGGGGTGTTGGTTGGTGTAAGAGTGTTGGTGTGTGTGAGAGTGAAGAGAGAGTATGGGGGGTGGGGATGGGGGGTATATATAAAATAGCTGCCATTGCTCTAATTGGGAAGCGATCGCACGATTATTTCTAACGGAAACGTAACGAATGGACGACCGGCCGTAGCAACAGCCGTGCTCAACCATGATACATCAACGAGGCACTGACTAAGTAGTCATTAATCACTAGAACTAGAACATAGTTTGATCCCCGTTAGATCTATTGCTAACGCATTTCTGTTATCTATGTATGCAAATTTTATTCTGGTAGTGAGTGATAAAAGCGCAGGGATGTGTGCCAAGGCGTGACGTAGACTGTGTACATAAAGTGCAGCCTCGAACGTGACAGATATATATATATATATATTAACTTATTTACTCGACATTGTAATATTCAATTTACGAAACAAATATTTTACATCAAAAGCTGTCTTCAAAAACTTCTGACTTGTATCAGTCTTTGTAAACACAATCATAGTGTGTCACCCAGTCCTCTGTGATTGGTGGAACAGTATTTTGAATATTATGAGTCATACATTAAATCCTAGGTGGCATTATAATCAATAAAATGTTGATGTGATGTTTTAACAACGATTTAACATAACATATGATCTGAGACTTATGGTTATATCGAATTATCAGTGAAATAGCTAAGTCGTTGGTCATTGGTCAATTACGACTTGACAACGGGCTATGATTGGTCGAGCTGACGTGACATGCACCACGCCACAAACTGGGTAGCCAAGGGTATAAAAGCTTTGAGCCGCAAAGCATCGGCACCATTCATTGTGGAGCCGTGAGCGTCGTATTATTTTAACCAGTACCAATTGTCGTGAGACTTCAGACTGACATCACGTAAGTTAAGTACTTTTGTCAAACATATCTTTGTCATGCTGTAACTTTGATATTGCTTGTGCCCCTATATAGATGTTACGTATGTATGTAGAAGTTAAGGCCTTTTGTTAAAATTGTGATTCCATTTATAACGTATAACAGGTACAACAACAGTATCTTTACCTTTTAGTATTGTTCAGTCTCATTGTACTACATTATTTATTTTTACCTTACTCAATTATGACAGTATGTATAAAACATATCTTGATTCCATAATAACATACGGTAAACTTTTGATATGGTTGATTTACTTTGAATAATCATTTGACATTCAAAATTAATATATTAATGAATTGATACAATTCTGTGTTTAATTTGGACTTTAAAATATATTAATGAATTGATACATTTCTGTGTTTAATTTGGACTTAAAAACCCCTAACCTCCTACATATGCTGTAATAATTTATTGAAACATTATCTGAGCAATCCAGGCACTTGGGATCATAAAGAGATATCTGCTTTTATTCATTTAAATTTGGATATTATGCCTCGCAAGTCATATAAATGCACATCAATCGTAAACGCTACTACGTAACCTAATAACTAAAAAAACGTAACCTTTCATTATCCAATTGAATAACTTCCTATAACTGACAGACTGATCTGACTGACAAATCAAATTGCAAGTATATTAACAGTTTACTTTATACAGTTATATACCTACCCTCAACTATTTTATTTTATTATTACAACAATTCCAATTATAATATTTTAATTTAACAATCAGTTTTTATATGTCTACCCTCATATACCTTCCATGACTTCAAACAATCTAGATTTTGATAGTTCAAGTAACTTGTATCTACCCTCAAAACACAGCTTGGGCTATCACCTCTCAATACATTTAGTCTCTGCAACTTCTTAGTTTCTCTATTAAATATAAATTCTAACATCAGAAGTGGGATACTTACGAACTGCAATTGATCTTAAATATTTTAAACATTTCAGAATGGACGTTGCTGAAGTTGGCGAACTACTAAAGGCGATTCGTGACGCTGTCTCAACAACGCGCCCCAAAGATGACGACATCGCGTTGCCGTACTTCGATCCAGACCGGAACGATTGCGGAGCTACAAGCTGGTGCGACAGCATTGAAGCCCTCGCCAAGGACCTGCAGTGGAGCAGCATCAAAACTGCCGCAAAAGCCGGTAAGGCCCTTAAGGGCTCCGCTTTACTTTGGTTCGAGTCTTGGGAGCCTTCTGAAGGTAGATCCTGGGAAAACTTTCGAGCAGACATCATCGACTCTTACCCTGAACGAAAAAATTTATCCAAAAAACTTAGTGAGGCAGCTTCATACAGTTCCGAATCTGCGGAGTCGTACAGTGAATATGCTAGGGAAAAATTGCGTTTGTTGCGAAACACGAAAATTGCATTCACTGATGAACAATTGATAGAACTAGTGTGCGGTGGCATCAGTGATGTCGACGTTAGGATGGCATCTTTAAATAGTAGTGTCGTTACTACATCTTCACTCATCTCTCTACTTTCAACGTATGTGAAGACCAGGAAAAGGAATTTAGAAAGTATTAGGGATAGTGTCTCTGGACCAAGTGGAACTAAGCGACTTAAACTTGGGAACGAAAAAAAATGTTTCACATGTAATCAGACGGGACATTTTGCCCATCAATGTTTCAAAAATAAAGTTGCTCAAGCGAATCAACATGGTAAAGGCCAAACAATAAGCCAAGTTCCACAGGGTCCTGGGCCAAGCAATTTAAAATCCTGTAATTATTGTAAAAGAATGGGCCACGCTGAATCAACTTGCTTCTATAAAAAGCGAGTTGAGTCATCTGGCAATGCTTCGATTTCTTTGGCACCGACTAATGAGGTAAATTTTTTACAAAGAACGACCCCTGTCTCACCCCAGTTATAGTAAATGATTTTAAAATTAACTCGCTTATAGATACAGGGGCAAGTTGCAGTTTAATTAAAGAATCTGTTGCTAGGAAATTGAAATGTCATCTTTCTCCGACATCTGTTTATGTAAACGGGATAGGGTCAAATAAAATTCACGTATTCGCTACACTAACCACATTAGTTCAATTCGATGATACGAGTTTAGAACTTGAGATCCACGTGGTCCGGGACCACGATTTCAAGTACGACTTACTTATCGGTAGAAATGCCGTTCAATATCCTGATGTAGAAATCATTACTAACGCATCGGGTTCAAAGCTAGTTAGGAAACCAGTTGACACCAAGACGGAGGTGTGTTTAGTTTATTCAGAACTAACAGAATTAATGTGCAAAATCAACCATTTGGACCATGCATTGCAAAATGAAATAAAAAATATTTTCGTAAAATATCCCTCTGTTTTGAGAGAAACGAGTACTGTTCATACAGGGGAACTAAACCTACGACTAAAACGGAATGAGATTATCAACTACCGCCCATACAGATTGGCCCCTGTTGAGAAGGAAAAAGTGGATGCAATGATAAATGAACTTTTGAAAAAAAATATTATTCGCGAAAGTGACTCACCTTTTGCCAGCCCCATCATTTTAGTGAAAAAGAAAGATGGCAGCGATAGACTGTGCGTAGATTATCGAAAGTTAAATGAAATACTAGAGAAAGATAGGTATCCACTCCCTCTCATTGAGGATCAACTTGACAAGCTTGGAAAAGCTAAATATTTTATTTCAATCCATATGAAAAATGGGTTCTATCAAATTCCGATATCGTCCGATTCCATAAAGTACACAGCTTTTGTAACACCAATTGGACATTATGAGTTTTTAAAAATGCCCTTCGGTATTTGTAACGGACCAGCTGTTTTTCAAAGAGCTATTACAAAAGCTGTACACCATCTGAAGTTCCTTTTGGTGTATATAGATGATATTCTCATTCCATTTTCAACTATAAATGAAGGATTAGGATATTTGGACCAAACCCTTCAGGCTCTCTGCACTGCTGGGTTTACTATTAACCTCAAAAAATGTAAATTTTTTGTAGACAGCATTGAGTATCTGGGTAGACACATATCAAAAGAGGGTGTTAGGCCTAGTGATACAAAAGTAACTGCTCTAACTAATTCTCCGGTCCCAACTAATATCAAGCAGGTACGTCAGTTTATGGGACTAGCAAGCTATTTTCGCAAATTCATTCCAGATTTTGCTGCCCGTACAGCTTGTATAACTAAACTTACAAAAACCCAACAAAAGTGGGAATGGGGAATTGAACAGGATATAGCTAGGGATTACGTCATACAACACTTGTCAACTAAACCTTTGTTATCGATTTTTGATCCAAACCTACCAACTGAACTTTATACAGATGCAAGTGCATTAGGTTACGGTGCCATATTAATACAAAAATTGGATAACAATAAACGAGTCGTTGCATACTATAGTAAAAGAACAACACCTGCGGAAGCGAAATATTGTTCATATGATTTAGAAACTTTGGCAATTTTCAATGCTTTAAAACACTTTAGAGTTTACCTATTAGGTATTAAATTCCAAATTTTCACTGATTGTAATTCTATTAAATCCACAAAAAAGAAAAAGGATCTGTCCCCACGAGTTGCACGATGGTGGACATTTATGCAAGACTTTGATTTCGACATCATTTATAAAAAGGGAAAATATATAAGCCATGTAGACTTCTTAAGTCGCAACCCTGAGGAGCCTCCTACCCCATCTAGTTCTGTTACATTGAAAAACTCTAATTCAGTCCTTGTCACAAATTTGGCAAAACCAACAAAAAACACTCAAAGCAACGACGAGTTAATTAATTATATCGAAGAACCCCAATCTTGGCTAGAAATATCTCAACAGAATGACTTGGAAACCCAAAATCTAATTAGTCGACTTTTAGCTGGGGAAATAGATGGAAACCAATACGTGTATCAAAACAATTTACTGTTTTATAAAATACAACCTAATGAGCTTAAGCTATATGTGCCAAAAAGTGATAGATTCAACCTTCTAAGACTTTTTCACGACGAAAATTGTCATGTAGGATTTGCTAAAACATTGGAGAAACTCCGCGAATATTTTTGGTTCCCTCGTATGGCTGAATTGGTAAAAAAATACTTGAAGCACTGTTTAACTTGTGTAGAACGTAAAGGTCACTCTGGTCCAAAACAAGGCTTTTTACATCCCATCCCTAAGACCCCTGTTCCATTTCACAATCTTCATTTAGATTGTACAGGCCCTTTCGTGCAAACAAACGAAGGATACAAATACATTTTACTACTGGTAGACGGGTTCACTAAATTTTGTTTACTTAAACCTCTCAAAAGCCTGAGTGCTGGTGAGCTGGTTCCTCTCATCCGAGATACAATCACAATATTCGGTACTCCATCAATAATTGTCACAGATAGGGGAACTAACTTTAGTTCCCAGCAAATTAAGTCATTGTTCAGAGAATTAGGAATTGAACATCATTTGGTGGCCACAGGCACTCCAAGGGGAAACGGTCAGGTAGAACGATATGTAAGAACAGTTTTAGACATGTTGAATTCCGTATGTAATGGGTCGTCAGACTGGCCGAGCGGACTATGGAAGGTTCAGCAGTCAATTAATACTACTTTACAAAAATCTACAGGTTTCACTCCCATTCGTTTACTTATTGGTTGCAATGCAAATATTCCGAGTATTCAAGCACGTTTAAACGATTTAACTTTACCTGAACCTATTATTGATGTAAGGGCTGATCGCGAACTAGCCAAACAACGGTTGCAATCAGAGGCCGAAAAATTCAAACAACGTTTTGACACCGTAAGGCGCGATGACAAGTCCTTTGAAATTGATAATATTGTCTACGTAAATCAGGATCATAGACGTCATGATAAATTAAGTCCCAGATTTAAAGGTCCATATAAAATTATTGAAATTCTTCCTCAGGACAGGTATGTTCTTAGGGGTGAAAACCATTTAAGAAATTTGACGGTCGCCAAAGATAAATTGAGGCACTGGCCAGGTGAATTGTTAGAAGACATGATTAATGATGATTAGTTTAAAACAATTTTATTAAGAGGTAGATATAGCAGCATTGTATATGTATAGTTTTAAGTGGTTGTGCTAACTGGTCCCTTAATGTGATGATGCAGACTCAGTAGCATTGTATAGTTATATGTGGTTGTGCTAACTGGTCCCTTAATGTGATGAGGCAGACGCAGTAGCATTATATAATTATAAGTGGTTGTGCTAACTGGTCCCTTAATGTGATGAGGCAGACTCAGTAGCATTGTATAGTTATATGTGGTTGTGCTAACTGGTCCCTTAATGTGATGAGGCAGACGCAGTAGCATGGAATAGTTTTAAGCAATGATACATGTACTTAAAATTAAGGTGACTTTGTGTTTTTATAGTACTTCGGGGACGAAGTACTTGTCAGTATGGCCGTGACAGATATATATATATATATATATATATATTAACTTATTTACTTGACATTGTAATATTCAATTTACGAAACAAATATTTTACATCAAAAGCTGTCTTCAAAAACTTCTGACTTGTATCAGTCTTTGTAAACACAATCATAGTGTGTCACCCAGTCCTCTGTGATTGGTGGAACAGTATTTTGAATATTATGAGTCATACATTAAATCCTAGGTGGCATTATAATCAATAAAATGTTGATGTGATGTTTTAACAACGATTTAACATAACATATGATCTGAGACTTATGGTTATATCGAATTATCAGTGAAATAGCTAAGTCGTTGGTCATTGGTCAATTACGACTTGACAACGGGCTATGATTGGTCGAGCTGACGTGACATGCACCACGCCACAAACTGGGTAGCCAAGGGTATAAAAGCTTTGAGCCGCAAAGCATCGGCACCATTCATTGTGGAGCCGTGAGCGTCGTATTATTTTAACCAGTACCAATTGTCGTGAGACTTCAGACTGACATCACGTAAGTTAAGTACTTTTGTCAAACATATCTTTGTCATGCTGTAACTTTGATATTGCTTGTGCCCCTATATAGATGTTACGTATGTATGTAGAAGTTAAGGCCTTTTGTTAAAATTGTGATTCCATTTATAACGTATAACAGGTACAACAACAGTATCTTTACCTTTTAGTATTGTTCAGTCTCATTGTACTACATTATTTATTTTTACCTTACTCAATTATGACAGTATGTATAAAACATATCTTGATTCCATAATAACATACGGTAAACTTTTGATATGGTTGATTTACTTTGAATAATCATTTGACATTCAAAATTAATATATTAATGAATTGATACAATTCTGTGTTTAATTTGGACTTTAAAATATATTAATGAATTGATACATTTCTGTGTTTAATTTGGACTTTAAAACCCCTAACCTCCTACATATGCTTTGAAACATTATCTGAGCAATCCAGGCACTTGGGATCATAAAGAGATACCTGCTTTTATTCATTTAAATTTGGATATTATGCCTCGCAAGTCATATAAATACACATCAATCGTAAACGCTACTACGTAACCTAATAACTAAAAAAACGTAACCTTTCATTATCCAATTGAATAACTTCCTATAACTGACAGACTGATAATAACAAATCAAATTGCAAGTATATTAACAGTTTACTTTATACAGTTATATACCTACCCTCAACTATTTTATTTTATTATTACAACAATTCCAATTATAATATTTTAATTTAACAATAAGTTTTTATATGTCTACCCTCATATACCTTCCATGACTTCAAACAATCTAGATTTTGATAGTTCAAGTAACTTGTATCTACCCTCAAAACACAGCTTGGGCTATCACCTCTCAATACATTTAGTCTCTGCAACTTCTTAGTTTCTCTATTAAATATAAATTCTAACAAGCGCGTGCAGAATGCAGCCTCAGCAGTCTACTCGCTGTCGGCACCGGTTGTCATTACATGCACCAGTGTCCTAGTATCATGTCTGATATTATCTGATCTTACTTATCCCTACCACGCGTATTATGGATGTACCTCTACAGTCAGAAATTTAGTTGTTCATGTACTTTACTTGTTATAGCGAATAAAGCCCGTGCCAGCCAATCGGACATAAAAAGATTGAACATTGAAATTTTTGATCGCACGATTAAATTGAATCGCAAGATCGTCCCAAAGTGTTATGACTATATTTCAGTTTGTTTTGCATAGTTTCATAATTTTTTTACATAGTATCAGTATGTATACGACTTATTAATAATAACTTTATTGCAGTGAAAACCTCGTAATTAGATTATGAAATGTGCGAATATTGTTTTAATTATAACTGTGTGGTGGGTGTTATTAAATTTGGAAACTAATGACGTTAAAACTTGTGAATAGAACAGAAGTTTTAGATTAAATTTTACTATGGGCCAGACCTTGTTTACTATACATACCTCTAGAAGACTAATAATAACAAATTCAAATGTGTTTCTTTAGTTCACTTCATATTTTAACTACGTATCTTGCTTTCTGGACAAAGGGTACTCAGCTCTCGTTCAGAAATGAACTAAACTACTTTTATAACACTATTACAAAGGCTCTACAAAAGGCTATACAATAAATACGTGTTTTTTTTTCTTCCGTATATATTGCTCACATACCCAGCCTATATAATATGTCCCCAGTGCAGGAGCTCAGGCCTACTCTCCTACAAAGAGTGTATATGGGTCATAATCCACCAAGCGGCCGAGGCCCTAGGCCCAGTGCGTATTGGTAGACTTCTCACACACACCTTTGAATTTCTTCTCAGGAGTGTGCAGGTTTCCTCCCGATGTTTTGCGTGTGATGTGTGACTTTCCAGCCGTTTTTTTAATATGAAATATCGGCAAAATCGTTTTATAATTTATACAAAGACAGACAGAAGAGACGAGACTAAAATATTTACGTAATCTATTACCCGCATAAATATTAACAAGGAATAAATGCTAATAGCTATCCATGAATATGGATTGGAAAGAAATATCGCAAGGACGTGGAATTAATACCATAAAGTGAATATTTACTCTCCTATTTACTGCGCCGAGCTATTCGTGAGCTTAATACCCTCAACGACGGTTCTCAAACCATTGTAGACCTTATGGAAATGTTAGTTATTCTCTGAATTAGCTGAACACTGAACTGAACTACTCTGAACTCTGAACACTACATAGTAGAAATGAGCCTATATCTATAGAGTGATATAAGGGAAAAGATTTCTAATAGAAACTTTTCATAATCACCACGCTTGGCATGGTGTTGGTACGAATAATGGTTTGATAGAAGGCTTTCTCGTAAAATTGTACTTGAAACGCCTTTTACGACACCCTTTGGGAAGAAATGGAATGGCTTTATGGCTCTGCTCTAATGTAAAAACCCATATATTTGACTTTAAAATATTTTGGACCTGTAATCTCTATATTTCATACTGTCATAGTTCCCAATTTTTCAACCCACTTCAAGAAAGGAGGTGGTTTTCAATTCAACTTTTTTGTGTGTATGTTACGCGATACTCGTAACTCTGCCAATTTATCAATCGATTTTGATGACTCTTTTTTTATTGGGTAGAGCATACTTCAGAAGTGGTCCCATATACATTTAATTATTATATTTACCTCCCCCCCCTCTCCCGCCCCCGCCCCTCCAATTCTTATATTTAAAAAAAACATTACCATAAGAAAACTAATGATGAAGACGTCAAAAAACGCAGAATTAATATCATAAAGTGGATACACCCTCAGCGAACACTGGCCCGCCCAACTTAACGTTAGAATAAAGTGGACCTAATTTATCCGGCGCACGTCAATGCACGGATTACCCGGGTGATGCGGACGGCGACGTTTGCAATTTGTCCGGACCATTTGACATCACGTCCGGTCTGCTGGGTGAAATTTTTCCGGAACGTTTTGCGGCATGACACTTTTCTTTATTATTTTAAAGGGCAGTTTGTGTGAAGAGAATTTGCGGTGGGCTAGTTTAGCAGTTGACGATTGTGGAAGTTGGAAGTTATATTGGAAGCTTTTTAGACAGAAATGTTTCTGTTTTCGATTAACTTTTTTAGAAGAGTCCGGCAATAATTTATTGATCACTGTGTCTGTTCCCAAATAACAGTGCTTATAGCAAAAGCGAAACAAAAAGAATTTGCACACAGTGTATGTAACAGAATGACGCTTGTTTAAAGCTTATGTAATTCCATGGATGTCGTAAAAAGCGACTAAGCGAAAAATATTAAGGAGATAATCATCAGCGTATACCTATTTAACGTAAGTCAACATCTTACATACAACTTCATATTCGTCTCATTTTTTCATTTTTACACACTAATTTTGATTAGTGATCAAAACACCATCTAGGGACCATTAGCTGCATACTCGTAACAGTGGTTGTAGCTGACAGTAAAGTTGTATGTTAACGGTATTCCCCTCCGAATGCTTCCATGCAAAATTTCTTTTGCCATTATATTTTAAAATAGAATAGCGGACTTTGAAAAGAGTCAATTTTAACAGCACACTACAACACAAACTAATTGTATGTATATAGTTTAACTGTTTACTTTCGTTCTTAATTTAGTTTAATTAATTGTTATTGTTCTTTGTATGTGGATTGGGTTGTGTGTGTTTTAAATAAATATATGTATATAAGTAATTACCTAAAAATAGTAGATCGGATTATAGGATAGGAACTGCAACTCTACGGTCGCCACCGCGGCACTTACACCTTGGTCGCTTGGCTCCACTGATAGAGCTATATTTATGAAATCATTTGTATGCGCACATATTTTGTCAAAAATATGTTCTTATGACTGATGATTCTACCGTTCCCTTTTTACAATTGGTAAACCAGAAGAACGGTAGAGTTACAACTATACTTGTTGGACATACCATCACTTCGCACAAATAGTTTTTCATCTTAATTTATTATGCGTACTGCTAAGGAATGGAATTCCCTACCAGCTTCTGTGTTTCCCGAAGGCAACCTGGATGTATTCAATGCCAGAGTAAAAAGGTTACTTGTGCGAACAATCCTAGGCCGCAACATCAGGTGAGATTGTGGTCAAACGGAAGCCTATCTAATTTATATATTGAACCCTTAATTCAATACATAAAAGCTTTCAAACCACTGAGCAGTAACGACAAGAGCAAAACCATGTTCAGCAGCCAAAATGTCATATTAAAACAGCGAAAACGTAATAAAAATCTATGTTGGACTTAACGCGGCATAACTTAAACACCCTTACATTATGCGTACTCAGTCTATCTCGCTATTCACTGCCTAGTTCATTTTTCCTGTGGGGTGTGAAATTTGAACTTTATTAAAGTGTGTTAAGGTCGTCTGTGGTGAAAGGTGTTGGCAAAAACGGAAATGTTCGGTGTGCTTAAAAAACCGCGTTCATTTGTCACAGGCAGATGCAGCCGAATCAGGCTTCGAGCCAGAGAAAAGGTGGTAAATTTGCTTAGAATACTATTTTATATCATGTAAGCTTAGATAGTGTAGGTACACCCAGATGGTATATCCCTTATATCATTGCATTAAATAGAGAGTATCAAATAATACACACAATTGAATTTAGGCAGCAAAAATAATTTAACTGACCAAAAAAATTTCTAGAGGTATACACGCAGCAGTGCCAAACACAACCCCGTGAAAAATTCACCAGCAGTTTTACACCTATGTGGCATAGTTTGAGTTCAAAATTACAAGTATGTTTATGCTGGGCGACATATTTCAAAGATGTCACGAATGAACTTTATTACAAGCGCCTAGAGTGCGTTCAACTTCCAAGCTAGTTGCATGATAGATTTTGAACCTAAACTGTTTAGATTTATCCTCAGGGATGTCTCATACCTGCGGTCCAGAACATCATAATAACCTTGAAACACGTGTAATTGCGATTATGTCACTAAAATAATCGCATGCATCTAAGTTTCTCACCATTATATAGAGGTGAGGAAGCATCGTGAGAAAACCTGCACATTCCTGAGAAGAAATTCAAAGGGGTGTGTGAAGTCTACCGCACTGGCCTCGCGTGGTGGACTATGTCCCTTACACTCCCTGTGGGAGAGTAAGCCTGAGACCTAGCAGTGGGGACATATATAGACCGTTGATTATATAGAAGTATGAACCGCCTACTAGGGCGTAGCGACATCTATCGAGCAATGATTTACATCAAATGTGATCAACCAACAGTCTTACATTAAATTAGACAACAACATTGAATTATTTTACTATAGACGGTTTTTTTACTGTTTTCTTTCTGTATACTGTTCATGGAACAATACATCTTCTGAAATTTAAGATATTCGCTGTTGTCAGTATATTGTAGGCAATACCAATAGTCAAAAACAGTCAAAGAAATGGCTTAGTAAGCAACGCGTTCGCCTCGACTTGAAGAGAGACGCACGAACTGTCATTTTTTGTAGTTCCAACTTGTAATGTATAAACATGCTCTAATTGCAGCGGAGTTGTGAAAAATAAGATATGGATTTTTTCTGTTAAAAATTGACTGTATTACTTGTGTTTTAAATCAATGATTATAAACTCTCTTTGCCAGCGTGAAGGAAATGCACACAAACAAACACACTTTCCCTGAACTAACTAAACATGATGTTAGTCAACTCAGGATGTTTAAAAGGCAGCGACTTTCGTGGCCTCAGCACGCTTGTCAGGTGATTGAGCGGCGTCCTTTGACACCGGCCCGAGGGAAAAATTACTGGGGGTTTTGGAGGAATCAAGGTAAGTATTATGGCGGTGCCGACTGCAGTGAGACCGATGTGTGGTATAAAATATGACATAATCACAGTACTCAGTCCTCCTCTAGATTGAGAACTTGTGGAGTGAGCTCAAATAGATATATTTTTGCTACGATTACATAGTCTTTATTTTTATTATAAGTAAAGCGTTTAAAAAGAACAAAAAATTAACTTCAACTGCCTTAAAAATGTTCACCCGTAGGAGTAGAATTATTTGGGTACATAATTGGTTTTTGTTGATTTTGCCAAAAAGTGCACAATAAAATCAATCAAACAGCTGACGGAGTTATCGCGTAACATACACACACACAACAAAAAGTTGAATTGAGAACCTCCACCTTTTTTGAAGTCGGTAGAAAATAGCGATTGTCAACGAACGGCCAAATATGTTACGTGGTGGTCTAGATTCTAAATGTAATGGAGATTACTATAATTCGATGTTTTAATGTTCACTTTGTAAATAATATACTTTTTTAACGCGCTTTTTACACGCTTTTATTTAGCTTCACCTGTATGTTTGTGGGTGAGTTTGTGAGTTTGTAATTCTCCTTCGCGCGCCTGCTGCCTTCTGTGTTTAACTATTCATCGATAGATGACGCCACCGTGCAGATAAAACGCGATATTAAAATTATTCAACTGCGCACTGTATAGACCTCAAGCATTTCAAATAAATAAGTTTACATATAGCAAAGCGTGATAGCATATTAAACTAAAAAGTGAAAAATAAATATAGTTTAAAACATTTTCCATTCGAGTTAATATATTTCTCGCAATTTTTGAGACTTTAAATTCTTGCAAAATCCAAATGAAAAAAATCAAAAATAAAGTCACTTGTTTACAATTACAAACTAAAAAATACAACAATAATAATATAAAAATATAGTTTTAAAAAAAACTAAAAAACACGCTTTTAAATAATATCGAACTAAAAAGTTAAAAATAATTTTTAAAATAAAATAAGCTTAAAACAATAATGAACGAACACGCGCTTTGTGCCACATTTTTCGTATATCGAGCGCCCAACGCTTTTTCACCATAATACTAGTAGTATTTATTGTTCGTTCATTATTGTTTTAAGCTTATGTTATTTTAAAAATTATTTTAAACTTTTTAGTTCGATATTCTTTAAAAGCGTGTTTTTTAGTTTTTTTTAAAACTATATTTTTATATTATTATTGTTGTATTTTTTAGTTTGTAATTGTAAACAAGTGACTTTATTTTTGATTTTTTTCATTTGGATTTTGCAAGAATTTAAAGTCTCAAAAATTGCGAGAAATATATTAACTCGAATGGAAAATGTTTTAAACTGTACGTGCATAACTTCGTCCCGTGGAAAATGTGACTTGATGATTTTTAGAGGGATTGTCATCTTGCCTGCCTGGTCGCCCGTTCAGCAATGCTGCTGCGGCTTTCTCTAGTACCAAATAAATCAGTGAAAAAATACACTGTTTTTCGTGTTTTACTAGGACTACTGTCTATAATTTTTGCTTTTGATTAAACTATAACGGCATACTTTTCTATTCATTCGTTGGGATTGCGAAAAGTACAGTGGTTTTACGATATTAATTGGCACTCCTAATTGTTTCATTACTAATTATACATAATAAAAGCAGTTAGTAACTATAGTTTACCGACTCATTAACAAATAATGTTTAAAAAACCTTTGACTCTACAGTTTTAGCTTTTCAGCACAATATGTTTTTTGTTTTAAGGAGGGACTTTACAATTTAGCAAAACATTTTTCAAATTGCTCAAAGGCAACTGCAAAAGGAAGAGGAAAACTGCAGATGAATACGAGAATTACGTAGAAACCACTGAAAAGAATTTCATGAAGATACCGCAAAAAGGAATGGGGCACGTAATGCCTCTATCTGGTACAGTACTGCGATTGTGCGATTTTAAATCTGCATAATTTGATATTTTCTTTCACAGTGCGTACTTCGATGGTTCAGCGACTCTTTGTTCAGGTATCTGTATAGGCAAATAAATGAATTCCCTGACTGATTGATAAATTAACAACCAGGCTTGATGATGTTAAATACAACTAAGGAAGGAAATTCCATGCCGGTGAAGCCTCAGGCGACCTACTACCACTTTATAGAAATTTCTAGATTAAAATTTTGACATAATGTCATATTTCCATTAGCATGAGGTTCCCGTAAGTAATGTTGAAATTATTTGACCCAGAAACGTCCATTAGTATCAATGATGTCTTACAACCCTGCCTGCGAAGCATAGTTATAGCTAATCTGTAATATATGAGAATGACGTATGTTCTAACGTGGTCAGTTTTGGGATGACAAACAATAGGTAGCACAGTAGAATGATTTATATCATGCGATTTAAAGTCGCAGTCGCGATTCTAAAAGTCGCTCGTTTATATTAGGCCTGTAAAGGGGAAAATATGGCAGGTGACTGACGTGGACATCCCGGAAGTGGCTGTAAAAAGACGTTAATTTTAAAAGAAAAAGCGTTACTTCTGTCCGCGGTTGAAAAGGAGGTCCTTTTGTATAAATAGGATGGGTCCCATTCATTTCCGTTTTTGTTTATTATATTTTTTGTTTAAATGCGAGCAACGCTATGACAACATAAATAGAAAAGCAGGATTTTATGAGAAAAACGAAAATTTATTAAATTACTAATGAGCCGTGCGCTTTTATCTTCAGAATAACACCTCCCCATGTTTATGGTTTGAAATATGTACAGTTTTTTTTTATCGAAATCGTCGAGATATCGTCAATTATTAATTTGGACATTATTGATCATTTCATTCCTTCACTGTTGGCCGAGAAAGCAAGCTCAAAGTTACTTAGCGAGCTATGGAACGAGCTATCTTGGAATTACTCTACATGATAAAATCCGTAGACAAACAAAGGTCACCAATACAGCGCGACGAGACTGTCAGCTGAAGTGGCAATGGGCAGGCCACTTCGCTCGAAGAATGGATAACCGACAGGTATTAAGAGTTATCGAGCAGCGACCACGTACCGGGAAACATGTACGGGACCGTCCCCTGACTACATGGACTGACAAGGTTTGGTAAAGGTCGTGGGGAATCGCTGGATGCAAGTGGCACGCGACCGGTCACAGTGGCATACCAGCAGCTGGCTGATGATGATGTCGATTTCATCCAAATACAATTCCATCAATTAAACGATTACATCACATATTCTCACAATATTTCAAGCACACTCCACCTTCGTCCATACTTCCGCAAACACATCTACGGTAAGACATTTGTCGATGAGGTCGCCGGTAGGCCCGAGCGCGCGCTACACCAGGGATCGGTTCCCCTGACATCCCCTGCACCCTGGTGTATAGTAAGTTTCAATTACTAACATATCAATGTGTATTAATGTCAACATGTTTGTTAAAACTACTTATTTTAAAATGAAAGGATTTTTCTGTTGTATCTAGAGTTTTTATATACTGATTTAGATTTAGTTGGCCTCAAACATTTTTGAAAATAGTGAAATAAAAATCGAAACGAGCGGGACCCAAACATGCGTCTTTCGCCAGCCCGAGGGAAAAACCAAGAAATAATTTGAATAAAAACACCCAAGCAAAATGAATCTATTTATACTCGTAGTCCAATGTTTAGACAGTTGGTCGATTACATTTGATATAAATCAATCAAATTCAAATAAACTTTATTGCATACACATACACATACAAAACAAAACAGAAAAGAACCTAAAAGGTACAATGAAGGCGGCCTTATCGCTAAGAGTGATCTCTTGCAGGCAACCTTGGGGTAGAAGAATCCTATAAATCAATGTTCAATAGATGTCGCTAACTACTTAAGCGGTACTTATAATAGTGAGAAATTTCAGACAGTAAGTGGAAACGATCGATAGCTAAAATATCAAAGCGTTCGCGAATTGCATGAAATCGATAGAAGATTCGTCGGTGGCGCAGTGGATAAAGCGCGGACTCTCAATCTGAGGGTACCGGGTTCGAATCCAGCCGTGTACCTATGAGTTGTTTTTCAATTCAAGTACATTATCCGATTGCTTAACGGTGAAGGAAAACATCGTGAGGAAACCTGCATGTCTTGAACAGGCATGTGAAGTCCGCCGATCCGCACTGGGCCCGCGTGGTGGACTATGGCCCATACACTCTCTGTAGGAGAGTAGGCCTGAGCCCCTCCAGTGGGGACATATATAGGCTGGTGATGATTATAGAAGATTCAAATAAATACATTTGATGACAAACTATCAATTTTCGAGTGAATAAAGGAAACTTTTACTTGGAAAATGGGCTTTATAAAAACATATGAAAGCAATACAATGTTACAAGTATAAATTTCCCTGGTAGCTGCAAACGTGCGAAAGAAAAAAGAAAACTGTGTCAGCGAATGCACGGACACCAAACAGACCTAATTCCGGGCCCAGTTCCCGATACTGAATCATTAATATTACCACATAACGCATGGCCACATAAAGAGATAGACAGACAAAAAGGGAGCAAAAAACCGGTCCATTTCCTTATTGTGTGATTTCTAGAACCATTTGTCATTTCGGCTGTCGGTTGGATTTCGCAGGCTCATGCCTCGATGAATACATTCCAGTGCGCTTTGTCGGCAACTAAGCGCGCAAGAATCAAATTGTAAGCAATCAAAATGTTTTTCAGATTTTCATATTCCGTTGTTCCGACGTTCGCGTTTTAACTTTCGCATTTGGATGTTTGCCCGAGAAATTTGGTACAAAATATACAATTGCCAATTAGCCGTGGTCTTGCCCTCACATAGAATTTATACACCGTGACTTTTTAGTAGATACATTACCGCGGTACGATTATTTTCCATCAGTAGTACTACCGTTCCATAGAATGAAATTTGAAAAATAACAACGGAATTTTTTTTAAATTAAAAAATTTCATCAACTTGAAAAATAAATAGTAACCCATTATAATAGCCTTCTTACACGCACGGCGCAAGATTTTCTTACTGCGTTACTTATTTCCGTTGCAATTCTACCTATGTACGTAAGTGTTACTATTGGTTTGCGGTCGCTTTCGAGTTTACTTTTTTTACAATTAAATGTTATATTATACTGACATTTTCAATTGCAAATAAAATATACTTGTAAATGGATTGTAGTACCGAGTCAAAATCATTTCCCTTTTGGAATACATGCGGTAAAATTTCAGCCAGTATTAACTGAAATGAAGTTGTCATAAAATGAAACTTTGGGGAGTTTCTAGGAGACACAGTACGAACCACCACATCTACCCAAGACTATCATCTGCGGGGAAAAGTCCACTGCTGAACACAGGCAATTCCAATGTATCCAGCAGCTTATCGTGACTTTGACCTGATGGTATCTAGAGATACGCTCATGCAGAGCGTGATAATTACAGAAACTCTTATAAAGTCAAATGAATAATGTGAATATCTACTACGGAGTTTCATATCTAGTTCCTTTTTATTTATTTTATGTATAAACAAATAAAAACTTTATTCTGCCCCTAAACACACACAAAACAAAAATAATAGCAATTTTCCAACCGGGATTTGAACGCGGATATCTCGGACGGAATGACACGTGTGAACCACTCTGATTATGTTTGACAGCGTGAAATTTCCCATCATATTTAGCGTCGAATAATGCGAAAGGATAAGCGCATGAAAACTCGAAAACGCGCGTTTTCCCAGACATGAGACTAATTTAGAACGATTTTTCGCCCCCGAATACCCCCAAATACCAAATTTCAGCGAAATCGCTGGAGCCGTTTCGGAGATCGAAATTATATATACAAGAATTGCTCGTTTAAAGGTATTAGATATAGGTATTCACTTGGCCCTAATCTCACTTGATGGTAAGTGAGTAATAAGGCCGTTGGAACGTAAGCGTGCGCACCTAGAAGCCACAAGCTAAAGAGGCGCTGTCGAGTCTGCTCATTTCATACCGGAGCACAACTGTTATATTAACACTACTGTTACGTAAGATGGTGGCAACAAGCCAGGCGAACATAGAAAATTCCCTATCACAAACCTAGTACCAATAGTTACCCCAACTGGAAATCGAACCCGGAACCTCTGGATTGTTAGATCATGCGTATAACCATCAGACCAAGGCAATTTAAAAAATTCTCATTTAATAATGATTATCTGTAATGAATGAAATATTTATTCTAATCATGAGATCTGAAAAATATCTGCTATTGAAATATGAAATATTTGTCCGTCTAGTGCGAAACCAACTGTAAGTCTCTTTACAGGGATACCATAGTCGCCAATCCAGAACACTTCTTGCCCCATTATCAGAGCATAGAGTACTCTACATTTCTACTTTAAGCTAGCACGAGTGATTTTGAACTAAAATATAAAAATATACAACAAAGTTCATTATGTATCTCACACACGCGTACATACTCGTACATCTTTTAGGTGAATCTTTATATTAGCATATTTTCCACTCCCTTTCGTGGCGTAATGGAAAATAAATTATGCGTGATTGATAGCTTTTCTCATATTGTATGTAATGCAGCATCAAACAAAATATAATGTCTTCCGTAGCCCTCGAGTCGATTTCTTGTCAACATATTTACAGTATATCCTTGTATAATTTTACATATATGCCGTACGTGTATGAATATGAACAACTTCAACAAATTGAAGTTTAGCGTTACTTAGAAAAAGATATGCTTCTTTAGGTTATGCAATCCTGGTAGTTTTGTTTTCTCGGCTTTGTAAATAACATATCTCCTTTATCCCGTGAACTGAAGATGGTAGCAGCATCTTCACACTTTTCCTCATCTCAACTTGACGATTAGGCCTTTTCATCGAAAGTGTACTCATTTCATCAAAAGCTCTCAAGTGTTGGTTATGATAGAGTGCTATAAACTCTTCTGTTTGACTTCGTGGTTGCTTTTGGGTAGCTAGCCGGACGAGCAAATAAAAGTATTATGTTTCAAGTACTTCTAATCGGTACAAATTTCATTATAACTAGCGGCCCGCCCCTTCTTCGCATGGATGGATATTTATATTGGCATAAACATAGAGTAAATGTAATCTTTCTAGATCATTACAGAAATTTTCTGATCTTTCCAGAGGTTCTCTCTTCACTCATATGAAGTTCACATGAATTAGACAAGGATATATATATATATTTTTCACATTTTGGCTAGCCACAACCACTCACTTCCACCCATTGCGACCAAACTCCCTTAATTTCAGCAAGAGACCAAGGGGTATTCACTACACTAGTTTCTGGTGATAGAGAAAACCCTGTCTTAACGTACTAACATTAGCTTTATATATATTATGTTTTTTTTTAATTATTACAATACTTTAAATTATCATTTTAATTAAAATATTAAATTACTAGTATATGAACTCAAAATAGCTTTGGTCTAAGCCAAACTATAAAATACAAAAATTTTAACAAATAAGTTTGTATAACTAGTTTCCTCTAACACGAATCAGATAAACCGGTTTGACCTAGTACAAACAAGTTTTGCTTGAGTTCGGTTATCGGCCGGTAACGGTTGTGACGTCAATAAGAAATAATTTTCGATTCTCGAAGACGGAATAAGTTAACTTAGTCGCCTGAATAAGTCAAGTCTCTTGAATAGGTTTAGTCACTTTCACAGTATCAGCAAGCTCCATGTAATGTCAGAAGCGTCCCAGCTAATTTGATAACAGTTCGTGTTATTCACAGAAAGCCCTTTGCTGCCATACAAATTGCTGTAGCACCTACGTAATCCATACAAAACCTTTTAGACTCGCGTCATTTTAAAATGGAAACCGTGTAGCGGGTCTCGTTTGTTTAAGTATCATTAAGGGCTGGTGCACATTATACATTTTACTCACGTATTTCCTATGGAGGTTTTGCTAAGGCTTTAATGTTATACGATATTTTTCAGTTTCAAAAGTGACTTTCATCTTCAGTTGATGTGGTAGCATTGACGTCCAATGAGTTTATTTTAAGCGATGCCTAAGCAAAATAACAAGCTCAAAGTCACTCATCTAACTATGGAACAAGCTGTGCTTAGAATTTATCTACGTGGTAGATTTTGGAATGAGGAAATTCGTAGATAAATCTAAGGTCAGTCAGTCAGTCAGTCAGAGAGTTGAAGTGGCAATGGGAACTAATAGTTCTCAAGGAGCAACCACGTACCGGTAAACGTGTACAGGGCCTGTGCTTACTAGATGGACTGATGACTTGGATACGGTCGCGGGAAGGCACTGGATGCAAGCGGTTCGGGAGCCGAGAACATTCACAGTGGTGTACCATGGTATAGGTATATGTTCAGCAGTGGAAGTTTCCTGGCTGATAATGGAAGAATAATTAGCTGTCTTAGTCTACTGTTAGACATGAGCAATCAGGGATATGCTATCGCCACCACTCGTGGATGGAGGACTGGTAATCGCGGATGCATATTGTTGATTCAAATATGTCGTGAGTTTTTCCCTAAGAGGGCTTTGATGACGTTTACGAAGTGATGTAAAAAGTGATTATTCTTGTAAAGTAAGGACCAACCGAAAGATTTTACCTGTGAAAATATATAATTATTTTTCGCTTCGCTTTTCCGATCGATTTTCCAAATAAAGTATTTCAACAAAACTTTTCTTGATAATTGCGAATAAACAAACAAAACAGCCAAATTGGTGGAAGCGTTCTACAGTGCTAATTTTTATTGGGCAATTGATTCTTATTTATATAGGACTCATAATTAAAAACTGATTTACAAAAATTATAAATCCAATTGATACGTTCATGTACGTACTTTATAAATTCTCATATCTTATCAATTGGTATCCAAAACTTAAAAAACCGTATGTAAATCGGTCTAACCGTTCTGGAGATAAGTGGCAACATTGGTTTGTATGTACACACAAACAAACAAACACACAAACAAACAAACATCCTCTCACCCTAAACGCATACACTGTTTCCGTTCCGTCACGGGTAAAAAATCGCACAATAAAAAAACATTTTAACAAGTATAATACACTGTATCCCTCTAAATTACTTCGAGCAAAGTTTGTGGAACACAAACAGCAATTGTCATTGTCATGTCACATGCAGAAGTTATAATCCTTACACGTGTCCTACTATCACAAATTCATCCACCCTCAACAATATTTACTCGTGTTTTGATAATAATCACCCGCGACACAGATCAATTACACCTAGACACACAATTTTGGAATCAAATTTCATGACAACAGTTATCTTTTCGATAAAATAACTTAGTTTGGGTATTACTTTACGCATATATTAAACACGTAAAATACCTAATGCATAGTTTTGTTTGTACATTAAAGTACGAGTATAATTCAATCCGTCGCGGCAATCGCTAACCAGAAGGCTGTTCTTCGGACTGCTGTTCTGCGGCGTAAATACATCGAATTTTATTTCGGAGTTTACTTCGTCGATAAAACAGACACATCCTGAGCTAGCGTGACTCCTATCTATTCTCTCTTTCGATTAAACGTTGTCACTTACAAGCTCTCATAGTGACACAGTCTCAATTGTTTGGTTCAAAAGCGCATCTACGAAATTACTTCCAACTGTGTGTGTTTTGAGAGAATACCGTTTGTATCATAATTTATTTTGATAATATCAAACATATCATAGTTTCATGGCAAATTTATTTTATATTTGTATGATACTCACATATATACATACAGATATACACATGATATACATAAAATGCACCCTAACGTCCTAAGATGTTAATTGATTTACTAGAAGTCATTATTTATTTCTAGTGTAACGAAAACAGTCAATTCATCTCCTAATAGTTATTGCCTTCCGTACGTTTAGGTTGCAAATATATAACGATTAAAATTTTCCGAACATTTAAGTATCCATTGGTTCCGGACACTTTTTTATGAAGCAAAAATCTTGACATGAGAGATCTGTTGTCATGCCCTTTAATCTCAGTTCGGCGGAGAGACTCGGAAACTTAAACTTAGCTAATTAAACTTCAACCTTGTCGGGTCCCATGGGACAAACACGTACGCTCACAGTAGCTCGCATTTGAACGTGAATTCTAGGTCGTTTCACAATATTAGGTAGACACGGTACATAAACGAGTACAAGAAGAGTACTGGAAAAGATCGCTTATAGCGCCTCCTATCCCTAGCCCTAATAAAGCCTCCTTCCTGTACCTAATTTTTATTATTTATATGTCTACACACCTACTGTATCTGTATCTATATGTCGCCACATCTACTGTCGGCCATTTTTAAATCCTCACAAAATCGCTACCAACTTTGATACATTTTAATTCAACTTTAGAAACTTGTAGACTGCTTGAGTTTATTAAATGAAATAAAAACTAATTACCAAGGCACGAGTTTACAGCTTTCTACTTAGACTCCAGCTGTGAAACGTAAGAACTTAATTGTGTTACTTACTAAGTTGTGTCTACAAAAGTTAGGGTTGTTCGCGTATCCATCATTATATTACCATAATATTTAGGCTGATAAAGTTATCTCTAAATTATATAATAGTTACATCCTATAATGGACTTATAAAAGTTTCAACTCACACCCAACATGGGTATAGAAAAACATAAAATAAAGCCAGACTAGAAGCATGTGTATATAATATAGACATAAAGATACTAACATCAGTATAAAGCATGAGGACTGTCAACACATTCCGGTATCTATGTCTGCCGCCAGAAAGCACTATGAATAGCACTTTTGTGTTCTGGTATAAAAGGTAGCAGAGTCAGCGCCTCGTTTGCTCGAGGTTTCTGGGTGCTCATGACTTTATCGTCATTTACCATCAAGTGAGATGAAGGCCAAGTGCAAACCCATTCCAAAAAATACTCCCCGAAAAGTGATTTTAGTAATTTCCTAACGACTTGTTTTGATTTACTTAAATACTGTATATTTCAAGGTATTTGCCCATATGCTATTTACAATTTCGATTGTAATATCATTTTACTTTAGTCTGTATGTTCTTTATTTGTTATGCTTAGCAAAATATACACACACCTTTGGAGGCGAGTGGCGATCACGTACCGAAAAAAGGGGAACCGGGCCGTCCCACTACTAAATGGGCTGACAACTTAGTAAAGGTCGCGGCGAGTCGCTGAAAGCAAGTGGCTCGGGACCGGTCATGGTGGCATACCATGGAGGAGGCCTATGTCCAGCAGTGGACGTTACCCGGCTGATGATGTTGATGACTCACTCCTTTGTTATTATAATCCTCTCGCTACACTGGTTAACGGGAAGAGATCCCTGTTTAGGGATAAACCAAGCAATAGTTGCACACATTTAGGGTACCGTAGTCAAACAAGGAACCCTTATAGTTTCGCTCAGTCCATCTGTCCGTCCGCGGCTTAACTCAGAGACTCTTACTACCAGAAAGCTGTAATTTAATTCCGGTGTAATAGTATGTACGAGTGCACTGAACTTAAAAGAAAAACTATCACGACTAAGTTGGCTTTACAGGTTAACGAGCAATAGTCGACTAATGTATAACATATCCTTGGAGATGTCAAAATAAAAATGTAAAATTAGACCTTGAAACATATTGTGAAGGGCAATTACGGAACCCTACACTGCGCGTGGCCCGACACGCACTTGGCTGTTTTTTTTAAAATATACATATCTGTTCTGTTGATATTTTAGAATGAAAATTTAATAATAGCAGTTCACAAACAAAAAAAGATGTCTTAGTTTCATGCCAGCTTTGTACAACTATTGTACAGAACCTTCCATTCTGCACCAAGACCGCCAAAACTATTCAAAATATCGGACTCCCTCCAAGGAGATGTAATCAATCATCTTATATTCAGGCCGTTAGTAAACTTCACAAAAACCTCCAAGGCGAGTCCTTCGGTGCTAATCGTGCATACCTTCAAGGTTTGCATACCTTGAAGGTTATTTGAAGGCGTAGTTTGTGCAGTAACAACGATAGGGCACGTCTTGCTGAGAGGCTTTTTTTTATAAAATATGAAATCGGGAAGTCCTTTTGACAAATCGATCTTATATGCATTGCTTGATTACTTCACACGGTAGCTTAAGAAGATAATGCACGAAATTTTGAAAATTAAAGTCTATTACTATGAACTAAATTAGTTAAATACATTGAAATGACTTATTTAGGTTAGCCCGATCCTTTAAAAAGGGCACGCTCTTGTAGAAGTAGACTCTTGACCAACCACCGTACGGTACTTTTCTTAAATTATTATGGTTATTGCTATATTTATATATATAAATTTTATCGGGCTATTTTTTTTATTTTTAGCTCAGTTGGGTAGAGCGTCAGTCGTTGAACGATCGAGGTCTGGGCTCGATCCTGGCTCGTACCATGAGTTCCAATTTGTTATTTATGTGCGAATGATAAAATCACTACCATTAGCATTTCGGTGAAGGGAAACATCGTGAGGAAAACCTGCACACACCTGAGAAGAATCTACCAATCCACACTGGGCCCGCGTGGTGGCAGGCTGTTGATGGTGATGTAACCACCGTTCGTCTTTCACGAGTTTCCGATATTTCGCACGCTAAATAGATACAAATGTCAAAACATAGTTCAAAATTATTAAGAGATGACAAACATATTTGTATTAAAACATGTCTTAAACCAAATATGTAATCAAAGTAAATAAACGAATATTCCCAGTTTCAAAGTATCCAAAGTTTCCGAAAATCACATAGCCTATAGAACAGTTTCTGTCACACTTCAGTGTTTCGGGACCCCACGAGAGCCCGCCCACCTCGTAGCTCCCCAAAGAGGACCCAAACACAAATTTTCTGCGTTCCAAATGAATTCAACGGGCCTGTCATTGTCAATCCCCCAATAAAGCCTCCTCTAGAGAGTCCCCACCGTGTCATACCGACATGGAATTATTAAATTTCCTTTTCGACTCGGAACAAAACGACGAAATTAATCTTGAAAAATTTTCGTTGAAAGTTTTCATCAATTCGAAAGGCGGCCCGATTGCCATCGGCTGCCCGCTTTTATATTGTTTTTTTTTTCGCTGCAAAGAAAGCTAAGGCAGTGTCGCCAATTCGGAGATTAATAAAATGTAAATTTGGCGACACGGCCCGCTTCCGAGGAATTTCTCAAAATCTTTTGTGAAGTGATCTCTCAGAGGACGGAATACCGAATACCTAATAGCGGTACCGCCGCTTTTTAGGTCTCATGGAAAAAAACTGGAAGCGGGAATCTTTCCTCTTTATCTACCTGTCAGACCGTTGTATCTACTTGACCTAAATTGAGTACGGCAATTCTGGGTACCTTAACAGTCAGTTTGATATCTAGGTCTATACACACATCACGCTGCCTGCTATGCATGACCTTAACATTGAAAATATGTACGTACATACGTATATAATATATATACATACATACATATATATATCACTGACAAGATAAACGAGAACTCTGCTGATCAAATTATTACATCGTTCATGTAGTGATAAACTAAATTTATGTATATTTAAGATAATTCAACGCTTGAACACAATCTCACCTTATGTTAGAAGATCAACTTGGTACTGCAAAGACTACCATATTTGTAATATTAGTAGCTAATTTTGAAAGAAAACAACTGTTGACCAAAATCTCGCTTACTGATAAGTTATAAAATTTTTTGCTTGTTATGAAACCATAATTGAAGGAAATTTATGCATAAAAAATATATTACACAAAAATTAAATGAATTTAAGAAGCTTCCAGTTAGCGCCCGTGGCCTGGCCTCTCTCTAACAAATAAACTCAACGCGTGTCCGATAAACCACATTACAATGGCGTTTTTATTTTAAAATTTCGTGGTCGTGTGTAATAGGTAAATGTAAACACTATGTACACTCAAGTACAGAAATATGTATCTACTTTTGAACCATTTCACATTTTTAATTTAAACTTTTAATTTAAAAGTGAATGTGAATTGGTTCAAACTTTTAATTCACAATTCCCTCAACCCACTACATAGGAACAAGCAAGAGTGAATGTGACAAGGTTCAAAAGTGCATACATATTTTTGTACTGGAGTGTACCTACAAGCGTAAAAATTTACATACAATAAACAAATATGTGTGACTGACGTTGCGTTCCAAACAATTTCTGCGGTGATTTTGTAAGCATTCTGAGTTGGTTTCGCATATCTTTTTGTCGTGTCGTCTTCGAACTATTTTACTAGCAATTTCATTGTACATGTTTACAAGTCTAAGCACCAGAGCATACTAAATATATTCCACGTAAAATCAAAGCGTCGAACGCTCAAGGCGACCTCTAGTCTAAATCATAATTGAGTTCACGTACGCGTGGTATCTTTTGGTAATTTAGTTTTAACGGGTCAATGGCTACGCCTTGCGCGTAATCGGTTTATACACATACTATACTATATGTGGTAGATTATAAAGCAACGGCAGTATGTTTTGTTACTATATCTGATAGGTTCATAGCGTGATAATGAAATGAAGAGAAAATCTATGCGTTATAAAATATATATGTGTGAGATACAAACAATTGAGTTATTCGGTTGATAAATTGATTCTGACCAAAAAAATTTGCTAAGGGTATTCAAAAAAATCTAGGAAAAATTACAAGTAAAAACTGTGTTTTAATTACTTTTTAATGTTTAAAATTGGATGGAATAAACAGCTCTTTCCACTTCGGCCGATCAACTAATATGACCTTGCAATGCCTACATAATTTCATTGTTGACAAGAGTTATCGCTGACAGATTGCCCACACATTTCGTACCTTTCTGCATAAGTTAACAATACCCATTTCAGTATCAGATCCATATAAAATGTTTTTCCTCCGCCAAGGAGGAGTGACAGAGACAGCGAGCCCAACTACGAACGACCGAAAAATATGAGAACCAATTGTAATTTCGCTGCCCGCAGAAACCTTCGCACCAAATACAACATTCCATTTCAACCCTTAAACACAAAGCCGTGCCGTTGCAAAGGACTATGAAAACCCACAAAATGAAATTCGCCCAAAAACAGGGATCCCTTTATGAAACGTATGTAGATCACTTAAGGGAGGCAGTTGTTAGTTTAGGGCCCTTACACCCCATTAAGTAAAGTTGGTTTTATTTTGCACCTCGTTTGGTCCCTAACAGATCCCCCCTGTAAATGAAGCAATAAGGAATTAGAGGTACAGGTGTAGAAAATGGCGTCGAAAGTTCGGTGTTGGTTCGGCTCGAGGGTCTAGCTAGCCGGAAACCGTACTTGTTATTCTCGATCTAACTATGACGCCACCTCCGCAAGCTTCTCACTACAGTTTCATCAAAACGACGTTTCGAAGACGGTGTGCCTCAAATGTTATGGCACAAATAGTTACTATAGGACAGTATTTTAATATTATGTAAAAAGTACACCATGGTTTCCACAAGTCAGATTCAGAAATAGAGTGAAAAAAGTAAGAATTTAAGATTTGAATCTGGCAAGTGCCAAACAACCAAAGAGATACAAAAAATAGGACACAAACGTGTAAACATTACAGACAATATAAAATTATTTATGTTTGAAAAATGTTACTAATTGAATTGAACACGAACAAAATTTTATTCGTATGATGATAATGATATTAATTTCTTTCACGATCTATTCGCTCTTATCTAAATGGATATATGTTTCTATTTGATCAATAAAACAGTGTTTTAAACAGCGATCAAACCAAAACTGTAGACGTTTGTCAGACTAAAAAATAGTTGCAATATAGGAAGCGAAAAATTATAGATATTCCGATTCAAGATTCAATGGTAGGGGTAAAAGATCTAACCTAAAATAGTGTTAATATTTCACACGGGGCGGTTACAACGCCCAACAAGGCTTTGTATTCGCTATTTATGCACAAACCTCGATGTAAGTAGATAATTACTAGCAATGACTAACTACTGTTTCGATTTTATTGATTAATTGCATATTTGGAGCAATATCCATATGTATTGGTTCATAAAATGTTCCAAACTCGAACGAGACAAAACCAGCTCCTATCTTCGTAAAGTCTGACACATCATCATCATCATTGTCTGGCAGACGTCCACTGCTCGACACAGGTCTGCTTGTATCCGCGACTCCCGCGACCTTTACCATGTCGTAGTTCCATCTAGTAGGGGGACGGCCCGGAACACGTTTCCCGTTACACGGGTCACCATTAAAGCTTTTACCTCCCATCAGTTATCTTTTCTTTGAGCGATGTGGCCTGCCCATTGCCACATCAGCTCATTGACTCGTCGAGCTATGACTGTCTTTAATTGACAACCTTAGTAAACATGAGTTATCTGCATTTGCCATGGTTGTCCCTGCGCTTCTGTAAGTGTATGATTACCGACTAAATTCCTTTAACACCTCCTCTTTTCTTACAGTATGTATGTAAGTACATATAAAACTTGCGCCAATGTTAGTTGATTATTGACTGATTAGAAAATAACGGGGAACCATCTAATGGTAAGGGCTTAGTTTAAAACAACCCGTCACAGTTACATACTCGTAAGTGATTGATGCATTCCATCTCAAAACAAATAATCTATAAGCAAAAGATGACAGCATAAAAAACGCCGTTCCTAATAACAGGTACCTAATATCAATGCATCTGTTTTATGCCCAATCCATTCTCATTTGTAGCTTCTTTCGTGATATTCTCAAAGGATTCCTAAATAATGAATCACCGTCCCAAAAAATATGAAAAACCTTTTAAATTTTTTGTGTTCAGATTTTTTTCTTCTTTTTGTTCGTAAGATTGTCTCTCAAAATATTCTAGACCAACGTCTACTATTTTAATCTTCATTTTCCTTATTTTCTTACCAACTTTTAACAGAGTCTTTTGCATGGACATAATGTGAACTACGACATATTATATGCCATAGGATACGTGCGTGAAAAATTTATTGAGACCGGTCTCTGTCAACAAACAGACAGAAAGACTTGACTGTCACGTAGCAATTCTTCCGTGCAAACTCAAACCAACGGCTCCGATATGGGTTATTTGCGAATGGCTACTTTTACTGAATTCACAGCCTAAGACCAATAGACTTATTGTCTGGAGGTCACAGGTTCGATTCCCAATTAGATACCTATCACTACCCAGTGTGATAAGTGGCAGAACCTGCATAGCTACCTACCACGTTGCTATCTCATGTTATCTAAGACTGAGCAAGGATTAATAAAACTGTTGTGTTCAGGATATTAAACTTGTCTGATACGCAAAGTAAAAGGCCGAGAAAATATGAGACACTGTACTGAGGGTGCTGCGTATAAATTTTGTTCAATTGACATTAGAGTAAGTGACATACGAGTATAGTTATACTTGTAAAGGTAGACAAAGGATTATCACGTCATTTTCGCGACATAAATGACATATCACGGTAGATATTTGTCTTGTCTTCGGGCTTGTGGTAGTGTCTCGCTGTCTTGCATTGAATGGCGATGGCGGAATCTATATAGATAGCTCCTGCACACACTTTCCTGAGCTAAAGCATTTGGTATCCTGTTTATAAACCAGGTTAGGTCGACGGTCCATTTTGTAGAATGGGGTACCGACGGGTTCGGCCAGGTACACGTTTCCTGTTCATACAACTAAATTGAGTTTGATAATCACAAAAGGGTAAAAGCTGTGGTAGGAATAAGGTTCCAGTTCTGCGGTGTGGAAAGTTCGCTGAAAACTTATTAACGATCAATGTCATCGGGTTCAGTGTTTCTGTCATTCAAGTAGCTTCAGTTGCTTGTAGTTTAGTTCTTTATTACGGTGTAGAAATATTTCATAGATATGTAGCGCTTCGGGGGGAAAGCGTATTTCTACTAGATAAAACTCATGCTTCAAGTGAAGAGTGGTTCTTCCGTGACTCGGCTGGCAAACCCATTCCAGTCTCTTCAATGCATCATTCATGCTCGAATTCAAGATTCAAGATTCACTTTATTGACATAGTAATATGAACATTACACTCGGCACGTCAAAATATTACATATTTGCATATTAAAACTATACTTAATTATCCTAATTATATTAATTAACCTTAACATATAAATAGAAATGAACATTTCATTAGTCAGACGTAATTCTATGAATTCGTTAATAGAGTAGAAGGGACTGAAATCGAAAAATGATTTTAGTTTTTTCTTGAATTCGCTAAAAGGCAATCGGCAAATGTCAAGTGGTCAATTCATCTTTTTCCTTCTGCTCCAACCACATCTAGCAAACCTATGCAAACTTGCTCAATGTTAGCACATGCTAAAGGATTGATAGAAGCCGTCTGCTGGTAAGTGTTGTAACAAAATTTACAACAACTTAGAAAGCCCGTTCGTCGTGGCGACATATTATGAGCAATGAGATTAGTGCTAAGTAGTGGACATACAGCTAGTACTGACAGTTATAATCGTTCCATTCTGCTGTTGTGTAATATTATCACGTCCTCTAGAATTAGTTGTAGAAGTGCTGCCTTGGGACTTCGTAACACGGACGGACAGCCGCTTGTCAATTGCAGACGCCCGCGTTTTGTAGGGATATATTCTACGACAGGTTTAGTTTATATAACGGGATTTTTCAGAATTTGAGTAGAAACTCACTGTCCCTCGGCTTTCCTTGTTCCTCGTTTTGCGTCTCGTGAATGTACAGTGAAGTTACAACCATCTTCGTGGTCTAATAGCTACACGTTTGGACTCATTACCCGGAAGTCCCGGGTTCGATTCACAGTGGGGGTGGGCACCTATTGGTACTCGGTTTGGTTGGTCGTAAGGCAGTTTCTATGTCCACTTGACTAGCTACCACCGTGTCACCTGTCTGCAGACAACCTGCAGCAGTGTGAATAGCACTGTTGTGTTCCGGTATGAAAGGTATGTGAGAATAGTATTTTTCACGCATTTTTACCATAAGTTCAATATTATGTTATGACTTTTCATAGTTTCATAGTTTATTTCGTATATAACAAAAAATGAATGTGACATTCCTATATATAACATAAAATAAAATAACATAAGATTAATTATTAATGTCAATTTTTTACAAAATAATATATCAAAACGGGTAGTATTTAAACGCAAATCAAAAAATATCCTTTTTCTATGCAATAAGATTCCAAATTCCCATCAAAATTACTGATTGCACAGCATAATATTCAACTCAAAATATCACTAAACACACTACAATTTATTTTCGCAGCGAACAGCGATTTTTCCTAAAGCAAAAGCTTTTTCATCAATGCACAGCTAATAATCTTAATGCACATTATACCTGTTAACTCTTTTTCTTTTAAATATAGCTTCTATTTTTATATTATTTACAGCAGTTTTTCTAAATAAAACAGCGTTTTATTAATCACAGTCGTCTTATTATTTATTAATTACCACATAATGAGATCAGCAAAAAATATATAAAATTAGATACAAAATTGTAATTTATTGAATTATTAAAGCAGGTCTTGCTTTCGCGGGGCGTCCACGCTTCCTTTTTTGGCCAATAGGCACATTTTTAGCTTCTGCAGGTGGCGCCACGTACTTGAGTCGGATCGCAAGTCCGATGATATGCTTGCACATGTAGTTCTTAAAAAAATTGGGCAGGTGCATTTTCCGTTGACCCAGGCGGTTTGTTGGGTGGGCAAAGCAACTCTCCAATATGCGAAAGCGTTTTTTTTGTAACCATCAAAAGTGTCCCAATCTTGAGTAAATGTCATGTCACTTGCTGTTGAGCTTCTAACTATATAAGTATTTAGTCCGGAATCAGATTCTAAAAATTTTACATTCTTGTCAAGTTTCGCCCATTGATATGCAAGAGTCCAGTCTTTCAGTTCTATCGGAGGTAAAGTTTTAAATGTCTCTGGTTTGTGATCTTTCGACCATTCCTTGACCATATTTGTTGCGACTGAGATGAATCTAGACAAAGGAAGTCGTTCTCGTAATGTGTGGCTGTCTTTTATACTTCTATTGAATGACTCTAGTGCATTGTTTGTCACTGGAGAACCTTCGGCTGATCCAAGATACCAATTTGGATTGAGCGAAACCCACTCCTGTTTGAAATATGATATGAATTGCTCTTCTTTTGCGTGTTTATGTAAAAACGCAGTTAACGCTCGTTGAAATAATGTAGAAGAGGTAGCTGAATGCAACAAATCTATATCATCCAACAATTCCTTCTGTTTTTTCTTCTCAACCAATTTTTCTACGTTTTTTTGTATGTTTTTTTTTTGCGTGTGCCCAACACATTTTAATAGTAGCCTCTGTGCCAAACACTTCTTGAAAAGCGTTTTGAATGCTTTTTGCTGCGTCGCAAATAAGTGCTTTTGGTTCTATATTAAAATCATAAAGAGTTAAAGCGCCCCTTTTGAGTGCATCGAACAGCACTACAAAATCTTCTTTACGCTCTGAACTTGAAATCGCCATACAAAGAGGATGGAATCGCTTTGCTTTATCAGTTGTGCCAACCACTAATACTGGAAACCCCTGCCATGTAAGTTTGTACGTGGCGTCTGCATGCAAGTTGGTAGCTAAAGTTGCTAATTTTAACAAAGATTTTGTTCCGATCGCAAAACGAAAGGTTGTATTATCATCATCCTCGTACACGTAGTAATAAATTACATATGGTTCATTATCGTCCTCAGGTATTTCGGATTTATTTATTAACCATTGCTCTAACTCTCCCAGACTGATTGTAGAAGGGCCATAAACAACTCTGCGACGGTCAGAAAGATAATTATTTAGTTGCTTTTTTGAGGGAACTTTAATACCATTTATTTCACTCAGACGTGCTAAAATAGCTTTTGGCTTTAAATGCAATGCGTATAGCTTATTAATTTCGTCCTTTGTTTCTTGGGTTATGCCATAATCATTTTTGGTCCCAATAATCTCATGATCATGATCGCTGCTTGTACGGTACAGTAAGACAGCATCGGAGTTTGACTCAAAAAGCAAATAAATTTGTGCTGCACACTGAGGGCCTCGGTATTTAACTTTGTTGCAACGGTAATACTGTTTTTTACCTTCTTCTGTCGTGTGAGTAAATTTAGCAGTCCAAATCTTTTCATCTCGAAGAAATTGTTGTGCTTCGTCAAAAGTTACGAACTTTTTGACAAATATCCAGTCTAGGCCACCTTTTCTCGTTCGTTTGGTACATGGCTCCTCTTGTGACTCAGGTTCACTGTCCGAACAATACACAGGAACATCACTTTGTTGTTGTATATTACTTGATGATTCCATGGTATATCATCAGTAAATTAACATTAGATAAACTCAAAAGTCAAATGCACACTAATTACACACAAATATTGCAATTATTGTTTTTATAAGATTATCTTTCCGGGTCGCCGGCGCAACGTAACACCGAATGAATATAAACAAACAAATACACGCGGATTGTGTAAAACGACACCTACACTGACGAAATATTTCTATTTCGCTCTTACGCGCGAGATATACGGTTAACTCCTGACGACACGACCTAGTGCTATCTCTATCTTACTCAATCGCGCCACTCTGCACTCCAGTGACGAAAAAGCGCCTTTTTCAGTTAATTTGTTCTGCTTTTAGAAATAATGCAATGCAAAAGGATTTTTTTTGGTATAATAATCATTAAATTTGCCGAGCATGGCTACTTGAAAATTAAGACAAATATGATGAACAGGTTTTGTTGTACTTATTGGTTAATATGCGACTGGGATAGTTATTTTGCTATGAAATATGAAAAATTTGCTGTGCAGTCAGTATTTATGCTATGTATGTAGTATTTTTGTACAAAAATAAATTTAACTGTATTGCATTATGAGGAAAAAAGTAATGTCATATTGATGTAAAATTTCGAATTATCTGCAGTTTGAGTTTTGTTAAACATTTAGTTTATTTGTAGTGAAGTAAGTTATTTGATGTAAAAAAGAATATAAATGATGAGTATGTATTGATAGGCGATTATTTATTTGATATGCAATTTATAATATCCCTATCAAAACACACACAAAAAAGATTAAAATATTCTCATATTTAAAAACAAACAATTGGAGCCATCAAAAGTCGTGTCACTTTGTTTTGTCGGATACAAATTCATCTAAACTGTAGTAACACTTCTCCAACAATAGACGGAGTCCCGATTTGAAGAGCGTGGATACAAAGGTAGCGCTTGCATACGAGTATGATAACGCTTTAACTTTAAAATTGGGAATGCCCACGCCCTACTTTGTCCCTTTTCCCTATATAAATGAATACAGTTATAACTTTCACAAAATTAAAGTCAAGCATTAGAAGCTGCTGAGATAATCAGCTGTTACAGATGAACAAACATATAGACACCTCAGTGATCTTATGTGGGGTTCCGTTTTTTAATCAGACGTGAGGAACTCTATAAATATATCGAGGACCTTTACTCCTCATCGGTTATCGGTTCTTCGAGCGATGTGACCAGCAGTGGACGATGAATATGATTATATTTAATGTACATACATTTATTTTAGAGTTTTATACACGTGTCCCGGTTTGCCTGACAGTTCACAAAATACATTCAAACAGCCGCGCCCCGAACTTTAACACACACAAAATTAAATTGTAAAGCCCAAAATTAAATTTTCGTACCATTAACCGAGTGAAACATTGCCTGTTTTCTTTCGGGCTAATCTTATTTGGTGAGAGTGTTGTTTCGTACCCTTCTGATAATTTGTTTATTTTTGTTGACAGAATAAAAGGTGAGTGTCGCGAACAATAAGGTATCCGCTACCGCTCGCGTCTGAAGAATAACTAGGGAATATTTGTTTTCGACGGAAATACCTTACGTAATTTCTAATATGAAATTCCGACCTCCGTGGTGAAGTCTGAGCGTTAGCTTCACACGTGCAACACACGCACAGGTCCGGGGTTCAATTCCCGATGACAACATTCACAAATATAACTATATAAGTCTTTCCCCAGTTTGGTGAGTACATCGCAGGCTGAATCATCTGATTGTCTAAAAAGCAAGATGATTTCGTTGTTAATATTACGTTGTTACCGGTTACTATCTACGACAGGTAGTAGCTACATGTCAGAGGACTATAGCAGCTCAAAAACTCTGACAACTAGGGTGTGTGAGGTCGATTATCGATCTTAAAACCTACACAATACTATTAAGTATGAAGTCGTACGTGTAGTCTTGAGATGGGCAACGGTATCTACATATGTGATCACAACAATATCTTGCTGCAATCAACAATCCACTTGCTAAGCGTGGTGATTATGGCTAATCCCCTCGAAGAAAGTCCATGTAGTACTAGCGATCTATGAACGATGCCTCTGTGCAGCAGTGGTCCAATCATGAAGACTTTTGAGTATTTTCTCCTACAATGGGTACGGTAATGGTCTTCATTCCACCTAATGGTAAGTAAAGATAAGGCTATCGGATGGACAGCTTACTTACCTAGAAGGCAATGAGGTTCTGACTATGAACTCTGTAGGCCTGTAGGCCCTGCAGTGGGAAGTATATAGGCTGTTGTAGATATAGATATAGATTGTTGATGATGATGATGATGAATGAGGCGCTGGCGTTGCTACCTTTCATATCAAAAACGGTTGGCGGCAGCCTTAGGTATGATAGTACTGTAGACAGCTAGACAGACCTTCCACCAACCAAACCAAGAAGCTGTTAAAAACTAAAGCCACCACCTTGTTCCCTTCGGAACTCTACTATGATATACCCAAGTAGATGAGAGCCCTCATTGGCATGATAAAGTTATAATATAATATGCGATACGTAACTCAACTACATATGGGTATATGGTTAAGTTTATTCCCTTTTGTGTCGCTCCGAGCGCACCGAGTAATTCTCTTTAAGGGCAATGAAGAGCCCTTTAACTTTGCATGTACGTTCACATATCGAGGAAGCTGTAATGGAGTTACGGCGCGGCGTGCAAGGAATACGGGAAAATGGAATTTTTTGCATTTATGACAACACTGATACATTTTCTACTGTTTTAAAAACTTGTAAACGGGAACATAGTCTGGATTTAAACCATTTATTTGCCACAGACAAATTACACGTACAAACACACACATATATATAAAACTAATGCAAACATTTACACATTACTATAATTACACATTAAAATGAGAAGGTTCTGTGGCAGGAGCTGTCTCAGTACCCGTTATGCAGCATGCTGCACAACACTGATTTTCAGCCAGACCCTATTCTAACCAGATTTTAACAACTTGCACGCAGCGATACACAAATATATATTGTTGTGATGTTATCTTACTCGTTTGTTCTAAATGTCAATGAAATCATAAATCCCACTTGGCTTTTCATATAGTTTGATGACGAGAAAATAAGGCCCAATAAGAAGCCCAATAAGCAACAATACTGAAATGATAATTACACTTACTGAAATGATTCTTTTTTAAGGTTCCGTACCAGAAAAAGAAGAAAGGGATTATAGACTCACTTTGCTGTCCGTCTGCTTTAAAACCCCTTTTTAAAAGCTTTTATTTTCTTATCAAGATTCTAACAAAAGACATCCACACAAATATTGTACTAAACAAACAAACTTACCACCATAACCTACGAAACAAAAACTATTTACAACTGCGAGGACCGAGAACCAACTACGGAAAGAGGAGTATTTTGTTTGAAGGTGTTAAACTGTTCAATGGTCTTCCAAGGGAACTACAAGAACGGAAACTATCTGAATTTAAGACAAAACTGTTAAAATACATTTAAGAATAAATATTAGTTGTTATTTTTTAAAATATAAATACTTAGTCTATAAAATCTATAAATCTAAATTTCTGCATGCCTTTTTACTGTTGGTTTTTACACATTAATTATTAGTTTTAATTTCTCTATAAGTGAAATATCAATTTCTTTTGAGAAAATAAATTATTCTTTAAACCGAAATTAATATCAAACACTCAAGTGAAGTACTTTGGATCTGTGAAAAATATGTTTCCTTAGATATTTGTACTGGATTTAATTTTGTATAGAAACCATTCCTATATTAAGCTTATCGAAGACAATATCGAATATCTTTCAATATACCTAACAAATAACTTCAAGAATAGGCTTCGATCAAGTCTTCGACGAAAGTTGATTGAAACGAAACCCGCTAAGGGATATAATAGCAACATTTTCGGTCAAAAGCTTAACCTCGATCATTTTGCGGGAGATTTAACAAGTAATATCCAATTCCGTAGGAGTTTTGTACGGAAACAGGCGAATTATTTTTCATGTTACCAATACTTTGCGAAGGCGTCAATGTTCGTAAAGGGAAAGGACAAAGGGTGCGTTAAAATTTGACTTAAAATGGAGAGTAAATGTTTATGTGCTTCTGTCATAAATATGTCTGCCATTAAAAAATCTTATACCTTTAAACGAGTAACTTCGGAAACGATTCCAACGATTTCGCTGAAATTCGGTTTATGGGTTTTCGGGGACGAAAAATCGATCTATATTTTATTATTTTCGAGTTTTCGCGCAGTTTTCTTTCGCATTATTCGAGGCAACATATGATCTCTAATTTCAAACAATAGGGCATAAGCGTCGTTGTCATTTGGTCAGCCGGTATAGACGCAAATTAGTCATTCACAGATGTTTGAATGCCGGCCAGATACATAGTTTGTACATACATATTTTGTGTTCTTTTTTTTACTTTTGTTTTTAAGCCATATTAAAAAGAAAATTGTATTTTTGGCCAAAAAATCCGGCCGAAGCTCGGTCGCCCAGATATTTATAATTTAAACAGTGAATAAGAGGGATTGTTAAGCAATAAACTTCCACACTATTCTTAGCTCTCCTCGAGGCTTGACTATATTAATTTTAAATGAAGTAAACAGTTAAAACAGTCGCCACGTGTGTACTGAGATCACTTCAGCATTATAATAATGAATCACTCCTAACTCGGCCGTTGAATGGAGTTCAAATGAATTGTAAGTCAGCCCTCATTTCCCTAAGAAACTTTGCCAGTACCTAATTGCCGTATTACTTACGAGTTTCTTGTGAGATATCTGGTGCACGGTATAAATTAGTTGTAATATAAGAGCACTGAGATTCCCTTCTGATAATAAGACCCGGAATCTGCATTCTTAGCCAGCAGACGGGGCACCCGTCTGGGGGAACTGTGAGATTTAAATGTATTTCATTTCTTTTAGTAGTATTCATTTTTATGATTCTCTAGCTCAAAAGGAAAAATTAATTCTTAGAGAATCACATTGTTGTGCTATCTGTCAAGAGTTCTCAGAAACGCGTGTAGGTGGGAAGTTTTAATTAACATCAAATACCTACTCAAGCCTGTTTCTTCCGCATTTTTATAAAATAAAATTATATTTGTCACGAACCAAGTTCTTACATCACAAGTATATATAGGAATGAATCTAAATTGTATTACAAAAAAAATACATTATAAATTTCAATTTGCATTTGAGATTAGAACGTGCTACAGACGGATGTATGGGATATCGTTTTTTCAACTGCGAAGTTACTTTTGTTCTTCAATTATTCGTATTCACGCGCTCCTTCAGCTTGCTACTTATACATCAAGTATATTACATGTCATGACTTTGTGCGATGTAGACATTTTGAGACACGAACATTTTGCAGTCGTTCTGCTTAGTGTTACTTTCATCGCAACCAGTTGTGAGACTTACAGTTGCGATCGCGTGCGGAGGGTATTTTAGCACCTTTGACGTTTCAGCTATATAGATGACTGTATTACTGCTGGACCTTGAAAAATTACAGCCTTCAAAGTATGGCATTTACCTACTGATTGGACCAACTGATTCTCATCAAAACCCTTTCAGAGTTGGAGTCCATACAATTTGATCCACAGACGAAAAAATAATACAGAATATTAGATTAAGCTTAATGACTACACGTGTGGAAGTAAAAAGTTTGTTCGTACCTAAATTGTTCCCTAATGAGCTATGTAGGGTTGGATCTCGTTTATATTTCACACTCTTCCCACTTTGCCCTAATCACATCATTAATTCATGTGAGTCAGCTTTTAGTCTCTGTTTTGCTGCATTCTTTTTTCCTCTCCTCTGTAGAGTGTCGGGGTACCTGGCAAGGGTTCTCACTTTGCCGCCATTTTACCTGATGTAAAGTGACAATAAGGCCGTTTCGGTGGACAGCGTGCTCACCCTTATATCTAAAGTTGAAGGCACTGGCTATGCCGTCATTCTGTATTAAATATATGTAGCAATACTAAAGAGTTAGATGTAGTTGTAAAAAGAATAACCCAAAAACAAAACATATTCTTTCAAATCATATTTTCTTAACACATCGTACGTATCCTAGAGTTACGCTGTTTATCAAACTATTCGTAACCCAAATATTATTCATAAAACACATCAATATATACCTCTATAATGTTTGCAACTGGGTCAAAGCAGAGGAAGGAAAGAGGAAGCCATTTATCAAATCGTTGTTTTTCACAAAGTCCGCGGCCCTTTTATTGTGGGCTAAGGATTCTGGCGAGCTCCCTCCTTTCGTTTTCTTCTGCACTTGGCTTAGAAGGGTCAATATAAACTTCTAAGTTGAAAACTTTGTATGCGAAGGAAATTCCTCAACTACACAGCAATCGAAAATGGGGTGTGATAGTGTTCGCCTCACGCTACTTGATAAGTAAAACTATAGTTGCATAGTTTATTAATCCACAGAAAGAATACAGCTTTTTTTTTTCTTATCGCCAAAAAACTTCATTCGTCGAACTATGAAGCAAGCTATGCTCGTATTTCTCTAAATGATAAAAACCTTGAATTTTGAAGATATCCGTAGACGAACGCAAATCACGGACATAGCTCGACGAGTCGGTAAATTGACGCGACGACCTAGTAAAAATCACGGTGAATCGCCGGATGCAAGTGGCTTGGGTTCTGTCAATGTGGCGTACCATGGAGGAGACTAATGTCCAGCAGTGAACGTTTCCTGGTTGATGTTGATGATTGCTGTATCAGGTTTATTCCCGTCAATTCTCAAACTTATCATGACGTGTTCATAACCTGACGTCAGAACTTTAACGGCATCATATGACAACGCTCCATAAACGTTTTATAGCTTGAAACCTAAAAGCACCCCAAACGTACTAAGCCCCAGTACGTTAGCATCTAGCTGTTTACGACTGGTTCCAACATGAAACACACTCAGGGGACTAAAATAACCTTATTTTTTCAGTGGAAATTTGCTAAAATTACACTACTCAAGTGCCTGCATGTATTTCAAGCGGTAAAATTGTGAATTTCCTGGAAAAAGTATATCTAGTCCTAGCTTTATCCCGTTTCTCAATTGAGGTAACCTACCTTAAACCAAGGTATAGACGTAGGTATGTATTATAGTTCTAACACATAACCGAGTCTGTTCTAGAGGTATGAGAGAGGTACGGGAGGGTGTGTTTACGGGACGTCAAACGAGCCCGACTGAAGTTATGCGTCGTTTGACGTTCCGTAAATACACTCTCCCGTTCCTCTCCCATACCTCAGTAACAGACTCTGTTATACGTTAGACCTGTAGTTTTTACGGAAGCGACTGTTATAACCTGACCAATCATGAATCAATCTTGTAAAAAGTAGCATATGTTGTTTTCCTCCCTTTAAACTATATTTTTATATCAGGGTAGTTTCAAAATTCATGTCATTCTGATTCTCAGTTATTAATATGGATTAAGTCATTGTAGTCTGTTTCCTAGAAAAAGTCCGATTGGCGGTATAAATAAAAAGTGTAATTAAGCCGTTATCCTTTGAATATCTCTGTGAATTGCACCCTTGCCCCATATTCTTCCTCTCAGACTTAATTTAGCATTGCACCTTTAAAACGATTCAGATAAGGTGTTCTCAACCTTTTGCCACTAAGCTACTTTTATAAATAACAAAGTAACTATCTGTTAAACCCAGGACCCTTGTTATATTTCTTAAACTTACTCAAAGCCATGTCAAAATTATCCTTATTTTCCCTCTTCGTATCGAAGGCTATGCATGTGCTGTCTTTCATCAATATTAGCCGTGAAATGGCAACAAACAGACAGGCAGAAAAAAAGAAATGTACTGGAACTGTATACTTACTAGTTATACTATGAGTGTGAAGCTAGCCATAGACATTATAAAGTTTTATGTATGCCTTCATATATGATAGTATAGCTCAACTTACGCGGAATGAACTAGACGTTTTCATGTTCAATAAAATAAACGTATTTTTCTTTTTTTCATCATCGTCTTAATTAGTTACAATAGTCTGGCTACTCCCCGAGCTTATTTATAGAGGTCGAAAGGCACTATATAGGCAAAATTTGTCAAAATTTCGGTTGCTGATCACTTTCACACGAGAGAAGAAAAAGAAGTTACAAAAGTTTACTGTTGGAAATGACCACATCGGATACAAGGGAACTGGCCATAATCACCACGCTTGACGGGTTGGTGATCGCAGCAAGATGTTGTCGTTACACAGGTAGATGCTGCTGTACAACTCTTGATTATTTTCCGGTAGTATTATTCTAATAACACTGTATTTTTTCTTTGCTAGGTAAATAGGTTGAAGACCACTGCAGCATTCCTGGCCTGTAAGGTTTTAATTTAAAATTTCCTCTCGCACTCGCCGCCCGACTTGGAGATAAAGCGTCACGTAAATTCTTGTTACTTATTGCCGGAATGAAAACGTTCGCACTGTCGTAATTTCAAGGTTACGATCTTTGAAGCCCGGTAAGCTTGCAACGCGGTTAAGGACAAGATGGAATTCTATGGGTATATTATGTATTTACACAATATAATATGGGCAGGCCGCATCACTCGAACAATGGATAACCGATGGGGAGGAAGAGTTGTCGAATGGCGACCACGTACCGGAAAACGTGTACACTCGAGTACAAAAGTATGTATCCACTTTTGTACCATGTCACATTCACGCTTTATTGTTCCTGTGCAGTACGTTGAGAGAAACTTCAGTTAAAGGTGGTTCAAAAATGGCTACATATTTTTGTACTCGAGTGTACCAGGCCGACTGTCAACTCTGGATGGACGAAGCCGCTGGGTGTCGTGTTTTTGGTTCAGATTTCTTTCGGATGGGGTCAAAATTGTATGAATACAAATTCGAATTTTAGTCGGATTTCGATTGGTTGTTTTTCGTGATACATGCGAGTAAAAAATATGTATTCACTTTTGGAACCATGTCACATTCACCCTTGCTTGTTATTATGTAGTGTGTTGAGGGCAATATCAATTTTAGGTTAATGTGACAAGGTTAAAAATTGATACATATTTTCGTACTCAAGTGTACCAGCCCTGACGCTCGGGAGACTGATGGTGATAATTATAATCACAGACATTACTAAAACCAGTCGCCATTTTGTTACATATCATGTATGAAGGTATATCAGACACTTTCGCTACACAAAAAAGTACGACAAAGATCTACATCACTATATGTACAACATAATATGTGTCAGTTACACGTGTGTCTGTATTTGTTAAACTAGATTCCATCCGTATATTCTTTAGAAATGTAATGTTTAAAAAAATAGTAAAAGAAACGCAGAAATCTGAATAAATAACTACTAGAAGTCGCATTTCAGCGGTGAACCATTACCAAATATGACACATACAACACAAGAGTGAGTATAATAAATAGAGTGGCAATACCACACTTTCAGCTAAAAATAACAATGTTGATGATCCATTCAAATTAATGGAATAATTACATATACAATAATAACATTTATACTTTCATTATTAATCAAGATGTACGAAACTTCGCAATACCTTTTTTGTGTAGTGGTTTATCTAAACGGGCCATGGGATTCTCCGTCCGAACATAAATATTAACCCGGACGGTAGACCAGATAAATCATCATAAGTCATAATAATATATGAGCACTTCTTACATACGGCAAGATTAGATGCTTGAGCAGTGGCAGTGTACACTCAGGGGGTTAGTTTTCACTTTGTTTTGAATTATTATTTTGATGTGGTTGGGCTAAAAGGGCAGTAAAAACGTTATGTTCAAGTGAACCATCACCATCCTATCCACGCGGGCCCAGTGCAGATTGGTAGACTTAACACACATCTTTGAATTTCTTCTCAGGAGTGTGCAGGTTTCCTCACGATGTTTTCCTTCACAGAAAAGCTAATGGTAACGATTTTTATCATTGGTACATATATTCCAAATAACAAATTGGAACTCATTAGTACGTGGCAGGATCGAACGCAGACCTCGATTGTTCAAGGACTGACGCTTTACCCAACTGAGCTACCACGTTTGAACTGAATTAAGCATCATAATAGTGTGCATAGATATAAAACAGCTGTTACATCGTCAATTATGATGCTTTATTTAGTTATTCCCGCAGTATAGTATACAGATTAGGTACCAATGATCGACTACCGATGTCTCAAAAAGAATGTTGATAAAAATATTAAACCTACTCTCCCTTAAGAAAACTCGGCCGAAGGAACACTTAAGTCAGATAAGGGAATTACTCGTTTCCAACACCGGGATTATTAGATTTGGTTCCGATACGACAGATATATTTTTATACGGTGAATGTTTAAAATATTCTCTTTGCTTTTCAGAGCGCCAATTTTCGCAGCGGTAATTCTATCCGAAACTAAGCTTTAGATGATGGGGTAGCTAGCTAGGCGGAGATAGAAATCCCACTGGGAATCGAACCGGAATATCCGGTGTGATTCTAATAGAGTAGCCACTAGGCCACGGAGGCGAATAAAGGTAATAATGAAGCCATTCTATGCCACAGGCTATGTTTAAGCTAAACTTTGTCAGAAACTACGTAAGAAAATTATAAGAGATCCCTGTATGAGGATAAGTTGACCAAATTTGCATACCGACTTAGATTTAACTTGTATTTATTAGCTGATTTCATGTTTTAATTATTTAAGTTATGATGCAAATAAAGAGTTATCAAACAAACAAAATTTGAACTACTTTTTAACACCCTCTACTCCTAATTTAAGCCCAAATAAATCATATTGGAGCCCCCTTCCATCCCTATATCGTCCAATACAATAATAAATAAACAGCCTCTCACGATTTTTGTGGCGTTTATAACAAATTATTCCATTATTGGAACACACTCATACTCATATCAATAAATACGAAACTGAGTTTGTTTGTTTCTCATTACTTTACGCTGCTTTAATTTTTTTTTAAAGCCGTAGCACAAGGGCCTGAACGGGGCATAGGCTACTTGTATTCCCGTGGGATAATTTCTTCAGGTCTCGTATATTATAATGTATCGTACCAGTTTTTACTATTAACAAATTCGAAAAGGAAAACCTTAAGTTGGTTCATCGTTGCATTAATGAAAATGACATCAGGGCTAGTACAATGAAAAACGATCGAACGAAATCCGTTTAAAATTCGAATCTCTAATTCATACAAATTACACCATACGAAAGAAATCCGAAACAAAAACGAAACGAAACAAAGTTTGTGCTATGGGCCCCGTGGTCAATTATTAACGGACTTCGATCGGTCATGTCACCAATGCTAAGATATATCGTAGTTATAACTACCAGTGAGATGCCACTTCTACAAGGCTTAGTATTCAATTTCTGTCTCTGAATAACGGAGCACTGGCCCAGTAAATCACCGTTGATTGGCGCACGATCAGATGCTGGCTCATTCGACTGCTTAACTCAATGGTGTTGAAGCTAGATAATGGATTTTTGGGAGGTTTCTTCTGATTTTGCGGAAGGTTTTCTAATAAATAGTGAAATGACATGTATTTCTTCATCGCCTAATTATATGTGTAGTTTAACTCAACAATCCGTAAATATATAAATACATTTTACGTACATTTCACTTGATTAAGAGGGGCGTGAAAAAGTAGTACCCTTATTCCTTGAATTCTTGGAAGATGGGCTGGTTCTCGCAGTGAGATGTCAGCTGTAAAATATATCCTATAATTTACTGAATTACTTTCTGCGACACCCGCAGATAGAGTTTTAGATAATTGTGTGATAATATGCGAACCACGAAACTTTATGCCGAGAAAATTATGATTTAATTCAAACTTTGTTTACAGGAACTTTTACTTTTTTATTTTAGCTTTAGTGACGTATACAAGCATTGATTGTTGTTGTTTTCTCGTGAATAAGAAAGACAATCAAGTTTGAAATACCATTCAACTGACTCATTTCAAAACTTACTAAGAGTTTGAAGTTGGTTTAAAATGTTTATCACATGTCCTCACCAATTTTACGGAACGATGACCAACAGTCAATTCGCGTTGATTCTGACACCAAATAGCTTCAATAGATTTTCCTGAAAATGTACATGTATACTAGCTTTTGTCCACGACTTCGTCCGCGTGGAGTTCAGAAAATATCCCACAGAAAATACTTTTGTGATTGGGATGAAAATTAGCATATATACTTAGCCAACCCTTCAAATATACCTATACATAAAACTGTCATTATGACTCTCTGTTAATTCGTAAGGGAAGGGCAACATTAAATAAACTCACTCTCGCATGTATAATTTTATTATGGACATAATACGTTTTTTTTACAATGCAAGTTATATAACTTAAAAGAAGTGTCCCAGAAACTGTAATTTAACGTGAATGTGAAAGGAAATAAATATATATATATATTATTTTTCATAATAATATCACACACAGTCACCCATACTAACATAGCCAAAGAAATATACAATCAAGAATCCAATTGGTCCTTACATATCAAGCCATGGTCATAAGGGCACATATTAATTTTTATTTAACAGTTTTAGGCCGCACAATAAAAATTAATGATGATTGGGCCCTGTTCGCCTCAAATATCCGCACCGAGTTCGGATACTTTAGACGAATTACGGAATTATCGTACCCTGCACAGGGATGGTTCGAAATTCAATTCAGCAATACTGAACCACAGTATAAACTCGACCAGCGCCAATAAAAAAAGGTTTAAAGATTTAGTGTGAGTCCTTACTAAACATAAACTTGCAAGGTGTTAACCTAAAATAAAGTTAATTTCGCCGACCGCATACATACTCGTAAGTTTCATTTATTAAGATTTTTGATGATTTCTCAAAAACTAAGAGTCACGTCGCATAGGTTTTACTGTTATATTTACACAAATGCTTATCTACTGTGATTATTAAGGATTTTTTTAATTTGAAAACTTGGAGATGGATAGGGGATGCTATTTTACACACACTTTTCATGATAAATCTAAAAATAAGATTAAGAATGTACAAAGCTGCTACAAGATTCCCAACTTGGCTTTCTGATTTTCCTATGAAACTTTAAAAATGATTTCAGTTTTGACACCTGTTGGTCGGGTCACCGTTTCCCATAACCATTCCAAATTTTAAGTCAATAGCATAAGTAATTCCTGAGAAAATCAGCTGTGACAGACTGACGAACAGACACCAGAGTGAGATCAGGTAGAAACCCTTAAAATATATAAACAGGAGACATGTTTCGATATAAATTTACTTAGATCACTGTTAGACAATGTCAGCATAATACTTTAATTTTCTATTTTCCCAGCCTAGTCAAAAGCCTCATATCCAAAGTATTTTCTCCTAGAATGCTCCTGAAATAAAGAATTTTCTCGAGAAAACTGTCGCTGACTTAAATTTGTTAAGCGAAAGCGCCTTTTTGTTGGTTCTGTTAAGTAAATTAGGTTTTTCAGGTTTACGTAATGTTGGCGCTTGTCTCGTACACTTAGCTATTCATGTTCAACTCAAATATTATTGTTTTATAAAAGTTTATTCGGTTGCTTTTAGGATTTAGCACCGAAGAAAAACTTAATAGCTCTATTGTACTCGCAGGCTACGTAGCAAAACCTGGGCAAGTTCGTTTCACTCACCAATTATTTAACATACTGAAAATAACAAATAATAGTAATAATAGTAACGGTAACCGAACAATGCTCTAACGGAAATTTAAGTCTAGAAAAGTAAGCTATTTTAATGTTATATAATTGAAATTACCTGGTTTTCAGATTTATTCCTAAACTTGTGCTGGAATACCTTGCTTTTTGACATATTTTTGGATTTTAGGTCTCCTTTAGGCTTTGATTCCTTGCGCTCACAAAGGAAATCTTCTTAATGCAGCGTAAATTGAAGAAAAAAATTTAAATGAATGTTCATCGAATTCTCCGCCATTTCTTTTATTTTTTTCGGTATTCAATGCAATGCAATATAAAAAAGCCGGTCACGTGCGTGTTGGGCCACGCCCTGTGTAGGGTTCCGTAGTTAAACTGGTTTTATAAAAAGTAATTTTTAGTTAAATTTGTACGAAATTTTCATTTCGACCACTCCAAGTATATTTTATAGTTTGGTCGCCTATTACTCGTTAGACTGTGAAACCACCTTAGTCGTGATAGTTTTCCTTTTAAGTTCAGCATATGTACTATTACTGTGAATTTGGTCAGATTTTTAAAAGCAATAGTTTAAAAGATAGAAGGGGGACATATCATTTTAAAGCTTAATACATCGCAAACGGATCACTAAATCGAAAAGTGGTGTTTCCAGAACTTCAATGATCAATGTAAAATACCTATTCAACGATACCGCACACAATAGGGAAGACGTGAAAAAAATTGTCAGCCCCAAGTTACGTGTATGGGAGCCGCCCTTAGAAAAATATTTTACAAGATTTTATTCTACCACTTTGTTGGCGTGATTAATAAGTACACCCGTAACAAATTACAGCTTTCTACTAGTAAGGGTCTCTGCGCTAAGCCGCGGACGGACAGCGAAACTATAAGGGTTCCTTGTTTGACTACGGAACCCTAATAAATTGACGTATTTTTTATTGCGTTGGTTTAAGTTTTTAATTTTATTTTAAATTCAATTAATTGAATATTTTAGTACTCGATATTAACTACTAATTGAAACATCCAATGTCACGCGTGTGTGACAGACTTACAACAAAGGTATCCTATAAGTGGTAAGTCTTGTTCCTTTGGAGATACAGAACCCTAAAATTCACAGACTATAATGAATCATCTTCTCTCTCTCTCTCTCTCTCACATTGTGTCTACTATTTACTTGCCTATACGAGGGGCATACCGAAAAGATCGGTAATCGAGTACTTTCGATTTAATTAGATTAAAAACTCTTTTTGATGAATAAACACTGGTTAGTTGAAAATCGAATACAATTGACAGAATTAAAAAAAAATTTTTTTTTAAAGAACAATATCAGTTTGAAATTGATAGGTCGATAAAAAAATGGAGCTTACAAGAGAAAGTTTCCGTGCCATAATTTTTTACAACTTTCGACGAGGATTATCTCAGGGACAATGTCTCGCTGAGCTTATATCTATATACAAGAGTGAAGCGCCTAGCCAGACGACAATATATCGCTGGTATTCTGAATTCCGGCGTGGACGTGCTTCTCTTGGCACCGTACCTTCCACAGGCCGGCCAAAAACAGCGGTTACACCAGAAAATGTCGCTGTTGTGCGCCGAATGATACAGGATGACCGACATATTACATATGAGCAGATTCGGGCTACTTTAGGGATAGGTATGACTGCGATACAAACTGTTTTACATGGTGAACTGGGAGTGAGAAAGCTAGTTTCCCGCTGGGTGCCCCATAATTTGTCCGAAGAGCAAAAGGCGGCTCGTGTCAATTGGTGCCGGTCTACTCTGCAACGCTTCAACGGAGGAAAGTCAAAAGCAGTTTATAACATTGTCTCTGGTGATGAATCATGGATCTATTCATATGAGCCAGAAAGAAAGCATCAGTCGGCTGTCTGGGTCTTCGCAGGTGAGATCAAGCCAACAAAAGTTGTCCGCTCTCGCAGCGTATCGAAGAAAATGGTCGCTTCGTTTGTCGCGAAAACAGGACATGTAGTCACAGTTCCCTTAGAGGAACGGAGAACGGTTACCGCTGATTGGTATACAACGGTTTGTTTGCCACAGATGATATCCGAACTCCGTAGAGGTAACCCGTAACGACGCATAATCCTCCATCACGATAATGCGAGCTCTCACACCGCTCAGAAAACAAGCGAGTTTTTGAAGCAGGAAAACGTTGAATTAATGGATCATCCTCCATACAGCCCTGATCTGAGTCCCAATGATTACTTTACATTCCCTAGAATCAAAGATTTATTGCGTGGTCAGCGGTTTCAAGGTCCAGAAGAAGCAGTGGAAGCATACAAATCGACGATTTTGACCATGTCAACTTCGGACTGGAATTGCTGCTATAATAATTGGTTCGAACGAATGCAAAAGTGCATTAACTGCAACGGAGAATACTTCGAAAAGCAATAAAAATAAATTTAGTTATTTCCTGTATGTATTGTTTTATATTCCCGATCATTTCGGTATGCCCCTCGTACCATCGATTTAAGGCTTTCATTACCAAATCTTGCATTTCCTTTCGCATATGCAGTTACTATAAGGTGAATAAATAAGCTAACAAGAAAAGTTTCAAAACGAAAACAATTATATATATTACTAGCAAAAATCTTAAAAATTATACATGTTTTTAAATCGCCAAACTGCCAAGACAGTTTGTAGGCGACGCGCTCTTATGTTAATCTGTTTTTATTACTAAACTTAAGCTAACTTACAAACTACATCAATCGTATTCGAATCGTATTCGTCGTATATATTTTCGATCTTGTGGCCTATCTGTAAGTATATAGCCTGGAAGAGAAAATGGTAAGCATGAAAAATTTCATAAAATTGACCGTCAATTGGTCGTGTTTACGGGAAATCTTCCTTATCAACCTCTAGACCAATGGTATAATGATCAGATTTCAGTTCTGGATGACTTAGATTCAAAACTATAACGATTCTTATTTAATTCTAGCTACATTCTGGGTTGAATAGATTTTGAACGCGTGCAACACACAAAAGGAAAACAATTATCGTGAATAAAATGGTATCCAAGTTTGTTTGGAAAAAATAATTAAAATTAACAAGAAACCGTTTTCTAGAATGAAACAACTCTCATTGAAAAGTTCCACGTGTAACTTGAAGCGGCAAATGACAAACGCAGGCCTATCGGCAGAGGGAATACAATTTGAAATATTCCAAGGCCGCTGATAAGACTTCCTGGAGGAACTCTTAATCCGACTTCAGTCGCTGTTTGCGTAGACGCAAGGGAGATAGCCGGCGACCCCTACTCTTGGTCTGTTTTGTTTTAAACTCGAAACTTAACACGTCTAAATGTCACTTTCAAGGATAGTCCAACGGTATGTACCGTATTTAATTTCCCAACACTGACTGTCCTAAACGTTGAACCGAAGTTATTGTCATCGTAGTTTTGAAAGGTAAATGCCACAATAATCAAGCAGCTAAGGATTGTTCATTGTGGCGTATCGTTTGGGAAACCTATGTTTATCAGAAGACGATTCCAGGCTAATGCATCCTCCTGAAACTTTTCCTTAGAAGCTGTAAACGAAACACATTTAACTTTTAAAATGTTTCACTCCCTTGCGTGGTTCTTGTTGAATAATTTATCAAATTCACGCAGATCAAGTCGCGGACAACAGCTAATTTATATATCATCATCATCAACAGCCCATATATGTTCCCACTGCAGGGGCTCAGGCCTGCTCTCCTACAGAGAGTGTATGGGCCATATTTTCCCTCACCGAAAAGTAATGATTTTTATCATTTGTAAATAAATTACAAATAACATATTGTTACTCATTGGTACGAGTCAGGATTGAACCCAGACCTCGATTGTTCAAGGACTGACACTCTACCCAACTGCGCTACCATGGCTCCACAATTTAAAAGTATTAATTTTTTTTAAATTCCGTATTAGAAATGTGCCGACGGGGTTATTGCTAAGGATCAGCAATTATTATTATCTATTCTAAACTCTTCTTATTCCGTCAGTTTGTCTGTCCGTCCCCTGTCACATAACTGTATCTTTTCACAAATTGACATGAGCACTATAAAATAATAATAACTAAAAAATAAAATTAAAAATTTTGAAAATACCCGCGACAAATGTAAATGTTGTAATGGGAAAAGGGTTAAATAATTTTTTGAGAAACCCTCGACTAAATGGAAGTAAGTAACGAGATAAATAGAAGCTTACATATTATTACAATAATAAGTCTGAAAAAATCCGTCGGGGGCTGCCATTCCATTCCCGTTTCAGAAGGAACAAAAATTTGCAGTTTTATAAATTTGACACTAGTTGAAATTACGTTAAGTACCTAATTTTTTATGTAGTCTTGAATTGATACCGCCTTATTAACCATCTCCATTTTCTAATGGCTACACACTTGGACTTACAATATGTAGGTACTGGATTCGATTCCCAGTACCTGTCGGTACTCGGTTTGGTTGGTGGTACAGCATTTTAGGTGGTATTTTCTATGTCTGCCTGGCTAGCTAACACCATGTTACTTAAGTCTGCCGACCAACAGCAGTGTTAATAGCACTGTTGTGTTCCGGTATGAAAGGTAACATAGCTAGCGCCTCATTACATTGAGGATTCTGGGTGCGCACACTTACCATCCAATGAATGAAATGAAGGCCAAGTGCAAACCCATCATACATTTAAAAAATGACTGCATCTATACGAGATAAAAAAATATTTTATTACTCCTACATTTTAATTGGAAACGACAACAGATTAGGCAATGGCAGCCCCCGACGGATTTTTTCGGACTTATTATTGTAATAATATGTAAGCTTCTATTTATCTCGTTACTTACTTCCATTTAGTCGAGGGTTTCTCAAAAAATTATTTAACCCTTTTCCCATTACAACATTTACATTTGTCGCGGGTATTTTCAAAATTTTTAATTTTATTTTTTATTTTAAGCTTTTTAGAGAATTCATATGTTGTAGTCTAAATATCGTGACGTGTGAAGTATCATGTCATGACAAACAATATGTGCAATTGTATTAAAAATCAAAGGTTTCCCTATCTGACATAGTTTTTTTAAATGTATAATTTCGATTATCAGGAGTTCATGTACATATGATAATCACCAAACACTCGATAAAGAGCTCAGGCATAGTTTATTCGCTATGTTCCTTCACAAAGTTCCCCTCAAAGTTATTCTGCTCAATCATCAGATCCTCAAAAGTTTATGTGCAGGTTCTACTCATCAAACACTCTCAAAAGAGCCCAAACACGGCTTACTAGCTATTTGCCTTCGCAAGGTTCCCTTCAACGTCGTTCTGATCCATCATCAGACCCTCAAAAGTACATGTGCAGGTTCTGCTCATCAAACACTCTCAAAAGAGCCCAAACACGGCTTACTAGCTATTTGACTTCGCAAGGTTCCCTTCAACGTCGTTCTGATCCATCATCAGACCCCCAAAAGTTCATGTACAGGTTCTGCTCACCAAACACTTTCAAAAGAGCCCAAACACGTTCTAGTAGCTATAAGCCTTCGCAAGGTTCCCTTCAACATCGTTCTGATCCATCATCAGACCCTCAAAAGTTCATGTGCAGGTTCTGCTCATCAAACACTCTCAAAAGAGCCCAAACACGGCTTACTAGCTATTTGCCTTCGCAAGGTTCCCTTCAACGTCGTTCTGATCCATCATCAGACCCTCAAAAGTACATGTGCAGGTTCTGCTCACCAAACACTCTCAAAAGAGCCCAAACTCGAGTTACTAGGTATTTGCCTTCGCAAGATTCCCTTCAACGTCGTTCTGATCCATCATCAGACCCTCAAAAGTTCATGTGCAGGTTCTGCTCACCAAACACTTTCAAAAGAGCCCAAACACGGCCTAGTAGCTATAAGCCTTCGCAAAGTTCTCTGTCCCTCATTTTAATGAGTTAAAATCTTGATTGCAGCGCCCCCTGGTGAGCTAGCGCCATACCACCTATCTAAGAACCATCGCTGACGTATCAGCAACCCTTTACAAAAAACCGCATGTAAATCGGTCAAACCGTTCTGGAGATAAGTGGCAACATTGGTTTGTATGTACACACAAACAAACAAACAAACAAACATCCTCTCACCCTAAACGCATACACTGTCTCCGTTCCGTCGCGGGTAAAAAGTAACATACAAGAAATTTTTGCTTTTTTTAGTACTCTTTGTGTGCGAGTCCTTCGCCCATGACCGGTGAAATGACGAGCGAAAGAGAAAAAGTATCTCACATAATCCTCGTCAAGAGCACGTCGTAGGGGCTCAGCAAACGTGATAAATCCACCTTACTCATATTATTTTTGTCGAAGAGATTCCTGGGCGAGTGTTTGTTCGCGATGAGAGTAGCTAACTTATTGATTTTACGAGAAAATTTATATGAGGAAATAGGACCTCAAGCACTTTGTGTTTGTAATACACATCCAAGTTTATTATAGGCTTTGTTCCTGAATAACGTTTTAGCGAATAAGAGAATAGCATGTGGAGAATGTTGGGATCGTTACGTCAAGATCATGGCCAGTTCCAAAACATTTAAAAAAGTTGCCCATGGCTTTTAAGATATTTTGTAGATAGCATGGAGTGATCGTTTTTGTAAATCTGGACCATCTATTTACATTTTGCTTTATTTCCAAGCTATAATAACAATTTTAGCGCTGTTTGTTACGTCAGTCTTCCACTGGCATGTACGAGTATATTGTACGAGTGTAGCTTAACATGTATGATTCGACCTCAGAAATATTTACCCTAGCAACAGATCACGACGAGTTCTCTGCAATTTTTCCCTGATTCCTTCAACCTAGTGAATAAAAATCACTGGTATTTTTATCGCGATAAATAACATTTATATTTTATTCGTTTTAATGTCACTGCTAATAAAATTTCAGAAACTCCTTTGATATTTCTTATTGAGACTTTCTTCCTGCAAACAATGATGGTCACGCTAAGAATGAAATTACGGAAAACCGTTTGATAAGATATTTTTCAAAGAACAATATAGTTAGTAGGGATATCATTATTCATCGGGATTCTTCGTAGTAGGGATTCTTATTAGGGATATAATAAACCGGTCAAGTGCGTGTCGGGCCACGCGCAGTGTAGGATCCCAAGTTGAACTGGTTTTATAAAAAGTAATTTTCAGTGAAATTTGTAAGAAATTTCCATTTTGACGTCAAAAAGAACCTGACAATAACTTCAAAGACACCTTGATTCGTTTCCTGGTACCGCTAGATGCATTGCGGTTTTGCTGGTGCGGCGCTTTTCCATCACTACCAACATTTATACCGGAAATGAAAGGCAAAGTAAAGGCTGTATCTCATTATCCTTCTAGGTCGTTCCCGACCGGCCTTATTTTCACATACATTTATTCATATATTTGGATACACTCGCATTATTTGGTTTCGGCCTTTATGTAGGAATACAAATTATTTTAGTGTGTGTGATGGGCTTGCACTTGGCCTTCATCTCACCTAATAATAAGTGACGATAAGGCTATTAGATAGTAAGCCTACGATAATTTATTCGTAGGCGTGCGCACCCAGAAGACCCACGCTAATGATACAATGTCTCTGATACCTTTCGTAGTGGAATACAACAGTGCCATGAACACTGCTGTTTGGCGATGAAGTCAGTCAACATGGTGATAGCAAGGTGGACATAAACAATGCCCTACCAATCAAACTGAGTGCTGAAAAATTCGCGGGGAATCACTGGATGCTGGTGACACGGGACCGGAAATTGTGGCGTACCATGGAAGAGGTCTATGTTCAACAGTGGATGTTTCCCGGCTGATGATGATCATTTTAATGTACTTTTTTACATATATTTTTTATTATTTGAGATGACATACTTACAAAAATACCTAGCCGTATACCCAGAGTGGGATTCCAATAACAGGATACAATTTATACATGTGGTTTTAAGAAAAACATGTTTTGTAAAGCTATTGGATTGAATAAATGAACACACACACTCACAAAACACACACACACTTCCTCACACACACATACTTCTTCATTCATCATATAGACTAGATATATTATACAAACATATATATACGTTGTTTTATATTTCTTAGCTGTAAACTGTTTACAGCTCAAAAGCGACGTGGGTGAGAGCCTGGTGTTCTGTAACACAGGGTCACTCCTATCTCAGGTACCAGTCTCTCACAGGTACACCTACCTTGTAGGACTTATGTTGTTTATTATTTATATTTTAGATAACACTCTTTGAGATAATAAAAAAACAATTTTTTTTCTTTACAAATGTATTTAAACAATACAACTTTAATCACTTCCTTTAATTCGATTGAAATAAAGCGTGTAAACAAGTGTGTTTAAAAGCCTGCGTGGGACAATTAAGTCAGTTCTATAATTCTATTTGAACACAATTCTGGAAAGTTCTATCAGTTTGTGTTTATATATTACAAACGCACTTGTTTGATGTACAGAAAGACCCAATTTCCATTGCGTAGTGATTAATTTCCGTCGCACCCGATGGGCTCAATTTACAGTTTGAAATTAATTCAATTTAGCACACCTATTTATTAATTTCACCTGACAATAAGTTATAAGTAACATTAATTTCACTTCTCGAACAAAAGCGTTGTCCATTTGTATTCATTAAAGGTTCCAGGGTACATTTGTTTGTGTTTGTGAGACCGAATAGGGACAAAAGGAATTCATAATTTTAAAAACGACCATGTTGTTTATTCCCTTTCAAATTACTGCAGGAGCGACGGCTTTGTTGAAGCGTGATCAGGTTGCGGATAATAGGAATCAAATTCATTTGTTGTTCCGGGGCCAGAATATAATTGGCGATTGTTCCTAATGACGATCTGTGCCGGTAATACATACATAACAAAAAGATAAAACAAATATATAGTATTAGCTGATTCTCCCACCCGGCGGCCTCTCGTCGCGCTACGCCGAGCGCCGACCATATAAAAGGCGAGCTGTCCTGCCTACGAGCGCATTTTCTCGGTTGGCAACTGACGTAGCAACTCTGTAGAACTCATGCGAGTCATTCTTTCTGCAAAATAGTTTCTTAGTTCATTGTTGTTTACTGTTGAATTGATTACTAAGATTGTAATGTCGGTTCATTTTAATGCGTTTTAATTAATTAAATGTAAAATAGTAAATTTATTAAATTAAGGTGTCCGTAATTCTTTTTTTTAACATATACCGCGTTCTACGCTAAAAATAGATATATATTTGTTTGTAGTGAGTTGCAGACGGAGTGTTCACTTTGCAAATATACGTTTTTTTTTATTATTGTATTTTTTTAGTTTGTAATTGTAAATAAGTGACTTTTTGTATTTGTATGTATGTATGTATTGTATGGATTTGAATGACACTTTACAATAATATAGCTTATACATCAGAATAACATATAGGCTATAATTTATGCAGACAAATTGTGTAAATTGTACAAAATCACACTTATAATATTAGTGGGATTACATGGGCAATTTTGGCATAACAAAAACGAGTTGCCTAGCAACCGACCATAGAATATGTAATTCGTATATACAAACTTTCGCGTTTATAATATTAGTGTGAAGACTTTTTGAATGTACTACGTCAGATATTGAAATTTCTTTTGTTTCTTTAAACTATTAGCCTACGTAACAGAATAAACACTATTTTGTTCCTTATGCTGGAAATGGAGATAGATGCCTTCTATGCCTATCGAACAAGTAGAATAAATCCTGAAGTACACGCGGACAAAGTCGCGGGCGGAAGCTAGTTTTATATATATGAATCAATTGCTGTTCATTAGTCTCGCTAAAACTCGATAACGGTTAGAATGATTTGGCTAATTTTCGTTTTGAATTATTTGTGGAAGTCCAGGGAAGGTTTCGAAGGTGAGTAAATATGACAAAAATGTTTGTAATATAGTAAAAACTACAATTTCACTTTCCCTTAGTTACTTTCCTACCTGTATTACCAAACAATTGTTACAACTACGCAGATGTCAACTTCGCCTGATTGTAGGAGCAATTACAGCACATGGACTCCTGTTTACTCTAGGTATCACTGACAGCCCTCTGTGCAGAGCATGCATGGAGGCCGAGGAGACAGCTGCTCACGTCCTGCTGGAGTGCGGAGGAATAGCAACACTGCGGTAAAGTACCTCGGAACACCGACGTCGCTCCCAGAGGCCTTCAACAACACAAATAAGTTGTTGGGCTTTCTGTTGGAGCTGGGGTGGCATGAATAAGGCACACGCAAAATAGGCGCATTTGACGTCGAGTTGCGGAAACCTGCCCTGAAAACGAATACGAATTCCTACCTTTCAAACATTTGATGATCGTCCCGCCGTTTAGAAATCAAGTGAAGACAAAGTCTCACACTGGCCATTTTTTATTTAAGAAATGATTGGCAGTCAGCTCTCCTGATATATATATGCAACCTCCTTGGATTGCGCACTCTTACCATGCAACGGACCTATGAAGGTCATATGCAACATCATCATACATTAAAAAAAGACTGAGTTTAGAACTATTGAATAAATGCGGAGAAATTTATGTAAAAGAACGAATGAGGGCGTCACTGCTGCTCTACGGAGTCTTAACACGAGTCTAAATTTTTCGACTTCCAAATGACATTCATCATGAAACCCATTATGTATTAAAGAAAATTTAGAAACATAAGGCGATCAATCACTGTCTAGGGTACATTGCGCATCGCACGGAGAGCGGGTAAAAGGTTCTTGTTGTGACTAAATCAGATAATTTATTACATACATTAGGTTATGTACGATCTCAATACCCTGTATGGATTCTCGGATCTTTTTTCTCGTAAAATATTCTCTTAGTTTACGTATCCCTGATGAACCTCGCGTGTTTATTTGACTATACTTAGTTTTAAAAGAGTTGCACGTCCTAATAAACTGTATTCTTTATTTGAAAATAGAGGTACATGTAGTATTTCAAATAAGAATACGGATGGTTTTGCATTAAAAGGGAATGAGTTAATGTGAATAAACGACTACCGAGAGGCACGAAGATGCTGTCTTTAATATTAGATTAGAAGCGGGTTTAGGCAAATTAAAAAAATATTCCTTTATTAGAAATTATAGAAGAGAGTATTTAAAAATATAGTGCAGTTCACTAAATACAAAGATACAAACTCTACCTCGTTAGTTATCAATGTACTTAACCACTTATATTCAAATAAAATATAATTACCACGTGAAAACTTTTCATGGCGTGTCATGGCAAGCTTCAGTGAGTCTTTTTATTTAACACGCTTTATAACAGGTTCATTTGTATGTAACTATCTATCTATATAACTATGTATGTAAACAAATCTAACAAGTCAATTTAAAGCAACTACTAAACGTCGCAGCGATATTAAACTTTGCAATTGTATTTATTACATGAATAAATGACCGAATGAAAATTTGAAAGTAAATACAAAAGGTTGCGCGAGCTTCATCTCTCGATGATTAAAAACCTAAATGGACAATCATCATCATCAGCCGGCAAACTGTCCTGTGACACTTGCATCTAGTGACTAGTCGCAACCATTACCAGGTCGTCGGTCCGTCCAGTAGGGGGACGGCCCGGTACACGATTTCCGGTACGTGGTAGCCACGAAACTCTTACTCCTCACTTACTAAAACGAAGCATGACGACTGGAAAAGTATTTGATTAAAAACGATTTTCTGTCATAAAAATTACAAAACTACAGACTTACAACATAGTACATAACAAATAGTTTTTTAAACACACAGGAATCGTCTCAGTCACCACAGTCTAGCCCTCCTGACCCTAGAACCTGAATTCATCTCTGTCTAGCTCCTTCCGAGCCAGACACATATTCTAAATGCGTCTCTGACTGCCCTCGTCAGCGACGTAAAACAGACCGTACCTATCTCAAAAACTCATTTTTATTCGTCTGTCAGATTTGAACTAGGTCATTGTGAAACAGTAACGATTTCCACGCAGATATTCCTACCTATATGTAGCCTTAGACTAATAATAACTGTGAAAATAACTGATAGAACAAGCCAAGTGCGAGAGGACTCGTGCGCCGAGGACTCCGTACAGAAAATGAATAATTAACATTCGAAAAATCATATTATAATAGTTGGGCCTGCCGGAAAACACGAGCAATTTTTTTTTAAATTTACACATTGAAATACATCTAACAACAGGCGCTGGTACAGTTTGTAATCGTAAAATTTTAATGAGATAAAATTAAAAATCATACTTTTCAGATTCATTTCTATATTTGTGCCGTAAAACCTTGCTTCTAGCCAAATTGCATGTTTGCGCAATCATATTCAATAGATCAATAGGAAATACCTGATAAGTTTTGATATCTTCTACGTCGAAAAATGTGGCTTAAACAGTTGAAGCTTCATTTGTATACAGAGCAACAAAAAGCAGATTTGCGTATTTGAAAATTATTTCATCTTGATACCTCCACGGGTTCCTGAAAAATGACAGACAGACAGACAAAAAGTAATCCTACAAGTATTCTTTTTTTCCTTGTGTGGTGTGGAACCCTAAACACAAACTAATGAAAGTATATTTTGCTAGTTGGCTTTTCATAACAGGAAGGAATATCGTTTAGTCATAGAATAGACAAGAGTGGTTTAGTTCTTACATGCTTAAAAGGCTTTCAGGTGTTAACATGGTAAAAGGACCACCCCATATCGCTCTGAGGATATCGTAAAAGTCGACTAAGGGAAGAGAGTTGGACAGCAGCATATGCCTATGTAAAAACAACATCTAACTGTGATCCGCCCGCCAAGCGTGGTGGATCTGGCAAGACCGTTGATGTAAAATCTGACTCGGCTATCAATAAGGCGGCTCATGTCCAACAGTGGGCTTACACGGCTGATAACAAGTGTATGCAGTCAGTCAGAAGCCCTTTTCTTTCTGTTTGTTGCCTTTTCAAATCGAAACGGCTGAACTGATCTTTATGATATTTGCCACGCACGTAACCTATTTCCTATGTTTCACTGTTGATTATTTCCGGCTTATGCATAAGCCTTTAAATTACACCGTTCCATTCTTGTTTTAAATCATTCGCCTTATCTTGTTCAAACAGCGATCATTTTTGTGAGCTGTTTTATTGCTTTAGTCTGAGCTCCTGAATAATTTTTCTGTCATTATGTGAGAAATAAATTTGAATTTGTAAGCGTAAAGCCGGACAAAAGCTCTCGCCTGTCCGTTACAGCGTTTGGATAGCCTTCTAAACTTGTAGCCAGTCATTGTTCGAAAAAAACGCACCTACAATGGTCTGTTTTATTTATTTGACATTTCAACAGCTGTTTGTTCATGCATTAATTGGACGTAAACCTCCCTCATAAATCGCCAAGATTTGTATGAGATTTGTCAAAATCACTTAGTGATAAGTATGAGTACATAAAAACATAAAAATTCCAGTACAGTGTTGTTGTATCGTAAGCTGCTGCCTTCCATATCAGAAAAAGGAGTTTTACTCTATAACATTTGGTGGCGAACAACGCGACGGATATCCATGGTAGCTCAGTTGGGTAGAGCGTCAGTCCTTGAACAATCGAGGTCTGGATTCGATACTGGTTCGTACAAATGAGTTCCAATTTGTTATTTGGAGTGCATGTGCGAATGATAAAAATCATTACCATTAGCCTGAGCCCCTGCGGTGGAGACATATATAGGCTGTTGATGATGACGCGACGGACGGATGAAGTCAGGAGTTATGACTCTTATGTTGCCTTTGTAATAATGTGGGGCCCGAAACAGGGGCAAACAATGAAAATTTGACACCTATGGGGTCTCAGTAACTGTTTGGAATTCTAGTGAGCATCCCTGTATTCTACACTAACCAGTTTCAAAATTGTGATCCAATTTATTATTTTAATAAATTTGCGATCAGCTTTTTCAGACCAATTTCAATCTGGAATTATGATTTTCAATAAACAGAACTCACAAAAAGTAAATTACAGTCTGACTTATAGAGACTGAATGTTTTATTTGCTCTTGGCACATATTGCATAGGCCACTATTTATCAATGACCAGTACTTTTATCAACTACTAGTACGTTTTTGAAGAGGATGTATTCAGGCACCATGACAAATTCAATTTCGTATTCACAATATTCGTATAGATAATGAAGCAGTACAGAAGCCTGCTTGCTTTATTTTTTCGTTTCCGAGTTCAACAAGTTTTACAACAATAATATAATTTTAACATCAAATTTAATATCATATAATCTATCGCTTGCTAAAACACAATTTCCTGAAACTAAGCTTGAAATGTACCTCTTAATGGCCAAATAGAATTCCCCATCAGGAGAAATTTTCTGTGGCCCGCAATGATGCCTCTAAAATTTTATAGATGCGAGTAATAGAATCTTAAGTAGCTTTTACTGCGAAGAAATGGTTGAAAAGATTTTTTACCTGTTTTACGGTAGTAAGAATGGTGAGACATGAAAAACTTTACAGTTCGATTTTTTTACAGGGTATTCCTTTGCGGAATTCCTTTGCGGAAGAGGCAGTAATTCAGTATAATTACTTGTATTTTAAGCAAGTATAGGATATATATAAAGGGTACATTATTAGACATGCGTCATTGAACGACGCTGAAGGTAACTCCTGCGCACGTGGGCTACGCCATCCCATTACCATTTATCACGCAGTAGTGCGTTTCGTTAGATTTAGCAGTTCTTTTGAGTTTCGTTTCAAAAGTTTTGAGTCTTCCTCCCTAGATATTCGTTCATATTGTCTTTTTACCCAGACCTACCCAATCGTAAGGCTATCTACCTTCGCGTCACCCATAAATAACTTCCAATACGTAAGCTGTGTTCAATATATACTTCTCATCAGGAAAATCGAAACACCTTGCAAGTTTATGTTTTGTAAGGATTATCAGAAAAATATTTATATTTAGGAATATATGTCAAATGTCGTTTCATAGTGAATAATATGAGGTTTTCAAATCCTAATGTTAATGTTCTAAATTCAAATTAAATTTTCATTGGTATACTCGTATTTCGCTGTTAATTGGAAAATCGTAAACATTTTGGTATTTTAACGTATCGAGTAAGCTGGGTCAACGAATTCTTCAAAAATATTCATTAAAATCCAATGTTTTCATGAATTACCTTATTTTTCTTTAATCTTTTCCCTGGCAACACCTTATTTTATCTTGTTAATCGCATTAGAGCAGAGTTGCCAAACATCCTTGTCAACAGGGAGCGAATGAAAAACTAATCGCTCTGTAATAATGAAGTAATATTAATTATAACTAATGTTAAATGTCACAGAGATCATTACAAATATCAGTCAAAGCTTTAGTAGCCCGATGAGCGTATATTACAGGTCTAACGCTTATCTGAATCTGTTCCTGAGGTATGGAAGGGGTACGGGAGGGTGTGTTTACAAAACGTCAAATTACGCCCGACGGAAGTAATGCGTAGTTTGACGTTCTGTAAACACACCCTCCTGTACCGCTCCCATACCCCAGGAAAATACTCAGTTATGGGTTAGACCTTGTAGTTTATTTGTTTAATAATCTGTTAGCTGATGGTTATCAAACGATGTTGTTATACCGCTTGTAAAAGGATTTACTTTTCAATTTTAAAACCGAGTACAACAGTGGCCTGGTTAAAGCTGGATGTGAATTTAAATTCCAGGATTACAGTTGGATTTGAAGTTGTTATTTTCCAATCGGATTTATTTGTCTAGTTTCTGTTTTTTTACTATGAACATAGATATGTACTTGGTTAACGGATTTTTTATTCGACCATAAGGGATACAGTCCGTGCGCCCTGTACGTCACTGTGTCACCATTGGATCAAATCACTTCTCCAGGGCTAATCTAAGTAAGCCATGAACCGTGCGTTAGGTCTGGGTTTGGAGGTCTTGATGGTGTCTGTTTTGGCAGTGTGACCTTTGAGATGTCTGACGAAGAGTATCACAGAGGCAGAGGATTCGAATGGACGGTTTTTCATCCTCCCTATAGAAACTTCAAACCCTATTTATTGTCGCTCAGGCCAAATGTAACTCAAGTGTTTATTTAGCTTGCAGTGCCCTGTTAGGGTCCGGGTCAGGATCAGTAGTTGGGTCCTGCTGAGCGAAAGCGATTAAAGGTTTTCAAACGGTATTGAGCCGGATTTAAAATGTTTGATTCGAAACATAACTATGGATCATTTTGTTTCACTAATACAATATTATTGTCTCACTAGCACAGAAACTAGGTCCATACCTGTCCGGACGTCTACGAACGATTGCCATTGCCGTCTGTCGCTAGCTCCGGAGCTCTATTTTTGATTCGCTCTACGCGCCGCGAGCGCTCGTTTTCTACTGATTTTCGTTCGACTTACGAAATTTGGTATTTTTGAATCGCTCTTCTGCAACGAGTGGTCGGGACCACTCTTTGCGGAGGCGAGCGATAGACTAAACGCCATCGTCGAACACTGACATTACCACGTATTTACATCGAACTTCTATGTACTTTGCATTCCGTTTTCCTTGCATGAATTACCGGTTTTATTTTTCTGCGTAAAACGGATAAAATTAAACACTTTAAGTTATATCGGCAACACCTGAGGCGAATGATTCAAAAATACGGTCAAACCTGTTTTCATGCGACTTGTAGTCGATCGTGACTTAAGTCGTGTGCGACGAAGCTATGTCACACGAGCGAATCAAAAATAGAGCCCCCGGTTCGGTGCAATCCATGGTGACTTACCTGAAATGTTAGATAATATTTAATAAAAACCATTATTTTTAACAACAACAACAAAAACAGATACTGTTGCTTTATTTTCAACCGACTTCAAAAAGGAGGAGGTTCTCAATTCGACACGTATAGTTTTTTTGTATGTGTAAGCCTAGAACATGCATATTTTCGAATGATACTACGTAACTATCCGAATGCAGGCAGACTCGTGAGAGCAGGTGACGTTGATAGTTGTCTCTAAATGCATTTAAAACAAATTATGCTTTTCCTTGCAATTACGAGTATTAGCTTACATTCGATTTTGCATTCATATACTGATCGAGAGCGGCACCGACTTCAAAAATAGCCGAATATAAATTATAAATAGGTTTATGAGTATTAAAAATTTCCTTGATTGTTCAAAGAAATTAAAATATTATTTTTTTTACTTTTTAGTTTAAGTTGTTACTTATTGTAAACTTATAAATATCATATTGACTAATGTATGACGATTATGATGGAGACAGAAGATAGAAATTATAAAGTTTAGCGCACAAGAAAACAGCGACGCCAAAAGTACGATAGTTATAATATTGTACATACGATAATTTTGACTTCGATACGATATATGATACAGTGTTTACTATCGTACGCAAAAGCACGATAACTTGCAACGTTCTGTTTCGCGGGTCCCTGTCAGGGCGGTTTTAAAAAAAATACTTTTAGTTGACCCTAAACTTTTATTCCATATTTTTCACAAAGAAACTATGGTTCAAGACTTTCTAACTTGAATGTTTTCACGACGAGGCTCAGGAAACGACTGTCCGTCTTCCCTCCGCGCAAATGGTTTTATTTGACTCTACTTTGCTGACCTCAGCATAGAGATCCTACTGAGACAGGGTATAACACCTCCCCCCTTAAAACTGAGCTTTATCTGAAGAGAGATAAAGGGAAGTAGTTAAAACTTACTTTAAATAGAAAGCCAGTCAAGTTAGAATTTACAGATAAAACGTAGTAGAGAACATACTTATAACTAAAGATACATTTATATTTTTTAGAAGTAGAGTTATATGTAGAGTATAGCATTAGGTGTTACAATTATAAAAGTAGAGATTACAGAGTATTGGAATTAAGTTTAAACTAAGCTAATACAAACATTCTAATTACTTTCTTAAAATTATGATTATATTACTTATTCTAATTACCTTTTGTATTTCGGTTAGAGCCGGTTTCTATCCTATTTTTCACACCCGATGTAGAGGATGAGTATTTGACAGAATTTAGCTCATCTTCCTCAGAATTAGATATATCGGTCAACTCGATAGAGTTATGAATTGTAGACCGATGTTGAATAACTTTTCTTTTATTACATTGATTGAAGATATTGACGCAAATTCTACAGTTATTTTTCCTGTCTTTGAAACATTTATAGAGTTTGTAAAATCAGTACACAAAAATACAAAAAATTAAAAAGTAGGTAATGGTTGAATAGTATAAACTGTATTTAAGGATATGAGGCTGATTTTGCATATTATTTATTTCGTTTTCTAGGTTGTTTAACTGATGAGCGGCATGTTTCAATGAATCCAAATCTACATTACTTAAAGAGATAGGAGACAAATATGGTAGAGAATTATTAATAATATCCTTTTTACAGCAATCGTCATCTGTAATGTCAAAATCGAGGTTAAACTGAGATTGTATCTTGATCATGTGAGAGCTAGTAGGCGTTAGCTGTATTGTTTTGGAATACCCGACACATTGCTCGGGAAGTTGTAACAATCCAGTACCGCTGATTACATAATCCTCGATGTCGGCATTATCACATTTTATTGTTAATTTATTTGCTTTTGATTGTACAAAAATCCATTTGTTATTATTTAATTTCTGACAAATATCTATAAGGCCAAACAGTAACTTGGAATTACATTCAGTAGGTAGAGACATCACAACTTCAGTTAACAATTTAGTTTCACAAGATGGATTAGTTATACTAGAAAATATGTTTACATACGGACATATTGAGAAATCAATTTCAGTTTGTTTACAATCCTTCAAATCATCTAGAATAGCATAAGTTAACTTATCTTCTGTTATGGCTAAATATGATGTTGTAGGCTGAATTAAGGCAAAAGTGTTTGGGTTTATTTTATCGTGAGGAGTTGGCAATGGTATGACCTTGTAGACAGTAAATTTTATGGGAGAGATAAGAGGTATATCTAACATAAATACAATTTTCTTATTGTAATAATAGCAGGTAAGCTCAGATACATCAACAAGTGTATGTATATTTTGTATAGTGAGAGGGACAGGAAAGTTTAATCTTTTGTTTACAGAGTTGATATGTTTCGATAACTCGTTATACAATGTAATAGGGCTCAAAATAGAAGGATGTAAGATGTTCGTCTTCGCGAATAATATGGCATTGAGTATCGAGTCCAACAGGTTGGAGACCGATAACAGTGAACTCTCAATAGTAGTTATAAAATTGTTTAATTTAGTTACATACATTAATTGGTCATTGTGTTTCATGACTTGCGATATTATAAAACGCATCTTTTCGATTTGTTCATTGAGTTTTATTTCGTTTTGATTTAGTCTTGAGATAGTAGAGTTAAAGTTGTTAACTGAAGATTTTACAATATGTATGTTATCTTTTATTAGATTTAATAGTTCAGATTCTTTTAATTGACAATCTTTAATTGCGGAGTCATATTTTCTTGCATCATCTGCATCTAATGTTCGAAAGAAGAATTTTAATATCTCTCCACCGAATTCTAGAGATCGTTTAAATCTAAAGGGAGAGTTTTCAGATATTATGTGAGACAATGATTGTAATTTTATATGATTTGCTTCGAGCAGTATTTCTATTGGACTAACCAAATTCTTACATGTCGTCGTTGTGTATAGATGTACATAGCAATGATGTTCTTATTAGGAGTTTGTTGATAGCCTCGAATTGTGGCTCTAAAGACATGACGTCAATATGAGTTATAAGTTTCCAATAGTCGTTATAGAAGTATGTATTTACAGCTGGGTCAAAGAATAGTCCGGGACTGTGAATTATTGGAGTTATATGTGGCTGATTCGGCATTTCGGCAGTACAAAAAGCCGGCAATAATCTGGAATGAATAGATAGTTAAGTATGAGCTGGTTTTATTTCGTTGACATGGTATTTAATGTACTTTCGACCTACTGATAAGGTTACATTTTTATTGCCATGGACCTTGATTACTTTGTATGGGCCCTTCCAGACTGGTGATAAGGCCTTTCGTAATCTGTGATGGTGTTTTAGGTACACTTGATCACCTGATTTGTATATGACTGGACGACTAGTTTTGTCATATGTTATTTTAGAAGCTTGTTTACTTTGATTTATGTGCTCGAGAGCTTTTTGTCTACTGTATTTCATTCGATATTGTACGGCTCGAATATACTCGTTATATGTGGTACTATTTGTATTATCAAACAGTGTGCTCGGAATTATAGGTTTATAGCCATATAGTAATTCGAATGGAGAATATTGGGTAGTCGAATGCGGCGTTGTATTATACGCTAGAATAGCTGTGGCTAGATAACAATGCCAATCATTTTGGTTTTCATTCACGAAAGATTTGAGATATTCCTTGATAGTAGAGTGGCTACGTTCTAGAGCACCATTGGTTTGCGGATGATAAGGAGTCGAGAACAGTGATTTTATTTTACAAATTTCTGTAACTTGTTTAAAAAGCTCTGACGTAAAGCAAGTACCTTGATCGGTAAGAATTGTTTTTGGGAAACCAAAAAGTGACATGAAATGTATAAGATTACGTGCAACTTCGTCGCTAGTCGAAGAAATCATAGGGTATGCACAGGAGAATTTTGTTAGGTCATCTTGTAGAGTTAGAATGAATTTGAATTTTTGGAAACTTGCTTCTGGTAGAGTGCCTACTATGTCAAGGGCTAGCCTTTCGAAGGGTCTCGTACTGGATGATGTAATCTCCATCGGGGCTTTATTTATAGCCCTAAGGGGTTTGTTAACTTGACAGAGTTTACAGTTCCTCACGTAGTTTTCAATGTCTGATTTCATAGATTTCCAATAGTATGAGGATTTGATTCGGTTATACATTCTTTTCATACCGGGGTGACCAGCGATGGGAGAGTCATGATTTTCTTTAAGAATTGTAGGAACCTCCACAGGGGTAGGATAAATCATTTGATTTTTGTAGATATGGATTTTTAAATCAGTGTCATGGAAAATGAAAGTTATCATGTTATATAATTTATGGTATGCAAGTTTTGAAAAAGGATCCGAGAAGTCGGATATTGCAAGGTCGTTCTGACTGTCGGATTTTTGTTCCAAGATTTTGTCTCGTAGTTTCATAAGGACTTCGTATACGGTTTTGTAATTTACTTCGTCGTAGTGATGGATTTTAGTATATAAGAAATATATTATTTTATCTCCACAACAATTTGACGATACAGAGATTGGTTCTCGTTCGGATTCTATAATTTCAGAAGAATTTGGTAATTGCGATAGTATTTCTTGACAATAGGGTATCGACTCGTCGAAATCCAAAGAGGTTGGGCATGCAATCAACTTTAGTTTTGAAGAATTTAAAGGTTGTGTGTGTTCTTCGATTTCAGTGTTGAGGGTTGGTAAGGAATTGGTAAATTGCATTTTAAAATATTCCTCGTATGAGTTGTTGTTTAAATTATCATGACTGATGGCGTGTATTTGGGCTCGAGATAAGGCGTCAGCGTTTGAGTTTAATCGACCTGGTTTGTATTGAATTTCATAGTCATATTCTTGTAACTTGAGACGCCACCGAATGAGGCGGCTGCTAGGGTCATTGCAATTGAAAAGCCAATTTAAAGGCCGGTGATCTGTTATGATTTTGAATTTGCGACCAAACAAATACGGTCGGAAGGTTTTGACGCCGAAGATAATGGCAAGGCATTCTTTTTCAGTAGTGGAGTAGTTACCTTCTTGTTTGTTCAATGTACGCGATGCGTAGGCGATAGGTTTGTCCTTTCCGATCTCGCCTTGGGATAAAACTGCGCCTATGGCGTAATTAGAAGCGTCTGTAGTTAGGATGAACGGTTCATCGAAATCGGGATATTGTAGAAGCGGAGCTGAAATTAATTTTTGTTTTAAAGTATTGAATGCAATGTCTTGTTCTTGAGACCAATGGAAGATAGCGTCTTTTTTCAAAAGGGATGTTAGAGGTTTGGTGATTTTCGAGAAGTTGTCTATGAATCTTCGGTAATAACCGGTCAGACCTAGAAAAGCTTTTATTTCTTTGGCATTTTTGGGGATTGGATAGTCTGCTACGGCTTTGACCTTGTCCGGATTTGGGGAGACACCTTTATCGGTGATGATATGTCCAAGGTATGTTACTTCACGGCGAAGGAATTCACACTTATCAGGTTGTAATTTAAGGTTGAATTTTCTGAACCTGTCGAATACTAATTTGAGCTTTTGTATGTGGGATTCAAGGTCATGGGAATACAATATACAGTCATCTAGGTATATATAGCAATGGAGACCTTGAAGTCCTGAAAGAACTGTGTTCATTAGTCTTTGGAACGTGGACGGAGCGTTCTTGAGTCCGAACGGCATCCTATTGAATTCGTAATGCCCAGACGTGGTGTTTGTGCCTAAAATAGTGAAGCCTGTCTTGGCTGCGTCAGCTGAATTCAGCGGAATTTGGTGGAAACCACTAGCGAGGTCGAGAGTTGTGAAGTATTTGGAGTGACCTAATTGGTCGAGAATGTCGGTTATGAGAGGCAGAGGATAAATCTCCGAAACAGTGACGTCATTGAGTTTTCTGTAGTCAATTACGATTCTCCATTTACGCTGCCCAGAAGCGTCTAACTTTTTTGGGATCACCCAAACTGGGGCACTCCAGGGTGACATAGAAGGTCTAATAATATTTTGGTCTAACATCTTTTTTATTTGTCGATCGACTTCGTCTTTGTGGCATTCAGGGAATCTATATGATTTCGCATGTATCGATGGTGCATTTCCTGTGTTTATAGAATGTTCAATGGCATTGGTATAGGTTAGAGTTTCACCTTCTAAATGAAAAATGTCAGTGTATTCTGAACAACATTTTAATAGGGCTTCTTTCTCTTCGTGATTTAAGTGATCGCATCGAATTTGGTTAATGACCTTGGTTGGTCGATCTAGCAGATTAGTATCAAGATTATAAATGGACGTTTCAGGGAGAGAGTCATCAAGTGAGTCATCGAAGGGAGTCAATTTCACAGAACAATTTTCGATTTTAACATCAGATTCAGTGGTATTTAAGATTGAGACGTTTACCCTGTTATTTGGTTTTATAGCGACTATGCAATTCGAAATATAAACACCTTCTGAGATAATATGGTCAAGGACGAGTGCTTGTTTGAGATTTTGTACTTCCGTTTTATTTGATATTCCGCATTCGATTACTGACTCTGTGCGTGCTGGAATAGTGTAATTAGGTTGGCTAAATTCAATTGGAATTGAATATCCTTGAAATCTAAGTGAGTTATCCGAATATTGTACATTAGCGTCAAGTCTCTGAAGGATGTCGGTACCAATAATGCCATCGTAATTGAGGTTGACCTTGTCGTCGACGGTATGAAATTTAAAATTAAACTCTATTTCTGTATACTGATCTACACGATGTGTGAAGAATAGTTGTACTGATCCTATTGTTTCGTGGAAAGAGTCTCTACTTGTAACGCCTTTGAGTTTGACTCTGTCATATTTGAGCATAGGCGGATCTGGTGAAAGTTTAGATAGCTTTACCACACTGATGCTGGCTCCTGTATCAATTAGGAAACGTAAGGGTTCTTTTGATTTGTCACATTTCAAAAATATATGTGGTAGCGAAATCTTATTATAATTTAAACCGTTGGTTTCGTAAATAGGTAGTTCCGTATTGGAGGTTTTATGAGTGTTCTGGACGTCGTCTGGTTTAATTTTAAACTTGTCAAATAATATTTCGAAATCTCTTTTAATTTCTTCGTGAAGTTTATCTAATTCGTTATTGGTTTCGGGTTTTTGAGATTTCGAAGATTTTGTATTAGAATTTGAATTAGTAGAGCCGTTGGGTTGGTTTATTTCTTTGTTAGTGGATCCAGCGCAAATTTCAGCAAAGGATTTTGTATAAGATTCAGTGGGTTTTTGTAAAGATTTAGCAAATGATTTAGTACAAGATTCAGTGAATTTTGGTAACGATTTAGTATTTGAAATAGCATATGATTCAGTGGATTTTGGTAACGATTTAGTATTTGATATAGTATATGATTCAGTGGATTTTGGTAACGATTTAGTATTTGATTTAGTATATGATTCAGTGGATTTTGGAAACGATTTAGTATTTGATTTAGTATATGATTCAGTGGATTTTGGAAACGATTTAGTATTTGATTTAGTATAAGTTTTCGTGCCCTTTGACTTTACTACTTCCGACCGACACGAAGTCGAAAGGTTTTTTAGTTTAAAGTATCTTCTTTTTCCTCTGACTGTACAGTGCATGTATTGATATTAGAATTTGTTGAGTCGGAGTTCGTAGAGTCGCGTGGCTGGGTGTTATGATACGATTTCCTGTTGTTATATTGGCGCTTGCGACACTCGCCTATCGTGTGGCCGATGTTTTTGCAGTAAGCGCATACCTTCGAATTCCCGGTATTTGGTCTAGACATCGGGTTGAATGGCGCTGTATTGGAGTTAGCGCTCACCTGATTTATATGAAATTTGGTCTTACTATTTCGGAAACATTCGGTTGTAGAATGCCCCGGCTTGTTGCATGACATGCACTGTTTTATTTGGACTTTATGTGTTAGTTTATTTAGGTTATATAATTTTTCTTCTTCCATGGCCAAACTTATAGCGTCATTTAGAGTTCGAGGGTTTCTGCATCTGACGATAAAACCGAATTCTGAGTTAATTCCCATCACGAATATATTAAGGGCTAATTCCTCTAAGGCAGCTATCCTGCCTGGCATTTCTTCTTGTGCAATGCATCTATAATGAATATCACTTAACAATCTTGTGAGACATCCTTCTACCCTTAGCCCGTACTGTATAACTGTCTCGTGTGTTCCCTGCCTGCACTGTTGTAGTTCGAGTAGTAAATGGGAAGAGTGTTTCCTTTCCCCGAAGGTAACCTTAAGGAACTCTCTAACTTGGTCCCAATTTTCAAAATTTCTGAGGCTTGCGGCTACCTGAGCTTTTCCCTCAAGTTGTGAGACTATATATTTGCATAGCACTTGTTGTTGCTCTGGCACAGACAGAGAGACTGCGTTATCACAATTTGTTAAAAATGCTGGAAGGGTTTCCCTATCCCCATTGTAGGGTTTTATGAATTTAGTAAGTATGCTCAAAGATATTTTATCTTGTGCGTTGGGGTCTTTTGTATCTGGCATGGTAAATACTTATTGCTAACTGCTATTTGATCCGATTTAGAAATAGGAAATTAGAGTCTCTAGTTATTTTTATTTTGTAACAGCACGGTAGATTTAGTAACACTTCACTGATCACTAATTGTAATTTAAAATTGTACTCACAAGATCATTATCACCGGAGTTAACATGACGGAGGATATTGTAGATAGAGTCGTAGATAGAGTCGTAGATAGAGTCGTAGATAGAGTCGTAGATAGAGTCGTAGATAGAGTCGTAGATAGAGTCGTAGATAGAGTCGTAGATAGAGTCGTAGATAGAGTCGTAGATAGAGTCGTAGATAGAGTCGCAGATGGAGTCGCAGATGGAGTTGTTCCCGAAGTCTCGTCAGGGTCGTCTGTCGTGCAGCTCACGCTATACAGCGGAGGTTTACTGCTACGATGAGGAGGTGGCCGCCACTTCCCACATAAAGCGGGACTCACTCAGCAACCACTTTCACTCACTTTTCACTTTCACTCACCGTTTGGGACTGTTTTTCCTTATGGATCTTTCCAATCTGATGGAAATTCCAGGAAAATCGCACTTCTGACACCAATGTTTCGCGGGTCCCTGTCAGGGCGGTTTTAAAAAAAATACTTTTAGTTGACCCTAAACTTTTATTCCATATTTTTCACAAAGAAACTATGGTTCAAGACTTTCTAACTTGAATGTTTTCACGACGAGGCTCAGGAAACGACTGTCCGTCTTCCCTCCGCGCAAATGGTTTTATTTGACTCTACTTTGCTGACCTCAGCATAGAGATCCTACTGAGACAGGGTATAACAGTTCCTCCGTTCATCTCCGGTGTGGGGTCAAAATACAAGAGTAACTTTTAACAAAAGGAACCGGAACCAGTGAATAAAAAGTAAATTATAAAAAAAACGACTCCGTAATTTTTTGGGACTTGGGACTTTATAATTTGATATATCCAAAGTCACAGTAAATACGAATCTAACGACACCTCTCAAGCTAAAATCCATCGAGCCGTACAGGCCGCAGAGCGTGCCAAACAATTATACAAACATACTATCGAAAAACATAACCCTATTTCTGGCGCAGTCGGGTAAAAAATTACATATTTTTGACCACTTGCCACACTGGCGCCAACTAGTGCCGAAAATAACTAACTAACAGTTAACATCGTCTTGGAAACTCCGGTGTTCCAAAACTTGAATATTGCGTGAGTATTCAAATTTCAACCCCTATGACCCCGGCGGGGTGGTGCGCTGCAGATAGCCGGTGCTGAAATCAAGTTAGGTTCCACTACCTCTGAGGTGAGGATCATCCGTCATTCGATATCTGTGTTCCGTCATGGTTATCAGACACAGGCCAAGGGTCACATAGATCGTACCAGTTTATTGTAGAGTTTAGATAATACAGCCTCTTTGGATGCCATGTGTCTTGAGCTGGCTGGCCGCGCTCTCAAAATATTTAATAGGGTATGCTGTTGTCAAAGCGCCCATACAAACTTAGTCCAGTCATATTTTGAGTATTAAGCAATGAAAATCTATGAAATTTTCAAGACACAATCTAGAAACAAATATCTGTGTCGGTGGTGAGTCAGATTTTCGTTTAAATATATACTTCCAGAGTTACAGGGCGTCAAAGTATTGTATTTTTCGGTAGTAAAAAGCCCCAACTTTGAACCTGATTTACAAGGGTATGAATCAATTTAGAACAATTTGGAAAACCACCGACATCTAAAATTTCATTAGTATACTGTATTAAAAAAATGGTTACATAATATACTGTATCCTTCAAATGATCCCTGGACTACGAAACATCCAAATAACGGGTGGATAACATCGCGTAATGTATGCTGTCTCACCGTACGCGCTCGGGTAGGATAGGGCTCGGAGAAGGACAGCTACAAAACAATGCAACCTTGAAACCGACCACGTGGTCTTACCAACATAGCCTCTTAAATGTGGTTAGAGTTTAATAGAAAAAACATTTAAAAGGCACGCAGCTATCGTCACGCGTGTGAGTCGCATTAACGTACGAGTATGTATTACGTGGTATTACTAACATTTTACTGAGATAGTTAAACCGATTTCGATTCGAATACTTATGATTAAGTCGTACGATTAGACCTAGGCCTAATGCATAACTACACAACGCATTTATCAATAAATGTGTCGTTTGACGTTCCGTGAATACACCCTCCCGTTCCGCTCCCATACCTCAGTAGGTTATGCGTTCTACCTTTAGAATGAAACCACCACTTGTTGTAAGACAGGAAACAGCGTCCATTGGCGCACCATTGACACCTACTGCGATCACCAATCCGCATATCAACCGAGGGTATTACGCCAAATGCCCATATAATCATCGTGGTTGTGGTTTCTGACCCATATCCCCATAGCAAGTAGGTGAATTATTGAACTGATCATGAATAAGGAATTAAATAAATCGCCCACAATGTGCCACATATTGCTATCTACCGAAAAAAACTTGCAAGCAACTGAAATAAATTCAAAGTGACGTCACACCCCATTGTGAAATGTAATCAAAGACGTTCACTTAAATCTACATCCAGTTAAATAACACTGACACAAATCGGTCCCCAATCAATTATTCTGGCGCCCCGATTGGGCCACAATTTAGTGCCCTGTAAAAAAGGGGCAACAATTCGGGGCCACAAGTCTTCCTGCAGGCCGTTTTACGAATTATTCAAGAGAGAGCCAAGTTAATGTTTAGAAACATGTGTTAGGAGATTGATGGGCCAATCGCGGGCCCCCGTCCGTTATAGTTTTTTTCTTTTCAGATGTTTGGGGCAGTTCTTGGTTTCTTTGTTGAAATTAATGGCTTATCGGCGAAGTAAATTGCTTTTACTGAACTGGAAGTTGTATCCCACTGTTCATACTGACAAATGGGCAATCAAACACATCTGATACTGTAGTAAAGTACAGTCAACAAAGAAATCCGTAGAAGAACAAGGATCAATGACATAGCTCGATGAGTCAGTGAGCTGAAGTGGAAATGGACAGTCCACATCGCACGAAGAACCAATTACCGATAAAAGAAAGTTCTGGAGTGGCTACCAAGTACCGGGAAGCGAGAATCGGACCGTCCTCCTACTTGATGGACTGACGACCTAGTCAAAGTCGCGGGGAGACGCTTGATGCTCAGAACCGGAGCATCTTAACCTATCAGAGCACCATCAATTGAGATGCAGGCCAAGTGCATTCCCGGTATATATGTCGCAGTTGAATTGTTAAATAAGCTGTTTTACGTAACCGCTGTTACGTAAGCTGTTATTTAAAACAGCTTATTAGGTAATCCAATTGCAACATACATAAAAAACAAATCAATCAACCCCATCATGAATATAAATGAGAATGAAAAAAAAACACGAGTTACACTTCGGTATTTTCAAGATGAATAAAATTAAAAATCGATAGTTTCACGAAAAGAGACGCACAAAAAATTCTAAATGTTCTCAATTACGCAACGCTGATAGGTCAAGCGTGAACCTTAGTTTACACGAGCCACTAATGGAAAAAGTGATTTGCAAAATTCTGGACCCACTTCATAAGTACTTAGGCCCCGATAGGGCAAGCAAGGCACTGACTATAAATATCGACACAAAAATATTATAAGGTGTCCTTTAATGGATCGGAAAATTACTTGAAAACTAGGTCTTGTCGATAAACTATAGGGTTATTAGATTAGATAGATAACAAGGGGAAAGTTTTCCAAATTTATGGTGGATGATGCAACATTGCGTGGTAGCAATTTAAGACGTTGCCTCGTGTTTTATCTTCGGTATTGTAAAAGGTGACAGAAAGTATTGAAGGAGACGAGTAATAGAGTGAATCTATGTGGCATTAGCACGTCATAATATTGTGATCCGTACAGCGTACCGTATGGTCATTTGTATTTAAAAAGCCGCGACCACACGGCCAAAGGGTAGAGGGACACTTCTAATAGAATCACTCTATGTCCCCCGTAAAACGGGACTAAGGGATAAATCAGTAGATGGGCAGCAGTAGCTACATAAAAGTATTATGAGATGTTTTAAATCCAACCTGAACTTTGTACACTAAATTAAAAGTCAAAGAAATTCCAAGGTAATAGCAGTGTTAATATTGTTCGTGCAAAATATTTATATTTTAGAACTATGGTCCTCTACGCTATAGATATAATCTGATTTAGCATAAACCTGCGTCTCTAAATCTGTCCTGCTTTCGCACACGTAATCCGCCGAATGAAAAAACAAGACAGCAACATGTTTATCAATGCGTCGATTTTTGACTCGTTACAACACAATTCGTCAAAAACTTACTAATAAATGAGTAATTTATGATGGGAAACCAAACCTTTTTACAAATGACTTACCAACTAGTTAAATCCAAATACTAAAGTACTTGACTCAAACCTAGTGTCTAAAATATACCTCTTCCAGTTTCGCTCCGTTCTTCAGAGTGCCCAGGAAACTGGCAGCATTACCCCGCTGGATAGATAGGCTGATCGTTTGGCAGAGGTAACTAACCAGATGGCCAGATAGATCGGGACCGAACAAAAGAGTTTCATACGGCAAAAAAAGTTTAGGTAGAAAAACGTTTTAGGTAGAAAAACGTTTTAGGTAGTACTCTGCCACGTCGTGATGGTTTTACTTATTGGTCTTTTCTATATAAATATGACGAAAACATGACTGAAAAATAATCCAGAAGATACCCGTTATAAATAACGTGTCGTTTCGCTGTGTACCAATATATGTCTCGGTTCCTTCAAAAGAAAACCCTTTCTTTCAGTGGTCGGGATCACTAGCCCTGTCTTAACCTTAAGGGAGGCCAATGTATCGTGTAAACCGAGCACCACCCATGTTATGATTGAAACTACATAATATAGACTTGGCACTTTTGAGATTGTCTGTCTACGTTAAACTTGGTCTACTGCGTGCGGTCTTGTCAGACGTCAGATAAATATATTAGGTTTTAAGCTATGCCCCTATCTGATACCCCTTGATCTGAATCAGTACGTTTACGTAAAATAAGCAACCTATTCGCTCTTGCAGACATACACGCAGGCAAAATATTTTCTTATGATAATTTCTGAGAACTACGTAATCAAAGCCCTAACTGGTTTTCAAGGCAGCTATATTGAATTTACTATATTGAATTTATAAGATTACTTTATGATTATTTTTTTTATTATTATTATTTATTCAGAACACAAACAGTCGTTTACAAAAAATTATATAAACATTTTATACACAAAAAGACCTGGAGGTTCATTTTTCGATACGTTTGATCTACTCGGTACAAGCGTTGATACATAATATTCAGTCTACTACTATATTAAAATTACTATTTATACAACAAACACATACAGTATGTTAATATGAGTTATATAAAACAATTACTACAGCTTGGATTTTACGAATTTTTTAAATTGGGATATGGAGCTTATGAACGGGTCTATTCCACTAAGGTGCTCATTGTAATGTTTGGAAACTCGTCTGAAAAACGTGTTTTTAGCATAATTGGTACGCGCGAAGCTTACGTGAAAGAGTGTGTGTGCTGGCCGTAGGGAAGGGTGGGGGATTTTGTAAAATATATTTTGTAGGAGATTGGGACAGTTGGTAATGTTTTTAAGTATTTTAAAGAAAAATATTGCATCCAAATAAGTCCTTCTTTTGTTTAGGCATAGCATGTTATGATGTTTTGCTGCTTCAACGGAGTTATCATGAAATGTTCCTGTTCTGTAGCTGAGTGCCTTTAGGAAGATGTTTTGTATCCTCTCTATGCGATCTTTGTGTACCTGGTATTGTGGAGACCAGACAACAGAGCCAAACTCTAATATACTTCTTACAAACGCATAGAAAAGGATTTTATAGGTCAAAGGACGCTTAAAGGGCTGTCCTAAACGAAGAATCATGCCAAGATTTTTGTAGGCTTTATTGCAAATACTATCAATGTGCAGGTTAAACGAGAGCTGGGAGTCAAGAGTAACACCTAGATCCCTAATAGATGTTACTCTCGTAATATCTCTATTTTCGATTTTGTAATTGTGTATAATAAGATTATTTTTACGGGAAAAACTAATTACAAAGCATTTGTCCAAGTTTAAGAAGAGATGATTGTCACGACAGTAGTGATAGAATCTATTGAGGTCACGCTGAAGGTCTGTACAGTCAGATTCAGAGGCGATGGCTCTGTAAATTTTTGTATCGTCTGCATAGACTAGATGCTGTGAGTTGGTAAAACAGGAGCTCATGTCGTTGACATATAAAATGAAGAGCAGGGGACCCAAGTGTGAGCCCTGAGGGACGCCGGAGGGCACAGGAAGGAACCTAGAGCAGAATCCTTTTACAGCTACAGCCTGACTGCGATTGGATAAGTAGGATTTAATCCAACGCAGGAGGTCGCCGTGAATACCGAGGCACTCAAGTTTAATTATTAGGTTGTTATGATTTATTTTGTCAAAACATTTAGAGAAGTCAGTATACACAGCGTCCACCTGCCAGCCTGATTCTATTTTGTTTGTAATGAAGTCAGTGAATGTAAGAAGGTTGGTATCAACACTCCTCCCGCTACAAAAGCCATGTTGATTTATAGAAATGTGTTGATAAACAGAGGAATAAATCTGTTCGCAAACTATTTTTTCACATATTTTGCCTAAGATATTTAATTTGGAGATAGGTCTGTAGTTTTGTGCTAGGTGCGCATCACCACCTTTGAAGATTGGTGTAACAAGAGCATTTTTCCAGGTGGAGGGGAAAATGCCTTCTGAAATTGACTTTCTAAAAATTTGTGTGATTGGATTAGCTAGTTCTCGAGCACAGTTGCGTATGAACAGGGGATGAATAAGATCAGTTCCACCACCTTTACAGACATCGACCTGACTTAGTAATTTAAAGACATTTTCCTCGGTGAACTCAACAGAACACAAATTAATAAGGCTGTCAGTAGAGTAATTCATATGAGGGGTGATGGGCAGATCAGGGACGAAGACAGAATTGAAATATTCATTAAGAAGATTACTTATTTCATCCCCATCTGTGGCGGTTACACCATTGTGAGACAATTTATCAGGTATACTATTAACTGGCCGCTTCGATTTGATAAAAGACCAGAAAAATTTTGGGGAGGATTTAATTTTATCTTCAGCCATTGATATAAAATTATTATAACATTCAGATTCCATCTTATGTTCTTTTTTCCTTAGAAAAGCAAATTCTCTATAGTCTAATGGATTGTCATAAGTTTTCCAGCGTTTATGAACCCGAAGTTTCTCCTTTCTAGTTTTTATGAGGGTCCGGGAAAACCATGGAGGATAACTATTGTTATTATTAATATTTTTGTGCGGGATATGTTTCAATATAAGTCTGTTTATAACAGAGTAAAGATAAGTGACAGAGTTTTCTGTATCCAGCGCTATAAGTTTAGACCAATCAGCTTCTAACAAACCTTTACGGATCTCCTCGAAGTCTCCTCGAAGAAAAATAGGTTTCTTGGAAGTGTTTAAAGGCAATTGTGGCAGATACGAGGAGAGCTGAAGTTTTAAGGTGATATCTAATGACCTATGGTGTAGATCTTCAGTCGTGAGAGGTGAGGAACAAGCTGAAAGATCGCAGGTAGAATTGGTCATGACTAAATCGAGAATACGGTTATTTGCATTCGTTTCCGAATTATATTGTTGAAGTCCAGAAAGAGCAAGAAAGTCTGACAGAACGCGCACTGTATTGTCATCACTTGTTTGTAAGTGCAGGCATTGATTGTCCGCTGTGGTATACCATGAAGCATTGGTCACATTAAAATCACCAATCAGAATAAAAATGTCATCTGGATTGTTTTGGATTAAAAAGGATGCATTGTCTAGAAATGTTTGTAATGAGCTACTGTGATTATCATTGTGTGGAAAGTATGCTATAGCAATGTGAATGAGGGTCGGAGGGTGTTGCTGCGTCGTCGTCAGGCCGCGGGGAGGGTGCGCGGTGGCAGCGCCCGCGGCTGGGGACAGCGTCATCATTACATCATGAGATAAACAGATGGCGCTAATTTATAAAATACATCAAATTTTTATGTTTACAAACATGACAACATTTCATTTAATAATGTTTTTTGACCATTTATTTAGAGGTATTTGGGACTTGTGTTCTTCTGCACATGACAGCCCGGTAACGACATAAATTATTTATCTACGCTACGCTATTATGTATCTATGAGCTATATATCATTCATGTGAAACAGCAACCAACTTTTACATGGCCACAGCTGCGTTGAAAGTTGCGCTCGACAACGTACTTCGAGCAATACAAACATCAACCAGGTCCAAGGTGATGAATGAACTGCATCTCCCTGGTGTATCTAGAACACTCCAAGACGATGTGTAGGGCTTACACCATTTACACCAGCACATACATTTCACAATCACATCAAGTGAGCAAATAATGAATGTACCCAGTTAGCTATTTTTGGTGAAATTACGACTGAAATCAGAGTCTTCATGACTTCAATACTGAAAGAAAATAATCTATGATACAGTTAATGGCGTCACATGAGTAATTTGTTGGCGTGTCTGTATTTTTATAGTCGTTGGAAGTGTCTATAGGCAAACAGAGATCGATTAACCCGTTACCATCGGATAGTGCTCACTCCGAGCCATTAGTGCCGGCAAACATGTATTTTAGTGTTGGATGTCGTTGGGCAAACCACCGATACTTTACTAGTTAAGATACTCGCGGTAAGGCTTGGCTTGGGGATATCTCGTAGATATAGTACGTACGTTGCACATCTAGGTAGTTGAATACCGGATGAAACGTGATTCCTGATTGAGATAAGAAATAGCCCATGTCTACTAAAGGCGGTCTAATGTTCCAAAGGAAACATATTAATCTGTGAGATTTGCTTTGTTCTTTTCAAAGTGTAGTCACATGGACTATACTTTGGTTTGGAGTTACATCCAATGAAGGGGTATGTTTGTAAGAGATGTGTGAATATTACCATAGAAATTGCGGGGAAGATCGACTACTTTATAACAGGATATAGTAAATTTAACCAGCCCTAGTAGCTCAGTTGATTAGAGCGTCAGTCCTTGAACAATCGAGGGCTGGGTTTGATCCTGGCTCGTACCGATTAGTTCCAATTTGTTATTTGGAATAAATACACGAATGATAAAAATCATTACCATTGACTATTTGGTGAAGGATAACATCGTGAGCAAACTTGCACCCTCCTGACAAGAAATTCAAAGGTGTGTGTGAAGTCTACCAATCTGCACTGGTCCCGCGTTGTGGATAGTCCACCATTGATCGCTGTTATTGCATCTAAATTCTAAAATACCAACAGCACAGCTTCATTTTCATTAAAATAATGCACCTTTATGCATTTTGTGACCTGTTTAGACTGTAATTAGACTTGCACACGACCAGTGGAAGTAGTTAAAGCGAAACAAACGCGCCTCCACATTGATAAATGAAATTATAATAGTCGGTTATGTGGAATTTAAGTCGTACCGCTTAGATAATTACCTTTTGTGCTTCGTTTGAAATAGATGCTACGTCATTTCGGACGGGAAATTGTTGTTCATTTTCAGAAGATTAGGTAAATTCTGTATCAGTGCTTTTTGATGTGGTACGCTTGTTTTAATCAATTTAGACTTCTAATATAGTAGAGAATGAATTGACGTTGAAGTTACCTAAATAAATATGTATTCATCGCTCTTATAACGAATGGACTTTGTGAAAAGGCTATAACTTTATTTCAGAATAATATCAAGACTTGCTTCTATTTGGTGTGCGTTATTGTTTCTGTGCTCTTATTGATGTCAAACTTTAATTACAAACCGATTAAATTAAGGAACAATTACAGTGATTAGTCACTTACACTATTAATAAGTTTTCCGATTTGTTGGGTGAATCAGCTGCAAACATTGACCAATGGGCGCCTGGAAGCAGGGGTAGTAGGTAAAAGTAATCATAAAAATAATGAAGTCACTTGGCAGTTTGCTACGAGTTGTCTACGAGTTAGCGTAGCGAAAAGAGGTCCTTTATCTATGATGTTGCAATGTTCACTACCGAGGTGTACGTTACTGCAAAAGTTTACCGTCGCGACGTACTTTGTCGTGAATATTCTCTACTGCGATAAACGTTACTGCAAAAGTTTACCATCGCGACATACATTGTATAGAAGTTCTCTACTGCGAAAGTTTACCATCGCGACGTATTTTGTCGTGAAAGTTATCTCCTGCGATATACGTTACTACGAAAGTTAACCATCGCGACATACTTTGTAGAGAAAGTTATCTACTGCGATGTACGTTACTGCGAAAGTATACCACCACGAAGTACGTTGTTACGAAAGCTCTTTCCTGTGATGTACGCTACTGCGAAAGTTTACTTTTTGTTGCAATTGTTTTGACGGAAGCTGAACCTGTTTGTAATAATAAAATTTTAGGAGGAATATGTTAAAAACGATCATTTTCAGATTTATTTCTATACTGGTGCTTCTTGCCAAACTCCACGGTTCTACGTCAATGGAAGTATGTCCCTATAGGCTTTGATTCCATCTTCGTCGAAACATGAGCCATATTTGGCTGTATATTTTTATTATGTTGACTAAGATTGAGTTTTTTCACAGGTCCAAGGGACTGCACACTTAAGTATTCGAAATTAATTTCAACTTGATATCTTCACGCATTCATGAGAAAAAGGGTCTTGACAGACAGACGGACGGACGACAAAGTGATCCTATGAGGTGATATTTTGAGCTGCGGAACCCTAAAAATAAACCGTTTTATGAACTTATCTATAGTTGAGACTTGTAGTTGTAAACTAAGATATTTACACGAATGTAATGCCAGCAACTATCCCCACGATGCATGGCTCACTGGCGCCACGTTCAAACAAATACAGCGCTGTCAAAGTAACTTCACATAAGCTAAGCTGCACTAAAGATTTCCTCGGAGGATTTACTTGAACACATCTGCATAATCGAAACTCTCAGGTACAGTATTGATTTATGCAGTGATATTTCAGTTTAACTGGATACTCCGAACAATTTAGAACTGGAATTTTAAACTTTATTCAACTCTGAAGATGATTCTGCTTCGTTTCAGTGCGCTTTACTGGAAAAATAAACGTTTTATATTATCCAGACTAGCTACTATCATGAAAGTGAATTTGTTACGTAATGTAGCCTGAACGATATAACTTATCAGGATGAAAATTGGCACTCACGTAGCCTGTGGCATGGAGATATACGTCTTATAAAAGGCTTTGATTTTTACACAACAGAGCGGTATTGTTTTGTTTGCTGCATGATTTATGACTTATCATGCAAAATTTGCGTAAAAATACCCCCCGAATCCGAATTTTCTAAAATGAAAAATCTGTAATATTCACAGTAGACAGAGATTTGTGTAAATATTAAAGGAAAATCTGTGAGGACTCTATATTGTATATTTTTTTAAAAATCATCAAAAAACCTTGTTATGGGCTCGCATTTATACGGTTTGAGATTTATTTATTTCTTAAAAGACTACAAATCACTTACAAGAAATACAGATACGACTTAAACATGTAGTTAATATATGCGCGAACATAAACGCAGTGAAGGTAAATCTAAAAAAATTATTTAGTTTGTTGATTAGCGTCGGCGCGGCAACGGCGGCCGGTCATTCGCAAACTAGTTTCATGTGTGGTAAAGCTGAGTAAACACAACTACTTACTTTATTTAGTGATTTTTTAAAGACTGCAAGTGTTTTTGATTATTTTACATCCTTCGGAAGTAAGTTGTAAAGTTATCAGTTTATTTTAGACGTAATAAAATCAGTTAGTTTGTGAAGATACCATTAAATGTGGAAAATTATGCACGCCAATTTACAATGTATAATGCAATGGTATAATGTAAAACATATAGAATGTCAATCATTCCACAATCTGACCACGTCTCGGTCAGTCGCCGACTAAATCCATAAAACTGTAATGTTTTATCGTTTTATACGCGAATTATTTTTCAATTTATATCCCAGCTAAGCTAGTCACGTTGTACGCAGCGGCAGCAACACGAAATCCATAAAGACTTTTGAAACTCTAAATGAATTATTTATTTTGTGTTGTTTTTAATATTTCATGACATAAAGTTTGTTCTGGGGAGGCGACGGTGGGGAATAAAATTATATAGTGTTGTGTATTTGTTTTACGTAAATTTTCACAACCTTACGTTATTTTATTCTGTTGATCTCATCAACATCTTCTAATCTTGGTGATTTTTAATGCAGATATTGCATCTGCACCCGTATTACATTAAAGAAATAAACGCGTTTAAAAAAATCTACAAACCCACATCAACTGCCCTAAAAGTCTACTTGTATTAAGGCAATGCTTGTAAGTCAACTGTCTAATAAACACTTAACATTACCTATCTCAAAAAGTTCTGATCCGATTTTGATGAAAATTGAAGTTTTCCCTAAGTTGAACAATACCTAGTTTAACAAAAAAGGATTATTTAAATCGAATTTGTAGTTCCGGAGATATGCCTGGACAAAAATACTAACATACATACATACACTTTTGAAATTTGGCACACTTGTTTAGAAGCTGATATAGACTAACATATACGAAAAATGGGCAGTTCTGGAAATATTGCATAGATACAGGTCGAATTGATAACCTCATTTTTTGAAGTAGGTTAAAAAGACCGGACATAGCAAACAAAATTTTGATCCTGAACTTATTACCAATTGGTAATCAGACACTCAGTCTAGTGTCATATCACATCACGCGCCCATACCAGACATTTAACGTACACTCGAGTACAAAAATATATGTATCCAATTTTGAACCATGTCACATTCTCTTATGATTGACATATCTCTCTAAATCTCTTATCATCAATCTTATCTAATCCCTCAACACACTATATAGGAACAAGCAAGGGTGAATGTGACATGGTAAAAAAGTGGATATATATTTTTGTACTCGAGTGTACCACTGACTTTCGAGGTCAAAGTTTTCTATGAAAAGCTTCCCAATTATCGCTCTATAATCTATTACTATATTGATATACTATATGGTTTGAGACCATATTAAATATGACGCTTGATAATTACATAGATACGAGTAGTGCAGTAACCCGGAAATGAGGTTCTTCCAACAAACCTATCTTTAGTAGCACACTGGATAGAGTCACACCCTCGTCAGTTCCAGTCCGCCCTTGAGTACTCCCCATTGTTATATATAGTAAAGTTAATTTAGCTAGCAAATAGTCGTTAGTTACTGGTTGTACTTTTAAATAAAACTATTTAGTACTTATTAACATTTCATACATATTAAATTTATCAATATGCACAGTAATATTATAAATACGAAAGTAAGATTTGTATTTCCTTTCTGACGTGACGTAAGGTCAGATTGACTTTTTTAAGTCGGAAAAGGACATAGACTTAAGTAAGACTTCTGTAAGGTTTTTAAAATACGTCACAATGGCAGCACAGTTCGAGCCGAGCGATCGGCGGTGGAACTTTGAAATGGCAGTTGAGGCTCAGTATAAAACACAGCGATGACTCGCCCGGCGGGTCAGTTGGTTCTAGCGAGCAGGACCTAAAGGTTGTGCCGTTGGTTCGACAATAAGTTTAGATTTGCTATTGAAAGTTTGAACAATATACGTTTCTATATTCGCTGTTGGTTGTTATTTCTGAGATCCTCTTAAACTTCCGTTCAATCACCAGTGTAATACAATAAAACATCCATGCGGACGAACGCTGCAAAAACGAGTTTTACCATATATTTTTTATTTTCCAAACTCATCCAAATTGCATGTCGAAAGCTATAGCAGTTCCTACGATAATCAGCTGTGACGAGGACATACAGAGATACAGAGAACTGAGTGATTCCGTTTCCGGCTTCCGTTTTATTATCGGATGGTCGAATCAGAACCCTAGAACCGTACACACGGAAACACAAGCAAAAAATTATTTCCTTCTGTAACGACTAAATAATCCATATTAATTAAAAGAAGCACGTTTTTGTTTAAAAAAAAGGTCAATTTATTTATCACGATGTTTTCCTTCACCGAAAAGCCAATGGCAATTTTTATCATTCGTACATAAATTTCAATTAATAAATTGGAACTTATTGGTACGAGCCACGATCGAACCCAGACCTCGATTGTTCAAAGACTGACGCTCTACCCAAGAGAGCTACGTCAGCTTTATTAATACATTTCAAAATCAAGAAAATAGTTATTTGTTCAAGAAGTGAGCAAAGTTGTTTTTTGGAGCGAGTGTCTACATTAAATCTTGAGCTGGCGAAGTAGTCTAGAATTGAATCACGAGCGCAGCGAGTGATTTTAATATAGACTACCGAGCTAAGCGAGAGATTTAAAGGCATGAGACCTTAAAAGCGAGAAAAATATAGGTTTTAAGTAAGAAACACTCTGAAGGCAATATTAAACCATAAGTTTATTCTTATTTACAAATTTGTTAAGTTAATTGAAATGAGATAAAATATATTTATTATTTTTGGAATTTATTATTAGTGACTATGGTCAATTAAACCAATCAGGTTTCGGAATGAATCTAGTTTAAAAGTTGGTGTTCGAAATTTGAATGACTTTTACTCACTCGTAGTAAAAACGACTTTAGCTGCGAGTTTTTGATGATCAAAACGACCCTTTTCGTGCTGGCGAGGTGAAAATAATATCATGGATCCTGAACTTTGTCTTATTCACGTGATTATAACCCAGAAAATAGGCCAAAGAAAACATAACACTAAAGTCTATAAAGAAACTCAAAGCCAGTCAAATATTTTCACTAACAACTCTCTAGCGTCAAATAAAAGCTATCATACTCAATGAAACTCCTCTAAAAATCCTTTAAACATACAATCCTCTACGTAAAAATAACAATAACAACTTGCAGAGTTTGTTGTTATAAAGCTGTTGTTATTAAATTACTTCCCGTTCGAGTGTACTTTCAACTTCCTTATTGGATAACTCGGTTATTAAGTGCGCAAGTACTTGACAATCTGGCGGGGTGTTGAGTGAGATTGTCGTTTATTGCTTCCTGATAACCTATACGTTGTAAGTATAGTTAGTGATTTAATGTTAACACTTTAATATTTCTAAATACTGGAAAATGTTAATAACTGACAAATAAATGCGATTTTTATCTGCCTCCGTAGTCTAGATGTAGAAAAATGGTTACACGCTTGTGCTTCAAATTTAGAGGTCCCGGGTTCGATACCCAACTGCAGTACCAGTTAGTACTCTGTTGTATTGGTGGTGTTTTTCTATGTCCGTCTATAGCACTTTTGTGTTCCGGTATGAAAGGTAGCAGAGCCAGCTCTTTATTAGCTGGAGGATTCTGGGTGCGCACGATTACCAAACAAAGCGCTGTAACAGCAAATTTTTACAACTGCTAATGATGCTAGCGCCTTGAAGTTTGGAATTGTTATAATGTGTAAATTGAAAACAATGGAAAAGGTATAAACTAAGCTCGACGACGTAGGTCTACGAGTCAATGAGCTGAAGTTGCAATGCCAGGCCACATCCCACGAAGAATATATGGATAGCCGATGGAGAGTAAAAGTTCTCGAGTGGCGATCGTTTTTTGGGAAACATGTACCGGGTCGCACTGCTACTAAAATGTGTGTTAATAGCACTGCTGTTTGGCGGTAGACTTAAGTAACATGGTGGTTGGTAGCCTGTCAAAAAGAAAATGCCCATAACATATATTGATATCCAACCGTACTTTGTGGCGACGCGCACTTTTCCGGTCCAATCTGTTTCATTTATTCCATGGGCAACAGTGTTGCCATCTAAATCGTACAATTTAAAACAATCTTATCAGTAGCTACCGAATGGCCCAGAAAATAAAATTGCATACAAAGTGCACATCAGTGCAAATAAAAGTATACAACAATATTATATATTTCACATTTCCCGTTATGCGACGCGGCTCGCATGCGAGCGCTCGCTGTGGAGATTTTAAAATTGAAATTTATACTCCGCTAGGAGCAGTTAAGAACCGCGGTAGTGCTACAGTAATTTTGCTCGGTAGTGTACTTTTCAGCGAGAATTAATTACGGCTTTCGTTTTGTTTCGGACAGTGCTTATTACGGTGTTTGCTGTGTGCATTACAGCATAATTAGGTTAATTTTAAGCCACTGAGCTAAGTAAAGTTTACAGTGTTGGAGAGTGTCGCAAAAAACTATTAAAACACTCCGTAGTTTCCTTTAGTTTTACCTTTGTAATATAAAATATACCACTTGAGGTACTTTCTCCTACTCTTACTTAGGAGAATTTATTAGTATTAAACCCCTTTGAATGAGGGCTCCGTGCAGATGATGAAGCCAGGATGTGGGTAGAGGAACTTTTCGACTGCATTACTCACAAAAGCGTATGTTTCGTTTTTTAAACAATAATTTTATTTTTACACCACTGATAAAGATTTATAAGTATTAACTAGGTCTTTTGTCTGCGATTTCGTCTGCGTGCAATTTAGAAATTAAACAATAATAAAATTATAATTTATTCAATGTCAAAGATATTTACATGTCAAAGATACATATTTTAAATTAGATTTGCTAGTACACTTAGCCTAGATTAGTAATAAAATTAAACCTACAACCTAAATAAACACGTAACCTAACTAGCGTGGATCTGGTCCCGATCCGAAGGTCCCCATCACGCTTGCCGCATTGCCACGTTGGATGGCAATGGAGATCCTTTGGACCAGGAAAGATCCCGACCGAGGATCAGAGCCCCTCTCCCTCAGGCGGCGTCCCAGTTCGTGGACAAACGTCTTAGCCTCTAAACACCACGGTCCCCCCGTCTCGACAGTAACAGGAACCAATTCGTACGACGGTTCCAAGGCCGCATATTTGACGTGCTTGAGCCAGAAATTAAACGGGAACTACTTCTTTGGTCGGCAATACAAAGAAGCCTACATTATTTTCCGACCCTTAAATAATTTTCCAACAATCAAGTCATTCTAACTCTCTTTTACAACGTCCAGGAAGCACAAACCAATTCACTATATAATTTATAACTATATATTTATAGGTAGAATGGTATTAGACCTAATTATCTTGTTTGACCTCTTAAACAACACTTCCTGGTACAATCTCCCGTCTCGATGACCGTCAGAACATTAATTCACGCCGCTGCGTACTACGTACGTCTGTTTTACAGCCGAACATTACGCCGTCATTAGGCGTAATCACGGCCCAAGTCACGCGTTGCGTTGCTTGTATATCGCTGTTTTTTACGCTTGCATCCCTAATGGTTGGGCCATAAGATCTGCGCAAAGTGATGGATGTGATTACAGTCCAAGCGCTTAGCGGAAAATTCAAACAGTTTTATACGACAATAATGTGTGCGTATTCTTCAATTTAAAACTATAATAATACCATATGTCATTTAGATAAGTTTGTTAATTAGTTTTTATTTTTAATATTTGTTGTTATAGCGGCAACAGAAATACCTACACATTCTGTGAACAGTTCATAATTGTCTACTTGTTACGAATCATGAGCATAGATTAGATATTAATATTGCATGAGATACAGCCCGCTGACGGACGGACGGTGGACAGCGGAGGCTTAGGGGTAAGATCCCATTGGTTACCCTTCGGATGCAGCACCCTAATAAAACCTTCGTATCTGTACATTAAAAATATTTGCTAAAACTGATAGTGATATAGGGTGTTTGAAAAATTATATAAAAATACTGTTTTTTAAAGCATTTATGTCTGTTGAACACACCGGTACATTTTCTAAGGACGAACGCCCTTACAACCTATTGTCATTCAATATTGATCTTTGTTGTCTAGAAAACTAGGGATAACGTCAGCCAAAGTTGAGGTTATGTGTATGTGTATCCTGAGTGAATCGCACTCCAGAGATCTCTTTAAAAACTTTAGACATGTCTTTTTACAGGTAACTTTAGCTTAGTTTGGGGGCAATAATTTAGGCTTTCTTTCATCTTGCTTTCAGCTTGCACAAAGCGTGCCTAAAATAAAATACGGAGTGCTTTTTCTGTCATATCTTTTCTCTCCATCTGTCTTTTATTGAGTAAGAGAAATTAAAGATTAAAAATTCAAATCAACAATCCTTATTTTCTTCTTTTTTAGAAACCACCTTTTTCTGGCCACACAAGAACCTCCGAGCCGAGTGCGCGGATCGAATGAAAAACAGTATCATTACCGCTATTGTGTGGCGAGGAATTCCACCAGCTGCTTCTGAAACTCCTCTCTTTATTGCCCCTTGCGGCTGTTAAGCTAAACAATTCCCAGTAAGCGGGAGAAAGGTGCAATCGCATTTTATTTCCAATACTACAATCGATAGCTCACTATTTTTTAATGGAATTTATTGGCTGTCGTTATTCAGTGTGAGTAAATGTGACTTGTTGCGACTGTCACACATTGATAGAGACTATAGTCACCATGTCTCTCTCCACCATGGTTCTTCATAATCAATTAGTTCCAATCCTCGGAACTTTTCATTTGGTCGCCTTTTACGCTTTTCAATATATGATACCTATTCTAAATTCTGGTCCATACGAAAAATTATAAAGATACAACTTCTACATAAAATTACCCCTATCTCGGAACGTCTGCGAACTTTTTCTTGCATATGTGAAAACGACTCCTCGGATCCTACTATAGTTACGATTTTTTCTATATTAACAATAAATCACTATTTTACTTGACTCTTTTACTATGTTTTCGAATCAAAAATGCTTTTATTTAATTTCACGCTAAAATTATACGCATTATTTTATTAATTTTTCACCCTGGAATCCCAAAAGGCACCCGCCCTTTACTGAGCCAAGTCAACCTTAAATATAACGACTGCCTTACCCTTAGCGTTTTAGCATCACTAATCTACGGAAAGCATTTTCGTTTCCGTACCCAAAACTATAGAACCGACGATTGTGCGAAAATTTACCTCCAATGGGTTGTAATGGGCCACTGTAACAATTAGATGAGTTGTATTGACCGAAACAGGAAGAGGGCGGGGGGTGCCTTAAATAATATTAATGAATCTATAGGGATAGATCTTTACAGGGCCAGATTTAACATATAGCCAGCCCTGGGGGCAATGTCTTCCCGCAAGGCTCTTCGGACAGTCGCAGCGAAGGCGAATCGAACTCTGCCTGAATTAATCCTGAATATCAACTCCCTTTATTTTTATTTTATTGGTTAGAAAATTAAAACACTACAGTTTTACAGAAAAACATTGAATAGCGGAGGTCAGATAGCCTTTTCAGATTTTTTTCGAACTATACAATACTTAGAATCCATGGTAGCTAAGTTGGGGAGAGCGTCAGTCTTTGAACAATCGAGGTCTGGGTTCGATCCTGACTCGTATCAATGAGTTCCAATTAAGTATTTTTGTACTAATGATAAAAATCATGCGTGGTGGACTATAGCCCATACACTCTCTGCACGAGAGTAGGCCTGAGCCCCTGCAGTGGGGACATACGAGCACTCGTATATAGGCTATTTATGTATACAGTACAGTAGACAAATATCATTTCCTGATTACATAATACATGCATGTGAAAAGAAAAACTAGTCTTAATATTTAAGTTAGATTTACACTGTTTCTGTGTGTGGTTTTGGACGAACAGTCTACTACAGTCCCAAACTTGTGTTAAACTGGGCGCCAACCTGAATGAGGGCCTGGTCTCCTATCTCATGACGGGTAGTGAATCATACTTGTTATCCTGGGCAGTCGGAGGCATCTATCTGTAATGTAGTTAGGTGTATTTAAAGACACGTGCGTTGTTAATGCAATGCAACTAGGATTCAGCAATTTACGGTTACGGTTTAAGACATTTATTTCACAAAAAAGAATACAATTCACTTGCATTGTGAAATACAAGATACAGTGGGTATTATTGCAATTATTATTTACTAGTGGGTAGGTTGGATATTAAAATCCACCTATCTTATATATAAAAACAAATCACTTGAAAAAATGCTACACTATTACATGTCAAAACAATAGTCGACAGCCATAGAGATTTCAATACAACACAACAATTTGATTACAGATTTTGAAATTCCAATCTGGATAAATATTTTCTATCGATTTTATAATATTAAGATTTTCGCAGACGCTTATATTGTATAGATCCATTATAAAAGCTTGTGTTTGTATGTGTGTTGCCGACGTCTCAACGTAGCCACCAAACGTAATGAAATTTATTCAAACTTAATTCCACGTGTCATGTTCAGAGTGAGTCGCAGGCACAAATTATGACACACATTGGACAAAAGCAATGGTCAATTGGACTTATCCTGTAACAAGCTTTCTATATAATTCTAGCGTTATTTATCACACCCAATTTAAAACATAAAATACCACCTCCAACTAAGCGACCAGTATTTTTTCTCATTTTAATTCTAAAGCTTATGAAAAGCTCGGTTCGGTTGAATTAAGCCCACCTGTATGTGAAATAAATTAATTTAAACCTTAATTAAACAGCTCTTTCGGTTGACACGAATAAGAAATAAAAAAGCCGTGAAAAAATATTAACGAGGCTAGTCCGAACACCTACTACGGCTACTAATTAAAAAGAAAAACAGTAAAAGCGTTTCACTTGGCGTAATTAAAAAACAAGATTGAGGGATTTAGAGTACCCGTGAGAGTGTGAAGCGTTATTTTTTGTTAATTATTGGAATCGTTTCGTCATAAATAAGATTCCACTCTCGTAATTACTGTTCACATCGGTTTCATGTTATTGGTACCAGTAAATGCGTTCAAAAAAACTGGAAACCGACTTCAATTGCCTTTAAAGTCTACTTTAAACCGATAACCGGTGGAGAGTAAAGGATCTCGAGTGGCGACCACGTACCGGGAAACGTCTACCAGGCCGTCCCCCTACTAGATAGACCGACAACCTGGTTATGGTCGCGGGGAGTCGCTGGTTGCAGGTGGCTCGGGAGCGGTCGATGTGGCGCACCATGAAGGAGGCCTATGTCCAGCAGTGGACGTTTCCTGGCTGATGATGATGAATGAAAGCTATGCAAATATGCGAGACAAATTAACTAGGTCTACAGCTCACAAACCACTAGCTAGTTAATATAATAGGAAATTACTTCATAGCATTTTATTTGTTATTGAAGACAGCTAGTTTCCCTTAAATGAATGAAAAAATATGATAATGGTAGTTGAGTTTTAATCCGAAATAATAAGTGTTTATTGAAAATAAAATAATGCTTGGGTATGTAAGATTGCCTACTAGTGAGTAGGAACAACTCAAAGGCGAGAGGTAATATTACCGTAGTGGTACCGGGTTTATTTGTAGAACATACAACCGTTCGTAACTTTCAAATGAAATAAAATACGAGTAGAGGCAACAGTGTATATTTAATTATTTAGACCGGCTTCATCCCATATTTAGCTCACAGTTGGCAAATTTTGTCAAAAAAAAAAAAAGCAAAAGTTGGCAAAACTCTAGGCGTTACTATCGACTCTAGAAATATTATATTTTAATACTAGCTTCTGCCCGCGGCTTCGCCCGCGTGGACTTTAGGTTATATCCCGTGAGAACTACGTCATAACAAACCATTAAAACCCTTTTTTCGCATTAAAAAGTAGCATATGTCCTTTCTCAGGGTCTAAAGATTGTCTGTGCCAAATTTCATCAAAATCGATTGAGAGGTTTAAGCGGGAAAGCGTAACAGACAGACAGAGTTACTTTCGCATTTATAATATTAGCAGGGAAGTAGGGATTAGTGTGTTAACGGTAATTGGTAATACATTAAAACATAACATTCTATATTCAACTCACAGTAAAAATCCCGATTTTTATTCCGGAACTGGGGCGGGCGCAAGATAAAGAAGTGATGTTTTAGTCTATATTGAACTTTCTTCAGATAAATACGTTTTAAATGGAAATTGACGTCATCTTTGAATGAGCTTGCTGTCTACTCAACGCGACTGATGGTAACATCAGGTAGAATGAATGCCAAGTGCAAACGCTTTCTACATAAAAACTTTTCTGGTACGCAATTAGTCTACTAGCTGGCTGGCTGAAATTATACATCCGCCTGATTTTCTAGCTATTACCAAACTGCAGTGATACATACTATCGTGCTCCGCAAATATTGCCAGTTTAGATGGAGACAACAAAGTCGTTATTTCACCGAATAAAAAAAAAAGAGTATGATATAATTAGTCTCGGGACCATGGCAAGTACTTAATTATGCAACGATTTTAGTGTGTATTTTGACCCGAAGTGAATTCCACGTGAGAAAAGAAACAAGAGTAGCACAGTCTTACCACAAAAAATATTTTAACTCATCAGTTAAATACCAGTTTAGTTAGACAGTATTAAAAAGATAATCACTGCATAGTCACACATACACTTCTTTTACACATATATTTAATGCCTTACATACTATATAGGGCTTTTCTGAAAACCAGCGCTATGGCTACTGCCATAGCAGATGCTGAGATTAGTTTCTGTTTCTGTTTTCTGTTTCATAGACAATTGTTTAATTTTGTTTACCACAAAACCATATCCAACGTTTGTTTACTTAGGCACGATTTATCTTGACGTATCTTTATTTTATGTTGACACCTCTAGAAAACGTTTCATTGAAAGCATTTTTTTAAATTTAACATAATTTTTATTTATCAAATTGATTTGATTCAGTAATTTCTACATTATAAAAATATACAAAATATATACTTTATGTAATATATAAACGCACGCTTGCTTTTGTTGCCGTACATTTGGTGGATTGACAATGCTAAACTTTTTTAAATAAACAATTTTATACATCCAATGGAACGTGATTTTCACTGACATGAGGTCAGTGTCAGGTGTCAGGTTAATTTTATTCTCTCAATCGAATCTGTGAATCGAATATTAAAATTGAGCTATAGTTTATGCTATCGTGAGGAATATCGTCCTTAATTATATCAACGATTATTCGTCTCGAGTCATGCGTGGTTTCGTGTGGACGTGACTACGTTTATTTTATTATAAATTGCGAAGCGTGGCGCTAGCCGCTGCGACGTCAGCGTCATGGGCGAGGAAAAACTCGTGGCGAACTCCTCGTGTTCCTGCAACAGAAGCTGGATGTGATGGACGAAGTCAGAGCGTTGCAGATATGTAAGTCAAGCTTCAGCGAGGCTGACATAGCTGCGGCGAGGAAGCTGCAGTACGCGGCTCTCAATAAGAGCGACCAGATGATGTCACACAGACGTGAAGGGACACCGAAGAGCCTGCAGGATATCATCACTGTGCTTAAAGAGACCGATCCTGACGACGTGCCTACGTTTGTAGCGAAGGAGTTGCACAAGCTGCCTCCCGTCACCGTGACCATGTCGACGTCACCAGCCTCCTCAGCCTCCAGTGAAACAGCTTGCTGCTGGACACAAAGAAGCTGAATCACCGTGACGTGATTTTGCTTCAGTGGTTTTCGTCGCTAACAAACGAACTGTTCAAGCCCAGCAGCCGGTGTTACCGAAGGCGCAGACGACCACGAGCCAGCAGCGGACGCGCGTCCGATTTGATGACACGGACGAGGATGTATTTCAGAAAGTCAAGACGAAAAAGGCGTACCGTAAACGAGTGACTCGGAACCGCTGCGGAACCGCACCCACAGGGCCCAACTACCTGCTGCGCGCTGAAGTTCCAACCACGGCCACGTATCTGTCACGCCTACATTTCATCACCACCATGCAGGACGTCACAGAATATATATAGCAGAGGTCCAACTAGACCGTGAGGATGGCGCAGCTGGAGTCACGCCACGGTACATCATTCAAGTCGTTCGTGGTTCGAGTCCCGACCTGCAAGCTGACCCGTCGCTTCAGAGGAAAGATAGCGACCAACACCACCAGAGCGGCACCAACGTGCCATAGTAAATAAGTGTGCAGAATATTTTTGTAGTGTGTAGTAGTTTAACTTAATGTATTTTATTGTATTGTATATATCCTTATGGATCATTGTTACCTGAAATAAATGAATAATAATAATAATTTCCCCGAAAGTTTTACTAAATCTGTAGCGTTTTCGAAAGTTGCGCTCGTTGTAATGTTCAAATGTATTTATTCGCACTGTTAAAACGGTCACGATAGTTGTCCATTAATTCCACGTCTTCAAAATCATTAAAATCAACAAAGTCTACGAAATCTATTGCGAATTCCGGCAGAGAATGTTATGACAGGCTACAATTCAAATTAAAGTTTTATGTTAAGAGGCTATCTTGGTAAGACCACGTGGCCGCGTTCAAGGTTGCATTGTTTTGTAGCTGTCCCTCTCCGAGCCCTATCCTACCCGAGCTCGTACGGTGAGACAGCATACACTACGCGAAGTTATCAACCCGTTATTTGGATGTTTCGTAGTCCAGTGATCATTTGAAGGATACAGTATATTATGTAGCCATTTTTTCAATACAGTATATTAATAAAATTTCAGATGTCGGTGTTTTTTCCAAATTGTTCTAAATTAATTCATACTCTTGTAAAACAGGTTCAAAGTTGAGGCTTTTTATTACCGAAAAATACAATACTTTGACGCCCTGTAACTCTGGAAGTATATATTTAAACGAAAATCTGACTCACCACCGACACAGATATTTGTTTCTAGATTGTGCCTTGAAAATTTCATAGATTTTCATAGCTTAATACTCAAAATATGACTGGACTACGTTTGTATGGGCGCTTTGACAACAGCATACCCTCTTTTAAGCAGTGTCTAAGCTGACATCGGCTAAACATGCATTTGTGGTAACATTTTTTCAAAACGTGTTTCTAAAGCTTGTTTATCTTTTTTGTGGTAAGACTGGCAGTTTTTAACTTTAACTTTGGCAAATGTTAGCTCAAATAAACTTTACATTGAAATAGAAACTGAAGGGTGTCGTGATATGGTCCAAAATGTTTACATTATGCAGACATTTATTTTTAAGCCAAAGTTGGGTTAGCAATTAGGTCAGGCCTATCTAATCCAAGGCAGGTTTAAAAAAATTAAAATTCAGTGCTTAAAATAACAGAAATACTAACGTAAATTAAAAAATAATCTTGCGGGATCTCTTTGTATCCAGGGTCTGGCTTAAAACAGATTAAAAAATATTTGAAACACTTTTCATAATGTTAGAGGTGAAACTTAAAACCAGTTTAGGCTGGTGTTTAAAAATTATTTTCAAGGATCTTTTGTTTCAGTAATTAAAAATGTTGCTGTACTCGTACTACCAAAGCAACAGTCAGAGTAATTAGGGATACTCTGAGACGCAGGCCGCGCAGGGCAGGGCAGTGCTCGGCAGGGCATAGATTTTGTAACGTATGAACGAGTACGGATAGATTTATTTAAATAAGCGATACATCCATTCGCTTCGCATGCTCATCGCCATCCCAGGGTCTGGCTGAAAACCAGCAGCACAGGATAAGTTTGGTTCCCAGTTGACAAGCGCAATACAACACAAATTATTATTATTATTTTGTTCTTCTCTTTTCTTTTGTTCATGTTTTACTGTATTTGTATTATTCGTTGAGTTATTATTTATTTTGTGTGTATTTCTTCCGTGATCTTGTATATCTTTCCGTATTGTGTTTGTCAATAAAAAATATGTCTTTGTACGTCTATGTCTACGGATTCTTGGCGCGAACTTGGAAAATGGTGGTTCATTGCAATTTTAGTAATTCGTTAATAATACTGTTATGTGTCTTTTTGTGTTATAATGGTGTGATATAGTGCAAAAAGTGTCACGGACGGTGTTATAGTATCAATTAAGTAAAATTGTAAGGGTTTCGACGCGATCGAAAGAGTTTACCGTGTCAAGTACATTCGGCATATGGATTCTTTCGAATTATGTTGAAACCAAGGCTGACCTTTGAAATTCTAGTCTAGAATCGTCAAACCAAGCGATAAAATGTACATATTTATACATTTAATTGAGAAAACGGAAGAAGTGGCTTCGGCCTTATTTTTATAACCTTAAAATTCTAAGATAGAATACCATTAAATATCAAAGACATGGCAGTATGGTGTTTTGCCTTTGCCTTTTCTTGGTGGGAAAAAATCTTACAAAAAAAAGTATACTGCGTCGTAAGCGAGTACAAGGACCAAAACGCAGCGCAGACGGTACTGCACGTCCGTTACTTCAAGTGCATTAAAGCATTCATCACCTGAAATGTTCTTCCTTAGAGGTACAATTATCTGGGATTTTCTCAAACAAAGAAGTCATCAAAATCAATTTATGATTGGCGGAAAGATAGCTATGTTGGTGACCAGCAACAATCTTTTTAGGATGAAATGTATTTTTATATATTTTGTTTAAAATTCAATTGGTTTTTTTATGTTATTCGCTCTGCGGCTGTTGTACTAGAGTATTGCAATATTAAATAACCACGAAAATACTGTCGGATTATTAATTCAGGCTATCCTCATCGTCAGCATATTTAACGTAATAAAAGAAACATACTCGTACAGTCGAATGGAGAACCTCCTTTTCGGTAGTCGGTTGACTGCGCGGCCTGCGTCATCAGGGTATGTTCATCCGGCAGGAGTGTAATTCATTACAATTCATCGTTGTAAAGTCAAAGAAATATAAGCAGTCATTATTCATACTCATATTGTTAATCATAACTCTTACATATACTCGTAAACGTCTCAACAAATTTTGACGGAATTTAATACACAGATGGTGTACACCTTTGTTTTCTCGAGCTTCGAGTTACGCATTGGAAGTAAGTCTATAAAGCTCTTCCATCAAAAGCAGGATCGGTGAAAGCAGCTGGATAAAGTGACTGTGAAACGCAGTGTTAGATAAGTGTTCCTACCTGAGTCTGCCGTGCTGTCCAATGACTGGGAATTCTTTGTCTTCCACCAAGACGCTCCAGCAATACCAAGTCACCAACAAACACACACAAATCCACGCGTGGGACAACAATTCACTTCACTTCATGAAGATTCAATTCTCCAACTGGGAGCATTTAATCACTACGTTTTTCCCCAATATGGACCCGGTCGTGCTCGCGTAATCACGTCTTAATACACGAGTTCCAACAAAATTACGGAGATTTTTTCGGAATCAAGGTGCATATTTTTCGCGTTCCATAATAATATGCACAGATTATTATATACATACATATGTTCCATATGCTAAGCCAAAAGTTGGCCAAATGCAAAAAAATATAATACTCACAACACTCAAGAAAAGAAACTCGCCACAGACCAACCACAGACTAATAAACAAAGAATATCTAATAACTATCTAAGTAGTAGTAGAAGTTTAATTCTCCCGAATGTGAAGGCAATAGAGCAAAGCCATACAGCCTACTCTGAATATATATTATATATATACTGTGTGTACATGTGAATATGTGTACATTCTATCGCTTGTTTTGACGATTCTTGACGAGAACTTCAAAGGCCAGCCTTGGTTTCAACATAATTCGAAAGAATCCATATGCCGAATGTACTCGACATGGTAAACCCTTTCGATCGCGTCGAAACCTTCACAATTTTGCGTAATCAATACTATAACACCGTCTGTGACACTTTTTGCACTATATGACACCATTATAACACAAAAAACACACATAACAGTATTATTAATTAATTACTAAAATTGCAATGAACCACCATTTTCCAAGTTTGCGCCAAGAATCCATAACCATCTAATAAAGACATCTGTCAAAATCAACGACACCGAATGTATCCATTTTTAATTTTTTTGTAGCCCACGGATGTGGCCACATACATCCAGGTCAAATATCAAAATCGAACAAATTGATTATGGTTCTAGATAAACAATTTATATTATTGTGGGATTCCCAGTGGAAGAAGTTTTGGCTAAAAACTGAAAAAGAAAAAGCATATAAAAAGTGATTTTTAATACCTACTTGAGGTAGAATAGGTTAAAGAATTTTTATTTTTAATTTAAATTACTAAAAATCTTTTTAGCCTCCTTAGGGAAGGAATTAATTTCTCTAAAAGTCTCGAGCCCGAGCTGTTTGGGTTGGACATTGATAAGACAATCAGTTCAGGAGAGACTTTTATACACCATCAGAAGCAGCCGGGAAATGTCCACTGCTGGACATGGTATGCCACATTGACCGGTCCAGAGCCACTTGCATCCAGCGATCTTAACTAAGTCATCGGTCCATCTAGTAGGTGGACGGCCTGGTACGCGTTTTCCGGTACGTGGTCGCAATTCGAAAACTTTTACTCACCCTTGGTTGTCCATTCTTAAAGCGATGTGGCCTGCCTAATTCTACTTTAGCTCACTGACTCGTCGAGCTATGTCGGTGACCCTAGTTCGTTAACGGATTTATAGTTTTATATAAATACATATACATACGAGATAGGATATACAATACATAGGTGTATAAATAATGTGACCCTACTACTGAGATAACATTACCTCTGTACAAATTGGTCGGCTCTTCTCGTCAGCAGGGCCCTGTAGATTATATTTAGCTAAAGTTAATAATATCATAACAATATAACAATAATTGGGTACGATATGGTTTTCATGTACCGGTTATACGAGTATAAACCCTTTACCCTAAAATAAATAGAATTTAAAAAGTAGGTACAGTATTTCTCAACAATTTCGGTAAAATGTGAATTTTTTTTTCTGGCAGATGCTATCATAGAAAGATTTTCTATAATCGAAGCTAGGAAACTTTTCTTTACAAAAACAGCACCGGTGAAAAGTAAGCAAAGAACAATATTTCAATTGTGTCAAACAATAGAGAAACTTCTGTAGATACACAAAGTTGAGACGATTTTGAGTCATTCCGCCCGAACAAAGCGTCGAAAGGAACAGCGCTTCCGTACAGACACACTGGAACTGACTTATACATACGTCTCTTATGTTGAGATACACAACTATACCAACGAATAATTGAATTTTTAATTAATTCAAAAAGTTAACACCCGTATATAGGTACATAATATATTAGTCTGTGGTTAACACCAATTTGACAGATTTATTTACACAGCAGTTATATTCTCTTTGGTAGGTGTACGACGGTAAGCTTTGAGTAAAGTAATTCAGTATATAAACTCCTTGCTTTCAAGTCATTAGAAAAAATAAACATTTGACATTGAAATTTTTTAAATGGTTTAAATTTTGCTACGACGGTGTCCTATCCTAGGAGCATTTAATCACTATCCACGAATGAAGAACTTTTTTTAAAGTATCTCATACCCATATCTATATTAGGTACTGGTAACACGGTATATATATCTTTGAATATACTTTTATTATTAACTAGCTTCCGCCCGCGACTTTGTCCGCGTGTACTTCAGGATTTATTCTACTTGTTCGATAGGCATAGAAGGCATCTATGTCCATTTCCAGCATAAGGTACAAAATAGTGTTTATTCTGTTACGTAGGCTAATAGTTTAAAGAAACAAAAGAAATTTCAATATCTGACATTCAAATAGCCTTCACACTAAAACGCGAAAGTTTGTATACACGAATTACATATTCTATGGTCGGTTGCCAAGCAACGCGTTTTTGTTATGCCCAAATTGCCCATGTAATCCCACTAATATTATAAGTGTGATTTTATACAATTTACACAATATGTCTTTATAAATTATAGCCTATATGTTATTCTGATGTATAAGTTATATTATTGTAAAGTTTCATTCAAATCCATTCAGTAGTTTTTCCGTGAAAGCGTCACAAACATCTAAACATCCAAACTTTCACACTTATAATATTAGTAGTATGCGAAATAGTGTTGCCGACGGGTAACTAAAGAGATGCTGATACTATACTACTATACATGCTATTCATGTATTTATTGGCGAGTTATACTCTAGTGAATTAAGTGAATGACGCGAATGAAAGTTGAGAATACGAGTACAATGATAAATCTGACATCTGAGATGGTGTGACGCACATTACGTCTTCACTAAAAATGATCCTAGCTTCACTAGGTGATATAATCCAGGTCACAGACTAATATATGTATGATCCAGGTGTTTGAAGACTGTATGCTGGATTCGACAGTCGTCGCAATTAGTTTTCTTCTGACGTATATCTAATTAAGGTAAGGTCGTTTTAAAGGTAAGCTACTTTTTATCCGCAATTCGCAGCGGTGGTGTGAAAACGGCCTGTGCATTCATCGATGTAATATTTTGCTCTCCATTCAAATTCAAATTCAAAATAATTTATTGTTTTATTTGCAGGTTTACAGAGTTCTTAAATATATAACTTATATAGTAATTGTTCCTGTGCAACTTGCCTTTTGGGCGTACAATATTGTCAGTATCATGTCATTTCAAAATTACATTGTTACATTATTTCAAGTTGTCAATATCATTTTCAATTTTGTCAGTATTTAAAAAAAACATTAAGTCTATAGAAACATTTATCCATTAGAGCATTAAACAACGTTCTCTTGAAACACGGAAGTGGAAGCTCTTCATCCAGATACATCTCCCACAAAGTACCACGAGCAACTTTACCAATCAGATACAGTGCAAAACTGTCGCTTGAAACATTTGTTACTTTTTTCACTAAATATCAATTGTAAATCTGGATATGATATCAATAGCTAGTTCAAATAGATCTGGGTGGCAACAAGGTCAGTAAAGCGACGCCGCCGAGTCTGCATTGTGGGGTCAACAATCAGATAAACGTGCAAAACTGACTTGTTTGTCGAATGGGGGACAGTGATGTAGGAGGAATAAGAGGTGTCGTCACAGAATCGCATGTTAATCACCCCTTCTTTTAAGTAACTAAAGTAACTATATATTTTTAGGGTGGACTTATGAAGCTGTTCCACGCGACATAAGGATAAAAGTCGCACTTTCTTTCCTTTCTTCCTCAAAGCACTGTTGCGACTTCTTACGTCAGTGGCCCTAACTATTACCCTCATAGTAGTCATCTTTCTAGAGTATATTTTTACTAATGACAGTACACACTCTGTAATGTAAGAGTAACGGCACGAATTACGTAATAAACAGTAATCAACATTACATTTACTCGAATATTACAATCCGTCTTATTCATGACTTATTTATTACCTACTTAGTTGTTGTAATATTCCATTTCATGAGCACTTAACTTTTCTGCGCAGGAAGAAAAGATTGTTCAAATGTTTCTCTGAACATCTTTGATTGTGATGTTTTCGCGTTAAGTGGTTTTTTGTTTAGTGCCTATTAGTAATTTCATAAAGGTGCACTTAGACAAATAATTTTTGAGTAATAGCTGCCTGGGAACGGTAATGGATCAATGTGAATCATTTAGTGGAGGAATATGGAGCAACTTCATTAAAAATAATTTATATACATTGATTTTAGTATTAGTAGATATATTATATCCCTAAGATGTGACGATATATAGAGCAATGATTTATTCTGGTATCGTAGTATATAGCCGCTTACGTAGTCCAATTGCTAAACACTTGGACTTATAATCCAGAGGTCCTGGGTTCTATTCTCCGTGGGGGTACTTGTCAGTACTTGATTTGGTTGGTGGTAGGACATTTTCTATATCCTGTTGGCTAGCTGTCAACATGTTGCCTGAGTTTGCCACCAAAAAGCAGTGTTAACAGCTCTGTTGCTCCGTTTGCCCCATCCCTAATAACTTTGTAAACTTACTTACTACTTACTAACGGCCTTGTCGTCACTTACCATCAGGTGAGTTGCAAGGCCCAAGTGGAAACTCATCATAATTGACTATATTGCCTTGTATTGAGCAATTTTAGTTTCCCGTGTAAGCTCATGTTTAGAACCACTTGAATGTAACTATATAAGTATACCTTAATCAAACAATTAATCTTAATTAAAAAGGTTATGAATAAAGTATCACGACCCGGCCTTCCTACATACCATTCTACAGTTGTTTTATGTATGATGGGTTTGCACTTGACCTTTATCTCACCTGATGGTAAGTGATTATAAGGCCGTTGTATGGTCGATGAATGGATAAAGACTTAAGTTTAGTGCCTGAAATAAATATATTTTTCTATAAAATTTTAAAAAGCCATGGTAGCTCAGTAGAGCTTCAGTCCTTGAACAAACTGTTCGTACAAATGAGTTCCAATTTGTTACTTGGAGATGTAAGATTTATAAAAATCATAACCATAAGCTATTCGGTGAAGGAAAACTTCGTGAGGAAACGTCAACTCTTAAGAAGAAATTCAAAGGTGTGGGTAAAGTTTATCAATCCGCACTAGGCCCGCGTGGTGGACTATGGAACATACATATGAATTTGCATGCTCTTTGATATAGTTAAATAGGTAAAGCGATATATTGAAATATTTTTGAAGACCAGCATGTTATCCTATTTATTGAAAAAAATATAGATTTATTGTTACACTTTCTGTAGGAGAGTAGGGGTGAGCCCCTGCAGTGGGGACATATAGACTGTTAAAGTAGAGAAGATAAAATTTTTGTGTCCATTTGGGACACAAAATCCTATCCTACGTCCAGTCAAACCAAGTGGCGATACGTACCTCGCTGAGAACCAAACCAGGTACATCTGGATTTTCAGTTCAACTGAATAAACTAGACTCCGAAGGCGGTTAAGCTAGTTTTATTAATATCGTCTCTTCGTTCCAACGCTGGAACAAGCACCAACATTTATAAGACAACAACTTCACACCTTTTTAACAAAACAAGATGTCATCTCCGAGATATGAGTGCAAACTATTTGCAAGACCGTCATTGTGGTGGTAACGCGGGATATCTCACGCCGCCGCCGGCGGGACACACGGACACACGAAATGCGCAACATACGCACGCATATTATAGAGGCAAAGTGCAGCGACATCAAGCGTCTCACGCACTTCTGGGAAGAGAGAGAGAGATGGATAGAATAGCCGTCATTACTTCACGCACAATGACCAACATATAGCCATACCGCCCTAGGAATAATAATAAAAAATTATAGAGGCAAGTGTGAATGTACGAGTAACTTATTTGCCTCTCTGTCGATGGCGGTTTCAACACGCTAGTTAGCCAGAAACTAATCTCCTGCTATCCAGACAAATTGTCCCAATGAGTTTATATCTAGATTCAACACAGACAAAGTCCTAGAAAAATTTGTGAAATGTGCATCCCTGGTAAGAAACGTTAACTAGGCCGTTTTTTCGATACATCGGCCGGTACTAACAAAATTCAACTCATAAGTGAGGGATAATTGAATCAAATCCCAATTCCAGTAATGTAATTTGGTGTAGTTTGTCTATATTTAAGTTGACTTGCTTTAATTTAGGTTAGTTAAGTTAGTAGGACATTGGCATTGTATTATATTATTAACATCTTCAATTTTTTTTACCTCTTTAGTTTTTTTGGGGTGCATAGAGTATCAGCTTTCAATTGATTCTGCACTTAAATTAGAATAATATGAATTACTGACATGAATGTGTTGTGTAATAATTGGTTAGCTGATCTGATAAATAAAATAAAATATTTGTTATTTTATTTAATTCTGCTTGCTGAACTCTCGAAGCAGTGTGTAGTGCAGCATCCTCCCCCAGGGAATTTGTCCGTGACAGTAGAGCCATCTGTTCCGTGGAGCGGAGTGGGAGACCGTCCTCTCACAGACCCCGGTAAAATAGAATTCATTCCAGATCGAGTTTTTGCTCCGATAGTTGGCGGTACCTATTTCAGTTTATTTGAACGATAAAGTTACCAATTAGTTTGAAAGAACACTACAAAAATCATAGTTTCTTTTTTAGCAGGAAATTCGCTGCGATTCCACGTGAGACTGAGAACGGCATTGATATTTTCGGTTTTTCACCGTTCCTTTTAGCATAGTCCTCCTCGACGTGTCCGGCGCCGGCGACTCCCTAAATTATCCAAGTTCAAGTCGCGGCCACACGGAGCGCAGAGTGTAGCTGTCCACTAAAGAGCTAAAGTTCTGTTCCTTTTAAAGTCACAGGGAATAGAAGAAGTTCATTTGAACTCGTTTCTTTGGACTAACAAAACAGTACTGTAACGGTAACTCTAAAATCGGCGAATCACCAATCCTATGGTAAAGTACGGTCGCGGAACAGAAAGAATTTCGTACGATAACCTATTATTACCCATCTCTGTCACTCCCGCGTAAATATAATGCGTCTCGCTCGCACAGATGCAATGACCGCTGTCACCAGGGATTGTAAACCGTTTCATTGAGACCGTAAGTTTTGTTCTTGTTTGCGTCTGGTTTTTTGGTTGGCCTTGAGTCGCAATGAAAAGTATTTGACATGATTCATAATTTTTGAATAACGAACGACATTCACTACAGTGCAGTCACGAAAACAAGTATTTTTGGAGGGTTTGTCGACGGGTGCCAAGAATCCTACTTCCAAAGGCAACCGGTTAATTATTTTACACATAGGAAGTGAAAAGGGATTCGTCCCAGAATCGGAATTGGTGTTTGAATGCAAAGGTACAGGCGATTACCACGAATCGATGAATGCAGTCAAGTTCGAAAATTGGTTCCAAGCAATGCTACCGAAACTTGAACCAAACGCAGTGGATGTAATGGATAATGCCAGCTACCACTCACGGCGCCAGGAGAAAATTCCAGTAACACGTTGGAAAAAATCAGACATCCAAGAATGGCTTTCATCAAAGCAAATTTCTTTTGAAGCAAATGAAACAAAGGTCCAGCTCTTGGAAAAGGTGAAAGACGTTAAAACTCAGTACCAATCGTATGTAGTCGATGAGATGGCAAAATCAGTTGGTGTAGAGGTATTAAGATTACCTCCATACCACTGCGAATTAAATCCCATCGAACTGGTGTGGGCAGACGTCAAGGGGTATTTGGCTCGGAAAAACACAACATTTAAGATGGCAGATGTCAAAAAGTTGCTCCAGGAGGCTTTAGGCAACATTACAGCTGAAAAATGGCAAAATTGCATAAGTCACGTTAAAAAAGAGGAATCGAAACTAGGTGGACTAGATGATAATGTAGACAAAACTGTCGATTCTTTTGTTATAAATGTGACAGGCGAGACGTCATCAGAAAGCAGTAACTCCGATACAGACGAATCGGATTCGGATTTATGATTTTTTTTATTTCTACCAAATTGATAATTTAAAGACGATTTTGATACTGCTGTAATGTAAAATCTAAATAAATAATTGATATACTTAATAAGCTAGTTTTTTTCTATCCTTTAAATATTTCATGCAAACCACACATAAAAATGTTTGTGACCACTGTCAGTAGGTAAAGAGGTCATTGTACGAAATTCTTCCTGCTCCGTGACCGTACTTTAACCACAGAAACGATTATAGTGATAGTGAAACATGACTGATGAATAAAAAAAATGAATATTTTTACTACCTATAATATTGATCTAGTTGTAGATATCATTGAATCGTGTAACAATTTAGAATTTCAAGTATTTATATTGCGTTCTTAGACTATTTCTTATCGCTTAAAATCTTCAGTAGTATACGCCGATAGACTCGTAATTCAGAGGTCACCAACGCCACCAGTTCGATTCCCACCGCGGTATCTACTTGGTATTCGGTTGGATTGACTGCTTTCTTCAGGTAAAAAACCGATAATATAACGTTCCGAGGCTTCTAGGTGAGCAAGGTTCTGTTATATAGTCTTATTGTTATTGAACTAAGTGTCCCTTTTAAATTACCCAGGTGAAAGTAGGAAAAACCATTCCACATTGCCTATCTCGCCCGTAACGAGGCATCCTTCCAAACGTCAAAAGAAAAACAAAAAATAACGACGAAACATAAAATTATCCTTTCCTAACCCGCCGTGGAACTAGGGCGGTACCTGTCCCGGTAAAATTCGGAATTATCCCGGAAAACGGACCGAAATGACGGAGGCGCACCATTTATCACCGGGCTACACTACCTGCTTGTAAACAAGTAAGACAACGCGTAATTTATAAGATTTTGAATATGAATGAATCGCGATCTTTGGAAAGGGGCGCTAATGACGGGAGCCATTTTAGATTTGTCGTTAGATATACCACTAGTGTAACTACCCTTTACTATAAGACTTTGTATTTTACCCTGTGGTTCCATGGCTTTATAATATACCAGCTTCTTCCCGGTACTTCAGCCACGTGGACTTCAGAAATTATCTGATTCGGACTTTGTAGAGCGAGCGTCGAGCTTACTTGAGGCGAAGTTCCAAAGCCTTGTACATAGTCATTAGGTTGTCTGTCTTTCGATATTTTATAGGATACATTTTGCACAGTGTATGCCCGAGCTATTTTTGTTAATTCTGTCATCGCCATTCAAGTACCGGTCAAACAGAAGATCTTCACCCATACACTGTGGGATATTCCTACAACTCGCTCCAAGCTTTTCGCTGGAACGTTTGTCATGCCATGCGTACAGCTAAAACGCGGAAAATACTACCGGTTTCCGTGTTCCCCAAAACCACAACTTGTGAATCTTCAAACGAAGAGTAAAAAGGCACCTCCTAGCTAGACCAACGCGTAACATCGTCGACCTCATCGTCACTTAACATCAGGTGAGACTAAGGTCAAGCGTTGGTCTATCTTTTGTAGATTAGTATTTTGGATGGCTGTCACGATACACCCAAGAAAATCTGTTCGTAAGCTGAGTTTAAACTGTCAATTCGCTGATAGTTGTACCTAATTACCTAACGTTGTTTCACTTCAATAGCTTTATTGTAACAGACAAATCTGTCAGTCTAGTAACCAATAAATTCATTTAGAACCGGCTCAAGATTTCCTAAGTATTCAATTTAAAAGACAATCTGTTGTCAGAATCAATTTACTGAACTTGTCCATAGAATTTCGAGTCTTTACTTCAGAATTAGAGAGTTAATGAAGAGATTCGAAAGTTTGAGGACTTCTCTAAATTATGGATTGGTTTCTGGGTCAAATAAATAGTACACATTAAGATATGAAGTTGCCGTATTCAGGCGACGCGAAATAGCAAATGAACAAACAAAAAACTCATTTGCGCATATCGAATAAATAAAGTAATTGTTCATGGAAATTCCGGAAAACTTTGCTATTAGCGAATTTCAAACTAAGGCTGCAGTTGATACAAAACATCGAAAAAACTTTATTTTCCGCCTCCTGAAGTCCTTTGAGACCAAATTTTGTTATTTGAAACTGTAAAAACTCGCTCCACAACTGAATAGCCATTACAGGCGTTAGCGACATAAATTAAACAACAATCTACCCTTTTTCGAGCCACCAGGCTTGCATCGAAATAAATTCAACACTAAAGTTCAACTTATACCCGCTTAGCGGAAATTCTCGCCCATTTCACCCCTAAACTTATAGACTTATCGATTGGGAGCATATTTATTTCCGTCTGGGACTAGGCTGTCCCGATATTTATAGATTTGCATCCAATTTCTGCAGTGCTGACTTACAGTACAGGTTTACTATAAGGTAGCTCGAAATGAAGATTATGTTTGTCCAAAAATATACATTTGATAAAAACATGTAATTCGTTTTTAATATAAATTCATTTACTAAATTTTTTCAACTTTATTACCCGTTGCAGTAAATTATGAAGAAAAAAATGATGTCTATGGGATAAAACTAATCAGAAGTTGGCAGTCCCCGACAAAAAGATATTCTTTAAGCAGTTAAATGTTTCAATATTTTATTTGTTTGTTTGAGAAGTTCTTGCTGGTAATGTTTCTTGATGTTGGGGATGTAAGTCTTTATAATTGTGGTATCGTCGAGTCGTATAGCTTTGACACTCATACAAAACATCTAACGGCATTTTTGGGTATTCACAATTGTTCCTACACTGCTGTAACTATTTTAGTTTTCATAGTCACCATCTCAGACATAGCGCCTTTCGACTTAACAGTCGGTCGGTCGTACTGGTTACGGCCAACCTATAAGGGGACGCCCCAGTTCTCGATTTAAAATACGATTAACCCATTATTTAAATAAAACTTCATCAAATTTTATTCATACTATTTGGAATTTGGCACCCCCTACTAAATTGACCGAAGACCTAGAAAAGGTCGTGGGTGACCGCTGAATGCAAGTGTCTCGAGGCCGATCATTGTGATATATCATGGAGGAGGCCTGTGTCCAGTAGTGACTGTTTTCCGTCGAATGATGATGATTGATGACGATTTGAATATTAAAATCCACTGAATAACATAAATACTTAATACTAATAAACAGGATTTTTTCGTTGCCATTGTCGTAATACTCGTAAGGTTTTTATTTTCGATTCCGTGTGGACCGAGCCTTTTCTTCTTCCGTAGGACAATCAATTTTTTAATACATAGACGTTAGGTTTCATTTCGTGAGTGAAAATTATATTAATGATTCCCAGTTAAAGTCTGTAGCCAGTCTTTTATGCAAGCTACAACAGGGCATCATTATTTCTGGTGAAAAATGATATTGAGTTTTCCCATTCATTTTCCTAAGTACTAGTATTGTCATTAGCTGTGTATTATACTCAGCAGAACATAGACACGGATGGTGCGCTATGATGAGCGGTTCCGAGGCTCTTGTATTTATCGAATGGCTCTACGCGACCTTCATCAGAGGCGATGGGTGATGCGTAGTGGACTGGCAATTGTATATCTGACACAGCAACCCACATACATCGTTACATAACCGTTAGCTACTTTACTAAACAGCTCTTATACAACGTGTATATTTTATATATACGCGTATAATTGTATGATATATGATATTTTACATAGTAATACGTATTAGTCTCCGGCGGGAATCAGGGCTTCACTGAAAATCAGTGCTGCGCTTCATCCACTCCCGGTTGAAGTGCAGCTCATGCTGAGTGAAGACCTTGTCGGCGCTCACTGCGAGACACGGGCAGCGGCAAACTAGCTATCAGATTTTTATTATTTATATATTCGAATTTTTGTGTACAATTGTATATCTAAATTAGTTGTTCTATTATTATCGTTTTAATTAGTTAATTTTTCCATGTTTCTAGTTTATAATATTTTTCTGTGTTTTTGTTGTTGTGTGTGTCGTGGTGTGAAAGTGCCGAATAATTATATGTCTATGTCTAATTTATCCAGACATAGTTTATGGGGTAGAAATCATATGCAATTTTTTTTTTATTAGCTTAATTAACAAAGAGTTAATCAATTTTAAAAATACAACCGAGTAGTAATGCATTGCGTCCAATTTGTCGTGACAAAGGATAACCGGTTTATTGAACTGTGATATGAAGTGTAAAACTAACCGTCAAGCAGTTGATAACTTTAGATAAATTTAAGACATTGCGTGCTTAACTATTTTGTATGAAAAAAATATAAAATTAACTAACGCAATTTATGTAATTGTGTTGTTAAGGACTAACACTAATTGCCATTAAAATATATGCCCGTATGAAATATACATGCTGTATAATACAACGTCAAAGATATTTTCACAAATAAAAATATATTTTAGCTTGAAACCAGAGCTCTTCAACCTAAAATAGTTAAAAGAGAACGGAAATCCAATTAAGTTATTTATATTACTTGTACAGAAATCATAAAAATGGGGAACAAGGTTCATCAACATTTTAAATACTCCAATAGAACCTTACACTTATATCGATTCATTGATTTTCGTTAGCTTTTCGGTGTGTTTAAACCACATAAATTAGAATAATTAGGCACCAGTATCTTTAGTGTGAGTAACCGATACGATCGCGTTTGCATCACGTCAGATTTGTATAAAGGATTGTGCAGCGCCTCTAGCGGCACGTTTACGAAACTGTGATCCGTCATACAAATAATCTGACGTGTCGGTTAAGAACTCACACTAGAGGTACAGAAGTCCCCGCATAAAAGTGTCGCTGCATATGTGACGCGTAAGTCACAAGTGAGCGTAGTATCGCTTGAAACGTTGAAAATGACATAGATGTATAAAATTTTGTTTGCATCATATCACAATACAGAAATTCTTCAACAATTTGTGATTATTCAATCAAGGAATCTATATTTTACTGTTAGGTTTTAAAAGGAAAAATGCTGATTCAATGAGCACAAGAGCACACGGGTGAGTTAATTTTGAAATAAATTAATGTATATTTATACTTATTTATTATTATTCGGTTGAATAGAAATAACAATAAACACATTTGAAACACTTATTTTAGAAGGTTAGAAAATGTTGATGAATACGTCACTTTTTCATAATGAAATTGCACTTTATGAAAAACACAAAAAATAATTGAATGATCACGAATTGAATGCATCATTGAGGAGCGTATGGCACTTCTATAGGACTAATGTTAAGATTTCTGTGTGAGCAATAGGAACTTTCAAGTATTCCGCCCGGTTGAACGGGCGGATATTTAAAAATATTCTATTGGAGTTCCAATAAACAAAACAAGTTATTTTGTTGAACTGCTGGAAACTGGGAATTTCGAAGTTATCCAATAAATTCTAAAATCGTTTCGTCGAGAGTAGACTGGCTTCTAAAATAATAGACATCCCCTTCTTGGCATTAATTTGTTAATAAATTTGATTACTCAATATAACACAGGAAGAAATGAAAGTAACGATTTTGAGAAAACGTTTTTGATGCCTGACCAGGTATATATTGTCTGAGGGTACTACTATGCAAGAATTTAGAAGAATCAATTTAAATTGCGATGGTTGCTATTGTCACAAATTTGTTGTTGGAATGGTTTTGTGGCAATAGGACCTAAGACCTACCGATGTTAGTGAAAGCATGTATGTAGCCATGATCTCATCTCCAGGACATTTCCGATTATCATCATGCTTTCTAAGGCGGATCGGATTAGTCTTTAAACTCTTCTTTCTCCCATAGCCACAGTTAGGCATGAGTTTATCCTATTCGAAAGCCACACACGGTTCTTCTTAGGTAAGCCGTTAGGCTAGTTGATTGAAAAATAAACTCACATTTCGATTGTGTACAGATATAACAGCCTTTTTAGTCTTTATAATTCCAGTGACATTGACAATTTTTATACCTGAAATTCCTGTACAAAAGGTAACATATTTTTCTATACAACTTACATTACATTGAATATCCCAATACGATTTTGTGTTACCCCCATTGTGCACTAGCAAAACTACCAGATTCAATTATTGTACAAGAATATTCTGTCACAATGACAATGTAGCTTAGCTTAGCTGACCCAGCTAAGTCCGTTAGACAATGGGTAGAACACTCTACAGCGCGAGGTCGCTTGTTAACTCGAGATTACGTCCTCGGAGGGGCTCGTGGCGACGATGCAGGCAGACGAGGTCTGGGCTAAGTCTAGACTAAACGAGGAGTGACTGGGGGCTACAATAATAATTGCATTTTCAACGAGCTCTGAGAAATGTAAACCGACGTTGTCCGACTTTTGACATTTGAGTTGTTGACTCAACATTTAATGAGGCCATTTAAACTTCTGGGCATAGGCTCCGGTGGCCATTTTGAAAGTTTCTCTTGATAAATCGATAGAGCAATGTAAAAATTAAATGTTAAAGTGATGGTTGTTGTTTTTGTATCCTTCCTTTAATCATAACGGAGATTCAGAATGACTTCATTAGTTGTAAAAGGAATAGTTAAAGGGTCGGAATAGGATATAGGCTTCTTTTTATCCAGTGTGTGTAATGTACGTATTTTTCGATTCTTAAAAGCCCCTAGACCGATTTAAGAGATACAGCCCTTTTAAGTTTGGAAATACTGACTGACGGAAAGGTGAGAGTGTAGTGGACTTAACCTCACCGATGGTAATAAGTAACGACGGCGCCGAGGCGCCGCCCCTGCTGCCTTTCATACCGAAGTACAAAAGTAAAACTGTTTCTACTTTAGCAAAACATCAAGAAACATTTTCTGACACTTATAAGTATCTAGTTCATTAGTTAATATATAATTATTGTATGTATTATTATTATTGATATACACATATTAGTTTGTTTTTTGTATATCGTATTTATGTAATCGTTTATTATATCGTACACGCCTAACTGCCCTCCTCTCTTCACTATTTCTCACTTGACCTAGGACTGCTGTAAGAAATTTCTTTTAGAAATAAGCTGTTCCTTGTGTGTATATTTTTCTGTTTGTTGTGTTTGTAAATGTTTTTCGTGTACAATAAACTGTTTAAATAAAATAAATAAAAAATAAATCAGTGTTATTATTAGTGCTGTTTGGAGACAGAATTAGGTAGTATGATGGTAGCTAGCCAAGCGGACATAGAAAATGTCCTACCACCAATAAAACCGTGTATCGATAGATACTGGAAATCGAACCTGGGACCTCCAGGTTGTTAGTTCAAACGTATAGCCAGTAGGCCACTTAGGAACCTAGTGTATGGAACCTTAAAAATAGGAGAAAAAGGATATCTACTGCTATAATAATATTCGTAACGACTATTCTCATCTCGCCTATAGAGATGAGGTATATACTCGTAATCATCATCAACAGCCTATATACGTCCCCACTGCTGGGGCTCAGGCCTTCTCTACTACAGAGAATGTATGGGCCATAGTGCAACACACGGGACCAGTGCGGATTGGCAGACTTCGCATTCAAGGATGTTTTCTTTCACCAAGAAGCCAATGTAAACTTTTTTAATTGGTTCATAAATTCCAAATAACAAATTGGAACTCATTGGTACGAGCCAGGGTCGAACCCAGAGCTCGATTGTTCAAGGACTGACGGTCTATCCAACTGAGCTACTAGGGCTGGTTAAATTTACTATATCCTGTTATAAAGTAGTCGATCTTCTAGGTCTAAGGTCTAAAATACTCAAGCTTAAAGTTAATCAGGTTCGTATGAAAAATATAAACATCTATCGCAAAGTCAGACAGAAAGAAGCAGAAATATACAGCAACTGAACACACGATTTCTTCGCCACAAAAAGGTAACTTCATCACCCGTCCTTACATAAACATTCAGAATATTTTCACGATACAGTTTTATTACAAGAACCCTCTGTAACTGGAATCAATAAACAATCGAGTTATTGTGAGTATTAATAAATACAGTACATATCTTGTTGAGACGATCCCACAGATGTTTTGAAAGGTTCGGGAGGTAGGAATATATTTTTGTAGTTACTTTTTTCTGAGCTATTTTTCTTTGTGTTTTCGTTTTGACTATTGGAAAAGTTTAGTAGTAGGCTTTTAAGACTGTCATTTTTTCTAAGCCGGCTGGTAAACAGTTGTTTTTATAACACCGTGGGGTTTCGATATTGACCTTGATACCAATCTATCAAAAAACCTCATTGAGAGAGTGGTTTCATTGTTGTATTTAATTAAAATATTCTGTATTTATTTAAATATAATTAGATCTTTCGTAAAGTATCGATAATATTATTTCTAGAATGTAAGCCCGTCGAAAAAATGACTAATTCTAATATTTGAATTATTATCACAAAACGCTGACTCACTTTTTTTATCTCCTAATGCTTCCATACTAAATTTCTGTTGCCATAATCTTTTAAAATAGAATAGCTGGCTTTGATAAATAATTACCTAAAAATACGATATAAAATTATAGTGTCGCGAAAAATATATCATTAATTTAAAGCTTTATAGTTAGCTACAATAGCAGTTACGCAGCTAATGGTTCATAGATGGCGCTTTGAACAATAATCGAAAAATGTGTTTAAAATGAAAATTGTGATTCACTGTGAAGTTGTATGTTAATGATACTCATTTCGCGACATCACAATCTGATGTCCTATTTTTAGATAGTTACTACACAAATCCAGTAAAAATATTTTGAAAGATTATGGCAACATAAATTTAGTATGAAACTTTGATGGAGGTGCGCCTTAATGTTCTCATTGGAAAAGGGAACAAAATTTTAGAGTGATCACTGGGTCAAATTAAAAAAGATGCATAGTTTTTATTGCTATTTTTATCATTAGCTTGAAGCTTTTGGGTGCGCACGCTTACGATCCACCGTAATCAGGTGAGATGGAAGATCAAGTGCAAAACCCACCTTACATTTTTTAAAAGAGTTAGTGTAAGTTTTCGTTAACATTCCAATACAAGTAATTGTGATATATCCACCTACCATTTTGACATATTGTATTGGACATTTTATTTATGCTTTGATAATTTTTATTTACAATTTACTTACTAACTTAGTCTGGAAATTTACTAACACATTATGGAATTTTTAATTCTGATAAATAAAATTGTTTTTTTATTTGATTTAATTTGTTTTATTAGACTTAACTCTCTTGTTATAGATCCACAAGAAACGTTCATAACTTATTTGTCTGGTGCCAATAACATCGATCTAATACGAGACTCTAAGCTACCGAGCCCTTGATACGAGTCCGAATCGTACTTGGACGATTTTTTCTGTAAAAAAATGTAATCTTTCTTAAGCTCGTTATTTATTTTACTTTTTGTTTTATTCTAAACGTCATCAAATTAATTTTCTACGTACGTTAGCAAACTGTGCGTTCTGTTTCATAGCTCCACACTACCCGTCTTGCTTAATTAACGACTATTAATCACGTAGTGACCTTGGGCCCTTACTAATGTACCCGCAGTAGAAAGGGCCCCAGACCCACGCTAAAGGGCCTTAAGGGATGGTCGCGTGTAGGAATGAAATACTAGTGGCTTTAAAGGTCACTCGGAACTGTCAAGTGATTTTGAATGAAAGCTACTAATATTGTTTCTATATAAATATTTGGGTACACATGTCGTTTTAACCGGCTTCCTAATATAGCCTAAGTTCACTATGACACAATTAGACTGACAAATCAGAGCTCCCAGATTCAATTGCAGCATTTCATCATCATCCGGGAAACGTCCACTGCTGGAAATAGACCTTCCCTATGGTATTCCACAATAACCACTCCCGAGCCACTTGCGTCCAGCGTCTGTCCATCTATTAGAGGGACGGCCTGGTACACGTTTTCCGGTACGTGCAGGCCACTCGAGAACTTTACTCCCCATCGGTTATCCGTTCTTCTAGCGATGTGGCCTGCTCATAGCCACTTCAGCAAGCTGCCTCGTCAAGCTACGTCGATGATTTTAATTCGTCTAAGGATTTAATCATTCCGGATTTTATCACGTAGTGAAATTCCGAGCAAAGCTCGCTCAATTAAAGTATTTAGTGTTAATTTATAGCAATCATGTAAGGAGCTATAATCCAGTGTATTATTTCAATAAAGTTGCGATTGGCCGACTCGCAAAAAAGTTGAAAACTTGAATTAAGACTTTAATTAGTTGGGACCCTCACAAAGAGATTACGGGTGACTTATGGAGGCTGTATATTTTTTTATTTGCTCCTGTTTTGAGCCTCAAAATTGTTTAACAAATACATGAACCTCGTCAGGGTAAATAACATGAAAATATAAATAAAACCTCAAATATTAATTACATAATTTCCAACCGAGTGTTCTTATTGGTGCATGGTTTGTTGGCTTGCTTTATAGAGGTGTTGGCTTGCTAAGTCCATAGGTGCAATTCACTAAGGAACAAAATCCTTACAAACTTGCTCATCTCAAGGCTCATCTTTGCTGACTATATACTCGTATCTAATTTCATTCTCTTAAATATCTTGGCGACAAATGCTATGATCGAATAAATATTCCAGAATCGTTCCTGCCATGTGCTAGTGTACCAGACCTTGCACCAAATGGAACTACAAAACCTAATAGCCTCAGGCCACAATAGAGACCTAATAAAATTCTGCGCCTTTCGTCGCCGCGCCAGCCCTTTCGACGAGTCGAAAACTAGACACGCAGGCACGTATTAGCACACAAAATCAGAAAATGACACCGTGAGAAGCCAAAAATCTGAATTATTTCTGGACAACTTCATGCACACATATTTCATTTTTTTATATAAATCCACTAAAATCCTTCTGAAACTAAATTGAAAGTTGTTGATAACAACGCCATCTTGCGGAATAACCAACCGAAATCACGAGTAGTATGTAGAAACTTACCATGATAATAAACGTCATACACATGATCGTGTCAGTTATAATAATTATATTGTATTCAAATGAAAATTTCTAGTAATTGTTAATACAGGAAATAAGACATATCATAATACTATGACCTATAATAATCAATCACACATATATTTAATGTTTACTGCGTTTACACTGAATTTGTAAACAATAATATGATGACCATTCAAACATATTTTAAAAATTGCAACTAAGTACCAGTGCCTATATTTTTAAACAATTTATATTCAAAGTAAGATATGAAACTAGGTGCCGGTGACCTACTTTTTCCGACTCAACCTTGTATAACGTGGTATCTGTTGATCGTTGTGTAATCCTTTTCTTTCCTATACAAATATATCCTGATTCAATATCTGACGGACAAATCATTTCTAATAAGACAGCCTTCGGGCTGTACGGAAAGAAATTCGGATATTAATATATTAGAAGTCTATTATTAAGATATAAAAATGGCTTGTAATAAAGAACAGGCCGGATATTATAGAAGTTATGGCTGGATGCTCTCCCTCGATACAAATCCGTACTAACATTATTCGTAGTATATATAAATGGGAAAGTGAGTTTGTTTGTTTCCCCTTATTCCCATTTCAACGGAAAGTCCGAATGACATGTGTTATTGAGACAGCTGAAAGATTGGAGAAGGATATTTTATATTCCGATCGAACATCAAATCACAATCATAAAGAGACAAAGCTACGGACCTAAGTTAGTACCGGTGTGACTATCAGGTGAAAACCCATTGTGTGCGTAAATAAATTGAAAAACGGACAAATTCGATTCGGACTATTGTTATAGTGGGCACAGCAATAAACACTAAAAATTTCAAGTATCTAACTATTACGGTTTAAAATATACAGCCCTGTGACAGACAGAAGGTTGGACAGCGGAGACAGAGGATCCTACTACATATCATAGGATATTTGTATGGCAAATTTCATCACGATAGGTTGTGACGATTCTTCGTAAAAAGATCACAAACACGCTAAAAAACCTAGTTACTTTATTATCTATAGTATTAGCCGGTATTAGTGTGATATTGTCCAAATTATATTATCAGATTCATCTGCTGTAATAAACGTCTTAATTTAGCATCGTTTGAGATAGCTTTTAAAATCCCCGTTCCCCTACGAATACGAAAAACCGGGTTCTCTGTCCCCGGAATTTCCGGAAAATTTACGGCATTTCAAGACTTTCGTATATTTGTCAGCGGGTTCATTCCCGGGCGGTACGTACGGCTTACAATGGCGGACACGAAAAGTGTGCGCTGCCGGACGCTTTAGAAAACGAACGTGGACGGATTACCCGGCAATGTCGCTTCCGAAAGGATAAGGAAAAATAATATTATTTTTCTTTCGAGAATATAGAGCTAAATGCACCCGGAGAAAGTAAGTAGAGTACGTAATGTAAATACGAGTATCATCACTGCTAGTAAAATTCGAGCTGACTTCAGAATTCAGATGACCTTGAAAATTTTCGACACTTTGTCGCTCACGTTCCGGGGCGAACGAAAATCTGTTTAGGTTGATTGGGCATTGCACTTAGATCCTGCAATGATTCGGCCGTTATAACTATGTCATCGGCAAAGCGAGTGATGTTGATACCCAATACTTAAATAATAAAATTTTTTTATATATTATAGCCAAAAAATGTATCACCAGCGGAAGCCGAAAATCCCTTTTTAAGCTTTAAAGCTTGTAGTAGAGGTTTCCACTCTTTCGTTCGATTATAAAGGTGATTTACAAAAAAGACGGCTTATTAACTAAGACAAGTAAATGTGTTCAAAAAGTACTGGAAACCAACTTCAATTGCCCTAAAAGTCTACTTTTAAAAAAAGAATCATCCAAATCAGTTCACCCAGTCAAAAGTTCAGAGGTAACAAACATTTTAAAAAATACCCGTCGAATTGATAACGTCCTCCTTTTTTGAAGTCAGTTTAAAAAATAAAATAAGCGAATCTTATACTTCGTACTTCAGTGCGTGTCATGGACAAATTGTTATAAACTATATAATATTATATTGATGTAAGCGAACGAGTCAAGGCGTGTGTAGACTTTCCAGTTTAAAAGCTTTAATATCTCCCAGTGTAGTGGTGAAGAGTATCTTACACCTTTCTGCCCTTCGATCAGTATCGTGCATTCATTTTGTATTTGGACAAAGCGGCTTCATTTTATTACTTGGCCGTTGTTTTATATAAATTACTTTGACTTCCACTTTGACTTTGATACCGATGACGTACCACTCTTGTCCGCCATTGCACGAGTTAATAACGCGTGTAGTCATTTGGTTAACTGAAGCCAGTGCAAGTATTCGCGTCTGTCGTAAAGTTTGTTGTTTCAGAACACACCAGTTGTTCTGCTAATAAATTATATTGTATGTATTTTTGTGATTGCGCTATACGTGATGTGGTTTTCCTCCTAAGAAACTTCCAGTTACTTGTATATAGGTGAACATACGTATATATATCTTAATTTATTTATTAAATACCTATCTTTTGTAACTTCATCTGCGTGAATTTCAGAAATTATTATCAACACCCGCTTTCTGAAAGTGACAAGAAATATTAGCATAAAAATTAATATACAGATTTTCATTTCACGGTTCGATTGGTGCTTGCTTTAAAGCGTGACAGTAGTAAAATACAGTAATAGGGTACTAGTTGCTGCCCGATTCGTTTAAGGGGTCTATCGGAAAATTCTATTGCTTGTCTTAGAACAACGCGCTTGATGAAATTTGTACCTAAAATCATACCATCATTTGACGTCATACTCTTGGTAACTGTTAACCGTACTAACACGACTAGACAAACGTGGGAATGTGAGTGGGGAGGAAAGAATGGCTTTCCATCCCTGCGAGGTGCAAACTTAGCTCAAACGGGTTTTATATTACGTTAACATAATAAAATTCTAGTTTCAAATATAACACTTATCCATTCTGACAAGTTTGGGCGCAACCCTCCCTAGGGGTGACAAAAGTTTGAGGGGGAGACAGGTGAGTAATCCCTAGGAAGGGTCGCGCACCTGTCGTGTAAAGCCATATACATCAAAATCTTTGATGTCAAAATAGGAATTGTAAAAAATAATTTGCAATTAAGATTTTTTGTAATCTTTTTTGTCCAAAAGCGGATCTTGTATAACACCTACCTTGAGACAACATGAGGTTACAGATTACATAGCCGAGACCGCAAAACATTTCATCAAAATAAACTCTAAAATACGTTACTCCAGTACTAAAATGTTGTCGCAACATATCATATCAATAACTCTTACATTAGTGTAAGCCGCGACATAAAGAGAAATGTAACTAAATACTGTGTAAATGGTTGCACTATCGTTCAAGCACGTAGCATTCCACTTCTATTAAATTTGCTAGATGTTCAATTTGTTCTCGCTCACTATTGTAATATCCGAGACAGAGCGGAACGGAGTCTGATAGGTCTTGCGTAATGTATCTTATGCGATCTTAGCTTTAGAATATAGTTCAGATTTTAATCGACAATCTGGATGTCACAGATTCAATACTCAGTGCGAAGTATATTTGGTGGCGAAGCATTTTATTGGCTAGTTTCCACCTCTGCCAATCATAAGTGTTCGAATCACCGTTATGATCTGGCTACATAGATCCTTTATCAAATTTGGGACTCCTTACCTCATACATACCCCTTTTCTTCACTTACCCTCAGGTGAGATTAAGTACAATTGCAAAAACCTGAAATGTTAATGAAAGATGTTGGGATCAAACGCAGTGAAGTGAATCTAAACGTGGTACTTTTCTGTACTGTCAAAGTCACACAGAGAGATCTACTATACTCGAAATTTCTCAGCGTGATACGATCTGGAAGAATCTATAGGCTAACTAAAGTCTCCGATACAGCTCGCGAATCAGTAAGTCGAAGAGGTAAGGCACGCCACATCGCAAGAAGAAAAATAGGAAATATATACTCCGCTATATCACTATGTAAACTGTGACTAAATATATCGAAAAATAATCTGATAGAGATCGCAGGAAGCGATGAATGCAAGCGTCTCAGAACCGGCCCTTCTGACGTGTCATATGTGAGGCCAAATGTTCAGTGGTGAACTTTTGTGTAGATGTTTATGAATTATACATACTAGATGAAATTATCGTGCCTTCTACTATTTCCTAAGTCTTAATTACTGATGTCTAGACTGGTACTTAAGAATTCTAGATACAACGCGAACGTTTTCTAAATACATTTGCAAATTTATTAATGATATTTGTTGTAGTATCTCTTTACGTTTTTTCTTTGTGAAAATGTATTTTAATGTAATATTTACAAACTGAAAATGCTGGAAACATTAGCAAGTCTTGAATTTTTAATTTGATATTCATCATTCATTTAGTCTTCCACTCTTTGTGGTATCACCATTATAAATGTCGAAGGGTGTTCCTTTGTTTGTATGTCTTACCTTCCACCATCAAAACCCTATTCAGTTCGACTGATTATTACGACCAAAATATGGTTTAAGTCAAACTCTATTCTAGATATTTTCTAAACTATCTAGTTTCACACGAAAAAGGATTTCTCGAAATTGATTTTGTGGTTTTCAAATGAAAACGAAACTACGAAAATCAGTTAAGAAACTACAAAATTATGATGCGAATTTGCAGCCGAACACTCTAGCGCGGGGAACGGAAAGGGCCCCCTTGTCCTTGGTTTTCTTTCTAGCTGTCTCACTCTAGGTAAAACAACAACATTTGCCTGGAAGAGATCGCTTTTAGCGATAAGGCCGCCTTCATTGTACCTTTTATGTTCTTCTCTTTTCTTTTCTTTTTTTATTTTGTGTGTGTGTGCAATAAAGACTATTTGAATTTGAACATTTTGAAGCGTTAGGCGCGTGATATCAGTTCGAAGTTGAGCGCTACTGCTTACTGCGGACTCTTAATGCTTAGAAATAAAAATTTAAACGTTGTTGAAATGACTTATACGAGTAATATATTATATTATATATTATTATACATATTATATAACGTGGCTGGGCACTCTAAGGTGTATTAAAAGTGAGATAGGGGGCTTGGAGCGATAGAGAGGATAGGAACTGAACCGGTCACCTTCAGCACGAGCTGTCGTTTATATCCATACTTTATACTTACTGTTCTTAAAGTGTCGAAAAGCGCAAAATGTGATATCACAAGACTCGCCTTAACAAGACATCCTACAAGCAATATCCTGTACCTCACTCGCTCAGAACCGAAGTGTCAAATGCTGTACTGCCATAAAACGGAGTGCACTGCAGTATAGACCAGCGTAGAGAGAGCTCTCCTCGTTTATTGTGCTCTAGAAATGCTGCTATATCCTAAAACAGAAGTATATTTTTATCTAACACATTGTGTATTTATTTTTTATTTTGTTTATTGTTACCGTCTTGAATCCTGCTCATGTCAAAAAATTTCTCTATATTTCAAAATATAATAAAATAGAATGTAGTCCAACTGGACTGTTGTTTTCTTATTTATTCGGCAGTTTCAGTAGAACCATGGATAACCGATGTGGCGTAAGAGTTCTCGAGTGGCGGCCACGTACCGGGATGCGTCTACCGGGACCGACTACCTAGTTACTCGTACGGTCGCGGGGAGTCGCTGCATTCAAGTGTCTCGGGACCGCTCACTGTGGCGTACCATGCAGGAGGCCTATGTCCAGAAGTGGACGTTTCCCAGCTGATGATGTTGATGAGGTTTCTGCTAACCAACCACGAAACAAATCTAATTATTATAAAAAATTACGAGTTCGCTAATAAGTTCGGTAATGTTAGGATATGAAAAGTTATTAATAATAATAGCTTGTACCGAAACACAATGACATTAAGATATAGATTTTGAAATGCACTTTTTTATAAACATATTGTTTAAAAATTATTTATATTTTTTATTAAGCACGCTGTGACCGACCGATAGTTATTTAAAATCTATGTTGATAGGCAAGCATTTTTACCTATTATTGATGATTTTTGTATGTTAATTATTCATATTCGATACGGGACCCGACTGGCACTTGGCCGGTGTTTTCCTTGCTTGGGCGGAAAATTCTACTACTGATTTGTTACAGAACTTATTTCAAATACAACGATCTTGAAGTTAATTATTCAAAGGTTATGTTACTGATACGTGAGTAAACTCAAAGAAAATCGAGTTGAACGTCAAAGTTCAACCACAACTAGTCGAAGCACAAGTCTCTAATACTTGAAAAAGATATCTGGAAGTGTGTCACGTGGAAGAATATGCTTTATTGTGAAGGGGTAAGAGCGAAGACAACTGCAAGTGTCGGGTGGTCGTGCTAGCAGTATGTTGGTCGTGTTCCATAAGAACGGAACTCAATTTTACGGGAGACATGTACTCACAGTCTGGTTTTGAGTGTAAAGAATTGCTGGAACTGTCATCGTCAACCGGGAGAGTCAATAGATTAACATGCTCCTTCTCCATCATAAAAAAACTTTTAGTGTCGAGTTTTTAAAAGGAAAATAAGTAACTCAATGTTGGCGACCATCATCTATTGCATCGTTTTATCTCTATGCTTTTATGTAAAAGTAAGTGTGAAACAAATACGCGTTTCTATCAACCCTTAAATGTTATTCACTAATTCGAGAATGATCTTATACATAGACATTTTAAATATGATATAAAATGCGTTAGAACGAACGCCTTAAAATATTGATGATTGATTGCATAGTTTAAAAAAATGAAAATGAAATAAGTGTTGGCTTTTTTTAACATAAATTTGGTTACAAATAAAGGTTGGGGTCATCTAAGTATACAAACTTGTGTCAGATGACCCCGCTCTTCCTTTAGTCTATAAAAACTATGTAGTGTGTCTCTCTCCTGTAGATTTATTGTCGTGGTGGAATTTGAGGAAAATTGTATTAAGTCTTAGCAACTCGTTGGATGATGAAAATAAACCGATTAGAATTCAAGTTCGGTTTTAGACATAGACATATTTTTATTGACAAACACAATACAGATTCCAGAAGAAATAAATACAAAAAAGTCACAACAAATAATAGAAATACAGTAAAACATGAACCTTTGTTTTGGCTGTTTGGTGAGTCATATAATATGTCCGCCTGGCCGTGGCCACAATTAATTCTTCCACCAAACATCAATCAGGCCGACATAACTTTAATGCACACTAAAAAGAATGTCAAAACAAACATTCAAAATGTACAGTGGTAAACTAAACAACCATTGGCATAATGAACAAATAGCTATTTGTTTATTTCAACATGTGGCAATTTATTATTGGTAAGAAATGGGTACCTAAATGGGCAGCCAAATGCGTTACACATACTCGTACCTATGAGGTCTTCCAGGATTGTTCTCGTTTTATGGATTTCCTCACCATGTTTTCCTTCACCGAAAGATAGGAAGAAACAAATATAATAACATACATAAAAAGGTAAGTATTAGTTTTGATTACGTTATAGTTATTTGCTAGCCAGAGCTTCTAAAGTTATGAGTTTCACGAGAGACATTCGAGACTTCCGCCATATCTTCGAAAGCATGGTCACTTACCTGACTATCCGGGGAGCTACTTTGTACAAATCATCCCTTGATATACTCTTTCCTGGTCCAGAGGTAACAGCGAATGTCACTCAATATCTCTCCATCCACACATTTTATAGCATAGAGAACCGTCGTTTCTAGTAGCTCTATAGGAAGATCTTCTTGGATTTTCAACAATATCCGGGGAAATTGTATCGTGCAAACACGACAGATATTTATTTAGAGGCAGTTTTGACGTCCTTTGTGTTCCGACGTCGAGACCGCCGCGCGAAGAGCGCCTCAAGCTTCGCTGAGAACTTCTGACTTGAGTCTTTGATGCAATTTGTAGGCACGTATGGACGGATCGCTCGAAGAACAAATAACCGATGGGGAGTAAGAGGCCGTGAGTAGCGATCATGTAGCAGAAAACGTGTTCCGGGCCGTCCCCCTACTAGATGGACCGAAGATCCAGTAAAGGTTGCGAGGAGTCGCTGGATGTAACTGGCTTGAGACCTGTCATTGCCACATACCATGGAGGAAGCCTATGTTCAGGAGTCCCCGGCTGATGATGATAGCCGATGAATTTGCCTCAAGATTGACTTGAATCGCAAGATAAAGTTAACAACCAAAGTTAGTTACCCTCACTGGGAATCAAACCCCAGACCTACGGATCCCACCACCCAAGATTAGAATTCCTCAGATGTTGCCATGAAAAAATCTTGAGGCTTCTCGGTGCGCAAGCTTACCATTTAACGGTTTTATCGTCACTTACTATCAGGTGAGATGAAAGCCAATGCAAACTCAATACCCATTATCAAAAGTGGCTTTGACGTAATTTAGAATATTTAGAGTATGATACTCAAATTGCCGTAGTCAAGAATAGCGCGGCCTCTGCTAACGATGGCGCTAAGATCGCGAGGAGTCACTGGATGCAGGTGGCTCGGAACCGGTCGATGTGGCGTACCATGAAGGAGGCCTATGTCCAGCAGTGGACGTTTCCCGGCTGATGATAAAACACCAATTGAATATGGACTTTCGAAACTATTTCAAATACATTTGTAAGAAGCCAATCGTTTATTTGTAATAAGGCAAAACAATTTCCGGACGCTCATTGCCCAAACAAACCTTTGGAGTAATGACGGAACCCGCTCGCATTATTCCACATTATTCAAGGGTTTTCCACTACCACCGGCTCTACTGAGAACTCGAAAGTAGAACTATGCACTAGAAGCAAAACAATTGACACGTTTCGCGAATGTATGTAGCCAAAGCCTGGTCTTGTACACTTATAATTTTAAAAGGCCATTATCAAATAACAGTGATTCAGTTACCATTCTTGTATATTTTGGTTAGTTTATTTGTACAAAAACATATAAAACGCACGAAACAGGTAAGACTTGACGTTGAAAACAAAGATGGCGTCAGTAAAATGACATTTGACGCTGTCACTTAGTGCAAAAAAGTGATATTGTGCAATTAAATTAAATTCAAAAATGTAATTTTAGTATTTTTATGTATATTTAGATTATTATCTACTTGATTTTTAAATAGTGTACGGGGCCTTGGTCCACGGACACGAAGAAGTTCGTGAAAGACGTGTCCGTGAGACTGGTGCTGGCCGCGAGTGACCCCAGAGCTGGCGCCTTTTTTTGCACAGCGGCTTAGCCTCGCCGTACAGCGAGGCAACAGCGCCAGTGTACTGGGCACCATGCTGCACGGACTGGCGCTAGACGAAGTGTTCACTTTGTAAATATACGGTTTTTTTATATTATTATTATTGTATTTTTATTATTATTAGTTTGTAACTGTAAATAAGTTTCTATTGCTCAAAATAAATATAAAGTGATTTTTATGCAATTAAATATTTCCCACCGTAAAAAAAAATATTGTACAAGTACAGGCCGAATTTGAAACATCGCTTTTGGCTTCTAAAATCTTCTTCGATTCAAGATAATCCACATATTTACTGATACAGAAATCCACCTGCTTTGCGTGGTGATCGCTTTTTGTAAAACCCATTGGAAATTTAATTGTAATGAATATCATTTTTGCATGAAACCGATGATCTACATCATAATTTCATCCTTATTTTCTTCACGTCAATATTAAACGTGCAAGATTAATAAATTACCATGCCAGTATATAGCTTCTCCTCTAACATATTGGTTGCCCTGGATGATCTGTATCGGTAGACGTGTTTGGACTCTCAGGGAATGCGATAATAAAGCACCAGATCGAGTCATTGATGACGTGACAACTAAATTCATAGAGGTATTTTCCCTTCATTGGCCTCCATAATCTGTTGACCTTTTTGTAATGGATGATGGGTTTGCACTTGGCCTTCATCTACGTGCTGATAAGGCCGTTGGATGGTAAACGTGTGCACCTAGAAGTCTCAAGCTAATGAGAAATGGATCTGCTAATTTCTATACTGAAACACAGCTTTGCGATAACAGTGCTGTTTGGCGGAGTACTTACGTAATATGGTGGGTAACTAACCATGAATCTAACCGGTTAATACAAGAAACCACGATTAGGTTCCATTTTAAACTAGTTTGAAAGCCGGAAGAACTCTAGACACAAAAACATGACTGTATTACTAACGGAAAACATCCTAAACAAAGATCTCCAGATACTCATAAGTCATTGCCATTCAACCAGAAGTAAAACAAAAAAATTCCTGCAGATACCAACATGTAACAATAATTATGGGAAAAAACTTAGAATATATTATACCTAGCCTATTAAATGAACTTCCACTAAACCTAAGAGAGCAAATTAATACAAAAACCTATAAATTTATACTAAAAAAACATTTCACACAAAAATTCTAAAATTAAACAAACAAAAATGACCACCTTGTACACAGCACACACACAAACGTACACTTTACACTCACTACACACACCAGTCACATTCATTATGATGAAGGTATTTTAACAAATACCTTGTTAAAATACCTTCATATATTCACGATTATATTCATATATGCACGATATATTTTAACAAATACCTTCATCCCACAATACCAAAACACTTCACACACACACACACACACACACACACACACACACACACACACACACACACACACACACACACACACACACACACACACACACACACACACACACACACACACACACACACACACACACACACACACACACACACACACACACACACACACACACACACACACACACACACACACACACACACACACACACACACACACACACACACACACACACACACACACACACACACACACACACACACACACACACACACACACACACACACACACACACACACACACACACACACACACACACACACACACACACACACACACACACACACACACACACACACACACACACACACACACACACACACACACACACACACACACACACACACACACACACACACACACACACACACACACACACACACACACACACACACACACACACACACACACACACACACACACACACACACACACACACACACACACACACACACACACACACACACACACACACACACACACACACACACACACACACACACACACACACACACACACACACACACACACACACACACACACACACACACACACACACACACACACACACACACACACACACACACACACACACACACACACACACACACACACACACACACACACACACACACACACACACACACACACACACACACACACACACACACACACACACACACACACACACACACACACACACACACACACACACACACACACACACACACACACACACACACACACACACACACACACACACACACACACACACACACACACACACACACACACACACACACACACACACACACACACACACACACACACACACACACACACACACACACACACACACACACACACACACACACACACACACACACACACACACACACACACACACACACACACACACACACACACACACACACACACACACACACACACACACACACACACACACACACACACACACACACACACACACACACACACACACACACACACACACACACACACACACACACACACACACACACACACACACACACACACACACACACACACACACACACACACACACACACACACACACACACACACACACACACACACACACACACACACACACACACACACACACACACACACACACACACACACACACACACACACACACACACACACACACACACACACACACACACACACACACACACACACACACACACACACACACACACACACACACACACACACACACACACACACACACACACACACACACACACACACACACACACACACACACACACACACACACACACACACACACACACACACACACACACACACACACACACACACACACACACACACACACACACACACACACACACACACACACACACACACACACACACACACACACACACACACACACACACACACACACACACACACACACACACACACACACACACACACACACACACACACACACACACACACACACACACACACACACACACACACACACACACACACACACACACACACACACACACACACACACACACACACACACACACACACACACACACACACACACACACACACACACACACACACACACACACACACACACACACACACACACACACACACACACACACACACACACACACACACACACACACACACACACACACACACACACACACACACACACACACACACACACACACACACACACACACACACACACACACACACACACGTTAATTGTAAGTAGCACCTATGATAGAAATAAAAATAGTATTTGTATAACTTAAATAACTAGCGGAAGAGCGGGGCCTAATAATACAAGTTTTTTAAACTTAAAAGGAGTGTCCCAAAAACTGTAGTGTTAAGGTAATCATATACAAGAAAATAAATATTTTTTCATTTCATTTTTTTTCATTTTCAAACCTTTATGTTTGATTAATAAATAAATTAAATAAAAACTGTATTTTAGCGTGACGTCACCAAATGACAAAAATAATCATTGCCACGTATGCAAAAGTAAAGAAAACTAATAGTAGGGGCCGGACTTGGACGTTAGTGGGGCCGTAACTGTTCGTCATTTGTTCACTTCGGCCCAAATGAGAAACGACCGGGTCCCGAACGCGGCGGCGAAAACCAGCGATTCCGAAAAATAACTCAAACGGTATTACTGACGGTAACTCGGCTGGTAGGATATCAATCAGCCCTAGCTGTGGACATAAGTCGAACCCCGGTGGAATCTCGGTGGGATATAAGTGGAACTAGAGGAACCTTAGTGTAGAATTGCTTTTGCCGAGAGTGAATGGGAGTAAAAAATATTGGTGTTGGAGCTAGGAGACATAATACTTACCTGATGCTCATGTGTATGAAAACGTGTTTGAAATCTTGTTTTATGTATGATGGGTTTACACTTGGCCTTCATCTCACCTGATGTTAAGTAAAGATAAGGCATTTGGATGAATGAATCGTTAGCTCTGCTGCCTTTATATCAGAACATCATCAGCTGGGAAACGTCCACTTCTGGACATAGGCCTCCTTCATGGTACGCCACATTGACTGGTCCAGATCCACTTGCATCCGGCGACTTTCCGCGACAACGTAGTAGGACGGCCCGGTAGACGCCTCCCGGTACGTGGTCGCCACACAATTGGCCAGGATCGAACCCAGACCTCGATTGTTCAAAGACTGACGCTCTACCCAACTGAGCTACCGCGGCTTTTTTTTTTATTGGTTGAAATTAGTTTATTGGTAGTATTTACTATGTCCGGCAACCGGGTAATTCTAGGAGATATGCTAAAACACCCGACATATTGGAATGCGATTAACAATGTCCTCATGAACGTTTGTCGTAGTCATTTGTGGGGAAGGGAAGGCAGTGGGGATAGAGAAAAATATTTATGTCATAGCGAACCTGTTGTGTCAATGTGTCAAAGACTCTCAACTATATATTAATAGACAAAGCGACGATACGGCTTCCAGAAACTGGAAGACACGACTGAACTCGCTTAGTAGTACTAATTTAATCAACTTGCCAAATAAAATAATCCTGCTCAAAGCAAGTTAATTAATAACTTGAAAGCCAAGACGTAGCTGGACTAACTTGTTTCCTGAGTTATCTAGGTATAAACTTAGGTTATCTCGGCTGTGGGCAAGTTTAGAAGGCTAAACACATGGGATTGGTGAACTTATCTCGTTGAAACAGATTGACTTTGAGTTATTAGCTTTGATTTAGACAGATCGTAGGCAAATGTTATCGTAAAGATGTCCGTAAAGATGTATTGAATCGAATGACCACCTTCCTATCAGGCTCATTGGCGTAAAAGCAAAACTTCCAAATGGAATTACGCCTATTCTTAATACAAATACCTATCGGAGGGTCTAGAATACTCTAGGTCAGGAGTTCCCAACCAGGGGGGGCACGCCCCCCACGGGAGAGATGTCAAGGGGGGCGGAAGGCGTTTGCATTTTCTTTTTTATTATTATTATATTTTGTTATATAGGTGGCAAACAGGCCAACAGGCCAAAAATTTTTAAAAAATTATTTTTATTATTTACATGTGTGAACCATTCCTTATGTAGGCTAAGCACTTGCCACTTGCACTTGTCACTAACCAAAGAATGTTATAAGAACTACCGCTTTAAAAATTGTATAATATCAAATGCAGAATCTGAACTCTTAATTTTGTTTTTATTTAGAACTCAAACTTATATGTTTCTAACAAAAAAAGGCTACAATCTCAATAAAAACCATTTTCAAATAAATATAATCTTAAAACAAAGCATTCCTACGCCATTATGGACCTTCCGTTCCCAACAAAGGAATGTTTTGTGCCAATCTCCGAATGGTAATTTTTCTGGACCATTATTTCAACTTTGCGCAATCGTAGTCGGAAATTGCATAGATTATATGACAGATGAGCCACTTCCTGTTTTAGCTCGATTTTCTGGCAAATTCTTTAGGAAATAACTGGTAGAAGAACCCATTTGTTATATATAGGTATCACAATCATACATTTTATTGATATTTCATAATCTGTAGAATGGTTTCTTGCAAAATAACTAGGGATAGGGCGAAAGAGGACTTCAACTACGGAATTTTTTTATCATCCGATACTAAGTTTCACAAAAAACTTATTTATTCCTCTGTCTCTTTCTCTCTTTCTTTGTTAGTTTAATGCCTATTTACAAATGGCAAACCTATGGCCTATGTTATAAAAAAGTGCACTGCCTACGTTAACCCTACTTTCTTGCCTACTTTCCCGTGGAATCGTTTTCATCGACGCAATCTCGGGCTTTATGAATAAAAAATTTAAAACTCGCGATGTTTATCAAGCAAAACGACTATACCGATATAATAGAAACATTTGTCTGTGATACAGGTTTTAACGAATATTTAACGATATTATTTATTGCAGATTCATATCTTATACAGAGCACTCAGAGTTCAAGAGAAGGTGCAACATAATATCCTGGCAAGATAAAATGTTCCACGTCAACACTACACTCAAGAAGAACTATTTAGTGGTCCCACTGTATTTAATTATACTTCGGCACAGGTGGTACGTAAAAGTTTAGTACCGTTGCAGAGCAGTTTACCGGTAAATAAACCACGCATTGCACCCACACTTCGTTCAGTGTTTGCTGAAATATTTCACCGTTTCAAACTGTTGTCGGCGAGGATATTGCGCGCAACTTCCACGTTGGTATATTATACTAGACAGCACGAGACGAACTTTGATCCTAATTGTACATATTTATGTTTTCAGTGCTACCAACATCCGATTAAACAACGGAACCCTAATAATCTCGCTCTTGTGTCTGTCGCAGCTCATTTTTTCAAGAACTACTTTTTAAAATGTGGGTTTGCACTTAGATTTCATCTCACCTGATGTGTCGATAAGACTGTTTGGCGGCAGACTTAGGTAACATGGTGGTAGCTATCCAGACGAACATAGAAACTGGTATAACACCAACCAAACTGAACACCGAAATCGAACCCGGGACCTCCGAATTAGTCCAACATATAGCAATTAGGCCACGGAGACTGTTATCTGACTGTACTCTATTACGTTGACTTAGAAGTTAGGTTCTTTTACAGCGCCAAGGGATTGCAAACTTGAACATTTGGTATTAATTTCAACTTGATACTTCCGCGCCTTCCACAGACAGATGGTCAACGAAGTGATCTTATAAGTTTTCCTATTTCTGAGGAACGGAACCTTAAAAACACAGAAATTTTCAGCGCTCATAAACGTCACGTGCTCAAGAATCGCGGTGCACAAACCGGGAATGATTAAAGGGGTGTGCACACAGCGGAGCTTATCCCGGACCCTCGTCACGGGATGACGGACGGGACAAAAACACAGAGTCCATGTGAACGCGTCTTTTTGTCCGTCCACCATCGATGCTACAAACTTTGCATACGGCATATCGTTGCTGTCTACGGCACATTGACTCAGATGGTTTTTAAGTTTTATTGTATTTGAAACATTGATTTTAATTTTAAAATTACAGAATAAAGGCAACGGTAAGATGCCATTAAATTGAAGCTTCAGGTAAGATTAGGATCAAGTTCAAACATGCGGGAAAAAAATATTCGCAGAAAAATCTACACCATGATTTTAAGCTCTTACACGGGTGGAGCGAAGCGATGTTAATCCTTTTGTTATTCAGGAAACAACTAAATACTATGACATCAGTTGTTGACATATTACTATCATCATCAGCCGGGAAACGTCCCTGGACGTAAGCCTCCTTCATGGCACGCCACATATTATTATACAACATCATAAATGTTGCTATTTCAGACTGTTTAAATTTTCCTCCTACCTAATACTTTTAGAATATGATCTGTTTACGACATTATTAAAGTGTCTGTGTATCTATAAAACCACACAGTACCATTAGGGTGTGAGAGTGACTCTTACTTGATAGCTACAACCGAAATTCAAACATCATATTGGTAATACTGTAGCAAATCCGAGTCTTCTTGCGCGGTAGTCCGTCTAAAGATACGTAAGTCATCTCAGCCCACCCTTTACTGTCCTGGGTCCGTTTGTTCCCACCGACATTTTTGCTGTCGCAATTTGGTGAACGCCTTTATTTTGTAGCGCGCTTGTTGCGGATTTGTACTACGGTTTATGCTTTTTTACTGGATTTCCTTCGCCATGTTTTATTAATTTGAGAGATAAAGGTACTCAGCACAATTTACATACATGTCATGGGCAAAAACATGGATGATAAGGCTATAGCCGAATTCTTATAACGTAACCCATATAAATCTCCATGGTTACGAAGCTCCGTTTTCATAGACGGCCGAAGGGTCTTAATCGTGGTCTGTATATTCTAAATTTAAACAACTCAAAAGACCTTGTCAATAGTCTACTACGGATATCACAAAATTGATTGATTTCGGTAAAACAATAGTTTAGTGTTTGTAATTTCAGTAATAACATTTATTGCCATGTTGTTTCTTTTGAATTAAAAGATTTGGAATCTTTAACTCATATTCTTATCGTGCAGCTTGTAAGGTCAACGACCGACCTCACAAACCCTAGTGTCAGAGTTGTTGAGCCGCCATACTCCTCTGACATGGCTCATGCAGCTAAAATTTATCGTAGATAGTAACTTGGACTAACAGCTTAACTTGCCTTTCGAACCAATGAATCATCTTACTTTTCAGATAATCAGGCCATTCAATTAGGCCTATGATGTCCTAACCAAACGGGGGAAAGTCTTAAAAGAGTCAAAAGGGGTCTTCTACGTGTGTTGTCTGAATCTCAACGTTCAGACAGCTCTGCGACACGAAAGCCGTTTTGTATTATTCTTAAACTAAGCACATTATAACATCGCAAATAGAGATGTCTACGAATACCACCTGTAATTTTGCAAACACGTGATTCACAACCCAGAGCCTCATTTAATCTCCGAGAAATTCTCGAAACATTCAGTGTCTAATCTTCTGCGGTGAACCGACTATGGTTTTGGTAAATGGAAAACTGCTCCCGAAGTTCCCTTTGACAATTTTAAGGTAATATTTTGAGTTCACTTGTGTGGGTATATTAATGACCGCGATCGTTGCTGAGAGGGTGAAGATGTTAAGTCTTAATGTTAAAAGGACATCAGTGAAGCAACAGAATATGATTTTCTAGTTCGACTCCAGGGCGCCCGGGGAGCGGTGGGGCCGCAACATCGACGCGACATTTTGTCTGTCATTCTTACGATAGCGACCTTCTTGTTAATTTAATTAACTCTTATTAAAGTATTCGTTTTCCTATGTAAATACAGTCCACTCATTTCATAACATAACATCGTAAACAATCAGCATACATGTTAAGGGTTCAAGAATGAAATTGCCGTCTAAGCTAAACTGGAAAATTTTGACTTCCTTTTGTATGATTAATTAGACGCCAATTTCAAATACTCTTTAGTTTTGTTAGTAAAATGTTGTGTTATTTGTTTTATTTTTGGTGGTATTTTAGTTTCTAGCCTTATTTTAGCCATCTCGTTCAGTTCGGAGGTCATAATTTTCTAACCTAATGCTAGATCCAAAATATTCGTTTGTTGCAGTACGATGCAGGTGCAGGTCGATATCTCGTAATTGATATAGCGAGCGATTTTCTAAGTATCCAATTTTCAATGAACCAAATCGTTTCTATTCTAAGTAAAAACATGGTAATATTGTTTATGTAATACTATAACATATACCCGGAAAAAAAGCAAAACTCAAGATATTTGTATTCGAGTTGTCAATATTCAAAAGCAGTTATTTCATGCTTACATCCCACGCTTGAAAATATAGCTCAACGAGTCAGAGCCCATGCCACCAACTTTATTTCGTATTGCTTTCGGATTTGGTGCAAATTGTATGAATCCGAAATTCTAATTTTAAACGGATTTCGATCAGTTGTTGTTCATGGTACAAGCTCTGTATATTGCATTAACTCACTCAACAATTAAACACCACGCGGTGCCAATTAATCGGACAACTGAAAAACGTTTTTCAACTCACAAATCATAAAACATCGCTCAAATCGGCAAATAAATCAATTGGTCACGTTCCCCGGACACGTATTAGCTAACCGTTGATACTTCACATCGGCGTGTCACGTGTCTTTTTTGTGTATCGAAGCTTCGAACGAGCGGGGAATCCCGGCCTCGTAAACTAGTCCGCGCGTGACCACGCGATCTTTTCCCGCGGGAACGGGAATTGGCATTGATTCGACCCTATTGTGATTTGTATGTGAATTAGGATGTTTGATGGAGGTTTCCGTGTTATTGAGGTACAATTTCGGTAGTGTTCTCTTTGCTGCCATAGATTCACCTTGGAATCGTCTATTTCTTGCTTCTTAGTGACATAGTGTATGCTTCTATCCTTTTCCTATTATTCCTTGATTGGTCCTATTTGTGGCGTACCATGAAAGAGGCCTATATCCTAAGGAGCAGTGGACGTTTCCTGGCTGATGATGATGGTTCTATTTTAAATCTGAACCTAGGCGTATAGCATTAAAAATAATATCAAAAACAGGAATTTGTAAATAAATAAAAACAGAACAATTTATCTTCTTACAGGAAATAGATTCGCAATTGGCACTAATTTTATCTGTAAGTGCGTGATAATAAGGCGTCAGTGTGTAAGTTTGCCCACACGCGAGCTACATGTTAATGAAAGAGGAAAGGGTTAATAATAGCATTGTGATAGCCATCCAGGCAGGTAATAAAAATCATAATAATCAATTATTATCATCATCATTACAATGTTGTTGCCATAAATACGTATAGCATAATACTGGTATTGAAAAGTGTCTTACTACAAACGAAACCAAGTAACAGATATCTAATTGTAAACTCCTTGGCGATGGGAGAGAGATCAAAGATTAGCGCGTCCCACTCACTGAAGCGCCATGTGATGAAGACGTGTGTGTGCTTACAATATTAGCAATTCCTATTATTATTATTTTTCATTCTCTAGTTGACTTTTAGATAAGATTGTAAATCCTACCGTAAAGCCACTATGCTTTCAAGCGGTTCATTGGTAAATAAATGATTAAAATATCATAATAAACCGTCAACCGCGCCTCATTGGGAAGCAAAAGTAATATCCGCAAAACTCACAAGAAAGATCAGTACTCGAAACGACAAACCGTTAGCGCATCAACAAATAATCTTGTCAGGGAAACGGAGAGAACTGTATCCTCGTCACTGAGTTCCTCAGATGGAAAGTACGGGTTCCCGGAAGTCCCCGGCGAATCCCGGCCTTCAGCCCGCCCTAATGGCATCCCAGGTGTAAACCCTTTGGACGACTATCCCACGCTAGACCTTGAATTTACGTGGACAGTTTTTCTGTGTAAGGCTTTTATAAGTAATTACTTATAAATATGAGATCACCTGTTATTATTTAAATTTTAGGAATTATAGAAATGGAAAGAGACGTTACGCGTATGTATTTATATCACGAAATTAATATCATTAACGTAAATATCATTTAACGTACGTACACAAGACTAGATTGGAAATTACACATTCAAGAGTTATGTAGAAGACTAGACGTACTGACGCATATGCATTGCGCAAGCTAGCAAAAGTTTTACCCGAAGATTATCTACTAATGGAACAGTAGATTCATATTTAAGGTATGGTGCAATATTGTGGGGACATTCTACTGAACGAGAAATGGCTTTTAAGGCGCAAAAGAGACGTGTCCGATTTATGTTTGGTCTAAAAGTAACTGACAGCTGCAAACCATATTTTATAAAACACTAGCTTCCGCCCGCGACTTTGTCCGCGTGTACTTCAGGATTTATTCTACTTGTTCGATAGGCATAGAAGGCAACTATCTCCATATCCAGCATAAGGTACAAAATAGTGTTTATTCTGCTACGTAGGCTAATAGTTTAAAGAAACAAAAGAAATTTCAATATCTGACATTCAAATAGTCTTCACACTAATATTATAAACGCGAAAGTTTGTATATACGAATTACATATTCTATGGTCGGTTGCTAGGCAACGCGTTTTTGTTATGCCAAAATTGCCCATGTAATCCCACTTATATTATAAGTGTGATTTTGTACAATTTACACAATATGGCTTTATAAATTATATCCTATAGGTTATTCTGATGTATAAGCTATATTATTGTAAAGTTTCATTCAAATCCATTCAGTAGTTTTTCCGTGAAAGCGTCACAAACATCCAAACATCTAAACATCCAAACTTTCACACTTATAATATTAGTAGGATAACATATTGCCTTAGCCTTGTTTGTATATCTATGTAATTTCTTTATTTGTCAAAATGAATCCGGGTTTGTTTCAAAGGATCTCTGTTCAAATGAATCGCAATAGACGCGATGATGACGCGGTGTGCATACCGAGGGCCAGAACAGCCTTCATGATGAAAAGTGTGTTGTGTATGGCACCAAGGGTTTATAATAAATTGCCAATGTCGATGAGAAAATCACAGCTAAATGAATTTTAAAAAGCGTTTTTTTTTTAATTGCAAAAGCTACTACAGTATTAAAGAATTTGGACACTACGTTACTGTAATAAATTTTTTAAAGTACGACGATAAATTAAAATGTAAATCTGTTTACTTATTGTTATTAGTTTTAATTTTCATTGACACTATCTATTTTTTATAATTTGATTTATAATTTGTATAACTTGATGTATTATTCTTAGACTATTGTAATCAAATTCATAATTACTGACAATATTATATATAGCGACCGATATTTCATATAACTAAGATCTTTGTAATACCTATGTTGCACAAATAGATTTATTTGCTTTGATTTGTACAACAACAATAAAGGACAATAAATGTCAGCTACAATAACCGTTACGCTGCTAATGGTCCCTAAATAGAGTTTTAAACAATAATCAAAAATAGTGTGCAAAAATGGAAATTGTGATTCAGTGTTGTGTTTTATTATTATTACATTATTATTTCAATCCGTTGTCCTATTTGTCGATAATCATTGCACAAAATCATTTATTATCCTTTAAAATATTATTATGGTAAATGAACATCATGAGTCAAAGAGTATTTTAACTAAAATTGATTACGTTCCGTCCCGAAACAGGATTCACACAACATAAAATTAGTGTAGAAAAGTCACGCATGAGGTCCATGGGAAAGTTGTTAAATCACTTATTAATGAGGCTTTATAGGACTTGAAGATAATTAGAACTTAATGAGAGCTCATATTTTTCAATCCTGCAAACGTGCGGATCCCGAATAAGTAATCCCGCATTTTAGATCAAGCACAAAAGGCGAGGGATCCCGCATAGGTTCCTTATTACAGCGTCATCTATCCTAAGAGGGCAGAACCTTTTTCGTCAGCTGAAATTAAAGTAGGAAATTGCAAAAAAGCGCACTCTCGCAAGTGAAGTAGAAAGAGGTTCGATTATTTCGCAACAGATGGCACTGTTTTGTTTAATTCCGTAGATAGCAGACACGGCAAACATTTTCAAGTCAATTATTTAACTGAACTAAGGCTATAGTATTGATGTAAAAATTAATGTATTGTGGTCTTAGTATTAAAACAGCACCTCGTCATGTCGTTCCGCGGGTGTTTTCAAATAATACTAAAGGAAAAAGTATTTAGAAGAGAGGTGTAAAATCAACATGTTACTCCGATCACCAATCCACATGGTGATTATGGTAAATACCCACAACTAAATTTGTATAATATCTTTAAGATGTACCGCCACTTTTGGAGAGGTATTTTTTATCCTGCAGATAAGAAATAACTAAATATTTTTATTCAAGACTAAGAATAAGACATCGGCCGCGATCATCCAAAATTTTACATTAGACAAACAATGAAAACTAGCCAAGTGTGAATGAAAGGTTTCGCATCACCGTACTATAATTAATATAAAATTTAAGAAAAAATACGCTGAAAAGACACGTTACATTCTTGTTATTGCCGCCATAGTAATTATAGTAATTAAAAATTAACTCTTGTTACGGTTACGGTTTTAAACTGTTACGGTTCAAAAGATATGTGACAGACGGATGGACAGCTAAGCCACAGTAATAGGGTCCCGCCGGTAACCCTTTGTACGGTACGGTACCCTAAAAACAAAGTACTTCTTCCAAGAAAATGCTATAAATCTCCATTATCGTTCGTAATAATTATTTAATTATCTTGGTTCTATCTTTCTTATCTTTATATTTGTGTACTTTCCCCGAAATTCGTCGAATAATCTTTCAATCTGTATTTCCCATTCATGTTACGGTTCGCCGCCGGATCTGACAACACCTCGCAAAACTCGTGTTCTCACGATAAGTTTCATTTAAAAAAATTACAGCGTAATATTTCGAAACGCTGTCTTCGTGCAGTTCGTTTTACATGTCATTTCTTCATACAATCAATAATAATAAATCCTCAAGTATGATGTTACCGATTTTAAACCCTCGACGCAAAAAGAAGGGTGTTATAAGTTTGACGCTAATGTCTGTCTGTGGCATCGTATCTCTCAACGGATGGACCGATTCTGAAGCGTTTTTTTTTCACGTGAAAGCAAGTTTAGTTTTCTTGCGGAGGTTGTTAGCTATTTTTGTTGAAAATTGATTCAGCAGTTTGAAGAGTATCAGCTGATTTTATTATTTTCGGCATAAAGTGGAATAATGTTATTATTTTTATTGCGTAGTTTTATTCTTAATTTAATTTACTTGTTACCATTGACAACTTCGAAAAGATCTTGCGTTTGGCGTGGAACTTTATTTTCACGTTCGTGCTAGGTTAAAGCCATAGAAATCTTAAGTACAACTAGAAAGCGAACTCTAACAATCACTCGACACAAGGGAGATTCTAAAAACCTTTGTTGCGTCTCTTTTTATAAATTTTGACTTGGCAGTTGTGTGAAAGGGGCAGAGTGAAGACAAAGTAAATCTCACACACAGTTATTTTCTTTAAGAAATGATTTAATTAGAAACAACCTATGTCTTACAAAATAAACTTCATTTCATAGCTCCTGATATCTGTATATATAAATTCCTTGTTTAAAAAGCTAGGTCATTTTTGTGCCATTGTAAGTTATTTATATAGTTCACTATTGTATATTTTTGACTTTTAGTGACAACGAATTCAATATTTTCTAGGGAACCTGTTATAGGAAATATTGGCACAATATTTTAACTAATTTTATAAAGACACCACCTGCTGTTCTACTCTTGACGGCAACAACAAGCCGCCTGATTATATAAATCAGATAAACGAATGTTTAAACGAGACCGGATGTTATTCTGATTGTGATAAAAACTTTTCTAGGGAGTCACTTAAATTCATAACCGTATTCAAAATTTTATATAGCGAAAGAAACATTATATTCCTACATATTTTATATGATACTAATTAATTTATCTTACACTCTTTTGAACATGTTCAACCTAACACTAAAAATACGTAAGCAGCAAAAAAAATTACTGAAGCCAACCGTGATTAACATTGCGATAATATTTTGTCATGGAGGCCTATGTCCAGCTGTGGACGTTCGCAGCTGATGATGATCACATCATCACGGCGAAAACCAATAGGACTATGCACTCTGATAACACACAATTGACACTCCGCTTATATCAGTTGCATGAAATATGACGTCTTCGAAAACACAATAAATATCTATTGTTCATTGAATCTTTAATCCGGAAACCATGTTGGTTTTCCAAAGCACCACAATCATCGGATAAGATACAGTAACCATACGATTAAATCAATTCTAACGACTAGAAGCAATCATTTTCCTACAGCACACTGATAAATCGATTAAATTACTGATATAAATATGGTAGAAGCATTAGAAAGAATCATTGTTGACTGTGGTGAGTTTGAAGTGTTATAAAATGAAGTGGACATATATTTTGATTCCTCTGCTGTTAGTAGCTTTAGCTATTGCAGATGATGAAGATTCATCAGAGGATGAAGTCGAAGGTTTGGTTTTGGCTGAAGCTTGCGATGTAGAAGCTTGTCAACTCCCTGAGTGCAGATGCTCATCCACCAATATTCCTGGTGGGCTAGAACCTAGAGACACCCCCCAAGTAAGTCTTTTCATCATTCACAAAGTTTAACCGCATAGCCTTCATTTTATCTGACCGATTATCAAAAAGAGGACGGAAACGTGAGATATTAATTTTTGTATTACGTAGGTCATTTTATTTATACATTCTTTTGATTTGTAAGTCAGAAATATCTACTGCTGATCATGATTTCATCACGGGTTCATGAGCCTCCGCTCTAGCCACAAACATTACACTTTCCGTGAACTTGATGATTGTCATTAGATTTTGGTAGACACGGTTGCCCGTCATTTTTCTCTTGCTCCGATATTGTCAGCTTCATCGTCAGCTTTGGAATTACGCAATACATGTTCTCCTTTGGCTTTCATTAAACTTACGTTTCCAGTTCGTCATGGTGACCTTTGACGACGGTGTCAATATCATCAACATCGAGACGTACCGCGACCTCCTCTACAACCGCTTCAACAAGAATGGCTGCCAAGCTGGCACCACCTTCTACATCAACCACGAATACACCAACTACCAGCTTGTTAATGAATTGTACAACAATGGCTTTGAGATCGCTCTACACTCCATCACCCACAGAGCCGACCAGGCTTATTGGGCTAACGCCGGCTATGAGGATATGATGAGAGAATTCGGAGACCAGAGGGCTCAGATGTCCCATTTTGCTAACATACCCTATGATGAGATCAAAGGTTAGTAAGGCTCCTATATAAATGAAGTCCATAAAAGTGCGTAGGAGGAAATACTACAACGGACAAAAATATATGATTCAAAATTTGGAAGTATAGTCACAAGGTCAAGTATGAGTATATTTATTATATTAAATATTTTCATGTATACTTTTTATACACATTTTTATTAGATACATTTACAGGTTTTCAGTAGACATGTTTTTGTGTAAATATTACCGTAAAACCTAAGCGATGTCTATATCTAGTACAGTTTTGAAATCTTTACAGTTATTCTGTCCGAAAAATGGACCTTATTTCAAGGAAACAATATCTGTACGCTTCTTTTTATGGCTCAAACACTTTGGTGCGCGAGTCTGACTCACATTTTCATTTTTGTTTCAAAACGATACTCTAATTATTAATATATTTTTTACGGCACCGTGCCTGACACAACTTTTCCAAATAGTTTTATCATAAATTAATATAATACTCCAAAATACATTTAACATACATGTTTTTTCTTATTGCAGGTGTCCGTATACCATTCCTCCAGATGACAGGAAATGCCAGCTTCCAAGTTATGCAGGAAGTCGGTCTGACTTATGACTGCAGCTGGCCTACAATCAGCTACATCAACCCTGGTCTATGGCCATACACCTTGGATTACGCTTCTACTCAAGACTGTGTTATCCCGCCATGTCCTACCGCCTCTATAAACGGAACGTGGGTCATCCCCATGGTGAGCTGGTTGGATCTTAATGGAGTAGCATGCTCGATGGCTGACGGTTGTTTCTGGCAGTAAGTTATACAGCAACTTTAATATTGATCTTGATTGACTTTATCAATTCAGGGAGTTAATAGCATTATTGCTCTACGAGTATCAAGTAGTTTTAATGTTCTCATGAGAATTTGTACCGCATTGCTTTAAACTATCTAAAACAGGATTTTCAAAATGGTGACAAGATTTGTCACGACCAGGATTCAAACATTAGTCTGTTGCTGATCTAGAACGAATATGTTCTTAATTACTAGATTTTACCACTACACGAATGTACATACATCTACCAGCCCTCCAGAAAAATTAAAATTAGAAGGGATCTTTCATAGTCTACAACATTATGCTGAGTTAGGGCATTTTTGCTGGCATGATACATTGCAGTAAACGATGCTGTTATTTCTGTCTGACTTGTATTGTACGTTCTTTTTCTTTGTATTATGCTAAGAAAAAAAAAACTATTACCTATCTATCTATGAAGCAGCAATACATTTTTAACCAAATACTGTATTGATTCACTATCAGCTGCAAAAGTATACCGATAAACATGAGCCATCATTGGTCACCTCGACGTTATAATATTGATACTCCTTTCTTTCTCCTGGCATTGTTGCACAGTTGTCTTTGAACACGGGAAGATCATGTTCTAAAGTTTGGACCAGAAGGTCAATTGCTTGTCACGTAAGTTGATTGTTACACCTTCACTACTTGGTTCTACTGTTAATCTTGTAACTATTTCAGCCCCGACTTCAATAACGAGGATGCTTGGTTTGAATTCATCGTAGGCAACTTCGAAAGGCACTACCTGGGGAACCGTTCACCCTTCGGCTACTTCGTCCATGAGTGGTACGTCTCCAGTTACCCTGCTGTGAGGAATGCTCTCGTCAGGTTCTTGGATATGATCAATAACCTCAATGATGTGTTCATGGTGAGATATGTTTTCGTTATTACTATTACTTTTGTGCGCAACTTTAACCGTGTGAACTTTACAAGTAACATAATGGAAACTACTTAATAAATCAAGATAAAAATAGCCTATGCGGAGACATTTACACACTTCTTATTGGTGCAGGCTACCTGCGTGCCAAATCACAGTCGCATATTCTCAACATTCTTATCGCGGGCTACCGTTACAGATAAACCCCTGTATTTTTTGCAACTTCACATGGTGATGTTATATTTTCAGGTTAACTCCGAAGAAGTGATCGAATGGGTGAAGGACCCAATCCCAGTTGATGAATATTCAGCTAAAGCTTGCAGGACCTTCACTCCAACAACATGTCCAGCAAGCAGTTGTGGACCTTACGACGCTGAACACAATCCGGTAAGTGCAGCTGCATCAGCTTGTACTCTTCGTGCCCGGTAACTCTATGGACATATGGGTATTTTCCAGTTCACAATTGCTAGATTATATGGCTTAAGTTTACTTTGAACTACACAGATATTTATGTATGTTGTATGTATATGTATCATCATCTACTATTGGTATACTCCTATCTAAAATAGGTGAAAAAACTCGACATTTTACTGTCTTCGTTCATATTCGTTTATTTTGTTAGACAATTTAGCTTAAATTTTTATCTAATTACTGGTGTCCTAGATTATAAATATAGATACAAATTGCTAAATTTTTTCTGCGTTAGTGCTTCGACTTCTCGACATTGCGAGTCACTGTCACATATCAAATCAAATCAATGTATTTGTGTGTATAAATTGGATTTGGGGAAAAGAGGTTTAAATCATCTTCGAAATCACTAAAAAGCATTTCGAGTCGTAAAGTAAACCAGATACGGCATTAGTTTGCTAGTGTAGAGTGCTTCTGAATAAATAATCAAAGTCGAATAAAATTAAGATTGAAGTCCTGATTGTTTATCCTTAGACCTTTGGTTGCCTTTGGCCCAGGGTTTCCTCTCCATTTTTGAGTCTGCAGTAGGTACTCAAATCTTTCATCTAATAAATTAATCGAATACCATGTTTTTGTATGTGTTTGAATGTATAATTAACTACCATTATGTTTTGTTGGCAGTGGTCCCAGTTCTGGTTAACAGTTTGCAACGTCTGCCCTAGTACGTACCCTTGGCTGGGAAACCCTCTTGGATTAGCGACAACTACATAACTCAATACATCCTTAAATAAATCATCAACATTAAATTCTTAATTAAAGATACTGTTCATAATTACTGTAATTTTTATTTTGTAACTTTTCATTTCACAAATGTTCACCATTAATTTGGTAAAACCATTCAAATATTTTCCATTTTCAAAATCTTTTTTTTCCAAGATTCTATTTATTCGTTTATAATTGCGTAAACGCTTTTTCCTAGTCTCTTCTCAAGAGTGTTTCCAAAATGCATTATTTCTAACATAGCATTTCTAACATCTCTGAGATCAATTGTATGTCATTTCTAACATCGATGTTATGTCAACTCTCCAAGGTCACGTATGATACACACAACTGACTTACACTGATGATTAGCCTATAAACAACATCAAAATCATCATCAGTGCATTCAGGGTTGTACTGGGCCTCGGGCCCCGGGTAGTAACATCAGTTAAGGGCCCGCGCCGCCTGCCTGGAGGGCGTACGGTCAACAATATTTTTGCAAAACGTTAGAGATTTTAAAGTAAAGTCGAAGATATGACTGGACCCAATGGTTCCAGGTTTTCGAGCCCAAAAGCTATGGACTTATAGATAGCTCCCAGACATTCGCCTACATTGAAAGAGGACGCAAAAAGATCACAGTTAAAATATCCACACAAAGGTGAACTATTTTGCTAAACAGGCCGGCCAGGAGAGCCCACATAGGCTGAACCCTGGTGGCAATCATACTCCTGATATATGTGGACCCTGAATGCATTTCTTTTTATAGGCCTACATAGAAACGTATTTACACTAGATAGAAACGTATTTACACTAGATAGCAAGACTTTTTAGCTCTCCCTCTCTCATTTCTCACCTCTTCATAGTAACCAAAGTTTGATATAGCACCGCGGATCTTGTTTCGATACGACATTTGATTTTATACAATAGACCAGCTTAATGTCTATCTCGTTGTATTGATTCACGGATACTCCTTGTTTTAAATTTCTAATTGTACATATACATTTAATCCGACATACCATTCTATTTCCACGAAAAAAAAAAAGATATCAGTGACGGAAACCAGCCCAAACAGCTATCAATTTCAGCATAAATCAGTCGTAACCACAATTAGCATAATCAGTGGTTCTACTCGTGTTAATCAGATGTGACGTACGAAATATAGATTGTATTTTAAAAACAACTGAATCTATGAATTGCTATTATTATTATCTATACCAGGAAGTAACAAAGTATTGTTTTGCCGCCGCCAGAACCTTAAAGTATTCTAATTTCAATATACATCTTACTTGCTTTCGTTTTTTCAGTTCATATTTTTAAAGCAGCCTGATTTTTGTTTATAATATAATTTAAAAAAATACATACACAATCAATTGTCATGATTTATATATAAAAAGAATTTATTATATAAACAAAAAATTAAAAAAATGAAGACTCATTAATTTTTATCGTCGTTTACCATCAAGCTAGATGAAAGCCAAGCGCAAACCAGGCATAAATAAAAAAACATTTCGCGATTAAAAAGACACACACATACACACAAGATTCCAGGCAGAATCTTGTTTTGCTAAAAAGAACGAAATTGTATACTGTCGGGTAAGCATTTTCTCAACGTTTTGGTTACACAGACCGTAGAAAAAAGTCTTTAGGTTATATCGGTAGTTTTATAAAACTTTTATAAATTTTAACTAGTAGAATTTCGATACTTCGGTGCTACTATATAAAAATAATATTTATTTTCTTAATATCATCTAGAAATGTTTTATTTTTTCAATTCCACGTTACTATTTATTTTAAACATATTTCTTGTCTAAAGTTATGTTACTGAATCATCATCAGCTGGGATACGTCCACTGCTGGACGTAGGCCAACCCCATGGTATGCCACATTAACCAATCCTGAGTCCCCCCTAGGGGGGAGGTTTCCCGGTATATAGTTGCCACTCAGAAACTTTTACCCCCCATGGATATGGTAAGCGAATATGGTAACCTATTTCGAATTTTCTTCCAACACGCCTTTCGATAAGAACTAGATAATAATAAATGAATATGCATCGCAAAGCGCATAAAATCAAATCTTACAATCAACAAGGACTTTCCCGTTAATCGTTAATTAATAGATAATTTTGTATATAAATTGGCAGAACCATTGCGTTCCATTTTATTCGAGTGATCGATCGGGCTATAAGCCAATATGAGGTGGGCCTATCTTTTTATCGCGGTTGTGCTGGTAGCATCAGGTGCGGCTGATGATGAAGATGAGACTGTAGAAGTGGAACTGCCACTGGCAGGACCTTGTGATGAAGATGCATGCGAGCTCCCTGATTGTAGATGCTCATCTACTAATATCCCTGGAGGATTGGAGCCAAGGGATACACCACAGGTAGGCTTTGCAATATTTTTAAAATAACTAAGTCCCCACTCTAAATCTCATCTGATGTTGAGGATAGGAGATGAGACATACTATAAATTTCATTACTCTGGTGAAGTGCTAATTTTAAAGTTCTAATTGTAACTAAGGTTATTCGCACGTTAAAAATTTAATACGAGTACTACATTTCTGTTGCCATACCTAATCTTATAAAATGGAATAGCTGGCTTTGTGCAGTAATTACTTAAAAATAGTAAATTGAATCTCGCGAAATGATTATCATTAACTTCCAACTTCTTAGGGAATCACAGTTTTAATTTTTATACACTATTTTTTGATTATTGTTAAAAGCGCCATCAAGGGACCATTAGCTGCGTAACGGCTATGTATGTAGCTAACGATAAAGTTGTACGTTAATGATATTCATTTCATGACACCTGAATTCCATCTCCTATTTTTATAAAAGCCAGCTATTCTATTTTAAAAGGTTATGGCAATAGAAATTGAGTATGTTAGCATTCTGAGCGATTTACATCTTTAACTTCATGTAATTGTTATACCATTTCAGTTTGTCCTGCTTACTTTCGATGATGGTGTAAACATAATCAACATTGATACATACAGGGGACTTATTTACGATCGCGTAAACAAAAATGGCTGCCCCATAGGAACTACCTTCTATGTGAACCATGAGTACACTGACTATACTCTCATCAACGAGCTGTATAACAGAGGCTTTGAAATCGCTCTGCACTCGATTTCACATCAAACACCGCAGTCGTATTGGGCAGAAGCGACTTATGAGGACATGAAGCGAGAATTCGCGGACCAAAGGGTGCAAATGTCTCACTTCGCCAATATTCCTTATGACGAACTCAATGGTAAGACGGGAGATTTCGTATAAAAATTCAGACAAAATTTCTTCGGCCATAACCTTTTAAAATACTACAGCTGGCTTTGTGCAGTAAATGTCTAAAAATCACATCAAATCATCAAATTATAATGTCGTGAAATGAGTATCAATAACATCCAACTTCATAGTAAATGTCAATTTTCATTTGTACATACTATTTTTGATACGGTTCAAAACACCATCTAGGGACCATTAGCTGCGTAACGGCTGCATATCTGTCAATAAAGTTTTACATTAATGATATCCATTTCGAGACACTAGAATCGTTCTCCTACAGTCTATTTTAAAAGGTTATGGCAAGAGAAATTTTGTATGGAAGCAGGAATGCTTTCGTTTCGAAATATGCAGTGCTACACGTACATTTACTCAAATTATATACGATGCCTAAATTGAACTGATGCCAATTGAGAAGTGCTCAGTGGAAATCCATCTTTTTCTTTCGTCATTTTTTAATTCCTCATAGAGTTTTGAATCAAACAGTTTTTCTTACAAAGCTGGTCCTTCATTGATTTGGTATTAAAAAAGCTGTACAATGTTGCAGGTATTCGCATCCCCTTCCTTCAAATGGCTGGCAACGCTAGTTTCCAGGTTATGGCCGACTACAACATAACTTACGACTGCACCTGGCCCACCATCACCTACCTCAACCCTGGTCTGTGGCCGTACACCCTCGACTACGCTTCTACTCAGGATTGCGTCATCCCTCCATGTCCAACTGCATCCATCCCTGGAGTGTGGGTCTTGCCAATGGTTTCCTGGTTAGACCTTAATGGACTAGCTTGTTCAATGGTGGACTCTTGCTTTTGGATGTAAGTAAACACAATTTTCATGCCATAAAAATAATTGAAAATTTTTCTTAGGCTAAAAGCAGTGCTCATCGCCCAGCGTGTGAAAATAAATGCTGGTTTCTCTTAGTTGTATCTGAACACTCGGCGATATCAAGCTGATCAAGTCCGTAGTGAAAACTGAATACACATACTTACTACTTCTTCCAAAAACAATTTAATAAGTCACCCCCAAGTACCGTAACCCTTTTCAATGCACTCAGCCACGTCGTTATAAAGTACCTTATCGTAGCAGTTATCTCAACAACTTTGTAATGTTTTCAAACTGAAAATTGAAGCGTTATTTATTAAGAGCAAGACAAAAACGTTACATATGGGCCAAAACCATTAGAAAAATACAAATTTTGATCGCACCCGCACCTTTTCGGTTACAAACGCTACCACGGTCGATCTTAAGAGTGTAAACCGTTATGGTTACGCTTGTAACCAATGGTGATCTACTGGCTACTAGGAATTAGAACACTTAATTCTTCAGGCTTAATATTTGGTCTTAGTTTGTCCTGTTTCATTAATAAACTATACAACTACAACAATGTGATTCTCCACAGACCTGACCGAGAAGACGAAAACGCCTGGTTCCGGTTCATTTTAACCAATTTTGAAAGACACTATCTTGGCAACCGTTCTCCCTTCGGTTTTTACATTCACGAATGGTACTTGAGAGCGTACCCCGCTGTCCAAGCTGCTTTAGTTCGTTTCATGGATGTGCTTAACAACCTCAACGATGTGTTTATGGTAAGAGCCAACCCTATTACTTTTCCAGGGTCATCTATCTGTATCTTTAATTTATATACTAACAAAAGTAATATTTTTGTTCTCACTTTTTAAGTGTTAACTTAATGAAATTGTTCTCTGAAAAATTATTCTTCATCCAGAGAAATCAAAACTCAAAAGCATCTGACCTATACGTGCTTCTGGGGTACAAAATCGTCTGATGATTATATAATTAAGAACATGAGATGCCAATCTTCTGCCAAAATGATTCACTTCATAGCAGGCTCAATCTGACCTCTTGAAGCTATCGTCTGATACATAGGGGTAAAATAAAGAAGGTTTCGGTTTTCCATCGCATGCTTAGATCCCTAAAAACTCCTCTATATCCTGCAAAATTCAACAAATGATTCGTGGCTTGCACTGGGATGTAATGCTATTCAATTATCAGACAGAAGACCGATCAGTTACCAGAACTTCAAAATTTTGTTTCAATGCTCAGGTGAACTCCAATGATGTTATTGACTGGGTCAAGGACCCTATTCCCCTTGATGAGTACACGGCTAAGTCCTGCAGAACGTTCACAGCAACAACTTGCCCACGGAACAGCTGTGGTCCTTTGGAATCTGTACACAATCCAGTAAGTAATTTTGATACATAAAATGATTTCCTGTCTGACTGATTTACATATGAATGCCACGGCCAAGGCACAGGCTACTTAATTGAATTAAGATATGATTTTTAGACGTGCACAACGCCGCTTGCGTCATCAATGTTACTCACCAATAATGATAAAAGCCCCTTCTTTCCTTTTCTGATGATATCTAGTATTATCAAATTTAATAGATTGTCGTGCCGATATTTTACCATTCTGATACTGACGACGAAAAGTTTAATCTGCTATAGATATGTAATCGATTCAAATATGTTATTGGGTTATTGCAATGTTTTGTTATTCATTCTATTTGTAAAGAGTTATATTAATATTGTACGTATTATGACGAATCTGGAATACGACGAATACGGAACAAAACGTGAAATCGTATAAAAATTACCATCAATAATCGTTTTTAATGAATACTTCGATGATACATCAATATATTTAGAAAAACTGAATGTTTTTCTCTTTTACAGTGGGCGCAGTATTGGATGCAAGTTTGTAATGTATGTCCTGCCGTATACCCTTGGCTGGGAAATCCCCTCGGTCAAGCCAATGTTGCCAAATAAACAAAGCAGCGTTTTGAAAGCCCAGTTTGTTGAGTAAAATTTGTGCTGGCAATATCGCAAAATAAATTTAACTAGAGAAGAAAGGTGAAACTATAGTAGTGTCATTAGATCGATCTCAATTGTACTTGAATTTTGTTATGATAAAATTATATTGTCAAAATAAATTAAATTAAACAACAAAATTTGTTTCTAATACATTTATTTTAGTTAAGTCATTTACATCAAGAATAGCTGTTTCATATCCAAAAACATTTATGCTAAAGTCTTTGCATTGACTCTTTCCTAATCCTAAAGTATGATTAAGTACTTAATTATCTGATTAATTTTGGTTTCTCTTTATAGTTATTGTATCTTTGTTACATGTACTTATTTGCGTAAGAATGACGCTGAAATAATAATGACCAGCAGACGCTGGTTTATTTTCTATTAAAATTGCAATTCCTTTTTATGTGGATTGTGTTATTTTCAACATTGCACAATTATGGCTCATGGTTGGCTATGGCTATTATAGTTCATAAGATTAGAAATTGGATTGAGAATTTCACTCTTTTTTACTATGTCCTTTCGTATGAAATAACAATGGAAAGTATACACGTTAATTTCGGACAGATCATTTGTAAATTGACACAAACAACCTTAATAAGTTCTAAAAGTTACATTATGAAATATTTACAATATAGTACTTCCTAAAACTACAATAATAATTTCCTTGTGAAACTAAGACTAAGACCATAATCACCTAATTCTAGAAGGAATAAAGCCATCACGATCTAATTCAATAAATTATTAATATTACTTAAAAATAATATGTACATTGAGAATTTATAATATAATAACCTATAATAGAATACAGACATACAAAAATGTATAACTTTAGAAATGGAAAATTTTATTGCAGCGAACTACAAATTACTCAATCAAATGAACAACATTGTCACAAGTAAACAAAAATTGACGGTTGAATCTGAAAGTACTGCTCTAAATGACATTTAAATTATATTTTAGAAACTGATACTATTGAAGATATACAATAAAATAATTAACTTTCATGAGGTAGAAACACAAATCTACTTTCTTACCAAATCTATTAAGTACAAATATGTATTTCTAACATATTTACATTAATTTATTTTAGCAAAGGAGAGAAACAGGCAAGTAATATAACTAAAACTAATGTTGCACTATTCTTTTAAAAGCTCTACCGTAGAACATTAATTAACATAAACAAAGGAACTATTTACATTTTGTACAATGATAATCATAAAAACAAATAAGTTACTAATACTGTAAATAATTTTAAAGCTGACATTAAAAGAATAAAATCTAATTCATTATATTTAAATCAGTCCGTCTACGGTTGTATAGAAAGAAAACATACTTATACCTAAACAAAATATGAACATAAAAATGTAGCTAAGAATACAGCGATGGCAAGAACTTCTAATATAGACACATACGATTGATTTTTTACTTAATATTTTTAACGAGACGGTCTATTACAAGAATAGCTACTAGAACAAGAATTACTAAAGTTTCGTAAAAATTCTAAACTAAATTGCATAAGATCATAAGAAGAAGAGCACTTTAAAGTTTAGCCTCTCTTTAGCAGTAATAGCTCAGTCGTTAAAGTAAAAGCTAAAATGTACACAGATTTTGTCGCTCGAACACAGAATTTCTTTATAAGATCGGGAATATGAGATACGGAAGATGAGATACGGAAATCTGATGGAGGCCTAAAGTCACCAATACAGCTTAGAAATAGGCAAGCCAATTACTTGAAAAATAGATAACCATTAGGGTAAGGGTTCTCAAGTAGTGATTTCTAGGATAGGAATTCTGTAATATGTAACCCTCAGTAAATGAACCAAAGACCTGCAAAGATCACAAGTAGTCATTAGATGCAAGTGCCTCGGAACCGCTCTTTTTGGCATGACAAGAGAGGGCTTATGCTCAACAGCAAACGTTTTAAGGACCTACCTTAATCAAGCAGATTGTGGAGATATTCCAGATTTAGTACAAAAAGAAAATCAAAGAAATAATTTACCTGTAGGTGAATTCTCAATAGCAATAATCATGAATTTAAATTCAATCGAAAGCCCCAAGTAATACCCCGTTCAATATCTATTAACGTGATTGAAGCATTAGTTTTAATTACAAACGTGATGATCCCGCTTGTACCGGCATATCTCGCAATGTACTCGACAGCACCAAACGAAGCGGCACCGGCATTTCTCCTCGTGGTCTCTGATTCGAGTCTGGTAGCCGCGACCGCAGCAAAGAAGTCGGCAGCCGTCCAGACCCGCAGATGTTCTGTTGCAGGTTCTTCCTCGAGTCCCGAGAATGCCAAGTCTGTGAGAGTTAAACTGTCATGAAGTACTTTTCTTTATCCACTTAGCTAAGTATATCTTTGTAGGTGGCTGTGCCCTGTGTCTGTCTGTGTCAGAAGTTGGTCTTATCTTCACTTACCATCACTTGCGATGGAGACGAAATGTAGACATTGTAGTTAGATAGTACATAAAACATGACGCAATTGTTTAATTTGATTTGATGTTTTCGATGGATGTGTTGAAAGCATAATTTGATCAACGTCATGTACTTTTTTAATCATATCCCTGTGATTGAAACTAGTTACAATCGGTTCTGAATTTAATCATTTTGCAAAGGTTTAAAAGAATAAACTTAATCTTTCAGTGACCTCTCTAACGATTAAATTATTTATAAAGTGAACAACTCTAGCTGCCTCTGGTATAACTCTATAACGCTTTTGTTTTGCTACGTAATTTTAGTGGAAACTGCCTTAGATTCGTGTTTATAAATTAAATTATTAGTACTGAGAATTGATTAGATTGCCAAAAACAATCACTTGATTAACATAAAAGTAAATTGGAAGCAGATTAAATCTGATTGAACAACTTTTATCAATTATATTGAAGCGATCGGTTCGTTTGAAATACCGAATTATCTGACAATAACAACGATTACATAGCCGATCATTTGATAATGTAGAATTCGGTCATAAAAAGCGGTGATTTGCTGGATTCTAGGCGAGGGCATGATAGAGACTGGTAAATGCACGTTGCTGTTTAAAGATCGGAGGTAACCAACGGAGCCCTATTACTAAGACTTGGCTGTCCGTCTGCCACCAGGCTGGATCTCATGAACCGTGATAGTTACACAGTTGAAATTTTCACAGATGATGTATTCTTGTTACTACAATAACAAGAAATACTAAAAAACAGAATAAAGTAAATATTTAAGGGGGCTCCTATAAAATAAACGTGATTTTTTTGGGACGTGCGTTTTAACGTATTGGTAGCACCATCTTGTGACGAGTAGCAAAACTAAATCGACAACGAAAATCTAGGCGCATTCGTTAAAGGATTGTTGAATGAATTGAATATTATTTATGGTTTTAAATATCCATATCCTGGACGGAACCCTCGGTGCGCGAGTCCAATTCGCACTTGGCCTTCATCTTACTTGATCGTATGAGACAATAATTCAATTGTATAGTAAGGGTGCACATCCAGAAGCTTCAAGCTAATGAGGAGCTGGCTCTGCTACCTTTCATACCGGAATGGCGGCAGACTTAGGTAACATGGTGGTAGCTAGCCAGACGTACATCGAAAATGCCCTACCACCAACCATCGGTTGGTACCGTACCGACCATGATTGTTAGTCCAACATTAAAAAAATGATTTACGAATACGATAATCCAGTTGAGTGTCGAAAAACATTTTAAGACCCACATTGTTGTTACACCACTCGTTCTATCGTATCGAGGTTAATTATAAATCTATCTAAACTAAATTTGTGAACGGATACTCACTCTTCATTGGGTTCACAGTAATCAGGAGAGTCTTCCAGATACACCAAGTCGGTTTTGTTTGGCTTCTTCATGTCGGGGTGCAACGGACGCAGTTTCCTTATGTTCTTGCCTCGTTTCCTTTCAACCACCTGGAATGAATTCAATTTCTTGGTTAGTACCGAGAAATTGAAAGAAAGAAGGAGATTCAGAAAATGTTAGAAAGTAAAGAGAGAAAGTCTAAGTAGTAGTAGGTAGTTAAGAAAATGAGTTCAGTTTAGACAGAAAATAGTATTTCAACGATAGTAATTGGATACATATTACTACAACGATGTTTCAATAATGCATAATATATTATTGTATTGTATATAAAATATTTTGTATTATCTATATAGTATTTGTATATCTTAAATAACTAGCGGAAGAGCGAGGCCTCCTAATACAAGTTTTTTTAAAACTTAAAAGGAGTGTCCCAAAAACTGTATTGTTAAGCTATAATCATATAAAAGAAAATAAATATAATTTTTTTTCTTTTTTTCATATATTTTTTATATATAAAACAAAGTCGTGTTAGTTACACTATTTATATCTCAAGAACGTCTGAACAGATTTTTATGATTTTTGTGTTTTTGGATGTCTTCGTCGGGTACAGGATGATAAGTATTAAAATGTGGGATAATTTCACACAAAAATATCCATCCAAATATATTCATATCGTTTCCCTGTAAAAAATCCTAAATAGATCTTCATATCTTTACATACTAGCATCCTATTGACCAACCCTGTCGAGCTCACATTAGGACAATCCTGTCCATCACTCCGATTTCTTTTCCTACTCATTCACGGCTCATGCAGCCAGATTGTGGAACTCGTTGCCTCACACTGTACGCGACAGTAAGACTGTTTCTATTTTCAAGAAAAACGTCAAGAACAACAACATTTTCTATCACTTATAAGTACCTAGTTCATAAATTAATATATAATTATTGTATCATCACCAACAAATGATTTTTCGACTTTCTCCCCTAAGGGTAGAAAAGTTCTTATGGGCAGAGGGCACACTACTTGAGCTGTATGTTACTGGAAACTTGAAATTTGATACATCAAACTATTTGACGATTTAGGGAACTACTCCGGAATTGCTTCGCAGTCAAAGCCGCTAGGAACTAGGCTACTAGTATCTCTGACGTGTAAACACATCAAAACAGTTACCTTAACATGGGAAGCGCCTTCGTATCTGGTGGTAAGAGCGTCCCCGACAAGTCTGAGTTGCGGGAGACGACGCCAGCAAACCCTGACTGAGCAGGATCCCGACATGCCGTGGCACTTGCACACACGTTGCATCCGTCCACGAACTGCCTAGAAGATGAAAACACGTGCATAAGATCCTCGTAAATATCAAGAATATTCAATGCTAAAATAGAACAAATACTAAAAAGTCTTACATGCACTATACATCCCAAAACTGATTTCTATTTCTTACTTCTAACAATGACTTGGACTTGTGGCTTTGCAACAGATTTACAATACAGAGGTCGTATTTACAATGCAGGGGTTAGATTTACAATGCAGAGGTTGGATTTACAATGCAGAGGTCGGATTTATAATTCAGTGTCTGGATTTACAATACGCGGCCTTTACCAGTGGTAAAGAGGGCATCTCTGAGATTTGGTTTGTGTAATTGTCTGTATTTTTGGATGATACCGTACTCGCCCATAAGCCTCATAAGGAGGCATCTTTCAATATCTGAACACTCCAGTTCTATTTATTATATGACTGACAAAATCATATGACTTGGTGGTAGTTAGCCACGTATAGCAAAAGTCCAGGGGGAAAGGAATTTACAAAACAGAGTACTGAATCATATCTAAGATGTCTTCTTTCCAAATGTGTACATTTGAATGTATATATTATTGATAACCAGACAACAATGATAGCGTAATACATCAAATTCTGCTAAAATTATATGACCTACTTACTCTTCGTCCAGCCTCATTATTGTGGAGATTCATAAGACCCTCGTCGCTAATCTTGTCTTCTTTGGAGTCCACAAAATCTCGGCTGAACATCTCTCCATACCGTATATCCTGTAATACAAGAAAACACGCTTTTTGTTATATTTAACAATTGCTGTACATCAAACTGTCAATTAAAAAGGTACCACTTAATTCTTATACAGTTTAAAAGTATGCTGGGCAAAGGTCATACGTTATTTTTTAATTAGTTATCCTTACATCCTTTCTCCTTCTCTCTTTCATCCGTAGTGCGGTTTTGCCGTGTGGTCTCACCCTTAGATTAATATCATTTCTTAAACAGCACCCCCAATTCAGCAACCGTGGTCATTAATCTGGCGGCACATTAAAGTAAGGACAAAACATCCTTACATCGTCACGCCTCAAGGATACACTCACCCTCATTGCCTAGGAAACTACGAGTATAGATATCGTCAGCCAACGTTGAAGTTATAATGCTGTTTGTTCAGTGAATTGCACTCATGGTTTGTCGTAGTATGTAATGAAACAATCAAATCCAACAGAAGATATATGCAACTTAAGATTTTTACAGCTCTACGTGTGTCCTACAACCATAAGCTGATTTGTCAAAAGATTAGGTGACAGAAGGTTTTGAAAAGAGGGAAAAAGCTATCTCTCCTCTCCTCTCTAGAGGAAAATCCTCTCCCCACAAGAATCAGATAATTACCGTTACTGAGCATGTAACAAACGTGATCTGTTCGATTCGTGATGATATCACGACATTTGTTCTAAGTGTCTGGCCTATGCTATAAACCCCTCACCTCTGAACAGCCGCCCCACTGCCAATGTCTGGGTGTACGTTTCCGCACCCGCGCGTCGCACGAGCACTCGTTCAGCTCCCCGCGGCTGCACGCGCGCGCGACCGCGTGCGCCAGCGCAGCCGACGACAACGCATGCACGAACGCAGATTCCCGCGACTCTGCAAGTTTAGACAGAGACACTGATGTTATGTTTATTCCAGTCACACATAGGTCAAATTCCTCAATAATGTTGGATCACGATCTCACCTCATGGTGACTATAAAGTCAAAACTTTTACGCTTTGTCACGCTATAAGGTTATTGTTAATCAGCCCTTGATTTGAAGAGGTTTCATTTGAAATTGTGGAAGTCAGAACGTACGCCACTGGCAGTGAATCCCTTTTTCCACGTACGCTATACGCATAATGATGGTTAAACCCCACGCTAAGCACAAGAATGCGAACAGTAGGGCTACTCCGGGTTCGTCCGTCACTGATATTTGATTAGTTATAGCAGAATAAAAATGAAAATCTTTTACTATATAACTACTATCAGACCGATTTTAGATTCGCATGAATTAATCCACCCTGACAAGAAACAATTTAACATACTATTAACGTAACTAGAAGCTTACGCATTTGTTGTATGAGGTAAGAAAATAAAAAATTCATTGTGAAAACATTTTTGAGGATCCGACTCCTGGAACAATAATGTGTGTATCCAACCAAGTCAATGCAGTGGCATAAGGTAGTGCTGTACAAACAAACTCGGCTAAATTCAAAACATTCACCAAATGTAAGCTACGCAATGACTGGTCCGGTGCACAATGCTGGAATAATAAAACACCTGGCATGTACAATACATATCAGTTGCTAGAAGCATCTAGAAGTAAGTTTAGACAAGATAATTTGCTTTCAATCACAATACCATCCACATTACACACATCATAATAATCTATCCAAAACGACCGTCTCTCACCTTCAGGTGCAACAGTAACAAAAGCTGATGTGGACTGCAAACAGTCTTACGGGGGAGGTCAATTCCCCCTGACGTTTGTCCTGTTAATTTTAATTTATGTTTATCTATTTCAGAAATTTTCCACTATATAAAAACAACTTCCAACTCAGATCGAATGAATGTAATTATACATTTAATGAGCCTATATCAAACCGGCAACGCTACAAACTAGAAAGTGCAACGCTCTTAAAATAATTCTTTATCTCAGATAAGCGGTGAGATGGTCTACTTTGCCAACCGATTTACCACTAAAAATACAAATTACAAACAAAACTTTTACTGAAAAATCTATACGTAGTTCATTGACCAAATGGATCCAAATCGTCCAACAATGGTGACTCTCAATCTAGTATAAGGTAGCTCTTCATTTGGTACAAACTGCATACACCTAAGAGAGGGGTGGAAGATCAATGGAAACTGGTTGTGTTATAGGTAAACATACTGAGCCGGTCAGTCAACAAGTCCACACATGATCCCGGCAATCGACATTTGAAAATAAACAAAGATCCATGAAGATGAATTCCTTGAAACCGTTCTTGTAGTGGACGTGGTATAAATGTTCCTTCGAATAGTAAGTAACCTCGGATTTGTATTTAGAATAGAAACCGTTGAATAAAATAGAATTGTATATTTGGATGGTGCAGACTTTGATCCAACAGGTGAAAATGTAATTGCGACTGACAATTTAAAAAAACGGAATAAACCAGAATCAATCACAATTTAAAAATGTGGATACAGCTCGATAATACTTTAAAAATTGATACTGAAAACTTCTGCTGTATACTCGTATACGTTAAAATCTCTTGCTTTAAAAAGAACCCTCAAATATATTTGTTTATTTAGTTTATAAAATTCACGTCATTCTTTCGCGATATTATCCTTGTTTTCTTCTTTGTTGGACGATGGAATATACTGCAATGCTGAACATTAACACTAATCATTTATCGCCATGACGACACTGAGCTTTCCATGATATGATATACATTGTCATTACGCTTGGCTGACAAACTGGTGATATGATCTTATGATCTCAAATAGGTGTCAGTTGTACATACGTAAATTACAATGTACAATCAGATATTGTGATCATCATCAGCCGAAAAACATTCGTTGACAAAGACCAGAATCTCCTAGAAGGTTAAAATTGATAAGGAGATTACACAAGAAGGGCCTTATTACATTAAGGCTTCTATGATGTCGTTACTTCCTGTGAAGTGAAGGCGAATAATGTGATTTCCACAATTTAAACATAAACAGAGATGATTATAGATTTTCTATAATGTGCAGATCCAATAGTCATCTGCTTGTATCTTATCCCTTCCAAGTTCCTCTCAAGTAAAGTAAACACTCCCGACGAGTGATTCGATCGTAAGCGCCAAGCCCTACGGTTACACTTCAAAGGGCATGTGGCATCCAGTGCCCCTTTGAAGTGAGATGCTACTGTCCTACAGGTTGTGAATGGAAGATGTTATGGCTTCAAATTGAACCTTGTTCATCATGTTGTTTGGTGTTTGGAAATGTGTTGTTTAATCGATATTTCTACTATAGTTCTGATTGTTTAATATGGGCAGCAAATCTAAATTTACACTTATGCAAATGAAGGAAGAAAGACTCGAGATGAAGTACAAATGCAAACTGTAAAAATGCGGGAAAACCTCAGTAACAAACAGATACCTCTCTGCCTCCTGTGGCATTAAGACCATCACACCAATGGTTCATCTACTTCTACTACTTAGTCATACCAATGACAGAAAATAATCTATACCCACCACGGGAAATTCCTTCCAAGTTACCAAATTTAAAACAATACGTCACACACGCTACATCCAAAATATAGCTAACAAAGATCATAGGGAAAAGCCTAGACAACTAAAGAAACGTTTTGCCTTAGTTGGCTCCATACAAATAGCATATGGTCAAAACAAAGTCAATTAAAATTCTCTGAATACTATCTAAACAAAAATACATATTTGAAATTTTGTCCTTTCTTGATACGCATAAAAATCTTAGAGGCCTTGTAACTTTGGAACGTAATCACTTTTTCAGATCGTTCATGACTTTTAATTGCAAAAAATGCACTAGTCACTTCTGGGGAAATTTCCCCTAAATCCCAAAACAGAGAGTCTAAAAACGCAGTCAGTAAGAGTGTCATTTCATTGCAATCGACTAGCAGTCGGCACAATTGATTTGTTCAGTGAATAGTATGGCTACACTTTTGCATCGTCCTTGATGTCCAAAAGTAGTTCGTTTGCATAGATGTAAATGCACATGACATGATTACTTACTGAATTTTAGGACTCCTCCAAATATGTCCGTAGAATTCTCCACCGTACTGCAGTTCCATCGACTGTGCCTGAACTGATGCTGGCATTCTTCTACTGCCTGCGTAGCGCCTGTTTGAAGCACCTGAAATTTTTAGGAGGAATCTTATTGAGAACTTATAACTCCGAACCCAAAGAAGGCAATTTTAGAATAAAAATTTCAATTCTATAAACTAACAAGATTTTAGTTGCAATTGACTAAGCTTCTGATCTAATTAAAACCAGATTTTAAAACAGGTCTCTACTTATCCAGTGTATGACTACCTAAAATTCTACATCTACCAAGTATATAAACATAACGAAGTCAATTTGGACCGGCTTTAACGTCTTATCGATTACAAATTTTGTATTTAAGTGTGTTATGTTTTAGGTGACAGTTCTTCGAGCCAACATGACCATAGAGTGTGGATAAGGTATCTATTCAACAGCTACAAGTAAACCCTTCCAATTTGGGATAATTTGGGTAAGGCTCGATGATAAGCCCAGAATGTCGATGTCAGAATTATTCTAGCCTACCCCATAAAACCGTTCGGTATCAGCTTCTGTCTGATAAAATACCACCCCATTTCATCCCGCAGACGATTAAAGGCGACTAAGGATAAATATATTGGGATATGGGATATAAGGATGAATATTGATAGGCAGCATCATCTACCAATGCAACAACAACATCTTAGTGCGATCGATCACCAATCCGCCTGCTAAGCGTGGTAGCTAAGCTATCGTAAATCGCCTCAAAGAAAGACTCGGCGGCCTTCGAGGAAGGCGCATGTACAACTGTATTTTTGCAGCCGATGAAGATTATGACTAGTAAACCCCTAGATTTTGGCCTTGGTCTGTTTTGATCAGTCTGATGATGATTTTGATGATGATTTTGATGATGATTTTGATGATGAGATTATACTGATGTCGAGGGCTTGATGATGGAGCCAGTAGGTAGATAGATTCTTCGATGCTACTAGTAAAGCTCTCGAGTTGAGTGTCCATTAAGAAACAAAATCTAAAAATGAATTTCAGTAACTAACTTGTTTGTATTTCAAAGTTAACAACCTCCTTTTAAGTATCAGTCTTAAAGTAATATGAAATGAACACACATTCCAAAATAATTCAGAAGAAAGAGTTTCTTACATTTGGTTTTGTCAAATTAGGGTAAAAATATAAGAGATTTCGCTCAACGAAACCCATCACATAATTAACAGGAAATATTGAGATTAGCATTCTAGTCGTATCGTTCATATTCATTCTAAGTTAGCTTTTAATTCAGCCCCACTCGTTAATTAAGTTTGAATTGCTCTTCGAGAAATCTGATCTGGGTGACCGTTAAATTCAATCAGGCGTTTTATCAGAATTGCTATCTTAATTAAATTGTTCACCTTCCGCAAAATTGTATCATGCTATATCAACACTCGGGCTTATCCACGGGTTTCTTTTATATGTATTTTAATATTTTTACCATTCATCTCCATTTTGATTTTCTTACGTCGACCAACCCATCATCAAAACAATACAAATATGTTAAAATTAAGGGAACGAATAGATATCGCTGACATTCTTAAACAAAACTATGCGCACGCCGTAGACGCAACTGGAAATATAAATTGCTGCTCGTCTTATTTGCTGAATACTCACTCAGAAACGTGCTCTATCCACTATTCCATTACTGCTGCTGCACATAAACTATCATCTCAATATAAATAGTCTTCAAACCTTTTTCCAGGTATAATAAATAGTAGGCTAGTGGGATTTGCTGAACTGACTTGTCATGTACAATTGGGGCGATGCCAAATTAGTCCTTTTCAACGCGTCAGGCATCTGTTTTGTGAACGTAATGCGCCTGTCGAATAACAACCAGTCACAAATTCTTGCCATTAGAAATTTCCTCTGATCTCAACGTCTGAAGCTATGTCGAGTCCACAGCTAAAACTGCGGTCAACTAGGCATCATAACAGGCGGTATTTCAAAGCAATCGCTAGCAAACAACTGACATGCATGGGATACCACTGTCATTTTTGGAATGGTTCAGCTCCCTATCAACTGGTTGTCTTGTACACCGAGCAATGAGATTATGATGAGTTTGATTCTCTACCAACCTATGGATACTCGGTTTGATTGGTGGTAGGGCAATACGTTACCTAAGTCTGCCGCCATTAGTACTGTTGTGTTCCGATATGAAAGGTAGTCTCGTTGGCTTGAGGGTTATCGGTGAGCATACTTTCCTTCCAACAGCCTCATCGTCAATTATCGTCAAGTAAGATCAAGTTCACGTGAGAAAAAAATGTTGTATATGCTTTTCTTTAATAAATAAAAGCTCTGTATCGTGATCTTCATGCTAGATCGTAAAGTTGTAGACTCTGCAAGACTTGAATAATGTTTTCTTCTTTCGATCACAAGCTTTACACGTTTTGGAGGTCACAGTCAAATAGCTCTGATTTCATTTGCCATTGTCATTTAATTTATTATATCAAGACAACATACATACTGCTTATACACACTTACTGCTAATTAAAATATCAATTTTATAGGAATGTCAATTGCACACTTTAATTATATGTACACAATTAACCGTCGAATAAAGGAGATAAAAAAGAAAAAAAAATGCTCTAAAACAGTGAATTCAAAAAAAGAGAGGAAACAAAGGAAGGAGAGTATATTTAGTCGTAAAGGTGCGTAATTTGAATAGTAACAATCAAGTAGGTGGAGCAAAAACTGAACAGAGACAGCACGAGCCGCAAGCCTTGAGGAATGAATCGCCACGCCAACCGACGAAGTGGACGTACTTTCATAATCCACAATGTTCGTCTAATATAAGCAATTTTAGCTTCATCTGAAAAAAAAATTTCTTGATTTGAAGTCCCTTCGTTTAATAAAGAAATCTCCTGTAAAGTAACAGCAACGGCATTTTACATATCATCATGTCTTACTTGAAATAACATAAACATCAATGTAAAAAAAATTTCTAGGTCTCATGATAACTTATAAAAAATTATTATTTGAAGATTTCAAATTCGCTTAAATTAGTGGTACACACAAAAAATACAAATTAGATATAAACAATAATTTAAACAAATACATCAACGTATATCATCTTCGTCCGCCCGTCCTTCTCTCGGATCGGTGTCGTCACATGTCTTCTTCTTCCACTAGTCTCTATCAACCTATCAATCTCAGCACTGACACCTTTCACACACACATCATTCTTCCCACAATCCATCCATATCATCTTAGATCTTCCTGCACCCATTTATCCATTAACATTCACCCTCAGCGCTATCGTAGTTATGTTTTTTATCTCACCTTATAATATGCGCCGTTACGCTAACCTATTCTAACCTTTTCGGTCACTGGTGCAATTTTTAAACTTCCCTTTATATGCTATTACTGATCTTGTCTATTCTAGTTACACCACACATCCATCTTAACATTCGCAAATCGCAATTCTGTTATATGCCCTCTTTCATACGTATCTTTAGTTGCCCGATACTTAGATAAACCTGGTCTTACGACCGACATCAATATTGTCTTCAATTTCAAGGGCATCCGCGGGTCAAGATCGGGCCCCAATACCTGTCGCTCTTCTATTCACTTTGCATTTATCATATTCCTCATAAACTTCTTCAGGAAATGCCTTCTCGAATATCCTAGACGGTCTTACCTGTTTCTCTCATCAACAGATCGCTGAGAAAAAGTTTCGCGTAATCCACTTGAGAAGCGATCTTCTCAGCCAGTATCGCTGCAGTACATATCTGAACGGCTCTATGAGACACGAATATTAGTTCACTGACGTAAGTTATCCACACACTCTGGAATTGATTAGGTAATAAATCTAAGAGATCATTGCGATAAGGCTCACTGCTGAACATTGGCCACAATGGCAGGTTGCGAGTTGCTTGCAGTAGTTGCCCACTAACTATAAAATGAGTCTTCGGTACTTTTAGACGGTTATTAGGGAGTTTGGCGCAGTTCACGTAATCGTTTTCTGATGTACTATCAAATAGTAAAATAAAACTATAAATTCATCTCAAGTAATCAAGCTTTATGGACAGTGTCCAAAGTGTTTAAAGGGATAATGTGTCCATAAGGATCGTGTAAGCTAAATACATAAATGAGTATGAGAATAATTTGTATAATTGTTAAGAAATTAATTACACGTTTGAAGGTTGATTTTGCCTTTTTCTAAACACTCGTTAATACAGAAAAATTGGTTATGTTGACAATTATATATTAGGACATACTTACTTTAACTCTGATAAAATATAGTATGTTCCAAGTTGTAGCTACGATTGTTGGAGCAAGGATGCAAACATCCAAACCTGTCTGAGAATTTGTGTGATTAATTATTTTAATTATAAATTTATTTTTATCTTTCAAATCAAATCAAATATTTATTTATTTCCACAAAAATAATAATATAAATTTTTTTGACGTAAATGTAGTTATATAAAATAAATACAAATATACCTATTCGTTAGAAAATTGTTTGGCTTTTACGTTTTTAACATAAATTTAGCCACTGCTGCCGAACTAGGTGGAACCTGTGCTTCAGCTAGCAGAGCCGATCCTCCTGGACTCTTATCGTATTAGCCTATTTTAGTTTAAGACAACAGAAAAAAAGGACAACAGAAAAATAAATATATATATATATATATATATAAAGTACATACAGGCATGGTGTTGTTCATTTATAAACTATAAATAAGTTGTTATTGTAGATGATGATGTTGGTGGTGATCCTCTCTGTGTGTCGGGTGTATGTGTGTGTATGGTGTGAGAGGGTGTGTGTGTGGATTAATGATTACTATTATTACCACTAGTATATAGGTCACTTCATTGTCTCCTGTATGGATATTCTGTATGATGGGTTTGCACTTGGCCATCTCACCTTTAGGCGATAAGGCCGCACCACAAGCCTGCATTAGCATTCCGACAAATGGAGTTTCTAGTCGGGGATTTCCCGTAATTGGGAATTGCAAGCGGGTTTGAGTTGCTTTTTCTCTATTTGGCGTGACTTTAAAGCCAAAACTAATACTATTTACTACGTGGCTATGTATATGTCGAGGCCCTATCTTAGAGTTGCCCACATCATGAAGTGACCAATCATTCCGTCTTGTTTTTTCATTCGTCGGAATACGTGTACGAAAGCAAGATAGACTTATAGACGCATGAGTGTAGTTCAAATTCTGTGTGTCTTTGAAATAACAGAATGATTATTATATATGAGTAGAGCACGTCAATAAATTCAGACTCTATCTTGCTTTCGGGTAGCATATCAACAAACATTACCTTTATAAAACTTATAGCTCACTTTTCATCTACCTAATCCACATATAGTCTTATGCATAAACACTATCTTTTCAACTTACCATATTATCAATAAAGGGTTGTATTTCATCATAGCATTTAGCAATATGCTTGTAGCGTCTTTCAAATGATTCCAAGCTGGCCAGGTTATTCTTCAAACAATGTTTTTCGTTTCTTATATTATAATAAAAGTATAACAACGTTATTATTTTAGCCGTGCTGGCTACATCGACAGTGTACAAGGGAACTAGACTTTTTGAGTACATCGTAACACTCATCAAATTGCACATATGCGATTTGAGGTGAAAACAGTGCAACAGTTCGAATATCGCCTTAACAATGACAGATGTCATATTTAATACACAAATGACAGTCATTATCACTTTCTCTTTTGTAGTTATATCGTAAATCTTATTTAAATCGACAATTAAATTGTACATTTTGTATCTAACTTGAAACAAAACGAAGCAGTACAAGAGATATTGAATAAATTCTATCCAAAACCATATCTCGCCGTATTCATATTGTACTAGCACTATCAAGATTTTTGTGAAGGATATTGCAACTGCTTTACAAAATCGATTCGCGCTGAGACGAAACTTTTTTCTCATCATCTGTGTGAATCCGAAATCGACGCCGAAAATGAATTGAGTTGACAATAATATAATCCATAACACTTTGGGTATTTTTGTTTTTGGGTTTTTGACGTAATTGTTACTTTGAAGCCACATTTTGGTTGTGTGTACTTGTGCCCGTTTACCATACGACTTACAAAAGGGTTCGAAATGTTTATAGCAACTGCTAGCTGATGTTTGCGAACTGTCATACAATACATATATCAAACACTTTTCTTTAGATTACCAATTCAATTAAGACCAAGTTTTTCATTTCACTCCAATTATGCCGATGTACCTTCGTTCACATAATTTATAAAATGGATCGAGTACCTGTATACGTGTACAATACATCTTCATCTATCTAGACAGATCGATAAGAAACTTACATAGCTATGACTTTCATAAATTAAAATAACTTACGTCATATCACACTTAATGTGTAAATTCTAAATTACGAGAACGCCTGTAGCTCTATGTGCTTGGTGCCTGTTCACGGCTAAACGACATTGATGAAATTCGACGCGCACGTAGCCTATGGGGTGGAGAGGGACAAAGGCTTAAGAGTCTATGCTGTTGTCAAAGCGCCCATACAAACGTAGTCCAGTCATATTTTGAGTATTAAGCTATGAAAATCTATGAAATTTTCAAGACACAATCTAGAAACAAATATCTGTGTCGGTGGTGAGTCAGATTTTCGTTTAAATATATACTTCCAGAGTTACAGGGCGTCAAAGTATTGTATTTTTCGGTAATAAAAAGCCCCAACTTTGAACCTGATTTACAAGAGTATGAATCAATTTAGAACAATTTGGAAAAACCACCGACATCTGAAATTTCATTAGTATACTGTATTTAAAAAATGGTTACATAATATACTGTATCCTTCAAATAATCCCTGGACTACGAAACATCCAAATAACGGGTGGATAACATCGCATAATGTATGCTGTCTCACCGTACGCGCTCGGGTAGGATAGGGCTCGGAGAGGGACAGCTACAAAACAATTTAACCTTGAAACCGACCACGTGGTCTTACCAACATAGCCCCTTAATCAATACCTACATATTTCCGTTGGATGATTTTAGAAGTAAACGCAGATGAATTTACGGGCAAAAAGCTTGAGCATGAGATTTTATTATGAACTATATTTCATAGTTTAGTTCCATAGTTTATTTCGTGTACAATATAAAATGTATGTGATATTCCTGTATCTAACATTATTTGTGACAAAAATAATATATCAAAACACACACAAAAAGATTGTCATATTTAAAAACAAACAATTGGAGCCTTAATGGCGTTTTACTCGTCGTTTATGGAATAAAACAATTAATTATTGTCACTAACACTGTTTTTTGGCGACAGACTTAGCATGGTGGTAGGTGGTAGACTGACATAGAAAAATGCCCTACCACCTATCCATACATAATATCAGAAATACCCTGACCCGTTACCTCCGAATTGTCCAACTGAGCCACTGGGCCCCAAAGGTAGCTAATTCTGATTGTTATTAGATGCTATAAAATACACAACAAGTTGAAATCATTGAGCTCATTTGCATTTACGAACTTAAATTGTTATTGAATCTTAAATACGGTTTATGGCTGTTTTATGGCGAGAACCGTTTGTTTTGACCATCAAAGTGTACTTTTGTGGCTCTATTACCTTTGATTTCTATTCTATTAAGTTGTATTTGAAACTCCACTGTTTTATTAGTTAATTGATTTGTTGACTTGGAATTGGGTGAATGAATATTAGAAAAAGTTTATATTCAGTTAAAAGAATTTTTGGATAGCAGTCGAGAAGACGATAGATCGTATTTTAAGCATAGAAAAATAATTTGATTTTGTATAAAGTTAGTGGTAGTGTTCAAATAATTGATATTCATAGTTCTGTATACTGTCACATTAATTAAAACCATGCTGTTAAAATGTGTAACAATTTAAATTATTTTGATGCGTCCGCCTGCCTTCGTAACACTTTAAAGTATCTTGCTGGACCCTAATATAATTTTTGTCGCTGGAAACACTTATAATTACCATCCCTATGTCCATCACCATGTAAGTCCACTATTGGACATGAGCGTCCAAATACTCAACTTTTTACAAGAGGGTTGCCCATAATCACCAGATTAGGCAAAAGTTAGTGTAGAGGTAAAAAGATGTAGGTAATACGAGTACGTCCATCTCATATTCTCTACTCTACTACTATATAAGTAGCGCGTTAAAAAAGAACTAAAAACCGAATTCAAATATTTTGTTTTTGTTAATTTTCTTTTAAAAAAAGCGCTAAATCACACATCACATCAACACGTATTCACTGCAGGGGCTCAGGCCTACTCTCCTATAGAGAGTGTAAATCATTTTCGATAAAATTTAAATGGAACCACCTTGAAGCATGATCTAACAAACAAAAAACAATCATCAAAATAGATTCATAATTAGCGGAGTTATCGCGTACCATACATACAAAAACAACAGTCGATTTGAGAACGTCTTCATTTTTTGAAATCGGTTGAAAACCAGTTCTAATGATGAATGAAATGCTGTAAACTAGTTCTTACCTGTATCATTTTATCGGAGAGCAAACATAGCTGTCTCTGTCGCTCCACCAAGTACTCTAGTCTATGGCAGTGCTCCTTGTGGAGGGCCGGCAATGTCTCCAGTGCTGTCGTTGTGTTGCCGGCTGGGCTCGGCGGCTGCACCGGCGTTGCCAAATTCCTGTAACAATAACAACATTCTCTTACATTCCCTTCTATAACGGCTGAAAAACTTTTTTTTAAAATATGTTTTGTTTTTTATTTTATTCAAAGTAACGAGTTCACTAGATCTAGTATTTACGAGTAGAAGTAACCTAGTTTAAAAGTAATTTGAATTTTTTTCAGCCGACTTCAAGAAAGGAGGAGGTGCTCAATTCGACTGTATGTTTTTTTGTATGTATGTTACGCGATAACTCCGACAATTGTGCACTGATTTTGATCATTCTTTTGTTTGTTTCATTTTGAGAAAATCAACAATAACCAAATGTACCAAATGTATCATTCTACCTCTAAGGATGAACATTTTTAAGGCAATTTAGAACGCGTTAATTATATATAATGTTTCTTTTGTCAAGCGAGTGGCAACTTATCTGTAAGAAGTTTATTAAGCCGCTCGAAGGCCTGCAAACCAGGTTTCATAGTAAGGAAGAGGTTAAAATTATTTACAAATTATATGGTATAAAATATTCCTCTTCTTTGTATGTAGCCAAGTAACAAGATCAATTATTTAATTAAATAAAAACAAATTCAATTTGAAATTTCAATGTAGCTCAAAATAAGTCATTTAAACTTTGCGTGTGAATAATCACGCATGGACGTCTGAAAGAATGTTTTTGTTAGAATATACGAGTATACTGTTTCATCCCAACAATGATTACCCATGAGATGATTTCTGAAATCTGCGGGAGAAAGTTAGTGATATTTATATTGATAACTAGCTTCTGCCCGCAGCTTCGCCCGCGTGGGCTTTAGAATGTAATCCGTGGGAACTATTCGTTCGATCGGAAGAAAATGTAACCTATCCCTATAACCTTCCTTGGCCTTTCAACTATACCTCTGCAAAAAATCTAGTCATTCAAAACTGTCTCAATATATGGGATATATACTTCAAAATATGGGAAAAAATTGTGGCACACAAATCAAAAACCATGAAAATCGGTCCAGCCGTTCTCGAGTTATAAGTGTTCGAATAAACCCGACTTTGTTTTATACATATGTTAATTTTTAATTCATCTACTATTTTCTCAACCATTGTAAAGCAGTGGAATTTAAAATACAGTTTTATTACAGTCAATGAAAATACACAAGTGAATGTCTCCCTCCTCCCTCCCTCTTTTAACTTCAATCTGTTACTTAGATACGTTCCGAAGGACTAAAAACAAACTGTTTAGGGCCCTCCCATACTTATAAGGAATGAATAACATGAATGTATCCCATTATTTACATACAAATAAGCACTTAGCAACTGCGCAGAACCTGAGTAAGCACATTGTATAGCCAGGATCGTTAGAGATAAATAAACAACGCTAATTTGCTTGTTTTGCTAACTCTACAACGCAGAACGATAAAATAACAAAGTTAAACTGGAATAAGACTCTTAAAGCAACAATAGAGTGGAGGTAATTAAAATCATGAACTGAAGAGACGTCCGCTCTTCATGGCACTCGAACGAGAAATGCCTCTCGAATGAAACAAAACGCGCTATTAACCTACCCTCTTTTGTTCCATTTTTTTGAAAACATTCTCTATTCAAATCGGCCAATGCGAGCAGGCTCTGCACAGTACGTTGATTGGCCGACGACCTCCCTTGAGTGCAAGTTGAAATAAAAAGTGCTTGGGTAAATGAGGCGTGCTGTCCTTTTCCGTCTCGTTGTGCTTGTGTATTTTTATTTCTGTCAGTTTTTCGTTTTAATTGCGAACAGGAAAGGGTTGCGGGTCGAGAGATGCACGTGGATGCAGGAGGCTGCACATTCAACGGGTAATAGGGGAAAGGATTGTTTATGTCATCCATGTTGGTGCTCCGCGGATGGGGGCGGATGATTACGTGCTTGAGGACGCGATTGCAACCGTTTTTAGGTCATTTTTAATGGGAACAAGATTCAGAATGTATTTCAAAAGACTATTCACGTGTTTGTAACTCGTATGCCACGTGAAATTGCAGGGACGTTTCAGATCTAGCAGGATCAAAAAGATACCAAAAACTTACAACAGACAATAGCCACCTCTGACCTCATCGATCGCCACGACGGATGGGCTTTCTATGGGGGTATTAGCAATAATCACGACGCTTAATAGTCGGATTGATAATCTCAGATACATGGAAGATCATCAGTCGCCTTTTACGACACCCACTACATAACATGGAATTGTGTTATAAAAAGCGACTAAGCAAAATCAGAACAGACAGCTAGTTGCTGATTATGAAATTAGTAATTACTAATTTACATAATCGAATCATCATTAATCCTAATAAATAAACTAGCTGACATACTAAATTAGTAGTACTAATATTTGAAGTAGATAGACAAGCGACATCTCGAATGATTTCCATTAGTAACTAATTTCATTAGCATATCTCATAATCGCCCATAGCCAGCAGCAACAACTACTTCTTGCATCAAATACATCCAACTGTGATTAGTAATCCGCCATCCCAACGCGGTGATTATGACAAATCCCCTCAGCGACCTACGAGGGATGCTCAAATCCAACATTTGACTTATGCAGCTAATAATGCAAAGGGTCTGCATTTGAATAGTCAGGTTCATAATGGTTCAGAGCAATTGGCATAGGACAAATGGTGATGCAATTTTACGTCTGGTCAACTACAAAGAAACGGCTACTCTGACTGCAATTGTGCAGTCCGCCTTTTGTAGGCCGGTCGTAAAAATTTATATTTCACACGATCTTGTCCATACAGCAAGGTTTGTGCGCTAGTAGAACTGCATTTCAAACTCTTTCCAATCAATCAACACTTGCAAATGAACTGGAACCAACATGTAACGCCACTATCGCGTGTTTTGGAGCCATAAGGTTGGCAACACTGACTAATAGTGTTACCAACTCACCGTCTACCGATTCATTTCCTTTTTGCCGCGTTGTAGAGCCACTTCCGGTCGTTTTTAATACGTCATCTTTAGCGTTTATGAAGCTTTTAATATCGAATGGTATAATTTGTGATTTCCGTCTTGTGCTAAGTATTTTTCTGTCTAGAAGAGTAAGTGTCATTATTTAGAATCATAAGTGACTTCACAAATGATACTCGTCGTTGAATCATAAGTCACGTACATTACGTCATCATTTCGTTAATGGCTTTCGTCATACGAGTAACATAATCCAGTGTGGATTATTTTATGACCAACATTATACATTTGAAAATGAGTTTGTATGTTTATCCTTTCTTTACATCGTAACGGAAAGTCCTAATTCATATATTTTTGTATAGAGATCGTTTTTAGCCGGACCAATCATACGGTTTACGACCAAAATTGGCCTTAGGGTGATTTTATCCATACGGTACTGTCACATTACACTTTAAAAGGTCGCAATGACATTCAGGACACACGGACTGCTAAAGCAATGTCCGTAAAAGGACATAGGCTTCTTCTGTGCCGATCGAATGGGAATGGGCATAAGCTAGTAATAGTATCTAATCTATGGTAATGCCATAATGGTTTTTCTTCGTGTTTTTTTTTTAAATGTTTGTTACCTCAGAACTTTTGACTGGGTAAACTGGTTTGACATTATAAATACAGTCTTAATTTTATTTTTTTAGAGATTATAGCATAAGAGAAAATTATGACTGTATTTATAATGGCAAACCAGGTGACATGTATATTTTATTATTTCTTCAACAAATGTATTATTTTATTGTATTAATTTCTTTTGACATTTCAAATATTGTACGCCTTCGGGTAAGAATTGGAGAAACTCTGTAATAGTTAGTTACACCTAAGATCACTGTACCACACAGTTCTGCAATAAATAATTCTGATTCTAAAGAGAGAAAAAAACTATTTGTATGATTCTTTTTTATTTGAAGGCTGGTGCTTTCCGTGTGGTCCCATTTCAATTTGGTCCAGTTCTGACAAAACGATGGGAAAACGATATAAATCTTAAATTTTGTAGACTTTTAGGGCAACTAAAGTCGGTTTCCAGTTCTTTTTGAATTTTGAATGTATTGCATCATTGCATTGCATTGTAATGTTGTAATTGTTAACTACTAATTGTAATAATTGTAACACTGTAATAATTGTAACACTCTCTGTAGGAGAGTAGGCCTGAGCCCCTCCAGTGGGGACATATATAGGCTGTTGATGATGATGATGATTGCATTGTATAATACGATTTGTCTTTAATGTTACTGAGAATCGAATATAAAGCAACTGTATACTACACCCTACGTCGTCTACAGTTCGATATAAAATTCATGCACGATAAAACGAGAATCACGTGTTTAATATGAAGTGATTGAAGTTGGGGGAACTTTGCACCTGGGACCTGAACTATGACGCATTTACATTTCCCACTAAAACGAATACACTCGTCAGTCAATGACTCAAAAATATTGGCCACGTACGAACTTAAGGTTTGAAAAGGAGCAGCTATTTGCCCAGAAGTTGAGCCAATGTATAGCTATGGAAAAATGAACTATATTTACTAGGAGCTATGTAGATGCCATTACAGCGAATAGCCTTACAAACTATTTCAATTGTACTTACAAGCAACTGAGCCGGACCACAAGTATAGGGAGCTATACATACACTATCCAGGTAATAACGCCGGCTTCCATAATAAGGAAGCTTATACACAATCGTCTGCCGGCAGGTACGGCGATTTCACGGGCCGCATCCTCATAATAGTCCCTCTGTCTGGAACTGTATTGGGTATTTAGTCACAGCTTAGAATGGAAATGTTCCAGCGTGGTACCAGGTGTTCTCTAAGAAAGGCGAGTATATGTGGAGTATGCAAAAGTAAGAGTGAGAATGCGGTGAGAATACCAAGGAGCAATATGCTCATAAAAATATTTCAGATCAGCTTGGAGCAGAGTTCAACTAGCTCAGCATGAGTTTGCTATCGTAATTTATAAAGATATTTAGTATGTTTATTATACAGGTGTATAATAAAATTTGCACAAATATGAAATGGCATGAAATTATATAATTTAATTTTTCGGATATGGAAAACTTATCGTTATTTTCGTTAAATATGATCGTTTGTCAGATTTCTGAACCTTTGAGACAGAATTCAAATATATTTCACTAGAATTTGGGTTATTCCAAAAGAGTGTGTGTTTAATATTTATTTGGTCACTATAGTCTGCTATAGTCCTGAAAGTTGCCTTCACTATGTATAAAACCTATATGCAAAAACAACGTCTATCCACCGCTACAAAAACACATGCTTTGTATGAATATGTAATTAAAAATTAGACAGTAACAATATGCTGAAGAAAAAAAATGTGAGCCGTCACGGGACGCCTGGCAGATGTGAAACATCGACATTATTTTGTAAAAGTAATATGATTGAAAAGAACAGATTGCGATATAAACTAAATATGGCATAATGATAAAATAAAATATTACGATTTTTTCCAGAAAATGATGACTGTTTATTTAATAAACATTTATTTTCATTAAATATAAAAACAATTTATACAACTTCATTCGTTCTGTATATATACACCATCATATAGCGTGGTGACGCGTCGCCACGGCATGCGTCGCCACGCCAGAAATTTGTTTTACGTGCGGCTATAGATGTTGCACATCAAAATGATGACAGCTGTTACAATTAACTTAGGGACCGATTAATTTGTTTAATTGCTTGTACTGGACTGCTTACAGAAGACCGACCACACGACGACAGATTAGGGAATAAAATAAATACATTCTCGTGTCAGAATACCTAACTGGTTTCGAGAACCCGTAGTAGCTGTGTATGGGCATTCTTAGAAAATAGTTAGGAAGCCCAAGTATACTTTGTTCACCGTTTTGATACCGTCCCGAACGAATCGCCGTCTTACTCGAACTTGTGCCGACATCCGAGTAATGTTTCGTGGAACACACAACATTTCAGCTTCTCGTATTGTATTGGCAGCTACCCACGGGTTTGCTTGTATGGGAATGATTTATCTCAATTGCATGGAGGACTAGGAGACAGCAACTCACGTCCTGCTGGAGTGTGGAGAAGTAGCAAAACTACGGAAAAAATACCTCGAAACACCGAGGTCGCTCCCAGAGACCTGCAACTACACAAATAAGCTTTCTGTTGGAGATGGGGTGGCATGAGTAAGTCACACCACCCCATTACGCAAAATAAGTTGCGGAAACCTGCCAATTAACGAATACGAAATCCCACTTGTCCAGGAGAAAGACATTGAGGCCCACGTAGACGTTCCAATCACTAAAGCCTGGATTTGGCGACTAAGACGTGTCATTTAAGGGTAATTAACTTGTCAAAGACAGCTATTTTATTTTAAATATTTGGTTACAAGTGAATTAAATGTTTTTAAATCGTGAAATTCAAAAAAACATATGAGTATTCTTTTTTATGGCGAAAATGCCTACCTAACTCAAACTGCTTCAACGATTTTTACCAAATATAGCTGTAGCTAAGTACCACCGCAAGGAAACTTGCTTTCACATAAAAAAACGCATCAAAATCAGTCCATCCGTTCGAGAGCTATGCCAGAGACAGACAGACAGACATTGGCGTCAAACATATAACACCCCTCTTTTTGCGTCGGGGGTTAAACAGAAATGTACCAAAACAATCTTTTTTATACATACATGGTCCATTTTGTGATGGCTACACACATATCCACGCGGCTGTATACGGATACCTTTCACACACGATAAAAGAGATACTTTACAAGTAATTAGCCTAAATACCGTTATCACAACAGGAAGGTGATTGTTGACTCGCTGGTGTCGAAACTAAAGTCACCAAAGCTAAATTAACTGTACACCTCAGATGTTTGTTAACTCAATAGGGTATGGTTCAGTTTTGATTGGTCAATAGACCAGAAATATTGGTGATTTTGATGCAGTAAATGGATGTGGTGTCAAAAAATGGTGTGGAAGTGAGAGAGCAATGCAACTGTATGTTTCCATCTAATATATACCCAACTGTGTGGCTCCCATTTTAATCATTTTATTTTTTACTAAATCAAAACCGTCCAAGTGCGAATCGTATTCGCACACCGAGGGTTCCGTACAGAATACGAATCATTCGCTTACTGAAATCAGATATGATAATAGTTGCGCCTGACGAAATCTATGAGCAATTTTTAACAATATACATAGCATGAAAAATATAACCTTTAAATATTTACAATGCATACACATATCAATTTCTTGTTTTTTCTTACTTTACGCTGTAAGGAAGAGTCAAAATGACTTGATTTTTTGGAGTAGAAATAGTTGAAGGTTATGAAAAGGACATAAACCTGAAATTCGGGTGGGATAACTTCTAAAGTCCACGCGGCCGAAATCTCGGGCAAACGCTAGGCTAGTATTTTGTAATATGAAATGGTGGAGTTTTTTCTTCTTCAGATAAATATTATTTCAAGCTGTCAGGTCTAACAAAACACAAGTCTGATTGTTTGAGTACTCTTTAATATAATAATATATTGAAATGAATTATATTGGAGGCGAGACAACCATGTCTAGCAGTTTGACAACTTTTCGAAGGCACGGCAATCACTCAAAATACCCGAAAATCTCGTCATGTCAATATTGACAGATGTAATGACTTATCGCTCGGTAAACTGACAGAGATGTGAGGTGGTAATTGATATGTGCTTTGAAAATAAGCTTATAAGCAAGACATTTGGAATTTGTAGATAACCATCACAAAGCCTTTTTTTTTCTAAAATTTCTTTTGCCATAAACTTTAATAGTTTAATAATAGTTCTTCGAACATGCAGTCGTGCAAGGATCACAACAACAGTGCAATTGACACCGCTTTTTGCGGCAGATTTTGGTAGCAATGGTGGTTGGTCTTGGGCAGGCGAAATAAATAATGCCCCTAACAAGCAATGCGAGGTAAAACTCCAGATTGTGTATCCAACGGTTTCCTAGACTCGGAGGCGGTAATTTATTTATAATATGTTTTAGTTGGTTGTTGTAACGCTGGCTTGACAAAACAACCTTTTTTAAATCAAATGATTCTTTCAGACTTTTCGAGCGAAGTTGCTGAGGAATTATCACCCTTGAGTACTAGCGTAAACGTGAATTTACGACATACGTCCGTAGACAAGCCAATAAAAACCCGCCAGTGGCCGTTATACCGCGGAAACCAATAAACACTTTATGGTAAAAGTAAATACCGCAATACCGCATCAAGCGGATTTGACGACTTCATAAACGTAGCGATATTGGATTGTTGTGTAGTTCCGGTACTTAATGAGAGATGGCGCGGAAATATCTGCTGAAACTATGATTTTCTCATATTTCTTCGATAAGATTTCGGTACTAACTTTGATCGCATAGCATTCTTTTTTGGCTTCAAAACCGGAACCCTAGCTTTAATCCTTACTGGTAGTAGAACACGAGCATGAATCGAAAACAATTTTTAATAAAGTACCATGTTTGTCTTCTAAGAAACTAAATAAGTAGCTACTTTTATATAGCTGACGGGATGGCGCTAGTTCGCAACGTCATCGTTATTATTAGTTAACGGGATCCCTTACCGAATGCTGGCATACTAAAGTTATGTTGACATTACCTTTTATAATAGAATAGCTGGCTTTGGTAAGTAATTACCTAAAAATAGGCGATGAACTGATAGTGTCGCGAAATGAATGTCATTAATTTACAACTTTATAGTTAGCTACAATAGCAGTTACGCAGCTAATAGTCCATATGTGGCACTTTGAACAAGAATAATAAAAAGTGTTTAAATATGAAAACTGTGATTCACTGTGAAGTTGTATGATACTCATTTCGCGACTTACAATCCGATGTTATATTTTTACAGCACAAAGCCAGATACTCTATTTTAAAAGATTATGGCAACAGAAATTTAGTATGAAAATTTGATGCAGTGAGATCCCATTAATGCACTACAGTTTTATGACACGTAACGTACATGTAAAGTTAGCAAGCACTTGTGTCACCAACTGTACTTAATAAGATAATAAGGCGATCGCACAGTCGCACACGGCGCGGCGCCGAAACATTAGACGTACGCCAGAAGGCACTAAATCACTTTAGTGCGCACTAAACCTGCAATTTGGTACTCAAATTGATATTTATGACGCACAGTATGTGAAAATTACAAGTTTCAGCGACTGCCTCAATAAATTCATATGTACAATGAACTCGGTTAAGGTTGAAGGGGAAAGGATCGTAAATTGGTTTTTAAGGCGATCCACCTCCATCAAAGTTTCGTACAAAATTTCTGTTGCCATAATCTTTTAAAATATAACAGCTGTATTTATGTAGTAACTATCTATAAATAGGACATCAGATTGCGATGTCGCGAAATGAGTATCATCAACATACAAATTCACAGTGAATCACAATTTTCATTTTAAACTATTCTTTCGATTATTGTTCAAAGCGCCACCTATGAACCGTTAGCTGCGTAACTGCTATTGTAGCTTAATATAAAGTTGTAAATTAATGATATTTTTTTCGCGACAATATAATTTCATGTCCTATTTTTAGGTAATTACTAATCAAAGTCAGCTATTCAATTTCAAAAGATTATGGCAACAGAAATTTAGTATGGAAGCATTAGGAGAGTGATAATGTTGATCAATAATTTATAATTATTAACTAATAAAATTACACATTATAAAGCTTAAAATCACTTGCATCATCGAGTGTGCATGGAGTACCTTCTCAGACTGAAATCATGCGCAGACCGTTGGGAACTTTTACCATCTGTCAAAAATTTGATGGATCGCTCTTTGCATCGGGATCGGATTTCATAATTTGTTTAGCTACCATTCATTCCGAATTCGATTGTGTTCCGATTAAATAGTTGGAAGCCTTTTGTTAATTGATTTTTTATTGTCAAAGGAGGTAGTTTTTTTTTAAAGGTTGATGTTATTATTTTTAGTTAATCGTAAACCTCGAGAAACATTTTGAGTAAGGTTTTGTACATGGTGTGATATAACATTTTTTATGTCAAAAGTGCGATCAGTAATTTGATATTATACTTTTAGCAGAATGTTGTGTGAACTCATTCTACAGAGTATCTTCTTCAGCAAGAACATAATTTATCTACATGTGAATACGCGGGAATATGGATGGAGAAGGGATACGTACGTTTATTAGAGACCACGGAGAAATTCGCCGCTTTCCTCTAGTAAAGGAGATGCACTGGTTCTTGTTCTCCAACCACTTCACGTAACACGTATCACCGTTTATTATTTGTGATGAGTTCAAATTAGTTTATGAAATATTCACAGAGTTATTGCACTTTTTGTTGTTGCTTTGCGACGGTAGCGGGCGAACTGAGCTCTCGTTCAACGACGCGGATAAAAAGGTTGGTGGGTAAGAAGGAGGGTAGGATGAGAATAATGGCGTAGACAACATGTACTTTTAGATATATTCTTTTATATTATTACTCTATAATATTGCTTATTCGTTATACTTGCTCAATCATTAATTTCTAACTGTAAAATCTTAATGTTACTTACTCAGCCATAATAATAAAACGTAACAGCGTAACGATGCTCCCGGATGAGATTGAATAAGGCAACGCGACCACGCAAGAGCTCGCAACTCTCCATTTTATTGCCAATTCGATCATGCAAAAGTATCTAGGGTACAGTTTAAAGCCTTCTACGAGTATAAATGTCAGCGCTACGTTTTAATATCGATAGTCGTCGGGGGAAAACAAAAATGTATTTAAATTTTATTTGTAATCTGTTTTTTTATTTTAAATATTTGAAGTACCGTACCGGGAAACGTCTGCCAGGCCGTCCCCTTACTAGATGGACCGACGACCTGGTTAGAGTCGCGGGGAGTCGCTGGATGCAGGTGGCTCGGGACCGGTCGATGTGGCGTACCATGAGGGAGGCCTATGTTCAGCAGTGGACGTTTCCCGGCTGATGATGATGATGATGTAATAAACGTAGATTTCATCTTGCTATACCTTTATTTCGTAATTTTTATTATATTTAATGTGACTTAGCTATAAAAATTTTACACACAATGCAATTGTTAATAAATAAATTTGAATTGAATTTTATGAGGGATTTCAAAGACAGGCTTATTGTTGTCGTTTAGCATCAGTAGTGGTGCAAGAAAGTATATTTATTTCTTTCTGTTCTTTTTGAATATCAATAATTAAATTATTGTGTATGACTCTAGCTAGCTTATGAGATTATGTTGGTACATAATCTGAAGTCTATTGTCAAATAGAAGTTTTAAATAGCATTTTTGTGTTCCGGTGAAGAAAGACAACAACCTTGTGAACATCCTTCTATCATATGTCCTTTTTGTCACCATTGGGTAAAATGGACAAAAAAAAATTTTTAAATCTTTTTTTACCTGTTTATCCCCTGACCTGACGAGTCTTTAAGTAAAATTGATTTTATATGACAACTAAGTAGACTCCTGCCTTCCTAACAATGAGCATTCCTCAAAAATGTTTTAAATCTATCTGGGCTTGTTTATAATAAAATATTTGATTGTGAAAGGAAGCAGCGGTCATATAATCTTATTCAAATGTCAAATGTCTACAACGAGATGACGAGTGGCTCGTATAGTACAATGGTCAAGAAAAGTGCTTCCGATATCTATTTCTGATGTTTCTAAATCAGTAGTAAGTGGGAAAATATATCAAAACATATGAAAATGTGATTGAAAGTATATTTTGTGAAATCGATATCTAGACTAAAATTCTTTCTTATCAAATATATTCAAAAAAACTGGTAAAAAGTTCTTTGTAAACTAGCTAGAGATTTTTAATCCCTAGTCATTCCAGTGATATCAATTTGGAATGTGTACATTGTTATGAAGGTACTGTCTGTATATGATAGAATAAACAAAGAAACAAACCGAATTAAAAGGAAAGGGGGATGGAATATTTCAAATTCTCAAGCGGTACTTAAATCTACAACTATTATGGATTGTCCTTAAAAAACTGTTACAATGCACTTTCATCATTTCCTCAAATATAAACGATCGTTTCTTATCTTTTCTCTCGTTATGTCTTATTTTTTCTAATTATATGTAAATAAATAAACGCACTATTCTTATTCGTAATTTGTAATGTCTTATTTTTTCATAAATGGTGATAAAAAGAAGCATAACACTTGGTCCCAAATTTATTTTACCAGAATGTTATTCGGTTCCCTTGGGATACGATCTATTTTAACGCAATACTTTCAACTAAAAATAAGTGTATTTAAATATTTAGTTCACTACAGTCATATCATATATCATATCAATAGCTAAGGAAACATGTGCACAACAATACTGCATTTTTTTTAATTGCTTGGTTTGTATATTCTCTACGACTGTACAGCATCGTCATCAATCTTCCGCCGTCATTAGATAGTATTGGTTTTTTAGACAAATGTTTGATTTCGTTGAAAGCTGCCTCGCAGGTGGCGGACCTTGCCAGAGAAACAGACGCATTCTGTGCTTGCTTTATTGCTTTATTGGTTTCATTACAATTAATATATTTGTTAGGGTTTTCAATTCATATAAGTCAAAAATCAAAATAAGTGCTTTATTTATTTACTAACTTTTGCCTGCGACATAGTCAAAAGACCTCGGAAATTATCACATGTGAACTATTGATGGAAAAAGTAACTTATGTGCTTTCCTGGCCCTTTTTTTGCCTATATCCGAAACTGCAAGTCAAACAAACAAAATAACATTACTTCCGCATTCATAATATTCGTATGGATTTTTGACAGCCTTAGGATATCAAAATAAGAGGCCTATCATACTACAAGAGAACTACTGTTCGCTTTTAGGGTTCCGTACACAAAAAGTGACCATCAGAACCCTATTTCTAACCCAACGCCTGGACATCCTGTAATAGGTAGACACGTCAAATATACACAGAGTGTGTACTATAGAAATGGTTTGTCCATGAACAAATTTTATCCCTTTTTCATCCCTTTAGGGGTGAGTTTTCTAAATTCTACCCACCTGGCCTTGGTAGCAGGTAGTCACTGGATGCAAGCAGCTCGTGACCGGTCATTGTGGCGTACCATGGGGGAGGAATAGCTTAGCTTTAGCTGTGAACGTTTTCAGGCTAATCATGACGCTGCCTGCAGCTGAAAGATTCTGCAGAAGGTTCTGTACTTTCTTAGTTCCCCAGACAATATTCGGCGACATTAAGTAGTTATTTTGTTTAGTTAAGTTTGAAACTATTTGCTAATGAAAAACTATATTACATATTACTTAAATGCGCAATAAAAAATCGTAAAGCAGAGTAAATTTTTATGAACCAACGAGTAACACGATGAAAGGTTATTGTTAATTCGAGTTATGGTTTCGGGTTTTGTTGAGAAACGGTCAAATCGTTCCAGCTCATTACAAGTAAGGGTGAAAGCCTGAAACCGAAATTTAATTCTCCTGGGATTTATCGTAAATGTAAAAGACAAAACATTTAAAAGGAAATGAGGTAACTTGTTGTTTTGAAAATTATCTATCACAACAACTCTTAGGCCCAGAACACACGGCGCAACGCAACTGCAACGAAACTGCAACCTCTAGTTACTTTAGAGTATCATTTGATTTTCTGCCATAGACTTCTAAGAGAGACCGCATATGGCGCGACAATTTTGAAACTGGTTTGAAACACATTTGCAAATCAGTTGCGTTGAAACCGGCGTGCAGGAAACTTGTGTATGCGTTTGTTGTGCGATTTGGTATCGGCTTTGGCGTATTTTTCGGTACAACAAAATGGCCGACGACGAAAATAATAACATTCAATTTGTGTTAGAAGTTGAGAAGTATCCTTGCTTGTAATTCTTTGGCAGACACAAACATACGACAGTTGATATTCTTCTCAGTGTATGGATGTATCCACATAGTCCTCCCTTTTACGCTTTCTTCTTTGTCGAAGATACAAATACATAACCACAACTTCTTCATCACTTGAACTAGACATTTTGCTGACGTCTTCTCAAAGAACACCGAAATGATTGTGACGTTGCGGCGTGTGCAGAAAACGATTGAAACTGGTTTCAAAACTAATAATTTCAAAAGGGTTTCGTTGCAGTTGCGTTTCGTTCGTTCGTCTGTTCTGGGCCTTATACAAGAAACATACTCCCACACAATAATCGAAGTTAAAGTATTTATTGCATGTCACACTATATATTTACAGACGGTATGTACAAGACGATGTAAGTTTACATGTGACGCCCCGCAAGTTCACAACAGGGCTTGATTAAAATACAATAAAGCGAAACTAAAATTATTATAATAAATTACATTTCCTTACTTTACTATTGATCAAATTATATAACAGATTTGGAAGGAGATACTAGAGCCGCACTTTCTAAATTTTATTCTACAATGTCTAGATAAATTTATGTTTATGCTAGAGATTTGCAATAATCACTATCCTCGACTGGTTGATTGGTAACCGCAATAAGACATTGTGATGTAAATATTTGCAGGCATTGGGATTTTCCATTTTATGACCCACGGAGAGTAATGTGGTAAAGCCGTAGCCACACATCAAATAACTTACTACGAACATAATATGAATTACGATTCTAATTTCATCACAAGAGTATTGTTACGGTCGTAAACAGAATAATGACGTCACAAAACAACCATCAAACGTCACGAACGTCATCAAATCTGATGCGTTCGGTACAGGCGCGCACACAAGCGCACTATGTAACGTGGATCATAAAATTCGTCGGCACTATCGCAAGGGCGTCAGATTCCAATTTATTTTTTCCCCACCGTGTTGCAGGGCCACTGCAGTAAAGTTAGAATCGAGAAGTTACGATGTCTGGCCCCTGTTCCCTTACCACTGCAACTTGAATGATAATGAAAACGTTTTAACTACATCTATAAAAGAATAGCGCTCATTACAACTACAATACGTTATTTCAATTTCTTAAACGTGTATGCGTGACATTGTTTCGGACCAACTGCTTGCTTGCCGCTTGCTTCTACAACTTCAAATAAAAATATACAAATTATACGCCAGCTGACCATTGGAATGCAAAAATAATTCAATGGAATAAGATTATCGACATGAAAAGACTTATATGTTCATTTTGACTGAATACATTCCATTTGGTTCAACCGTTTACCTGTAAAAAGCCAACAAACAGACAGAGGGACAGGCTAGAATTATTTTCGCCTTTATGACATCAGTATGAAGTGCGATAATAGAGTATGATAATGATACCCACTACCTAACAAGGATTTTAGATTTTAACAAATCAAACGCAATAAAATGGTGCTATTATAATGTATTTTATACTTTATTTTTAGCTAGTTTTAATTGCAGTAAAATGTCAGCAGAGATGGGATAGCATAATCATTTTTTATCAAGAATCACACAAACTGAAAAACAAATTCCACACTTTTATCGCTCACAGTACTCACTCGATACTCGTTCAACAGTTCATTTTAGAATCGGTTTCAGTTCTCGTAGTAGGGGTAACCTACAATAATTTAGTATGGATAATAGAGGTTCATTTTTCACTAGTTCAAATTGGACGCGGTGGCTGGGTGCGTTTTTTACTGCATTTCGATGTATGGGAGGGTCCTACGAAATTACACCTTTGGTTTCGTTTCGAATGTATATCTTTTGCCACCGCGAAAGTGTGGAATTTTGAGAGTTCCTGTTCCAAAAGTGCCTAAATATATTGAATTAAAGTTGGTTTTAATGTAACAGGAATAACTGTACACAAAAGCAGAATACTATTGAAAGTACTACCTAAGGTAAGTCCACTATAATTTAAAGACTAAGTGGGATATATATTCAGAGTCCTTTCATACAATAGCTGGCTTATTTAAATAATTGCCCTATAAATAGGACATCGTATTATAATGTCGGAAAGTGAATATCATTATCGTACAACTTGAACTTTAATTACAGTTAGCCCGTACGCAACTAATTGTCCTTTTTTTAAGAAGGGGAATCTTCAAAAGATACCCGACTCCTTAGGGGAAGAGTCGGGTTATGTGAGATTCTTACTCACGAAACCCCTTCGGTGGCCAACCGCTGCGCATATCAGGAAGCTCTGGGTCCTCCAGAGGAACGTCGCCAGTGCTCCCCTCGCGCGATGCATTATGCTCTTCCCGGGCTGATGTGCCAGCCCTTGCACTCCCTTTTTAAATTATCGGGGTTATTGTTGTTCTTATATTGATACATTTTATAGGAGTCTTACTACAGTTAGTTTTTCATGAATTTTCAATATTTCGACGCTGTTACAATGTGTTGAACAATAATCAAAAAATTGTGTAAAATTGAAAATTGTTGTTCACTATGAAGTTGGATGCTAATGATACTCATTTCGTGACATTACAATTCGATGTCCTGTTTAGACAATTACTGCACAAAGCCAGCTATCCTATTTTAAAAGACTATATAAAAAAAATAGTACGAGTATGAAACTTTTGTCAGTTGAATTATCTTGAATCGCTAATTTACATCAATTGATTGTATTGAAGAGGCTTCGCACTGACTTATAAAAAGTGGACACGTTTTTACTCCAACTTTGAATCCTCGCGCAATTTTTACAGCTTCTGTTAAATGTGAGCGATCGTAAAACGACCCCAAGACATTACTTCACCCCAAATAGAACGTTCATCTCTAGTATACAGTTTGACCATCTTCGCTTTATTAGTGGGGAGACGGGACACTATATGACAGGTGTTTGCTACGCTGTTTTATTTCCTTCGCATAGAAATCGCAATGTGTCAAAATCGCACTGATCGCACCGTGAGATCACTGGGCCTACATGATGCTTTACACATTTTATCCAATTTGTATACAGTTAAGGATACCAGCTTGAAAACAAAATTGCACGAGGCGGAATAATTAGCATTTATTCCAAGTACCACTTACGATCTTTCGCAAACTGACAAATGAAGTTCGAGTCATTATTTTTAATGGGAGTGCAGTTCGAAATGTTTAAATGCAGGTTTTTTGATAATTACAAGCTTTACGGATAAGTTGCGTACGAGTCAGTAATTTGGCATGTCAAGTTTAGTGTCTGTGTTTATGTCAATAAGTAAATCGTAATTTATGTTGTTAATTTCAATGTTGTGGTGTAATTTGTAGTATTGGTAAGTTATAATTTTCCTGGAGTTTGTCGAATGCATAAGAAAAAAGTCAATTAATTTCGTAGACAAAAATAAATAAATTAACAAACGAATGAAAAGTAAATTTTAAAAAACTCGACTGCGAAAAAAAAATTCCAAGTGTCACTTTCTAATTAAATACGAATCTAACGACACCTCTCAAGCTAAAATCCACTGAACCGACAAACAATTATACATACACTCTCAAAAAACATAACCCTCCTTCTGGCGCAGTCGGGTAATTAGCGCAAAATACAACAGGACTGATGTGGCGATGGGCACTAGGCAAGGCACACCGCTTGAAGAACGCATAACTGATATGGAGTAAGAGTCAGAATGACTTGATTTTGGTATAGGCGCAGTTGAAGAGCTGGAAACGTAAAGGCAACTTTTCTCCCGCTCGAATGAGTAGTTCCCGCAGGAAAAATATCGATGAAAATACGATGTCGCGGGCAAAAGCTAGTGTCCCTATATAAATAACTACAGTTAATGCAATAACAAGTGCAACGTCATTACTTCATGTACGAGTACCACCTCAATCAGTATCGCCGCCGGGGCGTGGCAGCCATCACGCACTGACGTTTCTTGCCATTTGCGAGTCTGTAATTTTTTACACAGCCTAATGGCCCGAGATGGTAACGCAACTGACCGCCTACTTAGTTACTTTCAAATGTGGAATACGCTAGGTGCAGCTGGGAGGGATCCATTGTCAGTAGATAAATATGATGACGAAGCACATCAGGTATAGGCCAACATCGTTGCAGAATGCAGACCAACCGCCAATTGTATTACTATTCCTCTGTGAGCTGTAGGGTCTCGAGTCTATCTTTCCATAGCTTAAAAACCGTAAAACAAATATTTTCATTTATTGTTTTCCAGCCCCTCACACCCCTACCCCTTGAAGTTTGTAACTATAATAGTTCTGCGATATTTGGAACATTCTTCGAAATGTCTGAAACATTTTTTTACGTTTTCATAATATTTTTACAATTGACTGGAACGAAATCCTCCTTCAATTTTTTTTGACATAAATATGAAGATTTTTATGTTCTGACAACGTCCCAGGCGCGTTATTTTAACAGAGAGTGAGAATGACTTGATGAAGATGAATTTTTATTATATTGGAATGAATGAATCATATACGTTTTCTTCCAAGGAACGAACCCCTCGGTGCACCAACTCGACTCGCATTTCTTTTTTTCGGTTCTCTATTATTTAGGCACTTGTGTAAATTTTGCAAAACATTATTACCGAAAACAATGGGTAATCCGGGAGTCGACCGGGCGGAAGCGACCCGGGCGGGCAGACCTTTTAGCCTGATCCGGCTATGTCGTTGTGGAAGTACTTAGTCTTAGTGTCTCAAACTTGAAGGACTCCAATACAGTAGACATGATTTTTTCTACTGTTTTTATAGATAATGGTTCGGAGCCCTTCGTGCGCGAATCCGACTCTCACTTGGACGTTTATTTTTAAATAATTTTATCTGACTGAGATTATTCATTAAATCTCAATACACCTAACCTAGCGTGTATGTAACTGTATTTTCACCGGAAACGACAATACTTAACGATCATTATTTCATCTTTATCGCACGATCGAAGCTTATAGATTGTAAATAATAATTAAGAAGACTTTTACTGTGTCTATTTGCCTCGATGTCGTTATAGATTTTTATTAGTCTGGTGTGTAAAGCGGGTATTATATTGGTATACTCGTAACCGAACTAAAGTCAGTGAAAATCGTATCAAATCAAATTGTATTTAAATAATTAACGCGTGCAAAAAGAACTAAGAAACCGACTTCATCTGTCCTAAAAGTCTACAGCAATCATCTCCTAAAATCCTTAGAATTTTGTTTTTGGAAATTTTCGCAAAAAGCGCTTAATCAATTTTGATAAAATTTATATGGGAACACTTCTGAAGTGAGCTACCAAACCAAAAACGAATCTTCAAAATCGATTCTTAATTGGCAGAGTTAAGTCGTAACATATATAAAAAATACAGTCGAATTGAGAGCTTCCTCCTTTTTTCAAGTCGGTTATAAGGGGAAATGTTAAATTTATTAGCTTCATTAGTCCTATCAGGTACAAGCCTCCCTTACAGGTATCCCATTACCAATAACCGTATTTACACCAAATTAGATGGGAGTTCAATTGTATTTCTGTAAAAATAATTGTATTTTATACCATGAAGAGCTTTAAAGAATTCTCACAGATAATTAAAATTACGCGTCAAAATAGTATTTTGGATTTGACAGGAATTGAAGATCTCAAAAATGCTGAAAATCATTTTAATCAAGCAAATTATATAAAACATTTTATATTTTTAGTGTAATTTTTAATGTTTTTAGGGTTCCGTACCTAAAAGGAAAAAATAACTCCTATACTAAACTTCCCGTTGACGTAATATCCTGAAATTTGGCAAGAAACAAGGACTTACTGCACAAGTATATATTATGTGTACGTATATAAATTTGAAAACCAAAATCACCTAGATTTTTTTGAGACGTGCGATGTAACATACTTCTAGCGCCATCTAGTGTCGTACTCGTCTACTACTGCTACTGCAAAACTAAATTAATAACGAAAATCGCAATCGTTAGATGATTTTTCGGTGCATATTATTATTTATGACTGTCAGTATGGTAATTATTCATATTATGTACGGAAATCTCAGTGCGCGAGTCCGAACACTGACCTTTTTAATGTAATGCCATTGCACTTGGCCTTTATATCACCTGATGGTAAGTAACAATAGGGCCGTTGGACGGTAAGCGTGCGCACCTAGAATTTTGAGTAACGATTTAATAGCGAAACCTAAAAAGACGTAATGAAGTCACGAGTCACGTCGAGTCACGTGCCCCTTAATGTCACCACGCATCGTTTTCTGCATGTTTCCTGCATTCGCCAATACCCGTGACATTTGTACCTTTGCACTGTGACTTATGTCGCAACCATTTACCGATGCATGCCGATCGCGGCCGACTTCACGCGAACTCGTGAGAAATATTCCTAAACGAAAGAGTAATTCATATAAAGTTCATTCCAATATAAACACATTTCTATGAGATTAATAGTGTTTTAGTATTATAGGGGCTCAGGCCTACTCTCCTACAGAGAGTGTATGGGCCATAGTACACAACGTGGGCCCAAAGAAGATTGGTAGACTTCACACACACCTTTGTATTTCTCCTCAGGAGTGTGAAGGTTGCCTCACGATCTGTTCTTTCACCAAAAAGTCAATGGTAATGATATCATTCGTACATAAATTCCAAATATCAAAGAGACTGACGCTCTACCCAACTGAGCTACCATGGCTGCTAAAAAAAAACTATGTGAACATTGAAATAAATATCGTGAATGCCTTTCAACTTCGATCGTGTCATACGAAAAGACATAATTTAAGTTCTAGGTGACTCACTTGCGGAACTTAACCTACGATCTGTCCCGGCGGATCCCCCTGGGCCATCAGACCGACTAATATCAGACAAAAACTGATATAACTATTCTCGTCTAAACTACCGATATCGGCCACAAAACCGCGTTATTAACTGTTAATCGTCAACCCACAATCGTGAAGGTTGCGGTGCTCAAACTTTACAGTAGGCTCATAATTACATTTTGTGGCCCATGAAATTGGCATCCGCTTGACACCCTCGATAGTATTCGGTGCAGTCGATTCCACATATCGTGTCGGGATAGCACTTGAGAGAGTCATTAGACGCTGATAATACCTGCCATTCTATTTAAAATCAGTAATCTGTAAAACGATTATGTGGTTTAAAAAGAATGAATTATCGAGCGAGAGAGGTGGAGCGTCGAGCTATGAGACTGATAGGCAACGATACGCTACATAAGGCAAAGTTCCAAACCCTCGAACATAGGCGTCAGGTTGCCTGCCTTTCGGTATTTTATAGGATACATTTTGGAGAGTGTGCGCAAGAGCTATTTTTGTTGATTCCACCTTCGCCGTTCAAGTACCGGTCAAACAGAAGAACGGCAGACCTTCACCCGTACACTGTAGATATTCCTACAGCTCGCACCAAGCGTTTCGCTTCCACATTTATCGTGCGTACTGCAAAAATATGGAATACACTACCGGTTTCCGTGTTCCCCGAAAATTACAACTTGGGAATCTTCAAAAGAAGAGTAAATAGGCACCTTCTAGACCAACACGTAACATCGTCGACCTCATCGTCACTTACCATCAGGTGAGATTGAGGTCAAGTGTTGGTCTATCTTTAATTTAAAAAAAAAATCGAACGAAAGAACGAAGGATCGTGTTGAAACAACCAGTGAATGAAAAATAAATGAAAAAAAAAAAACCGACTGCGTAATTTTTTAAACTTTTTATGATTTGATATACCCAGTGTCACTTTCACAGTAAATACATATCTAACGACACTATTACACTAAACAGATGTAGGTAGTGCTGTTTGTTCCGGATTGATTAGATGTAATTTTTTTGATTAATATTCTCAATGAATCTGACTACGTGATTAAATATTTCATTTTTATTACAGACGCTTGGATCACTTCGGATGTACATAATTTATTTGAATCAAACCCTGCATAGAGATCGCAGTCATGAACTGTGTAATTTTTTTTAATGATAGATATATTCGTGCATTTCTTTTCTGTCTTTGTTCTCTGCAAAGCATTTTTTGAAAAGAGACACTTGATTAATTTTTAACAGGTCATCAAAAAAGTTTTAAGCAAATTAACTTCGAGAATTAAGAATGTGAGAGAAAGACGCAGTCCTACTCGTGACTGAATTTATGCTATTAAAAAATTATTAAATAATTTTTTAAAAGTTTCTAAACTTTAAGCTATTGAATAGTTTGGGAAGCGCGACTGTAAAGGACCGGCCCTTGAGTTTATGTGTTCACTTTGTCGGCGGCCTGCCGTTTTGACCGGCTTTTTTGTGCCCATCATCGGGTAATGTTGACCAGTGGGGTGTAGCAGGAGTGAGTGGTTTACATACTTGGTGTTTTTTTTTAATCAACTTTGATGTACTTATTTAGTTAGTGGTACGGACTTTACTGACGTATTTAAAATACATCAGCTCATGAAAGGTCCATCGCGTCCCAGTCATAATGTATAAATTCAAACCCCTTCAAAACACAGGAAATCTTAGTGATGGTCTTCCCCCAAAATCATAATACAATAAAGGTAAATTCGATCGATACTAAGGAGACACATATTCAGTGTTTATTTTTAGGTCTCCGAGCATCTGATAAAAAAACGGAACACTTAAAGTCTCATTTTTGTGTCTGTCTGTCTGTTCGTTTGCCTGTTTTGATTTATTATGAAAAATGTCTGTAAAAATACCATCCTCCCTTCTATATCCCCGAAGTTTTCAGAACGAAAAATCTGTTATTAACACTGTGATATGACTTTGTATAAATATTATAGGAAGATTTATGCGAGGCCTCTATCTTGTATCGTTTTTGAAAAATCTTCAAAAACCTTGAAAAAGAAACTTAGTGAGTAGCCGGGAAAATAAACTTAATTTCAAGGTAGCAAGATATGTACGCTTCTTTCCGAGATTTTGAACCTTTGGTGCGCGAGTACAAGTTGCACTTGGCCAGTTATGGTTATTTCTGTGTAACTTCCTATTTTTACCGAGTTAAGTGACAAAAATTATGTTGTTGTTTTTTGTAATAATTATATCAAGAATAAATAAAACGAAGTTAATCCAAAAATTTCTCAAAATACATCTGGCTACATTTACGGCCATAGAATGTATCAAGATCGTTCGCCTCCGCCTGTCGTCGGCATTTCGCAGTCGTTCACAATGAAAATTTAAAAGATGCTTTTTGTCCGATACCGACACCGCATCCATAAAAAATATATGATTAAATGAATACTTTCGAAGTTTCGATAATTCGATTTCATTTAGAACAAAAATAAATCATTCGTTCCCTATGAAACCTACACTTCACATCACATAAGAATTTGAAAAGTCAGTCTGGAAACTACCGGTATTTAGTTTGAATCTTATCTGAATCTTATGACTGAACCCATAAACACTAACTTGGCCTAATCCATATGCAATTACGAGTATATACTGGCGGGCACAAAAATTACATGATAATTTCTTTTTGATGTTGTGTTTATTATGTAAACTAACAAACAATTAATAAATTTACTGGTCACGTAATTAAAAGTAAAAATAAATATTTAAAAAGTCACAGGCGATTTTACTAAGGGAATTCTTCACCCCTGTAAAAAGTAGCATAAAATAAAATGTCGTCTATGTCACTCTCCAAAATTTTACTATCCAACATATCAACAGATCGGAAGCTGCATTAAAATAGTTTTTATTATTTATTTTATAATAGTAGAAATTGCCGTTCTCTAATATTGACACCTTTGAAGTGGGATATCTTGAATTTGGCTGAGAATTATTTTACTCTCTTTATAAAAACTACAATGTTAGATTATTAGATATGATATCTTCTCCGTCTATAGTGTCTTACTTGAATCGTCGTTTATTTCTTAGCGAACATAGAGTTGTATTAAATTAGCGACATTTTATATAACTTGGTCCCTCGTTGCAGTTATCAAGACAAACAAAGACAAAACAGAGTGTTACATGTGAATACGAGTAATAAAGTTATGTCGCGTTTTTGAATAATTTGTATAAAATTTTAGGCAATAATTTTACTTTTGTCATTGCATATTATGTCAGTATAAAATGACCGTATTAATTTTATTTAATAGCTACTATATGTATAGTCGAGTACAAAAATATGTATCCACTTTTTAACCATATCACATTCACCTTACATTGACATTTCCCTCAACCTCAACACACTGCATAGGAACAAGAATGTGTGAATTTGACATGGTTCAAAAGTGGATACATATTTTTGTACTCGAGTGTACCGTACCACATATAACAATAAAGTATTTTACATTTCAAGAAAAAAAACCTGATCAATATAAATAATTTAAACATTTGCAGTGACGTGACGGGATGCCAATTTATTTCAACACCTGGAAAGTGTTTACTTGTTTTTATTTTTGTAAACATTAGAAAATTTCTTTATTATTTACAGCTTAAAGTCTCATGCAATACATTCGTATACAAACAAATTAATTATCAAGTTAAAATAAGAATTATCGAGTCTGCGTTAACTCCCGCTGCGCGTACGCAGTCTACTCGCTAAACGAAGACTACAATGGGGGTGGAGACGGTTGCAGGAACTTACTGAACATATACTCACACGCACCTTTTAGGGTTCCACGAGAATTTAAATAAGTTTCGACAGCCCAATGCATTGGATTGGCATTTCACCAGTATTTCAGTTGATGGGTTATTTTATTTTATTTTATTTAAGAAGGTCACCTATAGGATATACATTAACAAGAGCATGAAGACACAAATGTAATAGTATAGCTAAATGCTACCCTACTTACAGGCAACAACGACATGATAATAATAAAGGTATGAAATTAAAAGAACGATAACAAAATAAAAATGACAAAAGAATATTTACAGCTTATCAGATATTAAGGTTTTGAATTTAAATTTACTATTGTGAAAAATATCAACGTCTATGGCTTTGGTTAACTGGTTATACTGACGCACAAGTCTGTTTAGTGGTGAGTGGTGTCCAAGATTTGTCCTTGCAGTGGTTTCGCTGAATAAAAAGTGTTTACCAGGACGTGGTAACTTGGCTGGTACGCGAAAATTGACTTTGTCCAGCAGCAGAGGACAGTCCAGCACACCACTCACCAACTTCCAGAGAAACATATTGTCCAGCAGATAACAATGAAACCTCTTTAAAATATTTTAGCCTGTCATTGTAGCTAGGCAACTTTTTTGCCATTTTACAGCTATAGGACAGATGCCAAAAGAATCTTTTTTGAACGCTCTCGAGTCTCTTAACGTACACATCATAATGGGGATTCCATACCACACTGCAATATTCAAGGCCAGATCGCACTAGAGATTTGTAAAGTATGAGCTTCGTGTGTGGATTTTTGAAGTCCTTGCAGTTTCTTAGAACAAAGCCGAACAAAGCCGTTATATAATATTCCCGTTCAATTTTGAATTAAGAGACAGAGACGAGGGAAAATGCAGACACCTATAAAAATTCCCTCATGAAAAGTCCAACGTGGCAATCTATGAGAGAGTCTCACATGTAATAGTGGACTTATGCACATGCAGCGAATTCCCAATAAAAATTATAAAATCGTGATAGTTACTCAGGATTCAGAAAAAGTTGGTATGAATATAAGATAGAGCCGCCTCTACCCTTTTGGCATACTTTTATATTGTTAACATGATCATTTTATGATTACAATATTTTTTGTCTTTATTTACACATCCCAATCAAATTATAGAACTTAAACAGTTTTTTCTGCCATGTACGAAACCCGCGATAGTTACCGAACCTTGTACTTTACTCTAAGTTAAGCGAAGGTGCAAATGGGGACCACCTTAAGTCACTTAGAAGGCTTAGTACCTTAAAGTCCGGGTCCAATTCACATCTTTGGACAAAAACCGTATCACAATGAGGTTTTATTGTATTTGATTTGACATTTACATGGAATTTTGACTCTTGATTGACGATCTTCGTAAATATATACCTTTATTTTTACACATCTTTCATAATAAGTAAAAATAAATATGCAGCAAAGAAAAATCTGTTTAAGAATGTACAAACAAAGTTATTTCATGAAACCCCACGCTGAAACACAAAAGTGCAATTAAAAATGCTGTTTGGTGACAGATTTACTGGTAGATAACATAATCCGACTATTCTGAGACGCGGCGGTCGAGTGGCAGTCTAACATAAAGCTATCAGTCGTATCCCATCAAATCTAAAGCCTATCAGCTGGAACACCTGGGCTATAAAATAACATAGGGGGTCATAACATAACATGGGGGGTCATAGTCCCCTTAATATTATGGGTGAGGTCGTAGAACGATGATGGTAATGCACAATTTCACGGGCCACCCCAGGAACGTGGCCCAAGCCATCAGAGGAAAGCTTCAGCTCAGTTCATTTATGCACATTTCATATCTGTGAACATAAATGAAATAAAAATAGCCTTTATTTTTACACGCTTTATACCAGGTTCTCTTGCATGTAACTAACTATCTATCGATCTATATATGTATGTAAACAAATCTAGCAAGTCAATTTAAAACTACTTCTAATTGTCGTAGCTATTTGAAACTTCACAACTATATGTAATTCGGATGACAATACAAAAATTTGGCTCTACTGAGCTGATCTGATCCTGGAATCAGGAGTTACATGGAGAAATTCTACCCTAGGACACTCGTTTTCAAAAAAAATAAGAACGCTTGTTTTTTATTGTAACTCTCAACCATCTAGATTTTAACCATAGTTCGTTTGACAGTTCTCGAGAAGTTCTCGGTATGTTTTTTATGTTTGTTACCTCAGTACTTTTTGATTTTGATGATTCTTTTTCTATTTGAAAGCTGGTGCTTCCCGTGTGGTCTTTTTTCAATTTAGTCCAGTTTTGACAACGGCGTCCATGAGAAAACGATATAAATCTTAAATTTGCCTTAATAAAAGTTGACTTTTAGGGCAATTGAAATCGGTTTCCAGTTCTTTTTGAACGCATTTACTTGTACTCGTATTCAACTAACAAGCAACATATTATGTGTGAATAACAAAATCTAGACTAGATAAAGTCGACCGTCCGTTCTGTGCGCAGTGCTATATCAATTGTGTGACCCTGTCTGGGCTAGTCTACTATTATGCCTACAAACATACAGAACGGACGTTCACCGCCTCTCCCTGCAAGAAAGTGACTCGCTCAAGGATCGGTAGTATGGCGCGTTCGAATCCACTCACATGCGCGTGATCTGTTCGATGTATGCGAATATGAACCGATATCATAACGTTTGTTTGAAGTGTCTGGGGTGTACCTAAGCTACGCTAACAGCCACCTCTCTTGAGACTTGGACCTAAACCGTCCGTATGCGCCGTCACGGCGCGTCCGCTACCTATGACTAAGTGTGTACGTTAAATAGCCCTAAAGAAACTCTGTTGTGAAGCTAGCTAGCTTCTAGAAGACAAAAAATCATTACTAGTATAAAAAATATGCAATACGCGCTGTTATTTAGTCCTAACTTCACACATGTATGTGTTTATGTGCAGTAAGGCAATTTATAGGCAGCATCCTCGTAGCCAGAGACTCGTTTGGATGTGAAGCATCTAATAAATGCCAATGACCGTCAATATATCGTTCTTGTTCTACGCTCTCGTCCAGAAGGAGGCAATACTGGTCCTCATACCGTGAAGAAGTCAGGCACTCCCGCTTCGGCGAACAAACTGTCCTGGACGTACTATCCAGGCAGTTACATAAGGATACGATATGCGTCATTATATTGGAGCTATAGATGTCACTCAGAGCTGGTCATGTATCGCATCAAATTTTTTTATCCGCTTTACTAAGAAGTTCAATTCTCTGCAACTGTCTATTTTTTCCGAACCCTCAAATATTATCTTCGAACATCAGTCGAGATTGTGTTGGATCACTTACTGACATAAATTCCCATTCAAGTCTTACATTGACCACACAGGAAAGCGAAAGTAATTAATATTATTTATGACTTTTAGCAAATAAATTTCACCATAGATGCTAATTAATGTCCTGATCCGAAACGCTGAATCGAAATGGAATAGCTGTTTTAATTAATATTCTCAAATATACATCAAAGTCAATGTCCATTTCTCTTTATAACAAATGCGTGGCACAAGGTCTTAGGTCTAGCGCAGATTGGTGAGGAGGCATTAGCACTACTATAACAGATATAATATTTTTCTATATAAAAGCAATAGAAAAATAGATGAATGGTTGACCTCGATCTCAACTGATGTTAGCGTTGTTCCTATAGGACGGTAAGGTTGCTGCAAAATTGCGGTTCAAATGCAGTCCCCAAACAATCAACTCGTGCAGTTGTGCCTAAACAAATGAAAACGGTATCCCAACTGCATTTTAAAATGTGCCTCTTTTGTACCGTTAGTTAAATTATGAAAGTACAAATTACATGCCTTCTTCAATTGGGAAATTTCAAGATTTCTACTTTATAGCTTTATATGGTGAATAAGTTAATAATTATGTTTTATTTAAACTTATAACGTGACATTGACATTTCATATTTCTTATTGTTCGGTAGATATGTCCGTATTAGGCCTGAAAAGACGCAATTACGTCCCAGATGCTGTCGGTAAGATCTTGGTTTATCCCTATTCCCGTGACTTGAAGGTCAGGGTTGCTCACAAATTTGCGCCAGGTTAGATTCTAGTCTGTCCTAGATTATTGAAACTGAGCTCATTCGAAGTCTCTTTTTTCTCTTTTCGATATTTGTTCTACGTGATCTTCGCGTCTTTTTCATGACGATACTGCCTGAGTTTTCTCCCTAATTGGTGCGACTTTATTTGTGCGAATGTATTTGTTTCGGTGTCTATCCAGTCGAGTCCTAATAAAATGTGTATTTGTTGATTCTTTATTATGGAACACCGTGATCTCCGCCTAACATCATTAAGTCAGTAATTAAAGTAGAGTCATCAGTGTGTCCGGCCGGCAACCAATCATGTCGCGTCAGAATTTCTATTAGTCTACTCTTACCTGCACACTAACACCAATTGAACCTTCCGTTACTAATGAATAGGCATAGTACATGCATCGATCAAATAAAAACGTACGGGACTGGAGCTTGCCTCTGAGATTGGTTTTCTTTCGGAAAAATATGTAATTGACTGAAGAATTTTTCGAGTAAAAAAATAACTTTCGCTGTGGCAGAAAGCGTATAAAGTCAATCAAGCTATCTACAACCGACTTCAAACAAAGAGGAGGTTCTTAATTCGATGGGTATGTTTTTTATGTTTGTTATCTCAGAAATTTCGACTTGGTGAACTTCTTCTTCTTCGTGTCGAGGTTCCTCAGATGCATGATGCCCAGTAGGCAGCGGTGCTGACGGCCCTGGCTGTGGCTTGGTGAACTGACTTTGAATATTCTTTTTCTATTTGAAAGCTGGTGCTTCCCGTGTGGTGGTCCCATTTCAATTTGGTCCAGTTTTGACAATAACATCCATTAGAAAACCTTATAAGTCTTAAATTTGCATTAAGTAGGGATTGAATGATACAGAATTTTAGTTCAGTTGAAGTCAGTTTCTCGTTCTTTTTGAACGCGATAACTTGTTTCGTTCTATAAAAAATGAGTATGGAGGATGGTGCGAAACCTTCCGCGCTTGAAACTATAGTAACATATCCGACTGGAATGGTTTAAACTTGCATACGTCTCATTTACGGCAGTCATTAGAATTATTCCGGAAAAATAAACAACATTGAGGTAGGGCGCCACTTTAACAACGTAAATAATAGGTTACATTAAAATGTTCTGTTCACAGTAATGACAAAGGTTTATCTAACAGGCATACTCATATTGGTGACGATGTTAAAACTGCTTACTGCAAGACTGACGAGTGGACGAGGACTCCCGCACCGAGGGGTACCTTGGGTTACTTTGCATTGTAGATTTCAATGAAAAAGAAGATGAAGTCGATCTGAATGAATTTGTATAATTATGTTAAACAATTATAATTTGTATTATTGTAATTGTAATATTTTATGTGTTATTTAGGCATACATCATCAACGGCCTATATACGTCCTCACTGCAGGGGCTCAAGCCTACTCTCCTATAGAGTGTGTGACCATAGTCCACCACGCGGACCCAGTGCGGATTGGCGGACTTCACATGCCTGTTCAAGACATGCAGGCTTCCTCACGATGTTTTCCTTCACCGTTAAGCAATCGGATAATATACTTGAATTGAAAAACAACTCATAGGTCCACAGCTGGATTCGAACCCGAAACCTTCAGATTGAGAGCCCACGCCTTATCCATTGCGCCACCGACGCTTAGGTATACATATGAGAATATTATTATTATATTATTTGTTACGGTTTGACAAACATGGCTACAAACAATTTGCACCTATAGAACGAATCACTTGACTTGTGGACTAGATCTCGTACGAGACTATAGCCTCCCAAATAGGAATAATACCCGTGCTAGGGTAGGATATTGTTTGTATGTTTTACTTTATTGCAAATATTATTCTTGTGAATAAAAATTATATAAATTATAAATATCCTCCTAGACATGATTATCCTAAGCTCAAACTAACTGCCCCAATGACGAGCGCTAAACTCAAGAAGTTTACACGTGCAGTCAAAACAATGAACATGTGTGAATGCATGCCGAACAAAACTGCGCATCTTGTTACTCATGCAGTCTTTAGTCAGAGATTGATTAGAGTCCAGTTTGTTATTTTTATAAAGTCTTTTCCCTAGACAGTGACGCCTTTAACCATAGTATTTCGATGCATATCGGCTGCGACGTACACCCGCTGGTGACTTTGATGTTTTATAATCGAGGCATCGCATTTAGGTGCACCAAGAGTAATGTTTAATCTTATGCTCCGTCATGTGTACCCATATTTTATCGATGAAACTATTTTGATTGGGGTATAAATTGTGGCGGGCACCGACTAAAGGAAGCCATGGCGTCGCACGTCGGCGCTGCTGCGAAAGTGGCGGTGGCGATGTGGCCGGTGGCTCGTTTGCGCCCAGCCTCTTCAGAAGAAGACTTCTTGTGTCACTATAATACGAATACATTTCTCTAACGATGGAAAAGAATACAAAATTTAAAAAAAAATGTGTTTCATCAAGATCGATTCTGCTTTGAAAAGGCAATAAACAAAAGATACACACAGCTACATTCGATACGGTGATGCTTAGTTTTCCTGAGAGCTTTTCTCTACAAGATTCTTGGAAAGTTTTTATTGCGTACAACACAAGTGGACTAGTAAGTGGAGCATCGCAACATGTCAGCATCGACGTAGCAGATTAGCGACTATAAAACACATCAGGGATCGTAAATCTGTCGGTCCGTCCGCCTGTCCGTTCAGAAATACTCCGATTGACAAGGACATCGGAGGAATCACGCGAAAGTGGACGAATCCAAGAATAGGTTTGGTTTGTGATGTTTGGAAACACTTTGAATTTATACTTAAACTCGAGTCCTAAAATATGTACCCAATTACCATGTCACATTCACACTTTCTTGTTCATATGTTCCTAATATTTACCTATTATACAACCAATATTCACAAATAAATGATTGATTGATTGATGAGCGTGTGTTATGGGCTATGCACGTATTGGGGGAACGTCGTAATGGACGATCAGAATAACCACATTTTTTGTATAAGACTGGAAAAGGCTACTTTCTATCCCGATTGAGCATGTTGTTCCCGTGGGATACTTTCTAAAGTCTAAGCGGATGAATCGCGGACAAAAGCTAGCAAAATAATAAAGTTTATGTTAGTTGCAAAAAGATTTGTTCGTATTATACTTCTCATCTGAAAACACCTTACAAGTTTATGTTTTGTAAGCTTATTTATTTTATGTATATTTATGTATTTATTTAAGAATATATGTCAAATGTAACATCTTCGACCTCATCGTCACTTACCATCAGGTGAGATTGAGGTCAAGTGTTGGTCTATCTTTAATAAATAAAAAAAATAAAAAATGTCGTTTAACAGTGAATAACATGAGGTTTTCAAATCCTAATATTAATGTTCTAAATTCAAATTAAATTTTTCTGAGAATCCTTACAAAACAAACTTGCAAGGTGTTTCGATTTTTTTGATGAGAAGTATATAAAGAAGCAGGTTGCACACTGGATTTGTAAAAATGACCACGCTTGACAGGCGAACTGGTGTTGGAGTAAAGCAAAAGCAGTACCAATACTGGTTTTGAATAGATTTTTCGATCTCTTCTCAATGAATTTCCTTGGACGAAACATAAAGCGCGCAAGCCGCGTTACCGCCGCGTCTTGAATTGATTCTGTCACAATGCAGCACTTCATTGTTGGATGTTTACACTTTTTGTTACACGAGGAAGTGGTCGTGACTGAGACTGCACGCTTTAGAGATCCGTATGAGAATTATATTATAGTAATATTTCTCTTTGGCCACTGCCCAAATCTGCATAGGATTGTAAAATCAATTTCCAATCCAAACTCTTTGAGCTCGCCTCGCCTCAAACGCCCTCAACCACTTTTTTAATACACCTTAGACTCACCTTAGAGTGTACACGTCGTACAGTACTTAAATAATTCATCTCAACCACTTTTTAATTACTTTTCTCTAAACATTAAAGCATCGCACAAAGAGAGAGAACGACCAAACGTTACATATGGATCAAAAGCATTAGAAAAAGAGAGATAAGGCGATTTTGAGATCTCGACGTTCCCGTGCGTAGTGATCACATACGGTACCACGGGCGATCTATTAGTACTCAACCTTAAAAAACTTAGTAGCGTCTAAAAAAAGGAAGGTAATGATCAGTTATTAGCATCATACAATACTTATTGCATGAAAAATTTTTAGGTCTGCTTTACAGATTACAGACCTTCAAAGGTCTGAGTTTATTTTAGGCCTGATCCCTTCACCTGCAGGACTTTCACTGTGAATCTGTTGTAAGGTTTACGTTTCTTGCAAAAAAAAATTAGTTTTGTAACGAGCTGTAACTTTCCGTTCGACTCTAAAAGTTGATCAAACTCATAGACTGGCCAAGTGTCTCGGTAAGTGGCCTGAATATCTAAAACGGATAAAGTTGTTTCGTCGTTAGATTGTAAATCGCTTTCAGAATTACCCAAAAAACTGTTTATTAAATTTCATTGTACGGCACCATAAATTCGAATAGCTCTCTCGCACTAAATGTATTTTTATTACTATTGAGAGTTATTGGTAATAAGTGGCAGAATGCAGCTGTTGGGCCTCATATGACATTGTTTTTTTTTTAATTGATCAGACCTTCACAGTCCACAGACCCATGGGTTCGTGAAGGTTTTATTAACCTCAGAGTAAACATGATTATGAACAATAATCTATTCTTATTGTCAGTCGCGTTTGGAATAGTCTGTGTTCTGTTCTACTTAGAACCACTGAGCAAGTAAATCTTAGAAAGGTCCGGACCTAGTCTTTCATGGTGCCTGGTCTTGCCGGTTCGGGTCGGTAGGTGTGTGACGATTGGTACATTTTGTATTGCATTCTAGCCTTACTGATTCAAGTCTGTTCTGTTCTAGATAGTAAAGTGACGTGACGGGGCCTGGGAATGTTTTACTAAAACATCTTAAAACATTTGTAACACAAAGAAATATCAGCAATACAATGTAAAGTTGTAAAAAATCTAGTTCTAATTTCTGGTTTCTCTCCGTAATAATGTTGAGTATAATTATTTACCTAAATCATCAATTGAACTGTCATTTGTGTAACGTACCAATAAGAACGGTAACTATCGCTTGGCAACATCAGCACCGCGTGGTCATCAGAAGTCATTTAATCGCTGATGTTTCGGTAACATAATACGGATCAACTCAGCTCATGTTGTATCTCATGCATGAGTCTCACGACAGACAGACTGACAGACAGACACTGATAAGGCGTGACACGATGCTATTACTACATGCATTAGTTTACGAGAAATATTTACGTTTTTTAGTGATGTTTTATCATCCGTGTGGTCTTGCTACGATAATCGTGGTATCATCCGTTGAATAAACATATAAATAAAAAATATAAATTAAGTATATAAATAGGTTTTTATTTTCTCTCTACATAACATCATGTATCTAGTTACACATTATTTAAAAACAAGTAATATAGTGGTTGTGGGAGAGCCGGTTCCCAAACTAAGCTCGAGGCCCGTGTTGTGGGTAACCAGGTCTCCCCACACGGAATTCATGTCTCTGGTATACATTAGTCAAATTTACAAAGAGAAAGAAACGTATAATATAATGGAACAACAGAATCACTAACAATATCACTACCACTATATATGAATCAGAACAGAATCACTAGCACTATGTTAGGTTTATTTTGCTATCAGTATGTTTGCTACCGCTTGGTTCGTGTATGAGGACATACACGTAGTCAGGATGGACGAATGTTAGGTTCCGTTTTAAATGGAATCAAGTAACACGAAAGCGACGCGCGGGATTAGCAATTTCAGCCGCCTAAGGCAGTCTGGCCTGGGACGTTCAACAGTACAGAAGTGTAATTAATAACTAGTCAGTGAAATAAAGTATTATGAATCCTGGCATGAATAGTTTTATTATACTTATATGTTACTACTGTAGAGCAGCTATTCTAGAAGAAGAAAAATGCGCTTAACTAACTCCCGACCTGCAGCTACTTAGCCAGACAACTGGCATGGATCCTAGACAATCCACGATCAGTTCAGTCTCATGCATACCTGGGAGGAGATCGGCTGTCTAGTCTTGCTGGCTCCACTTCCGCTCATGACTAAAATATGGCTAAGTGCGGGAACCGCCCAGAAAAAATTCGATGGCAGCGGCAAAGACAGCAACAATCGCGCCAATATTACTATTGCATAGCAAATTGAATAGCAGAATAACAGCGTCTTCGAGGTATTGAACCTCTTAGACATATGCTGAGCCCATTCATCATACATATATAATATACGATGTTCAATTGTTAGTTTTAAGAATTTGTGATAAATAAACCTCTTTATTGTATGTTGCTGAAGTTGTTGGCAATGAACCGACATAGAGAATGGGAATTGAACCCGTCACCGCTGGTAAGTCCAGACAACGGCATGTCTTGCATACTAGAGGCACAGATGTCCTAGAGGCAAGGTAACACCTCCACGGAAGAGTCGCCGCGATAATATTACCCTATAGATATAGACACATAGGGTTTGTATCGAATTTGATGACACTACGAGAATACTAGTAGATCTGAAAGACGTTGACCTGTCCTAATATACATATATATAACATAGGCGTCAGGTTGCCTGATTTTCGGTATTTTACAGGATACATTTTGGAGAGTGTGCGCAAGAGCTATTTTTGTTGATTCCACCTTCGCCGTTCAAGTACCGGTCAAACAGAAGAACAGCAGACCTTCACCCGTACACTGTAGATATTCCTACAGCTCGCACCAAGCGTTTCGCTTCCACATTTATCGTGCGTACAGCAAAAATATGGAATACACTACCGGTTTCCGTGTTCCCCGAAAATTACAACTTGGGAATCTTCAAAAGAAGAGTAAATAGGCACCTTCTAGACCAACACGTAACATCTTCGACCTCATCGTCACTTACCATCAGGTGAGATTGAGGTCAAGTGTTGGTCTATCTTCAATAATAAAAAAATATCCAAATTTTTCTAGGCTAATTTTCCGAGGGTATTTCAGGACAATTCGGACTTTTACGAACATTTTCGGTCCAGACGTTCTAAGGTTGCTTAGGCACAGTACTTAATTATTATTTTTGTCAAATTATATTAATACTAACTCTGCCGTTCAATAGACTACAAGTTAAATAGACCATTGTAGATGTAATTGATCCCTTAGCACACAAAAGTGTAATCCTTGTTCAACATTATGAAGCTAAATAAACTGTCATAATACAACTTACAATGGATGGAACCCTTCTAGTTATTCAAAAGGTAACCAGCTCACTAAAGTGCGCCCTTCTTATTTGTAAGCTTCTTCTAAGAAAATGTTATCATTTAAAAATGTAATACATTTTAACATTGAATACAGAAGGTATATATAAATTTAAAGCTGAAGGAAAACAAAAACAAAATAATAATAAAGTTTGAAAAATTGAAGAACATACATAATATCAAAAATGTGAGTATTGTGATGCCAAAAGGAACTCTGACACAGCATGTGTTACCGTGAAAAGTGTCACACTAGCGATGATTTCCACACATATATAAACACATCCTATAATTTTTAAAATTTTAATTTTTTATAAAAGGTTGGCAGCAGCATCTACCTATATAACAACACCTTACTCCAATCACCGATCTACTTGACAAACGTGGTGATTACGACAAATCCCCGGATGGAAAGTTCAGCGTTATATACGAGGTAGGCTCATGTAAAATACATTATTTATGTACTGTCAAGTGTATCAAATTAAAAAAGAGTAAAAGTGTACCTATAAATTTTAATACAAAACCATCCAACAACCAGTTTTAAGTGACTAATTTAAAAGCAACGTTGTCGCACTCAATTATGTGAGTATTTCTATTAGACTGATCAAAGACCATTTCACGTGATTTTGTTCTGTTTCAAACTGGTCGAGTATTTGTAATTTAGGTACCTACGAGTATACACGAAATCGCTTCCAACACAGGCCATTATAATTCTAAAACACTGTCTCCGTTCCGTCGCGGGTAAAAACATTTATAGTAGTTTTAAATATCGCTCCATTTTAGGATGCAAAGGTCCAATAAAGAATTAGTTTCCACACGTGAGATCCGCGGCTTACCTCCCAGTCAAAATTATTTTATACTAAATTTTTCCCGCCACTTTCTCCGACTGTACTTCGGGAATTACACGCTCGATTGGTATAACAAAGTTTATGTCATTTTCCCGCTATTCAACTATCCCTATACATAAAATGAAGTCATTCTGATGACAAAGAAACTTACTTCTCCATTTATAATGTAGTAAGGTTTCTAGCCAGTATTGCCAGACACCATAATATGCATTAAAAACGCTATTTCCCAGAACTTTTCTAGACACCAGAAATGTAAAATTGCGAATATAGTTTTTCAGGAATTGCTATTAAACCAGTCACCCGACATCTTGTCAGAAATGCAATATTCACAAGAATACAGTGCATTTCAGCTCGCGTTATCAACAGTCAGCAGGTTTGGGAGAAACGAGACGTGGCCGACAGTTGAGTCTAGCGAACGACTATAGACGTTTAGAACGACTAGGCATAATATATAGGACCATTAGCAGGTAGATCATATTTATAAATAAAAAATGCTGAATCAGACAAATTAGCAACTGCAAGTTCATGCTTCATCATTTCGTAGCAAGGGAAACTTTTAAAGTGGAAAGTTTAAACTGCACAGTTAACGGAAATTCTCACACAAACACTCTAAATTTCTTTGACCATAATCTTTTATAATAAAATAGCTGGCTTTCACAAGAAATTAAATAAAAATCGTATTATAATGTCGGGAAATGAATTTCACTAAAGCAATACTTTAATGCAAGCTACAGTAGCAACTAAGTAGCTATTAGCCCCTAGATGTCGTTTTGAAAAATAATAAAAAAAGTATGATGAAAAAATAAACATGAAAATGTATTCATTTGCCGCAATTACTCTAAATCGACGTCCTATTTTTGGATAATTACTTCACAAAGCCAGGTGTCCTACTTTAAAAGATAATAGCAGAAGAAATTTAGTAGAAAATTTTAGTGGAATAGTATGAATCGCCTGAACCGCTTCGGTGGCCTAATGTCTATCTTGGACTGTCGCTATTGGTCATTAGTTCGATTCCCCGGATTGAGACGAGCATTATATGTCAGCCTAACTGGGTGCTATCTAAGTATGAAGCCAAACAGCACTGTACGAGTATACCAATTAACTTGAAAATTCTGTCTGAAACCGCTTTCCAACTGATCGTCACTTACCATTAAATGGGATGAAATCAGTCTTAATTGAATGAACTTAAAACAGAATTGCTTGCAAAAAGTCGTAAATTACATCCCAAACCAAATCTCGACTTCATTGAGAACTCTCTGCCTAATAAAACTTTACACCACACCCATTTCAATTATTATCATAACAAGAATAACACCGACTCAGCATATCAAATTGCACCCACCCAATTAAAATCTCAAGCTCCAATTATTGATAAATAATATTCTCTTAGTAAAATTAACCCGTCGGCTGCTGTAGATAATCCCCTTAAACCAAAATTGTATTATGTCAAGATACACAACTGCTCTTTTAAATAATGACTAAACGCCTCCTTATATTATAATCTATTATATGTCCTTAGATATACTGATTAAGGCGAGTTCAAGCCCCAGGAAGGTACCTGTTTTTTTGTGGCAATATATCCGACAGTGAATTATTTTATACTTATCTTTAATCCGTTGGCAAGATCTTGTTTAGAAAACGCTCCAGGCATTTTGCTTCCACTTTCAACAAGCGTACAGCTGAAATATGGTACTTAAACAGGTTTCGATTTGGAAATCATAATGATTATTAAATATGCTCCTTCTAGAATATTCTAGATCAACGTCCAGCTTCGTATCTTACCACTTGATGCCTACACGGCACCACCAATCATAATGAAATTTGGCGCGTGGAAAACGATACGGGTCAATTTAAATCCCAGTTCAGTGTTTCCTGAGATCAAGCGAAGTGGCTGGCCAAAATGCTATATTGTAATACCCCTTCGATTTGAGCTGTCACAAATTGCTTGCTTAAACAAGTTAAAAATCATTTCAAGCATCCTTTTACTTGGGACACTTGATGTTCTGTGTATCTGAAGTATGTCAGATCAATTCCTGTAACAGCGAGTTATATTTAACCCTTAATTAAACCGAGCTTACTGGCCGCGATTCCGAAGCTCGCTTTTGTTGCGATGCTCAGATTGTAGCCTTATTTTGTGTCAATAGTTTAATTTAGGGCGGGATGCTGCAGACAGCTTGGCACTCCGTTCAGTTACTGCTCCTCTCATTCGCAAATACATTCCTTGATGTCCCAATCTAAAGCTTAATCTGTTAAATATTGAGGGTTTTCATGACTTTTACATTGAGTTAATATGTACTAAGTACATTTCAGAGGGTACAACGCGACTCATTTGTTGTAAAACTTGTTGTGGTCCATGGACCACACTTATACATCCTGCTTCTCTCTCTCTCTCTCTTGCTCTCTTGCATAGTACATATTATCCCAATTAAAAAATATAAATATACATACCTGAGATCAATCGATGACGTTAACTTATAAAATCTATCTACTTTTACATTTTTGGATATGACATTAGCCTGCATATGAATGTTTTTCAGCGGCGTCTACAGTCGGCGCCAGAATTTCACGGACTAGTTTGACATAATTTAAATGACATAATTGATATACTTCTATTTTTGACTGTCATTCTTTTTAACGTGAATTTTTGTGTAAGCTGTGGATACCTATAATTAAGTTAACATTTTTAGTAATTAGTTATGTAAGTTTGTATTTTGTAAGCATTTGGAATGTAACTTGTTGGTGTCTCTAAATAAATAAATAAGCGTGTGTAGAAAAATGTGGATAAAATTTCTTATAACTATCAGAACCACACTTTTTTTTTTTTTACGGAGTGGAAATCTTCAAAAGATACCCGTCACTTCGGGGAAAGTAGCCGGGTTATGCTGGATTCTTACCAGCTAAAACCACTCCGGTATCCATCTCTCGCCTCTTTTTGCCAAGTCACGGGAACGTACTACTCATCCGCAACTCGGCAGGCGGCCCCATACATCCCTTACATTCGTGCATCCGTCACTTCTCTTGTGCAGCAAGCACATCCAGCCGGTCGCCAGCTAGATGTGATTGGCGCACACACACAGTCAGAACCACACTGTGTTAACTGTGGCAGCGACGTGTTCGATTTACTGTCAAAGTAATCCGCGAAATTTTGGCGTCGAATTCAGTTACTTTTGGTGGAATTTGAAAAGACACTGAGCACCAGTCATAAGAATCTCGAGAATACATTAAATCCGTTATTAAGCTTGCTCCAATAACGTAAAATAGCTCTTTATGTAATTTATTTATAGCATCCCATAGTTCCCATACCAAAACCTAACAAAGACTTGTCCCGTTAAAGTAAGTCTTCTGGGTAACATTGCTTCTGAATCCCAATCTACGACCACCAGTCACTTACCACCAGATGAAGTTAAAGTCCAAAACAATTCGTATGTTTAAAAATACTATGATTTTTTTACATTCAAAACCATCACGTTCCAAACGAACCTTTTTCTCGAAAGGGCTTCGAAAATTATAAAGCATACAATATTCACGTAGGCCAGGTAAAGGCCACATTGAGCTCAAGACGTATAATTATGATCAACATGTATAGTGATTAAAATACTAGGCCACGCCCCCGTGCGAGCGAGAGGAACGATCTTCCCATGCAATCATGTTTGTGTGAAATATGGAGTTTTCTTTTGACCCGATCTTTTTAAATTCCACGTAATTATTTTTGTTGTGGAAATTAACTAGATTTTGTTAGGTTGACGATGATGTAATATTTTATATGCGGCACCGGAAATAAAATAAAGTCTATAAAGTATCAACATTTTTTGTTACCGGACCAAACCGGACCTAAAATTAGACTTAATATCATAATGTTAGTACGTTTTAACTTTATTTGTCGGTTATTTCAGAAATATCTAAAAAAACTCTCTTAAACGATTAGCTAATTTGATGTAAAATTTAGCATTTTTACAAATGTAGCCTTCCGGTCATCATGATTTTGGTGAGGTCTTTTGTTCTTTGTTGTACGAGTATAAATTTTATTTGCTTGTTTGTAGCTTAATCATATAAATGGTGCAACTTTAGTTAAAGTGGTTGTACACTTAACTAATCCACATTTGAAATAGACGAGATAAATAATGAACCAAATATAAAATGATGGAAGTTATGTCGAGTATGTAATGAATGCACAAGTACAAAACCCATTGAATACAAATTCTCTTTAAACCACCTACTTAAATGCACATATTTGTCGAGTGAAGCGGGTATCGCGTTTCATACACAATGTTACCCGCAGACTTGCACAGTGGGCTATGAAAACGTTGGCGGGACATAAAAATACGATCTTTAATGCCGATATTGACTTAACTGATACTTGTTCGGACCACACTGTGCGCATGCGATGACGGTTTTATTTTGAGCTTGAAGCGTATGAGCTGGTTTGATAGCTGCAATACCTATCTACAAACAAACAAATTGTCTTTAATGTCTCTGTTTCCGCTACGACTAGCCTTCATAGAAAGCGGCATAGGTCCACTTCAGGACAACAAGGTTTTTTGCCATAAGAAAACAACTCTGCAAGCGGATTGGTGGCCGCAGAAAGAGTAACTGGTATTCACATGGGTAGAAGCTGCCCGTCGTTTCATTCGTCGTTGCATTCGCAGATTATAGCATCCCAAATTTCACAGGAGCCATAACGTGGACACTTACGGCACGAATAGTCCACAAATTTTAAATTTTTTTATTAGTTGTGGATTTTTTATTTTAAGGTACTTCCTCTAAAAAGTGGTAAAAAAGGGATAATGGATATCTCCGCCATATGTTATACGATTTCGATGCGATTTCTTATTATTTGAAAGTTCCATATAATTATAGAGTCGAATAAATGCAAATAAGGCAAAAAAGACAAAAAAAAATATTGAAAAATTCGGTAGATTGTGATTGGTAATAACTAGAAATCATGATTATTATGACCAACTGGGAATTCATGAAGATAGGGATTTACAGAGCACCTGGAACCATCTTCTCATCACAAAACCAATTAATCTGTACTAGGTGTTATTTGTATCTTAATTTCGTCGATATTTAAAAAGACCTGACTGGTTCTGTGGGTCAAAGTATATGCTCGCTAGGTCTACAGCTCACAGAGACACTAGTTTTAATACTTATAGTTATGTATGGCAGCCAAACTTGGGCACTAACACGGAATATGACAAGCATACTCGCAACCTGCTAGTACGCAATGGAAATGAAAATCTTGAACGTTATGTCATCAGAAACAAAACAAAGGCAGGACACATGGTAAGAAGAAAAGACGAATGGTGTAAACTCGTGACACGATAGAGAAGAAACTAATGCGGCGCTGGCTCCGTTACCTATTATACCATTTAAACCATGTATTTGCCACAGACAAATTACACATACAAACACACACACACATATAAAACTAATTCAAACATTTACACATTACTATAATTACACATTAAAATTACAAGGTTCTGTGTCAGGAGCTGTCTCAGTACCCGTCAGGCAGCATGCTGCACAACACTGATTTTCAGCCAGACCCTATTCTAACAATAGTATAACAAACTTGCACGCAGCGCTACACAAATATAATTAACTTACATATACTTATACACACAACACTAATTAATAATATATTTACAGACATAATGAACAATATTAAACAAATAAGAAATTAAAATGACATAAGACTATTTCTACGGGTAGACTGAAACAACCTAATTTACCGGAACTCGACGTACTGGTTGCCGGCAGCGGTGGCAGCTAGCCAGGCGGGGGTCCCTTATCAACAGCCTATATATATTCCCACTGCAGGGGCTCACTCAAACCTACTCTCCTACAGAGAGTGTATGTGCCATAGTCCACCACGCGGGACCAGTGCGGATTGGTAGACTTCACACACACCCTTAAACTTCTTCGCAGGATGTGTGCAGGTTTCCTCACGATGTTTTCCTTCACCGAAAAGCCAATGGTAATGTTTTTAACCACTCGTACATAAATTCCAAATAATAAATTGGAACTCATTTGTACGAGCCAGGATCGAACCCAGACCTCGATTGTTCAAAGACTGCTCTACCCAACTGAGCTACCACGGCTGTGCCTACCACCAAACCGAGTATTATAATTGTACATTATGTATTACCCCTTATCAAACTAGTTACACAGCTATATACAACTTGCTACTTTAATGCAGATATGTTAATAATTCAATAAAACATGTAACGTAATGCCAGTACAGCTTATTAAAATTCAATATTAGAACTTCATTAGCGCTGTTAATTATGTGCCCCATGCCATGAAGCCAGTGGCGGCAAACATTTTTTTAAGTTCATCGCTGCACGATTTTACTAGAATTACTACTAATTGTAGGCTAGGAGTCTGCAACATTATTACGCTTCGGGCGTAAAGCATAAACTTCGTCGGGTGTAAGATTTTTTATCGATTAGTACTTTAAACTTGTTTTTTTCACCTATTGAAATAAGATAATGTTAACACATAAGTTAACAATTAAGTATATTTATTATGTTTTCAATGTTAACTATGCTTATTTCATAAGTTGATCTTTGACAAAATTATAAAAAAACTTTTCGTTGACAACTGTCAACCAAGTAGCTAACTGACGTAATTTTTTGCCTGCAGCGATTTAAAAGGATAAGTTATCAGTTTTTTCTGTGTACCAAATTACATAGTTACCAGAAGAAAAACATAAAATTTCACTATTTCATGAGTCTGTAAAATATATTATTAATAAAGACAATAAACACATCACTAGATAAACCCATCAAATTTATTATTTTGTGTTGTCAATTGAGACCTAATTAATATTTCCTCTTGTCTTTTATACCTGGGCCATACCAGGTGGTATCATCGATAGAGGTGGGAGGGTAAATTAAGTATTAAAATTCACAAGAGACCCGCGGTAATACTTGGTGTACCTACAATAAATTGTGGCAGCCGATGTTATCTCTTTAATAACTTCTTTGGTAGCGAGTAGGTGCTTAATGAAAAACGATACAAAAACCTGTGGATGATGAGGAAATTCTTGGGTTTGAGATAGGTTCCGATTTAAAACTAAACGTATGTGAGAAAATATTTTTAGACGAAGTTGATGATAACACGTTTTATAGGTACGTTTGAAAATGATCCCAATTCTGTTTGCATTTAGGTACTTTCTGTTTAGCCGATAAAATGCTAATGGAATAAATAAATGACCTTCATTCTGCTTCCAAATATCATAGATTAATTTTTAACACTTAAATGACACATTCCGCGAATGTATGGAGCCCCAGCCTGGACTTATACATTTTAAGAGGTCATCATCTAATCAAAGTTAATTAACATTTTTGACTGTTTGAATAACTTTGGCGTCAATGAAGTGACATTTGAGGGTTTCTCTTAGTATAAAAAAGAATGATTTTGTTTGTAGAAACAAAAAATTTACTCTAGTATTTCTCTATTAATCTTTCAATTATTCCTAGTTTTTTTTTTAAAATAGTGTACAAGTGCAGATCGAATCGGAGACATCTCTGTTGAAAATAAAAATGAAATCTAAAATAAAGATATTATTATCCTAGACATAATTACACACATTCAAGTTTTTATCATGGCATTGACAGTTTAAATACCATAGTGACAAAGTATAAAGCAAAACAACATTAATTAAATAATTTATCACCTCCACAACGCTCTCATATCAAAACGATCACATATTTTACAATTCACAGACCCCAATAAAAATCAAAACAGGGACATAAATTTCAAAAAATTATTAACGAAATAAAAACAAGACATCAACCCGAACTGTTGACAAGGCCTGACATCGTTTGGAATTAATGACGGTCGTACCTTAGCCGGCTACCAAAATCAGAGGTGGTCCACCCTTTACACGTTTTCGTTTTAAAATAACAATAAAAAGTGTAATGTTCTAATGCTACCTGCCTGCCGTTCGTGACCCCTGGATTCTTCACCGTGTGAAATATTTTATGTAATTTAAGTTCGGAATGTGCGGCCGTTTCCGTTATAATGTATCCTTTTCTCGTAATTACGAATGAGATTTTGGAATTACCTGACCTTTTACTGCTGGCTATAATTACCTAAGAACTTTTCACCAGCGACCAATAGCCATACAAATACTTCGTGACCCCTGTTCTCCATCAGAAAAACTACCGCGGCCAAGCTGCATTTCAAAGCTTTCTCCACCTAAGAACTTTTCACCAGCGACCAATAGCCATACAAATACTTCATGACCCCACACTCCATCAGAATAACTACCGAGACCAAGCTGCATTTGGAAATTTTCTCCACCGTAGTACTTTTCTCCAGCAACCAATAGCCATACACAATTACACATACTTCGTGACCCCTGCTCTTTAGAAAAACTACTGAGGCCAAGCTGAATTTAGAAGTATACTACCTCTACTACGAATAATAAAGCGTTACAATAAAAATTACTCTACTCAAGTCGTTTTCTTTTATTTAGCAAATCATTTTGTACATGTGCAAAGCTTGTAGATGGGTAGTTGACTCCAAACTAAGTAGAGATTAAATTGTATTACCAGTATAAACCATAAAAAGCATTTTTAATAACCAAAATCTATTTTATTACACCTTATCCTTATTATAAATATTGACATAATTATTATACGAAGGTATATTGTTTAGTTGGTTAGGGGGCATTCAGTAATTATCTACGGACGATTTTAGCCATTTTGAGCCCCCTGTTCCGATGTAAAAGCACATAAGAATTCTCGGACTCCCCTTCCCACTTCTTACGTAATATTGTATATGCATTTAGAAAAGGATCTGACTTATCTAATATTTTTATTTTAGACGAACGTAATTTTTATTATTATTATTTTATTTATTTATTACACGTAGACGAAACTAGCAAGAATAAGTAGAGAATAACGTTGAGACCTTTTGCCAAGAGAGACTTTCGACACGTTTTCACAACAACTTTATTGTGGTATTATATGTTTTACAAGCATATTGTTAAAGTTACCCTGACGACGAGACGGCTGTGACGATACGGATACCAAGCTACACCGCGTATAATGGACATGTGTCTGCGGTTGTGGTCACAAAATAATACAACTCTTTTGTTGTGGTCACTGCATTATTTGAAAGAGACAGATATTGGCGATGCGGCTAATTATTGTATTCATTTATGCAACAGGTCACAATCCTTGTGAAAGTGTAGATCTCAATCACGTACGTCTGAAAGGACTTGGATCAAAGGTCATGAGGCTACTCATATATATCCAAGTGGAACTCCATGAGAGAGTTGCCCGCACGCATAGCACACTTGGCATTGGTGATAGCAATAAGATGTTGCTTCTGGTGCTGCCCATAGGAAAATTTTCTTCCCTTAGATGATTTACAGGAAACAAGCGTGAGGATTACCGGTTGAACCCTATTCTAAAAGGAGTGATCTCATGCAACTTTCCAATAGTATGTCTAGATCTGTATTAACACGTAGTACTTACTTTATGTAGTATGGAAGCGTCGGTGGCGCAGTCGATAAGGCGCGGACTCTCAATCTGAGGGTTCCGGGTTCAAATCCAGCCGTGTACCTATGTCTGTGTATGAGTTGTTTTTCAATTCAAGTACATTATCCGATTGCTTAACGGTGAAGGAAAACATCGTGAGGAAACCTGCATGTCTTGAACAGGCATGTGAAGTCCGCCGATCCGCACTGGGCCCGCGTAGTTGGAATACGGCCCATACACTCTCTGTATGAGAGTAGGATTGAGCTCCTGCAGTGGGGACGTATATATAGACATTTGATGATGATATACAGAGCAGGGAAAGTACTTACTTTATCCCTGTAAGGTGTTTTATTCTTTATTCATGTAACATAGAGTGAATACAAATTATTTGCTTACAGTTCCCGTGGGATCATTTAAGAAATTCATTCCAGAAGAAGTCATAAATAAATAAGGTATTCTATTTATTCATCATAAAAGAGATGTTCCGTTTTCTAATTCAGCCTGCACTATGTACTTGTTTAAAATTCCAAAGAAAACCCTAAAAATTATTAGAAAAATACTAGGATTGCATCTTTGGTATTTTATTGGTACAAAGTCTTTACTTTTTGTACTAAGTCGAAAACATTAAACATAGTTTCATTGACGCCATCTTTGTTTGTTTGGTTAAAAGTGTAAGTGTAAGGTTAAAGTAAACTAAAACTACGTCAAAATATTAAAAATGGTAATTAAAAAACGTATATTCGGTAACTACGTTTAAAAATTTGTTGTCTACAAGGTATAGACTACAAGGGCTCCATGAATTCGTTCGTAAAGTGCATTTTCCGATGAAAATAGCAATATCAGCTTTCTCCCACAACATTCAAGTTTCATGTAAATTAGTTAATACTAGTCATCGGACACGTTGCAGCAGAAATGCGAAGCTGAATCAAGGTAAGAATGCCGTTCCTGGTAAGACCATGGTAAGTATACGTGGCTAGCGGTTTTACCGATGAATTCCCGGGGTTCCCAGAATCGCGTGGGAATGGGAAATCATCCGTGCCGTGTTACACCGTATACTAGCTTACGACCCGTCTTTTTCTGTCGTCCTGGTTTCGATAAACTTTACCGTTCGCATATTTGGGAAGCATATAATCATGACACCCAGAGAATTGTTTTTCAACAATTTTATTTAAATGTACCAAATACCTTAATCGATCGATTTTTTGAGCCCCAAACCAAGGTGTGAATTTAAACTGAAATATCTCAAGAAACGCTCCTTTAAAAATATTGTAGCCGAGTATGAGGATAGCGTTTGTTTCACTTTTAATCTGCACATGGATCGAGTCGATGGTAGAGTCAAAATAACTTGATTTTTCGGATAGGGATAACTGAAGGGCAGGAAAATACAAAAGCTAATTTTTATCCCAATCTAACTGGTACTATACGAATCAACTGTGATGGTTTTGCGGGCAAAAGCTAGGAATAAACACTTTTCAAAATTTATTAACATAGTTTTTTCAAATTTTATTACACGATTATTTTATTACTAGTTTGTTAGATTTTAAGAAAAAAATTCAAAATTTCTATTTTAAATCCCAAGTGTAAAAAACATTATTATTCTATATTTCTGTAATTATATTTTTGACTGTCATTCTTTTTAACGTGAATTTTTGTGTAAGCTGTGGATACCTATAATTAAGTTAACATTTTTAGTAATTAGTTATGTAAGTTTGTATTTTGTATGTGTTTTGTATGTTGTTGGTGTCTCTAAATAAATAAAAATAAACAAAATTACTATCTCATTTTTCCACGGCTTTAGTCAATAGCACCATCCCTGTCCTACACAACATTTTAGACCTCTGTTAAAGTACTAACGCGTACAAATAATTACCTTCGGTCGGTCATCGGCATCGTTAATTGGGAATTCTGACTCAACTCCGTTCCGTTATTTCGCAATCTGAAGAAAAACTGTTGTGTTCTGTTCCATTACATTAAAGTTAAATTTGAACTGTGTCGCGTCGGCGAACAAAAAACCAAATTAAAACTGATCTTATATGAACTAAATAATGTGCTTTAAAAATGTGGAGAGCTTGTGTTTAAAGTAACGGTAGTTCAAAAATAATTATTTAGTGTACACAAAATTAAAACTTTATGCGTCACTCGGCTTGGTTGGTGGTAGGACATTTTCCACGTCTTTTTCGTCCCTTATTTATTCTCTATCTGTTTTCCATACATGCCATGGTAAATAGATCTTACTATAAGTAGGAAATTAACTAAATAGACTCAAAAATCCACTTCGCTTTAAAAAAATTGCATTATTCTGTCATTCTTAATCCCGTTTAGAATCTAAACGTCGATTCGATTCCAACTGAAACAAAGAACTCGTAAAAACTGAAAGTTATCAGGAAAGTTACCTTAAGCCAACAGAACTTTATTTCGGCTAGACTAATATTTTCAGGTAAGTTCGCTTTTAAATAAATACAAGGGTTAAACGCTTCGCTTTTAGAAGATTCTTTCAGGACTTATGTAACAATGCTATTGAACTGTATAAAGTTTTCCTAATTTGGTTTAGAAATGTTCTATGTATTATATGTAAGCATATCTACTCACACAACGAAGTTAATTATAGTAGGTTAGTAGTAATATTTTTAAAGAATTGGAACTCACCAAACTTAACCAGATAAGGCCAGACTAACAAATAAAAACAGTTCGTAAAATATCAAATATCATGCATTTTGAAAATTTTCTTCCAAATCTGATTGTTTATTGTAGGTACATATAAACAATATTACAAAGACAATTATACCTAAAATAAAATTGTACAATTTGACTTATTTTGAACGGTGGTTGATATTAATTCCCCGCCCCCGAAATTCCTAAATTTTTACTAATAAAATTTAAAAAAAAAACACAATTACAATGTTCAAAATGCAAAAAACGCCTTGCTTATTCTCATGCAGTCGTTTTCTTCTTTATAATCTCATTTATTTGTTAATTTGAACAATGTCAACTTTGACAATCGAATAAACCTATGGGCAAGTAGACCAAATCAGATTAATTGGATCAAAATTATGATATGAAATTATAAAGAAACTAACGCATTGGTTTGAATGAAAATCGACAGTCATTGACGTATTACGAATATGCTACACGAGCAAAACGAGTGTATATATTTCACAATAATGTAATTTAAATAACAATCTATGTAACATTATAATGTAGGCTGAACATAAGCTGTACTACAAGATGAACACAGTCGTTATGTTCATACTAGTGATGTGACACACACGCCTACTCATCGATCATTCAGTCGATAACGGTTGGACATTTGTCGATATTTTTGCGGCAATGCTAGACGGGACAGTGATTTCCATTTGATTGAATGGAATAGTAGTAAATCAGTAATTAATAACGGCACTTTACCAACTAAGTACCATTTAAAGTTAGAAAAAAATTATACTTTTAAAAATCAATAGATTAATACTGTAAGGAGAATGTAGTCTGAAATTTACGTGAGTCCGGCTAGAGTATTCCCGATTCCTTGATTTTAACTCTCAAAGCTTATAGCTTGAATATAAGGAGAAATTACACATTATAACTTATACATAGATTGTAAATTATGTAAAGGCATAGCATAATGCATAAGAAATTATAATATAATATTAATTCGCCATATTGTAATAATGAGAAATAACCATATATAATTTGACTATTATAATATCAACTATAACGTAGGAAAATGTGATTATAATAATAAATTAAGAAAGATATGTAAAATTATTAAGTGTGCAATTTTAGTTAAGTTTTATATTTTAGTTATTATTCCAAGTTGTTAGTCGAAGCGTGCAGGCTACGAAGGCGGTCAGTGCCACATCTAGCAGCCATTAACTGATGCAACTCATCGTGGGGAACCCCTTCAACAAATTTGACAATGAAACGCGTAGCGCGTCGGGTAACGTATGCAAATTCACCCCCGGGCGATGAAATATACGACCAATAAATAAACAACGCGTCGAAAGGGGTGAAATTAAATATTCATAGTGTATTGCTGGGATAGACTTCTTATCGATACACATCGTAGGTTTTGGGAATGAATGTGCTGAACATATGCCTCCAGCACGGTACACCACACTGTCAGGTGTGAAACAAATATGAAATAACAGCACTTCAAAGCACGTGTTTATTGTTTAACTACGTTACAAAGAATATGTATTTTTGTTAATTTAAAATTTCTGTTAATATCAATTTATTTTATTTATTTATGAAAACCAAAAACCCAATGTTAAAACTTTCTGGTTAATAATCAAATTATGTAACTTATTATTTTCTGATTATGTGGTTATAAAATCTTTTTCTTAATGTTGCTAAATTCCATCGATATCGATAAAAATATTATAAATAAACGCGGACCTCACTGGCGCAGTCCAATATCGTAATAGGCAGACTAAAGAGTGAGGCGACTTGTACAACATCACCAAATTAGCCGATGTGCACTGGCCCTTAGGCGGTTTTAGGGTTGTACAACATCTTACATGGAGGTCGTTATTTTCTTTTCTTTAATGAGTGTATCTGTTTTTTAAGATCGGATTTTTGAAGGGTTTTCCCTTGTCTGTATTTTCTTTAACAAGTAAAAAAAATACGAAGTGCAACAGAATTTAACAGAAACAACGAACAGTTAAAATAACAATCAGAAGAAACCCTGGACCAGCTTCATTATTTCTGATGACACAAATCTGGTAAAGCTGATGATTGTTTTGTATGATAATTTTATAATATTTTTTTTTTATATTTAGAATACAGATAAAAGGATACTTACACACACAAACACATATATTAACGAATAGTATTATAAAGATTTGTAATTTCCCAGCAAGCCTAAATAAAATTATATTATAAATGTAACTCTACATAAACGGCGGTGGCTGAAAATCAGAACTCTATGTGCCCTAGCGACACGTAGAGCTATGAGACATGGGAGCGTATTTATCGCACCAAAATACATATAAAAGATCTAGATTAATTGACGTTATTTCACAAATAATTTGCTTTAATAGATCACATACAATCTTTACAAGCAGACTACGAGTAATTACACATGAACAGACTTGGAACCGAAATGAAGCCAAAAGGCTGGCTATTTTACGACGGTTTTGAAGGCTTTTTAGTGGTAGGTACCTATAGATAAATTAGATACCTATCCTTAGAATTCTTAGTAGCATGAAATGAAACAATAATATCGCAATAGGAAGATTGTTGTATCTTTTAGTGGCACCTGCGCAGTTGCTGAATCGGCACACTACATAATGATCTACAATAGCAAACACATCACTATGTTTAAAAACCTCGGCGACAACTCATGGTTAACTATCTCGAACAGAATGTAACAATAAATTTATGTAGTCTTCTAAAATCAAATATAAACAGTTATGTGAAATGAGTTGATGAGTTGACTTCGCGAGTCTATCTTTGCATAGCTTAAAACTGAATGTTAAACGTGCACTTTCAAACAAAAGATTTAGTTGTTTCTCGACCCAACTCCTAAAGTATGTGTATTTGAGATATGATTTTTAAGCTTTCGACCCATATCTCTGCCATTTTGAATTTTTTCGAAACGTCACTAGAATCGATTTTTAAATGCTACCTCTAGTGGAGAATATATAATTTAGTAGAAAATACTTACTAGAAAATATTAAGTTAATAAGTTAATCTAAACTTTATAAATAAATCTTTTTGTTCGATATTAATTCGTTTTAATCGTCAAGTATCAAAATACCTCATTCCAGCTTTAGCATATTATTGGTATTATCACCATATGCTTGACTGTAAGTGTTATAGTAATAAGTCAATCACACACAAGATTAACATTACAGCCCTACATCTAAGTCTCAAGTGGAATCCTGCTATGCTAATTGAAATGAATTAATACGAAAACATTTTTCTTACAAGTTAAAACGGTTACTCTCGCTTCCCTCTCTCTCGATCCATGGTTATGACATGGGTTGACAAATTCAAGTCAAAGTACAAAATTTTCTAGATATTTTCAAATCTCGTTTTGGCAACCCTTATACTCCATAACGACATGTAAATGTTTTGTGACGCGTTTATAAATGATATTGTCGCGAGCGTTTTGTGTGAAATATAACCGTGGCAAATTGAATCGGACGCAATCTGGCCGGGGATGCTTTGGCCCATGTGTCTTTTTGATTCCCCCGCGTAATATGGTTATTATACAAATAATGAATACTGAGGTACTCAAACTGCTGCAGTCGGTTATAATCAACTTGTTTTTTAGTAGATTTATTTCCCACTTCATGTAATTTTGTGCGTGTATTTACTGGCTTTAGGATGGTATCGCCCGATTACTCCACGTGGTAGTTGTAAAAGCAGACTAAAGACATCTAAAGATTAGGACATGAACAGAAGCTGCCAACCTATGTATTTGTACCAATACACTTTTCTACGTATGATTGGTTTGCACTTGGCCTTCATCTCACCTGACGGTAAGTGACAATAAGAACGTTGGATGGTAAGCGGACCCAGAAGCTTCATTTTAATGAGGCGCTGGCTCTGTTACCTTTCATAACGGAACACAACAATGCTATTAACACGACTGTTTGGCGGCAGACTTTGGCTATGCAAGCATCTCTTATTTTCTGCTTATAAGTAAAATATAGAACATTTCCATGATGAAAATTTCATCAAAAGCGTCAAAGATATTTAACATTACTGTCGTTAAATGGGACAATGCATAAAACAATACAACACAATCCGGTAACAATCAACTCAGTCTAGCGTCTCACCGTACTAACATCTGACGCACGATTGACTTTTGAGATCAACGTTATTATTACCTAATGCTATAGTCAGATCACTTTGGAAATCATCAGTTCAATCTCGACACCGAAATATTTGATTGACATTTATAATGATATGTTCACCGTGGGACTCTAAGCATAGTACTTCCCACTTCTTTGTGTAATTTTGTTGTACTCTGTGGCGTGTCATCTCCTTCGAGAACGGCACGCTGGAAGCTGGCCATTAAAAACATATTTCCAAAGCACAACAAATTTTAATCGATTTTGTGTCGTAGAATTTTTAACAGAGACCATCTCCGGAAGCCTGAAGATCAATAGCCTCTAGAAGCTTGTGACACATCCGTTAAATAATTGTTTTCTTATGTCAAATAAACTGTTAAATGCCACGAAAATAGCTGTAGTCATTGAACCAGTTCCCCGCCAAACTGCGTTACGAATTCGATTCAAATTTGGCATGCTTTGGAAATATGTTTTTAATGGCCAGCTTCCGTCGTGCCGTTCTCGAAGATGACACGACACAACTCCTTGGAAGTACAAAAATGTTGAGAGCCGCTGAGTATAACCCTACACCTTTTGTAATATATCGGTTGTAGCATTGGTAGCACTTAAAAACTTGGAATGAATCGCGTCCTTTGTCAGTCTGCACTGTACAATTTTGTTTTTGTTATCGCGAGGTATGTTATGTTATGATTACAAGCTACAATGTTATGTCTGAGACTTTGTTTATGTCAACTTTAAATTTTAAATCACTTTTTGAACGGCTGGTTTTTCTTTGACACAAATATGTTACCATCAGGAAAGATGAAAGCCAAGTGTAAACACATTATTCATTTTTTGAAAACATTACAATCCAACTGGAATTCTTTAAAAATATGAAAGTCATTTGCTTTGCACTCAATAATTTTGTTCTCAGAGATTCTATTTCTTTCGTAATGCACTTCGATGCATTAATAGTTGACCTATGCTAAAATTCGTCAGACATATAACAATCGTCATCAGCTGCTTTAGTCCACTGTTGGACATGAGCCTTCCACATAGACCGCCACGTACCCAACCCCCTTTCCCCCGAACCCAAAGTTTTAATAATTATTATGGCTATTACATTTCTTGTCGTAGTTGATTTTTATTTTTAAGCTTTCTTCATGTTTATTAACGAAAATCAAAATATCGCATAACCGCATAAATACAAGTAACGCAAGGAATATCATAGTTTTTAACTTGACTAATTTGACTTTTTAGAGAAACGTGAAATTCTAAAAATACTAAATTCTTAGTAAAATGATACCGAACCGGCCTATGGCTATATAGTGAACCCAATTCTGCAGTACTGAAAAATTGTAATACCAAAACTGGACTCATTTGTTAGAATAAAAACGAAAAAGACTAAATTCTTAGTAAAATGATACCGCCCCGGCCCGTTTGAAGTTAATGATGCATGCATATTAACATCTGTTTGTCTGTTTAGGGACATTATATGGGTTATTTATATTGTTATACCATACAGGGTTGAACGTGGCATTGTGAGGACACGGATCGACGTGTGCTTTTAAAGTCGACAGCAGTCGTTCCAGAGATAATCAGCTGTGACAGACGGAAGGACCGACAGACAGACAAACAACTGAGTAAGATTATAAGTGGTCCGTTTTCATCGGATGTTCGTAACCCTTCAAAGTCTAAACTAACATAGATAGCATACATTAATAATATTTTTATTGTTTCATAAAAAGCTTTCGATACTGTCGGACTATACTAACTCATTCCTTATTACTATGTTGTAACTGGAAAAAATCAGCTGTCTAGCCATTGCTAGATTTGCTCTCGAATAATTCGAATTGTATAAAAATAATAGACAGTAGATGGTCAGAATCGAACGCTGAGAGAGAAAGCCATAAATAGCTATTTACGGGACCCCGGGACAGGGGTTGATCTTGGGTCCTCAGTATTTTGTCACAAATATAAATAATATTGATATTGGTTCACAAATTAAACAGCTCTGCGCATATGACAAACTTTTGTTTTATAACGGTAAATAAATTAGAATGAAAAAAGATATCGCTCTCACTCACTGCTATAACGAACGGATCAAAACACATATTTCCAAAGAACAACCCACGGAAGAATAGAAAAAGGAAGTTATCTATCAATTTCACGTGCTAATTACGTTAACACCTATTATGTGTGCAACAAACAAATTAAATGGAGGCAAGGCAGTTGAATTGAAACGCTTTTAGGTAGATAAACATCGCGACAAACTATTTAACGGTGAATAAATTAACATATTTGTTTATATTTATAAATTAGGAGTACCAAACGATACGGTTGGTGCATTCTTGTGTTTATTAAAAAATACGCCGGACAAACTATTTGGGGTTTCATTATCCGTTGCATAAGTACACTGTTAGAAATTTCCACACCCATCTTTTGACCTTTGGACTCCCACTACAGCAACTAGTCTTGTCGCGATCACCAATTTGCCAATCAAGCATGGTATGGCAAATCACCTGATGAAAAGCCCGCCGTGGCGATCTAAAAGAGAGACTCATGACCACCAGTGGACTTACACAGCTGATACCAAGACTAACGTTCATATTTAGCAATGGCTGTTTTTCTGGAGAAAAGTTATTTAACTTTTGTCTCCCAAGTTTAGGATAAGCAAGATAGTGTTCTGATAATTTAACGTAAAGATATATTTTAGTTGTAAGGCGGTGTTGAAAAATATTGCTGATTTCCAGAAATGGTTTTAGATCATTTTTCAAAACTTAATATGAAAAATAAATTAACACATACTGCAGTTTAAACTAAAAATAAAGAAAAGAACATATAATAAACAACAACTAAGCGGCGAGTATAATTTAATATTAAAAAAAACTGATTCGAAAGATGTTTCAAAATACCAATCAGGGTGTCTACTAAACAGTTAAGGCATAGACAAAATTTGTGTTAGAGCAACAGTATCTATTCCTGATGGGCTCCTTTTGCCCCTATCTGTATAGTTTAGTTTGCCACTAATAATTTCCAACGGTATCAAAACCGCACAGAGGTGCCCACCCTAATAATAAACTAGCCAAATGTAAACAGCGGACGGCTTGTCCGTGACGTGGAGTGCGTCGCCCCACTGTGCAATATAATTTACTACCTAATTACTGTTTTATGTTCAAGGGTTGATGACATTTCATAGCATTACCTGAGGCTTACAATTTCGCTTTAAATTATTAAAATACAATATTGGTTTGCACGTTGCCTTCATCATACTGCGGTTGGCCTGGCGTGGCTATTTCTCTCATTACATAACTTACTGGCAGTGGACTTAATTCTGTACAACTTAAATGTATACCTTTCAATATATACGAGTATATTTTAAAAGAAATTGTACAATGTGTTTGCCGATAAAACTCTGAAATGGGTCCCGGTATGATCAAGGGAGTTATATGGTGTGGTAAACCCTCTATCTTCCCTACATGAAGAAGCTACCCGTTTTTACCTAAAGGGCGTTCTTTTGAATAAAAGGACTGGAGTTTTCACTCCTTAGAAACTTCTAGAACAGTCCAGAACATTCAGAGCGAAGCTGAGTACCCCATAGTAATGTAATAATTTGGTCATATGCCGTATAGTTTTGGCTTCAGAATAGCTTTATTTAAAGAATAACCAACCTATCCATCATAAAGCAGAGTGATGCAAAAGACGAAACAATACATTTTGGAGATGGGCATCTGCCTATGGGACAACAATATTTTACTGCTAACACCCATCCAACTGCCAAGCGATTCCAGCAAAATGTCTCATAGAAAGTTCATCGTGTCAATTTATTTATATATCAATTATTTCGTTATGTTATCTGTATCTTCGCCTTCTAACGTAGAAACGAAATCGTGAATGGGCAAATTATATAGTACAATGCATGTTAGAAAAGATTTTGGACATAATTTGATGATTCTTCACACAACAGCCAAACATTTATTTTATTTATTTTCGAGGAAGACATACAGTATTAATATGAAAAATAGATATGGAACAAAAATATAACACATATACCAATCAAGTCTCCACTGATACATAGTCACTTACTAAAATTTAAACATCGAGACGGTGAAGAATTCATATTATTTGTGTCTACTTTTAATTTTTTTTAATGCATATTTTTATTTTGTTTTATTCGACCTGGATAAGATTTTAAAAAGATACTTGAAGCGAATTATACCAATTTAAACACAGGGTGTAAAAGTGGAGTAAACTTACTGTCGAATCAGTGATTTATTTTTAAGTTTAAAAATATATACATAATCGTCAGTATCTTTCTTAAATACCACTGAGCTGCATTCCGAGAAGTCTCAAGCTAATTCAGTGCTAACACCGCTACCTTTCCTGTTTCACGACAGACTTAGGAATCATAACATCCAGTAATAATTAATTTTCATTATAAATGTCAGATAAAGAGGTAACTAATGTTGTCGTTGTGTACTTAGTTATGCAAGGAGGTACAGTTATATATAAATCAGTATAGAGTTTCGCTTATAGACATCTGACCTATCACGATTCCCTTACGATGAGAAATTCGAGACTTTGGTTTGTAAGCTATTTATGCTTCACTGTAACATTCTTTATGTATGTCATTATACGCTATAGAAACGTCTAAAGGCAATCTTTACCCACTTTGACACTGAAAGACTTAAGAACTTAAGGCAATCTCGCTAGAGATCTGCTTATCGTTGAGCAGCTCCTTAAGTACTAGCTTTATTAATAAACTTTACTCATTTGAGTACTGCTCATCTCTATCTCTAGCACACCACTAGAGACCTACAACGAATGGAATTGAATGAGTGAACGAATGACTTCAGTTTTATGCTCAGATTTGGGCACAGTAAAATAATCTATCGACGTAACATAAATTATCCTATCAAAAACAATACTTGTCAAAAAAACAAGTCTCGCAACTCAGTTGTTCTGCGGTAAAAAGTTGTGAGATCCATGTAATACCAAGTCGGTTATTAATTTATTCAGTCTCTACTTAAGCGACTTTCTGTCTTAATACGTTCAGTCTCTAAGACCACGATCGTGGTCTATAACAATTGAAAATCAATTGTGTCTGGAATCTCCGTACTCGAAGCATTAAGTTGTTACTTAATAATTAACAGCATCTTATAGTGACGCATATCAATATTAAAATTCTTTAATGTTTTATATAAATATATTGAGACTTGGCCATCGCACTAAATAATTGAATTTACAAGTGTTTTCAGGCGATTGAATTAACACGTGTTTTCAGGCGATGGCCAAGTCTCAACATATTTATATAAAACATTAAAGAATTTTAATATTGATATGCGTCACTATAAGATGCTGTTAATTATTAAGTAACAACTTAATGCTTCGAGTAGAGTGCTGCTTCTTAGAAGTGCCTTAGACTTTTGATGATCGGTCAGTCAGTCAGTCAGTCAGTCAGTCAGTCAGTCAGTCAGTCAGTCAGTCAGTCAGTCAGTGAGTGACAAAACTTTAAACTTTGACCCGTTATAATTCTTAAAATACTGGTTCAAATTGAATTAAATTTGAAATATACCGTGTCTTTACAAGCCTGCATGGTTACTGAAAATTTCAGTCTTCTAGTTTTATCCACAACGAAGTTACAGGGGGTCGAAAATGGTCTGAATTGCTTCGAGAAAAGGATGGTACGGCCGTGACGCTTTCTTGCTCGACTTGTGGGGGCACTGCCCTGCCCCCAGATATATATGTATTGAAATAACCGTAATTAACTTTCCGGAATCATTAATTCGAAATCCTTGCTGACGTTCTGACATATAAAACAAATGTCATTAAATGACCACACTTAGCGTTGAGACCAAAAATCTGTGAAAATCTCATGACAACCTAATGAATATCTCCACCTTAAGTAGCTATTTGACATCTGCGTTTTGAGAATTATGACTTTATTAATTAGTGAGTTATCTCTACGAGTTCCGCAAGCTAGAACTCTGTGCTACAATTTCTATAATGATTAAAATATCATATTTAGTATCCAAAGGATCTAAGTCCGCTGACAAACAGCTAATACCTAACACTGCGGTGCTCTAATAATAGAAAATAAAAACCGGCCAAGTGAGAGTCGGACATCTACCTGTTGCCGTTATCAATATCAAGCAAAAACGAGCAAAAATATCACATTTGTTGTATGGGAGCCCCCTTAAATATTTATTTTATTCTGTTTTTAAGTATTTGTTGTTATAGCGGCAACAGAAATACATCATCTGCAAAAATTTCAACTGTCTGTCACGGTTCATGAGATACAGCCTGTTGGCAGACGGACAGACGGACGGACAGCGGAGTCTTAGTAATAGGGTCCCGTTTTTACCCTTTGGGTACGCAGGCATCAAGTGCCTGAAATCGCATGCAAAGGCTAGTTTTCAATCAAATTTGAACCACAAATAATATCAAATCATCAGATGACAAAATCTAAAATAAAACAGAAACAATTGTATATCCAAATAAGGAGATATGCAATCTGTCGTTACGGAGGTGTTATTGGCCCATAAAGTCGTTTTCTTGATTATTTAGCGAAGGCATTCTGAGATAATTAGAATTCGGTTTTGGGCTTTGTGTGGGATGCTTGAGATTAAGACCAAAAATACTGTGGACATACCCATTACTCTACAGTTACGAGTATATTTGTTTTGTTGTTAATTAAGGACTAGTACACCTTTAAAACCTAAACCACCCTGGCCGTGTAGTTCAGGCATAGAATGAAATCACCCCATCTCTTCCCGTAAGAGGCGACTAAGGGGAAAGGGGCGGCAGCCTCCTCCTGAAGAACTAATCGAATGCTGCAAACACCAACCAGGAAACGTCCACTGCTGGACATAGGCCTCCTCCATGGTACCCTACATTGACTGGACCCCAGCTGCTTGCATCATCGACTCCCCGCGACCTTTATTAGGTCGTCGGTCTATCTAGTAGGGGGTCGGGACAGTACACTTCCCAATCCATGGTGGCAACACGAGAACTTTTTTCTTTCCATCGGCTTCTTCGAGCGATGTGGCCAGCATTGTTTATGGGTTCTCCCTTGATTTCCCGACAAATAAAATGCTAGTTCCACAGTTATTAAGACACGCAGAATTGCAATTATTTCAGTGTCTCAGCTTTATTCAGCAGCGCTTCGGGGATGTTGGCCGAGGCACATGTAGACTGCTTCTACAGCACGATGCGCAAGAGTGTTTCGAATTCGCGCAGTCGTCGCGCACGCACCGACGGACCGATGCTGCGACACTGGCTGTCATTACATGCACCAGTGTCCCAGTAGCATGTCTGACGTTATGGTTAACTTACTAACATAGCACTAAGATTACTAACACTATGGATGTTTTTAAACAAAATAATAATAATGAAATATTGACATTGTACAGGTATTAGTAAACATAGCAAGTTAACATGGTTGTTTATCGTTCCTAAGCCGCGTTTTGTACCGTTTATCTAACATGTTTGCTATGCACTCCCTCCACCTTAGTTAGACATAGACATAGACATATAGACATAGACATAGACACATCTTTATTTAATAACACACACAACACAATACACATAGAAAAAACACATTAAGAAATATATTAAAACAAAACTACAAACACAAAAACAAAACTAGTTCCGGTACTGATAAAAAATTGAATTCTATAGACTGCTTATAGTATTTATGCGGTATCCTCATTTGCTGTTTTTAGAGTTCCGTGCCTAAAGGGTAAAAATGGGACCCTATTACTAAAACTCCGCTGTCCGTCCGCCTGTCTGTCCGTCTGTCACGAGGCTGTATCTCATGAACCGTGACAGTTAGACAGTTGAAATTTATACAGATGATGTATTTCTGTTGGTGCTATAACAACAAACACTAAAACGCAGAATAAAATAAATGTTTAAGGGGCTACCAAAAAAACGTGATATCTTTGCTCGTTTTTGCTCGATATTGATAACGGTCACATGTAGACGCTTGGTATATTCATAGAATATTCAGTTATATATTCTACTGAAAAATAAATAATTAAATAAAATAAAACAAATATTTAAGAGTTTACCATACAACAAACGTCATTTTTCCTTTTAATTTATTTATAACTAGTATTTCTATACTGATATTTATTTCGCGAAACTATAATTTCATCTCCTTTTTAGGTCCTATATCCTTATCAAACCCAGCTATTCTATTTTAAAAGATTATGGCAATAGAAATTTAGTATGGATGATTAGGAGAGGGATATCGTTAATGCTATTTTGTTAAAATTTGCTTGTTAATTTCGTCCTGCTATTACTTATTACTTTCAGTATGTTAATTATTCATATTCTGCACGGAACCCTCGGTGCGCGAGTCAAACTCACACTTCGCCGATTTTTTTAATTTATAAAATTCAAACGTTTGAAATTGGAACTCTTCGTATATTCTGCTTTCTAAGATAACTGTTTACGCGGTACCGAGTGCACTTTGAAAGTAAATTCTCATCCACATGGTGTTTACACTGAGTGCATCGCAAATAAGCTTTCGCTTATTAATATTACTAAGAATAAATGCAAATATTACGCGGTGCCGTGTGTTTTCAGTTATGAAAAGGAATATCTTGCCGGAGTTATCGTGGAAGGCGGCCTGATGGTAAATCCATATGATGCGAGCTCACCCAGAATCTTTAAATCAATGAGACGCTTTCATTACATGAAAACATTAGTGCTTTTATCGCTGATGTTTAGCAGCAGACTAAGGCTGAGTGCACACGAGCCACTGTCAAGCAATTCACACGTTTTTTTCATACATTTTGTGGGGGCGTACTGCACATGCACCGATACTCAAGAACAGATACTCCCCATTGGTTATTCGTTTTTCAAAAAATGTGACCTGACCATTTATACCTCAGCTTATGGACTCGTAGAGCTATGTCAGTCACTTTAGTCAAAAGGAGAGTATCTTACTATATAACGTCTTTTAGGTCGACGGCGTCGTTGAATATATGAGTGAGAAACCACAGCTCCATTTAAAAAAACTTCAGGTAGTCTTTCTGTACCTCTTCCAGATCTAAAATAAAAACAATCATTTCCGGTTTGTTAACATTATACTTAAGGTCGTGACCAGGTCACAAATAGGTCTTCGAGGCCACCAAGCAAAGGGCTGAGGAGAACCATAGAGAGATACATAATATTCTAGATGTACACACAATGTATGCTTTATGAAGTCAAAGCCGCGAAGCATGAAAAAAATCTGGCCAAATTAGACTACAATTCTGCATTCAGTTTAAAAATAATAAAATAAAATCATATTTATTTTTTCTTTACAAAGTTTTAAATTTGTGAAGACTGGCTCCTGGACTACGATCCCCTGTGCTACAGGAACCAGGTCTCCACCACCGGACATGTGTTTTAAGTAATAAGAAATATGATATTTTGTACATTATCTAGTATTAAAAAATAGTTTTACATTTAATTATATAGTAAAAGAAGTGTGTGTGTGAGTGTGTGGTTTTAATTTATTCTAGTTTCGGAGGGTGTAACCAAGGCTTCGGTATAATCCAGGCTTTGTGAGAAGCTAATTTGTAATTTTGTTTTTACATTGGTTTTTACAGAGCGCATAGATATTTAATATTCTATTAATTGTGTTGTAAGCTTTAGGACCGATGTATGAACTAAATTTTTGTGCAAAGGTTGTTTTAATTTTTTGGGATACACAAACCATGTCATAATGTCTTTTGCTCGTTTCAAACTTCGGGTCATATGTTTGCTTCAGGAGAGAAGAACACTTTTCAGTTAACCCTGCAGTACTAGGAGCAAATGCAAAACGAGATGTGAAAGTGAGACCCTAGCGCGACGCGTGCGCGACTATAAATAAGTTTTATAGCCGACGAGTGTCGCAGAAATCTTCGTCGTGCCAATGTTCAGCGAAACATCAAAGGTATCGGGGCATGGGACTTGCCACTTACCTAAGATAACTTGTGTTTAGTTCTCCGGTACCGATATTAAATTGCGTGGTATTACCAATTGATTATTCGCCTAGCTTTAAAAGAGATATAAGACAAATGAATTTATTGTGCGACAGGAATAAAATCAACTATTTAAAAATATTTAAATAAATATAAATGTCAAAAGAATTTCTAATTCGAATATACTTTTTGTAATACTCGTAGTAATACTTAAAGTTATCTGTGGTAATACTGTTTAAGACGACTCACTGATTATTTTCTCGTCGGCTCGCGAGAGAGACTTACTTCCTTGGCGGCAGACAGAGATATGCATAGCATCACATTGTCTCAAGAAAATCAACGTAAGCGACAAATCATTCATTGCTTGAAAACGAGAAGATCAATTTAAAAAATCATTTGTACTAATCTTAGGAACAATACTTTCCTTCATAATGGTATAAAATTAAGCTGATAATCTTAATTATATTCCTAAAACAAACAATTTAAGTGCTTTAGAAGAGCAGACTTTGAAAAATAAATCTATCGAGAAAATTTTCACAGATCGTGTTTCTGGTTGTGCTATTCCTTGCGGATGTCCTCGAGATATCATTGATATAATATCTGCTACCGTTAGTGAGAAAAATAGATTTTCACGACCCCTCAAAATCTGTGTTTCCTCTTAATTTAATTTATTATAATTTTTTATTAAAAAAGATCTAACTGTTCTTGTAAGAGAGATATTTATGGTAACTAGTTAATTTTGTTGTATTGTAATAAATTATATTTAGCTCAGAAATAAATTGAATTGAATATGTATACAATTAAAAAATTTAGTTAAATTATTCGTTTTCGTAATCTAGATTTTATTGATTGATTTAACATCGAGTCGGGTTTTCATTTTCCAATTCTTGCTAAATAGTACAAAATGCATTCAATACAGCGTAACGCCACAGTATATAAAAATCTATGTAAAGATTGGTACGCGTTACTTCACGGCAAAGGTTCTTGGTGTAGACTAAAAATCCGGCTGTAATAATGAATTGAACTGCCAAAATATTTTGTCCAAAAAGTATTTATTCTCCTTTTTGGTGAAAATAGCTCATTTCAACCACATATTAAAACATGCCTTATCAAAATAAGTTTAAGTTTCGTAAGTGATTTTAATAGGCTTTTTTAATAGTAAAATGATATTAATAAATAAGAAACATCAGTCAGCTGTTGTGCAAGTTGTCATAAATCCAAGTTTGTTTTAAGTCCGTGTCAAACAACTCGGGTTAGTGCAAAGCGAAATGTAAACAATTTATTATTTATGTTACGAGGAAATTCTATTTTTGGTTAACCCAAAAAAAAGTTGGCAGTGGGTGGTGGAGTCAGTACTTCTATAGTATTTTCCGATCTAATATAAGTTTCAAACCGCCTCATTCGCCTAATGGCACATGACATGACACTTTTGGCCTTCTAATCCAGAGGTCCCGGGTTCGATTCCCAGCGGATTCTTATCGGTACTCAGTTTGGTTAGTGGTAGATAATTTTCTATGTCCTCCAGCCGGCGCTTTATTAGCTTTATGGTTCTGGGTATACATGCATTACATCCATGTATATCAGGTGAGATGAAGGCCAAATGCGAACCCATTCTACGAGTATTTTTTTATAAACAACACTAAAGAGTTTTCACGGTTTAATTTTTTAGGTTCCGAATCTGAAGAATCTAAAATAAGCCTTACAGTTGAATTAACCGTGTTCGACCATCTTTCGTTTAGCGTGATTTGAGGTTTTCTTTGTAATTCTGTAGCCTAAAGTAAAAAATACTATAGAAATACAATTTTGCATAAGCAAAATGGTAGGAAAAAATTTAGGCTTGTAGAATAGAGTATTATTACGTAGAGATGAGAATAAACATTTCGCTAATAAGTAACGATTTAGAACAGAAAATTGTGATCTTGTAAACTACTATCATATCATATTGTTTTTCTGTGAACCGACGGCTTTGTATTTACGAAGCGGTGGCGTATGGATTTAGCTGAAAAAGCTTGAATGGCGGTTTGTGGTATGCGCCGTTTAAATCTATGACTACAAATAGGACCGCGGAGAGACTCAGCTCAGGACGTGTATACTTTTAATGTCTAAAGTTCGTGTCATGTCAACCATTTTGTTAATATGAGGTGATTCTCAATTTGGCTGATTATCTGAGGGCGTTTCCATGGAATTTAAAAAATATATTTACTATTTAATCCTTGTACTCCTTCCTACCTTAAAGACCGTTTCTCTTTCCGTTCTTCAAGTCTCACTCGCCCTCTACGTTCTTCTGAGACCCTCCTACTCGACTCTCAGAGTGTCCGACTATGGAACTCTATCCCTATCCCATCAGACGAGCCCATTCCTAACAATCCTTCAAAACTAGCCTAAAACGTATTTCCTCAGCAGCCTTTTCTTCTTTCCTTCCTGATTTCGTCTGATTTCCTTTTCTTCCTGATCCACTATGTTTTGTGGATTGTATATCCATAATATGTATATATAGCTATAAGGCCGCTTTCATTGTATATTTTATGTTCTGTTTTGTTTGTGTGTGTGCAATAAAGTATATTTGAATTAAATTGAATATTTTACCCTCAAGGGTGGAAACTTAGGGGATGTAAGCTACCAGCGGCGGGTATACTTACGAGTAGAATAGGTTAGAAAATGGTTTCAATTTATTAATAGGTACATACTTTAATAATCTGTATAAAATTAAAAAATTCGTTTAATTCGTTTTAAATCTATGCCCGTTTAATTTATTAATGTTTGAATGAATTCAAAAAGTAAAACTTTGATTGGTTGCAGCAAAGCACACTTTTAACTAAAGTTTTGGAGATGTTCCATGAATTCAAATAAATAGATTTTTAATAAAGTGGCAATTCGCTTACCGTCATACGTAAATGACACTTATTTAAATGAAATATTCATTTAAAATATGTCATGCAGCTAAGTACTTCATATTTAACCAAATAATGAAGTTTCTTGTTTTGCATAAGTTTTCTAAAGGTATCAAAGTTTTTAAATAATTGTTGCGAGCTTGCTCCGTGACATAGCTTTAATTATATACCTATCTTAAACCTGTGTGAACCAGAATAAATCTTATATTGATATTCTAGGCGAACTTTGACATAATGTGCCCAAAGGAAATAAAAAAGTTCGGGTTAAGTCACTTTAAACTTAAAAGTACATATTTGATCAGCGTTTAACATGCAGTAAGTAAATCCGATGGGGTTTCAAATTATTACGATACGACACTGTAGCATCATATTAACAACATAATTTCCTTTTTTAAATAATATAATGAACTTACCACCAGTTTCCTAGAACAGCTTGTATTAGTAGCAAAAGAGAGCACAAAATCTTCCACAAAAGCGTCATAGTGCTGTGCTCTAGTCACCGGTAACTCCGATGATCCAAACAAACACTCCAAAAAGTTTTAGCACTCACAAATTCACCGCAAAATAATAATAAAAAATAATGAAGAAGAAAACTCAAACCGTAAATAAAATAATAACCACACAACCAAACAACACAACAATGTAATCACAAATCATTTTTTACAAAGTGCGAACCGAAAATAACGTTAACTAAAAAAACTTTTCCCAACAAACTTTCTTCGAAGTTCCTAAACGGTCACTTTTCAAAATTGGCACTCATTACATTCGGCCGGCATTTTTAAAAGTATTTTTAATCAAAAGAGATTGTGTTAAGTTACTTTTTTCAAAATCGAAAAAAGAATTTTAGAATCGCTCGTCGAAGGTGCGACGCTGCGATCCGCGCGCATGGAAATACAAAACCAGACTGGCTGGCTTGGTTTAAGCCGTTTGTAAGTATTCCATAGGATTCGCCGTAAGGGGAAGGGTCGCTTTAGGGCGTGTAGATGCAATACACTGCACGAGTTCATCCTACTGAGCCCTTACCACGATCGACTTCAACCCACTGCTTAGCGACGTTGCGCTAACATAAATCGAGCCTTTTTTCACTTTCCAATGTGAAATTCCCTTCGAGAAATATTAGTAGCATCTTGAATGCATCAAAAAACTGTATTTACTTGTACAAGATACCATCAATTGTGAGCTTACGTTGTCGGGTCTTGGTAATACGCAAAAATATTATGATCATTCATTTTGAAATTGATTTGCTTGATCGAAACGAGCTTTAAAGCGATCGATGCTGACATAAATGTTTATATAATTTTATTTATTGCGGAAACGGGCGAAATCTCTTGTAATTTAATGATCCCCGTTGATCTTTTAAAGGCTTTCAATGTGGGTAAATATGTACTTATCGGAGTGATTAATGTGTTTTCGAAATGGATTTATCTCAAGTTTTAGATAAGGTTGTATTGGTTTAATATGAACAATTTTAACAAACCCTTCGTTATTTCAATTAAACAGAACTGCTTAAACATATGTATCAATGTAGAATGCAGATAGATAAGGAACGAGTTTGTATTGTATTTTTATTCAGGTTCTAGCTGGAGTGAACGGAAGGGTGTCGCTCAAGGGCGCTTCCTGGGGCCATGACTATTTTACAACTGTGATCTCAAAAGAATTGTCTGGAATACAAAGAATAAGAAGCGAGATCGATTTCGCACACAAGACACCATTTGTCCATCAATAACCTTCCAAACCAAATGTTGAAATGCATTCTCCGGGATACAAAGTACCCCGTGGAGGGTTAAAAAAGAAACAACAATGGGGTTTACCTGCCGGCCATTTTGCTCCCCATGTTTACGATCGCAGTAAAACTGTAATTGCGGCAGATCAAACGAACCGACAGACGGACGGTTAACTGTTGCCGTATTGTATTATAGAGGTTTCTAAAAATATTGATGCCTTCGATGATTTGAACCTCACAGGATTTGCCGCCTCGAGCAGTCACAAAGTTTAGATCTATAGGTGCTAGGGCTTCCGTTGCTAGTATAATTAGTGCATTCAAAAAGAATCGATTCACAATTGACGGAGTTATCACGTAACATATATATAAAAAAAACATACAGTCGAATTGAGAACCTTGTCCTTTTTTGAAGTCGGTGGCAAAAACATTTATCTCATAGAAATGAACTGCATCTTTATGGCATATGGAACCATAAATATACCGAAGATATCCCGGACCATAAATAAGACTGAAAGACAAATCTAATTTTGATCTAGTAATAGTCAGACGCTTATTCGCCTATTCTAATGTTGTCGTAGGGTATAAAGATTAGACCTAGAAATGGTTTCTTTTCACGCAATATCATCTTTACATAAGTTTATTCTGTTCCTCTTATATTATTCTAAGTTTTCGATATGTAAACTTTTTGAACATGCAATCTGAAATCTGAGATTTGTTTAGTCATTTATTTCATCATCAGCCGGCGGAAACGTTCTCTGCTAGACATAGGCCTCCTCCATGGTATGTCACATTGACCGGTCCTGAGCCATTGGCATACAGCGACTCCCTCCATCTAGTAGGGGGACGACCCGGTACACGCTTTCATGTACGTGGTCGCCACTCGAGAACTCTTACTATGCTTACTATGCTATGTGGCCTGCTCATTGCCACTTCAGCTCACTCTTATCAGGACCATATACTTGTAGGTAACTGACAATTATATTTAATGAACTATTATACTATTGATATATTAATTCAGAAATTAGCTTTAGATTCATTGAAATTACTTGTTTCAAATTTATTTCGAAAACTGTTCTACAGAGCATACGACACAAGAACGACTCAGCGTTGCTTCAAGTACTAGAGCAAACAAGCGGATTGTTCAATTGTACCCGATTGCTACCAATCTAGAGCGACGTAAAGACGAACGATTTAAATTGTTTTGCACCATTATGCCATTAACACGGCTCCTGGAATAGTTGAGGATGACGTTTGACAACCGCAAAAAAATCTGGCGGCCATGATAAATTTACTACTTAAATTTGTATTTGCTCTTTGTGTCTGTGCAGAAACGTCCATATTTTTTGTAATTTAAATTGATTTGTGATTCAAACTTAAACGATGTATTTATACTAATAATTAACTAGTAGATCGTCCGTGCCTTGTCTCGCGTTGAAATACCTCGTCAAATGGATTGATGCTTAAAATTTAAAGGGTCTAGCATAAGGGGCTTGCCTTAAAAAATATGTATACTATCTTCATTCTCTTTAGAGATGACTTTCTGAGTGACACTGTACATCAGGGATTCCTAAAGTATGTTCCGAGGAACCTATGGGTACCTCAGAAGAGCCTCAAGGGATCCGCAAAACAATTTGACATTAGATAAGGAGTTCCTTAAAATGCGAGAATTTTTTAGGGTTCCGTGGCCTTAAAAGTTTAGAAACTGATACTCTACATTACCAAAGTGATTTGGATCTTCAAGACGAACTGAATACTCCAAAGACTCCTGAACATATTTTTTCCCTTAAACGTCTTTTGCGTCACCCACTAAATAATACGGGATGGTCTAATTAACGGGCGTTTTCATAATTAAAAACCATATTATGATATTTTTGTTATTAAAAATTTTCGCTGTATTGCTTTCTAAATCTCCTCCTACTCTCCATTACAAAACTAATACCACTTTATTAAACGAAATCCGACCTTCGTTCCCGTAAAAACAGGGAGGAATCATACGAAGGAGATTGTTTGTAATATTGTCACTGGCAATTACGTCCCATATGCTCGGGAGGACATCCAAACAATAACATAAAGGAATCGATAGCAGATACAAATGAATAATCTATAAATGCGTTTAAGACATTGACGGAGAGACACAGGGAACTCGTAGAGGCGGCAAATTATATTTTGAATAATCATAATAAAAATCGACAACTAACTACGAATTTGGTATCATTCTTGTCGAATGCTTTTAGGTTTGATTAAAATCGTTTTGAAATAAGATCTGTATTGTGACATAGTAAAAATATGTCTAAATTTGTAATTATGTATAACTGAAATTTTAGTTGAGTTTGAAATCTAGTTTAGGTAACTCCATATATTTCTACTAAAACATGCAATCTTGTTAAATACTTCATTTATATGATATGCATTAATTTATACAGGATCATTTTTTCTTGGCTTGGAGAAGGTATATAGAAATACAAGTTTAAAACAGACTATCTTAAGAGGCCATAGAGCGACAGTTGCGCCTTCATACGCTCTTTTCTACATTTATCCGCAATTATGCAATAATTTCAAAAAAAATCCGTTACGGTCATTCAACGAATCGACGCGATAATATCGCCCTACGGATAGACAGTCCCAAAGAGTTTGTTTCAAATTTGGTGGCACGTTAGGATCGCCGCAATTCTCTATCTCTCTCGGTTATCTTTTCTATTCAGCTCGCAGAGAGCAGCAAGACTAAAATAATATACACTCTCTCTTTCTGTCACGTAACTATCTCTTCTGACGAGGCTTCTGGGTAAAATCACCTTGGGGTGACCGTGCGGCAGTAGGTATATTGATGCGTTGTAAGCGCCTAGTGTACCGTGCCTTCACAATTACACGGATCTCGTATGACCGCTCCCTATCCAGGTATCGAAGAGATGGATGCATTGGGGTTGAGTCAATATTTCGTACAACAGGGAGGTCTATCATGAAAAATGGTCGTTTTCTAAAAGATGATGATCACGAGCCTTAAATTAACGTATATTTTGCCGAAAGTCATACATTTTATATGCGCATGCCAGCTCTATCTATTCCTGTCTCTACAACAAAAGTTAATACGATCCTGTTATTAGGAGTATAATAAGTCGGCATATTCCATACTCAGCCAGTTTCGGCGATACCATCTCGCTACTATTTTTATTTTATTCATAGAGTCGCCATTTTTATTCTTTTGTTTACTTAGCAGAGGTCGCCACTGTCTGCAAAAAGATTCGTAAATGATTCTGACTTTGATTTTTTTCTTAAATAACGCTGGCTGACTACAGTATTATGAATAGTTTTTTTTTTTCATTACTCCTTTTCAGGAAAGGCAATGATAGTTAGACCTTACAGCTATATATATCGCTTTGATTTTAGATTATTCCGAAGTAATTTCCGTAGTTTTATCGATAGTTTTGGATTTTTGACGCGAATTTCGAAGGTCAGCCTTGCTTCCAACACAATTAGAAAAAAACCCTTATTGATATCTCAATAACATCCGTGACCCTTTATGTACTATATTATACCATAATAGGAAGCCAAAAAACATATAACAGTAATATTGTAGAATTGCAATTCTACCACTATTTTCCAAGATCGTACCAAGAATCTCTACCATCTCATGATCACATAAAATTTTGTAGTTTTATTTTTAGAAAGTGGAATATTACCGGCCAGTGTGAAGCACTTCTGCAAAAACCAAGAAGATTTTATTCTCATTTCCTTTTTTACTGACTGACACCTGACACTCAATACCACGGCAACTTTTTAGAATGTCGGTTTTAGCAACGAGGTGTAAATTGATCGTCTGTTTTTGAGTTCGATCTGGCACAATTAGAACATTACGAAAACGTCTTCAGGTCACAGTAAATCAAAGGCACGTCAACGTGACCGAGTTAAAGGGCCCGCCTACGTCCAACAATACCAATCTTCCACAACCTACACGCATTACAAAATACAGAAACAAATTGAAATAATATCACTACTTAGGTTTAGATCTTTCAAATGATTTTAAAATTGGAATTGATTGTTTAATGCAACATTTATCAAAATTTTGTGTGCTTCGTTAGACTTTTTAAATAGGAAATGGTAATCAGCTGTAATATACTTCTTTGAGTTTCATACAGTTCACTATAACAACTCTTTACTCGTTCAAAGATAGAGAAACGCTTCAAATGTCAGAATTCAAAAAAGGAACGCGGCCGACGGAAACGGCGCCATTAGTGGTGGGTTTTATACTTTTTAAATTGATCACTTGTCGGCCTGGCGGACGTCATCGCCCGTCAAGCTCGGCCCCGATAAAAACACCGAGTTTAGGTAAACGGTTACGTTTTTACACTGTACTGATTTTGTGGAATAGTGTTGGGACGAACTCGAAATCGATGTACTCGATTTGATATGTAAAACAACAGTTGAAAATACTATAGTTAGCTTAGCTGAATATACTAAAATGAAAGATATATAAACCTTACATAATAACGTACAGTACCTACATTAATTATTTACAGATTATTACTAGTGGCTCCGTGAGCTATAGACCTCGCAAGTCACCATAAATAAAACAAAGTCATGTTAGTTATACCATTTATAACTCGAGAACGGTTGAACCGATTTGTATAATCGTTTGAATTTGTCTTCGACCCGAATAGAAGAAAACTATTAAAACATTGAATAAATTTTAACTTTAAAAAAACTATATTAAATTTTCTCATAGATTTTGAATGGAACGGCGCAGAAGAAATCGCGCAAAAAAACTTTGCCCAACGTGAAACGGTGACACTTTGCGCTTAGCCAAAAAAATATTGCTAGCTTTTTATAGGAAGAATGGAGGGATATAACGAACGTATGACGTATGATCGAACTAGAGCTGAACTAAAAATAGAACTAGATAAGAGTTTTATCTCATATTGTATTGTATTTTATATATAACTGAGGGACTTTGTTACCAGAAAATAAATGAATAATAATATAAAATGGAAGTGTGAATAACACACATTCACTATCGATGTTTTGTCTATGATCATCCCAACCCTACAGCTCTATATTTATTTATCAAAACCACCGGTTTCTATCAGCTCTCAATCATCGGCGTGTTTTCAAATCACTCCACGGTATATATGCCAGACCATCCGTCTTTATAAAACCGAAGGTAAACAGAACGTAGTATATTGTACGTTTTTACTGCTTATTAATATGTTTACCGACTATCTGTTAGTGGTTGCTTACTTTCGTAATAAAATTTGCACCGAATGTTTTGAGATTTCTCTGTTTTCTTTTCGTTTCTGGATTTCAACTATTCTCTTTCTAAAAGTGAGTCATTTGAGGAATGTGGATTGCTTGATTCACATTCATGCCATTTTCAACCGACTTCAAAAAAGGAAGAGGTTCTCAATTCGACTTTTATATTCATGTTACGCGATAACTCCGAAAGTTGTGAATCGATTTTGATGGTTCTTTTTGGTAAAGCATGCTTCAGAGGTGGTCCCATATAAGTTTTATCGAAATTGATTCAGTACAACTAAAAACAATTATGATAATTCTATTTTAAGGGATGAATGCTGTAAACTTTTAGGGCAATTGAAGTCGGTTGCTAGTTCTTTTTGAACGCGAACTACCAACTGGTAAGAAATCACTGAATAGATAGTACTGGCCTCTCGGTGAACCTGCTGGGGCAGCTGCACTGGGACGGAGTAATCTGGGGCTTTCCTCAGGTGACTGTAGGCAATGTAGGCAAAATGCATAATGATGCCATTAGCAGCATACGTCCACAACTGAACAAGCGTCTCCCTTATAAACTTCCAATTCAAGTTGCCGTTTAATAACATGCTTTGCAGGCCGATTGGTTGGTTACATGTTAGACGAAGTTAGTACTCGGTGTGATCGGTGGTCGGACATAATCTATGTCCACCTGGTTAGCTACCGCCACGTTACCTAAATCTGCCGCCTAGCAGCAGGTGTCTTCCGGTATGAAAGGTAACAGAGTCAACTCTTCATTGGCTAAAGCTTCTGGGTAAGCACCATTTACTTCAAATTCAAATCCACATGCCATCAGGTGCGATTAAAGCTAAGGCCATTAAACGTAAAAAATACCTTGGTCACCTTTTACTTCATCGATGAGGACAATAGGTTCTAAAGCTAGGACCACACGGCTGTTATTTGATCTAAGCTGTACACGTAGGTACTTAATATTATTCTATATATTATATTAAATTTATCTTAAAAATTAGCAAATTAACACAAGCTCATCAGATTTATAAAGGTTTACAACCCATTGTGCAATCTGCAGCTCCAACCCCTTCTATTGTTTCTCTATAGGTTAACGTTACGATGCGATTCAAGATGGCGGGCAAACATGGCGGCGCAACGATCATTGTTTGAATATCGAGTTCGATCTGTGGTGGGGGATCGTTGAATGAAGACTCGTAATTAGAAGATTTAGGGTGGGGGTTAGAAAAAAGGCTAGAATTTATTAAAATGAACGGTTTTACGCAACTTCACAATTGTAAATACTAAAACTAGCCTTTAGAAATTATGCCACGGTAACGGTTTACCTAGATTAGACTGAGGACTATCTATCTCTGCTAAAAATCTTCTATCTTGCTCCGTTTCTGCGTAAAAGAAGAACGAAGGGATTATTGTGAATAGTTGTGATTATAGGTTAGCACAGAATTGAATTCGACTGAAAGAAAGAAACTAAAACCATTGAAGCTTCCGAAAAGGGTTTTCTTCTGTATATTGCTGTGTTCCAGTGCCCAAAGATGAAATCGAGTGCCGCATAGCCCAGTCAGTTCTGTTGGTATATATGTATGTATGTATAACTAAGTCAATAGTTCAATTACAATATCACTCCAAAAGAGTGATCGTCCATCGCCATGGTTAACGGTTTAAAACATTTATTTTTCATTAAGATTATAAATCACTTCCATGAAAAACATAAACTTAAATATACATTAAACGTAGGGTAGTCCAATGGTGACACAGTGTGTACGATATAAAATAACTGTAACTCGAATAAATTTATAGAGATATTCTTCTGTAACCCCGTTCATTCCATTTCATCTCGAATCTATGGCAAGTGCTTTAAGTTTACCACTGTCAGATATTACAACTGTATCATAAATCACTTAAAATTTCGCATCCCTCGATTGAAATTCTAGACCTGCCTTTAGTTACATATCTTTCTAATCTTCTTTGATTTTTTTGACCCCATCCTGGATTTAGTTCCCATCGGGTCTACCTATCGGGGTAATACCTTCCTGGCTATCTGCCACTATGCTATGTCAGACACCAAACAGCAGTCTCTCTTAGTTGCATATCTTTCTAGTCTTCTTTTGACCATTAACTTTTATGTATTTAACCGTACCCTGCGAATAATGGGTTCAGTTCCCGGCGGGGATACTTGTCAGGGCATTCTTCTGTGCCAACCATCTTATCTAAGTATGGTACCAAACAGCAGTGTTAATAGCACTATTTTGTTCCGAGATGAAAGCAGAGCCAGCTTCATTAGTTTGAGGCTTCTGGGTGCGCGCGCTTACCATCGTAGACTTTATCGTCGCTATCAGATGAGATGAAGGCCAAGTACCCGCCCGCCCGTGGTAGCATGTCCTTCTAGTCTTCTCTGAACATAGTCGCGATCGAATCATCCATCACCACAGATTGAACATCCCATTAAGCGTAGTGACGTCACGGTGAGTATCAACAAACTTGAGGGTAGTGCACACAATTAGCATGTGAAAACGTAGCGTTGTCCCGCTCGCGGCGTGCTCTAATTGGCGCTGTGTAAACTCACCGTGTTATCGCCCCGCCTGGGGCTGTCTACGTGGTACCGCTATACGGAAAACGCTCCAGACAAACTACTGATAAAATAAAGAGGGAAAACGACGAACGTATCGTTGCTTTGGAATATTCTTTGACTAAAATTTGTGAATGAGTATTTTTGGTCGTAGAACGCAATTAAAGGCTATGAAAGAAATGACGAAATCAACCAAATCACTCGTGAACCAAGGCTTCATAGTCATAACTTTACCTGCAAAAAACTTGATTAATTAATAAAATACACGTTCCGTGAATGTATGGAGCCCTGGCCTGGACTTGTACACTTCTAATTCAAAGGGGTCATTATCAAAGACAAGTGATGTAATTACCATTTGTGTATATTCTAGTCCAGTTTATATGTACAAAACTATTAAACACGCCCGAAACAGGCAAGATTTAGCTTACAAAACTAAGACGGCTTGAATAAAATGGCGTTTGACTTTGACAAACAGATGTATTTTGTACTAATTACAAACCAAACAGAAACAAAATGATATTATATGATTATTCTATTACATCTTTATTATTATTTCTTCGTTTTATATAGTATAATATTATACATTATTGTATACCAGTGCAAGCCGGATTTGAAAAATATCTTTTTTTTTAACTCCCAAATCGTATGCTTTTTCTGGAAATAGTCCATCTCCACAGTCCAGCAGCCAACTGAAATCCGCCCGGCCAGCTTACTAATATTGACTTCTTATTACCGGCGCGCCCGGTTATCGTCGCCGGCGTATCGTCCGGAACTATCCGGGTCCGGATAATAGGTCCGGAGTCCGGAGATAGTGGCTCTCGAGTCTATTGTAATATTGTGTGCTGTTTATTGACGTCTGCAGCGATGGTAGGAACGGATAGGTTCACAAGTGGACAAAGTGTCCGGTTTAATTGAGTGATTCTAATAAAGAAAGCATTCAACCGCCATTGTAATACTGACTAGTCTGTCACTACCAGAGGTCGCAAGTTTGATTTGTGACGGTGTACCTTGTTTTTTTAACCCCCAACGTAAAGAGGGGTGTTACAAGTTTGATGCCAATGTATGTCTGTTTGTGGCATCGTAGCTCTCGAACAGATGGACCGATTTTGATGCGGTTTTTTTACGTGAAAGCATGTTGCCTTGCGGTGGTTCTTAGAAATATTTGGTAAAATCGGTCGAGTAGTTTGAGCATTATCAGCTGATGTTAGGCATTTTCCTCGAAAAATGGTCGTTTGATTAGTGCGTCAGGTGTTGTTTTTTAATTTGTAATTTAACTCACTTCTATCTATCTCTCTTTAAATCAAACTGTATACCAACTAACCGCTCTCTGCTTACCACAATCTCTACAAAATCCATAAAACTGAAATGTCAGTGCTTCTAAAATTAAAACTATCCTCAGATTTTGCCATCAAAAAACGATTATAAGAAAATGAACTCACGCTCACTGTAAAAGTTCCGTAAACGTACCGCTAGAGGCGTACAAATCTGCACACTACCTTACCAATACCAATAATATTCAAATCACATTAGCATGTAACTAAGAGAAACGCTGATCTATATAAAGATTTGTGTATCTAAATAATATGTAACATCGTGCATACCTACACGTTTAATGAGAGGGGTACAACAGCTCGAAGTTCAAGCTAAAGTGTTAAAGTTGAAGATGTTCGTTCGTGGGTACAAATATACAAACTCGTTCTCCCTCCGGTACAAAGCTGCATTATCGATAGAACAAACTGAACGCATGCAAATACGCTAGCCCTTCCCAATGTAAGGCCGATTTATAAGGAAGCTTTTTGAAATAGTGGGTACGTACCTGAAGTTTTAATTATTTTGCAGAAATATACGTATAGTTAGTTATAACTATTTCTGCCCGCGATTTATTTTGCTTGGACTCTTTGTTCGGTCAAACATTTGCTAAGTTGCGAAAGAAGGAATTACTAACAAACTTCGCATTTAAACTATTATATATGGATAAGAATCCCTTTGATCTGTGAAAAACAACAACTTCTATGTTATCTTCTTCTAACTCAATAATTAAAGCGTTCAAAAAGAACTACAAACCGACTTCAACTGTCTTAAAAATGTTCACCCGTAAAGGTAGAATTATCTAGGTACAAATTTGGTTTTGTTGATTTTCTTAAAAAGCGATCAATCAATTTCGATAAAATTTATACGGGACCACGTCTGAAATATGCTTTATCAAAACAAAAATATAATCATCAAAATCGATTCACAACTGTTGGAGTTATCGCTTAACTTACATACCTTCCTCCTTTTTGGAAGTCGGTTAAAAAGATACGGTAATTTAAGCCGCTTATTATTTACGATTAGTACATCTAATTAAAATTGAATTGTTGATGATGGGCATTTTTCGGTGCATATTACCTGACTTATTATTTACAATTTTCAGTATGTTAATTATTCAATCTGTACGAAACCCTCGGTGCGCGAGTCGTCTGACTCGCAATTCGCTGGTTTTTCAATGTACGATAGGTTAGCACTTGGCCTTCATCTCACCTGATGGTAAGCCATTAGATGGTAATCGTGCGCACTCGGACGCCTCAAATTGAGGCACTGGCTTTTCTACCTTTCATCCCGGAACCCGGAACGCAGTGTCCATAGACTTAAGTACTACATTGTGGTTGCTTGAATCTAACCTTCATGACTGCTTTCTCCTTTTTAAATCCCCGTTTATAAACTTTGCAGCAAAGAATTAATATACAAACTCCTTGCTTTCAATTCATACGAACAAAATATGAGTATACATTTGACCAAAGAGATTCTCATTGCATTTGACAGTAAAATTTTGCTACCACGGTGCCATCCAGTGCCATCTAAGCACAAAAGACCAGTGGTTTTTTTTTTAAATCTCTCTCGTCTCATGAACTTTTAATTCCAACCATGGTACAATCAGTTGCATGGTATTCCACTCCCGTGACAGCTGGGTGAATTCACGGGACAAGCATACGTCATCAGCTCTTTCGTAAAGAACATATCTTGTTTTATTGTACCATGATTCCATCACGTTGTATGGGCCCTTACCTCGTAGAAATGCATTATTTTATTTGTCATACTTTAGTACCTCCGGCGTCGGTCGGTGCTTTAACACGTTATCGTTGCGACAATATTTACCCTTTCGCTCGTTCGTACTTTACAAAACTGGACGGACTAGAAAGAAATATGTGTCAACAGAGAATATCAAAGGCGATTGTAATATTTTGACGTTTTTTTAGGGTTCCATACCCAAAGAGTAACCAACGGGACCCTATTACTAAGACTCCGCTGTCCGTACGTACGTCTGTCCGTCTGTCACCAGGCTGTATCTCACGAACCGTGATAGTTAAACGGTTGAAACAGATGATGTATTTCTGTTGACGCAATAACAACAAATACTAAAAAACAGGATAAAATAAATATTTCAGAGGGCTCCTATACAACAAACGTGATTTTTTGGAGCCGTGCGTTTTAAAATATTAGTAACGCCACCTAGTGACGCGTAGCAAAACTAAATCGGAAATGGTATTTAGGCGCATGCACAAGAGGATTGTTCGTTGCAGATTATTTATGATTTTTCCGTATTTTAACTATACATAGTATTACATTACGGAACCCTCGATGCGCGAGTCTAACTCGCACTTGGCCGTTTTTTTAATATTTTAAAAACATTTCAATCAAGCTTGTTGCCAGCGAATTTTGTTTGTTTTGACTTTCCACAAAAACATCCCACGGGATTCCTTTATCAGAATAAATCAAAAGTAGCCTGTGTTCTTTCTGTAGGCTAGGCTTAGGGTAAGATCAGAGCAACTGTTTAGTCGTGGTAGAGAGGTAGTCATACAGGAACATTTAATACTGGAGCTAGTTTATTTATCACATATGGTACACAAGGCGACGACAACGAGAGGGAAGGGAGACAAAAATAAACGTGGAAAAATCACATCAAAAATAAAATTCCACATTTTATAAACTACTTTTTTGGGTTCCGTACCCGACTGGTAACCAACGAGACTCTATTACTAAACCTCCGATGTCCGTCCGTCCGTCTGTCAGCGGGCTGTATCTCATGATCCATAAAATAGGTAGAGTTGAAAACATACGATGTGTATTTCTATCGCCGCTATAACAAATACTATTAATTAAAAATAAAAGGGGCTCCCCTAATAGTAATTAATTAGAAGAAACGTGTTTCATGATAACAAACTTTGCTGTAAGCCAAACGTCAGTTGAACTGCAGTTTTGCTTGCGACTGGTCACTTGCGCGATTTACTATTAGTGGCGCTATCTAGTGACGCGGAGCAAAACTAATTTCGTTAGAGCATTTGTTTCGGTGCATATTATATAAGCCAATGCGGGAATCCAACTCGCACCTTTTTTTTTGTCTGCTTCATAATCGTGTGAGCACTGTTTGACACGAGTCTTCCTCATCTCTAGATTTGATTCTAAAGTCCTTGCTCTGAGGTACTGTTACCAGTAATATGTGGTTGTTGATGATACATAGATGCCGCTACCCGTCTACTGAATGTTTTTCCCTTAGTCGCCTTTTTCGACATACCGATGACATGGGTGGTTCAGTCTATTTTGAAGCCGAGACCACACGGCAGTGTGTACTTTATGATTAATAAATGTTGGTATTCAATTTATAGTCCTACATTGGGTCCAAAAAACACAAATGATAATTTCGACAACTTTATTTTTATGACAACAAGAATTCAGTCACAGCACATTACAAACACAACTGACCATATCAAATACTACTTTACTTAAAATTGTGCCAATAATATTAACAATCACAATATTTCTGGTACAATTTTGTAACATATCACATTTTATTGACTCGTACATTCGTACATACAAACATCAAGTTTTCTAGGTATATAAACATTTGAAAAATCTAGTTGCCTATGGGTAACCTACAAGAAATTGAAATATCCTATCTATTCTATGTATAATTTAAAGTTTGAACAATATGTGGTTTTTGATAAGCCGTTATACATAACCGCTAGCTGTTCACTGATCAGCTATCGGTTATGGAAAACAGCTCAGCTGACTTTAACATTAGCGGAATTGAATGACCGTTTTGCTTTCGTCAATGCAGCGGATTATGTATTCTGTGGCAGCGGGCTAATGGATAACGGTTTTGTAAAACAGCCTGAAATGAACCGTCGGACTGTAAAAAAGAGATGTCTCAAATCCGGCCTGCACTTGTACACTATTTAAAATATCAAGTAATAATCTAAATATGTATAGAAAAGAACTACATTTGCAATTTATTTTAATTGTACAAAATCATTCTGTTTGCACTAAGTGACAGCGTCAAATGACGTCAAATGAATTTTATTGACGCCATCTTTGTTTTCAACCTGTTTCGTGGGTTTTATATATTTTTGGCCAAATAAACTAAACCGAAATATACAAAAATGGTAACTAGATCACTTTTATTTGATAATGGCCTTTTAAAATTATAAGTGTACAAGACCAGACATTCGCAGAACATGTCATTTTAGTTCTTAATTTCGTCGTTCGTGGCTCTGTACGTCAAAAATGGCGTCCAAAGCAGAATGTAGTTGGTAAAAATTCACTGGTAAACTTAATAATATGGGTGAAAATGACCCAGTATTTTGAAGGTTATTTATTTTTGCGGTTGGAGATAAGTTCATTATTTAGAACGTCTAATCATGGGTAGCTGTTTTGTTAAATGCAACGCAATGGCATTCCAGCTACACATTGTACAGCTGCTTTACATAAAGAAGCTGTTTAGTAAAACAGCTATCGGTTATGTATAACGGCTAATTAAGCAATCCAACTGCGACAAATACATTGGATTGAAACGAACTAGACAAAGCACGAAAAATCGAAGTACCGTCTTTTAAGGAATTGTACTGCTGTATCTAAGGTTAGTCGAGCACTATGACAGTGTCGTCGACGAGTTTTGGCTGGCTTTGTCAGCTGGCGTGGTAGAGGCCGGCCAGGGCGTCTTGCAGGGCGCGCAGGCAGGGCAACTTCGCTGAGTACCCACCGGCTTTCTCTGCTTCTGTCTCTGCTCTGGAAACGTGGCAAAAGTAGTACCATCATCTAATTGTTTGACCATCATAAACTAAAATTTAACTACCCATATACAGAGAATCAATTCATTATGTAAGTCGATAACAAAGACAAAATAACTCTGTAATAGTCAAAAGATGTTATGCAAAAATATTGTAAACTCAGGAGCGACTAGAAAAACTAGAAAAATCTGCGTTATGGTAGAGATCCTCCATGTTCCCAAAGCTTGAATTAAAAATAATTCAAGTGAGTCGGACTCGCGCACCGAAGGTTCCATATAGGATATGAATAATTTATTAATTATTAATATACTTAAAATCATAAATAATAACATCAACCACCGAATAAAGCTTTAAGGAAAATTAAGTCTAATTGAAGAACAAACTTAGCTTTGCAGTTGAAAAAATAAGATCCCATACTTAGTCTATATCACTATCAATTCTCAACTGCAAATGTAAGTTTGTAATCTTAAAAAAGCAATTCATTTGTTGATGACATAGGTACATTAGGAAAAAATACAGGTAGCACATAAGTACACATAGTACATTTTATATATTATGAGCCATAGCCTATGGATAAATACGTTTCTTGTAGTTGGGTAGTAGCTTTTTAACTTTCTTCTTGATATCTTTAATAAACATTGAAGTAGTAAATAATGTAACGATAGATGATTTCAGTTAAATTGCTTTCTACGTACCGAACATGCTGTAGAAATCCATTGTTAACTATATCATTTAAAGCCGGTGCATCAGGTCCACATCTGTCTGGTATCACTGGAGCCTCGTATTTGTACAACGGACCTTCTTCTATGACGGGCAAGGCATTCTGATTGGTGTTACGGGTGAACTTCACTCCCGTTGAGAATTGAGTCACCTGAAAATTTGATTTAATAATCTTTAGAATACTGGACTTTAAGTTGTTATCATAATCCAGGAAATAGGTCTGGGTCCAGGATAGGTCCGGGAGGATCCAGGGTTCACTTCTCAGAGGCTATTTTGTTGGTAGTTGGTAGGGCACTTTTTGCTGTCTGACTGTCTAGTTTCCACCATATTACTGTTCACACTGTTAAGTCCACCCATATTTGTCTCCATAAACAGTACAATTTATAAACATAAAACGATGCCACATCTAGTTGCGCTTGCTCTGTGTATTGCGCTCGTACCAGCGAACGGCCGATACTGGTTCTTAGTTAAATGGTGACTGACCGACACTCAAAATTAATTTTATTTTATTTTAGTTTAGTTTTACTTTACCTCTAAGATACCCTAGTTTAATAAGTATAATATGTATAATTTCTCATGTAAGTGCAAACAAAATTTCTTTATGAGAAATAAAGTTCTTGAACCACAATGTACCTTAGGCAGAGCAGGCAGAGCTTCCTCCTGCTTATTTTGAGCAATATTTTGAGTGAAAGTGTTTAGTATATCCTTAGCATCCCCCTCAGCAAACATCAGCTCATCAATCAGAGCCTCCTTCTCCCTTATCTTCTGTTTCTTAGCCTCTTGTTCAACCCTAGCTACTTCTGCTCGACGAAGTTCTTCCATTTGCTTTTCTATCTCTAATATTTCTTCTAATTCAAGTTCTTCTCGGCCTGGAAAATAAAATATTTACAAATTCAACATACTATACAATGTACTTATTAAGGCTATTCGACTGATGAATGTTTCAAAACAAGTTTATTAAAGTTGTAAATAAGTGAAATTCATTTACCGACATTCAATCCAATATGCTATTTTTAAGTCATTATCAAATCCAGCTATTCTATTTTGAAAGATAATGGAAAACAAAATTTCTGAGCAAAGACCCTGTTTAGATTTCTAAATCATAACACAAGAAACAGATTTTTCTCAATTTTTTTGCTCAGGTTTCTGTCACATCACTTTTGCGTGTTTCTGTTTGTGATACGACTAATTTAATTTTGTTGTTTGTCACCAGTAACAAGTTTAGATTTTTTTGAACTACAAATTCAAGACCTGATTACAGTTGTGCCTAGTTAGACAAAGAGAACTGGTTGGCCATGGTAGGATGATCCAATCGATTCTATGATTGAACTAGATTCACTGGCAATAATTCCATTCAGTTCATTTATTCACAAAACAATTTTTATTGTGTATTAATAAAAATATTTAAATGTATATAAAATAGTAGCAAATGGAACAAATATAATTTCCTATTCAGTTTGCTATAAAAATGACTTTTCATCATCATCAGACAGGAAACATCCAGTGCTAGACATAGGCCTCCTTAATGGTACGGCACATCGACCGGTCCCGAGCCACCTGCATCCAGAGACTACCCGCAACCTTAGCCAGGTCGTAGGTCCACCTAATCGGGAGATGGCCCGGTAGACATTTCCCGGTACGTATTCGTCACTTGAGAACTCTTACTTCCCATCGGTTATCGGTTCTTCAAGGGATATAGCCTGCCCATTGCCACTAATGCCACTTCAGCTCACTGACTCGTCGAGCTATGTCAGTGACCTTAGTTCATCTACGGATTTCCTCATTCCCAATTTAATAACATAGAAAAATTCTGAGCATAGCTCGTTCCATAGCACGCTGGGTGACTTTGAGTTTGTTTATTCGGCCCACAGTAAAGGACCACATTTCGGTTCCATGTCATCACTAGCAACACACAGTGATTAAATACTTTTGTCTTTAGACACTGAGGTATTTCGGACGAGAAGATAACCATAACGTCCAGAATGCAAGTTGGATTATTCGGTTAACCCATTTCAGAAATTTTCCTTCTTTTTGAAATTCAAATCTCTTCTTCCTCTTAACGACTAACCCAAAACCAACCAAATGACCATAGATTAATCGAAATTCTGTCCAGACATTGATGAACGCCTGGACCACAGAGAATGTACTATATAGATGGACAAGGGCTGAGTGACAAAGAATGAAGGTAAGGTAACAACAATGGACCAAAACTTTAATGAAAATGTAAGTCTGATTGAAGAATAAACTTAACTTTGCAATTGACAATGGGATCCCACACATCTGTCTTTGTCACAAATCAGTGACTGGCTGCATATTGATATATTAATAAGGCAGTCAGTGAAGCCTATTTATAAACAGATTTACTATAACATTATCTTACCAATTTTAACTTTATTTTTCATTATAATCTCCTTATTACTCTTCTTATACTCCTCTATTCTCTTATTTGTGTTGACAACATCAATGTTGTTGGCTAAATTATAAATTATAGTTTCAATTTCTTCCAAATAATCATTGTACTCTCTCAAAGTTGCAAAATCCTCTTCCTTTTTGTTATAATCTTTAAGGACTCTCTTTCTTATGTCCATTTCCTTTTCCACCATAGCATCTTCAAAGAGCTGAACTCTGAAGTTACTACGTCTGAGTGGAACATTGCAATCTGGACACGATCCAGAGCCTGGAATCAATTAATAATAGGAAGGTGAGTTAAAAAGTAAAAAAGTAAAGTAAAAAAGTTTCAGTGGCACAGTGGAAAAGGTGCAGACTCTCAATCTGAGGGTTCCAAATTCAAATCCAGCCTTGTACCTATGAGTTGTTTTTCAATTCAAGTACATTATCTGATTGCTTAACGGTGAAGGAACACATTGTGAGGAAACCTGAATGTCTAGGAAAACATGTCTTGTGAAACAGGCATGTGAAGTCCGCCAATCCGCACTGGGCCGGCGTGGTGGACTTTGGCCCATACTCTCTGTAGGAGAGTAGGCCTGAACCACAGCAGTAGGTATGTATATAGGCTGTTGAAGATGATGATGAGTTATAAAACAGACATAAAACTCGCTAGAATGTCTGCAACAAATTCTTCCTATCTTATATTGCAAATGCCTTTCTGCCTGTGTATGGCATATTATAATTATTGTACAACTCTGTAAACCTATGGTATGCAGTAAAATTATTAAATGCCTACTGAATATAATTTTTTATAAAAATAACTAGTAATAAAACCTCAAAACTTAAACAGCATGTGACCGCAACACTAAAAAGATCAGGAATCACTCCACCAGTAAATAATTACGGTCCCGGTCTTGGTGACATTTTCATGTAGCTCTGTTCTGTACACATGAGTGAGTTAGATTCGAACTTAACCGGACATATAAATTTAAAACAAAATATAGTCTCTTGAACAATGTGAAATTAGGTATTGACGAAAAAACTCTTCAAAACTATACCAGAGTAACATTGCCTTCTAATAGATGTAGTTAAAAAGGCTCGATAACAGTCCCACCCCTTTTGAAAACTATTTAAACTGATTTGAACTAGCAATTACCTTTCAAAAATAGTAAATCAACACAACTTTCGCATAAAGCATGGCCGCAAACATTTACCATCAATTTTAGAGATGGGTTTCTGTATTTAGTAGTTTTACAACGAGGACACGCTTGGTCGTCCATAGTTGTAAAGTTACTTTTAACTATTATAACTAGAAAATCGTAAATATAAGCGCGTTTTTCAGGAAAAATTGCAACAAATTCGACTCGCTCGCGCGCCGACTTTCTTTTTTTTAAAGAAAGGTATACGGATACACTGACTTCAGCGTATTCAGCCTTGTTTTTCTACGTTAAGTTTTGTTTAAATTTATTTTAACTGATTTTAACACCAAAGTAGTAACAAAACGCAACTGTCCTCTCCTCTCAACTGTCACATAATTATTTTTGTGTGTTTGCCAAAAGACGAAGTTTCATGTTTTTCTTTTCATTTTTCCAGTAAAAAGTGTACGTTTTTTCGAAAACGATAAAGAAATATGAATTTAGCTTTAAGACAAATTCTAACACGGCAGACTTTTAGGCTATGTGAAAGAGTTTCATACAAATGTTTACCAAAACAGATTTGTGTAACCTCAGGTTCGGTTATACAATTCAGAAATTATGCCGAAGAACGATTGGAGACGAGGAAACTGCCGCAGCTCATGGAATTCCCACCAATCATGTGGCCATCCTTCATGAAATATATTAAGAATTGGATGTTTGCTAACTTTATAATTCGACCTTACTTTGACCAAGAGTTCAGCCTGAATGAGTTCATAGAGGCTTCCAAACATGCTGTTCAGGTCTGTTCTGATTTCAAATATAACTGTTTAATGAGTATTGCAAATTGGCATGAATATTTCCACTCTAAAATTAAGTACTTCAACATGTAAATATTAATCTTTGTATACTCTGATTGTATAACATAATGTTTATCACACCATAACGTAAATTTATTTTCTAACCTTTGTTGATTGTATAAATCCTTTGCAAACTTATTTTTACCAATCCTAGAATCTCTCATAAATGAACTTCTTACAGCTCTTGATATTTTCATGTCAAGTAACCATTTTTATTACTCAAACAATTTCTGACATTAGTTATAAGCTCCTGTCCTTCCTTAATCACGTTTTTTTAATTGGACCATTTCATTTTACTGTGCAAAAGCAATACTGTCATTAATTTGTAAACAAAAAAAAGTACAATGGGCCAAAATATTTACTTAATTTTTTTCTTCGATATTAAAATGTTTGATCAAAGTTATAACTGATGATGATGATTGACACAGGCATGAAGGTACGAGAAATATATACAATCCAGCCTCAACTAACATCCTCTGTCAGGTTGTTTCAGAATCCCTACAAAAAAGTGACTTCAAATCACTAGAAGGTCTTGTGGAGAAAGATGCAATTGCAGCACTGAAGACTGCCATCTCAAAGCTGTCCATGTCACAGAGGCAGATGCTTGCTGTTGATAAGGAAGATATCTTTTACGCCTTTCCATATCAGGTAAAATTGGCATGTAAAACTATAAGTATCCTATTAAATGAGCAATTCTTATATAATGATGATCTCGCAAACGGATCTAATGATTTGGATCAAATTCACAGATTACATGGTTTTGGGGTCTGTCACTGCTAATTGTCTCAGTAACAACTACAGATAACCTCAGCGATATCTCTAGCTAGATTAATTTATACAAAAACATCAAAAATATTGATAATAATTAGCCAAGTGGTGGGGAAAATTAACCTTATTTCAAGGTAATAATATATTTACATTTCTTTTCATTGTGCGGAGCACTTTTAAAATGCTATGGACCTTAAATGCAGGATCTGATGATGACTCAAATGACGACGAATGATGACTATGTAAGACAATCATTTACTGATGTTTCAGGTGGGTGTTATGTTTGATGAGGCAGACAAAAGGTGGGTCGAAATCACAATGTGCTATCATGTTCTGAAGGGAATGAAGCAGATGCAAGAGACTGGAGATCTACCTCCTATTTCATTAGGGTTAGTGAAGTATTGTATTTATTTCCCAAGTTAAACTCAACACCAAATACTTTTATACTTAAATAATTTGAAATGTGAAAGTGGTTTTGTCTTTCCTTCCCGTTGTATCTGAGAGTCAGAATAATTATAGATATAGTTAAAGGGGAGAAACATCTATCCCACTCGAGCATTAGTTCTTTCAAAGTCCACACGGACAATGTCACTCGCAATGCTAGTAACTCATAAATTACAATTACAAATTGCAATGAATATGAGTCCTGAAACCTCATTAAGCTGCATCCTCATGCGGTTCCCAAAAAAGTGGTATGTCACAGGGAGGGGGAATGGTCTGAATCTACATGACTGTACACGCACACTGTTAAAATTGAACTGGTGACATTGCATAAATCCGATATCTGCGGCAAGTACCCAAGACGGGTGTAACACAGTATTGGGAGGCATGAGAAATGAACAGTGTCACACATGGGCCACAAATATTAGAATATACAGCAATCCTATATATTACGTTATGAGGCCATAGGTTCTGATTTCCTCTTAGGGTCCATTTCTTAAGGTTTCCCTATGCAGATTGAGAAGGATTAGGGTCAGCACACATTGATCGATGGTTTGTCCATACAATAAGAGAGTATATTTATATCTCTTTTTGTATGGACAAACTGTCGAACACCGTCGATCAATGTGTACTGACTGACCCTAATATTACATTACTTCACACACTTAAGACAGTGATGTTGTCTCCCTTACTTGGCGACATTATTTTCTTGTATTCCCTTGCTTTAGTCATGAAAAGAACTTTTTAGGTCTATAGGGAAATGTATGCAAATATTCATATAAAATAATTCTCCTTCCAGCATTCAACCAGAGTATCAAGACAAAATCTTCGTACTGAACTACAGATTCATCCGAGAGTTTACGAAAGGCGTGGAAGATAGTTGGTGGGTCAACATCGTTAATCACTTTCAGCCTCACGTCATTATGAAGAAATAACATTTGCTCAGTCTAATATTCACAGTTTGGTTAGACAAAGCCGCCTCAGTCCCATGTATAAAATGTTGAAGTAAAATGCAGTTGATTTATTCTTTAATTTATGATGTTTTATTATAAGACACATATCTATATTTCCGTAAAGCTACAGTCAGTATGACTTGAGTCAAAGGTGAGCAAGTGCCTTCTAGATTAGACTGATGCCACAGATTTGATGTGGTACTACGTACAGAACAGACGTTAACCGCCTCCCGCATCCGCGATACCTAACCTCTCCCCGCAAGAGACTGGACAAAAGGCCAGTACTTATGGCGCGTGTGGACTACTCACACATGCATATCACATGTGTATACAAATGTCACCCGTTCGATATGTGCCGATATCACGACATTTGTTTGAAGTGTCCGACGCGTGCCGTACCATCACTATTTTTCTTTGAATGATTTAAATTCTGCTCCATCGACCGTCTGTTCGTCGACAGATGTGGCCTGCCCATTGACACTTCAGCTTGCTTATTCGAGTAGCTATGTCGGTCACGTTTGTACGTCGACGGATTTCATCATTCCTGATTTTGTCGCTCAAGGATATTCCAAGCATAGCCGTCTCGTCTCGCTGTGCAACTTTAAAGCGTTGGAAAAGCCCCAATGTGAGCGTCCATGTCTCTGCGGCGTAAATCATGACCGGGAGAACACATTGGTTATACACCTTGGTCTTAAGGCATTGCGGTATATGTACTAGACTTGAGGATAAGGCGGAGTTCTCGAGTGGAGACCTCGGACCGGGAAACGCGGGGTGGGACGGCCTCCAGCCTGCTGGTCTGACGACCTTAATAAGATAGCAGGAAGCGAGTGGATGAGGACGGCTGACGACCGGAAGGAGTGGCGCACGTTGGAGAGACAGGGGCTGATAAGTAAGTCAAAGATTTAAATTACTTTAAAAAACAATAATCTACTTTGCACTACTATATCTTGTGCTGCCCTTGCTTTAACTCACCTCGTGGGATAGAGACGTGCTCACCCAAAGTCAGTTAAGGGCGCACTGGCTGTCTGTCATCTTTTTATTTTCAAATCACATCAGTGCCAGCCAGCCAGGATAGGACGTAGTATGGTGGGTATAGAAAATCAACAACAACCAAATCTAGTATTGATAGGTACCTCACTGGTAATCGATCCTAGGACCTTCAGAATTCAGATAATAAAGACGCAACAACTATCAACTAGTTTATTGACGTTTGCATTATCACAATAATAAATATATTCATAATACACTTAACTCTTCATATTCGACACTAATTTCTTTTAATTTGCTGACTAGTATCTCCTTATCCCCTGAAAAATAAAACATTCATTAAAACACATATAGGCATAAGTTGATGAAGATGACATACAGAACCGAAACGTGGTCCTTTACTGTGGGCCGAATAAACAAGCTCAAAGTCACTGAGCAATGGGACGAGCTATGCTCGGTCTTTCTCTGATTAAATACGAAATGTGGAAATTCGTAGACGAACTGGGGTCACCGACATAGCTCGACGAGTCAGTGAGCTAAAGTGTCAATAGGCAGGTCGTTAAATCACTCGAAGTACGGATAACCGATGTGGAGTAACAGTTCTCGAATGGAGACCACGTCCCAGGAAACGTCTACCGGGCCGTCCCCCTACGGGATGGATCGACGACCTGGTTAAGGTGGCTGGGTGGAAGTGGCTCGGCAGTGGACGTTTTCCGGCCGATGATGATCAAATATAAGTTATTTAATTGCCGTATATTCTGGTCCAGTTTACAGTAAAATACTGTACTATACCTGTAGCAGGATCATATAGAGATCTTCTAGCACTTCCACATTTAATTTTGATTGGCTTCTGTTTTCTCATAGAGCACTCAACATCTGCAAGAAACATTTAATATTAAAATCCTAGAATCGAGGTATTATTGTTATTAAATCTTTGAAAAGCACATAACTTATCTAACACAGGTCTTATCCATAAATGTACATGAAAAATTCTCAGTATACTTTCATGAACTGCAACATACTAGCATGAACCTTATCAAACACAGAAAGCTAATCCAGAAACTTACAACTTCTTATCCAACATACCTGCACGAATTTTAACTAACATACCTTCATGAACTTTAACAAACGTACCTGCACGAACTTTAACTAACATACCTGCATGAACTTTAACTAACATACCTGCACGAACTTTATCCATCATACCTGCATGAACTTTATCCAACGTACCTGCATGAACCTTATCCAACATGGCGCTGACATCCAAATCGTCAGCAATTCTCGAACAAAGCGCGTTTACGTACTGACTAGCACGCGGCACTATCCTACCGCTGTCTCCTGTCTTCATCTGGTGATAGAAAGAGATAGCATTCACGAAACCTTAGTAAACATTTCGGTTTATTATTCTTTAGTATTTCTAGTCTATTTGTCAGCAATCCTAGCAGCGTGGTCTCGGTTTTAGAATAGGACCACTCCATAGCTTTCTATGGGTGTCGTAAAAGACGACTATGAAAACGAAAATTCAGGCGACCGCCAGCAGCATCCCATGTCACAACATCTTATGCAGCCGATTATGATGATGATCCCTAGATTTTCTGTGCCGTTTACCGCGGACTATAAAAGGCAGCCAAGATGCCATGTTGTCTACCACCCGGACGCAATTATTTTATATTATAATATAATATTTGTAAGGGTAGAGAGGAGCGGTAGCTCTAGGCGCCAGGTGGCACATGGCGACAGAATTCCTAACAGACAGACAGACAATACAATTTTAGTTGAAACATGAAATTAAGACGCCTTTTGAGTCGCGTTTACATAAACTGAAATACATTTTGTGCGACGGTACAGCATCAACCCAAAGGCCGTAAAAAGGCGAGAGACAATGTCGCTCTACTCTGGATCAATAGTCAGACGCTGGCCACTGTCCACTTTAAAACCACATGTTCAATATGAATATCATGAGAGGACCCTTATTCTTTCGTGGATGCATATCCGCCAAGGAAACTCAAGCCCACAGCACTCATCGAGCAACGACCCTGGACAATCCAGGATCACTCCAGGCGTGCGGGGACATCAGCCGCCTTTGAACATGTTTTTGCTGAGACTGGCTGAATAGCCGGCTCCAAATCCACCCCCAATGGCCAATCCCGACTTACCTCATAAGTTACGTCATTATCTATGGTGGTAGAACACTCAATTTGCAGCACTTCGTAAGCCGCTTGTGATGATTGCGCAGAGTAGCTTATTAGGAAGTTGCAGTCCAGTTCTATAGGTTCAAGTGCAGGTATTGCTGCAAACATGTCAGGGTTCGCTGTTCTGGAATTATTTATATTCTATGTACTCATCCTATGGTACTCGTGAAATAATAAAACAAAAAACTGGCTGATGCTGATGGTTATGTGTGATGGTAAAGCTAAAAATAAACAGATCATACCTATCCAAATGAACCCTGCACATATCCATAATAAACACGCACAGTTCCGGTTTGCACTTAGAGACTTGGTTCAGTATGAAGCTCTCAGTGACACAGTGGTCCATAGTGATGCGCTCCACTGGACAGTCTATGTTCATCATGCAGCGAGTGTTGCATAGCTCACAGCCATGGCCAGCGTAGAAAGTAAAGCCTGGAAATAGGAACAATAAGAGCTATGACAAAACTTTTGGGGAGCTGACTATGCTACCTTTCATATTGGATCACAACAGTGCTATTTACATTACTGCTTGGGGGTAGACATAGAAAATTTCCTACCTGAATACCAAACTGAGTACTGATTGGGAATCGAACCCTCTCTCCAGATCGTAGGTGGTTAAAAATTATTAGTAATTTTTATTAACTCATGTGAACTATAAACAAATGGAATTAATACCCATGATGAACTTAACATCAAAAATAACGTGGATATGATTTTCGTTATCAATTTAGTTTTGCAGTAGCAGTAGCAGATACAAGTACGACACTAGATGGCGCTAGTAGGATGTTACATCGCACGTCTAAAATAAATCTCGTTTGTTGTATGGGAGCTTCCTTAAATATTTATTTTATTGTGGTTTTTAGTATTTGTTGTTATAGCAGCAACAGAAATACATCATCTGTGATTCAACTGTCTATCACAATTCATGAGATAAAGCCTGGTGACAGACATATGGATGGACAGAAAGTGAAGTCTTAGTAATAGGGTCTCATGGGCTAAAAATCAAAAACTAGACTAACTAGACTAGTGTATAATAATAATGTATATATACAAATAAATTACTAATGGAGATTTTAAATGTCTACACGATTTGACATTAGAATATGACAATATTTTGCTCTCAGTGTTCCTACCATGCTACCCTGGTAGAATGCAGTTGTATCTTATACTTCACCAGGTTTGATTGTCTTGTTATTGATATGTTCAAAGCAAAAGCTGGATATAGTCTGTTCACTCTCTTTTCAAATTAAAATGGCAATGGAGCCTCTGCTGCCTACAGCAGATGAAAAGAGTGACCCGTAAAAATAAAACTATTATAATACTTTATACATATAGTCAATGAAAATTAAACTTACAATAAGAATTCTCAGGAATAACTTCGAAAATCTTCTCCAATGTAGCCTTTAATCTTATGCTGTTTTTTATGATCACTACCACAAAACCTAATTTCTCTAGAGCCATCCCTAAAGAGTCACAATCAATAGAGGGAGTGACTAACTTAGACAAAAATGTATATTTGTCATTAGCTATAAGAATAGCTACTTTATAATGTGGTTTGTAGAACGTGTGGATTATTTTTGTGTTCATTGCTGTCGTTACATACTGCCGGAACTTTTCAGCTGTACAGCCTGCACGATGAAGAGTTTTCAATATCAATTCTCCAGGAATTTTAGTGTCATTTAGTGATATCCTGAAATTCATGAATTGTAGTCAACTATCTATTTTTATAAATTTTTACAGTGCTACAGTTTAGGAGTGCTAAGGTAGGACTTAAAAATGCAATGATTTTCATTTTATTTTAAATTTTCCGCTTATCATTTTATTTTCATGCATTGTATTCTTATAATTGTACATCGCTTAACATATAATTCCATTAGTGTTTAAATTGTGTGTGCCAAATGCAACCAAAAGTAGACATTAAAAATTAATACTAAAATCATAATGGTTAACAAATTTGTTCTTGCTTCGAATGAATCTATAGTCCCAAAACTTAACTATCGAAAGTAAATTCACTGCACTAACTATGGTCATTATCATTAACAAATAAAGGCTACTTTTCTGAAGTTCAAAGATTTATCACTGATGTAGAGTCTACTTACTTTAAGTTAGCTAGTCTGGCAATTATTTCACATCGTTCTAACGGAAGACCCTTAACTGTTTGATATTCTTTGTGAGATATGTTGTTGAGCAGTGCTTTATCCATATTCTTTTTATTGCAGAAGACCTCACCCTAGTCATCCAAAAAGCCCATTCAATCGGCTTCAACTTAATATCCAAGTATTTTCTACAAAATGTGTATGTGTACTCTCGATACAGTTATATTGTTTGAGTAGGTAGGTAGTATGTTGCTAGGATAGCTTGTAATCTAATCACTGAATACAATACAAAGTACTCTATGCTGAAAACTTCGGAAACATTTAACTATACTCTTTGGGAAATACGAAGTAATTTCCGTGATAATGAGGTAATACGAGATACGATAAAATACAGAAACAACTTTTAACAACTAATATTAGATACAAAACACTAACCAAACCAAAACCAAACAAACAAGTCAAAACTTCAAAACAGCTGTCTATATGTCATTCGTTTTGACAGTTGACACGTTTCGTTAACTTCCGTTCCTGTAACTTATGTGACTGATTATTTTCTCTTTGATTCGCGTTGTTATTATAGAAAGTGCCGTGAAACGTAGTGATTAAATGCTCCTAGGTGTGGTGGTGCGTACTGCGTACATACAAAATTACACATAGTAGTGACACAGTACCTTAGATTCTATTTTAGGAGGTAAAAATTGGGTATGATGGGATCACTGAGCAAGTAATCACTACCACGGTGGGATCATATCGATTTATATTTATAAAGTCAGCAACTGTTGCGTCAAACGAGACGTTAGTTAACAGACATCAGACATCTGCGTTTTTCAATATTTTCAAAAATGGCCATCGGTATTGATACGTCAAAATGGAAACCTAGGAAAATAAAGGGAACTCCTGCAGCTAGAGTACGAAATATTATCGCAGTCGGTATATTGACTTTTGGAATAGCCAGCGGACTTATATTCCAGTAAGTTTTTTATCTACAATGTCTTAAAAATATCAACATTTTAAGGTTATGATCGAGTTAATATTTATTCATTGTTATTTCAGTTTTGCCAGTTTTTCCCGAGGATTACAAAAAGCAGCTGAAAAACTGTATGAAGACCCTATAGAAGAAGTTGAAAGACGACGCATGATTGGCAGTGGCTTGCCAAATAGATCAGGGGACACTATTAGAAGACTATTAGCTGATGAAGAGAGAATCGACAGGCCCGATAAATAACTGTAATGAACATCAATAGTCTTAGTGATAGGTAGGTAATTCTTATTGAGTTAAATGGTTAAAAACTTACATGTAGAAATTGTGGAACTTGTTATACAGTAACTCTGATGGATGCTTTGTTAATGTCGAAACAGTGGATGTTTTCAGGCAAATAATGATGTATGTATATGATTTAAACAACACTTGTAGTGAGCTTCAAGAATGTCCGCTGTTTAGATTTTGAATTATGTTAAAATGGGATACTAACACATTTAGTAATATAGTGATTACTAATTTTGAATGTGGTGGACGAAAAGAAGCTAATTTTGAGTTGAGTTTATTGACTGATTATAATTCCCTCGGGGCCCCCTGTTGTACACCTTAACCCTAATTTTACAAGCGTTTAATTCAAAGAAACTCTAGTCTTTTTATGTCATCAAATAAAACGTTTATTTCAAAACCCTGTTTTATTTGTTTCCAGTGAAAAAAGTCAATGTACTGTCACAAGTGAATATTTCTCTGGACCGTATGTTATGGATGAAAGCCTTTCGCACTTCAAAGAGAAAAAGAAACGATGTGCTGGGCCTAAAAACTCTGGAAACTCAACCACGAGCAAAACTAACATTAAAAGAGCTTCTAAACGAATTAAAGGGCAAAAAGACATACGATCTGCTTTGAAATCTAAGAAAAACGAGTTAGTTACTTATACAAATGATTTTAACAAGATTTGTCAGCAGTCTGGGATAGATATTGATTCAAATCAATTACAATTGGCTATTGCTATATCAAAATCACTTCAAACAGAAGAGTCATCCCAAAGTGAAAAATCACAAAGTTCCAAGCCTCTTACAGCTCAAGAACGAACAGGGAAAATTCGTACTACCCTACTAGAATATGGATTTCATGTCCCAGACATTAAACCTACTGCTAAAAATAAGCGTCAGAAACGCTGTAGGAAAGATTCTAAACTTATTTTGAGTTCAGATGCTGAAAAGGCACAAATAATTAGTGACCGATATGCGCAAGTGTTGCTTGAGAATATTGGCAACCTTAAAACTATAGAAAGTTCGAATTACGATTACACTTCTTCAGGACATTTATATCACATAGCAACTAATACATCTTATAAACAAATAAAATCTGATGAATCATTTTATGTGAAAGATTTAGTTGAAATATCATCTAACTCTACAGGTTGTTTACTCAAAAATTGGGCAGAAATACCTGGAAGGCCTATAAGCCCCATGTGTAAATCTTTAGATATAGCAATAACTAATATTGACTGTTCACAAGATGAACTAGATGTCATTCTTAGTGGTTCTATTAAAATAGCACAAGAGATAGTAAAAAATATGCACCCTGAAGCAAGGGTAAGAACTATTAATGAAAAGGAGAATTATAAAATAAAAATGAATTGTAGTGTAGTGGAAATTGTAGATTGTGACAGTCATAATATAAATCAAGTTGCGTCTGCAGATCATCAAGTGTCTGCAAATAATAGTGATATCTTCCACAAGGTTCCTGAAAATGAGCCTATTGAGATAGTTGACAAGGTAGAAGAGAGAGTAGAAGAAAATCCAAGATATCTATCATTATCAAGCCAAGTAAGAAGTTGTTCTCCTGATATTTTCGATGACGAAGTTTCATCAATAATTCAAAATTCTCAAGAATCCTGTAAAACAAAAGATATTACAAAATGTGACAGTACAAGTTACCCAAAACAGTTTGATAAAGAAACACAAATTTCTCAGCTTTCTCCACGTGATAATGTGACCAAAAGGAGATCTAATGATTTTATGGAAATAACAGACTGTGTTATTCATGTATCTCAACCTCAATTTGAAAATAATGAAGAAAACATTGATTTGACACAGATTGACCATGAAGACAATGCCAGAATAGTTGTTGAAAGAAAAAACATTTGGGCAAAGGAAGACATTCAAAGCATGGACCTAACACAGTCATCTAAATCTGATGATGATGAATTGCCTTGTGTACAGATAAGTGGTAGAACGCAAAAGTCATTGGATGACACTATAATTTTAAATGATGAGGTTAATTTAACAAGTAGTTATGCAATAGAAGAAACGATAATTCACACTATAGACAAAGAAGGTATGTTAGAAATATGCAACAATAGTAGACATGACTTTGTTGGTAGAACACAAAAGTCATTAGATGAAACAATAATTTTAAATGATGAGGCTAATTTAAAAAGTAGTAGTGCAATAGACGAAAGGATAATTCACACGATAGACAAGGTAGGTATGTTAGAAAGTACGTGCAAAAATAGTAAACATAGGACACAACACACACAACAGGACTTAGAAGAAATAATCAGTGATCAGTCTTGTGATCTTACAATAGATAAATATCAAACTCATGTCAATTTGAATCCAATTACAATTGAAAGTGATGAAGAATCGGATGAAAGCAAATGTAATAGTCTAAATAACAATAACACATCAGAAGTGGCTATACAACAGTATCCAGTCTCATCACTCGTAGATGAAAGTTATAATCAATCTGAAACTCAATTTTTTGATGAATTCATCCATCATCATTCAGAAAGCAGTGAAAATACTGAATGTACAGTAAACGATAACTCGCTACACAAAAGTTTAGAATATTCTGAGAATGATCAGAATAAACATACAAAAGAAATAAGTGATATAGATTTAACACAAAACACAGATTCGTCTGATGAAGTTATTAATGTTATCGATGTAGAAAATTCTAGAACACAAATGAACAGCACAAACGCTGATATTTTGGGAAAGAAAAATGATGTTTCTGTAGATTATGATGAAATGTTTGATAACTTAGTTGAAAATCATACTACTAACTCTAAACAAAGTTTGACTCCTTCAAACGTAGTTGATTTAAATATTACCACCGAGAAAACGATTGAAATAATTAAGAGGACTGCCAGTAATTCTAACAGTGAAATAAACTCAAGTCAGAATTCAGAGGTTTTCGAAATATCTGATAATGAGCTTGATTATTCTTTGCACAAATCTCGTCATGAAAATAAAAGGGATAATTTCGAATTAGGTGGTCTATCTTTAATATATAATTTAACAAATGATAAAAGTAGTACCTCCACAAGTTATGTAACCCAATCTGATAGAAGAACGTTGAGTGCTAGAAACTATTCTGATGATGGCAATGAAATGGTAAACAAGTCTTTGGGTGACAGTTTTTTACCAGAAGTTGATATAAAAGGAGTAGGAATATATATGAAACATAGAATAGAACCTACCAATTGCGATACGATTGCTTCTACACCATTCAAAGAACCATTTGATAAAAGCAAATCAGAAGCTAAAACTCCAACAAACAATGATTACATAGTAAAAATGGATCAAGTAACTCCACAGCAAGATTATGAGTCTTTGAGTACTCCAGAAAGAAATAAAGAGCTCGATAAATATGGATTGAAGCCCTTTAAACGGAAAAGAGGTAATAATATTTGCATGCTTTTAGGCATGAAGCATGAACTTATGTATAAACAGGCAGTAAGTTTATGTAATAAGCTTTTTGTTAATTTTATGTTTAAATTCTTTCAGCCATACAACTTCTTACACACATTTACAACCAAACACATCCGTTTGTGGAAGAATGCTCTGAAAATCTTCCTTCACCATCAAAAAAACTGAAACCGGATGATTTCCCCAAACCGTCATCCCCAAAGAAATTATTAACATCTCCCAAAAAGCCTGCAGATTCTAAATCTCCTAGAAAACCTATAGATTTGTCTCCTATCAAATCTTCTGGAAGATCACCTAGGAAATCTTCAAGCGGAACGTCCCCAAGAAAAGCGGTTAGTAAATCGCCCAGAAAATCTTTCGATCAGAATGTGGAATGTTCAGATAAAGAAAATGTTATATATGAAGTAACAAATGAACGACCTAATATACGAAATATTGAATGCAGTGAAGATGAATGGGTATTTCAGAAGAGAGAAAAAGCAAAGGTAATTGAAATTATTTTAATTCCAACAACTTTGGTTGGTGGCAGGGCATGTCGTATATCCGACTGCTGTTTAGCAGTCTTAATAGAACTGTTGTGTTCTGGTATGAAAGGTAGCAGAGCCAGCGCCTCATTAGATTAAGGCTTTTGGGTGCGCACGCGCACCATCCAACGGCCTCATCGTCACTACCATCAGGTGAGATGCAGGCCTATTGAACGGTATTGATGAAAACAGTTAAAAGTGACCACTTTAAACGGTTCAGTTTATAGTAACTTACACATAATCTAAACATGAAACCATAATGTATCGAAAAACCGTAAACCAGCAATGACTAGGCTTGGTTTTTGTAATTATTCTATAAATGCGGAGAAATGTAAAAAAATTGCTTTTCTGTGAAGTCGGTTTACGGACGATACTATAAAGTGATAAGACGTCATAAGAAAAGATGTGTCACAAGCCGAACGCTAAGGTTGATCGTGCCTCTCTATCGCTAGTTCCGCACACTCGCTTGCACGCTCGGCTCAGGCGGAACGTGACTCTTTTTCGTGCGTGCAGCCGGCGTTCACCGATTTATAAAAAGGACGAATGAGGACGCCACTGGCACTCTATGTAGTCTTAAATATTTGTTTCTGTTACTAGGTTCATTCCTGTCGTGTTCCTCTCCACATTGCATTTCACAATTACGTGAGCTGTCGTCGCGGGCTGCGCGAAGCGATACTCAAGTATGAGCCGGTCAATATAGACGTCATACATAGAGGACTTGTCGCTAACGGTCTTAAATACGACCCTAAGGTAAGATACACAATAAATAAAAATATGTGAAGAAAAAAATACAAAAATATTTATTGCTAAAATTAATATAAAGGTTTTGGGGTACTCCTTCTATGTTAAAGATAATTTGTATTAGGAGACCCCGCTCTTATATAATGTATATAACTTAATTATTATACAGATAGTACCTATATAAGCCTACAATTAAAAGTAGGCTGGTAAAAAGGGCTTTAACACTTACAGTGCAACTGTCTAGTCTTAATGTTATCCCTCCCTAATGCTTCCATACTAAATTTCTGTTGTCATAATCTTTTAAAATAGAATAGGTGGCTTTGATAAGTAATTACCTAATAATAGGACATGAAATTATAGTGTCGCGAAATAAATATCATTAATTTACAACTTTATAGTTAGCTACAATAGCAGTTACGCAGCTAATTGTTCATAGATGGCGCTTTGAACAATAATCGAAAAGTGTTAAAATGAAAATTGTGATTCACTTTGAAGTTGTATGTTAATGATACTCATTTCGCGACATCACAATCTGATGTCCTATTTTTAGATAGTTACTGCACATATCCAGCCATTATTATAGCAACAGAAATTTAGAATGAAATTATGGAGGTGGAAGCTTCTAAATGAGCATGCTTCCAGCCTTCCTTGCCCTGATGCCTTACCAAATTGAAGGCCAAGTAACAATATATAATACGTGTTGTCTACTTGTCTCCCCATATCAGTAAAGACGTTTTAATATTGTTACAGGATCTGCTTAAATTCATGGACAAGAAATGCATAACAGTAAAAACATCTGACAACAATGCTAGAAACAAAAAACACTATTAATTAATATGTAAATACTTTTATGTATGATATACAATGTAAATTAGGAAGAATTTAATATACAGTATTTTAATAAACGTTTTTTGGGTAGCGTTAGTATGTTTTTTTTCTTGTTTTTTATTTTATTTTAAAAAGGCACATCTCATAGACCACCCACTCACGAAACACATACGAACAAATTCACACAATACATCAGACATATTTGTCTGGTGAGAATTTTAAATGGGGCAATAAGTATGCATTTGTCGCTTGCATTCCCTAGAACAAGGTTGGCGAACCTGTACGTATCAACGTGACATTTTTCAAAAAAATGCTTAATGAGGTCATAGACGTGCCATCAAATAATTTCGACTTTCTGATTATTGGGAAAATAATAATATTAAATACTCAAAACACAATTTCCTGCAAAAAAATATGAACATTTTGCAATTTTTCATATATAAGCGTATAAAATATTTAATACACGTTCCCTAGTCATATAATACCTATTTTACATGTTTTTGAATGAATTTCATGGACAGTGACGTGCCAAAAATATTGTGTCGCGTGCCAATGGTTCGTCATCCCTGCCCTAGGATATTCGCTAGGATTTGTACTTACATTTCTACTTTTTCCAACTATTAACTGTTATAATAATAATAATTATTATTGCTACTAATATAGCCAAGCAAACGGCGGTCATGATTAAGTTTTTCGTCATAGTGATTACCCAGCTGAAATGACAAAGATCGGTTAAGTGGTTTTCATTTTAAAATAATGACTTTCATTTGTATAGTCCTGTGCTTTCCCTTGTAGTACAAGATTTGAACTCATAGATTTATATAGACCTCCGTAATGTGTTTTATTTTAATCAAGAACTAGCGGCCGCCCGCCCCGGCTTCGCACGGGTGGACATCTATTTTGGCATAACGAGAAAAAGATTTTTCATGCCACGCAATTTGGCGCTAACAATCCGCCATTTTGATTTATAATAATTTTAATATAGCCTATAACGCTCTGGTGGTTGAGACGAATGTAACCACGTATAATTTATAAAAATTGGTTTAGCTGGTAAGTAGTTACGAGGGAACATCGCGTCAGTCATACATACAGGTCAAATACATGACCCTCCTTTTGGGCTTTGCCGCAGTCGGGTAAAACCTACGCATATGCTGTAGGAACTACAGTTACCAAAATTGGTGTAGGTACACTGCAACAAAGTACTTTCTTATATAAAATACTTAAGTCGTCACTCAATAGCCTGTCAGGCTGGCATGCAACAATTTTTGATTCCAAACCTTACTATTACCATCAAGTCAATGCTTACCACATAGTGAAGTTTTTTATGTATCACTAGATATTTAAAAAATCCTCTAAACCATATTTTAAATAGGATAAGTTGTAGATAGACGTCGGGATACTGGAAGAAAAAACAACGAAATTTGTTTCTTACAAAAACGCAATATGTTCTTATAGCGTAAACAGAAAGTAGGTACCCGGTGGGACTTGAACCCGCTACCACCTGACTTTGAGTGTAACTGTGTATCAGCAATGGAGGCAGTCGAATGATACCGCTAAAAGAACAAAATCAATCATCATCCATGGTGTGTCACATTGACTGGTCCCGAGTCAATTGCCTTCAGCGACCTTAACTAGGTCATCGGTCCATCTAGTAGGGGAAGAGCCACTCTAGAACTTTTACACCCCTTCGAGAGATGTGGCCTGCCCATTGCCACTTCAGCTCACTGGCTCGTCGAGCTATGTCGGTTACCTTCGTTCGTCTACGGATTTCCAAAATCGTCACTACAGAGAAAATATACCTGGAAAAGTCAGATCACTCAGTGGAATTAAGAGAACCTTATTTCCAGCGGTGGACATTCTTCAGCTAAATGAAAACTAAATAAACAGCACTTTCATAACTGTATAAAGGGCCATGTATGCGTGACAGTGTTTTCCTCAGGTATTCCGCATAATTTTCTATTAAAATACTTACATTTTACTCGAAATCGTACTAGAGTAATATAGTGTGATGCAAAACAAGCCAATACTCGAATCCAAGTTATTGTTACGATAGTAAATAATTATACATTAAAATATCATAAAATACTTTTCACTTCACTTTTGAAAGCAAAGTCACAAAGTCAAAGTTTGAAAGCTATTGGTATATTATCTCTTTAATATAGTTTTCGAGATCTTTTTCGTCTGTCATACATTTAAATAGAGTTTTTATATGAGGCTCAGAATAAAATCTCTAAAATCGTGTTCTTTTAAAACCCATAAAGTGTTCCGTTAGTAAGTGTATGAGGGCGACATAACACTTCATAGGTTTTTTTTCTAAGCTCAAAAGTCCCTGGTTCGATTCCCGGAGAGGACATTGTCAAAATCACTTTGAACCCCAGTTTGGTGAGGATATTGCATTCTGAATCACCAGGTTGTCTGAAAAATGAGATGATTTCGTGTTTCGTTGTTACCGGTTACTATCTACGACAGGTAGTAGCTACATGAGCCATGTCAGAGGACTGTGGCGGATCAACAACTCTGACAACTAGGGTTTGAGAGGTCATCAACCTTGCAATCTACACGACAAGATACGAAGCTGTTCTCTTACTTCTCTACGCATTCCTGAAAATGATATACGCAATGCATGGTGTTCTATGTAAATTATAACGTATTGGATTCAACTAAAATAAGACAGAAATAACAAAAACAACATATTTACTGTAGCTATGTTTATATGTCACATTCAAGTATAAAATATATGTTACAACACATACACTTATGTGCTAGAAAATACATACATACTCACGCCTCGACTAAACACATTCAAGTTTTACACAAATGAAATTCGTTTTCCGGTATTTGAAATGCTAACGTTAGTCATGTTTCGGTCAAGGAAAGTATTTTGTAGGGATTCACTTTAAAAAATAATTTAATAATCTTTTCAGAGTCTGTGTGAGCAGTCGCGACTCATCATTAGATCCGAGAGAGAGGGAGTAAGCATATAGCAAAATACGTCACCAAGATTACACTTTTAAAGTCTGTATTGCTGAGCATAGAATTTAAAAGAACTACCTATGTCGGAGCTTTGCTTATAGTGATCAAAATTGCATGAGCTGTTTGACTATGGGCACTCTGTAAAATAAAAATTTTCTCGATAGACCTCCGAATTGAAAAATGCACCTTTACAATATTAACTATTTATACATAAGAAATGCACGAAAGAAGTTTCTATTCTGTGTTCATCAGTGTTTTTCTATAGCTGACAAAGATACACAAAACAGACTTTACGACATCAATCGGCCATTACATACTGTACTGTGAACGCCAGTTCCCCAGTAGATGACGTCATCTACATTACAATCAGATCTATGCCTAGGAAGTTAGCCGTCGTCATTTCTTGAGCAGCCCGGCTTGCTGTATCACTTGTCTGGTCGCGTTGTTGATGTGTCTGAAACGGTCAGGCCCCAGTTGGATGCCACCGTACCTGCAAAACAATAAAAATTATATTTTATTTTAATTAATACGAACATACAGACTAGTGTTCGGGAAGTTACGGCATCTTCTGCAAAATGGCAAATCATCTGATCTACGAGGGCCACATTATTAATATAGTAATACTTACTACAGTACTAGAATCCTAAACTGTATCATTGACCACATTGTTACTTACCATCAAGTGAGATGAAGCTTTCCTCATCATCAACAACCTATATACGTCCCCACTGCAGGGGCTCGGGCCTACTCTCCTACAGAGAGTGTATGGGACATAGTTCACCACGCGGGCCCAATGCGGATTGGTAGACTTATCACCTTTTAATTTCTTTTTAGGATTGTGAAGGTTTCCTCACGATATTTTCCTTCACCGAAAAGTAATGATTTTTATCATTCGTACATAAATTCGAAATAATAAATTGGAACTCATTGGTACGAGCCAGGATCGAACCCAGACCTCGCTTGGTCAAGGACTGACACTGTACCAAACTGAGCTACCACGGTTTGCCATGACTTACCAGATGTGACATAAATGATCAAACAATGGACTTACCACCTCGATACAACGACCAACGTATTCTTCTGGTCGAGTATCTGTAGCAGATGCAGCATCCGTCCCCCTGCGTGCATCTCTCCGTCGTCGTCGCAGTCCTGTAGTGTGGTGGTCCCCTTGTCTGTCTGTCTCTCTATGCGGTATGCATACATGTTATGTGTAGCGTTCAGTATCTTCTTGTTTTGTTTCAGTTTCAATAGCACAGCACTGGAAATTGAAACACATTAATAAACAAAGATTGTCAAGCAACAAACCCTTTCACATCTATATATATGTAAATAAAAATCAATTGCTTCGTTTGAGAATGTCTCGACCAACTTGGTTGATATTTGCTGGTAGTGTTTGTAATTATCAGGACATTAGTGTGAGATAAGATTTTTTGTGTGCAATATCCATTAGAAAAGCGAAGCCTAGGCTGGTCGTTCCTAATATAAGTGTTGAATTCAACTATTCCTCTCTCGAAGTTGGTGTCAAAAAAGATGTGTAAAGTTTATTTTAAATAAAAATGTAATTATTATTATTTACATGTGACAATGACTCACTTGACATCATTTACACTGTGGACCTCTGCTGCATGCCCTTGGAATGAACTCTTTCTGTCCACAATAACTTCACCATGCGTTATCTCTGGACAGTTGATTACTAGCTGAAAAAATAAACAAACAGTTCATTTAGAATAGCTTCATCATCATACATAGCATACTAATTTTAGGACATACCTCAAATTTACTTTCCTAAATTCCACACTCATCCTCATATACATACTTGGTTTTTGGAATAGGTTAAGGGTCGGAAAAGGATAAATACAGGCAACATTTTATTGTGATCATAACCATCACTTTCGAGTCAGTCTCTAGCAGGGTATTGAGATACCGCGGATCGGCGGATGGCGGTAAATGTGAAAATTATGTGTCGGGGTGTCATATATCATAGAAATTATCCATGCATGATTATCTATTACGAGACAAGTTGATAGATTGATTTCTATCTGGTATTATTAAAAGAATAGACAATGGTCTTGCACTTGTCAATGAGGCACTATGTTATCTTTTAGTATATAATAGCAGCACCTCTGTTAACAGTTTAGGGCATTCACTATTTAAACCCTTAATTAAAATGGTTACCAAATTCTTTGTTTACCTGTGACAGATCTATGTTTTCCACAACTGGTGATGTTTTAGCATTCTTTACAGGTTCAGGTGTCTTAATTGACTGCAAGAATTCCCTTATTTTTTCTACCCATTGGTATATGACTGTTTCTCCAATGTTTTCTCTGAAAATTCAATATATGTTCATTACTTTTACAAGCTGATGCTTTCTTTGTCAGCCAGGAAAGTCCACTACTGAGCATGGCATTCACCCTTCAATTAGGATAATAATCATTCATTGGCATCAGGTAGATTTGTGTTAACAGTTAAACTGCATAATCTGCATCATAAGTTCATTGTTGGACATTCCTATTAATCATTTCATCGGACTTTCAATCAGGGAATTTGCAGATTGACAATCACAGATAGACATAGCTGCATAGGTATATGCTGCTGCCTATCTCGAGAATATTTTTTATCTAGTCCACACTGGCAATAGTTAGAATAATGGCATTATATATTGTTAGAAGCAACTGCCTAATCCTTACAAGTCATTGATTTACATAGTTAAATATGTATGCCTGTTTCCCTTCAATACCGTTTACCATGTCGTACCACCACATACTGGTACCACTGGTATGTTGTAGACCTTATAATATCAATATTTTTAATGAAACCTGTAGAACTCACAAATAAACTTCGTCTAAAGCTCTATGAAGGTTTTCCTTCGTCTTTCTCTCCATCCATGGTGCAGACAGTTCGTATTTAGGTGGTGCTTGGCCAGGATAATCTGAAGGCATTGTCACGTATAGAATAGCTTCTTTCTTGTTTACTTCTATTCGGATAGTAAACGACATTGAAGAATCACTCTCCGTAGTCCAATCTTCACCGTAAATGGAGCTAAGTGCCTCCACTTCCTCTGTCTAAAAAGATATCGAGAAAATATTAAATTTGATTTAACAATGCAAACTAACGTAAATAAATAGTTGATGTACTATGTTCCAACCTGCTTCACCAAGTTATCTTCCATTTCAAAACAATATTAATACTTATTTAAGTATTTCAAAATTTGTTGTTTATCATAAATATTCTATATCTATTGCACGATTTTAATCAGAGTATTCCGACGACACCGACGAAGACAGACTTAGACTTAGTATACATAATAACAGCATTGATTGTTATAATAGAAAGAGATAAAATTACACAGTTAATGTTGAATTTATTTTTTGTCACTGTCTTTTTTTACTAAGTTCTTTATTAATCGAAATAAAAAAGATATGTCAATTTGACATACAATGACATCTCAGAGCATGACATTGTTAAATATAATGTGCTTTTTTGGTTTTGTTATGGGATCCTAATGGGATCCATTGCGGTCCAATTGAAGTCTGTTGAAGTCCATGAATCCGAATATTGACTATATTCGGATTATTCTTTGATAGTCAATATTTGATCAATATCTCTGAACAAGTAAATTATTACCAAAGAATATAATACTCATCACTACCACTGAGCAAGTAATCACATCACTACTAGATCACTACGGTCAATATCCTGTGAGTATTATATGCTTTGGTCAATATAGTAGTGAATATAGTGATCTGTGTAAACTTAGTGATTTACTTGCTCAGTGGTCGTGATTAAATGCTCCTAGCTAGATCTGTGTTCCGAATGTTATGAAAAAGAGAAATTCCCTTCCTTTAAAAAAAATCGTTTTTTCCGGTTTTGTTAGACTTTACTTACTCGATTTTACAGTAAATTTGCTATTTATATAATTTATTTTTGTAATGGCTGCATATGGATTAAGTAGCAGGAGTAAGAATCGTGTAAATTATTGTGACAGCCTCCCCGACTCAGCATTGTACTATCCCTACCCCGTAAAGGCAATAAAACCAAACAAAGCTCCATTTCTTTCAAGCACACCTCGCAAACCAGTCAGCACTCCAAAGTGGACGGATGCCTTATACGACACGAGAATACCGTCACATATTCCCAACTGTAGTGCATTCAGATCTAAAACACGAAGGTTTCCTTATGAAGCCTTTAGTAAAGAGGATTTGGAAGAGCTTTTATGTCGGTGCGGGTTTCAAGACCCTTGTGAATGTCCAATCGATGAAAAACTGGTTACAGAAAATGCAGTCTGTCAGGGAAAAATATATGGACACTTGATAAGAGGTCCACCGCCAAGGTCCCATTTACACGATGATGGGTCGATGAAGCGGGCTGAAGTTACTACTGTTGGAAGTCCAGATTTCTATGACACCAGAGTATATGAATCAACCACTTTTTATCATGGATGGAAATGGTCGAAATGGAAATCCGAACGGTTCCCAGAGCCGAAATTTGAAAAGAGGCCAGGTCCTGCTGATTATACAATAGACGGTCCTGAACCGGCTCAGTATAAAATATGCATGGAAGAAAAACGATCTGAGCGTCGCAAAAATGCAAAGCTGCTGCGCTTTATGGATATGGTACAACGGAGAAATATTATCTACCAAAGTCCAGGGCCCGCAGACTATTCTCCTGAACTGCCAAAAGGAGCTGAGGTAGAGCAGACTGGCTCTAAGGCTGTAAGGTTTCCTTCGTCAAAACTGGAAATACGTCCAGGTCCCGCCGATTATACTATCAAAGGGCCATTCGATCCACCCGAAAAACTGGATTGCCTTTGCCCATATCATTTACCCGAGGCAGCTGCCTTTGGGATAAAAGCTCCAAGATTCAGATGTCGTATAATTAAAAGTCCTGGGCCAGCTGACTACGATCCTACAATAAAGCTTTCTCAAACCATACATTGCTCGGAAAACGCGCCTTTCAATTGTTCCGCACCTAGATTTAAGAAAACTCCCAGTATCGAAGATGTGGACGATGAAATTGACGATTGCGAGAAACCAGAAGAAGGAAGGAAATGCCCAGAACTGACATGGCAGTTCAGGTCGAAAGCAAAAAGATTCAAGCCTATAGTAAAATGTGATGCGCCAGGTTCTTCGATTTTAACCGAAACTAAAATCCAAAAGCGGTCACATAAGCTTCAGTACTTAGCTCCTTTCAATTCATCTGATGGCAGATTCCTTCCGTGGTACAATTATATGGGAGTTTATGGCAATGTTAAAACTCCAGGACCTGGTTATTATGCACTAGATAAGCCGAAGGGTCGTCCTGCGGTACATGTAGGTCCTATATCTAGGTGTCCTAGATCACTTCCCAATAAGTCATTTGGCCCTGCACCCAACTCCTACTATTTGGAGACAGGAGTGATGGAGGTTCTGCATACTCACAACGAGAGACTAAAGAATAACGTAAAAAACCGACACAAATATAAATTTATACCTCTCAATAAACCTAAGAAAGAGTTGACGATTGATCAGCGGTATGAACTATTGTGGCAGAAAACTATTGCAGCATTGGATGTGACTGATCCTGCAGAAATTACACAAGATAAAGAAGGAATGAAAGAACGTATCGAAATAAAAAAGAAGAAAAGCCGAGTCTTGGATGACTGCCAGTGTGACCCGGATAGGACGAAGAAGCCAAAGCTACTGCGGTATTTCCTTTATAACCACCAAGTCAAAGCGTATTCATGAAAGGTATCATTTGAAATAATTTTTAGACATATTTACAGAAATCGTGATTTCCTTGTATTTTTATTTCCATTCGCATTTTTTTCCGAATATTTCTTTCTGTATTTTTTTCTGTGTTCGCATTTTTTGTTTTGTTTGTTTTGTGTGGATGTTCTCAAGTGATCGTTACATACATACATTCCATAACTACATCGCTGATTTTGTCTCTGAGTTACACATTATCACAGTTACTAGAACGTACCAAACTTTAAGATAAGAAAAATTTGGGGGTTTGATTCCCTGGTACTTATTCTATATTGCACATTCAATAACCACAAAAAATTGAAACTACCTCATTGCTACAAAGAATTTACAACAGTCTGCCATTATTGAATGCAACTAATGAATGCTCGACAAATTACTCATATCCAAGCATTGCCAGCATAATCACACATACGTATGCAAATGCCGGGTAATACTACAGAATATTATGGAAATTTGCAGGAAACTTAGTTAATTTCCTATATTACTTTTAACCTCGAGCCGTATGAAGATGTATTTTTTGTACTAACTATAGTAGGAACTTTCATAATACCGCGTCTAAAACATTTGCTTTGGGGATGACAAAAGGCTCAGTTACAACGCTACCGTGAATTCCGCTCGTACTCGTAAGTAGATTTGTAGAGATGCTTGTTTCTTCTTTAGTGACCTGATAAAGTCTTTAAGTGTTATCATATTTCATTTCATTGTCTATTTAGTCGTTATCATGTGCAGCCTGCATCAGCTCCGAGCTACTGGACATGGCTTTCGTAATAAGTCATGCAATTTACTCGTAATACTAAACTTCCTTTTCAATCACTGCCATAAAGATTTATTGTAAGCCCTTGGCTATGAGTGCATACACACATACGAGTACTTAAGAAAAACATGTACACCCGAGTTACTCGCAACTTTAATCGGTGTAGTCGTATCCTTAATTACTGCTTCGTCCGCTAGCACGAATGGGTCGAATCGCCCTTTAGTCTCGCTTCTTGCAATGATGATCAGGACAGCCTTTGATTTATGATTATGAGTTATTACATTGCAGATATGCCATTTCAATAAGTTCCCAGATTTTTCTGCAGTCTGAATGTCAGTTTAGATGACTTCCGTCTGTGGGTAGTACCTACAATTCCTATCCAATAATAGCCTCCTTTTCATGATTTTCCTAGGTAAATGTTGATGAATACAGGGGAAGAGGAAGACCTAAGAAGATATGGATGGATCGTGTGAAGAATGATATGTCTGTGAAAGGTGTGAGTACGGAGATGACGGTTGACAGAGATGAGTGGAAGAAGATAACATGTTGTGACGACCACGCTCCGAGTGGGATAAGGACAGGAAGATGTCGAACATGATTTTCCGATGTCCAAATCTAAACGACCGTTAGGGTAAAATTTGGTATGGTAAGTTAGCGACCCGAGGCGTGGAGACTTATTGGTATAATACAAACATGATCTGCAGTGTACACTGTGCACATTATAAAACCACGTACTCCTGAAGTCAACCAACTAATTTATACAGCAAAAAGTGGAGTGTCGAGGGTCATGTGATGTGGTAGTACTCCTTGTGACCTCAGAGCGCAAGTACTATTTCATTGAAACATTTTCTGCTATTGGTATAGGCATGACAACTCCCTGGGGAAGGCTGCAAGGGGTCCTATGCAGAATCTACCTACTAAAGTTGAAATTTCCTCTTATGGGTCACATACACCTTCCTTAAATATCTTCTTAAAATTTCAGGGTAACCTCCCAATCTTTTCTTTCACAGAATAAATGTTAAAGGGATACTTAGTAAGGATTTTAGTACAAGATACCTTCGCAAAATAATCAAACTTTAATAATTTGTTGTAGTGTAAATTTAAAATAAAACAACTAAACATATATTATTTTGGTTTATTGTGCTTTTAAATAAACAAATAGCATTAAGCTACAATATATACTCTACAATAATAAGCTACACTACCATTTAACGAAGAATTTACTTAAGTACATACAAATTCGATCTACTATATTAACCACAGACAAGGAATGTTTTATTTTAATGAATGCATCAACAATTACGAAACATACAATATCACAGAATTTCCTACAAACTAAAACTATGATACTCCAATAAAATACAATCCATAATTAATAGTTTAAGTATTTACAGAATAATTTAAAACTTGCCACTAAAGGAATGTAAAATAAAATGCTGCACAGCTAATTTCTCGTTTATCAACTTTTCAATATGGCGTTTTCTTACTTCAAAATATGGCTGTAATCTCTGCAATCCTAATCTATATTTACAATTTTTATCTATTATATCCCTCCAAAGTACAACAAAAATAAATTGCCAGCATATTTTTACGTTTCGACTAGAAAGCAAAATATAATTTAGTTTCCCGCTTTAATTTCTGCACCACCTGATTCAGTGAAACAGTCATTCGAAACTCCACTCTGTACAGAACAGTAGCTCGCTGGAGAACTTCTGTTGCTCAGATTCTTCTCTTGGCCCTGATACTCGACCATGCTTCCACTGGGTTGCCTCAAGAAGTTCTGAAACCCAATTGGGTTGGAATTGGCAATTTTATCTGGTTTTTTCAGCAATTCTTCTATGGAATACGGATTCTTTTTCTTTTCTTTTTCTCGGGGCGTTTTTCTTTCTCCATCATCCGTATCAGGTCTGTCCGTGCTGTCATCACTGGCTTCAACTGAAATGTGTTCGGAGTCCTCAGATTTGACTTCATCGGAGCTCATTCGGAGTAAATCATTGTGAAGGTGTAGAGCGTAAGGGTTAAAGTTTTTGGAGTCCGGGTAAGGCATCATGATCCTTTGCCAGGGGGTGATAGGATAAGGCTTCAGCAGTCCTTGAGCTTGCATTTGATTGGTTAGAAGCCAGGATGTGGCGAATCGTCTGTCGTAGAGATGTGTCGGGTCGCTCGGCGGTGGCACTCTGACAGCCGAGTGCGCGAAGTATGGCGGACTTTGGGGAATGTGTGTAGGCGGGAGTGAGGTCTTCAAAGACATGTAGTCCATCGCGTTGGGTGGTATATCTGACTGCGAGTAGGAATCTGAAAAGAAAAGCAAGAATTACGTACATGGGAATCTGGTTCGGAACTTTTATGGTCGTAATTCTTAACCTTCCTTTTATCAGGGATCAGCTTGTACCAGGGAGGGACTGCAAGGCCCAATATCTAAATTACAGGCAGTATAAAGCACGGCTAGGCTGCAGATAATTCCAAAACAACGTTTATGTAAGAGATTCGAGATTATGACAACAAGCAGATTCTTTATTTATAAAACATACATTTTACATGTATTGACTTTTGTTGTGCTTAATCCTATAAAAATCTGTACACTTTTCCAAAGGATGCGATAAAAACCTACCTAGATTCATTGACGTTTAAAATGAAATACAGATATAGTTTTTTTTTAATTGAAGGTAGACCAACACTTGACCTCAATCTCACCTGATGGTAAGTGACGATGAGGTCGAAGATGTTACGTGTTGGTCTAGAAGGTGCCTATTTACTCTTCTTTTGAAGATTCCCAAGTTGTAGTTTTCGGGGAACACGGATTGATTATCCTATTTCTGAGCTCTAAAATATTATCTATAAAAATGTCATGGATTATGGACACGAGCTATTGTTTAATATACTACCTACAAGCTGGCCATCACTGAAAGCGTAGACAACGTGTTACCAGTGACAGGGCTGCCAATAAACTAAAACTAAATGTAACATTTGCGGGGACAGTCATAAAATTAACAGAAACATGGCACAAGCGACACTATTTATTAAACAAACATTTTAAAACAAACGAGGTCATAAATAATCACTTTACAAGGTTTAAAATACATTCAACAGAGTACAAGTGAAATGACTAATTACGCAATAAATTGTTAGAACGAAAGTCGTCCTAATTTAAAAGGGAATTTTAATTTCAAACTTCGTAGTTGCTCTGCATTACTGGCATTACAAAGGCGTACTCGTATTGTCACTCTTTTGATTGATTTACGTGTCAATTTTCTTGTAGGTTATTGTTTTAAATAGAAATATGAACAACAACATCTTTTTACTTTTTACTTATATTACGATTGCCTACAAGTATTAAACACGAAAGGCGTCGGTGGCGCAATGGATAAGGCGCGGGCTCTCAATTTGAGGGTACCGGGTTCGAATCCAGCCGTGTACCTATAAGTTGTTTTTCAATTCAAGTACATTATCCGATTGCTTAACGGTGAAGGAAAACATCGTGAGGAAACCTGCATGTCTTGAACAGGCATGTGAAGTCCGCCGATCCGCACTGGGCCCGCGTGGTGGACTATGGCCCATACACTCTCTGTAGGAGAGTAGGCCTGAGCCCCTCCAGTGGGGACATATATTGGCTATTGATGATGATTAAACACGAAAATAATATATATACGTAAGAAAATTAATAATATTCGTAACTATTATTTGAACTACCAACATTGTAGCTTTTAAAAAGTTAGGTACGAAATTCATACATTAAAATATTACACAGGCTAACGACAAATTTACTTAATAATTTTTCAGCTTTATTATGGAGAATTTAGATTTTTTAAATAAGACTTCCGGTAACATATTATAAACCCTATTAAAAACAATTAGCAAAAATATGGAGTAACACGGCTTTAATCCCAAAGTAACCTTAGAGGTGGAGTATTTATGAGATACATATATCCAATCAAATATAACACGAATCATTAAAATTTGCTCACAATTTCATAAAATACACATAAAACATACAGTCGAATTGTCCACCCTCCGTATTTACAGTCGGCTTCTGAGTTACCACACTTCCATTTTATGGAATTATCGACACTCAGGTTATATGAAGGAGAAGTGCTAATGCAATGACATCTAAAATCTATTTATATATGTGAAAAGCTTCCTGTACATTAACATTTCAATCAACACATGAAATTAACAGGAAATGAATCTCCACGTGCCTAAAGCCACAGGCACACTACTAGTAAAACCATCATACAATTTTAAAACTACTGCTGTTGATTTAACGATCATTAACACAAAAAGACGAATTCAAAATGGCGATCAGAATTTAATTTTAATGATCTCGTAAACAAAGCCGCGCTTACAAATCGCGGTTTAATGTCAAGACAAGGCATTAAGACCTTGTCACCGACATCATAGGTCGATTTAGTGTAATTAAATAAAAAAATGAACATTATACTGTAATACACATTATAAGTTGCTTCCTAGCACCTGTCCTTCCTAGGAATTCACGTCCGTCCCTCCGTCCGTCCGTTCATACTGCTGTCTTTTGTTTTTGTTTTGGCGTAATTGATTTACGTTCCTTGTAAAGTTTGAGACACATATCTTATCTCTGACTCGCAATAAAAATTTGAAACATAAAGACTGCCCGACATTAAATTTGACGCACCACTGCGCGCGGTTCCCAGCTGTGCGTCTGTTCAAACAGCTCTCCGTAGATATGACAAGTATAGAGAGTGACACGCTCTTCAAATCGGGACTCCGGCCTAATCTATGCTCCGGCGTCTATTGTTGGAGAAGTGTTACTATAGTTTAGATGAATTTGTATCCGACAAAACAAAGTGAAATTACTTTTAATGGCTCTAATTGTTTGTTTTTAAATATGACAATTTAATCTTTTTTGTGTGTGTTTTGATTAATCTTATTTTATGTTAGATATAGGAATGTCACATACATTTTTTGTTGTAGACGAAATAAATTATTAAATGAGTCCCTATGGACAAGGACAACATAACTAACTATTAGAGCGACTTGGTGTGAGCTCTCCTAGTTTCTACTATTGATTGAATACATTAAAAGCCTACACTCTGTTGTATTATCTGTATATTTCCTACATTTATCATTCATCTGGCATTCTCTGTGGATCTATGTAGCCATCGTCACTAGAGATGTACTAACCATGTCCACTCCTGGGCTCGTCATCACTCCAAGCCAGGCCACTGTTCCTCAGGATCCTGTTGACTGACGACACGGAGGGTATGGAGTGGGGTTCACAGACGCGCGCGCTTAGCAGCCGCTCTCGTATCTCCCACGCAAACATCCCAGGGTTCTCCTGCTTCAGACGCAGTATCTTCTTCACAACCGTAGGTGTCGCCACTTGCTGGAAAGAGAAGGGGAACACTTGATTGGTTTTGATATGTTTTAATCTGACCAAGTGCGATTCGGACTCGCTCACGAAGGGGTTTTAACCACCGTACAGTATTTAATAGAAGATCGAGCTAACCGAACGGGTAAATATTGGACTGTCAATCCGGTGGTACTGGGTTCGATTCCCAGTTATTGAACTCATGTATGTCAGAAATTACGCTTACAATATGGAGTTAGTCTTAAGACATAATTCCTTTTTTGTTGTTGCGAATGTTATCATAGAGATTAGCCGCTTAAAACGTTGCACGTTGCTAAATTCACAGTGAAAATTATATTTTCCATAAAAACACGGGAAATCCTATCGCATTAAAACCTCCATCGATCAAAAACACGGGCAACTTCTCACGGCCAAGATTGTAAGATAGCCAACCAATTTGATTTGATATTTTAGATATGACCACTCGATCGGTACTAATGAGCAAAGCCCGTGAGCTACACCCTGAAGTCCCTCCGCACTTATAGGAAGGAGTGGTGGCCGCGGGACTTGGCGCCCGCTAGTCGTAAAGCGAGTAAAACCAAGTCATTATGTACAACACCTGGTAGTTCGCACGGACTTTCATTTTGCTATCACATGAAGTGCGGCAAAGATATAAGCGTAATGAAAATTCCTACACTAATAAAGTTGGGAAAAAGTTGTTTTATATGTGCTTTGACATGAGAAAGTACACAATGAATTTTAGGGTCGGACTACGATTATGGCTATCATTCTGTGACTACTGGCACCGCCTGTCAGTCTGTCACAGGTAGGTTTAGGGGGTTGTATTTTTTTGAAATATCCGGAATATTTTTCTCTTACTCGCCTTTTGTGACATCCTTAGAATGACGTGTGGTAGTCATAATGTAAAGCCAAGACCGCACATAATTTTATTCGGACGACGACGTGGCTTAAAATAAGAAAAATCAAATAACATGTTTATTCAATGCAGTCGTCATAAATATATTTTACGCATTTGAAAAACGTATAAAAACTTGAAGCGCAACAGTTTTGTGATAGATTAATTGCAGCGTGTCGTATTCAATATTCGAAATTTAATAATTCCTTAAAAATATTATGACATGAACATTCGGAACGCATCGTATATAATTACACGTTCCGAACGCATCCGCGATCAGAAAAAAAAGATGGCGCTAAAATTAACCATTCAAATTCACTCAATAGGATATTGATCGTTTCTAATGGTGTAATAGGGGGTTCCCGTCCAAAATTGACGCCTTGGGTCCGAAATGGGATGTACCACCACACCTAAAACTCAAGGCTACTATTTACACATTATTTTTGACAGGGCTACTTAAAAGTCCTGTAATTATTTCTTGAAGGCGCCTGCGTGGAAGGAAGCTCAGTTTTTGCGGTGAAAACGGATTCTTTAATGGATTTTTCGATGCACAGCGGTAATTTTAGATGATAGGCGATCAGACAGATGTTGTTTGCTTCCAAGTTCTATTTAAGGCGATTCACCTCCATCAAAGTTTCATACTAAATTTCTGTTGCCATAATCTTTTAAAATATAATAGCTGTATTTGTGTAGTAACTATCTAAGAATTCATCAGATTATGATGTCGCGAAATGAGTATCATTAACATACAACTTCACAGTGAATCACAATTTTCATTTCAAAGACTTTTTTCCGATTATTGTTCAAAGCGCCATCTATGAACCATTAGTTGCGTAAAGGCTGTTGTAGCTAACTATAAAGTTGTAAATTAATGATATTGACTTCGCGACACTATAATTTTATGTCCTATTTTTAGGTAATTACTTATCAAAGCCAGCTAATCTATTTTAAAAGATTATGGCAACAGAAATTTAGTATGGAAGCATAAGGAGAGGGATAACGTTAAATGATTGCATGAACACGAGACATGGATCCAAACGAATTTCAAATACATACATCAACTAGACATCAAATCACCGACATATTACAAACAAATAGTATCATAATATTCATAGTACAGGAGGTAGGAGATGACGGTAGCCTTTTTCTAAATATCATTTACGCTAACATCAGATATTTGGACCTCGACAGATCTAATGATGCTATTTTCAAAAGACGTAAAAGAAAGTGGGCTATTGACTTGGGGTGTAAGTAGATGAGAGGTATGTTATTTTACATTTTCCGTAAGTTTACGCCCCCTTCTACTTTGTCAACCTAAAAAGTTCACTATTGTGCTTGAGTGTCCTTCAGTTTACCACGAAGAGCCTGCTTTCCCCATGAAGTTTCACCTTGATCACATCCAATAATCGCCACCCTCGAGACAAGTGAATAATCGGATCGGTGATCATTGTCAGATGGCGTGGTCTAAAGGTGAACACTTCTTATCGTCCTCTGGAAATTTCCGTGTCGCCTTCCTGGACACCCATGCAAAATGTGGGTTGATCGTTTTCTAAATCCGAAGCCACACGGTATTTCTATATATTCTTAGAAATCGCCATTAGCGGACATAATGCTTGGTTTATACGAGAAGTAACGAGTCAATACAGTAACTCAGTTAAAAGCTGTACTTGTGCTCGCAAGTCAGTGCACGAGCTATCCGTTATTTTCAAGTCAAACCAGAGCTTAGAATTGTCTGAATGCGTTTGGGAAATCGCTGCTAGTTTGCTGTTGAGTATATCCAATCGCGATCGCAAGTGCCAAAAATATACAGCAAAAAGATTTACCGGGTCAATCCCATCTATACGTGATTTACTTAAACTCAGAGTCACTGAGTTCAGACACTACCAGTATGACTCGTATCCGTGGCGCAGTTGGCTGAGCGTCAGACTCAGACGAGCAACACACGCAGGTCGCGGGTTCGATTCCCGGTGGCGACTTTGTTAAATATCACTTTGTTAGACTTTCCCCAGTTTGGTTATGATTTATGACATTGCAGGCTGAATCACTGGATTGTCTGAAAAGTAAGCTGATTCCGTGCTTCGAAAGGCACGTTAAGCGTTGTTACCGGTTACTATCTTGTTATATATATAACAAGGTAAACAGACTGATTAACATATACCCTATGCAAAGTTACACCTGTAAAAAAACGTTAATAACATGGCTCAGTACACTTTCTTACGAAGGAACGGAGGCTCTCTTAACAAGAGATTAGGTACTATACTGCTACACTCATTAATTGTACACTCATATGTGGCCACACTAAACCGATCCCAAGGAACTTCAGTATCGGTAGGGCATAGGAGTGTGCAATTCTTCTCGCAACTCACACACACACACACACACACACACATGAGCATAGCAAACTTAAAATAGGAACTAAGATTAAAAGAAAACCATAACATTTAAAACAGGTTAATTTTCACTAATATAATAATAAGTCTTTTACTTAAATAATACTGTGTAAATCCGTCTGGAAGACGCGGTGCACTTCCAACACAAGTGTCGAAAGACTACTTTCTGGAAGGCCCCTGCAAAACTCTGTAAAAGTTATTTAAGAAATAAACACTTTTTACTTTTACTTTTACTATCTACGACAGGTAGTAGCTACATGAGCCATGTCAGAGGACTATGTCGGCTCAACAAATCTGACACTAGAGTTTGTGAGATCGGACCTTACAACCTACACGATAAATAAGAAGCATGACTCGCGATCGACTCTCCTTCTATTTTCCGTTCGTTTCGCGTCTGGGGCGTCTCCTTTCCGCAACTTGCCCGCATCGACCCGAGGCAATACGAGTATGCCCAACAAAAGACTAGGAAACTCGAACATCAATCAGTTTTCAATCTAAACAGCTAATAAGGCGGCCGGTCATGAATAAATCAGCGGCGTAGCGCGGGAGCCGAGTCGCATTCCCGCGTCACGGACCGTTCTGCGCTTGCGTCGCTTTTTGCGCACTCACGCGCACGGCCATCAATCATCCCTTGACACATCCAATATTGTGTTTTTGCCGCGAGCCGCTACGCAACGCAAGATGGCGTTAGCGCTGGCTGTAACTGTGAACGCGTGCAAGATTAGTTTCTTATTACTGATTTCTATTAGACTTTCCAGTCCAGTCTTCCTTGATGGGGTGAAAGATAATACGGCGGGGCGTGAGACCGTTGCTTTAATGACGGATTGATTTGATATTAATAAGATATGACGTATTGGCTTAATGTGCATCGCAAGTTGCAAGGTGTTTCTCTATGATGTTCTTTTTTCTTTTAATAAATGGGACAAGTCAACGCAGGGGCTTGTTAACGACAAAAAGTTGTTATTAACAAAGTCTTTAGAGCTTGTGGCTCGTGCCAAACTTCTATTAAGGTTTTTTACATGAGTAATCTTGTATGTAGACAAATAAAAAAGCGACACTAGTTGACAGCGTCTTTATCATAGCACTGAACTTGAAGTAACAAATTAAATAAACCATTTGCCAAGTCCCTACAGGTAATTTGTAAAGTGAAAGCTTCTAGCTGTATCTTTACTGTATAAAATGCAATGATGTAACAATTGGTTATATGACTAATTTTATTTTGAATCCTAAAATTTAGTTTCGTACAGAAATTGCGCTAGTTTAAGCTAACAGTATCGGAACAAGACAATGAAAAAAATAGCAACACTTTGTATAACTTGATTTAAGCTTCAAGTACCGACAATAACTTTGAATCCATTTTAAAATAAGCTTACTTTATATTATATAATATTAATATTTATAAAACAACAGGGCCGACATTTTAATTTTATATTACGGAATCCCCAAATAAATACATATGTCTACGAAAAAGTGCAATTTGGAATATATTTACCAAATGTTTTGGGTGTTTCTAAAGATATAAGAGCAGTTCAATTGAATTGATAAGTTGCTTTCATTGTGACGTCACACGTGTTCTTAACAATTGGGATGAAGACTGTAAGAATCTGCTCTCATTCGAGAGACCGTTTGAAAAGATAAATAGTCTCGTCAAAGATTTATCGATATGACTTTTACTTTTCCTAATAGAACCCGTTGAAAAGTATTTCTAGTCACGTGGTGCAAAAACTCTCCATACAAATCTGTACATAGGCGTGACGTCACGGCTAGGCATTGAAGTTGAAAAGGTATGAAGCTTTTAACAATATTTGAGTTTTCGCGTGAAATAACGTTTTTATGTGACCACGCCTTTGCTAAAAACCCTTCACAGTGTAATTAAAAAGCAAAATCTAACATAAAAAATTAAATTCTAGCAAGATTTTTTTTTTCGAATTTTTGCAGGCGAATGCTGTAAGAGTCCAGGAAAAAACTAAATACCATTAAATATTTTAAATTATATAACAGTTTTACGATGGCCTTTATGGTTTAAAATACAATTTAACCCCTGATTCTCGGGTATGATTTGGTGTCATCTAGCCTTTTCATTGATGATTATCATCCTTATTTTCGATGACTTCATTTATTAGTAACACTAGATTCACTCTCTCGCTCGTTGGTTCAATGTTTCAAGGATAAATATTTCCGAGGTCGTTGGGATTCCTCTCGACTGGCAGGAGCCAGATTTCTGTGACGGGATGACGCTAAGGTCCCGCTTAATGAGGTTTAATGCTATCCGGGGCGACAGAGAACAATTATAAAGTACTTACTTTGAGCAAAAAGGTGCTTATAAATAGACAGACGGAAGCACCTTGGCTTTAAAAACTGAAACATGTCGCCGGTAAGGATGGTCTACAAAGATGAACGCATTTGTTTATTCGAATGCCTATGGATTTAATTTATAATTACAGCGAATTTTACAGTAGACGGATTATAAGAGCAATGGAAAATTGAAGCCAGCAGCAGTCAATTTCACTCGCATATTTGCCCGTGCTTGAAACCCATTATCCTCCATGATCCTCTGAATCGTCAAATGGATTAGGTTCCATATCAAACGGTTTCCCTATGAACCGTGTTTTCGATTGGTGTGATGTAACACCTTGCTTCTTGCCAAATTTCAGGATTCTAGGTCAACGGTAAGTACCTTATAGGTTTTGGTTCCCTTGTATTTTGTATGGAATGGTCTAAAATACAGCTTTTTATTACATTGACCTGTTAGTACGATTTTTTCACAGATCCAAGAGACAGCAAATTTGAGTATTCGATATTAATTTCAACTTGATATCTTCTCTCGTTCCTGAGAAAAAGGGTCTTGACAGACAGATAGACAAAAAATTGATCCTATAAGGGTACCTTTTTTCCTTTTGAAGTACGGAACTCTAAAAATCATTTCGTAATGATACTCTAGATCATCAAAGGGTTGGATATAATTTTTAAGTTTCTAGCTTTGCTTGGTCTCGGCGTAGTCGCGTTGTCATGTCAGTCAGACAAGTCTCAGTCAGAAGAACGTTAACTGGTAGAACGATAGTGTTACGAGTAGGGCTAAACTAGAAAGACAAAAACCTTCGGCCACTTTCGGATCAGGTGAAAACTGTTTGAATCCGAAATTCGGATTTTGAGCAGTTTTCAATTGGTAAGATCGTTTTCAATTCAATAGGTTAGGTTATATCCTTGATTCCTTCAATTGAACCTCTTAATATTACATCTAAAGATATCTCAAATCTAAAGATGCGTATGAACAGAATTTCCCCAACATGGAATCGATCTTAAAATGAATGATTTTCGCGATTTCGATGCAAGAATATTCCATCGCAGAATGCTAGATATAAATTAATCGATTCGCACATCGCTTATGCATTTCCCTGACAAAACGATCACATAAAAGTTGGAGTGAGACATCTCATAAGCGTTTCCAGAGAACACGATATAGGCCATATACGTCGGCCGCACCATAATTTCCAATATGTTTTATGAGCAGCTTTACGGTATTAGAGTAGCGAGTAATAACATTGACAGAATGATCCTCTCTGAATTGTTATAAACGATAGCACAGGGCCGTATTACATTTGAATTCTATTGCTGGTATTACCTTTAAAATTCTAAATTTCACAGAGAGCAATTCAAGTTCGTTTTTTATAGCATAGCACATATTAAAATGTGCAATTTATGGTTTTTAAGCGTTTGGATATTGCCATAATAGAGACAAGAAAATAATAACAATAAAAAACTAATCTCGACTTTGATAAAAAAATCGTATTAGCCATGATATTAAAATTAAAACTTTACATAAAACATATTTGTTCAGGATGTACACATTACTATGTCCAGCAGTGGACGTTTCCTGTCTGATGATGATGTACACATTAGGTTAAAATATCGTCTAGCATATACTTTTTATATAAGTACGTACTTTTTATATATATACCACAGAAAAATGAATCTTAATTTTGATGTTACGACTAATATATTTCCCTGCGACGGTGTCTATGTCTATCACTTCACTGGCTCGGCAACGACTGCGTGTTCGGTACTAATAGTTTCATAGTTTATTTAGTCTAAAAGAAGAAGAAAAGTATTTAAATATACGTCCACACTCGCCCACCGTGAACTGTCCCTCATTGACACCTTGACACTGAAGTTTAGCATACTAATCCATAGACACACGAGACAGTGTGAGTATGCTATACCCCATACACTACAGGCACCCTTTGATACGATTTATTAAAACTTTTTGTCTATATTTCGTTTGCAACTTACACTCGTACAGTTACAAAGAGTAAGGAATTAACCTGTCACCTGTGAATTAGGATTTACGATGATTAAAAACATTTAATTACGTGTACATCAACTCCATAGTTATTAAATTTTCAGATGGATCATTTTATAGTAGAATTTCTAATTATTAGCTAATTATGATATAAGAGACACGCGCCGTGCAACAATGCATTTGAGTGTTTTTTAACAACTTTTTATGGGCACAATCTCATCTGTGTTGTTAAGGGATGTGGTCAACGATGGTGAACTTTGTTGTTTTGAAAATTGAGTTTAATTTGAAATCTCTCAAATTGAAATTTTTCATGAACATATTCTATTTTGAGAATTTGTTTGGGTACAGAATTCGCCTTTTACCCCCATCGGATGAAATGGGGATGGTCATTTTCTTAAGGTGAAAGTAGACAAGTAGACAGCGTGGGTTGAATATTGTCCATTTTAGATTCTAAAATTAACCGAATCATATCGAAAGTTACAGACTGTCAACAATTGTTAACTATAATTTGACAGAAAATAGCGGTCGGCGGCGCCTCCAGAAGATAATATTTATGCTTGCCGACCTGAACTTTTTAGTGTTTTCTAATCGTCTGAAATAAATCCTATTAGATCAGAGGCCGCCAAAACACGATTCGAGAGCTGCACGCGACTCTTTCATTCGATCCTTATATGAATAATAATTCAAAATCCAAAGAAAATAATGCAAATAAATTAATGTCAAAACATTCTATACAAATGTAAAGTACTGTTTTTGAGTAGAATTAGTTGCAACGTTTTTCTTGCATACATCGTTTATGACGAATTAATGATGATTATTCAATTAGTTTTCATACTTGATTTTCGTTTCTTAACTCCTTATCTGAAACTAGCTCTCCAATACATGAAATCAACTGTTTACTAGTTGTCTCTTCCGGTGCAAAAGTTTGCGTACCCCTGTCCTAAATATCCTACATTAGACTCTGGAATTCATGAGTTTAGCTTCAAAGCTGACGTTTATCAGTGCGAACACTTCAGCTTCTAAATCCAAGCGAGCCGGTGATATGGCATTGGAAATCCTGTGACGGTATCGGCATGCCGAATACATGACAGATGTGTTTAGTGCCCAATAGTGCTCATGCATCATCATAAAATAACCGTTGGAATGGCTCAGTGCATCGATTCGTAGCATACTCGTATTTGTAGGTACATCGTAGGCGTTCGATATTTTAGTAACGCTAGCGTGGCGGCTTGGTAGTCGCAGTGACATGTTGCAAATTCCCTAAAAAAATTCCTAAGTAACCATATTATTCTGCCAAAATAAATGTCCCGGTTCACAGGGACTCTTTTGGCGGTATTGTAAATTTTTACAAATAAAAAATTAAAGTTTTTCGTGTTATATAATGGTTTGATATATATGTGAGAGATTGATATGAGGGAACTGGAGAAAAAAGACAGAACTTTGCAGTTCTCGTCGAAAAAATCCAAACCAGCGATAAAATTAATGGGTGTATTTTATTATAAAAAAGATTCTAAAGAAAACTAACGTAGTGTATGTTTCGTCTAACAACCTTTTCCGCTTTTCCGGTAAAGGATCAGAGAAAACTCAAATGCAGTCATTACAACTGCCAGTCCGCCGCAAAGGATAATAATAAGAAACCGATTTTATTTGTTTCATTCAAAAAATGAAAAGTTTATTTCAATTTTTTTAAAATACTCTTGAAAAACGGATCGTGTGCCCGTCTCAAAAGTACCAATGACGATGGCAGCATTGCCACTCTGAATGACCAAGGAAATACGGGGATCACAACCCTTTTCCCTTAAACGACGGTCATCCAAAGCACCAAGGACCTGCCGTTTTAAAATTGTAATCTTTTCTACAATATGTTAAAAAACCTTCTAATTTCTTGAAACAATATACAATCAAAATAATTTTTTATGTATAAGATTCAGCACACCCGAAAATTTCATTTTTTTAAACAGTTTAATTTTTTTAAATAACAACCGATTAAAGAGACAATTCTTAAAGTGCAGCTTACAATAATCAGTAAAAATCTATCAAAAGTATTGTTTCAAACATAGTGTAAATACCTATACTGTGTTATTTTAACATCGTGTTTATAAACCGCACATCCACAAATTCTCACGCATTATTAACTCCAGATAACACAAAAGATAGGAAGGTGACAGGTGCCCTTCGCTCCAATGACCTGTCCCCTACTCCCCTATCCCCCAGCAGTCCCCTGTCCCCTATCTGTCCCTTGGTGACCAATAGCTCCATTAATGTTACAAATTACAAGAGGAACACCGATTTTTACCACGAATTGATCTAATTATAACGTTTTGGAGAGGTTTGATTTTGTTCTGTTATTTCGAAGCTATCATTTGTTGGTCCGATTCTTATCTTTAGTTGTTTTGATTGGGTTTCATTGTAATATGTCGTACCAAATCTAATTTCAAACAATAAACGAAATACTTTAGATTTTTACTCGTTTTCAAAAAATACGCAATTTTATTTGAAAATAAAGATTATCATTTCTGTCGTTTCTTAAAATGGTGTGAGATGATATTTTATTGTATATTGGGATAGAACTTGGCCTTCATCTCACCCGATGGTATAATACGATAAGATTATTGGATTGGAAGCGAGCTCACCTAGAAGCTTACCCTCAAGCTCAAGCTAGTGAAAATTTAAATAAAGTCCATTTTTTCGGCTTGGATTTTAGAATGATTTTGTAATAACCATAATTGAATTTGATTAAATTATAGAGGGCGCCACTAAACTCTCCTCTGTGCAGTAGATTCGGAACAGTTTATCACCCTACTATTAGTTTTATCTAAAATGTGACAAGTTCACCTTATCTCAATCGATTGCTAAAGGATGGAGTATCATTTTTCCACAAACCTTTTTATCTATTCGGCGAGAGCAAAGGCGGCATTTTTTGTTACTGCCTGCTTATAGGAATCTACTTCTTTTAGTGTCACATAATTTAATCCATCCGTACTAATATCAGTTGATTTGTTTGTCATTCCTTTACGCCGCAACGGAGTTTCAGAATGGTTCGGTTTTATGTGAATGGACTTTACTTCTTATCACTATCTAGCAAGTGGTTTTCGTGGGACAATTTCGAAAAGTGTTATTTGTAGTGCAAACAGAAAAATACGCAATGAGACCAAACTTAGGGGTATTACCATATACCCCGTTTATTCCAATTAATAAAAACTTACATTATATAAATCTATATGTTAATAAGATGTGAAGAAGATATCTAAATAAGATTTAGGATAGGTGATCGCAGGAAGATGTTGTTACTACGTAAGTAGATGCTCTGTATTTCTTTTCCATTCTATCCGAAAGCCGAGACCACACATCCATATCCAGGGAAATAATTTCGTTTTAGGTATAGGTATTTTAAAGCTAGAATAAATAAACAATAACAATAAGTGTACATACATTTCATTATTTGATTTTTTGTTGTTGTAATAAACAAAAAAAACATTCAATTTTTAAGTCAATTAGTATTACTATTTTAAACGAATTTAATAAATGAATGTAGCCAGTGACAATTAGCGATCGCGATCAGTTGCTGGTGTTGCCAACGTTCAATATTTGATTCATTTCATAGTTGAACGAAGCTGTTAATGTGTCTTTGGCATGACAGGCCAGACCCAGATATTTATCATAAAATAATTTTGTGAGTAAATAAACATGTTTATTTTCGTAAAAATGATTGATACTATAGCAAATTGCCTTGTATTTGTAGTTTTAAGTGCGACTAGTTGCCCACCATATGTTCAATGACAAATATATAAAATTTTCAGAAGGTAGTAACACTTTAGGACCCACAATTGTAAACTCTATTCGTACACAAGAATACTACACATTTTTTTAAATACAAGTATGTGTCATTCTTAAATCCCTGTTATTCTCAGAGTATAAGAGCTAGAAGCCAGTGCCAGAAAACAGATGAACAGTTAGACTGGCAGATAGAGTCGCGTTAACAATATGGCGCAGTGTGACCCTAAAAATACACAAAAATTCTATTTCAATACATCCCACAATTAAGATACTTGTAACAAATAAAACCCCTCCCCAACTGAATCCTCGTCGGAGATGCGACAAAGATAGCACAAATGAGTTCACGAGGACAGGTACACTTTTAACATGTTGTAACCCCCGATCGTATTAACATGTTATTATTGCGACATGTTATTTTGTTAATGGAGGAAATGAGGGTTGATCCCAGGGACGTTGCCAGGTCCGGGGATAAATCGTATTGTATACAATCATGGGGCGCTTTAGAATATTAGTGTTATCACTATATCAAGTTAAAAATGTAATATTAGTTTTAAGAACTTTCTGTCTAGAGCAATAAACACATTTATTATTATTACATATTACAGATTATTACAAATTTGTGTTAAAGTTCACGAAGTTGTTCATCATGTCTTATTGTATGTCTTAAGTTATGTAGTCATGTCAGTTATCATTAAAAAAATTAAAAATGGTTATTTTCAGTTTACATTCGCTCCCGCACTAGGAGACCTCGGTCGCGGGCAGACAATTTTGGCTACCAGAAAACTTATTCTACACGAGAAAGACATATTTCAAGATTATATTTAAACTATATATTGATGTTCGTCTATTATATAGACATGGGCTAAATTTATATTTGTAATTGTTGTGATTTGAGTTTTAATTCAGTGAAATCATCCCATGAAGAAAAAGAATTCAAGATTCAAATAAAAGCTTATTAATAATAATAATAAATAATCTTGAATGAATCCTACTCTACTCCGACTACAAGACTTACTTGAAAATAGGATTTCATTTAACTGTCATCAAATTTATATCATGAATTACGCTTCTGTGTTAACATATGTGTACTTCTATATACATTTCTTCGCTTACAACCTAGTGAGATGAAGGCTTTTCTAATTAGGGCGCCAGTCACTTATAGAGCCTTTTAATTAAGAAAAAAAGTTGACAGAATAGGCGAGGGTAAATAAGTTGGGTCGCCACTCGCTAGATAAACTCGTCGCCCACCCCCTTGCCAGGTTGGATCCGTCCCTGGTGTATTATTTAATTGGCTGAGATACACGCAGGTCACATGTATTTGTTCAACCGCTCGCTGTTCATTAGATCGTGTCGTTGTGCGATCGACACGTTCATAATCGCCCCTTCACACGTACCTGCCCACGTGATACGTGTACGTTATTGGTGATTAAATAGCCAACAATTAGTTTTATATCTGTAATTGTAAACTATAATAGGAACCAGAAGTATTTTTTGATCATTAATTTATGAAATAGGAAAAGGGAATTTTTTTTCTAACGTATCTCTTTATATGTATCGTATTATTTCTTCTATTTGAAAAGCTCAAAGTAACTCAGCAAGCTATGGAAAGAGCTATGCTAGGAATTTATCTGCGTGATAAAATCCGGAATGAGGGAATCCTTAGTCGAACTAAGGTCACCGACATAGCTCGACGAGTCAGTGAGACGAAGTGGCAATGTGCATGCCACATCGCTCGGAGAACCGATAACCGATGGGGAGTAAAAATTCCCGAGTGGCGACTACGTACCGCTAAGCGTGTGCCGGGCCGTCCCCCTACTAGATGGACCGTTGACCTAGTGAAGGTCGCGAGTAGACGCTGGATGCAAGTGGCTCGTGACCACTCAATGTGGTATATCAAGGAGGAGGCCTATGTCCAGCAATGGCCGTTTCCCGGATGATGATGTTTATTTGAACTTTAAGTTGAAATGTTAAGTTTCCTCAAGAGTTTGGTGATCGCATTAAGATGTCGTTGATACATAGACGGACGCTGCTGCCTGTCAAAAACATTATTAGACGAAATAAATGTGGTTTTTGTTTAATTTATTTAGCAGTGTGTTGTACCCAGTCTTTGGTCGTCTTTTTAAGTTAGATTGACCGCGTTGATGTCTTTTGTATGGCGCAAGCGTATTTTTGTGCAACATTATTGTAGCAGTTTATAAGTTAAATAATGAACGCATTTTTTATTAAGTTCAAGGTATGGTAAATTTAAAAAATCATATTGGGTTTTCAATTGGCCGTCATCTTACCTGATGGTAAGTGACGAAAAGCCCTTTTAATGGAAACCCAAAAGCACATAATGAGGCACTGGCTTGGTTAATAACACTGATATGGCGGCAAACTTAGGTAACATACTCGGACGTAGAAAATCTATCAACCAAACTCGAGTTCAGAATCGAACCCAGTTCAGAATTGTTATTACAAGCGGGTAGCCAGTAGGCCACGGAGGCAGTCAAAAGATTTGCGGTTCGAAGATTCCTAAGTGTAGTTATATTATATTTATATTTTGTATATATTTTGCATAATAGTGTTAACAAAATCTCAGAGAAAGAGTCTCAATATGGGTGTTAATGAACTTTCTTTGTTTATGGGTAAATGCGTTACCGGCCTGAAATTTATTGTCGTGGTATAGTGGATGTATGTAACTCAGGACCCGAGACAACTTCGCACTGTCCCGTCGACGTCCTAATTGGACACTGGCGAGGGTATAGCACTCGAGAATTGTGTTTAGCTCTTAAACTACAATTAAACTGTACTCGAGTGTTATGTTGGGGTGAACGGACGGACGGACATAATTTTTCGATTACTTTCTTAGATATTTTCATCTATTATCAACCTGTACACATCCATTGCAGAACACAGTCTTCGACACGTATTAAAGGAAAACTACTCACGCGACTTTAGCGTATAGTTAACTTTAAAAAAGGTATAATTAGTTTGCATTTGGCCTTCATCTCACCTGCTGGTAAGCAACGAAATGGCTGATGAATAGAAAGCGCAGCCCAGAAGCTTCAAGCTAATGTGGCGCTGGCATTGCTGCCTTTCATACCGAACACAACAGTGCTATTAAAACTAATGTTTGGCGGGAGACTTAGCTAACATGGTCGTAGCTATAGCTAGCCAGACGGACATAGAATATGGCCTACCACCAAACAAACCGAGTACTAATAGGAATTGAATCCGGGACCTCCGAATTGTAGGTATTGTAGCACACGGGGAGGCGGATAATTTTTTCCAATGTGTTCATGTATTTCTGTGATCCGAAGATAATTTCTGGAAAAAGCTTGTTACCTAGAAGGTATGTCTCCCATTTTAACAACCCAAACAAAAATCGAAAATCGTTAATACCCATTACACCGAAAATTCAGTGTGAAAGTAGTGGTCAATAGCGTACCGCCCTCGCGGCCATAAAACCGACGGGGCTGAAGCCGCTAATTATGGTCATTTGGCCATAAACGTTGGCCATAGATCATAAAGGCCATAACTTCGGCCGTAAAACGGAGATAGGTTCTGTGAGCGCGATTGGGGCATGCAAATATCCGAAGTAATATAATAATTTTGTATTTATACGCATACGTTTATCTCTTGCATGCCAGTATCGTAAACTAGGAAGTCCAGTTACTACTCATCTGTAGGTTTCATGTGGAAATTACCTGGTAACTGCTCACACTTTAGTTAAGTTTAGCTGTTTATTTTCTTTTGAACTGTGTAGGCACAGGTATTAGTGGTTCTTTGTGCTGTAGACCTCGCGATGCATACCTTGAAACTGAATCAATAGCTTTATGCGGCTTCATTAGGGTAAAAAAAATGTTATGTGGCATTTATGTAAGTTTTTAAAATGGCTGAAATATTATTTTTAAAGTTTTTAACAAACATTTTGAAAACGAAAAATGGAAACGTCAAAATTCTATATATTCACCGGACCTGCTCACCAAATTTAACAAGAAACAGTTGAGGAATTCAACCTGTACCGGACATCTTCCGGACATCCGCCGTCTCTACATACGATAGCATTTTTGCCCAAGCTGAAACGGAGATGCTTCGCGCTCGTTCGATCAATTAAGAAAAATGAAACATCACTCATCTCAAAAGTATGTCCCAGGGATAGTGAGCAGGTTGCTCACCGCAGGAGCTGCCGCCAGTACCTCTCACGTGTTCCATGGGTGGAGCTAGGCAAGCAACAACCTCTGGTTATCGTACTGTCTAAGTCGCTGAACTTATGACACATTTAAAAGGACCTACAATCGAAACTGCATTTTGATTCATTGAAAAAGTGAAACGAGAGACCAATTTATCGGACTTATTTTCTTATTAAGATTGAGCCGGAGAAATCTCCAGTTTCCATAAAATAATAACATTCCGTGTTCAACAACAATTAACCACTGTAAAATTTGTAATAACAATTACAAAGGCAAGTTCAATCACAATCAAAAGGAAGCTGGAGTGCCCGTGACGGATGCTGGAGATATAGCCCCAGTCAGCAATGGCGGTGGCGATCACTGATTATTGTAATATTCCGTGAAAACGAACAGTTTAAATCGCGGTCGGCTGTTTGGATAGACAAAAGAACTATAAGGCTAGTTTATTATCAAGCTTAGGTGCAAAACTTGGTCTTGCTTATGACTTAAAAATTCGTAGTTAGGAGTCTGGATTTCGCGCTGCCAATACTTTTTTGTAGAAGGATATAGCTTTAAATCTAGTTACAAGTTTACATTGAATTATTAAATTACCTCGTACTTATTTTTTAGGCAAAGATGTCTCTTTACAAAAAAAGTAAAAACAAACTTTATGTATGTAAGATACCTTTAGTTCTCATCAATAGCTATCAAGCGAGCGGCTCCCTTCATCAGGTTCGTCTAATCCTTCCGGGGGCAATTGAGTGCTTATTAACCTTATCAGGACTTATCCCTTACATACTACTTACAACAGTATTAATTTTTGACGAATCAAAACTACTAATCAACCCAACCCAACAATTTTCACATCCAAATGTTTAATCAGATACTTGATCAATTGTGATGAAATTAGGCGAGCAAGTATAATATATTATTTTTTAATTGGAAAGACTTATCTCACGAAGCATAACCTCAAAATCCCTGTTTTGACGTGGAATTACTCTTAAACCCCAGTTTTCATCTCTACCAAATTTTGATCGTGTCATCGACCGATGACGATATATTTGCTATTTTTAGCGATATTTTGGTAAAAACGCAAGACACCGCAAAAGTGGCCGAGCTTACGTAGAGTTCTGGTTATGATCCTTTCAAGTCAATTTCTGTGGTAGTTGTTGAGATCAACTATGACAAATGGACAGGCGGGATTGTATAAGGGTTCTGTTTCTTCATCGACTGTTCGGAACTCTACAAAACTATATCTACTTGCTCTGTGTAATAAGTATATCGTAATAAAAGCTTCAGTGGCGATCAACGATTACACGTCCGAAGAGCGTGTCTAATAAAATAACGCAGCAAGAGAAACGTTTCGGTTTTTCGCTATTAAAAATAACGACAGCGTTAACGGTAAATATTTGTAAGGAATTAAAAAAAACGTGGATGCTATATATCGTGGTTTCCCACACTAGAGATTCGTTCCGGTCGAGTTGAGTTTCGAGAACAACCAGCGCTATAATTGTTTTAAAAGTAATTGCGTTTATTGCATAATAGATACATATTACATAGGTAATAAATGTTGGGGAGTATAAAGAATGGGGAACTGCTTTTGAAACGGTGGTAACCTTTAATTAGGTAGTTATTGACTGGCGCCTAGAAAAGAATTTTAAACAACACTTGTGTTTGGTTGTTTATTTCAGGTTTTTCTTTATAAAGAAAACAACGATACAGTCCATTTAACGGGAATTCGCTTACAATGGTGCCATAGAAAATTTCTTTTTCTATAATCTTTTAAAATAGAGTAGTTGGCATTGATATGTGGTATATCTAAAAATTGGAGATCTGATTATAGTATCGCGAAATGAATGACACTCACGGACAACTATATTATCAGCTGTAATTGCCGTCACGCGGCTAATGATTAATTAAAAAAAATACTAAATAAAAAAAAAGTAAAAAAAAATTATTGACTAAAACAATTGAATGATGTGAAGATGTGTCTATGTCTATGAATGAATATGGTGTAGCCATACAGTCTGTCATAGGGGTGTAGGCTCTCTTTCTCTACGGATGACATTTTTTTACAATATTGTATTGGGTAACGTAACCAATAGATTTTTAAAACATGTTGGCGTTACTATATAGGGTGAGTGCGAGTTAGAGTGTGTGTGTGTGTGTGTGTGTTAGGTGAGAGTTGTGTGTGAGGAGGAACGTGTGATATATTGAGTGCAATTGTAATTATTATTTTGTTAAGTAAATTACATTCACAAATTCGATAGATTTCGGTAACGCTCTATTAGGCGGTTCTTATTATAGTGGACAATTTTCGACGCTATCGGTTTACGACCGTTAGTTTAGTTGGCAAAGCATTCGCCCCGGACCGGCAAGAGATGCAGGTTCGAATCCCGCTTGTAACGAATATACAAAAACAAAACAAAATATTACAGTTGTTCACAATGTTAAGTACTTTGATGACGACGAAAAGTGACCGAATATGTCCGGTGGTGGCACCAATAAACCTCCAAGGTGCCCCCGTCTCTCGCTGATAGTTTTAACCTTTATAAAAACCGAAGGTTCCACGAATTATACAATCAAACGATTTTCCGCAACAAATCGGTGTTGTGCGCTCACGATTTTACCTTTAATTAATTATTTATTATATAGAAAACGTAATAAAAACGTTTATATGTGCGCAGGTCCATACACGGTGGAGTTAGGTTATAAAAGTTGATTAAAATTTAGAAGGTATTTAATTTACTAGTGCATTAGAACTGTTCTTTATGAAGTTAAAGGAAAGGTAGTATTCTAAAGGTTCATATTATTTTCCACCGCAATGTTCTAATAGCTACACGGTTGGACGGAGGTCCCGCGTTCGATTCCCAGTGAGAATACCTGTCGTTACTCGGTTTGGTGGTAGGGCAGGCATACTTGTGATCGTATTAAGAAATTGTTGTTACATAGATTACAGGGGTGCGCCTAGTCTAAAGCCACACAGCTCTATTGGATATCCATTAGAAATTAAATCCTGCCGTAACGGCAAGGTCAATCCAATAAGATGTAAATATGCAACGACTAAAATATTATGATCCAATACTTATAATTATTAATCTATAAATTGATGCTTACGTCAACTATACTCATATTTGCCAAATTGGCATTTTCTGTGATCTGTTTAAACGCTTTGCACACTATCAGATCAGGTTCTACCGAACAGGATCCGTTTTATAATATTATTGTCTTCCAAAAACCATAACACTTGAAACTCTTTTATTTTACATTAGATGATCCAGAAAGGTGAAAAATAATTTCAATTGAAAAAATATTTTATTGAAAAACGGTTATTTTCCTTTTATTTTATTATGACATTTTTCTTTTAACCTCATGGGTTAGAGGCATGGTTTTCCGTATTTGATTACGACCGCTGTTAATAGCACTGTTGTGTTCCAGTATGAAATGCAGCAGAGAAGCTTGAGGCTTCTGGGTGCGCACGCTTACTGTCCAATTGTCTCATCGACAATTACCATCAGGTGAGATAAAGACCAAGTGTAAACCCATCATATATTTTAAAAAAGAAGAAAAAAATCCGTGTACGGTGTAGTCTGACAGTCTGAACCTACTTTAAACAACGGAAACGTTCCTGCAAACTTGCGAATTCATAAAACTGATGATATCACTGTCGTCTACGGCAGCAATTTAGCTTAATCGATGCACTCTCGACATTAGAAGACGGTGTCGATCGCCCGCTTGATTACTAGTCAATTAAATACCATAACAGCGCCTATAAAAGTGTTCGGGTGATTTTGAAGTATTTTGTCGTAATCAATTTTTGACGTCGGCGCGTTTGTGGCACAACAAATGTAAGTTTTATTAGCGTGCCGAATCCGGAGGTCGGTCAGGATCGGGTCGTCTGTTAGAGGTTGGTTTGTTCGTCGCATACTGAACCCTAATTTCTTGGTTTGTCATTGGTTGATTTGGTAGGTAGGCCTGTGTGGATATTCGAATGTAACCCGTGGAAACTGCTCATTCGGTCAGGATAAAATCTAGCATATATCGTTATTTGGCCTTTCAATATCCCTCAGTCATTTAAAAATTTGTGTTAGGTCGTGAATGTATAAAAAAATGTTAATTTATCCCATGTTTTAATAGTTATTTTGCTATTTGGGGCGGAGATTAATACAACAAATCAAAAACCATGAAAATCGGTTCAGACGTTTTCGAGTCATAAGCGTTTGAACAAACCCGACGTTGTTTTATATATGAAGAATATATTACAAGTATATTTGTATAATTGATTTGAAAATTAATTTTTAAATTACGCATCGAAAAATGTTTTTGTGTTACTCTTACTTACTTACTTAGGTTTGTAAAATAAGCAATTACATTTATTTTAATTTTATTTATTAGGTCTACGAACAGTACATCATTAAAACTGTACTAATAAAACAAGTTTATTAACTAACATAATGAGATTCTTATCTTTTGTGAGCGAATCACGTGAAAACTTCAGTTACGAGTTGTCTTTTTATATTGTTTAAATAAGGGTTTTAAGGGTCAAAAAGAAATTTTAATTCTTACAAATATCCCATAGGAAAAAGAATTTTCAGTTTGTAGTTATTTTCTTACATGACTTTTGTATGAGTTTAAGAAATTTAGACATGACGTCTATAAAGTCTTCTAGTCTAGTCTGAGTCTGTTCCTGAGGCATTAAATTATTATTTTCGTGAATGGATTGTAGTACCGAGTCAAACTCGTCATGCATCGGTTTAAAAAATTATTTCATTTAGAAAGGCTGTATGGTAGTTTGCTATATATAATAGCGCGTACGGACCCCTTGAGTCCGCGAGGCTGCTGCGCGCGTTGAGGCGTGTCGAAAGGCGGCTCAAGAAGCCGAAAGCTCGTCCGTTTTATAGTTTATAATTACGTCTGATTGCCGCCCGCGCCCGCTGCCGCCTCAGCAACGCACTACCACGGTTGCACTGTTAGTTTTGTTTTTTACCCGCGGATTTTTTACGGATCTTGACTAGACTAGAATCACCTTCTCATTTACAGTATAGAAAGTACAAATTTTGAACACATGGCGAGTTTGGAAAGGGGTTTTCACCTCTCCGGCACGAATAAGGTAGTTTTGGTACCAAATACTCACCACTCGCTACGCTCGTTTCAGGACTACTTCGCTATCTCGGGATATAATATAAAAACGCCCACTAAAACAAGTATGCTCACTGGTTTAACAAATACCTACTTATATTATTTGCAGGTTACCCATCACTGCAAAGTTTTGCAATATCTTTAAAATTGACGAAATAATCTTTTGGACACAACTATTATAATTGGATCCAACCTGTATAAAACATTGTATTACGTCATTCTTACTGTTGACAATGTCGGTTTATTGAGAAACTATTCGCCTGCGACTTCGTCTGCGTGCAGTTTAGGAATTACTCAAAAAAATTTAAAACAAAAATCCTGCTGTTGTCAATAAAGACTTCAAAAAAGGGGCACAAATTATGAAGAAAATATTTCACCTCTAATGAAAGAGAATCATAGAACGAAAATGGTTACTAAAATTACTTATAAATAGCTCATTTAAAACACTTCATGGGTAAATGAAGGTGACTCCCGTCCTATTTGAACGCAGGAATTGTATGACTATATGCTAACCTTGGTCTTACTGCCTCCGATGGAACCAGGCCTGATGGAGCCGGTCTCGTAGAACCTGGTGAGTATCTTGGAGACGCAGCCGTGTGAGACCAGCAGCTGTCGGCTGATGTCGCAGGGTCTCACGCCCATGATAGCCAGCTCCACTATCCTCTTGCGGACCACGTCAGGGAGAGGACGACCGTTCACGAAGACCCCGCCGAGCTGGTTTACGCCAGCTTGACCTGGGGACGTTCAAACATTACTTAAAACTTAGGCGACTCGCACAGAAAGTGTTTTAATCAGATTGCGTTTATCACTCAAATCCTTATTAAAAATCATTTTTAATGTTAGTGAATACTGTCCTGAGAGCTGTACGCTTGCACTTGCAATCTGGAGGTTCCAGATTCTATTCCCATTAGAGGTACTAATTGTTAAAAGACCCGAGATTTTAACGCTCCAAAGTTTAGCTTACGTCATTCCTTTATACAGATTTGTATGTAACGTTTTTGCACCGCGTGAGCAGTCTAAACAACGTCAAAAAATAATCAGCAGGACAGCGCCTAATCCTAATCTAAACTTCAATTGTAGCTCATTATCAAAATGACGTAGTATCCCATTATAAAGCTCGATACACATTGAGTTATTTCGCGGCAACGGTCTATATACACCTGCCCTCATTTGTACTAATATTTATTTGATTGCCAAATTCCCCAATACTTCCCTGCCCTTCGGTCAATTATAAAAAAACGGCGGAAAAAATACTAATGCCCTTTTGTGACAACGAAGGCAAGAAATATATGGTGGATGAGTTTAATTATAAAAAAACGTGTGTTGCAAGCGTAGATACTTATCTGTCTGTAATTTATTATACATTTATTTATTGACCGCCTCCGTGGCCTAGTGTCTACGCAGTTTGGTTGACAAACCGTAGGATGTGGGTTTGAAAACTAATCTAAATAGTAGGACTAGAAATAAAACCTAGTCTAAGTTACTTCCGGTTTGCATCCTGGTGCACGGAGAGGCAGTAATTAAAATAGTACTGGACACCCTTGAGAACGGCAATGTCTGAGGCTCGCAGCCTCTCCCAGAAAGACCGGACACGTGTCCTGATGACGCAAAAGAAGTCCAGGACCCTCGCCTCGGCGTACAGACACGACGCCATTTCGACCGGTTCCGAGACACTTGCATCTAGGGACTCCCCGAGACCTTAACTAGGTCATCGGTCCATCTAGTAGGGGGACGGCTCGGTAGACGTTTCCCGGTACGTGGTCACCGCTCGAGAACTCTTAGTCCCCATCAGTTATCCATTCTTTAAACGATGTGGCCTGCCCATTGCCACTCTAGCTCACTGACTCGTCGAGATACCTTAGTTTGTCAAGCGACTGAGCCGGATAAATCATCAAAGTTGCACTCATCATCAGCCGGAAAACGTCCACTGCTGGACATATGCCTCCTCCATGGCACGCCACATCGACCGGTCCCAAGCCAACTGCATCCAGCGACTCCCCGCGACCTTAACCAGGTCGTCGGTCCATCTAGTAAGGGGACGGCCTGGTAGACATTTCCCGGTACGTGGTCGCCACTCGAGAACCTTTACTCCCCATCGGTTATCGGTGCTTCGAGCGATGTGGCAAAGTTGCACGAATTTACAAAAACAAAGACAGAGATGACACGCCCGCGTTTGTCGGAAATCGCATCAAGTCGCATCAGCCCGTGTGTGTCTCGCTATAAACTAAGAGAAGTAATTTGCATGAGCTGTCTGCGGCGGCTTTGTGGCGTCGACAATAGCCGTGAAATGGCGTAGTGGGCAGCACTCTTCAGAATTTACTACGACTATAAGAATAAAACAGACTAGCCATAAAGTTATAAGATTCGCAATTATAACAGCCTCCGCGGTTTAGTAGGTATGTAGTTGGACTGTCAAGGTGGAGGTAGAGGGTTCATGATACTCTATTTCGCTAACATCACAGGCCGGATACTTCGAACAAATGTCGTTATATTTTTCCAATTCCCATACATCGAATGGATGACGTTTGTATACACGCGCATGTGTGAGTTGATTCGCGCGCGCTATATTACCGATTCATGAGGTGGTCACTTTCTTGCGGAGAAAGCTGAGGCACTGCGGACCGGTGGGAGGTGGTGAACATTATGTACGTAATACTATATTAAATCTATGCTATCACCACAGCCACCACCGCAAAGACCACAGTAAAACATCAGTGCTATTAGCACCCTACACTTGTGTTCCGGTAATCAAAGGTAACAGAGACATGGCCTCATTAACTTGAGGCTTATGGGTGAGTAAGCTTTCCATCTTCACGGCCATATCGTCACATATCATCAGGTAAGTTGAAGGTTGAGTGTAACAAAAATATTGTAATATCATACAGCCTCTAGAAGAAGTAATGTCACCGCCATAGCTCGACAAGTCTACCGACTTGCTGAAGTAACAATGGGAAACCCAAATCGCTCGAAGAATATAACAGATAGGGAGTGGAGAATACGTCTCGAGAAACGTGTATCGAACCGACCGGCACTGGACCCATGGAATACTATAGAAGAAACAATTTCAGCAGATGACGCTTCTTGGCTTCTGATCGTCAAGAAAGTTTCTTTAGTTGAAGAAGGACATTTTCGGCAGCTAATACAAAGACTACTGCAAAATGTGTTCTAGCTCAAGTGGTTTTCCCTTCTTTTAACAGGGCATCGAAGTTTTTGGCAGGGCCGAAAGTTGGATATGTATCTCTCCTCTTAGGAGTGCAGTAGCGAATAATCGTTCTATAGTGGTACTCCACATTGCCTAAGGATTTGATATTTCAAATTACTAGCTCGTGCTTTGGGCTGGACGTAGATATGTCAATAACTCGGTCAGAAAAGCTCTCTTTTCATTTGGACGTTTTTTTACGGTTTGTTACATCAGAACTTTCGACTGGGTGAACTGATATTGATGATTCTTTTTTATTTAAAAGCAATTTGGTCCAGATCTGATTTTGGCATCCATGAGAAAACTATATAAGTCTAAAATTTGCTGTAAACTTTTAGAGCAGTTGAAGTTGGTTTCTAGTTCTTTTGGAACGCATTAACTTGTTACATATACAGATGAATATATCACCGCACTGTCTACTTCATTTTAGTCCAACACGAAAGCCTATAAAACCTGCAGCGAACAAATTAGATCGCTAATTGTATTGCATTAAGGTAATAAATCGGATGGTGTGCGATTGTTTTATTACTTTACAATGGTCTGTATTAACGGTAGCTGTTACCTTAGCCCTCCAGTTCACGTCTAGATAGGGTTTGGTAAGAATTAAGGGGATCGCTCGTTTCGCGTACTCATAAAGCTCTTTACAAGGAATCTCGCTTCCATGTTTTATTTAACTCCTTTCGTTGAGAGGATTCAATCGCAGGCGCAACTGACAAGTTTTCAGTTGATTAAATAAAGTTTTGGGAACATGCGTTTCTTCTAGAGCTTTTATTTAAACTAAAACCCTCACGTAACCTTACTCCTTGACCTAATGGCTACATGGGTATAAACAACCGTACATTTTTATTATATTTTAGAAGCTTGATTTTTTCACAGATCTATGAATCTGTACATTTAAAGTATTTGATAGTAATTTCAAATTAATACCTTCGTGCATTTCCGAAAATATATATATTGGAAGACAAACAGACGGATAACAAAGCGATCCTATATCCGTTATTCCTTCTGGGGTACAGAACCCTAAAAAAAGGTTGTGAAGTTACAGAAAAATTGTGTCACGCTTGGTTTTTATTCAGATGTCGGTACTTATATAATCTAAATTTCAATACTAAATAGCGCATTGTGACGTGATAGCAAGAATAAAAAATATGTCACACTTGGTTTTCAGATTTGCGTCACCTGTGTGTAACATTTGGGTCGATTATAGTTATTAAGCATCGGTGCACAAACCGCATCGAGCTGACTAGCTCAGCCGTAAAATCTTTATGAAATGTAAAGCGATCGCTTCCTTATGAATTTTAACACGGGGTTGCCTTAAAAATGTATTTTATGACGTAATATTCAGAGAAATGTTTAAGCATCGCATCCGAGGATGGCGATCGCTAATACGCTTCCAGGTTTACAATCGCGCCGTAAAAGTGGTTATTTTCGTCGTTTCTTTAGTCTTTTTGCGTATCAGCCGTATATTCTGGAGGTTATGGCGTATTTTAGTACTTGTGACTGATTTTATAACGCCGACAATTGGCGGCGTACGGCAGCGCTGGCGATTGGGTTCTTTGATAACTCCTCTTGAAGAGGCATTGTGCTTTTTAGTTGACTAGATGGATTGAGTACGCGTCAAAGAGAAAAAGTTCGTTAAAGAAATGTAGGTACGGCAGGTGTAGCATTGCTTCAGTCACTTTCGGAGGTTTGCTAAAGTTGCTATAAAATTCCGCGTTGTACCTATAGGGCGGGACACAATTGGCGTTGCTAATTTTCACACAAATCCATAAGAATGTTCTCTTACAACTCTCTCACACTCTTACAAAGTTTTTATCGATTGATAATGTATTTTTACTATATAAAAGGGGAAATACCGGGAGCGGTAGTGCCGAGAAATGTGTACCGGGCGGTCCCTCTACTAAATAGACTGATGATCTAGTAAAGTTAGCGGAAAGTCGCTGGATGCAAGCGGCTCGAAATGGGAAAAATACAATACTTGGATGTATGCCGTGAGTTCGTTTTTTCAGACTGGACTTCAGAAATTATCCCTGAGAAACTATACACTTTTTCGATCGGCATGAAAAGTATATAAGCTTTCATACTTTTCATGCCGGAAAAGTCATAGAAAAGTTAGTCATTTTGTCTGGTAGTCGCGATGATAATCAGCTGTGGTAGACAAGAGAATGATACATGATGACAAATGATGAATCATAGATTGGTTCTGTTTTGCATCTGCCGTTTGGAGCCCGAGTAGAGGAGTGAGTATTGACCAGTGACCCCTTGACAAATCTGAACATAATCTTAGAAGTCACTTTATTTAACCTCGTAAAAAGTGGCCTAATATATATATAGTATCCCATATTCCAGGCCTGAGTCCCTGCAGTGGGGACGTATATAGGCTGTTGATGATGATGATAGTATTCCATGGTATTTTCCATACAATCCTGAGAGTGATTAGGGGCAGGCACGAGTTTCCAATAGCAGCGCATTGAACCGCATTACTATTTTCATAGGCGTCAACAACAGTATACGTTATTAGTTTTAAAAAAAAATTTTGCTGTCATAATTTTCTTTAACATTTTAATTTTTACTATTTTATATTTACTAACCTAGACCAGAAATCTAAGAACAAATTATGTAATTTTATTTTGAAAATAAAGTATTTGAATTGAATTGAATAATGTTCAAAAGAGTTTCCTGCCAATATGCGTGAAATCTTTTTTGTCTGGCGCACAGACTAAAAATATTTTTCTAATCTGGACCTAGGAGCATATAATCACTACGTCTCTGGACAGAAGTTTTGTCATTCATAATATGCTTTGATTATCTCTACTTTTCTACATATCTTGTACAATAATTTTGTAACATTTTAAATTATATTAACAGCATATTTATGGATCGTTGCCGATGCCCAGATTATGCGTATGCTGTAGACAGACTGACTATCTTCCTACCTGGCACCAGGACCTCCGCGTCAGCAAAGGGATTCGAAAAAATTCGTAAGTATAGGTCTTGATAAGGAATAATTTTAAAAAGTCCGGATCGGAAAAGTGGAACTAGTCGGCTAATCACATGTTCATTGCTTTTTGTAACTTTCGTGTTTGTGGTATGTTAGAACTATTTCAAAGTTGCTTTAAATGTCATGTTGTGCCAATATATTGGTGATTAAACTACTCGTATTTCTCTCGATTTGATCCATAGGGGACTGTCACAATAGATCTGCAAAGGTCGCAGTGACTTGCAGGACAGACGAACTGCACCCCTCATGTCCAAATAATAATAATAAAAAAATAATTTCTCGTTACTTTCATCCTAGTACACTCGAGTAAAAAAAATTGTATCCACTTTTGTACCATGTCACATTCACCCTTGCTTGTTTCTACGTAGTTTGTTGAGTGAAATGTCAATTAAAGATGAATGTTCAATAGGTTCAAAAGTGAACACATACTTTTATTACTGCTCATTTCTGTTATTTTACTACTACCCTTACCTATACGTGGTAAAAAAGTCTAAAAACATTTAATACAATTTTTTAAATCTACTTTTAACATGAAGCGCGCGTTGATGTATTTCATATCAATCATATTGATACCTTGTCTCTCCTTAATAGTCCGCAGTAAGCAGAGCTCAAATCCGCGCTGAGATCACGCGCCTAACGCTTCAAAATGTTGTTGTTTCACCTAGAGTGAGACAGGGCGCTAGAAGGAAAACCAAGGACAAATTGTGGCCCCTACCGTCCTTTCCGTTCCCCGTTCCCCGCGCAGTGTTCGACTGCAAATTCGCATTATAATTTTGTAATTTTTTAACTGATTTTCGTAGTTTCGTTCTCATTTGAAAACCACAAAATCAATTTCGAAAAATCCCATTTAGTGTCAATCTACATAGTTTATTCAATATCTAGAATAGAGTTTGCAATAAATCTTAATCATATTTTGGACGTAATATTCAGCCGAACTGAACAGGGTTTTGGTGGTCTAAAATGCAAAACTTATACTCGTTCTATGTTCTTTATAATAACATTCCAAGAGTCATAAACTAATTGAAGACTCGCTCCGTCCCACCTGAGCTCTACAGCGCGAGCGGCTGGTGCTGCGGCCGAAACTGCCGCTAGGCTCAAACATGCCAAATATGCGGCCTTGGAACCGACGTACGAATTTGTTCCGGTTGCTGTCGAGACGGGGGGACCGTGGTGTTTAGAGGCAAAGGTGTTTGTCCACGAATTGGGACGCCGCCTGAGGGAGAGGGGCTCTGATCCTCGATCGGGATCTTTCCTGGTCCAAAGGATCTCCATTGCCATCCAACGTGGCAACGCGGCAAGTGTGATGGGGACCTTTGGATCGGGACCAGATCCACGCTAGTTAGGTTAGGTTACGTATTTCTTTAGGTTGTAGGTTTAATTTTATTACTAATCTAGGTTAAGTTTACTAACAAATATAATTTAATATATTGACATAAATCAAATAACTGATTGAAGACTAAGATATATCTCATCTTATTATATTTACCAAATTTTATGATGATGCAACGCGTTATTCAAAAATAAGCACGTAACTGCGTTTGTATGAAGACTCGAGCTTGCTGAAGATTCTTAAAGTATTATTATCTCGACGAGTCAGTGAGCTGAAGTGGCAATGGGGATAGTAAGTAAGAGTTCTCGAATGGCGACCTCGTACCGGGAAATTACTTGATGAACCGATGCGAATGCAAATAGTTCGGTCCCTCCCTATGTTCAGAAGCGAACATTTCCTGGCTGATGACGATGACCTCTCACCGTAAATCGATCAGATGATGAGACCATTCAATCTCTTAATTATTATTTTGCAGGACCAAACTACAGAATCACCTGGACAAACAACTCAGTGAGTCATGTGAACTATGACTTCTCGAAAGCTCTCGTGACAGATCTCACTAGCAAATTAGAAGATCCATTGTCAGACTACTCTAAAGCAGTGGAGAAGATGTGGTGTCCTTATTTAAAGAAGAGTAGATTTACGCCATATTGAATTAAAAAAAGTCTGTCTAATAGAACTTGCACTTGAAAATTAATGAAATATATAAAACATCAGGATAGCGTTGGTTGGTATTCAAGGTATTTTAAAAGATACAATTAGTTAGAAATTGTTATATTTAACTTAAAATAAGCTTTTTTTGTTTTCTTCTTGCTAGGAATCTGGACAATGTCGTGGCTCACTCTCGTTAAAACTTACGTATATTAAAATTCATTATAGACTGAACACACATATTCTTTCTTTCTTTCTTTCTTTAAAAGTGTAATGAGAACAGATCACCAAACCACAACCTACAAGACAAAAACTTAACTGTATAAATCAACTCAAACTCTGACGGTTAATCCATCCATTTCTCTTGAATTATTTCCCCCAGGTGTAACTCATAGCCACCTATTGCTCCTACAATATTATAACATACGCTACAGCAGCTTAAAAGCATGTGTTTATTAAATAGGAGCAATAAATTGATATGAATCACCCCTGGGGAAATGTTTCAGGAGCATTAAATGTTAACCATTTTTTAACTTCAAAGAATCTACTAACTTTTCGGGAAAGCGTTCTGCCTAGCAAAAATGGTGAAATATACTGAATCATTTTCCAGCTACTATCTACACTAATTAACAAACAATACATTTTTGCAGAGTTTATAATATGAAAACTCAGATCTCTGTGACTCAGTATGAATGGATTTAAATGAAATTTAGCACACATATTTAATATGTACTAATTTACTAAAAGGTTACTGTCTATCCCATTAATGAGTTCCCTTGAGATACATTCTAAAATCAATGCAGGCGCAGTCGCAGGAAAGGCTAGCCAAGTATATTAAACTCATCACTATTCCGGTCCGATCAATAACGAAAGGATTAGTATAAATCCGTCAAGAACTTGAACTATTCGCCAATATTTCAAAGTATAAACCCAACATTTGGACCGTATTTCATAAGTTATGCGTCTGTTTACGACCGCCCCCAAAACGGCCAGAATCGAACGCTCTTTATTATTAAAATTAATTATCAATTAACAATAAAAGGAAATAAAAGTTTACGATATGAAATTGTAACACAGTTGTAAACATCGGACTAGAAAATCAAATGTGATGTTTTAGATTCATTTGATATGGACCGGGTCGCGCAGCGTGGCCGCTGGACTAACATGGATACGGTACATAAATTAATTTTATATAGATTATAAGATAGGGAATTGGCAACTCCAATTTTATCCATATGCTACAAAAGGCCTTGGCCTGTCAAACCAAAGTTTCTTGGTTTGTGTAAAGACTTCTTTACTAGGCCATCTACTGCTATGTTATTTAAGTCTTAAATTTATTTTGTTTCATGCAATACTAAGCAAGATGTACGTATAGAATTACATATATTGTAATGTTTAAGACTATTTAGTAAATTATATGTGAAGTGCTACAATACGATTTCTATACTTGGGTTGAAACTAAATAAACAATACATTTGTATGTAAAATGGAAACCAAAAATATGTTGAGAAAAATTGCATGAAATTATTTTTAGTGTGTACTTTAAACAAAGATATGGAAATGTAAAAGAGATAAGGAAAGAGAATAGGAGAAGATAAAAAAGAAACTCATGTTTTTATTCGTGTCTACCTATTTTCCTATTAATTGGTCAAAAATGTGATAAATTGGTTACGCTTTAGTAAAAATACGATGTAAGCACAGTAACTTAACAATTTGCCAGCTTTATTGGTTAATGTGATAAATAATTCTTGAGATCTATGTTATTGAAAAAGGTTTGTTTCCCTTAAATAAATTAAAAATAACTGGAACAGTTTCAAATTTTGAAGCAGGTTGCAAGGCTTTGCTAAAAGATGATACAGTGTGACAATAGTTATTTGTGGAGAGGGTATCCACATTATGCCTATATCCTCGCACACATCAAGCGCGCTCAGCCGACCAATCAATAAGTTAATTCGGCGTCAAAAGCACTCCCGCGCTCACACGTCGGCGTCACTATAAAATCGTTTACAAACCGATATACTCGTCCGTGCCGATGGCTCAGATCTATGCGCCTGATAGCCGGCGTCACACACGGAAGCCTAAAAACTTACAATAGAAGTCACATACCGCGAAGGTGAAGCATAGTCGGCACTTTATAATTTTGTCACATTTTCACGTTAACACTGCCTTATACGAGTAGCCACCTCGGTCGCTTTTATTAAATGAACTTTGCTTTCATCTCTCCTATTATCAATGTTCTGTTCTGTGTGGTTTGGTTGTATTTAGAGGTGACGATAAGGACGTTGATAAGTGTGCCCACTCAGCTGAAGTCACTGGCTATATTGTATTTCATTACTGGACTACAATAATGCTATAAAAAAAAATCAATAAGAATTGTAGGAAAATAACACTTTTTAAATTACCTAATTAATTAATAAATTTGTAAATTACGACGAATGAGTCAGTTACTTGTGTATAATGTATATTATGTGTTTACGTATTTTACATTTCTATTGAGTTTTTAGGTTTCTGCGCCCGAGAAGTGGAACATTTGCATAGATGGTACATTTAATATAATTATTGTGTCTGTCGCCAGTTTATGTGCATTTCGTATTCAAAGTGGTTTTGCTCGTAGCTTGTATTCGTGGAAAGATTCGGTCATTTGTAGCACGTATACAAGTATTTTTAATTTTAATCTGTTTAATCTACGTTAACCGGTGGCAGGCTGCTCCCAAATTAGATCGGGTTCATGATGTAAAATAATACTTATTTAAACAAGGTACTTGTCACATTTTTCTGTCTGGGAGGTTTTCGTACTTAGACATATTTTGGCCATTGTGCGTGATTGGAAGTGGAGCCTGTTAGTCTATCCAGCCGATTTCCTCTCAGAAGTGCGCGAGACACTTGATGTCACTGCACGCATCCTGCAGTGATCCTGGATTGTCTAGGTTCGTTACCCGTTGCGTGCCCGCGCTGCTGCAGGTCGTGAGCACAAGGGCGGGAGTATCCTTGACGACCATATACCCACGACACAGGGGCTATTTGTGATGTTCATATTGAACAAGTGTTGTGTGGGACAGTGGCCTGTCAGCACCCCTACCATTCTTCTTAGGGTCTTCCTATTCAGATAGAAAAGGGTTCGTGCAGATTATAATAATAATATTCCAAAAATTAAAATGTGTTAATGTGTATTTGTTTTATACGAATAGGTAGACTGAAGGGGTATCTAATATTTGGCTACGTAGAGAGCCCTTCACTATAATAATTTATTAAATACATTGATTGCTGTTTTGGACATGATTGACATCATCCGACGACGACATTCAGAAATTTCATGAGATAATTTTTCATAATCACGACACTAAGCTGTTGGATTCCATTCTTTCTCTTCTCTCCTCATCTTCTCTTCTGTCCATGTCCAATTACTTAGTAGCTTTCTATAACTCCCACGAGCTAACATGGAGGGGTCTTATTATAGCCTAGACCACACAATATTGTTCTAGACAACGCATCTGACCATAGTCTTCAACAACGAAACGCTTAAACACGGAAATTGTTGTCAATTTCGAAAAATAGTTATCATTTATCAAAATCTGTCATCAGAGCCCTAACATCCAACTGTTTACTGCTGTTTATATATTAATTGACATTAAAAGCGATAAGTTTTTAACGATTTATCACTAGGAACGTTATTTACATCGACAAGTTTCAAAACACACAGAAGCGATTCCAAAAAACCATATTTATACCGTAAACAGATCGTAATCAGGGTCCGGAAACTTCGTGTGTGATCTGTGGTACGCATTTTAAGAAATAGTTTTCAATATATAATTGGATGGGATATACCACACAGTCGATTTTAAACGTACTAAGTACCCTAGTCTGTAGCATTTTAATTCACAATTCTCTATGCGTCCCGTTACTGTTTAGTTTTAGCCACAGGACACAGTAAAACTTATAGCCCCGATTTCATCTAATACTCTACGGGGATAAAATAAATCGATGTGTCAATTCAGACAGAATATATTCCGAATGCAGGCTAAAAGTCATCACAAACCATTCAGACGTCCGTGCGTTCAGAGCATGACTGAATTACAAACAAAATATTTTTTCGCTACTTTGCCTTAAATAAAAATGTTTTGTATGCATAATGTAATTTAAAAAAAAGTTTATTTCATTTGATAATGCAAAAAATTGTGCAATATCAAGCCTTGCCAAAACTGATCTAAATATTTCCTAACGTAAGGGTGAAAGTCGTGCAAGAATGTTTGGGTCAACCCAGGTTTTTGGATCTAATGATTCTGTTTAAGCGACCGATTATCACGGATTTGTCGCCCACTCTACCTTTAGCCGGTCGAACATTAAAGTCATTGACATTATCCGTATCAAGGGACACTGAATGTTTCTTTTATGCTCCGATACTATCACGTTTATGACTGGCATATGATGAAAATGACATTTTATTGGTTACAATCAAACGTTCGTTTTCCTAAAATATTAGATTCGTATCGCTCAGTTTTAAGGTTTGGAATAAGACTGTTTATCTATCTTTCGAAGCACGAGCCTTATTTATGGATGGGTTCTGCAGCTACAAAAAGGTATTAATCAATGTATATAAATTAAGAAGCGATGGTAGGTCAGTTGGGTAGGGCGTCGATCTTTGAACAATCGAGATCTGGGTTCGATCCTGAATCGTGCCAATGACTTATTATTTGGAATTTATGTACAAATGATAAAAATCATTACCATTGGCTTTTTGGTGAAGGTAACATCGTGAGGAAGCCTGCACACTCCTGAGAAGAAATTCAAAGGTGTGTGTTAAGTCTACCAATCCGCACTGTTCCGCGTGGTGGACTATGTCCCACACACTCTCTGTAGGAGAGTAGTCCTGAGCTCCTGAAGTGGGGACATAGGCTGTTGATGATGAAGTGAGACAGTAACCAATGCGCTATTCTAAAATAGCTTTGCATCTGCGTCGATTTCAAAAAATTATCTATCAGAAGTCCAAATGATTATGATTATTTACAAATTTTGACAGGCTTCACGCAAGTGTCTTATGGGACCCCAAAACAATCAGAACCAGATTTAAAAGCCAAGCCAAGCGGACATTAATAAGAAACTAATGTAATCCAAGCATGTATAATGTATTAGAGAGAGAACGAGTTAGTTAAGCGCGGGTGGGCTTCCACACGTCGATACAATCACGATACTATCTCGATATTAAAACGATACCGCGCCGATTCTCTTAATTACTGTTAATGGGCCGGGGACCGTGTTAAGACTTCTTTGAAACGCTTATGATTTCGACGCGTGAGGTAAATTCTTTGGAGGGTCTATTGGAGGCTTATACTGCTGTGGCGACGGTGGTTTTACGTATGATTCTACTTTCAGAGAGATATTATATGGAGTGCTTTTATGGGGTCATGAAGAAGGGCTAATGTTTAGAGGGAGAGCAATTGAGGTAATGATAGAATAAATAAACAGTACATCTTAATATTATCTTCTTTTCTTATAGAAGATATTGTATAAATAAAAAAAGTCGAGTTTTTCCCGATCGAACTAGTGGTTCCCATGGGTTAAATCCTAAAGTCTACGCGGGTGAAGCCTTGGCTATTTTTTATTTTAAAAAGAAAGAAAAGGTTGCGAGTGTACTAGGCAAGGTTTAACCAAAATTAGCGCCGTATGATTTAGGGTTGCCACCTTAGTGTTGTCATGTTATTTTCGTTTTGATACGTCCACAGTTGGACATTGACCTCCCTTATAAACACTACGTTGCAAGTTTCATGTGGAATATGCCAGCAGCATGAGTAGTAAAGAATATTTTTTACATTAGTTGCCTTTTAAACGGGCTGATATGTGATAGTGATATCCTAAAGCCAAGAGGACACGGCCACAAATACAATGGGTTACAATCAGAACTCGCGTCTATACGCCACTCTCGGTTGAAGTCGGGTATCCGTCGCGGCTGGCCGCGGGCAGCGTTACGTTAATGGTTGTCGTTTAAGTTAATTAAGATCAGAGTGCGCCGGCGCACCGCCGCGCCACATCGGGAGCTACTCGGGTTACACAGATACGTCGGAATATCTTAAAATTTATTTCAAAACCCGGCTAAGTGCGATTCGGACTCGCGCACCGAGGGTTCCTTACAGAATCTAAATAATTAACGTACTGAAAATTATAAATAAATAAGGTAATATGCACCCAACAATGCTCTAACGCCTAAAAATAGATGCGTATCTAAAAGCTAATTTACCCATTAAAATTAATATTCTTATATATGTGCTAACAGTATAACTACAGTATAATTATGGTGACATAGTTAATTAATGTTTTTATTTGTTTTTTTTATTTGCTGTTATAGCAACAACAGAAATGCACATTCTTTGAAAGTTTCATCTATCTACCTATTACGGATCATGATACAACCCGCTGACAGACAGACGGATAGACAGCGGAGACGAAGTATTAGAGCTTCCTTTGGTCGACCTCTGTGAACGGAACTAAACGTCTACACTCTGCCACAGCTCTTGTGAAACTGTCAATCATAGACACTTTGACACTGACGTTTAGCAATCCAACACATAGACACACGAGACAGTGTGAATATGCTATGGTACATATATTGTATGGTTGTATCTATGCTGTTTTCTTTAGTTTCCAGATCACTGTTTGTTATCTGCCACTGTTGTTAGTTACCTGTGTGTGGCATCTTGGCGACGACCTGAAACAATGTACAAACAAAATTAAATGATTTTTGGCGGTTTTATCTGTTGATATATACTTGACAATCTATTCATTCATTCTATTCATTGTAATTGAAGATTATGAAAGTATAAACATGACCTACAAACAATATGTGAATCTTCAAACGAAGAGTAAAGAGGCACCTTCTAGCCAGACCAACACGTAACATCGTCGACCTCATTGTCACTTAACATCAGGTGAGATTGAGGTCAAGCGTTGGTCTATCTTTCATAAATAAATAGAAAATTTGACTGAAAAGTTTTATTATTGCATGCCATTTGTCATTTAATTATTCTTCTTCTATACATTCTATGCCCTGACACGGCAGGGTTCATAGATGCATATCCAAACACCATTCAAACTCTAATGTATCTGTAGGTGAATGCAAATAACCCGATTTAATTTGGAAAATCTCATGTAAACATGATTATAAAACTCAATCAAACACACAAACAAACAAACACACAAACAAATATCCTCTCACCCTTAACGCATACACTGTCTCCGTTCCGTCGCGGGTAAAAATGAATCGATTCGAATCCTTGAAAGTCGAATTTATAAGTATTACAATATACGCAGAAGTATTTCTCCTCTGAAGGATTTCTTTATCTTTACGACACGTTTACGACATATTACCAAGTTCAATAAGTACTTCAAAACATTAACAGCCGAGGCCTACTTTAAGTTTAAAAGCAGCGAGCGGCTAAAACGAACGGTCGACATAAAAATTCTGAATCATAACTTCCAAGTGTCCGGCGTACACAATCTCAACTTAACATCGGCACAAGTGACCCGAAATTTAAAAAAAACACACATGACATCTTTATCGGTCATTTTCTTCCTGACACGACAGCTGTCCAGGGGTGAAGCTAGGTAGCGGAGAGTAATTAGTTACCCCAAGCGCACTCCTCTACACATCGTTTGATCCTAAAGACTTGGCTGAACGACCGCACGCAATTTCAACAGTAAATAAAAACTACGAGTAAAATCGATGCCAAAATTTCACGGACTACTGTGACAGTGTATCAGACACATGGAACAGGAACGCTGCCGCAATTCACACAGTATGGTTCTTACAAGTTTATTTACTAACCTACATTGACTGCTGAAGTGAAGGGAAAAAAAGCTGTAGAGTAATTAATAATTTTTGTCAGAATCGAACGTCACCCTCTACCTGCTAAATCATTGCTTTAAAAATGAGAAAAAATTCACATTAGTAGTACATATACTAAAATTAAAAGGAAATCTATCACGCCTAAGTTGACTTTATAGGTTCACGAGTAATTGTCGACCAAGTTATAAAATATACTTGTAGATATCAAAATGGAAATTTCGTACAAATTAAAATTACTTTTCATTAGACGTTTGAACTTATTGTGACGGATGACTACGGGACCCTACACTACGCGGGGTCTTTACCTCTGTTCTACTCTATAATATTGGTTGCTATGTAATATAAATATAAACCTAGTTCCAGCCCTGCAGGTCGTGTAAAAACCAAAAAAAATCACCTCAACCAACAGTAACAAATCCAAGTGTGACGTAGCAGCATGAAAAGCACGACCGGTGATTATACGACCATAATATTTGCCGATAAGGTGGCGGCTAAATCATAATTTATTCAAATTAAAAATACTTATCAAACTACGATGCGGTGATAAATCAGGAATTAAGTGAGGGGGTGCGTGGTGGTTGGTGAATCGATGGTATCGCTCGAGCGATCACCGTGAAAATCCAAAAAAAGTTATGAGTTAAAGGTTGTGGTTACACGCGAATATCAGTTTAAAGTGCGTGGCTTCTCGGCTGCCCACGCTAATGTTAGGCTGGGGACACAACTGGCGCAGTTGGATTTCTTAAATGCACATAAGTGTGTGTAACCTGTAGGCAAAATTTCACTACCGAATTTGCCCCAGCCACAAGAAAATCAAGGCTATTGAGGGAGAGAACTGTAGGGATTCACTTTGCTCCTAAATTAAAGGACTATTTCTAATGTTAAACTTTACTTGTTATAAGGAGCTTTAATCATATTTCCAAGTAAATGAAATATTACTGTAATATTACAAATGGAAAAGTGAGATTGTTAGTTACCTTTTGCCGTCCCAACTAGATCCCAGCTAAGTCCCAACACTAAAACTAATCGTAATGACTTTCGCACTAATGTAAAATATGAAAATTATATAGCATGTGAAGATATCGCGGGCGGAAGATATATATTACTGTGAAACTTTGGAGTTTAGTGACTAAATACCGAATAAACAGTGACCGACAAAGCTCACTGTATTAGCAAAGCTGAAGTGTCAGTGGGCTGGTCATATTTGCCGAAGGACCGACAGTCGCTGGAGCAGACGAGTTCTCGAGTGGAGACCACGCCTAGGCAAACGTAGTGTATGACTTACAGAAGAAGAGAAAGACAAAGGGCAGCAGGACCTGAATGGATGCGAAAAGCAGGCCTTTGATAAGCAGTGGACTGCCGCAGGCTGTACATGATAAAACATCTAAAAGTATTCTGATAAAAATTATCACACCGATAGAATATACCCTTGTAGTGTCTTAGTACCCCCTTTCCATTACTCTCGGTATTGTAAAACTTATTTCCTGAAATTTATTTTCGTTGTTTTGCACACCTGGTATACCACAGCCCTTAGCCTCTCATAAATATTCAGTATCCTAAATATGTCATAAAAACAAAATAAAAATGCCCCCGACTCACCCTGTAAATGGTAAGTGTGACCACGCTTACTCCGGTCAGTACGGCCACCGATCAGATATTGTCCCCTACTACTGTTTTGCATAACTACGCAACACAAATAGTGATGTGATACGAGTACGTATTATCGATATCGATGTTGGAGCTTATTGTGTATTAAATTTTTGTAATGATAAATATATGATTACACGTTCAAATAAGAGTGGTTGTTAAAAATAATTCTCGAATATGTAATAATCTTTTTTTAAAAAAACAAGTGTACGAGTTTTACTCGCATACAAAGGATTCCGAACAATTAACAACCGTAAAGAAACGGACGAATATTATTAACTTGAAATAAAGTTAAATTCCTCATCCGACCTCGTAACTACGTTTGTTTGACAATTGTTTTTATGATGGCTTCTAAAAATATTTAGATACAGTCCTTTTCCTGTAATATTATATTTACACAAAGTCATGTCTGTCTGACTGTGATATAAATATCGGATTAGAACTACTGTGAATTTAATGAGACCGGCCATGTAGAATTATTGCGTTCAAAAAGAACTGGCTTCGTTTGCCCACGGCTGCACATTATAGGTGTAAATGAATTTTTTTTAATGATAAATATTTGACATTTTAATAAACGTCATTTATCCCTTAATTTTGGCGCTTTAATTTGAGAATCATACAATTTTAGAATCTCCTTGATTTGTTAAAGCCAGTTGAAAATCAATTAAAGTAACCTTCAACATTTTTGATAAACTGATATAAATAACAGAATCGGTTAAAATCAAATTGAAGGAAACATAAAGAAACGTGAATCCCGTCTTCCATTACAAACATCTCGACCACCGTGAGATTTTTTTCCAAATTTAAAATTGATTCTAATTTCAAAACTCTACCATTAACATTTATTGGAGTTGATGGGTCCTTATTTACGACGCCATCTTTAAAATCTGGTCTCATTTCAAATAAGCACGATAACTTAGCAGCATTCAACATTTACTTAAAATAAATTTTATAATATATATTTAGCCGTGTAGTTTAGAATTTAGAATTTGGTTCGGCTTTATTCTCGGGTGGGTGTTGTACAGCTTTAAAAATGCGACTAAATAATAATAAAAGCATACTCCCCGTACAACATCCACCATACTTCGAAAATCCTTATCGGCATAAGCATACCTATGTTCTTCTTCATGGGTGAGTGCGGCACATGCAAAATTTCATCAAAATCGCTTTAGTTATTTAGTCGTGAAAAGGCAACAAGCAGACAGGGTGTCAGGTCACCAGAGTCCAATGTTAAGTGTGATGTAATTTCTGATTAATGTGAAGTGTGATACCCCATGCCTACCTCAAGGGCGGGCGTATCGAAAAATATTACGTAAAGTATTAGCATAATGCCAGACGACAAAATGCTAAATAGCAAGGGCGGACACGCTCAACTGAACCCGAGCAATACTTTAAAGAGAGCCACGGGTACCACTAAATCATGGTTACATTATTATGTACTCTTGCCCGTGGATTTCCGAATTTATCCCAAGGGAACTACTTGTTAGAAGAAGATTAAAAGTAGATTATATCTTCAGAAAAATCAAGTCACTCCACTACAAAGAAATATGTTGTTTAAGTGTAACAAAAATAATTTCGATAGCGGCTCCCCTATTGTCTTGGCGCCTGTGTGCGCCGCACACTTCGCACACAGGGGCGGCACGGCCCTGCTCTAGTCATCCGACAAGAAATACAAACAATTATACGATAGGAGAAAAATAGTCTGCTGATAAAGAGTAGATTAACTAGCAATGATGTACCGGCTGTGAAACGCTGGATTTCAGAGTCCCCCTGTGCCAAAGTTGCTGTACAAAATCTCACGTTGATGCTACATGCCTAAATAAAGCCTCTAGACAAAAGACCGACAGACTGTAACTGTTTCACGCTGGCCTTTCAGGCTTTACAGAAAGTTTCGTTTCGTAAATCATTCGCCATTCGTTATCAGCTACAGCCGCCGGACTATTAATAGCAATGATGTGACCTAGTCATCTCACTTTCAGGTGGATTAGGGGGCGCGGTAAGATGTTTTTGTAATATAAGCAGATATTACTGCCCATCTCCTAAATATTTCTCACTTAGTCTTAGTCTCTAGTACTCACCGTTTACAGTAAGTATGAAGTAGTTTCATTCAAAAGCCTAATTACTTTAATATTTGTAACCAGTGTGTAGGCCTATGTCCAGCAGTGGACGTTTCCCGGCTGATGATGATGAACCAGTGTAAAAACCGACTAATGAAGCAAATAACCATACCAGTTCTGACGAACAGCCATCAGACATTCCAGTTACTGTAATGATGTGTCAACATATGATTGTGTCGCTGGAAAAATGAGCTTATTAGCGCAAATCGGACTCAAATTAGGTCATAGACCATACTTATCTGTTCGAACAATAATTATGTATGAGAGTCTTGTATTCAGTTGGTGCTAAATTAATGTGAGCTATGGTGTTACACAAAATATTATCTTGTAAAATAAATAAATTTTAGCTGCATGGCTAAACTAATACTTTTCCTAATATAAATTGAAAAGTGATTCTAGTCACGCGGACCAAAAACGCTCCATAAAAATCAGTCCATAGGTGTGACCATGGTATGACGAAACGGCTAGCGTTGGTGCGTTCAAACGAATAAAACTTTTGACATTTGAGTTATCTCGTAATGTTTTATGTGACCACAATCTAATTAAAAACATTCACAGTGTAATGAAAAAACTAAATCTAGTAAAAAATAATTACTAAGTTTTTTTTAATTTTGGGGCATTTATAGCATCATATAAATATATAGCGGAAAATCCCATTAAAAATTAGTACTGTAACATCATCATCATCAACAGCATATACGAGTATATGTCCCCACTGCAGGGGCTCAGTCCTACTCTCCTACAGATAGTGTATGGGCTATAATACACCACGCGGGACCAGTAAGGATAATAATATACTAAACAGTTTAAATTTTATACGAAATTTATCATGCCCTTTTTTGGATTAAAATACAATTTAATCCCAATCTGATTTGGTGTCATCTATCTTATTTAGAAATTATCCAACGGAAATATTTAGCTAGATCAATATAGCTAAGTATTACCCAGATCATATAGTATGTTTGAGACTAATTTTATCCAAAATGTAGTTGTAATTTAATCATTTATTACTATCCAACAAACACATAAAAATGTTAATAAACACAATTTAAAAAAGTAGACAGATAAACAGTTAGCTGACAAAGGGTAGAATTTCAGCTTAAATGCTGCGACAGCTAGCACTGACGTGCCGATGTGCAGCGCTGGTTTTCAGAGCCCCCTTATGCTAAAAGTTAATGTTCAGATATAATGCAATAGTTAATGTATGCTAATATTCCTAGTTTTATCTGTAATGTAAGATGGCTACGGTCTAACACTGTCCGTATACATAACTAGTATCTTATACGAAGCGTATCCCGTCAACGCCTGCTGAGTTAAAGACCACACTAAGATATCTTAACCGAGCCCCAGCTAAATTATACGCTCTTTTAAAAATAAATCCGAGAAGAGCGCGGTCGTGAGATAGACGAAGGGTTCCGCGGATCGATTTCTACTTTAACAAGGATACTTGTTAGTTATTGAAGCTGGCTATGGATTGAGTGTGCTTATACTGTGATTAACGTTTTATCACTGATAACTTGGCCATTAATTCCCTTTCAATTTCATGATCTTAGTCAAAACAGTGGCGTTTTTTGCTTCTTCTGGATAACTTTTTAAATAACCCGAAGATATCTAGTGTTTTAATCTAAAGTCATACGACACCTTTCCAAGCAAGCACAAGAGTTTTCATTGAGTGTAAATCTGCCGAGTGTTTTGGTTATTTAAAATTTCATTGTACTAAACTAAACTAAACAATATTGACGGACTTGTTCCTAAAAAAAGGATCTCTTCAGTTACAAATCAAGATATATCATGAGGATAATTTTAATACATGTTTACTTACAGTTTGTTATTGTAAATTTTTTTTGGTAGTATTGTAACAAAACATTATTGTTTTATAAAATATATAAAAATTAGTTTATTTCTTGTCATTTTTACAATATCTAAAATGTTATAAATCGGATGCTAAAAATTGCAATATATGTGGGAAACTGCTTCTTAAACTAGATCAAGGGCCTGGGTCCCTACCACAAGAATTTTTTCGTTTCCGTTTAGATTACGATTGCTTTGAAATTATTATTTGAAACGGGTTTCGATTGGTCGTTTTTCATTATATTCATTATCTTAGGTATCCAGGCCCTCCCAATCTCAGGTAAAGAACACATTTATTTAGAGAAAACAGTAAAAAGTTTGAACACAAAATTACAAATTAAATTAATGATGTTGAAGGGGCATGAGTGTTGATGAATGTGACAGGAGTGTAACTTAAAGCACAAGTATTCGTTTTGTTTATATTCCGTCGGGCCCCTAAAGCCGAGTCTCTGATTCCGGTGGCGATTGCTGTTAAAAAACAAACTATCCAGTGAATTGATTAGCATAACCCGCGCGGACCCCCCACGGGAACGGGTCAGCTCTCAATTAAGCCACTTGTCTTTTAGCGCGGCGCGGTGTGCGACCGACCTAATCGTGATCGTGTGTGGGTCACTTTATTTTCTGCTGTTTAGTTGGCAGTTTTTGTTGGTGCGTGTGACGTCACTATTGCTTTATGATATAACTTTTTTTTAACTCATCGAAAAATTAAAAGCATCATGGTCCGTGAAATCATAAGTGAATGATTGTATGTACACATTGATATTCTAGTCAAACAACGGTCGCTGATGATTATTTCAAAGCGTTTAAACAAAATTACATATATGTAACTGGTAAAAAGATAGTAAAAAAACGACTACCACAAGAAGCCAATGCCATAATCTTTTAAAATATAATAGCTGGATTTGTGCAGTAACTATCTGAAAATAGGACATCAGATTGATGTCGACTTCACAGTGAATCAAAATTTTCATTTTAACACTTTTTTCGATTATTGTTCAAAGCGCCATCTATGAACCATTAGCTGCGTAACTGCTATTTTAGCTAACTATAAAGTTGTAAATTAATGATATTTATCGTGACACTATAATTTTATCTCCCATTTTTAGGTAATTACTTATCAAAGCCAGCTATTCTATTTTAAAATATTATGGCAACAGAAATTTTGTATGGAAGCATTAGGAGAGGGATAGCGTTAAGCGATATTTTCCAAGCAATCTTGGGGTAAAGTAGACATCCTTTTCGGCGTTCTGAATGTTTCGGATGCGTGTAAATTCACTATTTCTATTGTGAATTTTATTCAGACACGATTTTCTCGAATCATATTTCTCGAATATTCATAGTACTTAAACATATATATAGCAATAGTCATGATAATCATCGTCAAACCGTGGTATACCCACACAATCTCATCAAGAAATTAACGGTGCTTCAATAAAAAACAAGCCAGCTATTGCGCCGTCCTTGCCAATATGTATGCAAAAACATCTTCACCCATGATCCACAATCTCCATACAACATGTATAGTTAATTAAGAGATGGGCGGTGTCTTCACTGAGCCGTCCCACAACGCCTTCTAGACCAACTGACAATCAGGGGTCATCCTTAGTGGGTCCCGTAGCTACGCTAGGGGACTAAATGTATCTACCCCTCTTTGCTGCCATTGTCGGGTTGATTGAATAGCAAAACAGAAACGGAAGTTACCGTGTTCCCTGAGATCTACAACTTTGGGAGTCTTCGAACAGAGACTAAAATATTAGAAAATTATTATTCCTTCTACCAACACGTAACCACAGACCTGTAAAGTATATACGGATTTCACCTCGTCTAACAATGCGTGAAGTCAACAATAATACACACACTCGTGTAACTGACATCGACATGCGCTGCATATTGACGGCATCTTTGATGTAATTTTGTTGTGTGCACCTTGTGTATAACAATCGAAAGTGTCTGACCTAGTGTTCTACGTAACATCATAGATCACATCGTAACCATAATCTATGTTACTATAATAATAAGGTGATATTGTGGCCAAGCGGTGATATACCTTATATAAAAACAAAAAGCTAATGACTTTCAGTGGATCACCAATCGGTATACTTCTTTTAGAGCAAGGAAATATCCCCCGTTACTGTATTTCAACAAAATAGCAGGAAGCTTAATTAACAACAGTTTATCTTGAAGCAGCAGCTAACTATTTGTTCTAACATCTCTTGTTTTTAACCAAGGGGAATTTTCAAAAGACTCGTGACCTGTAGGGAAAGAAACAGGCTATGTGGGATTCTTACCCACTAAACTTGATAGCTATCCGTAACGCATATCGGAGAGCTCTGGGTTCCTCAGAAGAACGCCTGCAATGGTCTTCTCACGCCATGCAAGTCGCACTTCCATCGCTGATGATGTGCCAGCCCTACTAGTAGTTACTCTAGCGTGAATGCCACGTATTTTCTGCTGCTCTCCAGACCGATGGGGCAGGCATAGCTGGCTTCTCCGGTCCCTATCCATTCATTTATTGTGCTATATTCGTTATCAGGGTCTATATCAGATGGTTCGATGGAGCAGACTTAGCTCTTTATTTACTTGCGTTGTCAAGAGTTAAGCTCCAATCTGGGCAACGTCCACTGCTGGACATAGGCCTCCTCCATGGTAAGCCACATTGACCGGTTCCGAGCCACTTGCATTCAGCGACCCCCGCGCAACCTGTATTAGGTCATGGTTATGGAAGTCCCAGCGAGCCGAGAAAAATCTGAATAAATTGCTTTGTGTTCAGACTACACAGAGCTTTTCCTTCCTTGTTTGCATTATCAGATTAAAAGTACAAAAGTTTGTAAGCATTGGAAATCTTTTCAGTAACTGATATATAACAACTAGACACTAGTTATTGCGACATTTAACCAGTATTTAAAGGCATTAACGAAGGTATATATCTTCATTACCTCTATACCAGTGGCAACTACTTAGTTTAAACAGGCTGCCTGTCACATCGACGCGTATCAACGGTGAATAAGTGTTCGAAACAAACGTTGATGAAATGATTTCAAGAAAAATTAATCGCTATGTAACTTCAAAGACGTTACTTAGGTCGTCTTATGATATATTCTGTGGAGAAACGAATGTTTACAGAAAGGAGAGCGGGGTGGTCTTCTTGAAATCATATTATCACTTCCTGTAAAGCGTATTCTTTGCGTAAGGTACAACCCCACGTAACATGTATGGGAGCTACCCTAAAAAAACTTTCAAGATTTTGTTATGTCACTTGTTGACGTAATTAACGTGTATACCTGTACCAAATTACAGTTTTCTAGTAGTATGAGTCTCTGATCTAAGCCGTGGACAGACAGACGGACAGAGTGAAATTATAAGGGTTCCTTGATTGACTGCGGAACCCTACAAATCTAGCCAATCCGTTTCAACGTGAAGGAAGGACAAACACACAAACTCAATTTCTAACATTAGTATGGATTAGTATAAATTTCTAATTCGCCATCAACAAAAAATTCAAGTACGAATTCTGTGTAACAGGCGGCAAGACTTGCGCGTGCGCCGATATGAAGATAGCGACGCGCGCATTTGCATTCGCGCCACACAGTGAGACCACCCCTTGTACACGGTCACTGGTCAAGCGTTCACAATCAAATATGAACCCTATGCTGCCTTGATACAATGTCACATGCAGCTCTTTAATTGCGTCCGTGTCGTACAATGGTTGGCAATTTATCTGCCAATTTTCAACTCCACACTTCGGATAGGGCGTTGTTCGAATAAATTGGACGGATACTCGTATTTCTGCATCGGAGTTTAGTTAGGATCATTCAAATGTCTAGAATACTAGATTATACACATGCTATCAAGACATAAACCTCTAGTAACAAGCCTGTGGTGGTGTACCTATTTTTGTTATTATTATTTTATGTATGATGACTTTGCATTTGGCCTTCATCTGACTGTAAGCGTGCGCACCCTCAAGCCTCAAACTAATGAGGCGCTAGCTCTGCTACTTTTCATATCGGAACACAACAGTGCTATTATCACTGCTGTTTGGTGGCAGGCTTAGGCAACAAGGTGGTAGCTAGCCAGGTTGATATAGGAAATAACCTACCACCAACGAAAACAAGTACCGATTGGTCTGTCATGTTCTACTGTTACAAATTAATATAGAATACTCAAGCCTGCCGTCCCTTGGATCTGTTACAATATCAAGCTTACAAGTCAACGAAATAAAAAAATATAGCTGTATTTTAGACCATTTCCATACAAAATGCAAGTGAACCAAAACCTATAGGGTACTTCCCGTTGACCTAGAATACTGAAATTATGCAAGATTCAAGGTCTTACAGCACAACCTTAGGAATAAACCTGAAAACCAGGATTTTTAAAATTATAACACAGTAAAAATAGCTTTTTTATGTTTACAAACATAACTTCCTTGTCGAAACCCGTACATAGGGTATGTAATTTAGCTGCAGAGTAAAGTTTTTCAGCAGCAGGTTTTTCAATCAGAAATGCATTTTTGGTAGAGCATTGTTGGGTGCATATTACCGTACCTATTATTTATGATTTTCAGTGTATTAATTATTCATATTCTGTACAGAACTCTCGGTCCGTGAGGCCGACTCGCACTTGACCGGTTTTTTCTTATAGGGATCTCTGTTTACTGCAGTAAATAAAAACCTGTGCCGCTAGAACGATATAATACTAAGATTCGTACGGTGTAAGGGAGAGGTGTTGGTATTATGGTAAGAGAGTGAAGAGAGAGTAAGGATGGGAGGAAGGAGGGGAGGGGAAGGGAGGGCTGTTATGTACATTATATAGATTTTAGTCTTTGCTCAGTTTTGTTTTTAACATCAACTACATAAGTATTTCCCACTCGAGAAATGTCTCATAAAATTAGGACTGACGTCGGTGCTATTGTCACTTACTTTCCAGCGAGATAAGGGGTCAAGTACAAAGTCCATTGTTAATTTCTCGCAAAAACAAAGCTTATGGAATTAAAAGGTTGAAGTTCGAACACGCTTTCAGTTAGCTGTGGTTCTAATTAAGGTGCAGTACCAAGGACGGATCCAGGATTTACATTTGGCCATAGAGACATTGTTAAAATGTTGCGATTCTTAATTAGTTTTTTATTATTCATTAGATCAGCCATCAATTACTACACTACACATTAACATTCACATGTTACATTATTCCAATTCAAGTGCGTGAACAATTAAAAGCTGATACCGATATGCACCAAAAAAAATTTATACAAACAAATTGAAGAGATTAAAGAATATATACATATATGTCCATGTACAACTAACTTAACTAACCTAACTTTATCTAACTTAAAGGGAGTCAACTTAAATATACACAAACTACTGTACACCAAATTACATTATTGGACCTTATTTAATATATTTTATGTTATCCTTTCAGGAGTGAAATTTTTAAATATCCTTTTTTGGCAACGCATGTAATCTTTGAAAGGGATATATTATCTATATTTAGAGTTTCTTGGTCAAAATGTTTGAACTGTAAATCCGTCAGGGAAACATACGTGATAATGATTTTTTACAAGCAAATTTAGATGATATAAATTCTGTTTCTAAAAAGATTACCCTCCTCACGCAGTCGGGTAAAAAGCACGTAGATTTAAACAAAATATGCTCCTGCGTCTTTAGCTTAACAGTTTTAGGGGTTCGGGAAGCATGCCTGAGTGGCAAAAATTCATAATGGGTTTGCAAAAGGCCTTCATTTCACCTGATGATAAGTGATGATAAAGCCGATGGATGTTAGGAGTGCGCACGCAGAAAGTCTCAAGCTAATGTGGCTATGCTGTCATACCGGAACACAACAGTGCTTTTAACACTGCTATTTGGCGACTGATATATGTAACATGGTGGTTGCTAGCAGGACATCGACAATGACCTACAATTAACAAAACTTAGTACCGATAGGTACATCAGGGAACTGAACCCGGGATCTCTGTCTATGCGTGTAGCCATTACACCATATAGACGGTTTAGAAAAGGATCGCACCATGTCATCCAACGGGTGTCGTAGCAGGTAACCAAGGTAATATTACAGGAGATAGGCACCAGTATCTATCTTCCTAGATAGGCACCAGTGTCTAGCAGTGGACCTAGGTAATGACAGTGACCCCCCGCCCTCCTGCCTCCCCCCTGGATTCGCTTCATTGCACCGCTAACGAACATTCTTGCCAAATTAAAAAAACTCGCACGAAGACGAGGGACATTTGGAAAAATAGCATAAAGCAGATATTTGCATTTTTCGTGCATTCGTGCCGCATGCGAATCCACCGATATGGGGCTAAAAGTATTAAAATACTTATAATTTTCGTATTTTTAATGAATCCGCTCTTTTACATGTTTCACTTCTTAAATGGTAAAAAATTAATGATATGGTGCAGTTTTACTTTTTATACACCCGTAGAAAAATATATTTCAAATAATCAAAGTAGTTTCGTTTATAGCGTTTCAAATACATACTCGTATATAAGCGAAGGCAACACTCTCGGTCTATCTTATGGCTGAATTATAAGCCTCTCTTGTAGTTTGCAACAATAATCAGGCTTTTTAGGGAGCCTAAGCTCCGCTGTCTATTTGTCCGCCCGTATGTAATAAAGCTGTGAACTGTGAGCTGGAAGTGGGAACGTCTTTACCACTCCACCCTATTTCTTTATTCTAAACGAGTCTGGGGTCCCAAGATAGCTTTAGAGTCCGTAGGAAATTCATCCACCTTGGGTGGACGCGTTTCAAGTGTACCGCTGTAGATCCTGGCTAAAATAAAAAACAGAAATAACAGTGGGAGCGGAGAGGAGGTGGGAATGTAACAAAGCTGTTATTTTTAAATTATAATGGAACACTTAAAATTTTAATCTATTTTATTGCTCGATTTTGTGTTGTAAGTTTGTACCATACGTACTCGATTTGGACGGTTTTTTAAATTTACAACATGTCATTGCGACGTGGCTGTGGGCTAGATAGAACGTGTGCTCATCCATAAGCCTGCAAATAATTAGATTTTGAATTTATATTTATTTAACACATCTACGCCTGACCACAATCTCATCGTGGTAATGTAGCTAACGAAGTTACGCTTTAACCAAGCCTCTTCAGGGAACATGGAAACTAGAAGGAGTCTTCCATATTTAATTTTACGCATGACATAGTACCACCGATATAGCTCGATGAGTCAGTGAGCTAAAGTGGCAGTGGGCAGGCTACATCGCTAGAAGAACAGGCAACCGATGGGGAGTAAATGCTCTACAGTGGCGACCACGTACCAGGAAACGTCTACCGGGCCGTCCTCCTGCTAGATGGCCCAACGGTCGCGGGGAGCCACTGGCTTCAAATGGCTCGGGACCTGTCAATGTGGCATACCGTGGAAGAAGCCATTGCCCATCAGTGGACATTTTCCGACTGACTATGATGATGATATATTTAAAAGTATCGCTTATCCGATATTAGCGCATATTATTAAAACGATACCCTAGCGCATTCATCCAGAAAAAACAAACCATTGAGCACTGAATTAAAAGCATTCAGACCGCCTCATTAACACCATTAAGCCAGGCTGTCCAACTCGAATCACAGAAGGGCCGCGTTCAAACTGAAATACGTTTAGTTAGACCAATTTATGTTAATCAAGTCACATCGACGAGGGCAAAAAATATGATACGCATGACAAACAAAAGGATGAAAAGTAAAATTTAAAAATCCCAACTGCGTAATTTTTAATTTTTTATGATGTTGATATACCCAGTGTCACTCTCACAGTAAATACGAATCTAACGACACCTCTCAAGCTTAAATCTATCGAGCCGCTCAGGTCGCAAAGCGTGCCAAACAATTATACATACATACTCTCGAAAAATATAACCCTCCTTCTAGTGCGGTCGGATAAGAAGGTCTGACAGTTATATAAATCCATAAAATAGAGGTATTTGTCTCAGTCAGTGGCCGGTATTTGTGTGCCTTTGGGTTGAAATAACATCAACATTCCAGGACATATGTACCCACTGCAGGCCTACTCTCCTACAGAGAGTGTATGGGCCATAGTCCACCACATGGGCCCACACCATTGAATTTCTTCTCAGGAGTGTGCAGGTTTTCCCACGATGTTTTTCTTCACCGAAAAGCCAATGGTAATAATGTTTGACATTCGCACATAAATCCCAAATCGGAACTCATAGTACGAGCCACGATCGAAACCAGATTTCGATTGTTCAAGGACTGGCGCACTACCCAACTCAGCTAGCATGTCTCTTTATTGTGAAATCGTAATAATTTTTAAATTCTTATTCGATAATCTAAACCAGTTATTCGTTACATAAAGACACCTGCAACCACCACCACCTTATATTAATGTTTAGGTCCCGGGTTCGATTCCCAGTAAACAGCAGTGCTATAGCACTGTGTTGTTTAAAGGTAGCAGAACCAGCGACTCATTAGGTTGAGGCTTCTGGGTGCGCACGCTTACCATCCAACGGCCTTATCGTCACTTACCGTCATTTAAAATGGAGTTTCGGTTTTAAACTTTCGTCCGTTAGATACCTATTTATATGGATAAATAGCGTACCATGAAGAATGCATATCTACTTAGCTAATAACTGATACGAACCGTGAAAGAAACATCCCCGGCGCACAATTAAAAGAAAAACAAAAAACAAAAAAATGGCCGCCATGCATTGACGAACATCCTTATTAGGAGCATGTAATGTGATCGTCGGGTCATCACCGCCGCAGCGTGCAGCGCCCCTGGCGGCGCACGAGGTAATTATTTGAACAAAAGTCGCACCGATTTAACCACGCACTCAGACTGCCCGGAGCTCAAATGATTTGTTACATTTTTGCATTCGACTGTACTCTTCACTTAGCGAGATAAGTGAAAAAAAATTTAACGTATGCTCTTTTGGTAGCTTTTTTTTCCAAAGACATTTAATATTAATAGACCGGACAAAGCAAACAAACATTTTGATCCTAAACGTATTACCAATTGGTAATAAGTTACTCAATCTAGTGTCACATCACTTCACGCGGCCGTACAAGACATTTGACATACCATTGACTTTTGAGATCAAAATGTTGATACGTATGAAACGTTTCCCAATGACCGCTCTGTAACCTATTTCTATATTTAAATCTCTCTGTTTTTTTCTAAAAGATAGATCAACGCTTGACCTCAATCTCACCTGATGTCAAGTGACGATGAGATCGACGATGTTACGTGTTGCTCTAGAAGGTGCCTGTTTACTCTTCGTTTGAAGATTCACAAGTTGTAGTTTTAAAGGAACATGGAAACCGGTAGTTTACTAATTATGTTATAGCTGTACGCATGATGAATGTGGAAGCGAAACGCTTGGTGCGAGCTGTAGGAATATCTACAGTATACGGGTGGACGGGCTTCTGTTTTTCTGGGATAAGATATAATCTGTGTCAATCAAAAACATATTTTGTTTGGATATTGAAAGAGACGTTGTTAATGTATGGGCCCCGGTATGTATTAAATACGAACAAAATACTGATAAAAAAAGATGGCGCCAATGAAATGAGATTTGACGTTTTCTGCTTAGTACTCGTATGTACACAATTTGACGCGTTCAAAAAGAACTAAAACCGACTTAAACTTCCCTAAAAGTTTACATTTATTAAAGCAAATTTAAGATTTATATAGTTTTCTCATAGATGCCACTCACACAGCTGGATCAAATTGAAATGGGACCACACGGGAAGCACCAGCTTTCAAATAAAAAAAGAATAATCCAAATCTGTTCGCCCAGTCGAAAGTTCTGAGGTAACAAACATTTAACTAATACACACATAACATTCCCTATCTCAAAAACTACTGAACTTATTTTGATGAAACTTGCAGTTTTTACTAATTTGAACAATACTAAGTTCAACAAAAAAAGGATTATTTAAATCGTAAAAAAACTGGTAGTTCCGGAGATCTGCGAGAACAAACATCAAATATACATACACTATTGAAATTTGGCACACTTGTATAGACTAACATATACATATAAAACTGGGCAATTCTGGAAAGATTACATACATGCAGTTCCAATAACCTACTTTTTTAAAGTCGGTTAAAAATAGAATTCTTATATGCAAATAAAATACCGTCGAAAATCAACAATCTATACATTTTTTTCCTTAATTTCTAAATGCAGTTCGAATCCGTCTATCTGTTTATTCGAGCTTGAGTCATAAATATCTGATGTCAATTTTTCTGTGGATAGAATAACGCAATCATCATCATCATCAGCTGGGAAACGTCCACTGCTGGACATAGGCCTCCCTCATGGTACGCCACATCGACCGGTCCCGAGCCACCTGCATCCAGCGACTCCCCGCGACTCTAACCAGGTCGTCGGTCCATCTAGTGGGGGGACGGCCTGGTAGACGTTTCCCGGTACGTGGTCGCCACTCGAGAACCTTTACTCCCCACCGGTTATCGGTTCTTCGAGCGATGTGGCCTGCCCATTGCCACTTCAGCTCACTAACTCGTCGAGCTATGTCGGTGACCTTCGTTCGTCTACGGATTTCCTCATTCCGGACCTTATCACATAGAGAAATTCCGAGCATAGCTCGTTCCATTGCTCGCTGAGTGACTTTGAGCTTGTTTATTCGGCCCACAGTAAAAGACCACGTTTCGGTTCCGTATGTCATCACTGGCAACACGCACTGATCAAAGACTTTTGTCTTTAGACGCTGAGGTATTTTGGACGAGAAGATATGCCGTAATTTCCCGAACGCTGCCCAGCCGAGTTGGATTCTTCGGTTGACCTCTTTGTCGAAGTTGGACCTACCTAGTTGAACGATCTGTCCCAGGTATACATACTCGTCTACAACTTCGATTGTAGTGTTCCCAACCACTACCGGCATAGGTGCAACATGGACATTTGACATGATTTTCGTCTTGTCCATGTTCATTTTCAAACCTACCTGTTGGGAAACTCTGTTGAGGTCATTGAGCATTGCGTTCAGATCCTCCAAGGATTCTGCCGTTATGACTATGTCATCGGCAAATCGAAGGTGAGTGATGTAGTCGCCGTTGATGTTGATGCCCAGTCCTTTCCAGTTCAGAAGCTTGAAAACATCTTCCAGTGCAGAATAACGCAATAGAGATGGTAAAATACGACTGAACGCGAGCCTTTTTTGAGGGAATATTTAAGCAACGAACCAGCGTAATTAAAAAAAAACTAAACAAAACATTACCCTGAACCAACCATTGCTATGTATTTTTAAAATAGAGAATTTTTCGTCACGAACGTACTACGTCACAAACTAACGAAAGTCAAAAATTTCCCTTCGGAGCATAATGTACAAAATAAAAATGTGCAAAATGCAAAATGTTCAAAAAGGACTAAAGCCTCTTTCACAACGACGCAGTGATGCTTTTTTCTGTAAATAGAAAAGGCTAGCTTTCCGGTTGCAATTTATATATAATGCAATATTTAAAAATACATAAGAAACTGTAAACACAGATTATATAAAAAAAATACAGTGTAACATAGAACCTCCCCCTTTTTTGAAGTCGGTTAACAACATCTGGGGAAAGCTACAGAGTATAGCAAAGTATGAAGCGTTTATTATCTTAAATCGAATCATTTAACTTTCAGAAATTAGACCATTTTGTGGTAAACGAATACGTTGAATGAACGTACCCGACGGCCGTCGCTCAGAGCAAAACAATGTCCATCCGATATTTATCTCAAAATTAGACATGCTACAGTCTAATTTACACTAAACAGCTCCCAGCTAAAACCTTTTGACAACTTCTCACCTGATTTTCATGTTTCATTCGCACTTATGTGCTTTACAATTCGGCGAAAAAGGGACCGCGATACCAAATTAAAGTAGTGGCTTCTTGTTGCCTAATAATGTGGAATTACAGAGCACACGTCGACGAAGGTGCGAAAATTAGGTGTTAAAACAGCAGAGCGGTCATCAATACTCATCAATACTTGCCGGCACTCATCAACTCCACATTATGAGCCGTTTAAACACCTTGTTGTCGAGGTGTAAGAAAAATAAGGAAATTTAACCTGCGACTTAACCACGTTCTGGCAATACGACGATTTATGCACGTAATTGAAGCAATCAAGTCACTGAGAGTTATGTGCCATTTTCAACCGACTTCAAGAAAGGAGAAGGTTCTCAATTCGACTAATTTTTTTTGAACCGATTTCATATTTATATTTGGTAGAGCATACTTCAGAGGTGGTCACTTATAAATTTTGTCAAAATTGATTGATCGCTTTTTGACAAAATCTACAAACGCCAAATATGTACCTAGATCATTCTACCACTAAAAGTGAACATTTTTAAGGCAATTGAAGTCGGTTTTTAGTTATTTTTGAACGCGTTGTTTATTAATATGGAAAAATATGGAAAAATTGATTAAACTGTGTTAAATATGTAGTTTTTGAACGAATAGTAACGAATAATTTTTGAGATCAACGTGGAAAATTAAGTCAAAAGTAATTATTATGAATATAATTTTCTCAGTTTAGTAATAAAGTATCATGTTACAAATTAACATTTCTTTGAGACCCTGTAGCTGTTTAATCAAAATTGTTAATTTAATATCAACAATGTAAGCTACAAGACATATCTTTTCCATATAATATCTTTATGTGATTAATGAAGTACAACCTTCAATAAAAATCATAATTCGTCTTTTCGGTGAAGGAACACATAGTAAGAAGCCTGACAGACTGCACACTCCTGAGAAGAAATTCAAAGGTTGTGTGAAGTCTGCTAATCCGCACTGGTCCCGCGTGGTGGACTACGGCCTATACACTCTCTGTAGGAGAGTAGGCCTGAGACCCTGCAGTAGGGACTTATATCGGATGTTGATGTGAAAGCTACAAATCCTGGAAAACCGGCGTAAAATAGGTCTTCTATAGGCTTCATTTTGGAGAATGTGCAATTACACGACCTAATTCCACCACCCCTTTTTTACAATCGTTCAACATTCCACCAATTTACACTAAGCGTTTCACTTCTTCATTTATTATACTTGCAGTTAAGGATTAAAATTCACTGACGACTTTTGTATTTTCCGAGCGCTACAACCTGGATGTCTTCAAGGCCAGTGTGAATAGGTTATTTCGGTATTTCGTTTTTTTTTATTTTATACCTCTATACACGGTAATGAAGCTAAGAAGGTTTTACTGTGTCGCCAGACCCCAATTTTTTTGTCCTCCATGAAACACGTGTGATTAAAACAAAACTCTAAACCTAATATAAATAGAAATGATTAATATAGACAGCAGTTTTACTTTGCTAAATAATAATTTCCGTCCTTAAAATGCAAACTTAACTTTGGCGTAATTCGTACTTAGTTTAATATGTAATTTGTGCTGATTTATGTATGAAATTCAGTACACCGTGGACACGATGATTTTATAATGATTTATGGAGGTATTTTAAGTTATTTATTACAGAAACTTAACAAGTAATTTTGAATTTTGCTCAATTAAGATGTTTCAGACGTGAATTTCTCTACAATAATATTTCATTTTATAATTCAAACTGTTGACACTTTACACGGTGAATTGTATGCGAGTCTTTTATTTTTGTTATTGGAATTAAAAGTAACAGGTGCTATAAAAACTATTTCTTTAGACTAAAATCTCTTCATGAACCCGTTTACAAATATTCAATGTTTTAATGAATGATAGGTTTGCTCTTGGCCTTCATTTCACCTGGTTATAAGTGACGATAAGGCCAATGGAAGGTAATCATGCGCACCCAGATGCCTGAACCTAATGAAGCGCTGGTTCTACTACCTTTTGATACCGGCCGGAACACAACCGTGCTACTAACACTGCTGTTTGGCGGCAGACTTAGGGACTAGGCAGGCGGACATGGATAATGCCCTACCACTGACTAAACCTGATACAGATAGGTATCCCCACTGTGAACGAACCTGGGACCTCCAGATTAAGTCGAAGCGAAGCACGCTTGCCGTCTGACGATCTTATCGTCACTTACCACCAGGTAAGATGAAGGACAAGAAGCAGTAATATAAGTTATTCTGATACTAAACCAACAAAGCTGAGTTCATAGAACCTTCCATTATTGCCTTAGATTACACCCCCCCCCCCCCCCCCCCCCCTCCACCTCCACATCGCTACCAGCACACAATAGGAGGTAGGAAGTAACTAACTAGCTTAGCTATATAGCTATTACATTTAAACCTTGTTTAAATCCCACGGTGCTGGCTTACCGTGACCGTTTCAAACCGTTGTGTGTAATGACCGTTAAAAAATTTACTCTGTTCTCTATGGCTCATTTTAAACTTTTAAATTGCTAATAGGTTGGTATATGGCTGGTTAGAACTGTTGTTTTGTTTGAGATTTTGCTACGGTGGGATGGGATTTTTTTCTAGGATTCAAAATGCAATTCAAATCGGTTTGCGACTTCATCCGCCTATCACAGCTGATCATCTGAGCAATCATTAATGCTATTGACTTGAAATCTTAAATAGTTACTTAATGCTTCCCATCATACGTAGCAGATAATATATTTTTATTTAATTAACATTCCAAAAGACGCTGAAATTGGTTGAAATTATAAAGTAAAGTTAGATAAAGTGGGGTATCATCATGAAAGGGCTTTAAGTAGGTTAGATACCAACACGGCACCAACGTGCATTAGTAAATAGCTGTAGAATATAGTCGTTTTTTTTTCTTCATTGTATTGTAACTTTTGATTCTATTCTGGTACTTATCTGATAAGTTTACGATTAATTAATGATAAATAAAATAACAGCCATGGTAACTCAGTTGGGTAGAGCGTCAGTCCTTGAACAATCGAGGTCTGGGTTCGATCGTTGCTCGTACCAATTAGTTACAATTTGTTATTTATGTACGAGTGATAAAAATCATCAACATTGGCTTTTCGGTGAAGGAAAACAAATCGTTAGGAAACCTGCACACTCCTGAGAAGAAATTCAAAGGTGTGTGTGAAGTCTACCAATCCGCACTGGGCCCACGTGGTGAAATATGTCCCATACACTCACTGTAGGAGAGAGCGCCTGAGGCCCTGCAGTGGGGACGTAATATAGGCTGTTGATTACTAATTAATGCCTTTGACAAAAATCAATATTTTACACACAGTCAGATGCTATAATTACAAATGATGGGGAATTATTTTGGTTTACTTGAAGAATTTGCCATAATCATCGGCAAAAAAACGTAATGAAACTCTTAATGCAAGTCATGAATACAGACATAAGCTACTTTTCATCGTAAACTGTTACCTGCTAAGTCCACGTAAACAAAGTGACGGGTCATTAGTAATATTTATAAGATTCACACATTACTGTTTGCAATATTTTGATAATGTAATACAATACCTAATATATCATGACACCAAGGTTGGTGTTTGAACGGGACTCAGACAGGGCAAACATTTTCTAGTATGCGCATACATTTGGCGAAATAATTTTTCTATGTTTTTATTTATTTATCTAATAGCTTTAATTGACATTCAGAACCGAACGTGTTAGCCGAATAAGTTGAGTTGAGTATATTTCCTCCCTCATGGATAGCCAAGTCGCGTTGGAATTTCCATGAGAGGATTTGCTTGGTAGGCGGTTTTTGAAAACACCAATGAGCTGATTCTATCCTAAAGCCGGAAGACACCGGCAAGAACATTAGTTTAAACTAAAGCTATAGTTTAATATCCTCCAATCGCTATCAAAATACAGGCATTGACCTAGCTTAGTAAGCAGTTTCTCACACAAAACATATTTTATTTGTATAAGGAAAGAAATAAACTCAAAGATTTTTAAAACAAGTTTTGATTCCATAGTGCAAGCGGAGCCAACTATAACTTCATTTCATGTAACTGAAAAGCGAGCGCGTTGAACTCTTTTCTATGTTCAATTTGTAGAAGATTTTTTTACTTCTCTAATTTTAAAAATTAGATTCAAAAAGTCAAATTAAATGAGGACAGTTTTTATTTAATTACGAAAATAATAATAATAGTTTATTTCGAGGCCTATTTTCAGCAGTGGATGTTGAATCAAAGTAAAACGCTAACTTATAGAAGAGTTTGTTTTATGAAACAACAACATGAAGTTATAAAAAAATTAGTCTAGACAAATATGTAAGAAAACTTACCACGATTTGCGGCTAAAACTCGAAACACATTCACAGGTTCAATGAACAAAAATACATTTTTGTTTCAAACGAACAACTTCATTCATTCACAATTTTACAAGTCTCAAATGAATTTCAAAATGTTAACTAACTCAAAAACTAAATCGAAAAACTGGTGACGCAAATTTTAATATAATAAACACGAACAGTACTTTAATGAGTCTTTTAAATACTGTCAACTTGCAAAAAGTTCATTACCATTTAAAAGTTATTAAAACCGGAAAAATAATAAAAACTAGTCACGCAATTTCAGTTTACAATGAAAAAAACGAACAGTCAATCGATTTTTGAATTTGATTTGAAATGGAATAAAAACTTTTTGGGTGAAGTTGTATAGCACTGGCCGTACGGAAAAAAGCGTGAAATTCGAATTTCGGGTGCGTTCCGAAACGAGGTTCGGCAGCGTAAGCTCGCTGCGGACCGTGGAGCAGTTGTAACCGTGGTCGGTCCGTGAGTGGAGCGTGTCGGCTCCGCCCCTCGGCACGGAGGGGCGATACACCTCTTAGCTTCTTCACACTTGACGTGCTCGGTAGTTCCACCAGTATAACTTGAGCTTCCACACCTCCTTGGGACACTAACTTATTGTAAGGCGCGCAAAGCTCTAATAATACATTTTACGTTAATAAATCAATTAACAATTATGTGGAAAAACCTTCCTATCTGCACTGGCCCCGCGTGGTGGACTACGGCCCATACACTCTCTGTAGGAGAGAAGGCCTGAGCCCCGGCAGTGGGGACATATGTAGGCTGTTGTTGTTGATTATGATGATTAATATTATAAATTAATAATGAAATATTATAAGCAAAAATTTCTGCTATGTGGATGTAAATCCCGCAAATAAAAATATAGTGCAACTTTAAAAAAATAGAGATGTCACATAATTATCAATATTTAAAAATACATATGATACACTAGAAAAACCTTATAAAACCATTAGCCATTCGACATGTTGGAAGGCACAGTCCCTATTGCTACAGGTCTTGCTATTTTGGACGATACGTATCAAATGCTTCTACAATTTAAGAGTACAAGTTTGGGCCGTATTCCCTATAGCATAAGAACGATGAGAACTGAAATAGAATGGTAAAACGTGGCAAAAGCTCCTGGTATTTCGCAGGGCGAGAAAGTGCCAATAAAATAGACATTATTACATTATGTCTAAGTATTAACTAAGAATGCAAGAACGCAAAAGGTATTTCCCTTTTCTGATTAAGTACTGTGCCTGCGATGAAGTCCTGGAACTTCATAGATTTTTCAATTATTGAAAGTGGTTATTTTCATTGATTGAAAAATCTTACATAAAAAATTCGTAAACTTTTTCATTTTGGGACTTAAATAAATATCAGCCTACGACTCGTTGGATACAAGAATATTATTTTTAATTGTACCTACTTTACTACTAACTATTTTCATAACAGTTCTGTGCAGTGGTCGTAATTTACCAAAATTAAGCATCCTTTGGGCTTAGGTAGTCAACCCGGAATAAGATGCGGGATGAGGTGCGGCCAGAGGAATGATGATGAAGCACCCTAAAGAAAAATGTTATAATCGTTTGTTTGTAGTTCAGTCAATTTTATTTAGTTTGCCAATGCTTTGCATTGCTGCGTCGATGGACCACGCTTTTTTTATAATTAACTGATATATTATTACATATTTATATTACATAGTTATATTGAAGTGTTCCAAGCATTCGATGAATAATTAACGCGTTCAAAAAGAACTAAAAACTGACGTTAATTGCCTTAAAAATGATGAAATGCCTCTAAGACACCAAAATGACACACAAAACCTTTACGCAAACTTCAAAATAAAATTCCAAGTCAAGCTCAAATTTATTTCACTAATTTTACTAACGTGTTTGGACGTCATAACGGAACTGCCCCGCGTTGATGTCGTAAAAGACTAGTAACGGATATTTCCACTCGATGATCAAGTCTACAAGTGTAGTGACATCCCACAGCGATCATCGACCCACCGTAAGACAATCACTTGGAGAGTTCGATAATCACGACCGATATGGTAATGCGTAATTTATTTATCACCACGTTTAGCACACTTCGCGATCGCTGTAAGATGTTAGTGGTATACAAGCGGACACTCATCCTACCCCTGGGATATTATTTCTGGTTAAATCCACATAGGCAATGCACATAGGTAAATAAATGCTATTACTCTTAAAGAAGAAAACCCGCGGGTTTGTGGAATAATGTGTAAAAGTCTGTAATAATGACATAAAGTGCCACAGACCACCTAAGTTGCGAACGTAACATAAAAAAGTCGATGTCATTGTCACCATGCGTCGCCATGCGTGGATTGTCTCGCCGCCAGCCGTAGTGTTGTGTAATGGAAAATTTTAGTTCTGAAATGAAAAAGATTTTTTTTTAGTACTCTTAAATTTTTCCGATATTTTTCTGATATTTTTCAAAATCTAAAAGTCCACTGGATGCCTCGGTGTCGGTGTCTCGGGACCTGTCGATGTGGCGTACCATGTAGGAGGCCTATGTCCAGTTGTGAACGTTTCCTGGCTGATGTTGATGATGTCGAAAAGTTCACTATGCTGAGACTTAAAGACAGCTAAACTGAAATAAAATCTGCATTTATTCTTTACGAATAAAAAGACTCCCAAGCAACCGACCATAGAATATGTAATTCGCATATACAAACTTTCGCGTTTATAATATTAGTGTGAAGACTATTTGAATGTCTACTACGTCAGATATTGAAATTTCTTTTGTTTCTTTAAACTATTAGCCTACGTAAGAGAATAAACACTATTTTGGACCTTATGCTGGAAATGTAGATAGTAGATGCTTTCTATGCCTATCGAACAAGTAGAATAAATCCTGAAGTACACGCGGACAAAGTCGCGGGCGGAAGCTAGTAAATAATATATGTACGTACTGTAATAATGTATGTACTGTACTCTAGTTATTTTTGTAAGTACATGTAGATGTATTTGCCTTTAAATAAAACGTAATTTTGATGTGTAAGCGGGTACACAGCTTTTCAATTTATTTTCATTTTGTTTATGTTTCTGAAAAATAAATTGAAAAATTTCGGAAAATGTAGCCATCACTACACTACGCGATTATATCACTGGTATAGGACGTTTTTATCGAGTGTAAGCTACTAATTGTGACCGCGAAGTGTGCACTTCGTCATGGGAGGACACGCCCGTCTGTCTGTCTGTTTATCTGGTTGGTACAAGGTGAGGCTGATAGCGGAGTCACGTGCCAACTTTATAGGCTTCACCAGCTTATGCCGCCCGGAAGGTAATCATGACGATGACCGCATTCAAAAAGAACTAAGGAACCAACTTCAACGGCTATAAAAGTCTACAACAATCATCCCTTAAAATGTTCACCCTTAGAGGTAGAATAATCTGAGTATCTAATTTTTTTGTTTATTTTCTCAAAAAGCGCTAAATCAATTTCGATTAAATTTATATGGGACCAACATAGAAGCATGACCTGCCAAACAAAAACAAAACCATCAAAATCGATTCAATAATATTTCATTCTATTCTAGAAAAATTTGATAGTTATTGAGATGTCGTAACTAATCTTTAACTATTACATATTTGTATCAAATTTAAACAGAAGTGTGCCCTTGTTTAAGGATCGGCCTTACTCAAATAAGTCATTTCAGTGCATAGTAGGTAGGTTTTAATTTATAAAATTACGTGCAGTACCTTCTAATGGTAAAACGCCCTTCTCCCTGACTTGACACCGCATTAATATGACAGACATTACAGGATATGGTGTGGTATGTTTAAACAGGGTAGCCAACTGCGACCTAGTTGCACCTACTCCTCGTAGCATCATGCTATACCGACACATTGTCTTCACATCTTTTTAATTCGGCTTAAACATTTAACTTTTAGAGAAATGAAGACTATATATATAATTAGTATGTAAAAAACAAACAGTAAAAGGGCATGCAGAAATTTAGAAATTTACATTATTACAATTTATATTTAAAAAACTAATATTTATCCTTGGATGTGGTTTAACAGTTTTAACTTGAATAGGCTAGTTGACTAAATTTGAAAACTTGGCTAATTATATACTTTAATATCTATTTTATCCAAAAAAAACTATATTTTAAAGAAAAATCAATATTTACATTACGTATTTTGTATTTTAAAAAAGCCATTTAGATTTCCCTCGAAAACGCTGAATAGTGTCATGGCGTCTTGAATGACGTCACAGCTCGCGAAATAACCTGCTCTGTGATATGAAAACGTCAACAACAACAATGATGTTTTGCGAGGCGTGACGTCACACTTTCTTGCGCCGCGTTCTCCGTGTTCGTTGTCACGTGACCTAATGCCTATTTTTTTCGAATTCATTTTCGAAAAATATTAATAATCTTTAACTTTTTTGAGAAATATACTAGTTTTTTCTTATCTTCGTCTCCTCATTTATTATTAGAAACTATAAACCAAGCAATTTGTTATTAGTGGAAACAGGCCTATTGTAACAGTTTCCGTTCTTGCAGTTCCCTTGGAAGACCATTGAACAGTTTAACACCTTCATATAAAATATTCCTCTTTCCGTAGTTGGTTCTCGGTCCTCGCAGTTGTAAATAGTTCCTACTTCTAAATACTACTACTTCTACATATATTTTGAATGCAATATTTATAATGCAACATGAAAATGAATGTTGAACATTGTGTCCACGTTAGTAAGTCACAATGTTTATTCAAAGTATTTGAACATTTTTTCTTACAAGTACGTGTATGCCACTTGGAATGCTTCTGTCCGATTAATTCATCTGTGACTAAGTCAGCGTTTCAGAAACTTTATTTGCAACAGAACCCTTTTTTTACGGAACCCCTAAAGTAAGAACTAGTCGCCAGTTAATTATTATTACGTATTAGTTCCATTTTAGGGTTTCGAGCATGCGATGTAAAACGAAACAAAGCACCAAGAGGGATCGCGGGTGTTGCGGAGTGAGAGAGGAAGTAAGCCTGAGCCCCTGCAGCGGGGACATATATAGGCTATTGATGATGATTGAAATGTGACCTCTCTTATAGAAAAGGCAAACAAATGTAATAGAATAAACTAGCTACACAATGGGACTCCTAACGTCCACGCGTGCGAAGCCGCGGGCAGCAGCTAGTTTAATATATGTAAGGTGCGCTAAGGTGAGTATCAATATGTCCCCCTGCATGGTGTTGGAGTCATCCGTCCGTTCGTATCACTATCGCACAAGGATCTGCGCGTGCGCAGCCGAGGGTGCCCAAATTACAGGGTTGCTACTGGTCCTTGTACAACTACTGGCACTGTAGACTGCGCATTTTGTGGTCAATCTCGAAAAAAAGAAGGTTGCCAATCAAGTGACAAAAGAGATATTTCAAATTCGGCCTGCACTTGTACACTGTTTAAAAAATCAAGTAATAATCTTAATATTTATTGAAAAATACTAAAATTACATTTTTGCATTTATTTTAAATGTACAAAATCATTCTTTTTGTACTTACAGCGTCAAATGTCATTTTATTTACGCCATCTTTGTTTTCAACGTCGAGTCCTACCTGTTTCGTGCGTGTTATATGTTTTTGTACAAATAAACTAAGCTGAAATATTCAAAAATGTTAAATAAATCACTTTTATTTGACAACGGTCTTTTAAAATTATAAGTATACAAGACCAGGCCTTGGCTCCATAAATTCGCGGAACGTGTCTTTTGCAATGAAATAATTTTGTATTAGGGTCACGACCAGGTACCGGGAAACGTGTACGGATCCGTCTGCTACTAGATGGACCGACGACCTAGGAAAGGTCGCGGGGAGTCACTGAATTCAAGTGGCTGGAGACCGGTCATTGTCAACGTTAGTTCATAAGACTTACATCCAATATTGATTAATTGTTCTATAATAGCTCTCATCTTTGTTTAGATTTTAAAACATCAGTCAAATCCTTAATACCAGTAACATTTCATTATGATATGACTAGTTATTTAAATTTTACTGTTCCGCAGTTATATAACACAAATTATAGCCGAAGTTCTAAGTTTATGTGGCCGCCAGGACATGTCAAAATTTGAAATAAGTCTGACACATCTGCCTGCGGTAATTACAAGAAAAAACAACGGAAAAGTCGCCATTTTGAAACATTACCCGGTCCTCAAAATGAGATATATGTAGGTACCGAATCATACTGTAATAGCCGGCAATAACTTCAAATGACAGACTATTAAATGACTTTTGTTTAATTTAGTTTTATGAGCCAGTTGACTTTTAATTAATATAATAATACCCTCATTCGCTTTTGGATTAAATAACCTTTTTATCACATCTATTTGAAAAGTGGTTGGTACTTCGCAAACAGGGACCAAAGTAGCTCTTTAATCCCTAGGAACTAAAAGTTATTTCAATTTGGAATACGGATATTGTTATTAAATTTTACAAATACCAAAGTTATCTAAGTGATCTAAATCCAAAGTTATTTTAAGGGCTGCCAGATCCACACAGGAATTGCGATACCCAGAGCTCCCCGACATGCGCTGTAGGAACATTTTCAGATGATGTTTCCATGTCTACAAAGGAATTGCATTTCAGTAAACAAAGAAAACTATTTGAATTCAGAACACGTTTCCATTTAAAATCTTCATGAAAGGAAACTTTTTGTGCGATCTATTCAATAGTAGCGACCGAGACAGATTGCAGGTCTCGCGGGTGCGAAAGGGACGGGTATGTATCTCTCAGATCTGTTTACACGTGGGGGCGTGGTCAAATAGATAACTTCATGACGGTCCATGCATCCCATTACCGTTGTATTTACATACGACTGAAATGCTTGAGTGTTGGAGTTCATATTTCGATGCAGAAAATCTTGTTGATGACGGATGTTTTTTTTAAAATTAGGATTTTCCTTCAATTTACTAAATCGAAGCGGAAACGGTCACACCTTTTACATTTCTGTTTCTGAAAAAAGTACAGCACACTCAATATTTTTATTTTTTACTCTGGCTTAGATTTTAGTATTTTAAAATTTGCGATTTTAGGTTTCCTTACCGAACATACCCAAAGCGTGCAAAACGGGACCCTATTGCGAAAGCTCCGCTGTTTGTCCGTCCGTCTGTCACCCAGGGCTTTATCTTTTGAAGGTAGACACTTGAATTTTTCACAAATAATATAAATCAAATAAAGTTAAAAATATCTTACTTACTTATTTCAAAACAGTAATAATTTAATTTAATATACAAGATTGGCAAAATTAAATTAATACAACATATTTCTTTGAAATAAAAGTAATTAAACTAAACATGTAATAATTAAAGTACTAAGTTTATGTAATCAATTTAATAACAATTATATCATATCATCATATCTGCTGCCATAATTAAACTAGGAACTGTCAAAGAACATCATTAGTCACAAACGCATCAACTTTTTACAGCGCATAGACAGATATGACATTTCGCTCGAGGCGGCCGGCTCCCTCCCGCGCCCCGCGCCCCGCACCCCTCGCCCGCCACGTGCGGAGGTAAAAACCAACATTAACCGAGGGACACCTTTCCAACGGACTCTAATTGATTATAAATTACACATTTGTGATGAAACTCGCCATAGCCCAGCAGTGCTCGAGGCCAGGATGTGGGTTACACGAGATATTTTTTACAATGATTTAGTTTTGTCTCGCTTGAAGGAATGAATTAATTAATGCAGAATCACTCAATAATATTCATAGATTTTAAAAATGTTTGGTAGCATTTCAATTCCTGTTTCAGTCTTTAAATATTATTTTGAGCGGTCCCGAGCCACTTGCATCCAGTGACTCCCCGCGACCTTAACCAGGTCGTTGGTCCATCTCGTAGGGGGACGGCCAGGGACCGTTCAATATGGCATACCATGAAAGTGGCCTATGTCCAGTAGTTGAAGTTTCCCGGCTTTTATCAAATATCACTTTATGAGACTTTCCCCAGTTCAGTTATGACATTGCAGGCTGAATCACATGATTGTCTGAAAAGTAAGATGATTCTGTGCTTCGGTAGTCACGTTGATCCGTTGTTACCGGTTACTATCTACGACAGGTAGTAGCTACATGAGCCATGTCAGAGGACTATGGCGGATCAACAACTATGACCCTAGGGTTTGTGAGGTCTATCATGTACCTTACAACCTATACGATAACATGAAGACGAGTCTTTTAGGAAGCACGCCTTAATACCGTCATTTGACGGTATGCGCAAGAGGTGACATAAAAGTTAAGTGCGAACCCTTTGTGCATAAAAATATGATCATAATTTGAAGTGAACAGAATATCTTACTTGATTGTCATGTCACCGATTCCAAACAATTAACCATTTAAATGATTGTGAGCGATTAATCAAAACCGATGCTAATTTAGGATTCCTGTTCAGGAAAAACGGGAGGAATTTAGCGTGGTGAGCTGCGTGTGGTCGCCGGGTGCGCTCGAGGAATGGGTGGGGTCAATCTGGAACTCGGGTATATCAACCTGGATGCGTCTTTTCTATTCTCAATGTATAATTGATGTGCGCTTGGCCTTCATCTGACCTGCTCGTTAGTAACCTTTGGATGATGAGCAGGTTCACGTTATCCTCAATCTAATGAGGCGCTGGCTCTGTTTCCTTTCATACCGGAAAACAACAGTGCTAGTAATAATGCGGTTTGGCGGCAGATGGGTATCCAACCAACCAAACCGAGTACCAATAGGTACCCCACTGGGAATCGAACCCGGGACTTCCGGATTGTGAACCCAACTGCGGTGATCCTATTAAAGAACTAAGCACTCGACCAATACCGTGATGCATCTGAATTAATATCAATATTTATAAATTAAATTTAATCGTATAGACACGGGTCTAGATGTTGAACAATCCAGAGATCCTGGGTTTGATGCCCAGTGGGGGTACCTATCCTGGCTAGCTAAGTCTGTCGCAAAACAGCAGTGTTAATAGCACTGTTGTGTTAAGAGATAAAAGGTAGCAGAGCCAGCGCCACAATAGCTTGAGTATTCTGGGTGTGCACTTACCATTCAATGTCCTTATCGTCACTTACCATCAGATGAAATGAAGTCTACATTTTAAAAATCCAAATGTCCTAAAACTTATACAGAGGCAAAGGAAACACCTGTGGTTCCTACCGGCCACTGGGCTTAATTTAAAGAAAGAGTTACGACCCGAATTCTCCAGATTTACGACGAGTCAATATTACGTCAAATTACAGAATTGGGCGTCCATTGGGCGCTCTGGACAAATTGCTGGCAATAATAATTTATTTTGCGTCGTGTGTCGGTTCGGGCTCCAATCGAAAAGTTCTCATCCATTTATTTTGAGATTTTATCATATAACATTACTAAAAATATGATCGCTGCTTTGTAGCTTGGAAAAACAAATTCATTAACTTTAAATAATGTAGTCTCAAGTAGACGCAAAACAGTGCTTATTGACGTAATGTCATTAAATATTGTACCGAGTAATATTACACCGTACCATTACACATTACTCTAAACATCACCTGAAATACGCGCCGTGCGGTGCCATGCGACAACTCTTTTGCTATTCTAATATTTGTAATGCCATGATCTCTAAATTAAAATACGTAGAATGTAAGCCTTATTATCCTAGTAATACGGGTGCATTTTAGTAGCAAATGCGTGTTCTATCCTAATTTATGGTTTTGTCTGATGATCCGAGCCCGCGCAGCGCGCCCTTTCACTCGCGTCGCGCTAGTTGCGAGTGAGCGGTGCAGAACGAAGACAAGCGCGCGTCATGCCATGAGTGATGCGTGATGTTTGAGTTGGTCGAGTAATGTGTGCTGCAACAGTACGCGGTCCGGTATATCACGCGTAATTCATCACTTACACATGTCTAGTCTCAAGTCCTAAATCAGTCTTGAGATTGTCAAACAAGTTAGGTTTGAGTGAGTTGTTTTGAGCTCAGTATTCTATAGTTCAGTTTGAGCTAGTTTTATCTTGTCAAACTACATACTATACTCACAGGCGGGACACTTCAAATAAATGTCGTGATATAGGTTCCTATTCCCATATACGGATCAAGTTTGTGTAAGTAATGCCATATTACCGAGCCATGAGCGGGTCACTTTCTTACGGGGAGAGGAGAGGTATCGCGGTTCGGTGGGAGGCCGTGAACGTCCGTTCTGTACGTAGTACAATACTAGAGTTTTGGGCTACAGCTGCCATTTAATCCAGTTTAAAACCAGCTCAAGCAAATTTTCTGCTTAGCCGAAACTTTCCCTCCGAAACCGACGGCCGTTGCCAAATGAACGGAAGTGTAAATGGCTAATTGCAGATGGGTGCAACAAGGGTGCGGGTGTCACGTATTTTTGGAAAGGAAACGAAGTACGTGACTCCCCAAATAATGTGTAATTTAACTATACATGAACGAGAGACATGAACTTGATTAGGGGCAATTGGTTTTAGATGGTTAATTTTGATACTGAGCGGAAGAAAGTTTAAAACAATTATATTTTTGCAAATTGCTCAAAGTACAAGCGTGGATTTCAGACATTATCCCGCGATTTTGTTAGCACGATACAAGATTCATACTAAATTTCTTTTAGGATTAAGAGGCAGGATGGCTGGCGTCGTGCAGTAATTATCTAACATAGAATATTGGATTTTAATGTCGGGAAACAAGTACCATTATTATAGGTACCACTTCTAGCTTCTCCATTAATTAGACTTATGAAAAACTGCGTGTATGTAAGTACGCAAGTAGCAATAACGGTCGTCCAATTGTATATACAGTTACTTTAGTACATTTCTTTAAAAACTTTCAAATAACTGCCTCCATAGCCCGGACTCACGACTGGACTGCGCGGATTCGATTCCCAGTCCGGAATATCTCTGATAGCGATAGATACCATAGTCATTAACTTTAAGTCTCTAGGTGAGCACGCTGGAAGCTTGCAACGTTTTCCATTCAAACGGCCTCGTCGTCTCCATTAGGCGAAACATAGGCCAAATTCATGGAAAACTTTCAACCGCCTCTGTGGCCTAATGACTAAATGTTGGATTCACTATCCGGAAGTCTCAGGTTCGATTTCCAGTGGGGATACAAATCGGTAGTCGGTTTGGTTGGTGGTAGGACATTTTCTATGTCCGCCTGCCTAGCTACCACAGTGATACCTAAGTCTACCGCCAAACAGCAATGTTAGTACTGTTGCGTTCCGAAATGAATGGTAGGATTTAGGGCAAATTTGGTCATACCGATAATTTTTCCTAATCCTGTCCTCATCAGGTTGAGGCTTGTGTGCGTATGCCTACCAGCCAACCTTACCGTCACTTACCGTCAAGTTAGATGAAGGTCAAATGCAAACCTGTGCAATCACACGTATCTATATGTTAACACGTCCATATACACTTACACATACACTTCTTTTACACATATATTTAATGATTTACATATTAGAGAGCTTATCTGAAAACCAGCGCTATGTCTACTGCCATAGCAGATGCTGAAATGAGTCCTTTTTGACGACACATTACAACACAATGCCTATGTACATCAATAATGTTTTTTTTTTATTTTTTTATTTTTTTATTGAAGATAGACCAACACTTGACCTCAATCTCACCTGATGGTAAGTGACGATGAGGTCGAAGATGTTACGTGTTGGTCTGTATTATTGTAATTGTACGCAATGTATGTATTAATTGTATTTTGTATTGTGTTGTGTGTGTTTTAGTTAAATAAATATTTTTCTGTTTCTGTTTCAATCCCAACATACTCGTATATAAATAAAAATTTTGGAACATCATTTAAAACCAAACACTTTACAAAGTAACTACTCTACAGAAGTATCGTCTTATTGCAAACCGCCAGGAGCGATACTCTGAAAATGTAAGTGTTCTGAAAATGATTGCATCAAGGCATCAAGTGAGTGCTTTAATAAGGACGTAATGCATTTATCCTGGGTGTAGTGGGTAAGTACAGGTCTGATAGTCGAAGAGACAGTGCTCATTTAACACCGACACACAAAATCACTCTAAGTTTGAACCTTTTCTGTGTCTTTGTGTATGTCAAATGTTTTTTGTAGCTCTCAGGCTGTATCAAACTTTACAAAATATTTTTATTGGAAGGCTGATTTTATCGGAATAGTTATTCGCCATGTAGATGAAAATATCTTCCACAAGCTTGAAGATGATCAGCTCTTTTCCTGATTGGTGAAGGTATCTCAGGTAATCAGTAGAAATTGCCACCCAGTGATTGAATATGTTCAGCGTCCCTAACTGTGAAGTTAGTTCTTATTTCATCATCAGCCGGGAAACGTCCACTGCTGGACATAGGACTCCCTCATGGTACGCCACATCGACCGGTCACGAGCCACCGGTCGTCGGTCCATCTAGTAGGGGGACGGCCTGGTAGACGTTTCCCGGTACGTGGTCTCGGCTGATGATGATGATGACAATAGATAGCCGTTACGCAGCTAATGGTCTATGGATGGATAAGATGGCGTCTTAAACAATTAATTAAAAATAGCGTGCAAGAATGAAAATTGTGATTCACTATGAAGTTTTATGGTGATGCTACTCATTTCGCGGCAATACAATCCGATTCCCTATTTTAAGAGAATATCTGCACAAAGCCAACTACCCTACATTGAGAGATTGTGATAAACTAAATTTAGTATGAAACTTTAAGCGTCGAAATTTTGTATGGAGGTATCACAAGTGATTTATTTGCGCAACCATCTCCCTCGCTAGGTCCCCGCACAGTGGGTGCGCGCACCTGCCCGGGCCCGCGCACGAGCCGACGACGCAGCTATAATTCCGACCGATTACCGCGCACCGGCGCACGCGCACCCCGTCGGTAATTTACACTAATTAATTAAATCTCAATAATCATTCCTGTGACAAGGCGCTGATAATATTTTGGGGAATTAGTGGTCATTAAATTATTCGTTTTTAAACGATGTTAAGCGCCCTTTTCCCGACAGCGTTTCCGTAAAGGTAGGATTGTGTTTTTAGTATATGACATGAAAGGAGACTCATGTCCAGCTTTAGATTTGATAATGATGATGTTTGATTAAAAATTAATCGCTTTTGCACGCGACTTCTTCCACGTGGAGTTTATAAATTATCCCACGGGAGCTAAAAATATAGCTTGTCCCTTTCTATTGGTTGTATGTATGTACCATTGATGTATCAAGCGGTAACAAACAAACTCAAATGTGTTTTTTTAAATGTACTGTTGAGTTTGCAATGAGATGAGATGCATAGAAAAATATTTTTGTCTAAATCGATAGTCCATGTAAAAAGGTCAATACCTCTATAATTATTTTTTCGTAACGACTAATGATTTTTATTACAACCCACCAAAAAGTAATTCTAGTCACGCGGTGCTAAAACGCTCCATATAAATCGGGTGACATCTGTGACGTCACACGTGTTTTTAGAGCTAATAAAATAAAGTTTTTATGTGTTATATACCACTACAATAAAATGTTCAAAATGCAACGAGAAAATTAAATCTACGAGTAATAAGCATTTTACTACTCGTAGAACAAAATTTTTGAGACATTTAGTCCTTGCAAAATCCAAATAAAAAATCTAAATTATTACGTATTTTTTATTTTGGTGCGATTTCTTTTAATATCCGATTGGGTTGAATTTTGGTTGCATCTTCTCCATTGGCCAGATTTACCCAAATTCATTACGTTCCCATTATGGGGTCACAGATAATGTCAACTAGGAGTGTCATAAATTCATAATCCAGTGTCAACGATTGTAATCCCCTCTAGGGGCAGTTAGGGGCACACTTACAACCGCGGGAATGATTGCCGAGGGAATGATCTTTCATTATTTTTGGTGTGAACGTCAAAAAAATGTGCGGCACGATCTTTTCAACTTCTTGATTTTCGGCTAAACAGCTAAAATCTGTAAACTATTCAAATAATTATAGTTAAAAAAACTAAAACACGCTCTACGATTATCTGACACTAGGTTGGTGCGTTATTTTGTAAAGCGCTCAGTGTACTTTCAGGGTTCTAGTTTTTACCTAGTTTGTTTAAAAACACAAATTTATTTAATCAATAAATATGTTACTTGTAAATTTTTAGGTAATATTTTCCGAGCGACAGCGACGTCGTCCCAAGAACTGTAAATCGAACTATGTTCGGAGTCTGGCTTGTAAACAGAAGACAAGCGTTCTAATTTCAAAAAATCCCCGCCCACGATAGAATTTCCCTAGCAAACTGCTGATTCAGTCAGATCAGTTCGATGGTGCCAAATTATTGTATTTTCATCCGAATTACATGATATAATTGCAAAGTTTCAAATCGCTACGACGTTTAGAAGTAGCTTTAAATTGACTTGCTAGATTTGTTAACATACACAGTTAGATAGTTACATACAAGTGAACCTAATTTAAAGCGTTTAAAAACAAAAGACTGTAGATTCTTTGATTATGATGATCTAAAAGTGATGTACAGTGAGCAAGTAGGGAACTTCTACTGCTGGACAGTGAACGTGCTGAGCAGTGGCGTACCATATGCCCATAGTACGCCACTGTGACCTGTCACGAGCCTCTTGCATCCAGTGGCTCCCCGCGACCTTTACCAGGTCATCGGCACATCTAGTAGCAGTACGGCTCGGTACACGAGAATTCCTCTCCATCGGTTACCCCTTCTTCATGTAAATAATTTTTTTTACAGAGTATAGATCAACGCTTGGCCACGATCTCACCTGATGGTAAGCGACGATGTGGCCTACGATGGTGCGCGTTGGTCTAGAAGGTGCCTGTTCACCCTCGACTTGAAGACACCCAAGTTATAGTTTTCTGGGAATACAGACGCCGGCAGCGCGTTCCACTACCTGGCTGTACGCATGATAAAATTAGAAGCAAAGCGCTTAGTGCGAGCCATAGGAATGTCAACGACGTATTGGTGGAGCCCTGCTGTTCGTCTGTTGGATCGATACTTAAAATCATCATGTATAAATTAACAATGTTATATTAATGTAGTTAACAATATATGTTTAACAATTTAACATATTTGCATGCCTCTATACGCGGGATGTGAGAAACTTATCTTTTTTGACTGATATTATAAATCAAATAAACTTTATCCTTATTAATCTTTATCCATATTTTTTTCGGATAAATAAAATATAATCAAACATCATCAGATTATTGTAACGGTGCGTAAAAACACAAATCCTCTAAAGGGCGCGTGCACGTTCTGTGATGTGGAAAATCCCTACGGTTTCACACGCCCGTCTGTCTGTCCGTCCGCCTGTCATACACACAATAGTGGGCGGACGGCAGATTTGCAATACATGCTCTTTTGAGTCACTAGCTACCCAGAGCTAATGAATAACATTCGCCTAATGAAAGAAGTACAAATATTAATGATATTTTAATATTTTGTAAATTAATTCATATCACCGACAGTTTGTTCTTCAAATTGCATGCGCCAAGTTATTTGACGCTAAAATACGCTGTGTACCACCAATGCCACGGTAGCTCAGTTGAGTAGAGCGCCAGTCCATGAACAATCGAGGTCTGGGTTCGATCCTGGCTCGTACCAATGAATTCTAATTTGTTATTTGGAATTTATGTACGAATGATAAAAAATCATTACCATTGGCTTTTCGGTGAAGGAAAACATCGTGAGGAAACCTGCACACTCCTGAGAAGAAATTCAAATGTGGTGTGTGTGAAGTCTCCGTAATGTGCCCGCGTGGTGGAATTTATCACTCACTGCAGGAGCGTAGGCCTGAGACTCTCCAGTGAAGAAACATATAGATTGTTGATGATGATGATGACCACCACTTAGGACTGGTGTCTCTCTCTCTCTTTAGATGTTGGTGAAGGCCAACGCTTTCATTACAACATGATCCTCACCACGCAATCGTGTTTCGATGTGCTCGTTATGCACTCCATCGAGTATTACACCGGCTGCCCATGTCGATATCTCCATTTCGTGGTAGGAACTTTCCGTTCGTGTGACTTTTTCTGCCTGCGGCAGTCCACTGCGAATATGGGAATTCGGTGGTCTGCTCGCCCTATCCATTCACGTCCATCCACCCTACCTACCCAGGGACGTCCACAATGTTTACCTAGGCGTGGTCTCTACTCGAGTCCTCGCCTGCTCCAGCGATTTTCGGTCCTGCGGCAGATGTGGCAGGCTTACTGACACTTCAGTCTGATGATACGATGTAATGGGTTGCACATGCACCTTTTCGATCGAAAACTCGTTGTTTAACAATAAATAGTAGTAGAGTTTTAAATGTTGAAATAAAATAAAAATAGCCTTTATTTTCTACTACAATTACAATTTAATTTAAACACAGCATAAATATAGATTATATTAGTATATATTACGAATTATGTAATATTTAAAAAGTAGACATGAGGGAATCAATATGTTCATCAAAGATTCCGTGTTATCGTAGGTTATAGTTTTGGACCACTTTGTTAAACGAAGGTGTGAAACCAAAATCGATTTGATCCGCGCTGACAGCTATCGCTCGCTACGATCTCGTGATCGTGACTCTAGGCAGATGCTGCGCAGTCGCATGCTTGTAATTGGCGCGCGCGGGTCGCGTGCGCGCGCGCACCGCCGCCGGCAGTGTTGCCAACTTACCCGAAATTGTTCCCTAAACACGGGGTGGCCAGCCGGGCGGACGTTTTATAAATTTAATTAGTTCTTTAGAATACTTTTACGAACTAAACGGTAGTGAGATGATAACAGTAATTATTGGTGAACGGACAATGCCCGCATTCGCTGGCTGGTATCGTTTGTTTGTTAATGATAAATTAACAGTATTGACTTGCTTTATCATCCCGTGTCCCCTGATGAAGATAGGCCTCTCCTAACGTGTGCTACTCCTTCCTGTCCTCAGTCCTTCTCATCCACTCGCTCCCAGCTATCGGTCTGGAGGCCGTCCCACCCCGCAACCCCGGTCCGAGGTCTCCACCCGAGAACCTTTCTACTCCAGCGGCAGTCTGATTGTCAACAGATGTGGGAGGCTACAGGCTTGACACTTCATCAACTTACAGTCATTGATTTAAATAGTTCTTTAATCTTTGTTCTATTTCAGTTATCTTTATTTGAATGTGAATGAATGAAACGATCTTGTATTTAGAATAAGACTAAGTCATCTAAGACTAAGAATAAGTCATCCCGCGGGTGTCGTAAAAGGCGACTAAGGGTCATATTCAAGAGAAAAGCGGCAGCATCTACCTATGCGAGTAACAACACCATCTTATTGCATTCACCAATCCGCCTGCATGCATGTTAATTATGACAAATACCCTTAAGTAATATCCAATGTATGAGGCAAGCTTATGTCCAACAGTGGACTTATGCAGCCGAGTAGGATATAAAGTCTGATTATTTAGTTGTCACGTGTTCTTTAACTGCACAAATTAGTCTGTGTTTTGAGAGGAGATGATCAAAACAAACCACGATACTTAGTTCACGAAACAATACGTTATTTATTCAGATATTACACATTTGTCTTAGATTAGACGAGACTAATGTATGACGCAATAATATAGCGCTGTGCGCGCGTGGTTGGCTAGGGGCGCGGGGAACGACTGGCGAGCCCCGAGTCCAAAACGTCAAGTCAGCATACTGTGACGTATGTGCCCCTACATCACACCCCCCTAGAATTTGGTACGATGAAAAATACATAAATTTTGAAATCACAAACCAAATTATAACTACTAAGATATGACTCGATACAAACAAAGAATGCGCTGCGATAAACCTACAACAACAATGCGTAACATGATAGCTTTGCTTACATCATGACTCTGTAACAGTTCAATGTTCATGCTAAATCATTAAGTATACATTGCTGGCAATATACTTGGCTGTTTGTGCATTATTAAATTTAAACAATCAAGTTCTTATATACTAGATCAAATCTTTTTTTCTACCAAACTGTGAACGAAATGCCTTTTATTAAAACGTAAGTAATATTTGTGAACTAAAGTGAGAAAAATAAGTAAATGCTAAAACACTTATGAAAATATCACCTTAGTGGGTGTGGGCTGCTCTGTGCGTACTGCAGACAGCTCCTGCGTCTCGATGGCCTTACCAACTACAGCACTCACTCTTCGTCTGATCCACTTTCCCGTACACTGCTTGCAACGTAGTAAACATAGCCAACACATAATGATTGTGAAAACAATTATAGCTCCTATAATCAGAATTCCAACGAATTCCGTTTTGCCTTTGAGGTCCTCAACCTGTTGACTCATCTGCTGGTTGACGATGTTTACTTCTTCGTTCTTAGTGTTATATTGTCCCATTGCAATTTATTTTAAATAGGTGTAAATTTATATTTTAAATATGATTATATTTTAGGCGTCTGTCACCGCTGCTTTACCAAATAAATTTAAGATTAAAAGAAATTGCAATAAAGTACGCACATGCCTAAACTATTTTGCTTACCTAGTTTGACCTTAATTACTAGAAACGTGCTGGCATCTTTGTTACGCGTCCACTGCGCGTTTTCTTCAACGGTGGTCTATCACCGCGTACATTGCCGTGCACTGCTTCCGAAGCCGTCTTGATTTCTGTACTTGGTGGCGCAACCGTGCTTTCCGAATCATTAAGAACGTATGCCGGTTTCAGTCTATCGATAGAGATATTTACTCGCCTGTTTGGTAGCTGCAGTTCGAAAACTTTCGAACCTCTTTTAATGACCTCGAAAGGACCATCATACGGAGTTTTCAAAGGCTTCCGAACTGCATCATCTCTGACAAACACATGTGTGCAAGATTTTAAATCTCGATGCACGAACCAGTTTTGGTTACAATGATGATTAATAGCGATAGGTCTGAGCCTGCTAATTGCTTCGCGTACGTTCTCAAGGACACCACTTGAGCCACCATGTACAGAATTACCTGTTGAAAAATAGTCACCTGGTAATCGTAACGGCTTGCCGAACGTATATTCGGCTGCACTGACGCCGTTGTCGCTACGTCCCGCAGCGCGAAGTCCTAATAACACCGTTGAGAGTTCGTCTACCCATGACCTTGAGTCTAGGCGAGCCATCATCGCTGCTTTGAAACTGCGATGCCAGCGTTCCACGATGCCGTTAGCCTGTGGATGGTAACTAGTGGTCCTTACCTTTTCGACCCCTAAGTACTTCATCAAATCGGTGAATAACTGGCTTTCGAATTGCCGCCCTTGATCCGTTGTTATTCGGCAAGGACAACCGTATCGCGTGATCCAGTTATCATATATTACCTTAGCGACAGTTTCCGCCGTAATATCCTTTATCGGTACTGCTTCCGGCCAGCGCGTACCTCTGTCGATCATGGTGACAAGATATCTATACCCTTCCTCAGTCGTGAGTAAAGGTCCGACAATATCAACATGTAAGTGTTCGAAACGCTCTGCCTGTTTAAAAGCTCCGTATTCTGATATTGTATGCCTACCGATCTTTGCTTTTTGACACCTAATACAAGACTTGGCCCACTTACCTACGTCTGTGTTCATACCCGGCCAAAAATATCTTTTCGCAACCAATCTGCGTGAAGCTCGAATTCCTGGATGGCTTAAGTTGTGCAAATTATCAAATACCTGACGCCTAAATTCCTTAGGTAGGTAGGGTCGAGCGGTCGATGTTGATATTTCGCAATACAACTCGTGGTCACATGTAGGCACAAATATGCTTTTAATGCATACGCTGGTGCCGTCGTCTGTATGACGTCGTTGCGAAATGTAGGTGTCCAATTTCTGCGAATCGGCCAGCCGTTCCAAATCTAATGGTGCTGGGCATGAAATCGTCGCTACACGCGATAAGGCATCGGCCACACTATTGTGTTTACCTTGTACATGCCGAATATCGGTTGTAAACTCGCTAATGAACAATAGCTGCCTTGTACGCCTCGGCGTCTCCGCGTCAGTAGCTGATTTTGATCTTGAGAACGCGTGTACTAGCGGTCGGTGGTCCGTATATATGACCAGCGGTCTGCCTTCGAATATTTTTCTAAAATATTTTAAGGCAGAATAAATGGCTAATAATTCTCGATCATACGTACTATAACGCTGTTGCGGTGTCGTCAACTCCTTAGAGAAATACCCAAGAGGCTTCCACAAACCTTTTTCCATTTGTTGTAGAACTGCCCCTATGCACGTGTCCGACGCGTCGGTCATTAGCGCCAACGTAGCGTCCGCGCTCGGGTACGATAACGTCGCAGCGTTCTCCAGTTGCGACTTACATTCTCGAAATGCTGATTCCGCATCCGGTGTCCACACAATGGGTGTTTTGTCGTTCTTCTTGGCGTTACTTAGGTATTTTGTTAAAATACATTGACTTTTTACCGCCTGTGGGATGTGTTTCCTGTAAAAGTTTACCATTCCTAAGAACCGACGAAGTTCATTGATGTTCTTTGGTTTCGGATAGTCACAGATGGCTTTGACTTTATCGTCCAAAGGCCGTATCCCATTGGAAGTGACGCGGAAACCAACGAAATCTAATTCGGCAGCTCCAAAACAACTTTTCGCCAAGTTGATCGTTATACCAAACCTGTTTAACCGCTCGAAAAGTAGCCGCAGGTGCTCTCGATGCTGTTCCTCGTTGTCACTGGCGATGATGATGTCGTCAATATAGCTGAATAGAAAATCTAGCCCTTCTAAAACGGTATGATTCATGAAGCGCTGGAAGGTCTGGGCCGCATTCCGAAGTCCGAAGGTCATCCTCGTGAACTCGAATAATCCGAAGGGCGTGATAATCGCGGTTTTGTCGATATCCGCCGGATTAATTGGAATAAAATGATAGGCCCTGTTGACATCGATTGACGAAAAAATTTTCTTACCTGCCAAAATGTATGTGAAATCGCCTAAACGGGGAATGGGGTACCTGTCTGGTTTGGTTATAGCGTTCAGCTGCCTGTAGTCACCACAAGGACGTATATCTCCATTTTTCTTAGGTACCACGTGCAAAGGACTCGCCCACGAGCTCTTTGATGGTCTGCAGATGCCCATTTCCTGCATATTTTTAAACTCATCTCTAACCTTTTTGTAGCGGTCCGGTGGCAGCGGACGTGCCCGTGCGAACACCGGTGGCCCCGTGGTCTCTATGTGATGTTTCACTGTATGCTGTGGAGTCTCCTTAAACGAAATTGGTTTTGTTATATCTGGAAATTCATTTAGTAATTTACTATATGGGTGGCATTCGTCTACAGTTTTGATAGATGATACAGAACTATTTACGACACTTGCAATTATATTTTTTTTAGTATAATTATCGATAAGCCTTTTTGTTTTAAGATCGACAAGCAAACCATAATGGCTTAGAAAATCCGCTCCGATTATGGGTTGCTTGACGCCTGCAATAATAAACGTCCATTTAAAAATTTTACCTAAACCCAAATCAATATTCATACAAGTTGTACCATAAGTATTTATACGCGTGTCGTTTGCGGCGTATAGATTATACTCGCTTTTGTCGCAACTAGCTTTACGCCTAACCACACCAACAGGTATCACTGAAACATTTGCTCCCGTGTCGATAAGAAAACTTTGACCACTATTATTGTCTTGCACACATAGACGGCGATTAACATTGCCTATGCAGGGTCCCGTCGTCGACTGCACAGCTTCTAGTTTCCCTGGTTGACTTTTCCTTTCCAGCTGCAAGGACTCCTGCACTTAAAAGCCTTTGCTCCGAAACGCTGATGAAAATAACACAGCTTCCTGCTCGACGGTCGTCCTTGCTGTGTATCGTAGTCCTTGCGGAACTGTGTCCCGACGCGGCGATCCTCGTTCCAGCGTCCTCTCTCTCTACGCAGCTCCGCCACTTCCATGCTGAGCTCTTCCATCTTTGCTGTAACACTGCTCGCTTCGCTACTTCCGGTCGACACACTAGCTACTTCTACTGGCTTCAGGCTCTCCATAACCCTATCGGCCATCGCTGCCAACTCCGTCAAAGCCGTTACACTGGAGGCTGCTAACGCCGTTCTGACTGCAACCGGTAGGTGGCCTTGCCATAGCGTTCTGAGCGCGTTATCCTGGAAGCTAGTGCCAGCCAGGTTCTGCATACATCTAAGCAACTGAGAAGGCTTCTGCTCACCTAGCTGCATCTCTCCAACGAGCCTCTGTAGTTTTCTATCCTCTGACTCCTGATAGACGCTCAACAACCTTGCTTTGATTGCCTTGTACTTCTCCCTTTCCGGCGGCTTCTGAAGGATGTCCGTTACCTGAGGTAAAACTTGCTTGCCCAATTTCGTGACAAGTAGCTGGAACTGTGCGGCATCACTGGCATGCTGCGGCAAAACAGCAGCTTCGTACTGCAGGAACCACAGCTCCGGTTGATCCGTCCAGAAGTCCGGTACGCGTGCGTCGACGGAGATTCCTTTGACCTCCTTATTCTCTTCCGCCATTTTTACACGCGCGGTGATAAAAAAGGTATATATATCTAATATAGCCTACCTAGCCAACCGAAAGTGAGTCGCCCCCTAATAGCGTGGAACTGAGTATGTACAACACTGGAACAGTTCACTAAAACGGGTCACCAATATAAAGTCTGATTATTTAGTTGTCACGTGTTCTTTAACTGCACAAATTAGTCTGTGTTTTGAGAGGAGATGATCAAAACAAACCACGATACTCAGTTCACGAAACAATACGTTATTTATTCAGATATTACACATTTGTCTTAGATTAGACGAGACTAATGTATGACGCAATAATATAGCGCTGTGCGCGCGTGGTTGGCTAGGGGCGCGGGGAACGACTGGCGAGCCCCGAGTCCAAAACGTCAAGTCAGCATACTGTGACGTATGTGCCCCTACAAGGATATTTACGTTTTTATCCAATTATCGCACTTTTTACAGCTTGATTGTCAGACAAGATGAAGAAGACAATATGTCTTATGAAATTAAATTAAATGAAAATGAAAAAAATATTGATTTTATAAACTTAAAAATTATAAATTGCTCTGGATCTTCCTGTTAAGCATATAAATGCCTGTGGTTGGAAGCCCCGCTCCTCCGCGTTACACATTATTTTAAGTTTTTGACACATTTTACATAGTTTTTACACAGAAATATATATAAAATTATAACAGTATTTCTAATGTGTGTGTGTCTTGTATTATGTAACATTCCTGAACTAAATATTAGGAGGACGGAGGATATGTCAGCCCCATCTTCCAGTGCTAGATTAGTGGATGTGGAATATTAACAAAACTAAATGAATTACCTCCCTATCCTAAAATTCTAATAAAGCCTGGCTAGCTACTACCGTGTTATCTATACCTAAATCAACCCACAGAGAGTTGTGTTAGCACTTCAAAAAAATGGTGTCATCGAACACCTTATCTAAAAAAAATTTTATTAAAATTTATTTTCTTTGTAGATGCATACAGACTTCCCTTCTACTTCTTAATTTTTGTGAACATCTTTTTGTTTAGTCTATGTTAGTCTATTTTTTTTTTGTTATTAGTATTTATGTGTATGCTATTACTGTTGTCTATGTACAATCCTTTTATATATTTTAAGTTCTGTGTTCGTAGTATATTCGTTGTGTTGTTGTATTTAGTAGCTGGTTACTTTAATTAGATAGTTAGATTAGTTTAGTATTAGTCAAGGCCTATCTGAAAACCAGCGCTGCAATCACTCTGTGGTTGTAGCATGAGCTGAGATAGGCCTTTTGCTTTAGTATATATTTAGTTTATAAATCTCTGTTATTTCTTTTTCTTTTTCGTGTAAAAAGCAATAAATTTATTTTTCTTTCTTTCTTCTTTCTTTCACTGTTATATTTTGGTAGGAAAGGTAACAGAGCCAGCGTCTGTTTACCATCCAACGGCCTTAGCGTGACTTACAATCAGGTGATATAAAGGTCAACTTCAATCCCATCCACGCGAGCGTACCATGGCAAAAACCTGTCAAAAAATATGATGTCGCTAACCCAGTGTCCGAGCATACGAGATTAAGTCACATTTTATTATAAAACCCAAATTACGGTGTCCCAGAGGCTGCGTCACCACCGTATAATACACGGGAGGTACTTTAATGTCGATCAAATTCGTTATTTTCTCATAAATATTCCGTAAGTGACACAACAGGTTTGGTGGTGGCGGCCGTGCCGATGGTTTTTTGCTTAGAGAGCGATGTAATTTTCGTAATTTTATGAGTTGGACGAGCGGATTTATATGGTTCGTCTCGTGTAAAAACGACCATGAAAGAAAGAAATAACATTTATTTGTCGGTACAGCTTTTGTATCAAGTTGTACCTTCAATAGTCGTATATTACTGTTACATTTAGCCGACCTATTACGTTTAATTTCTTAAAGACTTAAGACTACACGCTTAGACTAGCAATCCACAGGTGCCAGGTTCAATTCCCAGTCCCTATAGGTACTCGGTATGGTTGGTGGTAGGACATTATCTCTCTCTGAAGCGTGCGCACTCAGAAGCCTCAAGCCTGTGCGTCAAGCTAATGGGGCGCTGGCAATGCTACCTTACATACCGCAACATAAAAGAGCTATTAACACCCTTCCTAATTTCAAACTCACAAGCAGGATTTTAAGATATGATAGATTAACATATTTTCATCGTAATCAATGACCCTGCCATACGTGGGTATCATTTCAAATATTATCTGATGAAAAGCTACTCACCTCTATGTAGGCTTAATTTGTAAGATATGAAAATTTTGAATAAGGAAAAGCTGTAGGTTATACCGCGAAAATTATAATTGCTATAAAACTATATCCATATTAAGCAACTAACATCCTATTTATACCGCGCAGAAAATTAAAAAAGTTTATTTATAGCTGTAAAAATTACTTATTATCTGAGAACGTGCGTAAACGCAACTATATCATATCGCAGACCACTAAAACCTTTGTACTGACGTAAACATTGTGTTTAACGTCTGTGTCCCTAAATTGGGCACTTCAGGGAGAGCAGGCAGCGTCACGGGGCAAATTGGGGCAATTTCTCCCGTGGTCAGTGTAAAAACATAACTGCAGGCGGCGTTACAGTCCGCTTGACGGCCGGCCATATGCACCATGTAAATTGCATCATATTTTCCTGTGGTGCGGACATGCTTTAGGTAATTCTAGGGATAGGATAACATCTCTATTCATGCATAAAGCTAATCGTATTTTCAAAGCTATTTTCAATTTGAATAGCTTTAATAAAACATACTAAAATTATATTTTATAACAATAAGTTTCGCCTTGCGAAAAAACACGAGCAATATTCAATTTATACATCAAAATACCAAATTCGACTGTCACTGAAACAGTTTGCAATCTTAAAAGCGATTTTAATTTTAAAAGTATACTTTCAGCTTTATTCCTATAGTTGTGCTGTGAGATCTTGCTTCAGTATTCTAGGTCAATGGGAAGTACCCTATAGGTTTTTATGCGCTTTCAAGGGAAGGGAGCTTGAAGGGACTGCAGACTTGCGTCCTAATATGAATATATATATTCATTTCGATTCAACACCTTTACGCGTTCCTGAGAAAAATGGACTTGAAAGCCAGACCGACAGACAACAAAGTGATCCTATAAGAATTCATTTTCCTTTTGAGGTAAGGAACTCTAAACAATACATTAAAAATATATGCGTTTGATTTGGATATTTGACTTGGCTGTATGTCATCACGACAGTTGCCGACTTTAAATTCGAACGCACGCGGTGGAAGTGACTTTGACAGGTTGTGAAATTTCTTGGCGCGAACTTGAAAAATTGTGGTTTAATGCAATTTTAGTACTTAGTTAATAATACTGTTATGTGTGACTAAAATGTAGAGTATGTGATGTTAGGCCTGGTAAAGTAAGGGCGCATAGATCAAGAATCTTGGCTCTACATGAGATCTGACCACTTTTTCAAAGATTTTGATTATGGTGTATGTAGTGTAGAGCTTGTAGGTTTAGTGCGTGCAGTCTTTAGAGCTTTGGCTTTATACGAGATCTGATAACTTTTTAACAGGGTAAGCTATGTAGACTCGCCTTGGCAATATTTTTACATGAAAATATTTTTGGTGGGATCTCATTTGTCAAAATACGAAGATTAATCTACACTAATATTATAAAGAGGAAAGATTTGTAACTATTTTTGTATGTTTGTATGTTTGTAATGAATAGGCTCAAAAAGTACTGGGCCGATTTAAAAAATTCTTTCACCAATAGAATGCTACATTCTTCCAATTTGACATAGGCTACATTTCATTTTGAAAAAAATTAGGGATCCTTGGTAAAATTTGAACAATGTAACCGAAGGTGTAGAAAAATGAGTCTTAAAATGTCTTTCGTCGAATGCGCTGCCGAAACTATTAGCGATAGAACAAAATAATGTACAACAATATTGAAGAACATCATAATGTCTACAAAAAACTCCGCGGTAGCATATGTCCAACTATTGTAGTTATGTCACTACAACAACTTTTTTCATTTTAAACATTAATGAAAATGCTAACCAAATTCAAACCATGCTATTTATGTGTTTATATTAACCCTTATCCAAATAAATTATTTTATGGTCAAGACCATTTAACTACCTATAAAATAGTTTATAAATTATTTAAATTGGACTTTCCATTCAAAAGATATTACGAATTAAAAAATTCAAACAGTAAACAAAACCGCCATAGCGCCGTGACCGTTGTTTGCGATGCAGTCTGAAAAGCGCGCCGGGCATCGCGGCGGGCGGGGTGGAGGGGGCACTGAAATAATTTTTTAAAATATATAATTAATAAATAATAAATAATAATTTTTTAATAAATAAAAATATTGTGAAAAAAAGTGTTTTATATCCAAATTTCCAAAAATAAATAATTGTCTACCCCGTGCGAAGCCGGGACGGGCTGCTAGTTTAGGATATAGTTGAAATTCGAATAATATGTATACAATTATACATGTAACACACTCCAAAACAATATAATTAATTTTGATAATACGACTAAAATAAGGTTTTGTATAAATCGTGTTTTGGTATTTGAACCTTCTGTTTCGAAACGTGTGGTCACTTCTAATATCCCGAAATTAGTTCAGTCGAAGAATTAGACAACATGTGTGAAAGAACTACCGCTTCCGCAGCACGCGAACAATTCCCCCAATTTGTATATTTATTTTTCACAAGCGAAGTCAATGGCTTGAATCTTCGACCGTTTTGATTGTTTAGTTTTTGTAGAGCGAAGGTGCCGAGATGATGATAGGAATTGTTTATCAACACCTGCTCGATTGCATGTTTCTCTCAAATTAAACGCAGCAAAAACGCAGGATCTTTCATTTTCATGCACAGCGGGTTTTCTCTCGGCCTTTATTTCACCAGATGCAGTGGTTCCAGGCCAGTTGCATACAGCGTCCCAGCGACCTTTACCAGGTCGTCCATCCAGCATAATGGTTTTGAGGAGAGAGGGGTGTTTTTGGAACTTTGTCTGATGCTGAAAAGCAGCAGCAGTGCTGACTGGCGTCCTTTTTATTCATTAAGTTATTCTGTTATTATAGTAAACTTTTTTAGTATCAGTTTGATAAATAAATGCGTCTTTATATCCTACTAATATTATAAGTGTGAAAGTTTGGATGTTTGGATGTTTAGATGTTTGTGACGCTTTCACGGAAAAACTACTGAATGGATTTGAATGAAACTTTACAATAATATAGCTTATACATCAGAATAACATATAGGCTATAGTTTATAAAGACATATTGTGTAAATTGTACAAAACCACACTTATAATATTAGTGGGGTTGCATGGGCAATTTTGGCATAACAAAAACGCGTTGCCTAGCAACGGACCATAGAATATGTAAATTCGTATATACAAACTTTCGCGTTTATAATATTAGTGTGAAGACTATTTGAATGTACTACGTCAGATATTGAAATTTCTTTTGTTTCTTTAAACTATTAGACTCCGTAACAGAATAAACACTATTTTGTACCTTATGCTGTGTAATAATTTGTCTTAAACGTCACCTGTGCCTATCGAACAAGTAGAATATATCCTGAAGTACACGCGGACAAAGTCGCGGGCGGAAGCTAGTTTACTATACATTATAAAATATAGGAACAATTGAAATAGTTTGCTATGAAGGACGTGTAGGCCGGCCCCGTGCTCCCCTAAATTCTCCCCCTGGGTATATGCATACGGAGTTAGACGTATCTTCACCAATGGCTTGCTAAATATGCTAAATTTGTGTTTAATTTTATTTCAGTTGAGATAAAAGATAAAGACAATATACATTAGGACTGACGTTCCTTTACATTCCATTAATAATTTTGACTAGGCCTCGCCGCTATTGAAAACACCCAGCACGATGCATTGAGCGAGATCCGAGATCCTATTTTTCTTTACGTTATTCTAGCTACGAACGATGCGTGCTTATTAAAAGTACGTTACAAAATTATGCTGCAAAAGGTAAGAATAAATGAATTTGCCGCTTATTAAAACACTTCAAATTTCACAAATGCGTTTTGCTCCTCATGTTGACTCCTTTACAACTCACGATTCTATCCGTCTCAAAAATCGTCTAAACATTGAAAAGAAACATGTTTTTTCGACAACGTTTTGTCTCATTTATTTTACCAAAAATTGTTTGCATCAGATACATTAATTCTAAATCTGTCAAATTAACATTAAATTAATGATTAATTTATGAAACTAGTATTTGGGAGGTTACTTTGGGATTTAACTGTATCGTGTAATGTATATATATATAAGTGAAGTAATATAAATAGTTTCATCATCAGCCGGGAAACGTCCACTGCTGGACATAGGCCTCCCTCATGGTACGCCACATCGACCGGTCCCGAGCCACCGGCATCCAGCGACTCCCCGCGACTCTAACCAGGTCGTCGGTCCATCTAGTAGGGGGATGGCCTGGTAGACGTTTCCCGGTACGTGGTCGCCACTCGAGAACCTTTACTCCCCACCGGTTATCGGTTCTTCGAGCGATGTGGCCTGCCCATTGCCACTTCAGCTCACTGACTCGTCGAGCTATGTCGGTGACCTTCGTTCGTCTACGGATTTTCTCATTCCGGACCTTATCACGTAGAGAAATTCCGAGCATAGCTCGTTCCATTGCTCGTTGAGTGATAAATAGTTTATCGGTGGCTTTATTATCACAGATAAATCGTCAACATTCGGGAATGAGTGGAATGCGAGAAACTGACATTACAAAACAAATATAGTAACATTATACCCGACGTCGTCGCGTCGTTACGTCGTCGCGTCGTCGTATGTTGTAAATATAACAGAATAAATCACCGCGGAGCAGTTGACACCACGTTCCTTTCTCAATCGTACATCGTCGGAGTTTTTACGCGACTCTCCACAATCGTTCGAGCGTGAACAAAAACAACCGAATCAAAATTCCCGAACGGACCCCATCTTTTATTTATGCGTGCTGCGTGAGAATGTGATGGTTGGGATTTCAGGGAAAGTCTTGGATCTGCGGATTCACATAAACATATTTAATTCTTTGATTTGTTTTTTCACTATTTCCCACAACTGTTTTCAAAAACGTCGTTTGATACACGGGAGTGTAGGTTATTGCAAACTCGTGATATTAAAATCCCTCGCTTCGGCTCGGGCTTGTTAATGACAGCTAGTTTGCAATAACCTACTTTCCACCCTTGTATCATAATGTACTAAACCAGCTGTGTAGGCAGATTACGCAGGCGGTTAGTTTGAAAACTCTTTACAAAAGCAAAAGTAACATCATTCTTTTAAAACACAACAACATGAAAACAACAATATGGCGTTTAGCGTGACCTGTCAAGGCTCTCCGAATAACTGTAACATCGATGAGCTGGCACTTTCCCGGTACTCCCTAACTTGAAAGTCCTCCTGCGACGTAACTTCGGCTAACAGGCGTAATTTTTTCCGGTAAACAATAAGTTTTGACCGAAAAATGCGGGACGGGAAGAAGACATAAAAAGGTCAGCGAGATCGTAAGGGGAATATATCTGTTTTTATTACGTAAAGCTCATAAATATCGACATATGATTGGTTTGGGGAATGGCTGAGATACTGTATATAGCTGCGTAAAACTATGTTGATTTGGAACGCTTTCTGTGAGAAATGAGAAAAACTTGTCGGATTTTGTTCGAGTACTATCAAATAGCAAAAATGTTAAAGTAAGTTTTCTGTTTTGTTTGTCCTTCCTCTCCGGCGTAACGGAGGTTCAGAATGATATGATTTTTGGTATAGGGATATTTAAGGTCGGAATGGGACATAGGCAAATTTCTATCCGCATTGTGATCACGAATTCGATTCCCGTTTCGGGATCAGCGCTATCTTTGTTTTTCTTGATAAATTTTAACTAAAACTGAACGAACGCTTCTAAACCTGATGTCCTAATTTAGTTTAGCTAGCTTTACCGATTGGACTGGAATGGAAAGTGCTTTAAAACGAAATGCATAACTTAGTAACGTAATAGTGTTGCTACACTAAATAACGCGCCTCTGAATAATTCGATATAAAAACACTATCGACTTAAAATCGATGAAGTAAAATTATTGGATTTATCATTGAAAATAATTTGAATTCAGAACACTTTATTGTTGTTTTGTTTTGATTGGCTGGCAAGTTGGCCGAAAGTCATTAAGAAAATAGTAGCACTTTACATAGTTTCGATTGAACACAATCTCACCTACTGATATATAAAGAATATTTAGTCGAGGATGCTTCACTCTAGCCTATAATTTTGTTGAATATCATTCCTTAGATATAATATCCTTTACACACATACACCAATCAAACGAAATCGACTTATACCACTGAGTTTTTACTCGATTCCAAGATGACACCTTATACATTTTTCATGCCGTTGATGTGGCAAGCGTTTCAACACTATATCTCTGTTTCGATCGAGTTAGTGGACTTTGAACCTTACTGTGTTTGCTTAGGGATGTAGTGAAGTGTACGCATGTTTGTTTGTGTATTTGATCGCAATTAAACTGCAGAAAAGCACGTCATCAGTCACAATTAGGGATGGGAACTGTTTGGTGCTACACCGAACGAATCCGAAAATTGGTTTTCCGAAAGTTGTTTTTCTAGCATGTGAGCTCTACTGGCAATATTTATCAAGATACGCCTATCCCGTTCTTTGTGATAATGTCCATAACAAAGTTTGGCTGCCGACTTCATTATTTTCATTCAAATTCGTAGGGCTGCATACAGGTTATTGAGTAACAAAACTCAAAATAACACATTTACTATGTCAAAAGGATTAGTTGAAAACTATTTTATTTGATTCACAGAGGTGCAACATAACCATTTGCATCTGTATTATAATCTATATCAGCAATCTAAGAAGATTGCGAATTATGTACAAAGCAACTCTGTATAAAAACCCCTGCCTGTCCCCTTTGTGTGGTCAGCATATTTATACAGATTCGGTCTGAACATTAAGAACACCATGGTATATTTAGGCATTCTGTAATAATCCACGCTGCGATTCTTAATAAGGACCGGTACTTGGTTTTTTAGTCGAACGTTAGATTCTGTCGACAACACAACACAGAGTATATGAATGTGTGGTGTGAGAGAGACAAAATATATGCGTGTCATCATTTGACAGAACGAGTCGAGTTAGGAGAACTGTCACGTTACCATCCTCGAGATATCGATATATAACGATTCGGCACGACAAAATAGCAAGACAAAACTATCTCATGACCTAATAATAACATAAATGTTAGCTATGCTGGATTTTTATCATGGCAATAAATAAATTCAAAAGTTTTTTGAAATTAAGAAAGTTTCCTTAATATCCAAAGACCCCATCGTTTTTGCCGCAGTTTTGTGGAAATTTTAATCAACCTAGAAACAATTATATTATTAAATCATAATATGACAATAAACAAATTAAGATTCCAAAAAAGACAGCAGTTGAAATCGAAATATAAAGAAAGATTCGGCGAACACACGTCCCCAGCTTTAGTTTTCGACACAGTTTCGTGTTAATTTTAGCCAATCTGGAAACAATCAGATTATATGAAACCCATTGCAAAAAGACAGCTTTCTCACTAAAAACACAGATTCGGTATCGTGCGAAAATTAATCGCACTCGCACATCCCATCTCTAGTGACACGACAATATTCCACGGCTCAGCGCAGTTTCTTGCCGTGAACCGGTGCTGTGGTAATTTTCGCCGAGCTGGAAATGATCCGATGATTGGTATTTTGATGAGATGTTAGTTATTTGGTGTTGTAATTACGCGGTGTATCGGTAATGATGTAATTAGGAGTAAATTATTCGTTCTACAATTGAACGCCCTTAAATAAAGGATACGGTACCATTGTTCGTTAAATTCCTCATGGTTATTTCCAGTTAAAAGCTTGTTACGTACGTGGACCATTTATCTGCTTTTTAGGGTTCCACCTCAAAGGGAGGAAAGGAACCCTCATAGGATCAATTTGTTGTCCGTCTGTAAAGTCAACACAATAAAAAGATACAGCTGTAGCCGTTTATATCGCATATTTTGACTATTTCTCTTGCGAGCGCAATGAATTAAAGCCTATAGGATACCCATGAAATTTGCCAAGAAGCAAGGTCTTATTTATGAAGTAAAGATAACAACTGAAAACCACTTTTTTTAAAAGCTTTTATTTATAATTATACTACATTTACACATATTTTTTACATTTCAAGCGGACTTACATTTTCGTTATAGCATTGTTCGATGAGTTCACCTATTATTTATGAATTTCAGTATGCTAATTAATTAATTATATTCTGTACGGGACCCTCGGTGCGTGATTCTGATTCGCACTTGGCCATAATTTGAACCGCCTCCGTAGCCTGGTTGGACTTTCAATCCGGAGGTAGCAGGTACAATTCCCAGCTGTGTATACCTTTATTTAATTAGTTAGGAAGATAAAATATGTTCGAAACTTACGGGAAAATATGTAAAAGCTGTATCTAATATTGTGTTTTAAAGTGTACTCTAAAACATGGACCGCTGTCTGGAATAAAACAGTTTTATTTCTTTTTATTAATAAAATTAAAATTGATATAATACTAAATGAATCCTTTGCGAATCAATCAGTAATTTTAGCAACGATCCGTTCAACATTCGATAAAGTATCGTTTACGATCAAACTTATCTTCTCATACCTCACATAAATATAGTTATTACATCCTCTCATCTCTCACAGGACTTAATAAAAACATAAATCTTGTATTTATGGTTGTCAAGGAACCGGCGGCTGTTTGAAGGCACAGTATTCGTTTAACAGACACTTCAATCCCTGCCCCTCTCTAAAATCTGGACTCAGCCCGGGAAAGGTCCATAGGAACAATTTGAGAGCTCGTATAGAATCGTTCACAATCAAAGCTGGTCATAGAATTTGTCTACTTAAATTCTATTCTAGGCAACCGTGAACTATACTAAACCACATTGTCGATTAACATCAGATGGCATTGTGGTCAAACGGAAACCTTAGCACCGCTCCACACCTACCAGGTTCATAGTAACACACTTACCGACTGCCGGGCTTTCTTGACTTGCGCTCAGTCGTAATATAGCGCTTGCCGAGAGACTTACTAGTTTACCTTTTACTTTCTATGTGTTACCAGTGCACAACTGCAGGCGTACTGAGGTGAAATGTCCGGCTCCGGGTTGCAACCAGCCAGTGTGTGACGACATTGTATGTAAGTCACGCCTCGTTCTGGCCGGCTAGCACATTCTGACCGAAGATGCTGGCCAGTCGGTTCAAGTCGATAGGTGTGTGACAATCGGTACATTTTGTATTGCATATAGCCTTCCGGTAGGTGCTAGGTGTGAGACGGTGCAAATATTTTTTGAAGAAATTAAATAATGGCAAATATAGCACATGTCTTTATTGGTTCCCGTAAAAAATTATATTTTTAAAACTTATATGTATAAGTTCTGCAGTGTAGAGTCTCGTTGTCTGTATGAAGGTGAGATCATCTTGTACTCACTCTGTCATATAACCGTTGGTTGTCGTGTGATTACGGATTAGTTCCGAGTGCTGTCGCCCGCCGGCGCCCGCGCATGCCTGTCCCTTTGTGTGGAAACGGACTCCAGACGCGACTTCTAGGTCTGTTCCTTGACTTGACACCTTGACTTCCATTCTCTGTAAAAAAAAAACAGTATACAGAGTGGTGAGCCCCTGCAGTGGGGACATAGATTAGATTATTTATTTCATAGTACCAATTTCAAGATTACAAAAAATATATAAAAATGTCAGAGTGTACAATGATCATCCAAAATATTGAAAATGTCAAAAATTATATTAAAAAAATGTCAAACATGACAGACATATATAGGCTGTTGATGATGATGATACAGGATGGTTCAAACAGTGAAGTTCAAAAGAAAAACTGAATTCCTCATACCGGTTCCGCGATTTTCTTGCTCCGTATTGGAAAAAGGGAATGGTAGAATTAGGTGGTGTAATTCGATCGCACACTCTCCGAAACTTCTTTAAAATATCCTACCCCCATGAGTACACCTCGTAACAACTCAAAACACGTGTATGCTTTATTCTGATGTGTTTCTCCATACTTATCGTGCATGGTCCTACCAAAACTCAAAACAGAATTACGTAAAGATTGATCACTCGCTGCCTGTTTATTTTCTTATTAATAAAGTCACTCTTTAGGGTGGTGGGGCCCTTATTTAAGGTGACGTCGGCCGCTTACGAGCTCTTTAATTTAACCGGTGCGATTTAAATAACGACATCTCACTAATTTCGTGAGGAAGTCAAGTTCTTTAGAACTGAAGTTTCGGCCTGGAGGCATTGATTTCTTATGATGAGATTCACAGTAAAGTATTTGAGTGCTTGGTCGTGAGTAATTTGTCGAGAGTGAAAGTCGCTTAGAAACTTAAAGCCTGCTTGGGCGTAAGCCTTGGCTTAGGGTGCTGCTTAGTGATGAGAGGGTCGGTACGGGTCGGACCGATAACGCCTGAATGGTGCGTATGTGCCGTTGCTAGTGAAATTTTAGCATTAATCCATACAGCAGACTATCCGACTCGACACACCGGTGTTCCAATCTTTTCATTGTTTATACTTTGTGGTAGGATCTATTTATCTATTGGGTCCAAGGTGGCCATATATTTTAGGTATAAAAGTTTCCCTAACTTATATTTGACATATCAAGGTCCAGCTCAAAACACTTAGGCTAGATAAGTACACTCGAGTCCAAAAAATATGTATCCACTTGTGAACCATGTAACATTCACTCCATGCAGTGTGTTGAAGTAAATATCAATTAAAGGTGAATGTGACATGGTTCAAAAGTGGATACATATTTTTGTACTCGAGTGCACCTAAAATTGGATTTTCGCTTTGATTACATAAGACTACAACTAAGACAGGATTGCCTGCGTATAACGACCAAAAGTTTTGTGTATAATAGTGTGTAATGTGTGTGTAAAGTGTGTAATAAAGCATTTCTTAGTTTTGGTCATCGACCTTACAGCTTACACGGTAAGAAGAAAAAGTAGCGAATTTATTATTGGTACTGTGTGAAAATGTGTATAACAATTTACAATTTCATAATTTTTTTTATCTTATCAATGTACTACTGATAATCGAGGAAAAAACATTACAAATTATTATTGCCCAACGTTGAAGTAACTCGACTCATTTGGGACATTTTGAATTCTGATTGTGCATCTCACTTTATGACCCTAATGTAGGAAAATATTTATGCGCTTTTGACTAAACTGTCCAACATTTTTGGACTTCAAAGCTTCAATTTGTACTTTGAAATGTGCCTTTAATGCGATATCATCGTTTAAAGCTCCTCAATTAGATATTATTTGCTTGGTGATTTCGATTCGTGACTGGATTGTGAGTGGACGTTATTTCAAAATTAGAGTACCTACCGGAATTTAGTGGCAGTTAGTAGTAATAAGTTTCATTGGCGTCGGTGGCGCAGTGGATAAGGTGCGAACTCTCAATCAGAGGGTTCTGGGTTCGAATCCAGCCATGTACCTATGAGTTGTTTTTCAATTCAGGTACATTCATTATCCGATTGCTTAACGGAGAAGGAAAACATCGTGAAGAAACCTGCATGTCTTGAACAGGCATGTGAACTTGTGAAGTCCGCCATTCAGCACTGGGCCCGCGTGGAGGACTACGGCCCATACACTCTCTGTATGAGGGTAGGCCTGAGCCCCTGCAGTGGAGACGGATATAGGCTGTTAATGATTAAGTGTCATTGACGACTTGAAAATCTTTTGTTAGATAAGGCACACTATAGTGTAAAAGATTTTTTACAAGATATATTTAAAATTTTTAACCATCTATAATATTTTATTCATTAGTATGATTTATTTTATTTTGACATTGTAATTATTGTTTGACATTTATTTTATATAATTTTTGACATTTTTATATTTTATTGTAAACTTGAAATACAAAAATACTTTGAAATAAACAAATCTAATCTAATCATTGATTAGTTAAGCTGCCAATTTTATGGACATTTATTAACAAAACCATCAATTCAATTACATTTTTGGTGAAACACAGATATATGTATAGATTTTAAAACAGTAAGAATAATGTAATTTTAGAAAAAGAACTATTGTAGGTTATACTCGCGATAGCGTATGTGTGAACTTCAGAAATTATCGGATAGTATCTACTAGGTCGATCGGGATAAAAGTAGCCTATACCATTCTCCGTTCCTTCAACTTTCCCTTATTTTAAAATCAGCTCAGTCTTACTGGCTATTGGAATCAAAAACGTCACAGGCTATGTTTATTGACATACTAACTGATTATGGAGCAGAATATTTTCATCAATATTCTACATCAAAAGGAGAGTGATACGAGTATTTCTCGAGTGTATGTATAAAAGTATATTTCTTGGGCCCGGTCTGTAGTCTAAACGGCTTGATGGATTTTAGCTTGAGACGTGTCTTTAGATTCGTCTAAATTGTAACAGTGACACTGGGTTATATATCAAATTTATAAAAACTCAAATGGTGAATTTTAGACGCTAAATTATATTTTCAATATATCTTCATGAAAACCTGTCTTAAAAAATACATCGTATATGTTTCTAAATGTAAAATCATACAAAAAATAATTAAAATTAACTTGTAGTTAATTAATTAGTGTACAAGGCAGATGGAGCAAGCGCCCGAAATCTCCGAAATCTCAATGTTTGGTGTGAGGGCCTCAGCTGCCGGTCGGTAGGTCCTCTAATGACAGGGTGTCCGCTGTAATGACGTAATAGCTCGTTATTTAGGGACACGAGCCGGTCGCGAAGGCACGGGCGCGGGCGTCTTAGTACGGGGGCACACTCTCCAATAATCACTTGTTCTATCTGTATTAGCTGCAAAAATCCTCAGCTGAACATAGCGTACACCCAACTGTGAAAATTTTACCCCTTATTTTATTTCATTTTGAGCTTGAGTGTAATTAATATGTGATGAACTGATAAGCACCGACTCCAGGACACAGTGTCTCCTCCTAGGTCACTCTAGTGTATCTGAGTCATGAAGAAATATTGTAAGAAAATTAATATTTTTGTACCGTACATCAGAAAAAAACAGCGAAATGCGAGTCCACTCGAGCATCGAGGGTTCCGTACAGAATATGAATAAATAACATCATCATCATCAGCCGGGAAACTTCCACTGCTGGACATAAGCCTCCTCTATTGTATGCCACAATAACCAGTCCCGTCGAACCGCTCCAACGACTACCGCAGAGGGACGGTTCGGTGCACGCTTCCCGGTACGCGGTCGCCACTCGAAAACGTTTACTCCCCATATTGGTTCTTCGAGCGATGTGGCTTGCCCATTACCACTTCAGCTCACTGACTCGTCGAGCTATGTCGGTGATAGTTGTTCTTCTACGGATTCCTCATTTCTTGATAAATTCCATTTTTTTTTGCAGAATCATTATCAGTCACATTTTCTGCATTACCTCTCGTCCTAGCCTCGGTGTATTCGATTACAGACAGAAGTAACGATGACTCCAATAAAACAATAAACCCTAAATATTATTGGTGAACAACATTATTGTTAACTGGACGCAACATTGTATCCATATATATAATTGTTGAAAGTCAGAGGTACTTCGTGACTGTGTAATGTAATGACACAAAATTTCTGAAAATTACACTTAACCGGCCGCGTAAGTCCACCATTGGCCGTGAACCTGCCTTTATAATTTGTAACGACGGATTTTCCAATTAAATGAAAATTTAATTTGAATTTAGAACATTAACATTAGGATTTGAAAACCTCGTATTGTTCACTATTAAACGACATTTGACATATATTCCTAAATATAATCATTTTTATGATAATCCTTACAAAACATAAACTTGCAAGGTGTTTCGATTTTTCTGATGAGAAGTATATAATCTCTTAAACCCATTCCGGCGCCAAGAGCCTATCAAAAATCGCTTATCGAATCATCAAAAGTTTAAACAGTTATCTAAACCGAATGCGAATGAAACAGGCCATTCGCCCTCGGGTTCATCCCTTCAACCTGTCAGCGGTCCCTAGGGCGCCGTAGGGCGCAACCCTCACAGCGGACCACCCCTATAGTCCACGGCCCACCCGTGGGATGATATCTAATCCGAATTAACTATTAACGGTAGACCAAAGATAACCTCCATGAAAGTTGTTTTTGCAAATTGTTTGGAGACAATTTTGTCTCCGAAATCGATTGGAGTTGAAGTTTTTTTATTCAAGTGTATATGACCAAAGTTATTTAGCTATTGCTGTGTACGGATCTCTTATTTTATTTTTATGTTCGTTGCAATATAATATAAAAATACAATCCACTAAGTAAAAATATCCGTACAACCTTACGGATCACAGACGTGTTTTTGACGATAGAAACATTGTTTCCTAGGCGACAAAGATAAGTGCCGAATGACATCAGCAAATACAAGGATGTTTAGTGAATTGCACCCCGTATAATGCTGCTCTCAAAAACAATATCTTGAACTTGTTTTTATTAATTTTGTTGTATCTTTTGACTATTTTTGATTTGAGGCGCTTCGGCTTTAGATTACAACTACCTCAAAAGTTTTACCAGAAGGAAAACAGATTCGTTATCCCTACTATCCCTACTAATATTATAAATGCGAAAGTAACTCTGTCTGTCTGTTACGCTTTCCCACTTAAACCTCTCAACCGATTTTGATGTAATTTGGCACAGACAATCTTTAGACCCTGAAAAAGGACATAGGCTATTTTTAATGCGAAAAATAAAGTCCACGCGGGCGAAGCCGCGGGCACAAGCTATATTATATATGGACGTGATGTAATTCTATTTGCAAAGTATTGCTCGGTCCTATAGTCCATAGCTGCGCATGGCATAAAAAGGTCTCGTTAGCGCATGCACCCAGAGATAGGGTCGACTATCATCGCGCGGATTACACAAAGTTAATTGAGTCGCGTGGCCGACCTTATCTCCGAGACTTGCCGCCGTCACTTGGCTCTGGGGTCGCTCATCCTCTTTCGTAATTGAAATTGATAAGCCGTTTAGTTCTTTGGTGTTTGGTGTTTTTAATAAATTAATAATATAAATTATTGGAATACAATTTGAAGGGCTGTCGTGACTAAAACAGCTAGAACTATTGCAGTTATATACTTTTTTGGTTTTGAGAGTTATTTCGTGTTTATTATACATATTTTTTTATAAGAGTGCCTAGGGTATCAAAGTATTTTTGTGGACATAACATTTAACCCCATTAAATATTAGCTTATATCAGCAGCAGCAGACTGGAAACGTCTACTGCTGGATATAGGCCTCCTCCATGGTGTGCCACAATTAACAACCCCGAGATATTTGTATCCAGCGACTTCCATCTTTACTATTTCGTCGGGCCATCTAGTAGGGGTACGGCCCATTACAAGTTTCCCTGTACGTGGTCGCCACTCGAGAAAACTCCCCATCGGTTATCAGTTCTTAGAGCGATGTGGTGTGCCCTTTGCCAATTCATGTCATTGACTCGTCGTGCTAGGCTAGGCTTTTATACTAAGATATACGATATAATCAAGACAAAAAAAATTATACCAAGGTTGCAGACAACAACAAAATGATGGATATATCTACCATTAAAACATCCCTGTAACTGTATTAAACGCACATTTGCGCATCTCGTAAACAGATAAACAAGACAATAATACACAGAACAAAGCAGTGAATCAACTTGTCACCACATCTGTAGGTCTCAGATGGACCACTGTAGCTAGACCCTATTTACATTGTTAGGGGTTGAGTGAGAAGGGTCAGACAATGTGGTGTTGGGGAAATCACTTGTCACACATAAATAATCACATAATTGGGACGGTTGAATCACAACATTGCGGTTTTGAGCACCCTAATATAGCGAAGTCATATAGGATTTGTATGGACATGCCTGCTATAAATTTAAAAATATTTTTAGTTAGGCCTATGTTCGGTGGACGCTTATCGTCTGATGTTGATTAATTTAATTTTTACAATCCAAATTCCAAAATTTTTGTTGAGCTGTGTTTAAATACCCATTTTCCTTCAATCAAGACTAACACTAAAATTATCGAAGACTTAGGCCTATTTACTCCTTACTCCTTCCTTGGGTATGATTCTCATCTTCTCAGCTCTCATACCACACACCCTCTCACACCACACACGCACATATCTTATAAGTGAAATGTAACAATTTTTGTAAAATAAATACTTTTTATTATTATTATTATTATTTTATTTAACAGCAAACAAAAAATACTAATACTACTAAGAATTCAATAATATTAAACTACGTTCCAAAGCCAGAAATCCAATAGAAATGTAGAGCTGTGTGTTTTTGGTCGTGCCTATATGCCTGCATAAAACTTCATCTACTCATAACAATGTACCTTCATACGAGTACAGTTACAGCTTAGCCTAAAGTATAAATATATGAAAACCTGCAAATATCCCTAACTTCTTAATTCCATTTCTCACAAAAACAATCCTCCTATTCGTGCAGAAACAGAGCAATAGATCGACTTGATGCATAGAGATAGTTTATGGGGTGAAAAGAGGCATATGGTACTTTTACAGAGTTATATAAAATACTTTCTAAAACTAATTTCTGAAATACACGCACAATCTTAGAAATGAAATATGATGCACTGTTTTCTTGCCGAAATAATTTACATCCATACTAATATACGTACAGTAAATTAGAAAGTTCGTTTGTTTGTTTGTCGTTCCTTTACGTCATAACGTAAAGTCAGAATGATTTGATTTTTTGTACAGGAATATGTAGTTGAAAGGCCGGAAAAGGACAGAGGCTATTTTCAATCTCGAGCGAGCACGTAGTTCCCGTAGGATAATTTCTGAAATCCATGCAAAGAAAGCCGCGGGCAAAGGCTAGTATTGAAATCAAGAACTCCATCACAAAAACAAAGCAAACCACTTTTAAGTTAATAGAAATATTATATTCAAAGCTTACACAGGTCATATCCACACTATGCTTTAATTCGTAATGAGATTACATGTATCAAATGTTCACTGCAGCTAGGGGTGTCGACACACTGCGGCATATTGCACCGCGCTCGTAATGCCCATTACACGACCCGTCACCTTTGCGGTCACCCTAATATTTAATGTGCTTTGTTCTGGAGCTGTTTTGTAAACACTCAAATGTATTCGGTCTGTGATACTTTTATTCTTTACTATCTTTTGCCAGCGATCTCGTCCTGTTGGACTTGAGAAAATACCGCACGGGAACTATCTGAATAGGATAAAAAGTAAACTATGTCCTTATCCATTCCCTTCATATATGCCATACAACAAGTAAATGCGTTCAAAAAGAACTGGAAACCGACTTCTATTGCCCTGATAGTCAACTTTTACTAAGGCAAATTTAAGATTTAAATCGTTTTCTCATGGATGCCGTTGTCAGAACTGGGCCAAATTGAAATGGGACCTCACGAGAAGCACCACCTTTCAAATAAATATAAAGAATCATCCAAATCGGTTCACCCAGTCAAAAGTTATGAGGTAACACAAATTTAAAAAAACATACCCGTCGAATTGATAACCTCCTCCTTTTTCGAAGTCGGTTAAAAATTAAAGTTATTCTGGTTGTCCGTTACGGTGTAAAATAAGGTCAAAAAAATACACACACAAACTCACATTCGCATTTGTAAAATTAGTACAGACTAGCTTCTGCCTGCCTGATATAATATATCCAACGAAACCACTTAATGGGCCATGACAAACAGTAGCATATGTCTCTCAATCTTTCACGGTTGACAGATATGCCCTATTCACTCTGGCCTTGAAGAGATCCAGGCTTTAGCGATCGGGAAACGCAATCCAGCATTAAAACCGACAGGGGATTCCAAAAACAAACGTCCGTATCTTTATTATTGCATTAACTTAGAAGTTTTTTTTTTCTCACAGATCCAAGGGATTGAACTTGAGTATTTGATATATATTTCAACTTGACCTCCACGCATTTATGTGAAAAAGGGTCTTGACAGACAGACGGACGGACATAAAGTGATCCTATAATCCTTTATTCCTTTTGAGGTACGGAACTCAAAAAATTAAGCAACAACTCAAACTACCGTAATTTAACTAACCATTTAATAACAATACCTTACCTTGGAACCACAACCATTTAGGCCGGCAATAAATCGTGAGCGAATCATCTCGTTATCACCGTATAACTAAATAACAGGGGACGTGTAAAAAGTTCATCTGTCAGTGGTGGCGATGGCGCCCCGCTGTGACCGTGGACGGACAGTTAAGATGTTCAGCTACCAATAGAACTCGACCACAGTTTAAAATTTTTTTTTTAAATTTACTTACTGTTTATTTCAGATAAAAAACTAATACTACTGTTACATTTTCCAGTGCGCGAAATCTCCTTTTAGGAAATTGTGTGCGCCTGGAGAGCTGCACAATTCCACAGCTACCTGGAGCAAGTGTCCGGGGGCGCGTTAATATTTCACTATCGACCAAATCGGTTCAAATTCGAGCGTGTTTGGAGACTGGAAGTAACGGCGGTTATATTGGTGCCCGTGTGGTCTCGGCTTTAGGACAGGATTTACATCCCCTCCTCCCCACACACACATGCCCAAGTAATATTAAAACGAGTTACATGAGATAAGACTGGACTGTTTTTATGTATGATGGGTTTGCACTTGGCCTTCATTTCATAGTAAGTGACGATAAGGCGGTTGATAGTTACCATGTCACCCAGGAGCCTCAAGCTAATGGCTCGCTGGCTCTGCTACCTTTCATACTAGAACATAACAGTGCCATTAATACTGCTGTTTGGCGGCAGACTTAAGAAACATGGTGGTAGCTATTAGGTCACGGAGGCGGTTTAGGGTCGCGGGAAAATCTTTTCAAAATTATCGGATTCTTAGAAATAAAATTTAGTATAGGATTTCTTTCCCCCCCCCCCCCCCCCCCCCCCCCCCCCACATACATATGTACTTTTGAATTTCTTCTCAGGAGTGTGCAGGTTTCCTCACGATGTTTTCCTTCACCGAACAGCCAATGGTAATGATTATTATCATTAGTACATAAATTCCAAATTGGAACTCATTGGTACGAGCCAGGATCGAACCCAGACCTCGATTGTTCAAAGACTGACGCTCTAACCAACTGAGCTAACACGGCTGCAAACAATAAAATAACACTTTGAAATTTGTACGAGTAAATCAAATTTATTAAACGCCTGATGAAATAAATGTTGCAAAAATTGTGTTCTAAAACGCTGCTAACGGAAAGAACCTTGCAAGAACTGAAATTATTTTAGAGTTTGATCGCAGCGAAAGATTAAAGCGATAGAAGATATAAAACAATTTTTTGGAGTATAGAATTACATGTGTTACTTCATAGCTGGTAGTCATTTTGTTTAAAATCACCATGCTTGGCTAGTGGGTTAGTGATCGTAGCAAGATGTCAGTCATCAATAGTATACTGACGGACGCAAATGTCAATTACCTATATGTACTTTATGTAGCTACTCTCAATTTCATTTCAATCGAAGATCAATTGAAATTATTTCTGCCGACAGATAAGAAAAATTTCTCGCTTCGCTCGTGATTCAATCCTAGAATTATTCCCTAGCTCGGGTTTCAATGTGAGAACTGGCGCCAAACAACAACTTTGCAGCCTTGCATAACAAATAACTCTTTCTGCGCATTTTTTGCCAACAAAGGGGGCGCTAGTGCACCCCTTGCACCCTCCTGGCGCTCATGGGTTATATCAAACATTTGTATTGTTTAGCTGCACGGTCTGCTGTTTTTTGTATTTATTAATGGAAGCTCCCACAACTGATGTTTCAAGGTCCTAAATCAGAATCAATGATCATAATTAAAGTAACAAAGACGTGTGGACAGACTTTACAAGGCTAAAACCCCGCACCCCGCTGTGGCAAACAGGGACAAGGGTTTTTCTATGGAACCACCTTTGAGCGAACCTTCTCCCCTACGCTTACGATGTGGGGTCCCAATAAATATAGTTTTTTGGAGAATTTGGTTTGAAAAACTGCAGTAGCAACTTTATTGTTGTTCCCGTAAAGATGTCGTCATGGATGTCTGGCGCTTTTTTTAGCCTTGGCCTGGCAATGGAATTGAAACACGTTTCAATCCGGCTAAGTGCATGTAGGGAGGACTCGAACTTCAGAATACATCTTATAACTAGCTTTGACCGCAACTTCATCCGCGTGAAATTCAGAAATTGTGTCATGGAAACTATTATACGAAAAATCTAGTCATTCTGGTTCTTATACGATGGGAAGGAAGGACAAAGAAACAAAACAAGTTTCGTATTTAGAATATTAAGAAGGATACATGTTAAAGTCAAATATCTAGTCAAATGTTCTAGAATCATCCTCATTAAATAAATGTGGAATCAGTGTGTTTATTTGTTAGTTACCACTTAACGCCTCAACATAATAACCAGCCGCGATGAAATTTTGTATACAGGCAGCAGCAAAACATCCGTTATCCCTCTCCTAATGCTTCCATACTAAATTTCTGTTGCCATAATCGTTTAAAATAGAATAGCTGGCTTTGATAAGTAATTACCTAAAAATGGGAGATAAAATTATAGTATCGCGAAATAAATATCATTAATTTACAACTTTATAGTTAGCTGCTATAGCCGTTACGCAGCTAATGGTTCATAGATGGCGCTGTGAAAATTGTGATTCACTGTGAAGTTGTATGTTACTAATACTCATTTCGCGACATCACAATCTGATGTCCTATTTTTACATTGTTACTACACAAATCCAGCTATAATATTTTAAAAGATTATGGCAACAAAAATTTAGTATTAAACTTTCGCCGCCTAAAATACCATTGAATTTTATACACCTTTAAAACTAGGATACGCGTCGTGCCTGAATATAGTTTTAGATTAGGGCTGCTTATATGAATTTTTGAATGTTTTTTACATACTTATATGCTAGATTCACCGCTAAAAAGAAACGCGGTTATTTTAATAGGACTTTATACATCAACAACATCTAACTGTGATCTGCAATCCATTGTGAAACTTGATCGTGGCAAATCCCTTATGAAAATCTGTCGTGGCGATCTATGGACTTACTATTTAAAAGATTTACATTTCTAATCTACAATTTATAATAGCGACAAGTTTATCAGAGACCTATAAGTTTTTTAACCTCGAAGGACACGCGGCGCCTTTTAGTTTGAACGCATCGATTGTCCATCAGATAAACTTTGGCAGAATTTTTTGTTCCGGCAACGGTTTTGTAAAGGGAACTTTTTGCCGCCAACTCATATGATACCATCGAATTTTTTTCTCGCTGATACAGCCACGTTATAGCGCCCCCCAGAGAAAGACTTTTTAATTATTTTAAAAATATTTACCGTTCTGAGTGTTCCCAACATCCGAGGAAAAAAGGATACTTTTATAATCTCACTCTGATGACTGTCTGTCCGTCCACTGATTATCTCAGCAACTACTAACACTATCGGCTTGAAATTTGGAATAGTTATAGTAAATTTTGACGTACAAGTAAAATAATTGCAAAATAGGGGTGGGGGGTTGCGAAGCGTCGGTGGCGCATTAGCTAAGACGCGGACACGGTTCGAATCCAGCCGTGCACCTAGGAGTGGTTTTTCAATTCAAGTACATTATCCATTGTTGCCTGCATGAGAAAACAACACAAATAAACCTTCACAATTTTTACAGCAGCTGTCTCTCAATTCTAAACCACTCAATCATAAAATCACCACGTATCTTTGACATTCCCAAAAATACAACTACTTTTAACCTTATTCCTTTGCAATATGAGTTAACTAAGTTACGGAACGATAAAACTAAATAGGTATGTAAATAAAAACAGTAGTCAAAAAATAACTAGGTGTCCTTTAAAATCAGAACACCGCGACATTCTCTAAATTTTTGAACTTAAAAAGGGTTAGTCTTGTTTTGACTCTCGATTTTATCACATCCGTTTTTGTACAAATAAACTGACATTTAAATAGTTAACAGGGTGGAAAGTTCGACTTTATTGTGGCTAATTAATAAGAACGTAAAAATAAAAGAGTTGAAGGGTGAGTTCAGAATCAGATTTTTTATTAGATTGTTTGATATCGTAACAAGTATTTCTGGAGACACCTGCAACGTTTGTGATAGGTATCTATTAATCGGTAGATTAGCTATATTTTTTATTAAAAGATAATCTTATCTTCTAACTAAATCATCCTAGGAGGATATCCTTAAACCGTGGTTAGTTTTTAAGTGGTAAAGAAAATAAAATGCTGCTGTTTTGCTTACGTTTAGTTTTTTATTTATTTAACCATAACCACAGATTAAATAACCACGAATAGGACTTCACTGACCAAGGTATCATATTAGGTAAGTTAAAAACTGGCTTTTCCATCAGCTTCATAGCTCAACTGCTGGACATACACCTCTCTTATTGATAGCGTTTTCTACGAAGGAATCTGCTATGGTCACAGTAGTGTATGTGCCATAGCATTCTCAAACTGTCTCTTGTGTGTATCGATTGGTTTATTGGTTTGCTTATCGTCAGTGTCATAGCGTCATTACGTAAACATTGAGACAATGCACGGATTGCCATATGTGAAAAAACTACTGCTGAAGTAATTACCATCTAGATCCCCCCACCCCACCCCCCTCCATAGTGTAGTGCTTAAGTAATACTTGAACGGCCCCCATTAACACGGGATGACATTATTCTAAAGTCGGGACCACACCATCAATGTATTTATAGACTGCCAACCCTAAACATAAGTAAGAATTTCCCGGTCTTTTGAAAGATTTGCGACGATCAATCAATAAAAAAGTTCTTAGAGTCTTTGGGAAACTCATGCATGCTTGAAGATAGAAATGATGATGTTATCTCATTTGTTTTGTCAGGCCTTGTGTTACTTCAACTTCAAACGCCTGAATCAAAAGAATGAGCAAATACACAACTATCACTGTAACATACTTCTGTCAGGCATTTAAAAGTTTACCTTTATACGAGTTAGTATTAGAATTACTAAATAAATCGAGTCTCTTTATTTAATTTAAAAGATTTCCCCCGAAAAAAAAGGTATTGGCGTAGGTACTATTTGAATTGAAATTAAATATTATACTAATATAGTCTGAACTGGACTAGAATACCCAGTAATGGAGGGGTTTTAGTCAATTTGTCCTCACGAGCAGTAACTACAGAATATAAAACTATGACAATTTGGTGAGTTCGTTGAACATTCGATTGTCTGCTGCGATAACATCTCGATACAATTTGGTCTAATTCGGTCGGAAATACACAAGAATGTGGTCATGTGAAACGTTTTTGTTGTTTCGTGTTGTATTTGTTTTGAAGTAGGGGTTAGAGTTGAGTAGAGCAGGCAAGGAATATGTAACCAAAATTATATTAATACCCAAAGTTCCCGCCTCACCACCATTAGGGCCAGTTTCGCATACAGTCGTGTCTCGGACTGCTCCGCCTTGATAGTGTTTTGGGATAGATCATAAAACTATAAAAAACAAGAAAGCATTGTTGTAATAGTGAAAGTGCCGCAAGTTGGACGCCACAATGATGCATGATAAAATAATCCTATAAACTATAACTAACTACTACAATGGACCCTTAAAAGTCACAGAAACTCATAAACAAAAGCGTTTTCGTCTCTCCTTATTGAACAAAAGAAAAGGCGGGTCTAGCTAAGATCGCGATATGCAAGCAACTTGGTTTTGAAACTGATCAAGCGGGAGCTTTGTCCATTACAACACAAATCATTTTTTCCGCTTTGATTTAAAAAAATTATATTTACCACCATGTTACCAAATCTGCCGCAAAACAGCAGTTTCAATGGCACTATTGTGTTCCAGTATGAAAGGTAGCAAAGCGGCCAAATTATAACAAAATTACATTGCTATTAAAATATTATTTTACTACCGACCCGCCCTTGCTTGGGGGTGCTGTGCACCAATGAGGAATAACGCGGCATCTAGGTGGCGTATCAAGTTGAAACATAATCTTTATTTTTAGTTAGAGCCCTAGAATACAACTATGTAAACCGTGCCCAATTTGACGTAGCAGTTTTTGCGTGATATGCGCACAAACATACAAATAGAAGAACAGAAAGCTTGAAGATAATTGTTTGGGTTGATAATGGTTTTGTAAAGCCTGATTATTAAATATCTGATATGAACACATTAGCCAGTTACCATTTTATCATATGTGTGGATTAATATTGTGGGCTGAAGACAATGAAGTGCTAATATTCTTAGCATTTTACAATGAGTTAGTTTAGTATCCTTATATATATGTGTATATATTATATATTTATTTCTATATGTATATATATTATATCTATGTATTATATTTATGTAAGTATATGTTGTTTTAATTATTTCCTTCTCAAATCTCTTTGTTTGTATATCTTTTATTATGATATTGTATATGTCTCCGCACACCACCCTTTATCTTTCTCCTCGCCCTGGTTGACTGGAAGAGATCGCTATATAGGGATAAGTCCGCCAATTCGACTTTTATTATAGTTTAAAATTTTAATTATTTAAGTTAATATGAATAAATATGAATAAAGAGTATTCAAACAAACAAACATTGTTCTTTCGTTCTTTCTTTCTTTCTCTTTCCTAAGTGTAACCACACTAACTAAGCATGTCGAGTCTAAACGTTATGTGGTCTACCGCGGTACTCCACAGGTGTGACACTATCTGATCACACACACGCACACACGCGCACGCGACGCGCACCAGCGCAGTGTCTAGTGACTAGTGGACAAGTGACACACACACTGTCACACGGTAAAGTAAGTAGTCACAATAATATAACAAATGTTAAATTGAGTTTAATTGTTTGTTTGTCACCGCTTAGCGCCTCAACGCCACAACCAATAGTGATGAAATTTGTCATGGAGGTATCCTAGGGCATGGAAAAGACCCATCCTACTCCACTGAGTGGTTCCTGAATGATTTCTTAATTTTTAAAAATATTTGTGTTATACATTTGCACTTGGCCTTCATGTCATCTGATGGTAAGTGACGATAAGGCCGTTGGATGGAAATCATGCCCACCCAGAAGCACAAGCCAATAATGCTGCTACGTTTCATACCGGAACACACCAGTGCTATTAAAACTGCTGATTGTCGGCGAATTTAGATAACATGGTGGCCGCTAGCGTGGCGGATACAGAAAATGCCATACCACCAACCCACTCCAGCAAAACCAAGTACCGATATGTACCCCTGTCGAGAATCGAACCGGGGACCTCCGGGTTGGCCGACGCTGTAGTCAACAGTCCACGGAGTAGGCTCGTTCGCCGGCGGTCCACGAAGATCGAAAAAATCAAAAGTATTCATTTACATTTCGTGTTATGTAGTCCATCTTTATAAATATGAGATTCTTTGTACATTCAAATTTAACATAAACAGAGTGTTCTAATTTTTATTAATTCAACTACGAATCCATCTTTATTACCGAACACTATCATATTAACTTTCATTATCCACTAATCTGCTCGCAATAACCGAGATTACGTAATTAACTTACCACCAGTGACTTACAAAAAATATCGATACGTCACATATCAAACACGGACATACTGGAAGGATAGGGCACTTCAGAAGATGATATAAGAATTTTGTTTGTTCATCAACTGTCAGCGCGTCCGTCTGTATGTCAGCGGGCTCTGTACTCATGATCTGTAATAGGTAGACAGTTGACATTGTGCCACAGAATGTGTATTTATGTTGCTGATGTAGAAACAAGTAAGAAAAATTTTAAATTAAAGAATTTCTCCACCATTCACAAAAAACGTATTCTTCTTTGTTGCTTTTATTGCTTTTATCTTAATAATAGCAACAAGTAGCCACTTGAAATGCTCACACTGTATTGCTACATTTGCTATACAAAAACTGTACGATGGTGCGAAGCCATTCATGCACGATTCCGACTCACGCTTGGCTGTTTTTTAGAGATACTACCGAACTGAACTAATTAGGCACTAAATTAATTTTGATAACCTTCTATACAGCCATCCGTGCGTCAAAAAAATAGAACTGGAATCACACATGAGCTTAGACGCATATCTAAAATGTATATCACTGAGGTCCGGCCACGTTTACTGCTATTACGGTTACCTTTTACGGTTAATTGAAAGAGATAAGCAGTTTGTACGAGTAACAACGACTATTAAATGTTCAAAACATCGGACATACTTCAATCCACCTCCCACTGTTTTACGCTTTCTTCGAGGAATTAGGTGCTCTATGGCTGGGCTAGATAGCCTTTGGCTCTACTTTAACTGTTAACGGCCAATAGCTAGTCATTTTTTAAGATGAGACTGTACGTTACATAACCAGGCATGGGTCGCTAGGCACTTACAAAGCATGATTATACGAGTACCTACTGCCGCACTCCCATCTCCCGAGATGCTTTTACTATATCCAAAAATGTAAAGAATTAATTAATGTTTTGTGTCACACAGCTGTGCGGGCGAAATTGATCCTTAATGGATTATTGAGGAGTTGTAATTTTTTCCATTTTCTGTGTCATAACGAAAGAGTATATATAGTAAATGAATTGTATTGAAATTCCTAGCTTTTCCTTTGTTTGGATATTTTTATTTTTGAACATAGTTTGGCATAGAATAGTGATGGGACTAAGATACGATTATTACTCCGACAATTTGTTCTAACGTTCAAGCAACGAAATATTCAAACTTACATACTCACAACAACAGACATACTTACTTATCGACACATTATAATTAATTATTGGAAAATGTAACGTTAAAATTTTTTTCTCTCGTTAATAACAGTACCGTCTCCTAAAATGTTGCCAGCCTCTGTATTTCTCTGCATGAGTCTGTGTAAAAGTGAGTGCAATAAAATACTATTTTTAAATGCATAAGGGTGAAATAAACATTGAAACATTACAAGTAAACAATCTCAGTTTGTATTTTACTTACATAACTCTCTATTTTATTACTAGATTTTGATCGTGACTTCTTCACTAAAAAAGTAATAAGTGGTCCACCAAAGTCAGGAATGATTAAATCCGCCAGCTTACAAAGGTGACGGACATAGCTACTCGAATAAGCAAGCTGTAGTGGCAATGGGCAGGCCACATCTGTCGACGAACAGACGGTCGATGGTGCAGAAAGATTCTCGAGTGGAGACCTCGGACCGGGAGACGCGGGATATGACGGCCTCCAGCCCGCTGGTCTGACGACCTTATGAAGGTAACGGGGAACGAGTGTCGCACGTTGGGAGAGGCCTATCTTCAGCAGCGGAGAGACACGGGCTGATATGTCAAATAAGTCAAGTAATAAATAATTAAAGAAATACTGAATTAACTTTTTCAAATAATCTAAATAGCTGTGCAATGTACAGCGGAACATAAATTCTGTAGCGCATCAACAATGTTTGCAGGGGCCCGGATAGATGACTTTTTTAGTATAATAAGAAAGCGAATATACTCGATAAGAGATAGAATGATAACAAGTCAAAACGCAGTAATGATCAAATTGTCAGAATATATCTTCAACAGCATTGACACATGCTGGTCATCGAAATCAACATGTGTCAATGATGATATGTAGGTGTATTAGTCATTAGTTACCAATTAAGTTTATTTATTTTATAAGTACTATTTGTAAAACATGTATGGGTCTTGTGCCTGAAATAAAGTGATAAATAAATAAAACATTATCAAACGATTTCTCTAAAACACAATTCATTTCTTAACAATTATTTTTTATATCTTTACCTACAGATATATCTAACTGATGAACTCAGATAAGGTCAACTAACGAGCATTATAAAAATATTAACGACAATAAAAATAAAACACGGCATTTGTTTGTTCATCCCCTTTGTGTTTCCGCCCTCCTAAATAACTACTCACCCCGTGATAGAGACGTCTAATCTCTCAGATTAATGTCCCAGATAAGGGTGGAAGGCAGGGGTGGTCAAGTTTCGGCGAGAGAATATGGTCGGGCCGCTAATATTTTAGTATTCATTTTAACTAGCCCACTGTGTACCACTGTTAAACATGCTTTAATTGTACTTTTAGGTACAATTTTTTTAATTCTACACAATCAGAATTGCTTTCTTTTAACTTTTAAATTATCTGGTCTTATAAATAAACACTTCTTTCTGTAGGTTTTTTAGTTTAATGTTCAGACATCGCCACGTTTGTGGTCAAGCGTTGATTTTCTTCTTTCAATTTAGTTTACCGGATTCCGTACTCTTTTATCATGCGTCATAAAGTTTCTGTCATAATTTTGAAACCTACCAGTTTCGACGTTCACTGAAAATTACAGACTGGGCACTCCCAGTGTGAGAGAGTGAGTGAGCGACACCTTAAAAAAGGATATTGTCAGACTTAGTCAAGTCATACACATAATTTTATGAATAAAATCACTTTTACAATTTACATTAAAATCCCAGAAGAGATCTAAGGTCCAAATTCTGCCAACCACTACACTTTTCCTGACCACGCTTAATATTATCTCGCTTATTGGAAACACGGGCCGCTCTCAGATATATTTGACCACCCCTGCAATCTACCACATAACAAAATAGTTTAATAGTTAAACTCAATCTAGTTAAAGACAGATAATGTTTCAATAAACGGCATTTTATGTTCAAGGGGAAATTAGTTGATAAGTTAAAGAACTTAAGTTGAAATTGGCTTAGATTATCTAACACCGATACGTTATTTTTAAGTCTTTTACAAAAGGAACTCTAGTTAGGTTAGATCAAACAAGGAACCCTTATAGTTTCGCTCTGTCCGTCCATCCGTCCGCGGCTTAGCTCAGAGACCCACCCCTACTGCTAACACTTGGCTGTATATTTTGACGATGACGATAAGGCTGATACGATAAAAGCGTGCTCACCCAGGGAACTCAAAAGAAGTTATGACTATGCTGTCTTCAATTAACGAAAATATAAAATGTATATTAATTGATAGATTGTATTGATTAATTGATAGTATCGTGCAATGTAAGCGTCCCTATAGGGTATTAAGAAGAAGAAAGAATCTTCACGGGGCGAAACAATTAGTATTGTAACTTTGAACTCGTCCGGAGCGGGAGTTTCATTTCTATGTTAACTAAAATTAGTTGTATTATTAGTTATTCTTATGCCACTAGGCCATTATATGTAGTTGGATCCTAGTAAACCGATTTATTTTTTAAAAAAATAAATTTATTTTAAGTCAATTTTAGGTCTCTTTCAAAATCCAGAACTTAGTACAAGCGTGGTAGCGTATGTAGACATGCCTAGTAATTGATGATTGAGACAAACATTTGCCAAATATTGCATGTCAACCAACTATATGCTATACGCATGTGTCATTGACACAGAAATCAGATTATGTTTCTGTAGAAATGGTATCCCATCAGATACAATTTCACCACGTCTTTTAATGTTCCGATTAAATGGTCCGGATCTAGAAAGGCGCAATTATTGTAAACATTTCTCAAATAGCTCGGGACTGGTCAGTGTTTCCCGGCTGATGAGAATGATCATGAAGGTGAAAAAGATTATTGCCTCGCCCGCCCTACTGGGGGGCGGGCGGCACAGTAACATCTTTACAGCTTCATGATAATGATGAATCTTATTAGTACTTCCGACAAATATTTAATCATTACATGCATTGTAGTAAAATTTAATTATTTTTTAAAATATCCAAGTTGGATTTTCAATGTTGTTTATGAAGCCACATCTTACATCATTTTGTTACGGAAATGAATTGTGACACCGTTTTTCTCTTAAACTAATCTACTTATAATGTCGTTTGGAAAGCGTAAATTTTTAACTGACAGCAACTTAATGCGTGAGAATAACTAATTAAAACTCCCGCTCCGGACGCGTTCAAGGTCACGACAACGGTTTCACTGTTTAACAGTAAGGGCTTTGCCCCCGGGGGCGTTTCGGGATGAGAGGAGAAGTAGAGTATTAGCAGTAGTATAAAGTGAGTGAGGCACTCACTAAGGAGATTCTTATACTTGAGGCTTCTGATGGGAGAGCACTTACCATCAAGTAAGATAAAGGCCAAGTGCGAAAACATTGTGCATAGAAAAAACCCGTCAGCACGAGCCGTTGTGACGAACGGACGATGCAAATTTTTTCGGAGCCGAAAATACGTCTGGATGCTATTTCCAGATGTACAATTCTTACTGCTCTGATCACTGACAACCGAATATAATTGATTTATTCACAGCTATTGTGCAAGCGTCGCTCGTACTGCGCACTAATAGCTGAAACATTTAATTTCACACAAACACTTGTAACTTGGATAATGTATTGGGAAATGTCAAATGATTGATTGTCGACGCGCTGTGTGGTAAACAGTGAATTGCGGAACGACAACAGAAAACTACGATTTTTATACGTATTTAACCAGCTTGAAGGTTCATACTCAACCGGACTTGGAGAATAAATACGAGTATGGTTCGTAGTGGACTTATATGACTTATAAAAGGTTCATGATCAAAAGAAATGGGATGTATGTATGGGAAAGTCTCATTAAAGCTCCACATCAACTGGACTAGACTTATTGAAAAGTTCTTTTGTTTAACAGTGGACTTATGGACAAAGTTCACGTTTATCAATGGACAAACGGACATAGTCATCGATTCATCTATTAGGGGGACGGCCCGGTACACGGTTGCCGGTACGTGGCCGCCACTCGAGAACTTTTACCCCCCATCCGTTATCTGTTCTTCGAGCGACGTGGCCTACCCATTGCCCCTTCAGCTCACTGACTCGTCGAGCTATGTCAGTGATCCTAATTCGTCTAGTTCTAATGGATAACAGTGAATTTATGGAACTGACGATATATGAGCTTCCTCGCCAAATGTGAGGATAAGTTTTCCTAAAATAAAATTAAAAATTGTTTAATAAAGTATAGCAACACTGCCACGATCGATGCAGTAGCCGCAGGGAAGCGAAGCAACCACTTGCACAATATTTCGTAACACGTGGAAGTGGAGTCGCTCCAATAAAACGTGCCACTCACAACCACGCAACTAGGTGGTCTAAGTTTTCGTACTCCATTGGCACCTCCGTCGTTTTTTACGTTTAGTTTTTTTTTTTCATTTGGCCTTCATTTCACCTGATGATAAGTGACGATATATCTCTTGACATATCAACTCCCAGTCCAAACCGATTGTAAAATATTGAAATTTGGAACGCCCATCACTTTAATGTAAGTACGTCGCAACACCACTAAGTATTTTGCGAAAATCCATTCCTGAAAGTATGGCAAAGGGTGAATAGTTTTTAATGGGTAAACCATCAGCCATCATCAAGTTCTCTATCTACTAGATTGTTTTTATTTCTTCCAAGAAGACTATTTATGAGTTTGTTTGTTTATTTGTTTGTCCTTCCTTCACGACGTAAGGTATTAATTTTTTGTTTAGGAGTCGAGCGTTTGATCGTAGTTCCCGTAGGATTATCTCTGATTTCCACGCGAATGAACGGGCAAATGATAGTAAAATTATGAATTAAAATTATATTATCTTGCATTACATTTTATATATGAACAATTACATTTATTCGTCAAGTCAATTAGTTTCAGGAATAAAAATTATAAATTAAAATATGTTTGAAGGGAGAGGATTGGAGGTCGGGCTAGGGGCTGACGGTTGATGTAATATTTTTATTTTATTTTATTGTTTTTGGGTGGCTTACAGCTATTAATACAGAGTATAGAGAGATAAATAAACGACTAATAGACATTGATAAGCCTCCACATATGGCTTTTATACAGTTACAATTATATGTATATGCTTACTAATAAATAATATAAATACTTAAATAATATTGAAACTAGATTCAATTAAATAAATAATAGCACCGATTTTTGAATAGTTGTGTATGACAAGACATTTACACAATAGACAAGAAGTAGTTCAGGTAGTTGTTAGTCAGATTAATTTTAACCGTGCTTACATTACTACAGAAGAGGTCTAAATTTGGAAAAAATACAGGAGCTATTGGAGTTATAACATTAGTAACCGGAATAGTAAAATGATTTTAATAATTTTAATATAAATTTATTAATTTTAGGATATATTATGACTATTTTAACAATATATCAATGATGACGAGATATTTGCCGAGAAGGAACTCTTCAAGGTAAACATACAATTTTAGTTTCGAAGGGACTTCGATGAGGAATAATTCTTTTTATTATTTCAGAAGTATTTTTTTATCCTTTTTTTAACTCCTTTATCTATGGGTTTTTTTTAAAGTTTTATTTATTTTTCTATCACCCCAACAAAATAAATTAATAAATAAAAATTTAATTACTTTTAAATAATTTATTATAAATTTATTTATTAAACTCGATATTAGACGAGAAGACCCTTCTCGTCTTTTAAAATTATTTTAACTTTTTAAATTAAAAATTAAATTCTATATTTAATTTTGAGACAGCTTATATTTCATCCAATCCTTCACAACAGTCACCAATATAATACCATTGAAGCGTACAGATCTGGTTTCCCCGCGTGTCTATAAACACCACAGATCGTACCGTGCGTGGACCGCTTTATAATCGATCATAAACCCGGTCCAGCTAAACCGTTAGAACTTAGAACACTTCCTACTATTAACATTTGTAATCACGTCTACACAAGCAGCGTAGCGCCATTGTGAACTCTGATCGGTCGCAACACGGACTAACATTACCAAGTAAACATTTATTATGCGGACAGATTTAACACTGAGGCATTTTATTGCATCCATGCATTATGAAACAAAATGTGAGTTGTTAAAAGTTGACAGTTTTGTGAGAGTATAGTTTAATGTTGTGAATGTTGCTGTGATTGGTGATCTGATCTTCTTTGTTAACTATAGTTTGTACAATAGTCTATTTCATCAACATCATCCGGGAAACGTCCACTGCTGGACATAGACCCTCCACATTGATCGGTTACACAGACACTTCGTTACAGCATTTGATCTCTAATTTCTCTTTTTTTTAGGGTTTCGTACCCAAAGGGTAAAAACGGGACTCCGCTGTCCTTTCGTCCATCCGTCCGTTTGTCGCCAGGCTCTGTCTTATGAGCCGTGATAGAGAGTTGAAATTTTCACAGTATTTCTGTTGCCGCTATAACAACAACTACTAAAAATCAGAATAAAATAAAGATTTCAGCGGGCTCCCATACAACAAACGTGTTTTTTTGGACGTGCGATGTAACTTACAACTAGCGCCACCTAGTGTCGTACTCGTCTAATACTACTGCAAAACTAAATTGATAACGAATATCAAGGCGTATTCTTTAGATTGGTTTTCCGTATGTTAAATATCCATATTCTGTACGGGACCCTTCGTGCACGAGTGCGACTCGCACTTGGTCAATTTTTGGGGTATGAAGGGCGCAGTTTGTACGTCCTGCGTGTCACTGCGACCTGTATAGATCTATTGTGACAGTCCCCTATGGATCAAATCACCTCCCCAAGGCCAATCTCGGTCAAGAATCGTACGATAGGAAGACCTAAAACTTTCCGTTACGCCAGTGTGGCCTCCGAGGTGTGTTTCTACTTGCTCTGGTGCTGCTCATGGCTCTCATTGTACTGCAATCTAAATGGATTCCAGTAAGTACAAAAACGTCAGATTCCAAATTTGACAATGCCAGCATCTGATGCCTGCACACAAGCAGTAATCGACTTTGAAACGCCGAGCCTCTTTCGTTTCGCGATCCGAAATGAGGCATCATCTGAGAACCTGTTTCTCAGTATGATCAACAAACTCCGGGAGCAACGTCCAGCCTGTGAAGAGAGAGAAAGTGTAGCGGAAGGAAGGATACAGCCTGCTGTCGACGGCCCTATACACTGGTCAAACTGGATACATGTATTTGCTATGCTTTGGATTACTTCTTAAGGCTATTGGTTGTAAGCGTCGCACCCAAAAGCCTCCACGTAATAAGACCTTTCATACTGAAACACAACAGTGCTATTAACAACGCTGTTTAGCAGCAGACTTAGGTAACATGTGGACATAGACAATGCCATACCACCGACCATAGATACCGCCACAGATATGTTTGAGTTGCAATTGGCCGGGTTTTGGCCGAAAAACGGAACCCAGCGATCTAACAATCGGCCTGATTCTTGAAATTGTTTCGTCCGTGAGAGGCATCAGTGCAGAAAATATACCCGCGTATCAGATCCCAGTAATGCACCAATTACAATTGTGTTTGACGGACTCAGGGGTGGGCCAGGGGGTCATGTCTGTGACCCCCTCTTTTGATTTAACATGGTACAATGGCGATTATAGTGATATTCCTAGGTCTTTTGATCCATGATCACCAGTGTCTTAATAATAATGTTACACTATAGTAAATAATAATAAAAATAATAAATGTTTTTATTAACAGACATAAAAACCATTTAAAAAAATAGGAAAAAAGCTATTACTGTCCTCTTTAAAATTTCGCTTATCGGTGAGTCATTCAAAACTTTTAACTTTATTTTCATCAGGTGACATAAAGCCCAAGCTAATTATGAATGAAAACTTCAAAATATTGCATGGCAATATAAAATTACTTCAAACCTTAGAGAGAAAATTTCATGTGCAAAATGAAATAAATCAATTTTAACGTGATAATTAATCTTTCAATTTCTACCGCACATCTATTATTCAAATGTTGGCAATCGCATGGCTATCGCAATTTCCGGAGTAAGCAAAGAGACTGAACTTCGGGCGCCCGAGAAATTGAACGTTTGATCCATTTTATGTGAGAATAACTGCTGATTCCGATATTCACGGGTATTTTATATATTTTACTTACAAAATATTGTCAATTGGTAGAAAGTAATTAACTCAGTTTAGTGTCACATCGCGTCACACGCCCCTACAAGACCGTATAGGTACATATTGATACATTGGCATTGACTTTCAACGTCAACTATTTTTTTGAGAAAAGTTTCCCAATGCCCGCCTCTATGACTTGCCAATAAATTTAAACATGCTCTACATGAGGAATCTAATGGAAAATAGTAACTTAGTTCATTAATTTTTTAATATTCAGATACTAAGGGCCTAAATCCGGCTCTGCACTGCACCAATTACACACGAATTGCCCGCTATTGCGCGAACACATCAAAGCTTGCACAATCGTAATGGCTTCTATCCAACATATTGGTTCAAATATTAACGGTACCCGTTCTTTTACTACTGTTTTACTGATCCGACCTTCGTGCAGCCTCGGTCTCCTTTCTATAGTTCTTTTTCTTTTAAAAACACTAAGGAGATTCTTTCTCTGATGTCGGCCTTTAGGTTGCGGTCAGTGAAGTTAATTAAGTCTGTGCACGTCCTTAGTGCCACTTATTTTAGTGAATGCCGAATTATAATACATAAGTGTTTTAATCATGACTTATAAACTGACTCGTGAACTAGTGATGCTAGCAAAGCAAGTGATTTGATATTCACTACGTATTTTATTTTCACCCGTGCTATAAAACCTCTATAAAAGTTTCTGAAACAGCTTATTGCCAACATTAAAACAACCAGTGTCGTAGTATCTTATGCATCCGGGAGGAGCTACTATGGCTATTGGCGTTACCTGGTTAAACAGGAACGCAAGAAATCGTTGAGGCTGTTATCCTCACGGTCGCTGGTGTGAATACCCTTCTATCGTAGGGTTTCGTCGTCACGGAACACCAGGTAACATGAAAAATGTGCGCAAGAGCATCCTGCTTAAATCCTACTCATATAAAAAGTAATATATCACGCATACACACACTCTCTCTAGACTTATTGCTTTTTTATCTATTTCTATATATTTTTATTTATTTATTGTTTCCTATACAATTACCACACCATACATGTCCTAATACAATCAATCATACTGTGAGGTGAGAACCTGGTGTCCTGAAACGCGGGACAACCTGCTCAGAAACCAGTTTCACACACTGCTCCATGGCTTACATATAATTTAAGTTTGAATGTGTATTATATACATTGTTAATTATAACCAAGTGTGTGGAAAAATAAACGTTTATCTTATTCATCTTATCTTAATATGGATGTATAAGGATAACACATATACATTTTTATAACTGTATTCTTATGGTACAATACATAGAAATCCTCTGAAATCGGAGTCGCGGATATAAGCTTTGTGTGGTAAAGACAAAATTATAGACTGTCGCGCTGTGAAACAATAAGCAACTGTATGCACACTTGATACAAACCCCCTCAAAGATCAAACTGTCATCGTGTCTGACTTGACTCTCGGCTTCCCTTTGAAATATTGAACGAGCACGAAAATATTATATAGCAACCAGCGACAGCGATAGTGACATCAGTCATTTTGTTATGGGCATAATGTACACCATCTAACCCCTACTTGTTTACACATTTAGCTTAGCACAACCACTCTCGCCGGCCAGACTATTTATGACGTAAGTAAATGAAGAAGCTAACAAATTATATAGCCCGGAGCTGCCGAGTTGTCGTGGCTTAAAGGCCAAGTGTTCGTGGAGTTCCCAGGGTCCTCGATTTGCGACCACCAGATGACCACCGAGGGGGTTTTAGTGGATGGAAATTCCACATAACCCGACTTCTCTCCTAAGAAGACGGGTATTTTTGAAAGATTTCCCTCGAAAAAAAAAGGCTTGCAGTGAGTTGAGTTTTAAGATAGATCGTAGAAACCGATTTGACTTGATTAGTCTCGAGACACGTTTGCCTAACGACAGCCTTGTGTCCATCTTGTGTCCACCTTGACCTTGTGTCCAATATGAGAAAACATGACCATCATCCTGTCAGCTGCACAGATTCCACAAGAAGAGACTTTAAATCATGAAGCTAAAAAGATGTTACTGTGCCGCCCGGCGATAATACGGGATAAATATTCATGCTTCAAATCCAACCTGTGCTTTTTATACACTACTCAAAAAATCAAAGAAAAATCGAAGTATTATTAGGATTGCATTTTTGGTAGTGTTTTATTTGTTCAAAATCACTATATTCTTATTTTTACTAACTGTGAAACGTCAAATACTATTTCATTGACGCCATATTTATTTCTTAATTGTGTCTTATCTAATTTGTAAACATACAGAAAAGTAGGCCAAAATATTTAAAAAATTGTAATCAAGCACTTCTATTATAGAGATAATGACTTCATGAAATTATTAGTGTACACTCGACTACAAAATTATGTATCCTATTTTGAACCTTGTCACAACACACTACATTTGTTTTGTTCCAAGCAAGAGCGAATGTGACATGGTTCGAAAGTGTATATATATTTTTGTACTCGAGTGTACAAGTCCAGCCCGGGGCTCCTTACATTCGCGGAACATTTCTTTTCTCTCGGCTTCCCTTTGAAATATTGAACGAGCACGAAAATATTATATAGCAACCAGCGACAGCGATAGTGACATCAGTCATTTTGTTATGGGCATAATGTACACCATCTAACCCCTACTTGTTTACACATTTAGCTTAGCACAACCACTCTCGCCGGCCAGACTATTTATGACGTAAGTAAATGAAGAAGCTAACAAATTATATAGCCCGGAGCTGCCGAGTTGTCGTGGCTTAAAGGCCAAGTGTTCGTGGAGTTCCCAGGGTCCTCGATTTGCGACCACCAGATGACCACCGAGGGGGTTTTAGTGGATGGAAATTCCACATAACCCGACTTCTCTCCTAAGAAGACGGGTATTTTTGAAAGATTTCCCTCGAAAAAAAAAGGCTTGCAGTGAGTTGAGTTTTAAGATAGATCGTAGAAACCGATTTGACTTGATTAGTCTCGAGACACGTTTGCCTAACGACAGCCTTGTGTCCATCTTGTGTCCACCTTGACCTTGTGTCCAATATGAGAAAACATGACCATCATCCTGTCAGCTGCACAGATTCCACAAGAAGAGACTTTAAATCATGAAGCTAAAAAGATGTTACTGTGCCGCCCGGCGATAATACGGGATAAATATTCATGCTTCAAATCCAACCTGTGCTTTTTATACACTACTCAAAAAATCAAAGAAAAATCGAAGTATTATTAGGATTGCATTTTTGGTAGTGTTTTATTTGTTCAAAATCACTATATTCTTATTTTTACTAACTGTGAAACGTCAAATACTATTTCATTGACGCCATATTTATTTCTTAATTGTGTCTTATCTAATTTGTAAACATTCAGAAAAGTAGGCCAAAATATTTAAAAAATTGTAATCAAGCACTTCTATTATAGAGATAATGACTTCATGAAATTATTAGTGTACACTCGACTACAAAATTATGTATCCTATTTTGAACCTTGTCACAACACACTACATTTGTTTTGTTCCAAGCAAGAGCGAATGTGACATGGTTCGAAAGTGTATATATATTTTTGTACTCGAGTGTACAAGTCCAGCCCGGGGCTCCTTACATTCGCGGAACATTTCTTTTCTCACCTTTCTTTTGCCAATAAATAGACATCTAACGAGTAGATGTGAGTCGGATAGTCACAGATAGCTTATATTTAAAATAATCTGTAGAACAAAACGAAATGATCATTCATTACGAAATACAATGCGTCGTTTTGTATTGTGATAAAAATTTGTACACTTTCTAATGTTTCTAATTTCGACTCGTGTTGCTAGCTTTGTATACGGCAGACGCGTGATCTTGGCTGTACTATATAGTATCACACCATTTCCGTGAATTATCATCAGTCGGAAAACGTCCACTGCTGGACATAGGCCTTTCCCATAGTATGCCACAATGCCCGGTGGCATCCAACGACTCCCCGCGACCTTTACTAGGTCGTTGCTCCATCTAGTTGGGGGACGGCCTGGTACACGTTTCGATGTGGCCTACCCATTACCACTTCAGCTCACTGACTCGTCCAGCTGTGTCTGTGACCTTAGTTCGTCTACGAATTTCCTCAATCAGGATTGTATCACGTAGATAAATTCCAAGCATAGCTTCAGAGCTTCAGCAGCTTTAGTTGTAATAGTAACTTAGAGAACCAACGGATGGGTATGCTTGAAATAGTCTTTGTTTGGCAATTGCGCACGCGCACTTCTGCTCCGTGCGCCAACCGTTTTAATTTGATTACCGCTTGCACTACATCTATTTGTTTTGGTCTGATGAACGCCATTACGTGAAAGCGTGGAGTCTATTCTTATATGTTATTAGATTTATCAAATACATCAGTCACTTGTTTGGTCACAGCTTCGACGCTGTTCAATTCAACTAGGGTTTTCTCTTAATAGCACAACGGCGGGAAATCCGTAGCCGAAATAATTAAACGAGTCAGTGAGCTGAAGTTGCAATAGACAATTGGACATGCTACTAGAAGGACTGACCGACGCCCTGGTAAAGGTGGCAGGAAGTCGCTGGATGCAAGCGGCTCGGGACCGATCATTTGTTTTACTCTGATCGGCCTGGCACTGCCCGCACAGTGAGGGGGGTGATGCGATTGATGCCCAAAAGCAATGACGGATGCAGGAATGTAAGGGATGTATGGGGCCGCCTGCCGAGTTACGGAAGAGTGGTAAGTTCCCTGGGCAAATAAAGGCAAGAGAGGGATATCGGAGTTGTTTTAGCATGTAAGAATCCAGCATAAGTCTTTCCCCGAAGCGCCGAGTATCTTTTGAAGATTTCCACTCCGTAAAAAAGACCCATGTGCTGTAGTAGACGTCTCCCGTATGATGATGGTGATTCCTAAATCGTCCCTATAGTTAAATTTCATTAAAATCTGTTTTGCCGTTTAGTGCCGTTCCGTTTAATTCCAAGTCAAACTCAAGAGATTACTCTTCAAAGTTGACTTAAAGAACTAGGTATTATTCTTGTGATAATCTTGACCACAATCTCGTCTGATATTGAACGCGTGAGGATGTGGTTGAAGTTAGTAAACGATCGCTTGAAATGATCATTCTAGCTTACATGAGGTGATAGTGATGAGAAAACAGGAAAACTAACCCTTAGGTCCCGTGTTAATAAACACTGCTTAATCTAGGACATAAGGCAATCTCGCTAGAGATCTCTGTATCGTTGAGCATATCCTTAAGAGGGTATGCTGTTGTCAAAGCGCCCATACAAACGTAGTCCAGTCATATTTTGAGTATTCAGCTATGAAAATCTATGAAATTTTCAAGACACAATCTAGAAACAAATATCTGTGTCGGTGGTGAGTCAGATTTTCGTTTAAATATATACTTCCAGAGTTACAGGGCGTCAAAGAATTGTATTTTACGGTAGTAAAAAGCCCCAACTTTGAACCTGATTTACAAGAGTATGAATCAATTTAGAACAATTTGGAAAAAACACCGACACCTGAAATTTCATTAGTATACTGTATTAAAAAAATGGTTACATAATATACTGTATCCTTCAAATGATCACTGGACTACGAAACATCCAAATAACGGGTGGATAACTTCGCGTAGTGTATGCTGTCTCACCGTACGCGCTCGGGTAGGATAGGGCTCAGATAGGGACAGCTACAAAACAATCCAAATTTGATCGCGGCCACGTGGTCTTACCAACATAGCCTCTTAAGAGTCTGCAGCAAGCTCGAGTCTCCATATAAACGCAGTTACGTCCTTTTTTTTGCCTATTCATTTTTTTGTTTTCTTTTAGTACGGCTCTATCTATGCAGGCCTGACTCACTCTTGCACAGACTTGTATTTATTTAAAACCAATCAAGGCTTGGGTTTTAGTGTTACGTTTTCTTTAATCTTAAAAGAATAGCAATTTCAAGTATGTCATGGCAAGCATGGCATGCATGAAAAAGCCATTATGGTCAGTTTTATCATGGTTTACTTTTATTGTCTTACGTGTAATATTGCAACCATCGTCAACAGTTTGGCATTTAGTTACCAACTTACAATGATGAGGTAGTTTTACATATATTTGCTGCTTGCCTACTTTTTCTATATTATTGTTTATTTTATCTTTCAAGAGCAAATTTGATATATTATTAGGTCGTTGATAATTATGATTCAGCCTAGCTCAACATCTTCAGTGTTTTGTGTCATCATCATCAAAGGCCGTACAATGCCCTCAGTTGTATTGTATGTAATGAATCTTTTTGGACCAACTACGGCGTGATCAAAATGAGGGTTATTGTTTTAGCAACCTTTGTATACCGAATCGAGTGGCGCACTCTGGGGGAGGCCTATGTCCAGCAGTGGACTGCCGCAGGCTGTACATGATGATGAACCTTTGTATAATATATAGTACATATTTTTCCCTCGTATCTCCTATCTGGAACTACTTATCGTATCTTGACAAATGAAGTATCATTTGAAGCTGTGTGCTTATTTATTGACAACGAAAATATATACGTTCATTACTTATTAAACATATTCATTATTTAATTTACTTCAAAAATCATTGTGTATTTATTTATGTCATTTTATTGAACCTTGTTTTGAATAAAAGTAATCAATTCATGATTCCATCTGTAGCCATCAGCGTACCCAGAAGACTCAAGCTCGTCGGGCGCTGGCTATGATGCCTTATATCGGAACACAGCAGTGCTATTCAGACTGCTGTTTGGTGGCAAACTTTGACAACGTAGTGGCCACTAACCAGACGGAAATTGAAAACATGTGTTTCATATCTTTTTCTTTGTTTTTATTATATATTGCTATTTATTATCCTGATAATTATATATCGGGGAGTTATTTGTCTCAAGGAAATTGGTATTTATGTAATAACCAACCAGAGCGAGCGAAACAATAAAAAATCGGGAACATTTCACATGTTTTCTTTAATAAAATCAGCCTCGTCTCAAAGTACTCGGATACTTTGAAATTACAGTTACATAACAAAGCATATAAGCTAAACAAGTAAATAACAGATCACTAAATATATACAACTGGACTGACCGCGCATCGACCACAATGCTATGCGGTATACCACAACAATCCCATCAGACAAAGGGTCGGATATAAACCAGCGAAACAGCCTACCCATTCACAAAGTGCCCGTCATGAGCACTGAATTTAGCAAAATATATACACTAGAATACTAATTGATCACATTTTGGAACTTAGCCTATAAGGTACTGGTGTGAGGACCTACTACTAAATGAGCTTAATGCCACCCATGATGCTGCTCCTCTTCCTTCTTGATGATGTAAGGAACGTGGACCTTTACGGGGTACGGAACCTCCTTCAGAAGAGGGAATGGCACCTCCTTGTAGACTGGGTATGGCCTGTCAATGGGTACCTTCACTTCATAAGGGACCTTCTTTTCTACAGTGTAAGGGATCTTTTTGTAGACGTCATAGGGCTTCGGTACTGGAACCTTGATGTGAACTGGGTATGGCTTCTCAACCTCAACCTTGTAGGGCTTGTCGACTGGTACTTTGACTTCATAGGGCACTGGTTTGTGGACTGTGACTGGGTAGGGCTTCTCGACTGTCACTGGGTAGGGCTTGGGAACGTATACATTGTAAGGCCTGTCTACTGGAACCTTGACTTCATAGGGGACCTTCTTGATGACTTCGTAGGGCTGGGGTACTTTCACTTCATACTTGACTGGGACTGGAACCTTCTTCTCAACAGTGTAGGGCTGGGGATAGGGGACCTTGACTTCATAAGGCACCTTCTTCTCAACAGTGTAAGGAGTGGGCACTTTCACTTTGACTTCATAAGGTTTGTCGACGTAGTGTTTCACTTCATACGGGACTTTCTTCTCAACTGTGTAAGGCTCAGGGACGTACACGGGGTATTTAACGTACTCCTTAACGGTGACTGGGACTTTCTTCTCGACAGTGTAGGGTTGGGGCACGGGCACTTTGACTTCATAAGGGATTTTCTTCTCAACGGTGTAAGGGACGTGTTTCTCTACAGTGTAGGGAACTGGGACCTTCTTGATGACCTCGACGTGCTTTACGTGCTCATGATGGTGACCGTGACCGTAGGAGTCACCGCCGCCTCCGCTAGAGATGGGCTTCCATGACTCGCCGCCGCCGCCGCCGCCTCCGTAGCTGGCATACTCTCCGCCCCCGCCGCCGCCGCTGTGTCCGCCGAAGCTTAGTCCCTCGTGACCACCCAGGCTGCCTATATAACCACCTCCGGAGCCACCGCCGTAACCACCCCCGGAGCCACCCCCGTAACCACCCCCGTAGCCGCCCCCATAGCCGCCCTCTGACTGGCCGTGTCCGAAGCTGATCTCTTCATGTCCTCCGTAGCCATGGCCCTCATCGCCCCCTCCGCCCCCGCCTCCGCCTCCACCGCCCCCATAGTGTCCGATGTCGATTATCCCTCTCTTCTCTGTCTTCTTGTCGTCGGCTGCCGCTTGCTTCTGTGTGCCTTTCTCCTCGCTGGCAAAGGCCACCACGGCCAATGTGGCTACTGTAACAACCTGAGGACAAACAAGTATATCTTTAATTGTGATAATCAAATATCAGCAACAGACAGTTCACTGTATTACAGTTCCGGTGTGAAAGGTAACAGCGCCACGCCTCATTAGATATAGGCTTCTGTTAAAATATTGTTCTATAAAAATATTCCTAAGTTCAAAGACCAACAATTTTTCGTCAACGTAAAAGAAGTAGTCTAATAAACAAGCAACAGAAGTTACATTCTCATTAGCATTCGGCTCGAAGTGTAGAAAGCTGACCGTCGTTGTGTTTTAGACTTTAATGGATAAGTGTAACTTATTTATGGCTGAACCGGACGAGTAAAAGTTAGCTTTATAGAAGATAGAGATCAACTCGGAATACAAAAGGCGTGATTACAGTCATCTACCACGGATCATAAATCTGGTTAAACTTTCCTGGATCGTCGCTATTGTGTATACAATTAGAAATTGTCGCTGACATAAAAAATGTGTTTAGTAACAGAATTAACACCATCGGAGGAAATAAGTGTGATTGTTAATGAGTGGCAGTCGACAAAGAAAACGGCGGAGTGAATTAGTTTCTGAACAGAAGGACGGAGAAATCTTTTAGGTAGATACCATTGTACAGATTTGAGGGTAGTTTTTTACAACAGAAAGAGCAAAAGTGAAAACAAGTAAATGCCGTACAAATTTTACAATTTACCAAGATTTGAATGCACCTAGACATGCACATATAGCCTAAAAGAAGACACGCACATATAGCTCATGGTGTGAAGATGTTCATAAGCTGTTTATAAATCTACTTTGCTGCTAGCATTAGGGCTAGTGGTAATTTCATTGAGACTTTTTGGTAAGCATACAAATGTTTGAGTCCGTATCACTTGCAAACTACATATTCTATCAATGTGACAAATCACAGGCTCAGTAATTCGTCTCTAAAACATTTAATTTACTCCCATATATTGTTATTTAAAATCGTAATAAACAACGTGTGAAATGCGCTAGGGGAAGCTTCTCTGCCAGTTGTAATTCATTGCACCAATATGTAAATACCCAGCAGCAAGTCATCAACTTTCTACCTACCAAACACGCCGTGTAATTGGTAGATTATAAGAAGCACTTTTACTCACGATGGGTATTGTTCTAAAGAACGGATTAAAGTACTCAACTTACGCTATTGTAAGATGTGACTTTGTAATTTTTGCTGACTCTCCATAGAGCATTCAATTGAGCAATTAGTTTATCATACAGTCATACGAGTTGATAGACAAATTGATCTCATACCGTGGAAGTAATTAACAGAAATTTTTTAATATGATTGTCTAAGTAAATCTGAATATTTTCTCATACAACTCTTCGATATATGACCGCTATTTAGAATAACTAAAACGGCTCTAAACGCAAACATACAAATGCTATTATTAGTAAAAGTATCAAGAGGTACATTTTGCTATCGATAAAAATTCTCTTTTCAAATGACTTCAAAAAAGGAGGACGTTCTTAATTCAAATGTATGATTTTTTGTGTGTATGTTACGCTATCATTCCGCCAATTAGGAATCGATTTTGATGATTTATTTTATTGGTAGAGAGGTGGTCCTGTATAAACTTTATCAAAATTAATTTTGCGCTTTTGGTGAAAATCATCAAATACATAACATAGGTATACCCAGATAATTCTGTGTCTAAGGGGGAACATTTTAGGGGATGAATGATGTAGATTTTTAAGGCAGTTGAAGTCGGTTTCTTTAGTTCTTTCTGAAGGCATTAATTATTACTTATGAGAGAAAAGAGTAGGCTGGTGATATCACACTTCAGCTTTAGTCAAGTGTAATATTAAATGTCAATTTAAGCCACATACTCGTCTTTTCGAAAGTTAATGAAAATATTTTTCAGATTTTTTTAACATACTATAGCCTTCACAATTAAAATATTGCACAGTGCCAACCCTGTCCTAGATCATCTCTACTTTCTGTCCCGTAAAACCAAGGCCAAGTCCAGCATAAACATATTCTAGAGAACACATCAAAACAACAGTTAAGTTCATAAACACATCCAATTGTATAACGCCAAGTAATAAGTGTAATTGTTATATGATGTGCCGGAGAAACAGACAGCCAAGTTCTCATATTCATTTCCTTACTGTAATAATGATTACGGAATCATAATAATCTCGGTTACGTAAAATGTAAGTGTCAGACTCAGATATCATCAGACGCAACGCTCAAGTGTAGCTTTAATCGAACATTTGTATCTGTGATCGCAATAATCTATTTCAATAGTGCTGTTTTGTAATCTTACTTACGTCTGTGTTTGAGTATTGCCGACGGATACTCAAAATAATATTTTGTAAAAGAAAAGTTTGGATACAATTCTGTGTAAATGTTTTTAAGTGTCCTTTTCTTATTTATTAGTATTACTTTTAAAAAAGAGACCATGTCAGGTCCATATTAACATCCAAATCAATACAAATACGTATACATGCAAAAAATTAAAATTTCTACCATCAATTGAGAAATCTCAATGTATCTTCAGAATTGTTGTGTCCGAAAATTTCTTCTCAATAACGACGTAGCGTTAATAATTTCATCAACTTTCTCTCAAATTACATGATCCCATGTGTGTCCAATCGAGTGAATCGTCCGACATCAAAACAAACAGTGTAATTACGCGCACGTGAAAAAATTGCCAAGTCGAGGTGATTTAGTGGCGCCGTTTAAACAAACACATTATTTCCCCATTTCTATGATGCAATAGCTTTACCGCCGTCAATAAGTCATTCATTCATTGATGTCTTACTTCGACATTGCAAGTTAATTTTTCAAATATTTCAAGCATTTCAATGTGCTATTTGTAAACAAAATTTTCAAAGTCAAAAATAAATATGATGCTAATGCGCGACGTTAAAAAGATATGAATGACATTCCATGACGCACTTTTAGACCACAACAAACTATAATTCCGTAATCGTAGTCGTGCACTAGGCCAAGGAAATTGTAACAATTATTTCGAAAAAATTTCGTACGCATATAGTAAAGTAATGAATAGACAATGCATTCAAAACCGCCAACTAACCATGGAGCAATTAACCCAGTTTGGGGCAAAGAATGGCCAATTAAACAGTCGTCAGGCGGCTTGCTCCGTTTGTCCAACTGACCATAATGTTATAATTAACTCCGGTTATAACTCAGTGAAAGTGAAACTAAAGATGTCTATGCAACGTATCACTGGTAGCGGATAACCTGAGAACACACATGAAGTTACAAGCTAATGTAGAGCCAAGTATAATTATGTGATTACGTTTGACTGGTTTAGTTTTGATCGTGTGCTAGGTTTCAAGAAAGTGTTTACGATAATGTTCTCATCGGGTATTGGTTTTTTGAAGCAAACTCTGATAAGATCATATGTTTCTAGCATGTGAAGTTTATACAATTATATATTAAATTACTACAAGTGTAATCATTTATCTCGTGAACTACTCATTTTAGCTGCGATGTAATGAGCAACTTTATGTTTACGTAAAACAAAACAATCGCATAGATATAATTCATAGATAAAATCAAGATTCAATAGTTATTGTTTGTCTAGATTGAAAACAAGCATTACTGCACATATACTCGTCACACACTCTCGAACAATCTTACATATTTTCATAGAACTTGGCTCGTTATGCAACCGTGTGCCTACGGCGTCGCGAACCAGTTTACCAAGCGTGATTAGAATTTACAAACACGTAATGCATAAGTGATAGTGATTTTAAACCGGGGCTCGTGACAAATCTGCCAAGATGGCGGAAGCTATTTGAGATGTGTATGCAAATTGAAGCCCAGTTGCGTTGCGTAAACATTACAATCTCGATATGAACTTTCCTTTTGTCGATTTTATGTATTAATGTCAGTTCATTTAATATTAATGTATTTTTGGGAACTTGGCCTGCTTTTTCACGTTTAAATGATTCACAGCACAGCGCACCGGTGCTAATCGTTTTGATTGAAAATGTCGGGAAGTTTAACACGATATATAGTGTGTAATCACGCAGGAAATAGATATTTCTCATTCAGAGAGCTCTTTCAATGAGCAGAAAAATGTTTATGCATTATAAATTTTTTTGTCTACGACTTCGTTTGTGTGGGCTTTGGTAATTATCCCATGTAAAATGTCTTTTTCCACGCCTTACGCTAACTGCATGCCAAAGTGTATTACGTTCCGATGTAAAAAATGTTGTGTTGTTGTATTAATTAATGTTTACTTCATTCATTTAATTTAAATTTTATCATTAATATGTCAAAATGATTTTATAAAAAAAAATTAAATATTATATGTCAACTATAGCTTTTTTTACTAAAATCTAGTACGTAATTAAATGATTAAATTTTCACATATTATTAGCTACGCAGTTGGACTTACGATTCATAACTCGCGGGTATGATTCCATGCGAAGCATCTCTGATACTTGATTGGCGGTAGGGCATTTTATATTTTCCCCCTGGCATACTACCACCATCAAAAACACTGTTAACAGCAATATATTCCGGTGAAAATAACATGACATAACATAAAATGAAGGCCAAGTGCGATTAAAAATCACTCAATCACACATTTCTATGCACAAATACAGCTGGACATTTTCATCCAAACTTAATAACTTGTATCCCAACTAAACCACTTGTGTCCCGACTAAACCACTTGTAACTTAGACGTAACTTATCAACTTGATTGATTGCTCAATTATAACCGGGTTATAAGTGTTGTGTACAGGTATAAACCAAGTACTTCCCCCTCATTACCTCGTAAATTGCGTTTTACCCAACGTAACTTAAACCGTAGTGCGGTAACTTAACACGTAACTCATTACACGTGTTACGACTCAGAGCCTATCAATATTGAGCTTAAGCTTGCTTAATTTGTAGCTTAAGTCAGCTTTAAATATTTTGGGCAAATTCAAAGTCAAATTTTTCTTCAATGTAAAGATACGTTCCACGAATGAAGCCTCGGCCTGGCCGAATATACACTTGTCAGTAATATGATAACTTTATTTTCAAGTAAAAGTAGTTTTGATTATCATTTTTTAATGTTTGGGTCCAGTTTTTTGTATGAAAACGCACTGTATACGAAAAACAAAGATTGCGTAAATGAAATGACCTTTGACGTTTTCCACTTAGTACTAAAAATACTGATGATGTACCCAAAAATACTACCAAAAATTAAATTGTAGTATTTTTCTGAAAACTTTGATCTTTTGTTCTTTGTATATAAAAATTTACAAGAGCAGGATGAATTTGAAACGTCTCTTCTTTAACAAATCTTTTTTGACGTGAGTGAATTTACTGAACATAATTATAGTTCAACACTTTTCTACAAAAAAATCAATCAATTGATCTACAAGAAAATTGAGATATACTCGTACATAATCTGCGACGAGAAGAAGCTTATCGTTCCACTTTTAAATTTCACAAATCCATTTACTATTGATTTATAAATAGAAATTAAATCGAAAAATGAATTATTTAATAACAGGCTGGAAAGAAAAGACTAATTTGTAATTAGAGATTGCTAAAATTACAAGCATAATACAATCAAAACTTTTTTGTATGTATGTAATAATTTCATTGTATTTTAGCTAAGCATCGCAACACTACTTAATTTATGCATTATTATAACAGTACCGTTAATGATATAGCATGAAGATAATAATAAAATTTGTGCAGATTTTAAGATACGTCTTTTTAACTGCTGAAAAAAACACTTTCTTTGTTAACTTGTAAAAGCAGCCAGCAGTTTCATCCCAATGGTAAATCCTCTTACTGGTACAAATTCCAGCGAAACGATGTTCCAAATTTGAACTTTTTATCTAGAGCTTGTCTAGAGCAAGTGCAAGAGCAAATCAGCCATTCAAGCAAGATCTAGCATTGATATTTTGCTATAAAACACAAATTCTTAACTACCCTACTCATGATATTTATATAATGGTGATACACAATGAATGTACACGGGGTCTTCATTTCACGTAAGTGATGATAAGGAAGGAAGCATAACCCATTCGTGTATATTTGATGAGACTCTGTGTATGTTATTTTTCTACTCAGAATGACCGGCATTCCATTTACAATAATACTATTGTTCGGTAGCGGATTCTGTATGTTTTTACGTGTAATATAAATACCCACGAGAACACGTGGATAATTTTCTAGAACCGGACACTTTTTTCAATCATTATCAGCCAGAAAACGTCCACAATTGAACATAGGCCTCCTCATGTAATACCTCAATGACTAGTTCCGAGACGCTTGCATCCAGCGACTCCAAGCGGCCTTACCTATCTAGTAGTAGACGGTACGTGGTCGCCACTGGAGACCTCTTACTTCCTAACAGTTATCCGTTCTTCCAGCGATGTGACCTACAAAATGTCAGATTGCTGACCCGTCGAGCTATTTTTTATTTATTTTTTATTACGGTTTGACAATATGACTACAAATTGCACCTATAGAACGAAGCACCTGACAATAGACTAAGACTGGTGCGAGACTATATCCTCCCAAATAGGAAAAATACCCATGCTAGGGTAGGATATTAGTTGTTTCTGTCTATGTCGGTCACACTCCTCAATCCGTATTTTATCACAAACAATACTAAGGAATAAGTGTATGAATTTTATACAACGGCATTACATAATTCCCAGTGACCGTATAATTTACTAAGCTTTCTGTTTGTGAGAAAGTTGGAAAATTACCGACATAACTCGTTCAACGGGATATAGTTAAATGCGTAGTTAAATGTAACTGATGGTTAAATGTGATCCGCATCGTTTGTACGCTTTGTTTCTTTTTTAACTGTTATCATGTTTTGTAAATGTTGTAGCATTAAAAGTTACGCGATCATTCCACCAAATATGAATCTATTTTTATCACTTTTTTTTGTTCGGAAGATTATCCTTCAGAGGTGATTGTATTGAAATTTATTTAGCTCTTTTGATAAAATCGACACAAAAAATACATATAAACTTTTAGGGCAGTTGAAGTCAGTTCCTTAGTTCTTTTTATAATTATCATTTTCGATAAAGTAACTATGTTTTATAAACTAATTGGTAACAAGAGAAGATGCTGATAGACACAAGCATAAATGACACACTATTTGTTGTCTATATTTCTTCGTCGAACTGATATTCAGCGGCCGACTTTATATACCAGATAGCATACTTTTATAAACAATCCACTCAGCTGTATTCTCAATTGATGGCAAGTGGCTATGTGTGTGCCAAACTATGGATGCGAGCTCACCTTGAGGTATGTCTACAAGAAAACCTAGCGACTATATGTACCCCACATGAGTAAGTATATTTTACGATCAAATAACATATTTTCTGCTTTTACTTCAGTTACGAGTCCAAAATTCCGTTCGTGAAAGTTATACAGTAAAAAATCGATAACTGTCAACAAATTCGTGTGAATCGGAAATGAATAAACTTTTTCTTTATATTTTGAACTTTATTCCAAATGTAAATTTTTGTGGACCAATCCAACGCACAAATTCGTAAGTACTTTCTGCTACTCGTAGTTCTGAATAACCAAAATGCCTAAAGGGAAACTTGCTACTGGAGAACAGCATTGGAATAAAGGGAGTTGTAAATTAAGCGAGATCTTAGTAATTGATGTCAATAAAGTTTAGTTAAAATGCTTTAATTAAAAATTGACATTTATTATTTAAATCTAATCCTAAAAGAGTTATTTCAAAAACTTTTTCATCTGATCATTCTATCAATAATTTTTTTTTTATTGAAGATCAGGACCAACACTTGACCTCAATCTCACCTGATGGTAAGTGACGATGAGGTCGACGATGTTACGTGTTGGTCTAGAAGGTGCCTATTTACTCTTTTTTTGAAGATTCCCAAGTTGTAATTTTCGGGGAACACGGAAACCGGTAGGGTATTCTCTATAAGACATTCGTTTGTGAACTAAAAAAAAGTTTCCATAAAAACGAAAACCATTAAAAATATTATAATTAATTTGTCACTTTTTAATTATAATTAAAGTTATTTATTTGCTACCTATCTACTTAAATATTTTTAAAGTTTTTTTATCAAGAGAAAACCTGAAATAATCTCAGTAAGAATAAATCTCAAATAGTCTCAAACAGCAGAATATTTAAAGATGTGACTCGATATCCGGCTTGAAATCTAGAAACTCGACTTCACTTTCCTCAGGTAAATCTGCGCTTTCTTGGTAAATGTAGCACATGGGTTGAAGGCCGAGCAAGGTCGTTATGCAAAGAAATATAAACATTTTACCAGTCGCATTTATAAAGTGCACTTTGATAAGATTTTTATTAAAACTCCATGCTGATTTCAGAAATTAATTTTAAAAATGGAACGTTAAATTTAAATAAAAAAGAGGATCTTTGCGGATGAAATTTAAAAACTTATTCCCTGGAAAACTAATAAACTAGATTTTAAACTGCTACGAAACAAAACGAAATTGTTTAAAAGCCTCGATACCGAGTCACGTCTCAAAATATCACTGCACTTAATCACGGAGTCCACCTTTTTTCACTCACTATTATTTGTACAAGCACTTTTCACTTTTGTAACTCACCAAGAACTTCATGTTGCTTTGCGTCTCCGCCGATGCCGAAGACTGGTTGTGTCTGCGTATAGGATCGTCTAGTGGTTTTATACATCGCCTCCCACTGCGCACGCGCAAGGGTGAATGCTACGGCGCCGATTAACAACGCACAACTTTAACTGGATCTAGTTTTGTTTTTTGTGTGATGAGTTATTTTTGGGTGCTAGTGAAAAGTAAAATTATTAAACTAAAGCATATACTAACGATAAATTATCACGCAAACCTGTAATAAGTCAGTAGATATACAGGTAAATCCTACGACAGCGGACAGTGACATGAGTTTTAATGCACAATGGTTTTACACTTGGCCTTCATCTCGCCCGATGGTAAGTAGCTTTTAGATGACTGCGCACTTATTAATCATTATCATCACACTGACCCATTTTAACATAGAATAACTGACTAAAAAGCGTCGGGGGCACATTGGATAATGCGAGGACTCTCGCCGAGGACTTCGAATCCAGCCGTGTACCTATGAGTTGTTTTTCAATTCAAGTACATTATCCGATTGATTAACGGTGAAGGAAAACATCGTGAGGAAACCTGCATGTCTTCAACAGGCATGTGAAGTCCGATGTTCCGCACTGGGCCCGCGTGGTGGACTACGGCCCATACACTTTCTGTAGGAGAATAGGCCTGAGCCCCTGCAGTAGGGACGTATATAGGCTGTTGATGATGATCACTGACTAACTGAAACACCTTGTCACTAGGAAACTGATCCTAATTTTCAATCAAAGTGACAAGATAGTTTAGTTTGTGTAAGTTGAATCGGATTCCCTTTGGCAGATTTTACAATGAGTATGAATTTCGCCATCGTCATCAACAAGAAGGTAATGAATCTCTTGCCATGTTATCTTTCATTACCAAAACATGAGCACTGATGTTCTGTGGCAGACTTAGATATAGTGGTGATATCTAGTCAGTCGGACATAGAACAAAATGCACTACCAACAACCAAACCTTGCATCAGAGGTAGCTTCAAGGTCACGCAGGCGATTGAAACACGTTATAACTTAAACTTAACAAACGGGATTTTCTCAAAATAAAGAATACAGCAGCAATGTTAATGTTTTGGGTAAATCTTTTCCTAAAATTGGGATGGGTACAAGTAGGGACGAAAGCATACTTATTACTTGCTCCTTAGCCGTGTAGCTTCATCTCTAGAATATAACCACACCATGTCATACCACGCGTGTCGTAAAAGGCGACTAAGGCACACAATTAGTATAGTACTGCGTACAGAAAGGATGTTCACCGCCTCCCGCCGATCCGCGTTACCTCACTTCCCCCGCAAGACAATGGCGCAGAAAATGGCCAGTATCAGACTCACACATGCGCGTATACACACGTCATACGGTCGATGTGGGACGATGTCACGACATCTGATCAACAAACTTTTTGAGGCTTTTATTATTCAACTTTTTGTTAATTCAAAATTTCAGGACACATCAGTTTGCAAATTACGGCTACGGTTTAAGACATTTATTTCACAAAAACTGAATACAATTCACTTGTATTGTGAAATACGAGATACAGTCGGTAGTAATCTTAATATTTTAACTAGGGTAGGTTGGATATTGAAATCCACCTATCTTATAAAGAAAAACAAAACGCAAAACAAAAAGCTACCCTATTACATGTCGAAACAATATTCAACGTCCATAGATATTGAAAAGTAATAAGTGATAGACATTAGGTGACAAATTCAATCATACATAAATCAGACAAAATCAAAAATAGAGCCTTTGGAAACGTGTACCGATCCGTCCCCCACTAGATGGGCCGACGACCTGGTAAAGGTCACTTTATACAAATGGCTCCGGACCGGTCATTGAGACATACCATGGGGGAGGCCTTTGTCCAGCTGTGGACATTTATCGGTTGATTATTATACTTTCACGGCTGGATTTACCGACTCATAGTTCACCTAAACAAACCTGATTTCCAAGAAATTGTTTAATGCATTCATTCAACAAGCAGTGACTCATTCACACAACATTTGTATACGAAGCCTACTTTCTTATATAATATCAATATCGATTTTAAATATCAAAGTGATAACAAGGAGACTTTATAACCGCGACCCATGTTGTATTCGGAAGCATATAGCCGGGTATACAATATACTAGCTTCTACCAGCGAACTGCATCTGCACGAGATTCTGGAACTCTTACACTTATTTTCTGCTCCCGGCAGAATACGCCTGAATTAAAAAAAATTTTATTTGTGTGTACACTAAAAATACTTCCATACTAAATTTCTGTTGCCATAATCTTTTAAAATACAAGTAAATCAATGCGTTCAGGAAGAACTGGAAACCGACTTAAGTTGCCCTAAAAGTCTAATTTATTTAGGCAAATTTAAGATTTGTATCATTTTCTCATAGATTCCATAATCAGAACTGGACGAAATTGAAATGGGACCACACAGGAAGAACCACCTTTCAAATAAATAAAAAAATCATCCAAATCGGTTCACCCAGTCATAAGTTCTGAGGTATCAAACATAAAAAAGCAAAAAACAACATACCCGTCGAATTGATATCCTCCTCCTTTTTTGAAGTCGGTAAAAAATAGCTGGCTTTGATAAGTAATTACCTAAACATAGGAAATGGGATTATAATATTGTGAAATAAATATCATTAACTTACAACTTTGTTGTTAGAATGGCCGTTACGCAGCTAATGGTCCCTAGATGGCGCTTTGAACAATAATCGAAAAATAGTGTGAACAAATGAAAATTGTTATTTTATCTAGGAAGTTGGATGTTAATGATACTGATTTCACAACATTATAATCCTATGTCTTATTTTTGGATAATTACTGCGCAAAGTCAGATGTTCTATTTTATAAGATTATGGCAACAGTTTGTATGAAACTGTTGTCGATTGAATATCTTTAAGAACGACAGAGCGACAGAGGCGCTCACTCTCTCTTTTCTAAATTTCTCCGCAATCATACAATAATTTCAAAAACTAAGATGAAACTTGAAAAACAAAAATTTTATCTTCTGTTTTCCGACCAAAGATCTGTATGCGGAGTGTGATGTCCTCACAGACAACGCTTCGTTCCTCACACAATTCTCCAACAACACTCCCAAACGAGTAATTCCATTTGTTCTACTAGGAGATCAATAAAGCTTCGCACAATGCACTGTGCATCTACTTTTAGTAAAAATTTCTTTTGTTTCCTCGTCTGTTTTTAAACAATAAAACAAACAATATGTTTTGTATGAGACAAAAATCTAAGTATGAAACCTCTATTACTCTCGTGGCTTCTCTGCATAGGCTACGACGACACGGAGGTGCTTCTACATCCTGTTTCATAACACACACACACTCCTCACACAATCTGTCGTTTTCTTTGAATAAATGTCTGTCGGTATATGTCAACGTGCTAGCCAGTGCTTATGCTACAGAACTTCCAGTTCTATTTCAAGCGCTGGCTGATCAATAAGTCTTTATGACTGCGCAATTTGTAACGATATTTGTTGTATTAATCATTTGTGTACTTTGGGCAATAAATCGTTTTTCATCATCAATAAATTCAAATCATAAAGATTCGCGAAATACGCAATATCGACAAAGCTCCCGCCTGGTCTGTATCAAAAACCAAGTTGGCTTATATGTTGTGATTTTAGCTAGACCCGCCTTTTATTTTGTTCAAAAAGGAGAGACGAAAACGCTTTTGTTTGTGATTTTTAATGGCCTTTTAAGGCTATAGTTTAGGGACATTTTATAATGCATCATTGTGGCGTCCAACTTGCGGGACTTTTACAAATACCCATCCCAAAAAACTATCAAGGCGGAGCATCCCGAGCCACGACTGTATGCGAAACTGGCCCCAATGGTGGTCAGACGGGAACTTTATCGATAGTACAACGTAAGATGATATATTCGTTTATCTGTTGAGATATGTCATGAACCTACATTTTGTCATTCAATACGTATTAGCTCACAGCAATGCTATGAAGCAATTATTGACAGACAGTCGACATTCATCAGAAAGGAGTTAAAATTACGATATTGCGATGAAATGCAACTACGTGCCAACTATCGACACGATATCTGTCATACGATATGTGAATTTCTGCAATGTAATGTTTGTATGTCATTCGCCCGCCGTGTGGCCTCGGGTTTAGAATGGGACCGTCCCATGACAAAGCCGGAGTGTCAAAAAAGGGCGACTAATGGGAAACTATTCAGGAAATAAGCAGCATCAACATCTCACTGCGATCAACCAATCATGGTCTAATCACTCAAAAAACAAAACTTCTCGAACGAGTGTGAAAGAGAGAAGCGGATCCATCTATCCCCTTCGTGTCGGATAGCAACAAAAGATAGCGTGGAAAGCTCTCGAATAAATTACATAAGGATTGTCAAGTGCGAAAGGGAGACCAATCCATCTATCTCCTTCGTGTCGAATAGCAACATAAGAAAGCGTGGAAGGCTCTCGAATGTTCCTGAAGATTCCGAAAATTGAAGATCACTGCGAATGATCTAGAAACAATACCGGGTATATATAGGCGCGAGCCGAGCTTCGACGATAGTTGAGTTCAGTTCTAAGTAAATAGCGATATAAAGTTAAGAAACGGAAACCGGAAGAAGTAGTAGAGCGAAAGTACAGTCGAGGTGGAAAAGTGTTAGTGTACTAGTGTGTCACGTGGTGTCAGAAGCGACTGATCGGCGTCATTAGTACCAAAGGACTTTGTATGTAGAGTCCAGGGACGGACTCAGAGCAGAAGGCTTGGTCCCAGTGAGACAGGGACGCACTCTTTTGGGGGGGACCCGTGATTTTGAAGATTGGTTTGTGGACCTGTGCTACCAATAAACTCCGGAACTTTAGACTCGTATTTTTCTTTAATCCATCGAATCTGGAAGCTCGCAACAATGTGTTGGCTGTTGCTTTACTCATTTGTGATTGCTGTGAAATATATTTGATGATATTTGATTGCTATTATAGCAGTTGTCTGGCAGTAGATTAATGTGGTGATAACTAGCCAGACGAACATAGAAAAATGTCCTACCACCAAACCATTACCAGACAGGTGCCCCGCTGGGATTGAAGCCGCGACCTTCGTACCATCATTTAAACGATCAGTGTTGTAACTAGGCCACGGAGGCGGGGGAAAAAATAATTATGATTTGTGAAGATTGGCATATTTACGTTTGTAGCTGTTTTTCGTATGATATACTTATTTTGTGACGTTAAGGCCCATTGATAGTAAGCGTGCTTACCCAGAAGCCTCAAAATTGGACAGCTAGACTCTGGCTTTATTACCTTACATACCAGACCACGATATTAGTGCTATACTATTAACACCGTTAGGCGGCAAATTTTGGTAGCATGATGGTAGCTAGCCAGGCATATATAAAAGGCTCTACCACCAACCAAACCGAGCACCGTTAGGTACCTTCACTGGAAATCGACATCGCCTAAGAACTTGCAGTTTCACTCTTTACTTAGTTTTCATTCCACCTTTTCTTTAAAATGCCTACAGCTAAGGAGTAGAATTCCCTGCCGGCTTCTGTTTCATCCAACAGTGTAGATACAAGGCCACGGAGGTGGTTTTATACATCTACATTTATCGCTAATATTAGAGATACGAAAGCGAGTGTTTTTGTTTATTTGTTTGTTTCTCAATAGCACACACAATCTTGATTGACCTTGTCACTCTCGTACATAGCTTATGCCATGGATAGGGACATAAACTATTTTTATCCTGACAAATTGTGCCGAATTGTCTGCATCTGAAGCTGAAGCCGAAGACATAAGCAAAAACTAGTTAAATACCTATAAAATCGCACTAAAAGTATATCTTTTTACGAGTGTCTCTCGTTGATGTCTTTTATATGAATTTACATTAAGTAGCCGCGTCATACAACAGATGATAATGGCTATGTGTCAATCTTTCACATTTTAATATTTTATGGTGCAACCCTTTGGGCACAAAGGGTTGCAACGAGACCCTATATAACTGATGATCCGCTGTCCATCCGTACATCTGTCACTGGGCTCTTACACCTTAACAGTTTGGAAATTTTTTTTCTTCTAAAAAGTGGTATAACCGAAAAATTACAATTTTAAAAATTAATTCCCATATAAGTAAAATAATAGAGCTAATAAAATTATTGTATTAATACTAATACTAAATAATACTTAAATAATACGGTGGTAGTGAACCTGGAGGCCAACGAAAAGTAAGTGTCCTAGCAGCAAATTCATTCTGAAAATAATTTGAATAAAATCCGGGGAACTCCACATATATAGCGTACGACCAAGGAGTGGAACACACTACCACAAAGCTACAATCTGAGCTTATTTAAGCCAAGAGAAGACTGGCACCATTTAATATATAAACTTCCGCGTACCATCGTCTATCTCATGGTCGCTTACCAACAGGTGAGCTGGTTGCTAAGTTGCTAACCACAGTAAAATATTGAATGTATGTCATACATGTACTTATTTATGTGTGTGTATTCGTAAGTAGAGTAAGATGCGTGGCCGCATGATCGCATTTCCTTAACGAGCTACAACAAAATCTCTACCAACTGACCAGACGCTTGCATAAGCTTAGGAACTATGGCTTAGTGGTAATCAAAGCGGTAAGCGGGCGCGGCTAATGAACTACTTATTACAAAGACTTGCTAGTGACCCAACTGGTCAATACGAGTTAATGTGAACGAAACACAAATATTTCGGGGGTGTTTTTTGAGTTCCGTCCCGACCTACTGACTGACTAAGCCTCCGCTGTCCGTCCGTACATCTGCCAGTCAGCGGACTGTATCTTATGAACCGTAATAATTATACAGTTGAAATTTTCACAGAACGTGAGTTGCTGCGGCCGCTGTCGCTATAATAACAAATAATATTTTTTAGAAATTAAAATTATACAATTATATCACATTATCTTACGGTCACATTCAGCGCCTATAAGGAATTTTGTGTGTGATTTGAGGCGGATTCCTCATAGCATTGTTCGGTGACCTTACCTATTAATTAGAATTTTCTGTACGAAACCCTTGGTGTGCGAGTGCGACTCACACTTGGTTGGTTGTATTGTATTTATATCTTTCATTTCTGGAACACAACAGTTCTGACATCTGTTGTTTGGGGGAAGGCTTAGATAACAAGGTAATAATAGCTAGTCAGTGGGCATGGAAAACCCAAGCCAAGACCTATCATACGGTTTATTACAGAGATTGGCCTCGAGGAGGTGATTTAAAACAGAAACAGAAAAATATTTATTTAACTAAGACACACACAACACAATACAAAAATACAATTGACACATAAATTGAGTACAATTAAAAATAATACATTATTAATGCACATAGGCATTGTGTTATAATGTATTGTCAAACATAACTAATCTCAGCATCTACTATGGCAGTAGCCATAGCGCTGGTTTTCAGATAAGCCCTCTAATATGTAAAGTATGTTAAATAGTGTAAAAGAAGTGTATGTGTAAGTGTATATGGTCGTGTTAACATATAGATACGTGTGTTTGTATGTACAGTGATCCATAGGGGGCTGTCACAATAGATCTATGAAGGTCTCAGTGACACGCAGGACGTACGGACTGCGCTCTTCATGCTGAAATAAAAAAATCTGAGAGTACTGATTCGAACCCAATGCCTCTTAATTGGACTGTAATTCCGACTGCATCCACTAACTAACGCCGAGCTCTCAAAATCGCCTCATTTATCTTTTTTTAATGCTTTTTAGGACGTGGGTAGCTAAGCTGATGTTCTTCCGCTGTCTCTCATCACAATGACCGCCATGTTGTCGACATTGGTGTGTAGTGCAGTGTAGGGTCGAGTGAAGTCGGACCAGTTCTCGCTAGGTGACGGGTAAAAGGTGCCACCGTGCACCGCTGCGGAGCTGTTGCGAAGAGCCCGCCCTTCACCGAGACCATTCAATACATTAGGTACTACATACATATAACCGAAATAAGAAATCCTTTTCATTTTGACCGACATATTGTACAGGTTGATGTCGATTAAGAATCGATGTATAATAGGGAAGATGCAACCAAATTAGATTGGGTTGAATTGTATTTTATAGCATAACGGAAATTTAAAAAAATCCCACCAAAATAAAAATACATATTAATTTGGATTTTGCATTTTGCAAGGACTAAAATGTCTCCAAAGTTAGTAAAATGCTTATTAGATTTAGTTTTCTCATTGCATTTTGAACATTTTATTATAGGGGTATTATAACACATAAAAACATTATTTTACGAGATAACTCAAAATAGAGAACAGGCTCCTATATATTTTAACGCTCTAAAACACATGTGACTTCACAAATGTCACCCGATGTATATGGAGCGTTTTAGCACCGCGTGACTAGAATTACTTTTTGGCGGGTTTTTAAAAAAGTATTAGTCGTATCGAAAAAACAGATAGAGATATTTACCTTTTTACATGGACTATAGGCAGACAAAAATATTTTTCCATGCATCTTCCCCATTGTGTGTGAGTTCTGATTGCTCCAGTGGTGCAATCCATGAAGTGCAAACATCTTTACAACTGACGTCATTCTATATTGATCCTTGTTGCCTTAGAAAGTAGATATACTCGTATCGTCAGCAAAACAAACCTCCCGGAGATGTTGATGATGATGATGTTTATTCTTGTATCTTTTTATTGTTGTAATAATTATGATTTTTGGGGTTTTTATGCCTTTTAATAAAAACATTATTATTATTATTCTGAGTGATTCCACTCCAGCGTTTGATCGGAAATGAATATTTCTTACTTGGATCTTCATAAAGCCATGTTTTAATCATTCCGAAGGTTTGAATTAATAATACGATTGTTATTGTAATTAAGTGCTAATTAATGAGGCTTTTTCACACTGACACTGACTGACGCCAACAAAAATATGTGATGAAAAACCGGCCAAGTGTGAGTTGAACTCGAAGGGTTCTGTACCACTCTGCAATATGTAATACAAATCGAGCAAAAACCGACTTCAAAAAAGGAGGTTATTAATTCGACGGGTATGTTTTTTTATGTTTGTTACATTGGAACTTTCGACTGGGTGAACCGATTTTGATGATTTTATTTGGTCTCATTACAATTTGGTCCAGTTCTGAAAATGACATCCATGAGAAAACCATGTAAGTGTTAAATTTGCATTTACCTTAGTATTATTTATTTTAGGGATGAATGTTGTAGATGTTTAGGGCAATTGAAGTGAGTTTCTAATTTATTCTCTTAAAATCTCTGTTTCTTTTTTATTATTTATGAATTATTTTTGTTGTGTTCTGCATAAAACGTATCTACTTGTTGATTTTTATTTTAGTGTACTCGTATACTTTTTTTTTATAGCGTAATTATCAGGACCCACGGAAAACTAGCATCGACAAAAAGCTGAATGGGGGACCTTTTTTGGGCATGTAAAAATTTTTTTTATCTAGATTAGTTCGTTCTAATTGGAGCCTTATTTTATCATTGTTTATTGTAAAAGCGACCATTGTAATACATATTTTGTGAACATTCCAAGTATCTAACTATTAAGGTTCAAAAGACGCAGCTTTGTGACAGACGTACCTTCGTATTCGTATTCGTAATCGGGGCAGGTTTCCGCAACTCGACGTCAGATGCGCCTATTTTGCGTGTTAGGGTGGCGTGCCTTATTCATGCCACCCCAGCTCCAGCAGAAAGCCCAACAACTTATTTGTGTTGTTGAAGGCCTCTGGGAGCGACCTCGGTGTTCCGAGGTACTTTGCCCGCAGTGTTGCTACTCCTCCGCACTCCAGCAGGACGTGAGCAGCTGTCTCCTCGGCCCCCATGCATGCTCTGCACAGAGGGCTGTCAGTGATACCTAGAGTAAACAGGTGCTTGTTGTAGAGTCTAAACCTTGTGACGGATGGGCCCTAAAAAGAGACGTCACGCTTCAGATATTACAATAATTGTTAAGTCGTAACGGAGGTATCGTAATTGATTGTAATCGCCCCAGCACGCGCTTAGAAGGCGTGGCTGTAAGCGTAATATGATGCTTACGATTTAAGAGCATGTTGGATAATACTATTTAATGTATTAAACGTATTCTTGAACGGTTTTAGTTTCGTAGGCTTCCCTATGTGTCGTAACATGTTCATTTGCCGGATTGTTTCGGCCTTATTTATTACTTTGGCCCATGACTTCATCCTAGAAATTATACCACGAGAATTTCTTTCCAGGATGAAATGTTTTAGCTATATCACTTGCCAACACATGCAAAAACTCAGTCAAGTGCGAGCCGGATTCACGCACTGAGGGTTCCGTACAGAAAATCAATGATTAGCATACTAATTAATAATAGGTAGTGTTAAGTTCTAACAAAAATGTATCTCTGATCGAAGAACAAACTTAACTTTGCAGTTGAAAATATTATATCTCATACATCCAATCACGATCAATTCTCAGCTGTAATTGGAAGTGTGTAATCTTTAAAAGCTATTTTACTGTGATATAAAATAAACAATTACAGTTTTCCCATGTCTTTCTATATTTGTGAAGTAAGAACTTGCTTCTTACCTTACCTTTCTTGTACCTTCTTTGATGAAGCTTATATTTATTGCCTGGGTAATATAAAAATGAGATAGTTATCCATTGCGCGCGGTCTAAATATTACGGCTGGCAGACAGACAGGCATTCAGGCCATCAGTCGATCCACTACCGCATCGCGAAACGAGCTCGCATTCTAATGCAGTGTTAAAATAAACATAAATTACGCATGTACTTACCGAAACTTATGAGCGTTGTGTACTATCTGGAAAGAACTTTCAACAATACAGTTCAATTACTTGCACAATGCATAAGTCAAGAATATTTTTATGTAAAGAATAGCATCTGAATAAGTCAATTGTTAAACATAAACATATATAAGAGATTGCCACCAAACTACTTTCAAGCTATCTCAGTAGCCGCGGCTGCCAGCCTCCTTGTTTATTTCCTTAGTCGCTTTTAGTGACACCCAATTTCTACAATGGGTTCACACGTAGCCTTCTTATCATTTGATGATAATTGAAGATAAGATTAATGGAATGGTTTTAACATAGGACTAGAAAAACGACTGATGTAGAAAAAAGCTTGTATCCATGAAAACTAAACGTGTTAATTAATTTGTAGCTCACAGAGTCTAATTTGACAAATTGTAACAGAAAATATTTATTTTGATTATTTAGTTGTAATTTATGATTGAGGCTGATGTTCGAACCCAAATAAATAAAATAATATAATAGAATATACACATTCACACTCCCTACTCCATTAGCGTAACTTTTGATGTAATAAATTTTTACGATATAAAGGCTCAAAAATGTTATGTTGTAACAAGTTTTCTGTTTTTTCTTTTGCACGATTATACACATCCAAATACGCTATGCAATTTTTAGAAACTTTACTTAATGGACCAAAAAGGTGAAAAAATGACAGCTTCATATCAACAAAACCTTCTATCTATATATTTTATACCGCAGTAACTTATCTCATTGTGCATCACAACGAAATTCAACATTTAAAAACGTAAAATCACAACTTGCTCTTATTTTGCATTACGGCTAGTGTTCATAGCGATGATTTTTTATACGACTAAATGATGACTATAAAGAAGTTGTGTTACAATCCCGTATCTTATGGCCGTGTGGTTGCAACTTTAGAATAGGACCATCACAATACATCCCGCGGGTATCGTTAGAGGCGACAAAGCGAGAATTAATCAGGATTACTAAACCGCCTGCCAAGCGTGGTGATTTCGGAAAATACCGGCATGGAATGTCCGATATGGTGGTCTATGGGGGATGATCATAATCAACAGTGAACTTATGATGACGATGATATATATATATATATGGCTTAAAAAGTAAAAAGCGGCTAATGATAAATATGAATGAAGAAGAAATTATTTTTGAGTTTTGTTTTTCAAGTCATTTAATAAAATATTATAAATACATGTAAGTAAATTATAGTTACGCAACTGAGGCAACCCAAGCGATTCGAGTATTATTTATTTTTGTTCATTTTGTTTCACATTCGGCACGCCTGCTTTCGCGGTCACCTATCGCCTAATTACATTCACGTAAGAGACGGTTATGTAAACATATCATTGTAGGTATGTACATATGTGTATCTGAGTAGATATCACTTGAAAGCAATACTAAATAATTACATCGATTAATCTATATTAAAACTACGTGGATGTAAATGAACTGATAGCATTAGTTTGTTGGTTTTAAAATTGAGTATCGAAATCTGAATAATTGTACAGCGAGTTTTGTTGGTCTGGTTTTAGTAGGATCGAAATTCTATTATTGAACTGAAAAAGCCTTCCTAATATTTACTGGCTACTAAGAATTGGTTTAGCTTTCATAAATCAATAGATTATGCCCCTAAGTTAAATTTGAAGTGTTTGCTTTTGAGAGCGTGTGAGAGTGAGATAAGTGCTTTTTGTCACTTTTCGTAATTAGTGCTCTTTCTCGACCACACATCTATTTGCAAAACAATGACAGTCCGTGAACGATCGATCCGTTCGAAAAGTAAATAACTACTGCAGACTTAATCACCATCTAGACCTCTCCCCCCCCCCCCCCCCCCCCACACACACACACACACACAATGTCATCAAAAATGAGCAAAGCAAAGACCCCCTATAGTGCTTAAGTAATACTTGAACGGCGTCGGCTCTAATATCAAAGTTCCTCATTGTCACACAAGCCACGCCAGGGTTTCAATATAGCGCCTTAATGTTTCACCTCAAATAGTTTTTCTTATTTGGAATTTTAGCGCCCTTCGCCACGTGGTTCTAGAGCGAGCCAGTGCAGCGCTGGACTGGACTATAACTGTGTCCAGTCATTGCCCTCGTGTCTCTCGCTGGCTCTAGTGAAACTTGCGAGGCGGGTGCCCTAATTATTTTATTACATAATGACGTCATTATCTTCCATCGATCATTGTTCAGTAAGATGTTTATACTTGTTACATGCAATCATTAATTACTGTCAGTAATGAGGCTTGTAGTACCGGATAGAGAATAGGATAGCCGATGGAGATCCCTTGATACTCGTAGCTCAAGCTAGCTACTAGAGCCGTCATTAGTTTTTTAAAACGGTCAAGTGTGAGTCAGACTCGTGAACCGAGAGTTCCGTACAGAGTATGAAAAATTAACATACTAAAAATCTTATTTTATAAGAATAAGTGCCTGGCAAAAAATCAAATACACTCTCTGTAGGTGAGTAGGCCTAAGCCCGTGCACTGGGGACAGATATATAGGCTGATGATGATGATGAAAAACACATGATGATACGAGGGGCATACCGAAAAGATCGGTAATCGAGTACTTTCGATTTAATTAGATTAAAAACTCTTTTTGATGAATAAACACTGGTTAGTTGAAAATCGAATACAATTGACAGAATTAAAAAAAAATTTTTTTTTAAAGAACAATATCAGTTTGAAATTGATAGGTCGATAAAAAAATGGAGCTTACAAGAGAAAGTTTCCGTGCCATAATTTTTTACAACTTTCGACGAGGATTATCTCAGGGACAATGTCTCGCTGAGCTTATATCTATATTCAAGAGTGAAGCGCCTAGCCAGACGACAATATATCGCTGGTATTCTGAATTCCGGCGTGGACGTGCTTCTCTTGGCACCGTACCTTCCACAGGCCGGCCAAAAACAGCGGTTACACCAGAAAATGTCGCTGTTGTGCGCCGAATGATACAGGATGACCGACATATTACATATGAGCAGATTCGGGCTACTTTAGGGATAGGTATGACTGCGATACAAACTGTTTTACATGGTGAACTGGGAGTGAGAAAGCTAGTTTCCCGCTGGGTGCCCCATAATTTGTCCGAAGAGCAAAAGGCGGCTCGTGTCAATTGGTGCCGGTCTACTCTGCAACGCTTCAACGGAGGAAAGTCAAAAGCAGTTTATAACATTGTCTCTGGTGATGAATCATGGATCTATTCATATGAGCCAGAAAGAAAGCATCAGTCGGCTGTCTGGGTCTTCGCAGGTGAGATCAAGCCAACAAAAGTTGTCCGCTCTCGCAGCGTATCGAAGAAAATGGTCGCTTCGTTTGTCGCGAAAACAGGACATGTAGTCACAGTTCCCTTAGAGGAACGGAGAACGGTTACCGCTGATTGGTATACAACGGTTTGTTTGCCACAGATGATATCCGAACTCCGTAGAGGTAACCCGAAACGACGCATAATCCTCCATCACGATAATGCGAGCTCTCACACCGCTCAGAAAACAAGCGAGTTTTTGAAGCAGGAAAACGTTGAATTAATGGATCATCCTCCATACAGCCCTGATCTGAGTCCCAATGATTACTTTACATTCCCTAGAATCAAAGATTTATTGCGTGGTCAGCGGTTTCAAGGTCCAGAAGAAGCAGTGGAAGCATACAAATCGACGATTTTGACCATGTCAACTTCGGACTGGAATTGCTGCTATAATAATTGGTTCAAACGAATGCAAAAGTGCATTAACTGCAACGGAGAATACTTCGAAAAGCAATAAAAATAAATTTAGTTATTTCCTGTATGTATTGTTTTATATTCCCGATCATTTCGGTATGCCCCTCGTACAGGCGCTGGAACAGTTTGTAATCATCAAATTTTTATGCGATATTAAAAAATTATACTTTTATTTATGCTTATACTTGTGCTGTAAGACCTTGAGAAGCTCTGAAAAGTTCTTGAAAAATTTGATGATTCTAGTTCAATAGGAAGTACCCTCTAGGTTTTGATTCTTTCTACGTCTATAAATGCTGGTGTATTTTTAATGCGTTAGCCTAGAAGCTTCATTTTTTAACAGCTCTAAGGGGCTGAAGATTTGTATATTCGATATTAATTTCAATTGGATACCTCCACGCATTCCATAGAAAAAGGGTATTTACAAACAGACAGACTACAGAGTGATCCTAAAAGGGTTCCTCTATTGCCTATTCAGGTACGGAACCCCAAAAAATCCTGTGAAACCTGTGGAAAATCTGTATAGGAAGCCGCGGGCGGCGCGTTACAATTCACGCAATAGTTTTATGTCACCCATTACGTCACAATTAGTGTGACCAAGTCATTGATGTACGAGTATGTGATGTTATTTATAACTTATGGTGAGATCTGGGTCAACAGTGTCAAACTATGTGGCCATTACTGTCAAATAAAATGTATTCTAATGAGAAATGACGTACACACATACATACATTATTTATGCTTAACTATGACATAAATGAAGAACATGTATTGCGCTCAACGTTAATCGTAGCGGCGATAACAATTTCATAATTTTTATTGCTTTTAAAAAATTACCGGTTGAGCGCCTTCCGCGCTCGCCATTGTCCGGGTGAAGCTGTAGAGGTCGCAGGACCAACAGCATCAAGTCTATTCGAGAAAAAAAGCTTTTAAAAATGGTTTCTTGCAGTGTGTTTGTCGCAAAAGGTTGTTGAAATTATTCACTGTATGGGCAGCAACATCTACCCATGAAATCAACAACTTACTGCGTGAGTATGGCAAATCCTGTCGTATACGACGATTATGAAAACGTTTTTATATGCAGAAACTTTATCTATCTTAGAGTACCTGCTTTATTTTAAAACGGTGTCATTTTTTTCAACGGATGTGTAGAACCTTTTTTTTGAAGAGGAAACCTTCTTAAGATACCTTACAAAATGTTGAATAATATTTAAATTCACAATTCATGTAAAAATATTAATTAACATTTTAACTTTATTTCACCTCAAAAGGAAAATGCACCCTTATAAGATCACTTGGTACGTCTGTCTGTCTGTCTGTCAAGACCCTCTAAGTCAACGCAATAAGAATTATAGGAATAAATCTTAATAGTATAATTTTTAATTATATATCAATAAAATCGCTTTTAGACATAGACATAACTTTATCCAAAAACACACACAGCACAATACTCATTTAAACACACACACACAAATTACAGATACAAACATATCGAAATTTGCATTTTAGTGTGTAAATTAACAATTTCTCTTCCACTTTCGCCAAACACAATTTATTCTTATAAAATATAATTGTCACCATATTTATTATTGCCATTCTGTATGGAACCGTCGGTGCGCGAGTCTGACTCGCACTTGGCCGGTTTTTTGAGAGAGTATCATAAGAGTATGAAATTACAAAGGATTGACTTGCGAAATTCAATGTGAATTGGTCTAAATCTGCCGACGCTGTGACTAAGAGACAGGCGGACAGATATACGGGGTAAAATCCAATATTATTACACAAATTTGTCAAACACAACTTCTCGATTAAAAACATCCAAAGCATCAAAATCGAAAATAATAGCTGAAATAATAGAATTTTATAATTAACAACTCATCAAGAAACTAAGCACAAGCACATATAAAACATCTTCAAACGCAATAATATTACTTAATGCTTACTTAAACTCAACTTTAGTTACACTTGATGCCACTTAACAGCTTATAAGTTAATACTTCAAGTTAGCGCGTACCTCGATGCAGCCGTTAAGTTTTTTAATGATTACGTTTTTTATACATTTTCGCAATTCCGTTGCATTTGTAATTGTCAATTTAGCAAGGTCGTTTTAAATTTAAGACCAAGATGTTTTGAAACTAGTAACACGAACTTGATACAAGCAAACTCTTATATTTACTGATCCACAAATTTTCAATTTGCTCTATAAAATATTCTAGTTGTTAGCACTTTAGCAAACGTTTATGATGAGCTTCGAGAACTATATGTCTGACAACGGTGTGCATTGCGGCATTCACCACACGAACTAGAAAATTCCTTTTTATCACTGATAAAAAGTCCCAGATTGGGCATTAGGGAAACAGTTATATGTAAAGGACAAAAACTGGTTGGAAAGTCCTGAAGACAAGTTCTGAAATACACCCAAACGACGTTGCCTACAAAAATAAATTGTCATTAAATTTAACCGGTCCCGAGCCAATTGCATCCAACGACTCCCTGCGACCTCCATCTAGTGGGGGGACGGCTTAGTACACGTTTTCCGGTACGCAAACACCATTCGAGAAAATCTACTCCCCATCGGTTATTCTTCGAGTTATGTGTCCTGGGCATTGCCACTTCAGTTCACTGACTCGTTGAGCTATGTCGACGACATTAATTGTCTGCGGATTCCCTCATTCCGGAGTCATCTACAAATACATTTCACATATCTGTGGGCAGGGTAGGACATGGTCTGTGTCCGCCTTGCTAGCTACCACCATGTTACCTAAGTATGCCACCAAACAGATGTATTATTAGCAATTTTCTAATGGTAGTAAACCTCATTACGAGTAGCTTGAGGCTTCTGGGTGACCAAGGTTACAAACCCATCGGCCTTATCATCACCTACCATCCGAAGAGGAGAAGCCCAAGTGCAAACCGATCATACATTAAAAAAAACATGTATCACAATTTGTTCCCTTCATGTGAACTTGTTTGGAAAGATGTGGACGTGCCACGAGACGCTTCGCCTTTTGCTCTAGAAATTTTACTGCGCTATAATATTTCTGTAACGCATATAATCTTCAGTTTATCGCATAATTTTGCAAGATTGCAATAAAATTAACTATCGTTATTCGTTATACAACAGTTGCAAATGCAAAATGTTTCTCAAATCATATGCCATTAATATTTTAATTACGTTACATTAAAAGAGAATCGGTTGCTCGTCTCCTTCAGTCGAATTTAGTGGAATCTTTGATTGTGGATTCTACAGAGAGTGTATGGGCATGGCCCACCACACGGGCCCAGTGCGGATTGTTAGACTTCACACACACCTTCGAATTTCTTCGCAGGGTATGTGCAGGTTTCCCTATGTTTCCCTTCACCGAAAAGCCAATGCTAATGATTTTCATCATTCGTCCATAAATTCCAAAAAACAAAATTGGAACTCATTGGTACGAGCCAGGATCGAACCTAGACCTTGTTCAAGGACTGACGCTCTACCCAACTGAGCTTCAAAGCAGATAAGCACAGTAAATAGATTCAAAACAATATTTTCGCAGATTTATATAACGTCTTTTTTATATTTGTATAGCTTTAATAGTCAATGTTTTACATCATCCATTTTTACCACAATACTATTGTATTGATTGATTCTAATTTGCTATAGTTTAGTTCTGAAACAATATAACTGATTGCGTAGAAATTTATGCCACAGATTAATGTATATAATACAAATTACAGACTAGTCTCTATCTACCCCTTATTGGAATCAAACTCCACAATGACGGCAAGTAAATGGATATACATTTATTAGAAGCTTAACTGAAAAACTGCAAAGCTCTTCCAATTGAATTTCATGAGAAAATACTTTTACGGACCTTAGGTCGCTTCGCCCCTTTAGGGGTAGAATTTTGATAAATCATTTCTTAGCAAGTATCAACTTCATGAAATGAACTTACCTTCTATGTTTAGAGATTTTATCATTAATCATCAAAGTCTGAAGAAATTGAAACGTTTACACATAATTGACCGACATGGTACATCATCATCATCAACAGCCTATATACTTCCCCACTGCAGGGGCTCAGGCCTACTCTACATAGTGCCCAACGAAAGGTAGACAAATTAAATGTGTTGTATCTTTTAAAAAATAGTTTGCTTTATATTTGTATACTTGTATTCTGACTTTGAAGTGACTTTGAAGCGTCGGTGGCGCAGTGGATAAGGCGCAGACTCTCAAACTGAGGGTTCCGGGTTCGAATCCAGCCGTGTATCTATGAGTTGTTTTTCAATTTAAGTACATTATTCGTGAGTAAACCTGCAGGTCTTGAACAGACATGTGAAGTCCGCCAATCCGCACTGGTCCCGCGTGGCGCGAGAGTAGGCCTGAGCCCCTGCAGTGGGAACGTATATAGGCTGTTGATGATGATGATTCTGACTTTATTTCTTGTTCAAAATTTCGTTTAGTATGTTTGAGCCATACCTTTTAATTATTTAAGGACATTTGTGGACCAGTAACTTGACGTCATCATATTGTGTTCATATTACTTTATCACACTTAAATTATGAGTTGCGAAAGCTATTTTGCTATCTCAATTCAACGAGTGGTTTCCGTATGCTAAAGTGAATTTGTTTTGTTAGTCTTGCCGTGCTAACGGACGGCCATAATGACTAGATTTATATATATATATCGATATTTAAAGGGCTGGAAAAGGACATGGGGTACTTTTTATGCCGATCGAGCATGTAGTTCTCATGGGATACTTTCCAAAGTCTACGCATTAGCACATAGTAAATTAATAAATAGCTGTGTATTGAATTAGGTACGATAGCATTTAACTAGAGTGGAGGTTCTGTATGTACTCGTATGTAATATTCTCTCTCTGTGGTACCTACGTCGGCAGTGCAATCAACGTCTAGTGTAGTGTGAATGATGGATATGCTCTGGATCTTTAAATATATAGCTAGTAGGTACGTCTGTAATCTATAATAATTTTAGACTAGCGCAACACTACATAAATTAAAAAAACAAAATTAAAATTTTGACGGATTATTCGGGCTTATTATAATAATAATATGTAAGTTTCTTTTTATCTAGTTACTTACTTCCATGTTGTCGAGAGTCGAGGGTTTTCCACAAAAATTATTTCACTCTTTCCCGATTATAACTTTCACATTTGTCGTGGGTTTTTTCAAAATTTTAATTTTGTTTTTTATAAGTATCCATATTCTGTCCGGAACCCTCGGTGCACGAGTCTAACTCGCACTTGGCCGTTTTTAAAATCAGGAAATAGCAATCTCTAGGATCTGTGAAAACATCCATTTTCAAAGTCAACGCAATCAAAACATGTGTTATACATTCCCACGGACCCATAATTCTGAAAATGCTCTCGTTTGTGGAAGAATTCCTACAAAGGAGTGTTGTGGTAAATGTTAATTTTGTAATATACGAAGAAATGTAAATATAAATTCTATTCTATTCTACTCAATAATTACATGAGTTATTTATTCAGGTGTTATATTCTTTTATGCACGTATATAATGAATTATAGTTAATGACAGTATAAACAGATGCTTTAGATGTGCAACTTCAAATTTAAACGAATTGTTTACTACGCATCCATTTTAATCGTGAGCTCAATATAATTCTAAGACTTGGAACTGAGTACTGCATTGTAATTATTGACTGTTACTCACTAATTTAATCATATCATTATAAACCCAAAATGCTTCTAAACATCGATTTCGTTACCATTTTAGCAGTCTTCGTGTGTATTAGGGATATTAATACAAAAAGAATTTTAATTGTACAATTATCGCCAACCGTAAGCCAGCACATTTGTTTTAAGCCATTCATTCGTGAACTATCTAACACAGAAAATGAACTGTTTGTTTTAACTATGTATTCTACTTATTCGGAGTATGTAAAATCAAATAATTTGGTAGAAATATACCTGAATGAAGCTGAAAAATACTTTCAAAGAATTAAAAATGATTCGGTTCAAAGGGTGAGCGCTTGCAAATACAAAAGGAGAACAAACGCTGTTAAAATAGTTTCCAAATTATTTGAAAAGCAATTAGAGTGTTCTGAAATGGATAAAATTTTAAGGGAAGAAAAGAAATTTGACTTGGCACTAATTTCAGCGTGGGTGAGACCAGCTCTTATATTTTCCCATATTTTCGATGCGCCGACAATATATTTAAGCCCTACAGGTGAAATTTTTAATAATTATGAAATAATTGGAGCTCCAAGGAACCCTTTACTGTATCCAGATAGCTATCGAAAAAGAACATATAATTTGACAACATGGGAATTGATAACCGAAATCTATACAGATGTGTCGATTCTAAATACGTTTTACCACCTGGAAGACGATGAAAATAAAATGCTACAGAAAAAATTTGGGTCGAATATACCCAGCGTGAGGAGTATGTACAACGACATCCAAATGATTTTCCTGAACACGAACCCTATCTGGGAAGACAATAGACCCATGCCAATGAGTGCTGTATTTATCGGTGCACCAGTTTATCCAGAAAGCGTTTTGCCACCGGTACCATTTTTTAATATGTTTTACTTATTTTAATCATACTTCACAAATATGAGACAAATAAGTGTCAGTGTAAAATATGCATTTTAATTACAGGATCTCAAATCATATATGGACAAATCTAAAAATGGTGTTATCTACATAAGTTTTGGATCAAATATATCAATTTCAGAATTGTCTGAAACAGCAATACAAATTATTATGAATGTTATATCTAAGATTCCGTATGATGTTTTATGGAAATGGGAGTCTGACGAAATGCCAGGACGGCCCAAGAATGTAAAAATTTCAAAATGGTTTCCACAAGCCGCTATTTTGAGTAAGTATTAACTGTCAGTACAACAAAACTATATAGAAGCATTATTGTGTATTGCCATCTATAAAATTTTAATTGAAGGAATAATAAACAGCACGCGGACCAAGTCGCGGGCATCAGCTAGCAAAAACGTAACCTAATCTATGAACGCGGGCCGATCTAGGTCCCAATGACACTTGCAGCATTGCCACGTTGGGTGGCAATGGAGATCCTTTGGATCAGGAAAGATCGGGGCCGGGGACCAGAACCCGTCTCCCTCAGTCAGTCAGAAGTTATTAATATTACTTTAGTATTCATCTAAATGATATCTTCTACGTCGTTTTCAGGCCATCCCAAACTAAAATTATTTATAACACAAGGAGGTCTACACTCTACCAACGAAGCAATATCAAATGGAGTCCCAATGCTTGGATTAGCAATTTTTGCGGACCAGTGGCGCAACACGGAGAAATATGTTCACCACAAAATTGGTTTGAGGCTTGATTTTCATTCACTTTCGGAGGAAGTGTTTAAAAATGCAATAGAAACCATCATTGTTGATGACAGGTAACCTTAAAAAACAAACATCTGGACTTATCTGGACTATATCTTCCTGGATAGACATCACCATGTTCTTTTAATCTGCTTCCAAAACAGCAGTGCTAATAGCACAGGTTGTGTGCTGGTAGTGAAAGATGTCATAGACAGCGCTTCATTAACTTTTTCATTTCAACAGCAAATTTTTTCATTATATTCAGTCTAAATACTAACCTTAACTACTAAACGCAGACGTCACACTTGTCCACGTCATCTAACAACACTCTGTGGCGCAGCGACTAGAATGCCGGCGATATTAGCTGGATAGCAATTTGGGCTAATCCTTTTGCGAAGGTAGCTATTAGCTTCCTAGCACCCGTGGCTTCAACGGGGTCCAACAGATCACGCACAAGTTACCGCTTGTCAGGATCCCACGGACCCAAGGTCTCCACACCAAAAGGCACAAATATATAACCCTCCGTGGATGACGTATTTGTGCCAGTTGTAGCCCTATACAATAGCAGCGACAGGAGCCACGCTGGATTAGGTCACCAGAATGTACACGGGGCCAGGGCGTACACGAAAGAAACGTCTCACACCAAACACTGGTGCGGGCAGTGTATGAGCTCCCAGATGTACGAGTAGGTACGTGGCTACTCTCAACGAGCAACATTTTTGGGGAGTGCCAATATCGTTGGAGGGGAGAGCTTACATCAACAGTCCGGACCCTCGTTCATAGATAGTTCTTAGTTGGACACGGTTCAGGTCGTTGTAGTCTAATATCCGAAGTAAGGTCGTCCTTCACTGTTGTGTCAACCAGATGAAAGTGATATTTTATCGAATTAAATAGGTGTCTTAACATAATTGTATACGGCAACCCCCTAAGAAATGGTCAAGGTTATAATTAATTTTAATTTTTTTTTATAATTTCGTCGACGTGCCAACCAAACAAAAGAATTTCTAGCGAAAAGTTTATGATATACACAACATGCAACACCTCAGTTGACTACCTTTTCTGGTCCCTATTACTTAATATCAACTCGCCTGTTTGAACGCGGCTGCCAGGTATTAGGGACAAACAATTAGTGTATATATAACACATACGAGTATTTAATTCTTATATTTAATTTATAGTCAAAGTAATCTCTTGACTTCGTTGGAGTAAATATATTTCCTAGTGTATTTAATTTGCTTTCATTTTATGTTTTAGTTATCGTCAAAACATAAAAAGGTTACACACATTGATAAACGATCAGCCACAGCCGCCACTGCAGCGCGCCGTCTGGTGGACGGAGTACGTACTACGTCACGGCGGCGCCAGACATCTGCGCTCTCCCGCCGCAAACATGCGCTGGAGCGAATATTTGGAACTAGAATTAGTTTTCATATGCATATTTAGTACGATGTTAGTTGTAGTTTTTAATTTATACGTAATATGTTGTGCATGTAAACTATGCAAGAAGTTCTCGTAGTGTGAACTGATTTCGGTCATAATGTCTTAGGGCATAATGAGATTAGGACATTATGCGATTAGGAATTAGGTCATTACGCATCGGGACAGTTTTTGTGAATAATGTGTTTTGTACAATTTACTCGTAGTTATTATTACAGCTGAAAATACAACACGTTTTCTTTTCTTTTCTCAATTATATTTCAAGTGAAGGACGCGTCTGTTCACCTTACACCACTGGAGCACCTGTTCACACATCATATTCAGTCGCTACTTGACGTCATCGTAGAGTTAGGGTGAAGACTTCCACTAACGTCTGAAATACCACTAACACATGAAAATATGACGTTCAACGTACTTGGTCCGCTTCTCTTCCTTTTATACCTCTACAAATATGTCGTGCCTCAATATGCTATAGCACAAAATTGTTTTCTGTTTGCTGATGGTTCCTGGTTTTCAGATTTATTCCTATGGTTATGCTATAAGACCTTGCTTCTTGTCAAATTTCAAGATTCTAGCTCAACTGGACGTACCTTATAGGTTTTGGTTCCTTTGCATTTTGTATAGAAATGGTCTGAAATACAGCTATATCTTTTTATTGCGTTGACCAAGAAACTTAATTTTTACACAGTATGAAGGGACCGCAGATTCGTATTAATTCGATATTTAAACTTGATACCTTCACGTGTTCCTGAGAAAAAGGACCCTGACAGACAGACGGACAACAAAGTGATCCTATAAGGACGCTCGACTCGGACACAAATTATCACTTTCAAGCGTAATATTTCAACGATACCCCACACAATATTTCATCCTGAAAAATATTTCATCCCCAAGTTTTTTTATTCTACCACCACTTTGCTATCGTGATACCATGTATACCCATACCAAATTACAGCTATCTAATAGTAAGGGTCTCTTAGCTAAGCCGCGGACGGGCCGACGGACAGAGGGATAGAGTGAAACTATAAGGGTTCTTTGTTTGACTACGGAACCCTAAAAGGATAACCTTATAGGATCACATTGTTGTCCGTCTGTCTGTCAGTCAATACCCTTTTTCTCAGTGTATGCGTAAATGTTTGCGTAAAGGTATCAAGTTGAAATTAATATCAAGTACTCAAATCTGCAGTCTCTTAGATTTGTGAAAAAAATCAAACTTCTACGTCAACACAATAAAAAGATATGTCTGTTTGAGCCACACTTTTAGACAATTTCTTTAGAGACTGCAACAGAATCAAAAGTACTATAAGGTATTTCCCGTTTGACCCAGAATCCTGAAATGTGGCAAAAAGCAAGGTCTCACAGCACGAAAGCCGTACATCGTTTACGGAACCCTCAGTGCGCGAGTCTGCATCGTACTTGACCCGTTTTTTTACATTTCATATATAGCTTAACATGGTCTGATTTTGGTCGACATTTCAATTTTGTTCTATCATTCATAGTTTCCGCAGCGCATGCGATGAAAGACACTTTACGGTGTAGCACGTGGATGACGACCGCTACAGGCTGTCGCACAGCGGGCGTATCCTCTGTCTACTCTTGTTCCCGGGGAGATTGATAAGAACGGACTAAAGGCTCTGGTTCAACAATAATATTTTTAAGACTCGTAATAAAACATTTTACAATAGCAGCCGTTGTTTTTCGTAGTCATAGTTACAGATCAACTGACAGCCGCTCGGCGCGCATGCGTGGCGTGGCGCAAACCCGCCACAACGGCAAAAAATATTACACCTTGGTTTACATTACTGAAGTTTTAGTAAGGATCTCTAATTTTTTCTAAAAATAAATATAGCCTATGTTCATCAGGGATAATGTCGGTTTCAAATGGTAAAAGAATTTTTCAAATCGGTCCAGTAGTTCCGGAGCCTATTCAATACAAACAAACAATCAAAACTTTCCTCTTTATAATATTAGTGTAGATTAACTGTTGGGGGCCTCCTAATACAAGTTTTTTAAACTTAAAAGGAGTGTCCCAAAAACTATTGTTAAGGTAATCATATAAAAGAAAATAAATATTTTTTCATTTTTATTAACTAATAGCTGAGAGTTACTATTCAATAAATATACAAACTGAACTTAAAAACTGAAATAACTAAATTTTCTTCCATTTATGCTGAAAATACCTAACATCAGCTGATACTCTTCAAACTGCGGAATCGATTTTTACCATAGCTAAGAACCACCGCAAGGAAACTTACATTCACGTTAAAAAACGCATCAAAATTGGTCCATTCGTTCGAGAGCTACGATGCCACAGACAGACATTAACATCAAACTTATTACACCCCTCTTTTTGCGTCGGGGGCTAAAGATAAAAAACAAATTTACAGAGTCGCGTGGTTTTATAGCACGACGAGAGTATTATGCGAATTGCTTTAAGAGGCTATGTTAAACCACGTGGCCGCGTTCAAATTGGGATTGTTTTGTAGCTGTCCCTATCCGAGCCCTATCCTACCCGAGCGCGTACGGTGAGACAGCATACACTACGCGATGTTATCCACCCGTTATTTGGATGTTTCGTAGTCCAGGGATCATTTGAAGGATACAGTATATTATGTAACCATTTTTTTAATACAATATACTAATGAAATTTCAGATGTCGGTGGTTTTCCAAATTGTTCTAAATTGATTCATACTCTTGTAAATCAGGTTCAAAGTTGTGGCTTTTTATTACCGTAAAATACAATTCTTTGACGCCCTGTAACTCTGGAAGTATATATTTAAACGAAAATCTGACTCACCACCGACACAGATATTTGTATCTAGATTGTGTTTTGAAAATTTCATAGATTTTCATCGCTTAATGCTCAAAATATGACTGGACTACGTTTGTATGGGCGCTTTAACACCAGCATTCTCTTAAGTGAGTAAATACTTCTTGAATTGCACTAGTATTCGTTCAGTGTTGTGATGGGCTACACTTAGACATTACTATCTCCACAGAACCGGAATGATCGAGCGTCAAGAATCTCTCCACTCGTAACGGGTTATGTAACAGCTCAGCAATTAATAGCACTCGTAATTGGCATGAGTAGTTTAATTGGTAACAAGTGTAAGTTGGTAAATTACAATTTAATTCAGTAGACACATAATCTAAGTAGAATGGTGACAGAGATATGTGAAAGAAGAGAGACACATATATAATATTAGGTTCAATTTTATGTAACTATCTACGTATCTATCTACGAGTATGTAAACAAAACAAGCAAGTCAATTTTAACCTACTTCTATTTGTCTTATCGAGTCGAAACTTTGTGACTGTATGTAAATTAGATGACAATACGATAATTTGGTAACATTGAGCTGATCTGACCCAGGAGTCAGAAGTGATAGAAGAACTCTTCAATGGGTACTAGTAAACCCCTCGAGTTTGGGCTCATTTGGTTTGGTTTGACGAGTCCAACACATTACAAGTAGTACACTTGGTTATAAGGGTCTGATGATGAATACATGGGTGTAGATAGTGAAAAGCATGGTTTTAGTTTTTTAGACTAAAGTATTTACAAAGACTCTACCTTAGGTTTGTCCGTCTGTCACATGGCGTTCTCTTTTGAACCGTAAAGTAAACACTTTCACAGAGTGTGTATTACTTAAAAACATTACATATATAATAATTTGCCATGCACGCTTACCTAATACATAACACTGTATATTTCGGTACAATTTAATAGGCTAGTTGACTAAATTTGAAAACTTGGTTAATTATATACTTTAATATCTATTTTATCCCAAAAAAACTATATTTTAAAGAAAAATCCATATTTACATTACGTATTTTGTATTTTAAAAAAGCCATATAGATTTCCCTCGAAAACACTGAATAGTGTCATGGCGTCTTGAATGACGTCACAGCTCGCGAAATAACCTGCTCTGTGATATGAAAACGTCAACAACAACAATGATGTTTTGCGAGGCGTGACGTCACACTTTCTTGCGCCGCGCTCTTCGTGTTCGTTGTCACGTGACCTAATGCCTATTTTTTTCGAATTCATTTTCTAAAAATATTAATAATCTTTAACTTTTTTGAGAAATAGACTGGTTTTTTCTCACCTTCGTGTCTTCCAACCAAGCCATTTGTTATTAGTGGACACAAGCCTATTATATCAAAGCCTAAACAGACACAAAACACTAGCGCACGCCCTTGAATGAAGGGGTGACGCAATCTGATCCAAGTCTCCTTGCAAAAGACTACTGGCCGTATACAGCCAGTATACATCTAGCTGTGGTTTAACTTATTCTAACATTACCTAAATGTGAGTAGTGTATACACCCGTGCCATGCCATTCCGGCTAAGTGCTTGCCAAACTTCATCAATATCGGTTCAGAGGTTGAGTTGTTAAAATACTACAAACAGACAGAGGGACAAGCTACTGTCACGTACGAGTATATGTATAATACCAGGATAATTTCCGTCAGAAGCTTGTTGCTATTTATTTAGTAGTAGTAATAATGTATCCGCCCATCATGTCATCCTAATAAATACGAGCGCAAGTTTGTTATCAATTAGTGCCTCAGCGGTACATCCAGTCGTAATGAAATTTGGCACGCACGTAACCTACAGAAAGACATAAGCCACTTTCATCCCGTTCCATTGAGTGGTTTCTGAGTGATAACTTATGAAGTACATACAGATGAAAACCCCGGCCAAAAATAATCACTAGTGTATTATATGACCTACTACATGCTTCAGGGAGCGGTGCGGGAGGGTGTATTTACGGACCGATAAACGACGCATAGCTTCAATCGGGCGTCACGCTACACGCAACTTGTTACCCCCTTTCGTACCGCTCTCATACCTCAGGAACAGATTCAGTTACGCTTTAGACCTGTAAGAAGTTCTATAAGACGTAAAGTGTTTGAGGAGAGCGGTATGCGTCGGTTGTTGAGTCTGATAGCAACGTAAGAGAGGGGTAGGGGGTGTCACTGGACGCTTGACGTGGGGATGGGGATTTACACGTCATTGTTGATCAGGGCTGGCTGCAAGGAGATAAGTGGAACTCATCATAGATCTTATTCTTCTTATCTTGTAGGAAGACAGAGTTGTTGAGCCGCCATAGGTCCCTAACACCTAAACTGACTTTTTCATTTTTCAAACTGCATCAGATTTCGTGCAGTAGTTTTTGCGTAATGTGCGTACACCGTACAGTCAAAAAGACACATAAAATCGTAAAATAGTAGTTATTGCTTCTATTTCTCGTATACAGACCCTTATATTTAAATTTCCTATGTACATACAGACATAGGTCATTTAAATGTAACAATATGCATAGTTTTAATGAAACGAAGGTTTTAATTTTTACCGGACTTCGAAAAAGAAGGAGGTTCTCAATTCGACGGGTATGTTATTTATGTTTGTTACCTCAGAACTTTTGACTCGGTGAACCGATTTGGATGATTTTTTATTTATTAGAGAGGTGGTGCTTTCCGTGTGGTCCCATTTCTGTGGTCCAGTTCTGACAACGGTATCCATGAGAAAAAGATACAAATCTTACATTTGTCTTAATAAAAGTTGACTTTTAGGACAATAGAAGTTGGTTTCCAGTTCTTTTTGAACGCATTTACTTGTAGCAAAGGAGGTCATCAGTGAACCTGAAAATGTAAAGAAAACACACGCAATCATTGATGTTTACAACACATACATATTACTTAAATTAAAGGAATGCAGAAGTCGACTGTCTTGCAAATGAATCGGAACAGGAAACGAGCTTAAAAATCAACTTAACTTTTAAAAGCTTGTAAAGCAGGAAGGAACCAGCGTTACATAAATGTACTTTCTCTGTTACTAAACTTGTAACACTAATTACACGTTTTCGATATAAAATAATAATCTCTCGGTTAGTGGGAAAGATTCGTATCGTATTCCACGCACTAAGCAATGTTTCTAGTTGTATGTGGTTCACGCTTTGTTTTGCTCTGCGATGAAGTGAAAGGTTTTCGCACTACAATTACATACTCTGTGCTTCTGTGTTGACTGAGAGCTACAACCTAAATCTTTTATAGTTTAGCTTCGTCCCGACGCATTATGACCTAATTCCGAATCACATAATGTCCTAATCGCATAATGTCCTAATCACATAATGTCTTGAACGCATTATGACTTGAACGCATGGTTTAGAAGATTGGTAAGTTTCCGTGACTCAGTAATGGCGAGAGAGGGATACCGGAGTGGTCTTAGCTAGTAAGAACTTAGCATAGCATCTTTTCCCCGAAGCGCCGAGTATCTTCTGAAGATCTCCACTCCGTCAAAAAAGGCTTCGGGTTAAATAAGCTATTTATAGACGAGCGTTTGTCATCCGCAATTTATATAGTCCCTATTTGTTTTCTATGCATGATGCGTCAAATGCTACTATTATTACGATCATGTAACAACAAGAAGTTCCCGTGGGATCATTTCTAGGCCCTATTTCATAAAGTGACAATTCGTAATAAACTGACATATGTCAGTCATTTTTTACTAATCTACGGGCGAAAACAGCGAGCTAGTACCATGACAAACGACCGATCAAAATCCGTTTAAAATTCGAATTTAGGATTCATTCAAATTGCATCAAATCCGAAAGCAATCCGAAAGAAAAACGAAGCAGTTCGTGGTACGGTTATCTTGCGCCAGTGTGCAGCGACAGCCCTAGCGTCTCGAGTAACGAAGCGCTCCACGGAGTCATCAGATAAGGGCGGGCTCAAGTTTAATTGAATCGTCCGGGAAAGTTTTCGCCACCCCTGCGCCCTGTCCGTCGAGGGCTGTGATTGGCGCGCGCCGCCCGCCGCCTGCCGCCGCCGGCCCGGGAACGACATTGTTCCCGGGATCTGTTCGTATGTACCTATGGCGATTAAGTGTTCCCGGAGAATACGCTTCATGGCGCTCGCTACGAGTAGATGCTTAGCTTGAGATGGTTGATTTAGGTATGATTTAGGTATTAAGCTTCACTTAAATGCGGGCCCATTCTATTGGAGAGTGTGCCAAAATTTATAGCATCTTTTTATTACATCATAATTAATACTTATACATATTATAAATTCAAATGTTTGTTTGTTGTTGTTGTCAAAACCAAGGAAACCTGAAGGCGTTGTTGAGCAGAAGCCACGACATATTCTTCTATTTGTTACTATAAGAGGAAGCTATCAAAGAAACCACGTCGTCATCAACTCTCTACCAAAACCATCAATCTTATTTAATTCAAACAATCTCAGCCTCACTAACAATGCACTTCATATCTGCGCGCACGCGTGACCGAGAATTTCAGTTTCGTCACACGTCACGGAAGTCTGGTAGATAGCAATAGAAATGCCTTTTATAATTAAAGTAGGATTTGCTACTGTTGACTTCAGTAATTATCCCACGGGAACTAATCGTTCGATTGGGATACAAAATATCCTATGACCTACTACAATCCTTCTACTGTCTTTATACGAAGAATCAAGTCATTTTGACGTTTACGAAGCCAGAAAAGGGCAATCCAACACTGTCACATTGCGCCCGCAAAATCAGCTGAATTTATCTAGCCGGATATGCGCATATTTTTGATTGACAGGATCCAACGCTGGATTCCGAGCCCTATATAGAGGATTTATGTCTGAATTGTTGTATATGAAACAGTACATAATTAGGTATTAAAACACTCATGTGATACTAGCAATCTACGATAATGTTTTAATAGCCCTCATTATTCAACAGTTGCATAAATAACTATATTACAGAATTCCAATATCTTCGTCGTTTGTGATGCACTATGAACACTATGGCAGACACAGTTAGGACACTAGGGTGCTACCAATTCCACGTTAAACAATGTCGTCGAGCGACGTGGATCAATTGATGTGGGTTTGGTTTTTCGATGGAAAACGGGCGATTAAATAATTTATAATCGACCGACGACGAACTAATTCTATTTGGGAGCAGTAGCCTTAAAATAAGAATTGATTGATCTGGCACTTCTATTGGCATTCTAAATTGATTTCTTCACAATTTCGTTAGCTTGAAGATACAATATGTTTGACATTTTCGACTTTATTCATAATACATTAAAGGTTTGAAATCGCCCCTGTGTTGTTAAATTGTACAATTGTAGTTGGTTAGCCAAGGTTTCTGTGATGCCATCCTGAATTAGTTCCACTGTGGCTTTAACTCGGCCAGCGGAAGTGGAGTTCCGATTCTGAACTTATCTCAGAGATAATGTTATTATATTATCTACTCACACTACACTTATGTTTAACACCTCATCATTGCAATATTCAGTAGTACGTACAACATGAATTTGCTCATAGAACTAGTGAAATGTTTTGTTTTTATAGGATTTGACGTCACATTCGTTTTCGACAGTTATTTTTTATTTCTAATAAATAATTAACGCATCCAAAAAGAACAAGAAACCGACTTCAACTGCCCTAAAATATCTATAGACTACTATAGACCCTATAGACTAGACTAGTTTGTTTTTGTATTCTTTTTTTCTATTTTTATTTTATTATTTGTATTGTTTTATAATTTTTGGGTTTTTTATGCCTTTTTAATAAAATTTATTATTTATTATTATTATTAAAAGTCTACAGCATTCATCCTATAAAATAAATTAATACTTTTTTTACAAATTTTACGACTTATATGGTTTTCTCATGGAAAAAACTGAACCAAATTCCCACACGGGAAGCACCAACTTTCAATTAATAAAAAAATCATCAAAATCGGTTCACCTAGTTCTGAGGTAAGAAACATATAAAAAAATATAATCAAATTGATTACCTCCTCCTTTTTTTAAGTCCCACCCCACGACATCCCGTAGCTGTAGGGAAAAGCGCAGAAGTTTCAAGGGATGAGCAGCAGAACCTATCTGTCTAACGTCTTAACAGCTGACAATAGTATCATTATATTATGAAGAGCTCTTGTATACGTGGTGCTGGCTAGTTATGATTTCACAGAGGTGCTAGCTGTTAAACCGTGGTAAGACGAAGCGAGTGCGGCCCGGAGATAACTCCTGTCACCCGGTCTCCCGGGGGACGTCGCTAACAAGTGCGAGCGATACTTGCTACGAGTTAGGGGTGCCGGGGTCCGGGATAGGCCTGGATATCATGAGCATCCGGCTCTTACAAGATTATGCATTTGACAGCAAAAAACGTCACATCTTGCCGCAAAAAGTATATGCGATTTGGCGTAGAAATGTTTCATATTCCTCTCTCACTTGTCTCACGGTCCATTCGGACAGCAGAGTTCCATGTTGTACTATTAACTTTCTTTTAAGCTCAAGTCCGATCCTACGTACTGTATAGTACTGTTACCACCTATGGGATGGGTCTGCCCGCTATCAATTAGCTGCCTTGGACACAATAGAACGTCGCGCCACAAGACTCATTGGTGACAGTTCAATTATTATCAATGGTAAGGGGTAAACTACTGCAGCTCAACAGGCCAAACTTGTAGCAGAGTTAACTAGTAGAATATAAATCTTTAATCGATAGTGATACGTCATGTAGTATAATATATGATACCAACGTGAACTTCGAACTAGAAAGTTTTCTTAATAACGTACGTCGCGATAATAAACTTTCGCAATACCATACATAGCAGTAGAGAACTTTCACGACGAAGTACGTCGAGATGGTAACCTCTCGCAGTAACATATATCGCAGTAAAGAACTTTCAGGACGAAGTACGTCGCGATGGTAAACTTTCGCAGTAACATACATCGCAGTAAATAACTTTCGCATCAAAGTACGTCGCGATGACAAACTTTCGCAGTAACGTACATCGCAGTAGAGAACTTTCGCAACAAAGTACGTCGCGATGACAAACTTTCGCAGTAACGTACATTGCAGTACAGAACTTTCGCAACGAAGTACGTCGCGGTAATGAACTTCGCAACTATGAGGTACACCCTACCATCTATCCTCTTACAAGTGATTAATCATCATCAACAGCCTACATACGTCCCCACTGCAGGGGTTTAGGCCTACCCTCATACAGAGAGTGTATGGGCCGTAGTCCACCACGCGAGACCAGTGCGAATTGGCGGACTTCAAATGCCTGTTTAAGACATGCAGGTTTCCTCACGATGTTTTGCTTCACCATTAAACAATCGGATAATGTACTTGAATTGAAAAACAGCTCATAGGTACGGCCGAAGCCTCCAATCAAGGTTTTAACAGTTGACAGCCCTACAACGATGTAGTTAGCAATGAAACGTGTCGGTTCCCTAAGGATTTTGTTGTTCCGATACTGTCTTTATACCTTAAAATAGTTACCGCGTTGTTAATACATACTGGGATTCGTCCGAAAATCGGTGTAATCTAAGTACAAAATATTTTTACAACATCTTTAAGATTTTATTGCAGCCTTCGGAAAACACTTTGTTTTTATTACGATTAGGTCTTCAAATAATGGATAAAGTTATATTTTAATTCATAAAATTAATATGATACTTACGAATACATGTTACATCGTACAACGCGTAAAACATATATATAGGAATATTTAAATATAAATAAATAGAATAATATACATAATATTAATTAATTAGTTTTTATATGATTCTCTACACTGTGCAATCGGAATGAAAAGAAAAATAGCTTCAATCAGGATTAATTACTCATTTGTTTAACTTCCCGATTCCATTTCGCATTTAATTAAAATATACCCCCTATCGCAAACTATCAGCTTCACTGTTTCAGCACCCACTGAAATATTTAAACGAAATTATTAAATACACGCTAAATCCGACATTAAATTCGGATGTCAGTTTCCCCAAAAGGGGATTTCATTCGAAAAACCGCATTGCTAAGCTTCCCGCTCAAGCAAAATGTCGTAACTTGTGTCGGTTCTAGCGATTTCCCTCAGAATTTATAGCTGGGATAATGTTTTTAAAGTCTAAATTTATGTGGATGGGAAAGCATTTTATGATGAATCGGATTAAAATAGGTTGGCTCCGGGAAAAATTGGAAAACGGTGACAGAGCTGAGAGCCGTGATAGCGACCCAAGCGTGGTGCGAGGGGCGGGGCCAGGGCTAGGGCTCAACCAAACGCAAATAATATAGAATATTATTTTAATAATTATTAGGCGTATATAGATGATAAATAAAAAAGCGCTGATCTACAGTTGGGTAGAGCATCAGTCCTTGAACAATCGAAGTCTGGGTTCGATCCTGGCTCGTACCAATGAGTTCCAATTTGTTATTTGAAATTTATGTACGAATGATAAAAATCATTTACTTTTCGGTGAAGGAAAACATCGAGAGGAAACCTGCACACTCATGAGAAGAAATTCAGAGACCCCTCGCCTCAGCGAACATGCCGGAATCGTTACACCGACACGGATACCCTATCAGTATATGTTGTACGAGCCAACGTACAAAACTGCATCGACAGCTGTCCGGCATTAGCATGCGCCGGCAATAACTAATATTAGCTAGCATTTAGCATAATTAAATCAGTGTTAAATTAGCAAGCAAACGGATCGGTTTTATTTCACCTCTCTCCATCCAAACATTCTATATAACACTCACAGCATCAAACTCAGCATCTAAACAGCATCAATCTAGCGCGAGTGTAGAACCCTACATTCTTTTGGTCCTTCGAGCATTTAATGACCCCGTGGTCTTTGGCGGGACCTCGCGTCACTCTTGTACAACACGTGTAAGTGTAACGTGACTGTTAACAGTTCATCAAACTTTGGACGTTGCAAGTGTGTGGCAAGGCGCACTTAACATTAGCGTGATATTTGTGAGTCTACGTGGCTCACGTCTTCAGCATCGTTGATCGGGCCTAGTGGCCCGTCTCTTCAGCATCTTCGGTTGGGTCTGGTGGCCCCCTGCTCCAGCATCTTCGGTCGGGTCTGTCATCCCGCAGCTTCAGCATCTTGGAGTGGGTCTTAGGACTCATTCAACAGCAGCATCTTAGGAGTTTTTCCTCTCAAGTAAGATTGTTCCCGTATATACATAATAATGGAAGCTCTTATCAACCGACAAGTAGAGGTCATTGACCTTATCAAGCAGATAAAATCAAACTTTGATAAGGACTCTGCCAGCAGAAAAACCGCAGAGTATTTAGCATCACGACTGAACAGCTTAGATAACCTCTGGGGAGAGTTCGAAAATAATGATACGCAGTTAGGGCTATTCCATGATATTCAAACTACTAACTACCATACCGATGGAATTTTCCAGAAAACTAAAGACTTCTACCTGTCTGTTCGCCTCAAAATATCTTCTTTGGTAAAGAAAGATTCTTCCGTTTTGGAGCTTATGTCTCAGCAGCAAACGAACTTTAGAGCATTAGATCGAATGTTACGTAGCATTAAGGTAGCAGAGATAACCGACAAATGGGAGTTGGAAGACGAGCTCAAGAACATTCAGGCTCGTTGGAACACGATCGATGCTCTGCATTTGCAAATTGACAATGTCATCCAGGGTGGAGACGTTGTCTATGAGGATCAGCTTAGGAGTTATGAAGCTTCATTTAAGAAAGTAAAGCGGGAGCTTCATCAAAAAATCAACTCTGCATCTCACCATCAGCAATCAACCCCACAGCTGGAAATTCCTACTTTCACCGGAAGTTACACTCAGTGGCCGACTTTCTGTGACTTGTATGTAGAGTTGTAGGGGCGCATACGTCACAGTATGCTGACTTGACGTTTTGCGACTCGGGGCTCGCCAGTCGTTCCCCGCGCCCCTAGCCGACCACGCGCGCACAGCGCTATATTATTGCGTCATACATTATTCTCGTCTAATCTAAGACAAATGTGTAATATCTGAATAAATAACGTATTGTTTCGTGAACTGAGTATCGTGGTTTGTTTTGATCATCTCCTCTCAAAACACAGACTAATTTGTGCAGTTAAAGAACACGTGACAACTAAATAATCAGACTTTATATTGGTGACCCGTTTTAGTGAACTGTTCCAGTGTTGTACATACTCAGTTCCACGCTATTAGGGGGCGACTCACTTTCGGTTGGCTAGGTAGGCTATATTAGATATATAACTACCTTTTTTATCACCGCGCGTGTAAAAATGGCGGAAGAGAATAAGGAGGTCAAAGGAATCTCCGTCGACGCACGCGTACCGGACTTCTGGACGGATCAACCGGAGCTGTGGTTCCTGCAGTACGAAGCTGCTGTTTTGCCGCAGCATGCCAGTGATGCCGCACAGTTCCAGCTACTTGTCACGAAATTGGGCAAGCAAGTGTTACCTCAGGTAACGGACATCCTTCAGAAGCCGCCGGAAAAGGAGAAGTACAAGGCAATCAAAGCAAGGTTGTTGAGCGTCTATCAGGAGTCAGAGGATAGAAAAATACAGAGGCTCGTTGGAGAGATGCAGCTTGGTGAGCAGAAGCCTTCTCAGTTGCTTAGATGTATGCAGAACCTGGCTGGCACTAGCTTCCAGGATAACGCGCTCAGAACGCTATGGCAAGGCCACCTACCGGTTGCAGTCAGAACGGCGTTAGCAGCCTCCAGTGTAACAGCTTTGACGGAGTTGGCAGCGATGGCCGATAGGGTTATGGAGAGCCTGAAGCCAGTAGAAGTAGCAAGCGTGTCGACCGGAAGTAGCGAAGAGAGCAGTGTTACAGCAAAGATGGAGGAGCTCAGCATTGAAGTGGCGGAGCTGCGTAGAGAGAGAAGACGCTGGAATGAGGATCGCCGCGTCAGGACACAGTTCCGCAAGGACTACGATACACAGCAAGGACGACCGCCGGGCAGGAAGCTGTGTTATTTTCATCAGCGTTTCGGAGCAAAGGCTTTTAAGTGCAGGAGTCCTTGCAGCTGGAAAGGAAAAGTCAACCAGGGAAACTAGAAGCTGTGCAGTCGACGACGGGACCCTGCATAGGCAATGTTAATCGCCGTCTATGTGTGCAAGACAATAATAGTGGTCAAAGTTTTCTTATTGACACAGGAGCGAACGTGTCAGTGATACCTGTTGGTGTAGTTAGGCGTAAAGCTAGTTGCGACAAAAGCGAGTATAATCTATACGCCGCAAACGACACGCGTATAAATACTTATGGTACAACTTGTATGAATATTGATTTGGGTTTAGGTAAAATTTTTAAATGGACGTTTATTATTGCAGGCGTCAAGCAACCCATAATCGGAGCGGATTTTCTAAGCCATTATGGTTTGCTTGTCGATCTTAAAACAAAAAGGCTTATCGATAATTATACTAAAAAAAATATAATTGCAAGTGTCGTAAATAGTTCTGTGTCATCAATCAAAACTGTAGACGAATGCCACCCATATAGTAAATTACTACATGAATTTCCAGATATAACAAAACCAATTTCGTTTAAGGAGACTCCACAGCATTCGGTGAAACATCACATAGAGACCACGGGGCCACCGGTGTTCGCACGGGCACGTCCGCTGCCACCGGACCGCTACAAAAAGGTTAGAGATGAGTTTAAAAATATGCAGGAAATGGGCATCTGCAGACCATCAAAGAGCTCGTGGGCGAGTCCTTTGCACGTGGTACCTAAGAAAAATGGAGATATACGTCCTTGTGGTGACTACAGGCAGCTGAACGCTATAACCAAACCAGACAGGTACCCCATTCCCCGTTTAGGCGATTTCACATACATTTTGGCAGGTAAGAAAATTTTTTCGTCAATCGATGTCAACAGGGCCTATCATTTTATTCCAATTAATCCGGCGGATATCGACAAAACCGCGATTATCACGCCCTTCGGATTATTCGAGTTCACGAGGATGACCTTCGGACTTCGGAATGCGGCCCAGACCTTCCAGCGCTTCATGAATCATACCGTTTTAGAAGGGCTAGATTTTCTATTCAGCTATATTGATGACATCATCATCGCCAGTGACAACGAGGAACAGCATCGAGAGCACCTGCGGCTACTTTTCGAGCGGTTAAACAGGTTTGGTATAACGATCAACTTGGCGAAAAGTTGTTTTGGAGCTGCCGAATTAGATTTCGTTGGTTTCCGCGTCACTTCCAATGGGATACGGCCTTTGGACGATAAAGTCAAAGCCATCTGTGACTATCCGAAACCAAAGAACATCAATGAACTTCGTCGGTTCCTAGGAATGGTAAACTTTTACAGGAACCACATCCCACAGGCGGTAAAAAGTCAATGTATTTTAACAAAATACCTAAGTAACGCCAAGAAGAACGACAAAACACCCATTGTGTGGACACCGGATGCGGAATCAGCATTTCGAGAATGTAAGTCGCAACTGGAGAACGCTGCGACGTTATCGTACCCGAGCGCGGACGCTACGTTGGCGCTAATGACCGACGCGTCGGACACGTGCATAGGGGCAGTTCTACAACAAATGGAAAAAGGTTTGTGGAAGCCTCTTGGGTATTTCTCTAAGGAGTTGACGACACCGCAACAGCGTTATAGTACGTATGATCGAGAATTATTAGCCATTTATTCTGCCTTAAAATATTTTAGAAAAATATTCGAAGGCAGACCGCTGGTCATATATACGGACCACCGACCGCTAGTACACGCGTTCTCAAGATCAAAATCAGCTACTGACGCGGAGACGCCGAGGCGTACAAGGCAGCTATTGTTCATTAGCGAGTTTACAACCGATATTCGGCATGTACAAGGTAAACACAATAGTGTGGCCGATGCCTTATCGCGTGTAGCGACGATTTCATGCCCAGCACCATTAGATTTGGAACGGCTGGCCGATTCGCAGAAATTGGACACCTACATTTCGCAACGACGTCATACAGACTACAACAATAGCGTATGCATTAAAAGCATATTTGTGCCTACATGTGACCACGAGTTGTATTGCGAAATATCAACATCGACCGCTCGACTCTACCTACCTAAGGAATTTAGGCGTCAGGTATTTGATAATTTGCATAACTTAAGCCATCCAGGAATTCGAGCTTCACGCAGATTGGTTGCGAAAAGATATTTTTGGCCGGGTATGAACACAGACGTAGGTAAGTGGGCCAAGTCTTGTATTAGGTGTCAAAAAGCAAAGATCGGTAGGCATACAATATCAGAATACGGAGCTTTTAAACAGGCAGAGCGTTTCGAACACTTACATGTTGATATTGTCGGACCTTTACTCACGACTGAGGAAGGGTATAGATATCTTGTCACCATGGTCGACAGAGGTACGCGCTGGCCGGAAGCAGTACCGATAAAGGATATTACGGCGGAAACTGTCGCTAAGGTAATATATGATAACTGGATCACGCGATACGGTTGTCCTTGCCGAATAACAACGGATCAAGGGCGGCAATTCGAAAGCCAGTTATTCACCGATTTGATGAAGTACTTAGGGGTCGAAAAGGTAAGGACCACTAGTTACCATCCACAGGCTAACGGCATCGTGGAACGCTGGCATCGCAGTTTCAAAGCAGCGATGATGGCTCGCCTAGACTCAAGGTCATGGGTAGACGAACTCTCAACGGTGTTATTAGGACTTCGCGCTGCGGGACGTAGCGACAACGGCGTCAGTGCAGCCGAATATACGTTCGGCAAGCCGTTACGATTACCAGGTGACTATTTTTCAACAGGTAATTCTGTACATGGTGGCTCAAGTGGTGTCCTTGAGAACGTACGCGAAGCAATTAGCAGGCTCAGACCTATCGCTATTAATCATCTTTGTAACCAAAACTGGTTCGTGCATCGAGATTTAAAATCTTGCACACATGTGTTTGTCAGAGATGATGCAGTGCGGAAGCCTTTGAAAACTCCGTATGATGGTCCTTTCGAGGTCATTAAAAGAGGTTCGAAAGTTTTCGAACTGCAGCTACCAAACAGGCGGGTAAATATCTCTATCGATAGACTGAAACCGGCATACGTTCTTAATGATTCGGAAAACACGGTTGCGCCACCAAGTACAGAAATCAAGACGGCTTCGGAAGCAGTGCACGGCAATGTACGCGGTGATAGACCACCGCTGAAGAAAACGCGCAGTGGACGCGTAACAAAGATGCCAGCACGTTTCTAGTAATTAAGGTCATCTAGGTAAGCAAAATAGTTTAGGCATGTGCGTACTTTATTGCAATTTCTTTTAACCTTACATTTATTTGGTAAAGCAGCCCACACCCACTAAGGTGATATTTTCATAAGTGTTTTAGCATTTACTTATTTTTCTCACTTTAGTTCACAAATATTACTTACGTTTTAATAAAAGGCATTTCGTTCACAGTTTGGTAAAGAAAAAATATTTGATCTAGTATATAAGAACTTGATTGTTTAAATTTAATAATGTACAAACAGTAATGTATATTGCCAGCAATGTATACTTAATGATTTCGCATGAACATTGAACTGTTACAGAGTCATGATGTAAGCAAAGCTATCATGTTACGCATTGTTGTTGTAGGTTTATCGCAGTGCATTCTTTGTTTATATCGAGTCATATCTTAGTAGTTATAATTTGGTTTGTGATTTCAAAATTTATGTATTTTTCATCGTACCAAATTCTAGGGGGGTGTGATGTAGGGGCGCATACGTCACAGTATGCTGACTTGACGTTTTGCGACTCGGGGCTCGCCAGTCGTTCCCCGCGCCCCTAGCCGACCACGCGCGCACAGCGCTATATTATTGCGTCATACATTATTCTCGTCTAATCTAAGACAAATGTGTAATATCTGAATAAATAACGTATTGTTTCGTGAACTGAGTATCGTGGTTTGTTTTGATCATCTCCTCTCAAAACACAGACTAATTTGTGCAGTTAAAGAACACGTGACAACTAAATAATCAGACTTTATAGAGTCAATACACAACAACAACTGTTTATCTAAAGCTCAAAAAATGCAGCACCTAAAGGGTAGAGTTAAGGGAGAAGCAGAGCGAATGATACAGCATTTACACATATCCGCAGATAATTATGACCTGGCTTGGGATATTTTGACTCATCGGTATAACAACACACAGATATTATTTACAAAGCAGATGGAAATATTTCTTAATCAGCCGAGTATCCATAAGCAAGGATCATTTGAAATAAAACGTATTTACGACACTACCACAGAGTGTATACACGCAATACACAACCTAGGCGTAGATACAACCACGTGGGATCCGATGTTGGTTCATCTCATGGTACAAAAATTAGATAGCGAAACTTACAGGGACTACATGGAGGCTCGTAAGTCCCCCAGGGACTTGCCGTCCTTTGAAGAGCTCATGAGTTTCCTGGAGGCTAAGTTTATAGCTCTTGAGCCTGTGCATAAGAGAGAGAAGGAGAAACCATACTTTCGGCAGGAACCATCTTCCCCACAAAAATCGTTTTACAACAACAAGCCTAATTACTACAGGAAGGAATACCAAGCTGCCTTCTCGTGTACAAAAAATCAGTGTCCTTATTGCAACTTTGACCATGAGTTGTATAAATGTCACCAGTTCATTAACATGCCAGCGGAAATGAAACTAAAAACAATTGCAAAACTTAATATTTGTCGCAATTGCTTATTTAAGCATAAAAGCAATTGCACTTCAACCAAGCGATGTAAGCAATGTAATGCCGATCATCATACATTGTTACACGAGGCGTGCATGTCAGTGCCCTCGGCTCGAATGTCAACCATGCCGCCAACACAGCAGCCTACAGCGGCTGCAACTAATTCAGCTAAATATCATAACAATACGGCTAACAGCAAGTCATCTAATCATGTAGCATCTAACGACCAAGAAGTTCTTTTAACTACAGTTTTGTTAAAGGTTAAAGCCATTGACGGCACTTATGTAACTTTGCGTGCCTTATTAGATCAAGGTTCCCAAGTGGGACTCCTGTCAGAGAACGCAGCTCAAAGTCTAGGTCTGCCACGCAAGAGATGTAGCGCGTCCGTGTCAGGAGTCGGTAACGAACCTAAACAAAGCAGAGGTCTCGTTTCAATAGAATGCCTCTCTATCTACAACGACCATAATTTTACAACAAATGCCTTAGTTATACCTCGAGTTATAAGTAACCTACCTACAGCGTCATTCACAAAACAGTCATGGCCTCATATTGAACATCTTAACCTAGCCGATCCAGAGTACAACATTTCTAAGCCGATTGATCTCTTGTTAGATGCTACTGTATACTCTGAAATTATTTTGGATGGATTAATCAAGAGTCCTAACGCAAACGCACCGATTGCTCAGCAAACTAAATTAGGGTGGATTTTATCTGGCAGTGTGAAGCCGCGATCGTTCAACTGCAGCGTGGTTATAAACAATCTATCTGACATTCAGAAATATTGGGAGCCAGAAGAGATTAGTGAAAGTTCATCTCATCTTTCCAAGGAACAGCAATTTTGTGAAGATCACTATTTAGCAACTGCAAAACGTTTGGATAGCGGTAGATATGAAGTGGGTTTGCCTATGAAAGAAGGTTATCAAGAAAAAATCGGATTTTCTAAAAATAAAGCTATAGCGCAATTTAAGCAATTAGAAAGCAAAATGACGAAAAATAAAGAGTTTTCAGAAGGTTACAAGCAATTCATCGCAGAATATCAGCAGCTAGATCATATGAAATTAGCTCCTTATAGTCAACATCCTACTTGCTACTTACCTCATCATGGAGTATTGAAGCTCGATTCAACAACAACAAGGTTACGAGTTGTATTCAACGCCTCATCTAAGACAAGCTCCGGTCACAGCCTCAATGACTTGATGGAGTGTGGTCCGAACCTACAGCAAGACCTACAAACTCTCATACTTACGTGGAGACAGCATAAATACGTGGTAACAGCGGACATCGAGAAAATGTTCCGTCAGATATTAATCAGAGCGTGTGATCAACCTTTGCAGTCAATAATTTGTAGAGAATCACCACGTGACCCTCTTCAGGAACATCTGTTGACGACTGTCACATACGGCACTAAAGCTGCACCTTACCTAGCGATCAGAACGTTAAGACAACTAGCTAAGGACGACGCATCCAGATATCCTCTCGCAGCTCTAGCACTTGTCACAAATCATTTTTACATGGATGATTTACTCAGCGGACAGGACACGATAGCTGAAACTAAGGAACTTCAAAAACAACTAATAGAGATTTTAAAGGGGGCAGGGATGAATCTCAGAAAATGGTCTGCAAATGATGCAGAACTTTTGAATGATCTGTCAACTGAACAGTTAAACACCTCATATGAATTTAAATGTTCCGAGTCCCGTAAAACACTAGGACTTATATGGACACCCTCGTCAGATTCATTTTCATTTGTAAATAAAATAGAAAACGCCGATCAGTGCAATAACACTAAGCGACAATTACTATCTGAAATATCAAAAATTTACGATCCCTTAGGGTGGCTTTCACCATTAACTATTCGAGGAAAACTTTTATTCCAACGAACGTGGGAATCTAAGACATCGTGGGAAGAAGAAGTACCAGTCAGCATTCAAAGGGAATGGGCGCATCTATGCGAAGACTTAAAGAAAGTAGAAAGCTTCAGCATACCTCGATACCTAGGTGACGCCGATATAGTGTATTTACATGGCTTCAGCGATGCATCAGAAAAGGCTTACGCCTGTGCTATTTACTTAGTAACAAAAAATGATAAAGGTGAGTCCACATCGAGACTCGTCACAGCAAAAACAAAATTAGCGCCCTTAAATAAAAAGGTCTCACTGCCAAGACTCGAGCTTTGTGGTGCCTTGTTGCTATCAAAGTTAATGAAAAATGTTATAAAAGCTCTGAATAAACGAAACGGTATCATACAAGCTTGGACAGATTCCATGGTAGTCCTAGGGTGGCTTCATGGAGATGTCAATCGTTGGAAACAGTTTGTTGCTAACAGAGTGCAACAGATTACAGACGTCATACCCGCCGCACGCTGGAATCACGTACGATCAGAAGACAACGCTGCCGACTGTGCCACAAGGGGGGTCTCGGTGGCTACATTACAAGATCTTCCAATTTGGTGGACAGGGCCAGAATGGCTCTTAAGTTTCAACCATAATGATTCCAAGCGAGTATCCTACATAGCGCCAACCATTGAAACAAAAAATGTTAATGTAAACGCAACTTTACAGAAATCAAACCAAATTAATTCAGCGTTAATTGCAGAATTGTTAATAAACAATAGTTCAATAACACGAGCTGTAAAAACATTGGCATGGGTTTTACGTTACATTTCCATATTGCGACGTCAGCCGCGCCAGCGCATTGCGATACTAAGTGATGTCGAAATAAATAACGCATATAATATTTTCCTTACACATACACAAGCGGAAAATTTTGACGATGATTTCCTAGATTTGAAGAATAAAGGCCACGTGCGACCCAGTAGCAAGCTAGCGAGCCTATCTCCGTTCCTAGACGAGAACGGGATAATGAGAGTCAGTGGCCGACTCAGTCAATCAACTATCAGCAGTTCAGCAAAACATCCTGTTATCATCCCTAATCATAGCCGTTTTACGGATTTGATAATAAACTTGGCGCATAAAACTACTCTACATGGTGGACCCCGCCTGACACTAGCTTACGTAAGAGAAAGGTACTGGATCGTCAGTGGTATGCGTACCGTCAAGCGACAACTGCGGCAGTGTGTCACGTGCCGAAGATTCAGCTCGGAAACAAATCAACAGATCATGGCGGACCTTCCTACGCCGCGAGTCACACCGTCTCGCCCGTTCACACACACCGGTGTGGATTTTACTGGTCACATGGACCTCAAACTCAATAGAGGTCGAGGAGTAAAGACATACAAGGGCTATGTTGCAGTATTCGTGTGCTTCTCTACCAAGGCAGTTCACTTAGAACTAGTTTCAGAGCTCAGTACTGCAGCCTTCTTAGCAGCTTTCCGTCGATTCTGTGCTCGACGCGGGACGCCCAAACGCATGTACAGCGACAATGGGACGAACTTTGTTGGTGCGAAACGTGCACTGAATAAGGAATACCGAGCTATTCTTGATAGCTTCAACTCAGATTTCTTTAACAGCATTAGCGATATGAACGTCGAGTGGTCGTTCAACTCTCCAGCGTGGCCCAGTGCTGGCGGTCTATGGGAAGCCGCAGTCAAGGCCTTCAAACGTCATTTGAAACGAGTTTTAGGGGAGCAAAGACTCACATACGAGGAATTTACTACACTGTTGCATCAGATAGAAGCGTGCCTCAACTCTCGACCATTGTTCCCTTTGACAGAAAATCCTGAAGACAGTTATTTAACTCCTGGTCATTTCTTGATTGGTGACACATTATTATCTAGACCACAATCAGATCCTGATAACATCAACCTACCTGCGAGATGGCAAATGATACAGAGCATGAACAAACAGTTCTGGAAGCTGTGGTCGTCACATTATCTTCAACAACTACAACAGCGGTCCAAATGGAGGTCACCTAGAAAAAATTTTGAGCTCGATGACATCGTGTTGATCAAGGAGGATAACTCACCTGCTGGTAAATGGGCGATGGGACGAGTACACGAACTGCATCCTGGGAAGGATGGATATGTAAGAGTAGTGTCCGTGAAAACAAAAACTAACATTGTTAAACGTCCGATTACAAAACTGATCTTACTACCCGTTCATCGCGACCAAGAGCAGCAACCAGGACAGTCCAAGCATCAACAACCACTATCCCCATCAAGATAGAAACTTTCGTCAATAAATCAACGTAAAGCAGACCTAAATGTTGAAGAACTTTTTCTCAGAAAATTTTACTAAATTAGACTATTTTCACTGAAGCGGAAGCAAATATCATTCAGCGTAACGAGCAAACTATGAATAAGCAATTTAGTATAATAAACGAGCATTTAAAATTATCTTCAGCGGTAAACATAATACTAGATAACTTGAGACAAATTATCAAGTGTCAAAACAAGTTCCACCGACAGAACGTCTGTCTCTACTCCTGTCGTACAGAATGCTAGGTACGCACTTTTTGCCCAGCTGGCATAACAATGGATTTACTGAATGGCAATAGCCTTATTAATATAGGTCAGGGCTGCGTCCTTAAAGGTGACTCATATACAATAATGAATATCCAGCGTAATATCGAAGCCCCTGAGGTTTATATTCCCAATCGACATAGATCAGCAAAGCAGCCATAGACAAATGTATAACGATAAATCTGCTGGTAGGAAGCTTCCTTCTTTATCTTTTTCTGAAGCTGAGGAGGGAGCGACGACGCTTAGAGAAGCCAGCAGCAGCTGATCCCGCGCGCCTGGTGCGGGCGCCCACCGAGAGCGTGTATCGTGTGTGCGACACAGTGCGAAACAAGTGCAGTGTATTTAGTGAATACATGGGCAATCTAAGTGTTGTTGATAAAATAGTTTAGCAATTAGTGTCAAATAAAACAGACTGTAACTAATACTACTTAGACTTAACTTTACTATAACTAGCATTATGATTAGCGTAAATTATAGATAATTTAATATACAAAATTTTATTCTAACTATTGTACATATTACTATGGTACTATTACGTTTATGGTGTATAGATTCATTCTTTTCTTTAGTCTTTCTTCTTTCTAGTTGGCAAGATGTACGAGCCAACGTACAAAACTGCATCGACAGCTGTCCGGCATTAGCATGCGCCGGCAATAACTAATATTAGCTAGCATTTAGCATAATTAAATCAGTGTTAAATTAGCAAGCAAACGGATCGGTTTTATTTCACCTCTCTCCATCCAAACATTCTATATGTATAACACTCACAGCATCAAACTCAGCATCTAAACAGCATCAATCTAGCGCGAGTGTAGAACCCTACATATGTAATATCATTTACTGCACATTGATGGTGCTTGGTATCTATAATGCTGTGATATTGTTAATATCATTAAATTGACAGCCCTAGCCTAACGTTGAGCGCAGCGCTTCAGTGGAAAAATTAATAAAAAAAGTAAAGGGAACGATATTGCCCCCGCAAGTTCAATTAACGTGGATCGGGATTGTGGCTTCACAATGTGACATCATCAATTCAGCTCGATTTGTTTTGCATTTCGTTTCACACACCAATAACTTATTCAATCATTGAGCTTGTTTATTTTAATATTGAGAATAAAGTGCGAAAAAGATCATTATAGCGATAGCGTATAATCTCTTTAGTCTCTACTATAGCATTTTCTCTAGCCTCTAGCCTCTTTAGTCTCTAGTAGTCTCTTTATTATCTGCTCTAGTAGCCTCTTTAGTCTCTAGTAGTCTCTTTGGTATCTACTCTAGTAGTCTCTTTATTATCTATTCTAGTAGCCTCTTTAGTCTCTAATAGTCTCTTTATTATCTACTCTAGTAGCCTCTTTAGTCTCTAGTAGTCTCTTTATTATCTGCTCTAGTAGCCTCTTTAGTCTCTAGTAGTCTCTTTGGTATCTACTCTAGTAGTCTCTTTATTATCTATTCTAGTAGCCTCTTTAGTCTCTAGTAGTCTCTTTATTATCTACTCTAGTAGCCTCTTTAGTCTCTAGTAGTCTCTTTATTATCTGCTCTAGTAGCCTCTTTAGTCTTTAGTAATCTCTTTAGTATCTACTCTAGTAGTCTCTTTAGTGTCTACTCTAGTGGTCTATTTAGTCTGTTCTCTAGTAGTCTCTCTAACCGGTTAAGTGCGAGTCGGACTCGCGCAGCGAGGGTTCCATACAGAATATGAATAATTAACATACTGAAAATCATAAATAATAGGTATTGTAATTTGCATCCAACCATGCTATCCCAAAAACATAAGTCCGATTGAAAAACCAGCTTTACTTTGCAGTTACGTACCACGATATATGGCTTTCAACTGCAAAGTTAAGTTTGTAGACATAAAAACGCTATTTTTACTGTGTTATAATTTAAATATCCTAGTTTTCAGATTTATTCCTAAGGGTGTACTAAAGGACCTTACTTCTTGCCAAATTTCAGGATTCTAGGTCAACGGGAAGTACCCTATAGGTTTTGGTTCACTTGCATTCTCTATGGAAATGGTCTGAAATGCGTCTAAACAGTAATATATTTTTATTACGTTGACCTATAAGTATGATTTTTTCACAGGTCCTTGGATCTGGGAGCATGGTTTTATCGTTTCTTTAACTATTACTATTTCATGTAACATTTAATGGACAGCTTTAATGACATGTTACAAAAAAAGTCAAATAGAGGGGGCTGCCCTAGGACTTTTATATTACATATTATTTAAATTAAGATTTTGATTCAGTTTTCATGGTTAAATTCCATTTTTATTTAGGCTTGTATTCCTAGCGTTAAAAAAGCATCATATTATGGAGCGTGTTAAACCACATAAAGCCGTCTCGCATCCACAGTCAAAATTATTTTGTTAAACTATTGGATACATTAAAAATAAGTGAATTCTTTTTGAATTCACTTATTTATCGTTTCAAATATCGACAAAAACATTAATTTATGAAAAACATTGATGTAAAATATTGTTTTCTTACGTTATTATAGGAACTATTTTATCTATCTCTTAGTGTCATTACGAAAATAGCATATTATATGCTGTTCAATGCTACATAAATGCTAGATTTAGTTATGGTCCAAAAATTCTTCCTTGTCCATTCTATTCTTGCATTTGGGACTCGCTGTGATTTTAGGGGGGGAAAGTAAATCTAACACTATTCTAAGCTCTGTGCATTACCCAAATGCAAATCCCAATAAATCGATCGATTGTATTGTGACGTCCCCAACAACACTGTCTCCAACGCACAACACTGCTTGTGAGTTGTCAATGCCAAAGGTCATCGCCCCTAAACTTTTTAAAAGTTTGTTTTTCGATTATTTTATCGATATCGTTTCTGTTGAGTACATTTTTTAAATAAATATAATTAAACGGAAATATTCCCGTACCTTCGTATTTATTGCTTAAAGTACATTTTTGAATTACGTATTTAACTTCGATCCTTAAACCATTGTTTGCCGGCTATCGTAAAACCGCTCACAAATAAGTTACAAATATAGAATATATCTGGTAAATAGTCAAGATGAGCAAGAAACCTCCAAACAAGAAAGACAATAAGAAAGATAGTGTTATGAAAACGAAAAAATCATTTTTCTCAGTGAGTATTTTATGGAATTATATTTTTGGGACTCGCCCTGTACAAGTCAGGTTTCAGGGCTCCTTTTGGAAAATAAGACTATGCTATAAAGACATTAGCGGTTGGGGCGCTGGAGTGAAATTTTTCATAGTTATTTCGCCTCCTTTTGTACTATACCAGAGCTAATTGCACTGTTTAATGTATTCTTTTTCTTTCCAGTTTGCCAATATATTATTATTACTTTCTTTCCTGCATGTCCTGGCAGCCATCTATGTGTATAATGTGGTCACGACACCACCAGAAATGCCAAATCTGGATGAGAACCAGTGGTGGGGGGCATACCCCATAGACACTAAAAGGGACCTGTCGATTCGACCCTTTAAAATTGAGTTCTCTGATGTGGTAAGATTGATCGATTACTTTTTCAGTAAAAGAGAAAGATAAATTTTAAATTATTATTTGATAAGACATGAAATAAACAAAATTATATTAATATCTATAATATATTGTATAATCCATTCTTAAAGCAGTCAGCAACAAAGCTGTGGTAAACAACCAATACCTGGAAAGTCCTTTTTCTGGTGTGTTGTTTCAGTGGCGGCAAACAAGTTGTGATGCTTTTTGTACACGATAATCTCAGTCTTAAGCTGAGCTGGTTTGCAACTATTCTATTGGATACATGCAAAAAATATTTAGTAGAAAGTACTTACTAGAAAATATTAAGTACTTTAAGTTAATCTAAACTTATGATAGAGATATTTGCTTGATATTAATTTCTTTTAATCGTCAAGTATCAAAATACCTCATCCCAACTATATATATATATTGGTGTTATGACCAGATGCTTGACTTTAAATGTTAAAGTAATAAAACAATCACACAACAAAAGATTAACATTACAGCCCTACTTCTAAGGAATCCTGCTATTATATTTGAAATGAACTATAACATAGCAGACAATGCTAGTTCAGCTTATACTGGAACAGTATAGCTTGACCTGTAGCTGTGCATACAATGGAAACAAACTTTAGGACATTTGTAAATTAAATTTTTTTTTGCTGAGGTGCTATTTTGTCTTGGAATCCAGAACAATGGGACCATTATATTTTTCAGATGACAAATGATTTAAAAGAGCGTTTACTGCACCGCCGTCCCTTCACGCCTCCTCTAGAGGAATCTGGGTTCACTTATGGCTTCAATACAAACTTCCTGGAACGGGTGCTGGACTATTGGCAGAACAAATATAACTTCCAAGAAAGAGAACAGTTTTTTAATAAGTTCAATCATTTTATCACCAATATTCAAGGATTGGATATACATTACATGCACGTGAAGCCAAAAGTTGATGAAGATGTTACTGTAAGTATACAGATACAAATAATTTATTATCTCATTAAAAAAGTCACTTTGATACACTGTGACCTCCACACTAGGCTGAGCCTGTGTCGTGGAGACCAGATGCAATCAAGTATGGCTAGAGAGTTTAGCATATGATGGTTTAATTATATTTTATAGTGTTTCATTTATTAAGAACAAAAGTTAAGTAGATTCAAAACAATACGAAAGTTTTTAAATTCAATTATTTTGTGATATGACATGAAAAGATTGAATTTGTGACTTAGACACATGAATTGTATCACACTGCTTGTGTATAAATAAATATTTTTATGATGCCTATCCGAAAGTCGCGATAAATTGTTAAATAATTTTTTGATAAATAGAAATTTCACTTAATTAATTGGAAAAGATTATTTAAAATCATTATAATATGAAGAACAGATTGCAGCAATAACATATCATTCAGGTCATTTGAACAGGTGGTGCCACTTCTGATGCTGCATGGCTGGCCGGGATCGATCCGTGAGTTCTACGAGATCATCCCCAAGCTAACATCTCCGCGCCCAGGCTACAAGTTTGTCTTTGAAGTCATTGCTCCCAGCCTGCCTGGGTTTGGATTCTCACAGGCGAGTTCAATATTCATAGTCTAATTTTATTTTATTTTTATATTTAATTGGAGACCGCATAAAAAAGTTGACATGCTGACTGACATTTAATATTAATTTTATATTGATTTTTATAGTGATGTGAAAAACAATGTAAAAGGCTATTTAGGCACATAATTAATATAGTACTACGTACAGACCGAACGTACACTGTCCCCCACCGATCCGCGATACCTCACCTCTCCCCGCAAGAAAGTGACCCGCTCAAAGATTGATACCATTGTGCGCACGAATATACTCACACATGCGCGTGTATACAAACAAACGTCGGCTGTTCAATGTATGGGATTAGGAACCGATATCAAGACATGATATTGTGAACGAACATAACTCACTCCACAATCACAAATAAATTATTAATTTATTTCAATCACAGGGTGCAGTTCGTCCTGGGATGGGAGTCGCAGAGATATCAGTAATAATGCACAACTTGATGAAACGTATCGGTGTGGAGCGTTACTACGTACAAGGGGGGGACTGGGGTCACGCGGTGGGCGCCAGCTTAGCGACGCTGTTCCCGCAGCGAGTGCTCGGGTTCCATACTAACACACCTGCCGTCCTTCATCCCATCGGATTCTTGTATACTGTCCTAGGTGAGTCACTCACATACGCAGCAGAGATATCAGTACAATCCGTTTGCACGTTCAGCGTCGTCTTACGGGCCGATCCCCAACCGTAAGAGGCGTCCTCGGGACGTCCTCAACGACCCCGATGATCCGATCACCATGGCTCTTCAAGAACTATCGATCCGACCTCAAACCGACACTTTACAAATACACCGTCTCCGCCGGCGGAGACGGCAAAGACACACTTTCCCCACGACGAGCAATAATCCCAGCGCTTACCACAACTATCGGCACATTCCGGGCCGATTTTCTCCGATCTCTTCACCACAAAGCAACGCCCTAAGCCGAGGACGAGCCCGAGCGGGCGCCCTTAGGCCTATTGCTAGTAATAACAATACCGGTTGAGCGCCTTCCGCGCTCGCCATCGTCCGGGTGAAGCTGTAGAGGTGGCAGGACCAACAGCATCAAGTCCATTCGAAACAAACAAAAAAGATATCAGTAATTATGTACGACTTCATGAAACGTATCGGTGTGGAGGGTATGTACAAGGCGGGGACTGGGGTCGTGCAGTGGGCGACGCTGTTCATATCAGTAATAATAATAGCTAAATTACGGCACCACTGTCCTCAAAGCTTTATTCTCCGGCCATATCACCAAGGCAAGCATTCTATTGTGAGTTGTATGATTATTCCATTGTGTTTCAGGTGGCCTGTGGCCCAGCTGGGTTGTGGAGCCGGAACTGCAGAGCCGCCTGTATCCCGTCTCCGAGCACTTCTCCTTCCTGTTGGAGGAGCTCGGATACTTGCACATACAGGCCACGAAACCCGACACTATTGGTAACTTTGTGTTAAAACTCTATATTAATGTCCTAAAATCTGTTAACGATTTTTAAAACATGCCACCTTTCACGCACAATAGCTTTTGCACTTATAGAAATATCAATAACGCTACGCTGAAGCCAGAATTTGAAGAGTTTCTTGTGTAAAATTATACAAATATGAAGGTGAAAAGATTATTTTAATATTTTGAAAAATGACGAAATTATTAATGATTTCTACTTTGCGTAGCTTTCGCGGTGTCACAACACAGGTCTAGGGGCCCAAATCACAAATCTCGGGACCCACGCGCCGAACGATTTGAAAAAATATATAAATGTCACTCGGTTTTATAGCAAGTTCAATAGTTTTTTTTAATATAATTATCAAACAATCTTTACTTTAGTCTAGTAGACTTTAGTCGCTAGAGTCTAGCGGGTCATTTCCCTCAAGTTTTTATACACAATACGCTTGCACTTGGCCTTAAAATAAGACAGTACAATAGAAGCATACTAACCCAGAAGCAGTAATCTGAACCACTTGTAAATAAAGTGTGTTTCCGCTGTCTTTTAGTTGGTGATCATATTAGTAGCGGGGTAGGCCTAAAACAGCGACAATATTGTGAGTTGTGACCATGTTTGCCCACAGGTGCAGCCCTCACGGACACACCTGCTGGTTTGGCCGCGTATATCCTCGAGAAATTCTCCACGTGGACCAACAAGGCTCACAGACGAGCCGCTGATGGCAACCTGCTGTCCAAATACACTCTGACACACCTTCTGGACAATGTCATGGTCTACTGGAGCACTAACAGTATTACGACATCAGTAAGAATGTACGCGGAGGGAATGAGTAAGAAGCAGATGGATCTGAAGATGGATCAGTGAGTACGAGAATCAGATAACACGAGCATAGAGCTATACTAAATGCTTTGAAGTTTATATAAATTGGTTCCATTCCCACACAAAAGTTAGTTCACATTGCCAGAAAAATGAAGATAGTAGATTGTTACCCTCGAGATTGCACCCTTGCTTCGCTTGGGCGCCGTAAAGCCGCCCAGAGTATACACATATGACAGTATTGTTTTGTAAGTATAGTTTTTTTGTTATTGTGTTAATTAGTTGGTAAGCCTTAAAAATAAATATCTGGGGTGCAATTGCTTTCATCCCTTGTGTAACAATCTACTATTATTTAATTATTGCAAATTATTATTATTATCATAAAAATACGTAACCAATTTGATCTAAATATTATACAGTGTTCCGAAATAAGACAACTTTGCATTATTTTCTTGTACAACACCTCAAATTATTTAACAATCAACACGTGCGTCACAACGATTAGTTTATTTTTAACTTTCAGAATCCCAACGTCGGTACCGACCTGGGGCATCAAGTTTAAACACGAACTCATGTTCCAACCCGACTTCGTTCTCAAAATGAAGTTCAAGAACTACCTGCACAGCACCGTCGTCGAGGACGGCGGACATTTCGCTGCGCTCGAGAACCCGGACGTCATGGCCGATGACATATTCGAGGCGGTCGACACTTTCAGAGAATTCCAGTGCCGGGAAGTAAGTGACTTAGAATCGCTTTTATTATAGAATGTAGAAACAAACTTTGTGGAGAAAAATAAATATTATTTATTTATTATTATTATGTATCGTTTTGCACTTGGCCTTCATCTCACCTGATGGTACCTAGAAGCCTCCAGCTAGAGAAGCGCAGGCTCTGCTATCTTTTATACTGGATAACAACAATTATATTAAGTAACACTGTTGTTTGGTGGTAGACTTAGGTAACACAGTGATAGCTAATCAAACGGAAATAGGATGCCCTACAACCCCACCAACCGCGTGGTTCGACTGCTCTGTCTGGCTGCTTAGTACGACGCAGTCTCAGGGCTATCAAAGAGCCGATAACTGCTCTCACTGGGAATCGAACTTGAGGCCTCTGGGTTATGAGTAGCTATATTTAAATAAAAGGCGATTCTTGCACTGACAAACTTGTGACCGAATTCAATTCAGTCTCCGGAATTCATCTGATAGTTCCTCGCTTGGCATAACTTTTTCGACCGTGTGCTATTTATTTTATCGATATCATAGTACTTAAAACACCTTACTGCGGGGTTATGGCAACAGTAACAGAATTGTAAATAAATACACCATAAATAAAACAATGATGTATGAATTCCCAATAATAATTTTCATTTATTTCACAGAAACACTGAACAAAAATCTCAAGTGAATTCTGAATCGGCCAAAACTATTTACGACTTTACTGTGAAGGATATCAACGGCAAAGATGTCAAACTAGATAAATACAAAGGTCACGTGACTATCATAGTAAACGTCGCATCTGAATGCGGCCTCACCGACACAAACTACAAGCAACTGAACGAGCTCTACGAAAAATACAGCACCACGAAAGGTCTTCGAATACTGGCATTCCCTTGCAACCAGTTCGGAAGCCAAGAACCGGGGACCCTTCAGGATATCTTCAAATTCACAAAAGCTAGAGGGGTTAAATTCGATTTGTTTGAAAAGGTTGAGGTCAATGGTGAAAATGCTCATCCATTATGGCAGTTTTTAAAGCGTAGCCAAAGTGGTACACTGGGTGAATTTATTAAGTGGAATTTCTCTAAGTTTATTGTTGATAAAAATGGGGTCCCAGTTGAAAGATTGGGCCCTAACGTTAACCCGTTAGATTTGGAGCCGTATTTAGCTAAATATTGGTGAACTTATTTTTTAATGGCAGTAAGTATTTTTATGAGGTGAAATGAAAGTTCGAGAGTACGTAATTTAATACTTTTTCCAGCCTTTTAATAATTTTGTATTTTTACAAATTTGTATTTTATAACTACATGTTTACATTTAAATATTTAAATAATTTTTAAGTGACATGTTAATTAATGTTAAAGCTGAGAATCCAAAAATGTAGTAGTACTAGCCTATGCCCGCGTCTTCACCTGTCTTGATTTCAGAATACCGTGATAAAAACTATCCTACGTGTTAATTCAAAATATATATTTGTATGCTAAATTTCATCTGAATCCGTTCAGCTGTTTTTACGTGATCGAGTGACATACATTCTTTCCCTTTTTTAACAGCATTTCCTTTCGAAATTTTAAGGGTCCAGTCCAATACTTTTGTGGTGTGTACTTTGTATATGATATAAGATATACAATATTGGTGCTTCTGATTTATGTAAGTAAATTTTTTATAATTTTAAAATAAAATGTTGTAAATTATATGCATTTTTCCTTTTAGTACGTGTTGGAAATGAAGCTAATAAAATTGTAAAAAAATGGAACTTCCCTTGACATGTTTAAAGTTTAATTACACTATTGAATAATTTAAATCAGAAAACATGACATAAACACACAACCTCCTTTTTAGAGTTGGTTAAAAATGATTGGTGAGCGCATGTCTCGTGCTTTTGAAGGGTTCTTATTTTCTCGAATGATATCCTGACGAATTCTTTTCATAAAACCCGAAATCCCCTAATCTATGAATTTCGTTAAAGCCCTTTGCGAGATCTGCGATATACATGCTCGTTTACTAGTATAGGGTTAATGTACAGTTTATTTCACGGAATAGTTTGACAAAAGTGTTTATTGTTTATTGCACATAATAATAATTACACAGTCTATTATAATTTAAATTGTACAAATTAGAGTGGCCTATCCCTAATAAGAGATTTCTCCCGGCACTCACACTGGAGCTTTCAAAAAATAAATATACTGTAAATAGACCTACATACATGTACATAAACAAAACAAAAAAGTATATATTAGAGAAGATAATGTAGAAGAAAGAAAAAAAAAGCATAAAAATAAATAAAAACACGATTTACATTACTGTATTACGTACATATATAAAAATACATAAATAAATTATAAATAAATATATACATACATATAAACTGCCTATTATTTAAATGAGGGATAAATAGTGCTCCTTGAGTTGTTTTTTAAATGTTCCGATAGTTCTACAGTCGCGTATGTCATTTGGAAGTGTATTCCAGAGTCTCACTGCATGAACAGAGGAGTCAGAGTAAATGCGAGTGGTGTGGGGAGTGAGCGAGAGGTCAAGGGAGTATTGGGGACGCAATTGTCTGCCAGAGGAAGAATGGAAATGAAAAAAAAATGTGTGTAGAAAAGTAGTTAAAATGGTTTTATTAATCTAATTCATAAAATGAGGTTATCAATTCGACCTGTATGTATGTAATATTTCCAGAACTGCCTAATTTTCGTATATGTTAGTCTATATCAGCTTCTAAACAAGTGTGCCAAATTTCAAAAGTGTATGTCACATCAACAGCCTATATATATATACGTCCCCACTGCAGGGCTTCACATGCCTGTTCAAGACATGCAGGTTTCCTCACGATGTTTTCCTTCACCGTTAAGCAATAGTGTATGTATGTATATTTGTATGTTTGTCCTCGCATATCTCCGGAACTACAAGTTCGATTTAAATAATTCTTTTTTGTTGATGGTATTGTTCAACTTAGGAAAGACTGCAAGTTTCATCAAAATCGGTTCAGTACTTTTTGAGATAGGGAATGTTAAATGTGTATTAGACAGCTGACTTACAAGCATTGCCTTAATAAAAGTAGACTTTTAGAGTAGTTGAAGTCGGTTTCTAGTTCTTTTTGAACGCGTTTACTTGTTTTAAATAGTGCGGTACCCATGACAATGTCATTTAATATGAGCTTAGTACGAGGGGCATACCGAAATGATCGGGAATATAAAACAATACATACAGGAAATAACTAAATTTATTTTTATTGCTTTTCGAAGTATTCTCCGTTGCAGTTAATGCACTTTTGCATTCGTTCGAACCAATTATTATAGCAGCAATTCCAGTCCGAAGTTGACATGGTCAAAATCGTCGATTTGTATGCTTCCACTGCTTCTTCTGGACCTTGAAACCGCTGACCACGCAATAAATCTTTGATTCTAGGGAATGTAAAGTAATCATTGGGACTCAGATCAGGGCTGTATGGAGGATGATCCATTAATTCAACGTTTTCCTGCTTCAAAAACTCGCTTGTTTTCTGAGCGGTGTGAGAGCTCGCATTATCGTGATGGAGGATTATGCGTCGTTTCGGGTTACCTCTACGGAGTTCGGATATCATCTGTGGCAAACAAACCGTTGTATACCAATCAGCGGTAACCGTTCTCCGTTCCTCTAAGGGAACTGTGACTACATGTCCTGTTTTCGCGACAAACGAAGCGACCATTTTCTTCGATACGCTGCGAGAGCGGACAACTTTTGTTGGCTTGATCTCACCTGCGAAGACCCAGACAGCCGACTGATGCTTTCTTTCTGGCTCATATGAATAGATCCATGATTCATCACCAGAGACAATGTTATAAACTGCTTTTGACTTTCCTCCGTTGAAGCGTTGCAGAGTAGACCGGCACCAATTGACACGAGCCGCCTTTTGCTCTTCGGACAAATTATGGGGCACCCAGCGGGAAACTAGCTTTCTCACTCCCAGTTCACCATGTAAAACAGTTTGTATCGCAGTCATACCTATCCCTAAAGTAGCCCGAATCTGCTCATATGTAATATGTCGGTCATCCTGTATCATTCGGCGCACAACAGCGACATTTTCTGGTGTAACCGCTGTTTTTGGCCGGCCTGTGGAAGGTACGGTGCCAAGAGAAGCACGTCCACGCCGGAATTCAGAATACCAGCGATATATTGTCGTCTGGCTAGGCGCTTCACTCTTGAATATAGATATAAGCTCAGCGAGACATTGTCCCTGAGATAATCCTCGTCGAAAGTTGTAAAAAATTATGGCACGGAAACTTTCTCTTGTAAGCTCCATTTTTTTATCGACCTATCAATTTCAAACTGATATTGTTCTTTAAAAAAAATTTTTTTTTTAATTCTGTCAATTGTATTCGATTTTCAACTAACCAGTGTTTATTCATCAAAAAGAGTTTTTAATCTAATTAAATCGAAAGTACTCGATTACCGATCTTTTCGGTATGCCCCTCGTATATATACGTGTATAACTAGATGGACTAACCCACCCAACTATGGCAGCGTTCGTGGCCGATGTACTGTCACAGTAGTCTGTGAAATTGTGGCGTCGAATTTAGTCATTGTTTGTCTTCCCCTGCCCTGATTCAACCACTTTGCCAATAATAATTAATAACATATTACACACCTTAGTCTTGCAAAAGGACCATACAAAAAATGAAACTTAGAAATCAAATAATAATAGACTTTATTGACATCAAAACTGAGTATAATGAAGAACCCTAAACTGTCTGTCTGCCAAGCCGTAGCTTGGACAGCTCTTGTATGGTGTTCCTGGAGCTGTTCTCACTCCATTGCAGCTCGGGCATACTAGAGATCATCTGGTGAATAAATAAAACTATAAATGGATAATAAACTACAAAAATCCACTTGTTCGATTGGGATTAAAAGGTAGCCTATGTCCTTTTCCTACCTTTCAACTATCCTTATACAAAAAAGCAAGTCATTCTAAAGAAACTCACTTTCGCATTTATATTAGTATGAATTTTTTTTAAAAATTTTAAATTGCAATTCCGAATTCTACAAACTAATAGTAACTATAACTAATGACAAAATAATACAAAAAAATTACATAATCATAAGTATATTTATTAATTTTTTTATTAAAAAACAATGGACTTACCATAGATTCCTTAAACACCCATACTAACCGTCGCAGGCAGTGTAATATTTAAAATAAATTGTTTTTCATATAAATTATACATATCTACTAGGATTATTTTCGAACTATTAATATTGTCACATACTCATAACTAAAAATAACTACGAGCTCCTAACATCGCCTCACTCAAAATATTGTGGTCTTTACACTTCAGTAAAAAGGCTTCACCCATCAGAAAACAAGGATCATTGTTATATTTTACCAAATAAAATGTACACTCCAGTACAAAAATATGTATCCACTTTTGTACCATGTCACATTCACTCTTGCTTGTTCCTGTGTAGTGTGTTTAGGTAAAAGTCAATAAATATGAATGTTACACGGTTCAAAAGTGGATACATATTTTTATATTTGAGTGTACAACAGTATACAATCAGGAAAAGGACGATGTTAAAAGCGCAGTTTATGATTATAAAATGTTATATAAAAGTGTACATAATAAATTTCTGCAGTAAACGCTTTTAATAAGTGCACACAATAAAATCAATGTAATAATTTACAATGGAATACTTTGTTTATAGAACGATGACAATACATTTCAAAAACAAAAATTGAAGATCACAAACTATGCTATGTAAAAATTAACTAAATATGAGTATAACTACAATTTACTTCAAATATTACTTACAAAATACACCTACACTCAGAAACCAAGTACAGGTCTTGAACAGTTAATGACGGTTGTTTAAAGCTTGAAAAATGAAATATTTATTTATCCAGTAAGTCTACACTTCTCACACTTTTATATATATATTTTTATAGATACAATTTTGCATTGTTAACTTTACTGAGCCGATATTTTTTCTGCTTCCGAAATTTGTTGCTAATTTAACTATAAAATCACCATGTAATAAATCAACCGCCACAAACTATCCAAAACCTGTTCTACTTCAAACAGCTACAATATTCAAGGGATATCCTTGATAACCTCAGCTAGTTGCTCCCTGGTGAACATGTGGAACATTGAGTCCGGAGTCATCGTGACCACTTCCACATTATTCTCAGACAGTTTCTCCTCCATAACCTGTTTTAGGATTGTAAGGGCAGTCTTGATGGCTTCTTTCAGTGTCATCGATTTGTGGTACACCTCCTGGAGACAATAGTTTTAGATTTGTTAATATTGTTTTCTGTTTGTAGCTACTATTGTTAGCTGTATGACATACATGTACAAAATTTGGCCGCAACTTCATCATCAGAAACAAATATTATTTAAAATACTGGGATGACAAGAAGTGTAAAAAACTAAAATCGGACTATAATACTCCTTAAATATTTACTCATCATGACCTTTCATTTGAAATGAAAATGAAAATGAAAAATTGTTTATTTCTTTTTAAAACTTATCTTAAGCCGCATACAAGGTTGGAATCTCCTTGTAAGTATAACAATACCTGTGCCAGGAGATTCCGCTCTTCTTATCCGAACCTACCTAAATGATATTTTTCAATGAAATAAACTAGAAATAAAAATAATAATGACAATTACATAAAAATAATTTGTAAAATTGAAAGAAAAAAGAAATAAATAAAAGGTAAATGAAAAGAAACAAAATTAAGAGGGTATGAGTGAGGAATATGTAATGTGGGGGAATGTGTAATGTGTGAAAGTTTGTATGTGTGTAAGGGTTGTGTGTGTTAGTGGGAGAAGTGATGGGGCGGGGTGGGGTGGGGATGGGGGGGGGGGAGTGTTATTAGTAGTATTAAGTGACGAATGATTTTAATGCTTCAGTCTTTTCGTAATTTAGAGTTTTTAGCCAATCAGTGGATAATTTTTTGCAGTCAAACAGTGTTTTGTCATAAATGGATAGTTGCTTGTTTAGTTGGTTGTACAAGTGTGAAGATTGATTTTTAAGTTGTTGTCTAGCAAAAACTGTTTTTTTACTACTTCTAGAAACTACATAATATTTCCTTCGACTATCTGTGCCAATACTAGGGTCATAGAACAGTGACTTATGAACCTTTAGGCAAACTTGGAGTATGTATAGTTTTCTAACAGATAAGAGATCGAAAATTGAATACAGCATTTCCGTTGAGAATCTAAGTGGTTTGAAATACATTACTTTCAGAAGGGATCTCTGGGCTCTTTCAACCTCAATGAATTTAGTTTTATTCGCGCCACCCCACACAGGAATACAGTAGGCAAGGACAGATTGAGCTAAAGCTAAGTATACTTTTCTCATGAGGTTCCGCGGAGCTATGTGCCTAAGTTTTTTAAAAACCCATATTAATTTTCTTATTCTGCCTGAGACAAGTTATATTTGCATGTCCCATGCCAAGCGTTGATCAAGCATGACTCCTAAATATTTTGTTGAGGTTACTTTTTTGATAGCTGGGCAGTTGCAGATCAGTCTCTGAGAGCTAGTGCATTTGTGAATCTTAATGCTGAAATCAGTGTCAGGTTGAGTCCTATTATAAATCGTAAAACATATAAAATTTGTTTTAGATGCATTTAGTGTGAGGAGATTTGATTCAAGCCAGTAGGCAACTTCAGATAGACCGACTTCAGCCTCTTCCCGAACCTTATTCCAAGATGAGTCAGTGAATACAATTGCTGTATCATCTGCGTAAGAAAAAACTTGTCCGTTCCTCAGTTTCATGTTACACAGGTCATTTATATAGATAAGAAATAAGGTAGGGCCGAGTACACTGCCTTGGGGGACACCATAGTTAATGTATGTGTCTTGACTGACATATTGACCCACTCTGACTCTCTGTTTTCTGTGGGAGAGGTAATCTTGAAGGAGTGATAGAGGTTTATCTCTTATTCCGATTCGCTCCATCTTTTGTACCAAAATTGGGATAGAAACAGTGTCGAAAGCCTTTTTCAGGTCAAGGAAGATACAGAGACACTTTTTTCCTTGATCAAGGTGGTCTACGATTTGGTTGGTTATAGAACTAACAGCATCTTCTGTTGATATTCCTTTCCTGAAACCATATTGTGACTCCGATAGGATGTTGAATTTATTTAAGTAGTTTATTAGTCGATAATTTATTAGTTTTTCTATTATTTTTGCTAAAACAGGAATAATAGATATTGGCCTATAGTTGTTTACATTTTCTTTGTCTCCACCCTTAAACACAGGGATAACAATAGATTGTTTCAGGGCAGATGGAAACGTTCCACTATTAAAACAAAGATTTGCCAGATGACAAATAATGGGTACAACTATTTTAGCTGCATGCTTGAGAAAACTTGTACTGATATTATCCCAGCCCGGCGCTGAATTTGTTTTGAGACCCATAAGGACTGAGTGTACTTCTTCAGGAAAAGTTTCAAGTAAAACAAATGATGAATTCTGTGAGTGAGATGGATAACAAGAGTTAGTTGAGTGCTGAGTAGTGTTAACTTGAGTTATTTCCTTTGCAATATTTTCTCCTACATTTGCAAAAAAGTCGTTTACATAGTTTACAGAGTCTAGAGGAGACGATTTTGAATTTAGAAGTTCAACATTATCAGATTTTGATTGGTTCATATTAGTCACATCATTAATGGCTTTCCACAAAGTTTTCGGATTTTTGGTGGATTTGAAAAGATTTTCTTTATCATAGTTACGTTTAAGCTTTTTAATTAATTTATTGCAAAAGTTTCTGTATCTCCTATACGTAATTTTATCGACTTCATTATGTGGATTTAGTTTTAGTTTTTTCTGCATTCTGTTTCTATTACGGATACATCGTAAGATTCCAGTTGTAATCCAGGGTTTTATGGCTCGTTTACTTTTAGGAACAGGTATTTCTTTTGAGTTTTCACTAAGTGACAAGTTAATTGAGCTTATCAATTTTGAGATGACACTGTTTGGGTTTTCACAGAAGAGTAAATCTGATATGTGTTTCTGAACGAGGCTATTTAGGGCGCTGTCATAGTCTGTGACGGTTTTTGTTTTTTTCGCACGGTAGTTATGCTTAAGTTTAGATAGAGATAGAAATATCATTGAATGATCGGTAACAGTGGTATTGAGAACGGCTATTTTGGCTGAAACTTTACTTTTATCTATTTTAAGAATAAAATGATCCAGGCAGTTTCCTTCCCTAGTTGGCAAAGAGCACCAAACATATATTTTCATTTTGTATCATGGAAGCAAGCAAGTATTATACAATTCTACTAATATGCTGTCAATTATACCTCATTTGTCAAAACGGAATGAGTGGCTTAGATGAGGGAACATGTATACAAATGGTAGGTATACAAATAAAAAGCGTCGGTGGCGCAATGGATAAGGCGCGGATTCTCAATCTGAGGGTACCGGGTTCGAATCCAGCCGTGTACCTATGAGTTGTTTTTCAATTCAAGTACATTTATCCGATTGCTTAACGGTGAAGGAAAACATCGTGAGGAAACCTGCATGTCTTGAACAGGCATGTGAAGTCCGCCGATCCGCACTGGGCCCGTGTGGTGGACTATGGCCCATACACTCTCTGTAGGAGGGTAGGCCTGAGCCCCTGCAGTGGGGACGTATATAGGCTGTTGATGATGTATACAAATGGTGCTAAACATATTCCTCCTTTTGGTTACACTGTAGTCTGGTAAAATGTAGCATGTCCTTCTTCATACCTCACATAGGCATGCTGAACTGCACTAAGATCACAAACATTTAGTTATGAGAAAGTTTAAGATTCGTACCTCTTCTCATCTGATGGTAAGTCATGATAATGCTGTTATATATAAAACATGCTCACTCAAAAGCCTAAAACTAATGATCACATGCAATAATAATTGTGTGATTGTAAAGATTTGTACCTTCAAGCTCTGCTGGGCTCCTTCACTGCCGGAGCCGATTGCCTTAGCATCATACTGCACAAATGTACCACTGGGATCCATGTGGAACAGCTGAGGACCCTTCTCATCAATACCTAAAAGAATAGAGATATTAGAACTAAAAATTTCTTTGAAGATCTCACATGACATTACAAAACTAGATGACGGGTCAGTATATAAAAAGTGATCTGAAAAACAAATATCAACGCAATACTAGAAATTATTGTATTCAACAGCTTGCTAGCTCATCAATTTTAGGATATTTTAATTAATAAATATGTTGCACCAACCAGTATTACACTTTATTATTATTTGATTGATACACTACTGCAGCTCTCAGAGCTTTGCTTTTGTTTGTTCCTAACCTAACCCATCATCTAGTTGTACACTGCTGGTGTTTCTTGTATGGGGACTCCCTTAATTTATTGTGTTTCAATACTCTAATACATAGTAATGTATACATACTGTGATAAAGTTTTAAGTTATTATTTAAATACAATTAACAGTCCCATTAGCACCTTTTGGGTCTATAAGACTCAAAAAGACTGGTAAAATGAACTGAACTTATTGTATGTCCAATCTTACCAGCAAACATAACAGCAACGCCGAAAGGTCTTGACATGGCCGTACCGCTGTCATCATCACTGTCACCAAATTGAATGGCAAGATTTGACACGGCCTGAGCGCATGACTCTACACTCATGCGTTCATTGTATACGAACCAGTGATTCTGGCATTCTACGCGGGCGCGCTCCACTAGGGTTCTGAAATGCATTTGATGTTTGAAAAGGCGAGAAATTAGCAAAATTACTTTAAAGTTTCAGGTTTTATTTCAGATCAGTTGCAGCTCAAAAAAGCCTAGTCATCAGGGAACAAATAGTTACCTAGAATCAGCCATCAATCCAGACACTGCACAAGCAATATGCCTATCAACCTCCACGATCTTCTCAATGGTTGTTGGTTCCATCAATGGAGACGTTATTCTCTTCTCGACAGCCAAAACGACGCCTTCGGACGTGCCAATACCGATCGCGGTAGAGCCGAGTTTAATAGCTTCGATCGCGTATTCAACCTGGAAAAGCCTTCCTTCAGGGCTGAAGGTATTGACTCCACGGTCATATTCAGATCGGGTAAGGAACATCTGAAAATAATGTACTTTTAAGCCGGTTATGTTTGTTAGGTTATCATGACAAAGCTCTATTTTTACTAAGGTAAAGTTGACAAACTTAAATTTATTACACATTAAGTATATGGTTTGATACCTTTGATGCTGGTTTTTAATAAACTTATACCGTTTTTAGTGAAATTTTCACTAACTCTGAAGTGAGTAATCAAAATTGATGATAGTTGAAAAATAAGTAAGTTACTCTATGGGGAAAACTCAAAAAATTAAAATGTCAAGCTGTGAAATTGCGTTTTTGTAGTAGCATTCGAACGCCGTAAACGTTTAAGAATGAATCCTGTCAATAAAATATTTTCAAACTTCAACAGCTTGTCATGGTCTTTGCCTCTGTAAACAAACGCAAAAAACTAAAGCTAGGGTTGTACGTTGCAAATCACAAATTCAATCCTATAATCGATTTGTTCGAATATTAGTTCTGTCAAATGAAATTTTTCTTCTATGGAAGGAAATCAAATGGAACACTCCTATAGATTGTTAAATTAAAAAGTATTATATTCTTTGAATGGAAATAGTAAGATATAAGATAATAAGTTTGAACGTTAGTTGTTTCGCTATTATTTCAATGGTTCCATTATTTTTATTCACTATAAAAATTTGAATAGTGGAACTTTAAATAAATTACGGGGGAGGGTGGATGAAAAAGTTTATTTTGGAATAAAGTTTTTAAACTTTTTTACAATGCAAGGTATTTATCTAGTTATAGTCAAGTTTATGATATAAAATAAAGACACCTCCTAATAACTTTTGGAATGTGGTATAAATAAACGCAACAACATTATAATTAGGTAAATATTATTTATTGTTAAAATGAAAACTACTCCTATGTTCACTCAAGTACAACTTGAGTTGGGGTGCACAAAAGGGGATGCTAAGTTTATTCCTCAGCACCCCTTTTATACACCCTTACCACATGTTAAGTTATACAATAGTGGGCATGACTGCATTATATTTTATGAAATAACATTAAACAAATTCAAACTAATAAGTCAACGCAATAATAAGATATAGCTGTATTTTAGACCATTTCCATACAAAATGCACAGGAACCAAAACCTATAAGGTACTTCCCATTGACCTAGAATCCTGAAATTTGGCAAGAAGCAAGCACACAACTTAAATCTGAATGCTAGGATTTTTTCATTATAACATAGTAAAAATAGCTTATTTATGTTTACAAACTTAACTGTGTAGTTGGAAGCCATACATTGCATATGTTATATAGCTGCTAAGTTAAGTTGGATTTTCAATCTGAATTACATTTTCGGTAGAGCATTGTTGTGTGAATATTACAGTACCTATTTTTTATGATTTTCAGTATGTTAATAATTCATATTTTGTACGGAACCCTCAGTGCGGGAGTCCAACACTCGACTGTTTTTTTACCTGTAGGATAAATTCTGAAGTCCACACTACAAAGTCATGGGCAAAATACTGATGTACTCAAAACAATTTACTTAACTATATTTTTTCTTTAATAGCAAGTTTATATTTTTCCTTTACCTGCACCAATTTTCACTCTGCATTACACAATGAAAACTTGCTTGACTACTGCGGCATACATATTGGGTACATAATACATACAAATAATTACTTATCAATAAAAACATATTGTTCCATTGTCTAACAAACAGATAACATCCTTACTTCACACCTACTGGTGTATATAATATAAAATTTGCCTGGTTATGAGTCAGTATGCTTTTCAATATCGGATATGTAAGAAGCATATTTAGTGGCAGTGTAAAACATATTGTTGCTGTTTTGAAAGATTGCTTACGTAGGTAAATATAAAACCACATAAAAGTATTAACACAGTGGTCACTTATTTAAATAAAATTTCTCATACAAATGATAATTGTTTGAACAGAAATTCAAAATAAATTTAGATTTGCCATTAGTTTTGCCACTGGAAAAGCATTCTGCAGAGATATGTATTCATTGGCTTCATAGATTCATCATCATCATCCATATCAAGAGAATTTTTATTTGCCATAAATCTGGTACAATGAAGTTAACTCATTTTGACATGCAAATGTTTAAATACAATAAAAATATACAACATTTATTGGTCCCGAGCCACTTTCATCCAGCGACTACCACAACCTTAACTAGGTAGTCGTTCCATCTAGTGGACGGCCTGGTATCAATTATCCGTTCTTCAAGCGATTTGACCTGCCTATTGCCATTTATAAATTGATTTTAGTATTCATCTTTATTAACTAGACTATTGTATAAGATAGAAGTGAGTTTGTTTGCTTGTTCCACTTTCACACCTCAACTGTTCGCCCACCCCTCTTTTTGTGACGGGGGCCAATAATAAAAGCTACTACTATGACTAGTCTACAAAGTAACAAATAACATGTATAAATCATACAGTAGCAGAAACTTTTGTATAATATTAAAGTTTTCTTTAATAACAATTAATCTTTTTTCTAGTAAGATTTTTTTAAGGACGATGATCTTCAAACTATTTGTAAGCTAATAGACGAAGTATTAACACAATTTTTATGCCAACACAATTCCCCATAATCTGTTAAAGTAAGATAGCTGACTTTGTGCAGTAATTATCTATACAAACACACAAACAAACAAACATCCTCTCACCCTAAACGCATATACTGTCTCCGTTCCGTCGCGGGTAAAAATAGGGCATCGGGTTGTAATCTCGCGAAATGAACTTCATAGTGAATCACAGTTTTCATTTTTACATACATTTCTGATTATTATTTAAGACGCCATCTAGGGAGCATTAGCTGCGTAGCGGCTATTGTAACTAACATTAAAGTTATACGTTAATGATATTCATTTCGTGACCACTATAATCCGATCTATTTTTAACCGACTTCAAAAAAGAGGAGATTCTCAATTCAACGGGTATGTTTTTTAAAATTATTTTTGTATTTGTTATCTCAGAACTTTTGACTGGGTGAACCGATTTGGATGGTTCTTTTTTTATTTCAAAAGGTGGTGCTTCCCGTGTGATCCCATTTCAATTTGGTCCAGTTCTGATAACGGCATCCATGAGAAAATTATATAAATATAAATCTTAAATTTGCCTTAATAAAAGTAGACTATTAGGTCAATTGAAGTCGGATTCCAGTTCTTTTTGAACGCATTTGCTTGTTGGTAATTATTACCTAAGGCAGCTCTAAAGAAATTTGTATGGAAGCATTCTGAGCGAATTCCCGTAAATTAAAATTAACGTAGAATCTTGTTATAGCCATTACATAGAAGTATAATTTACCTAGTAATAATATTGTTATAGTCAGCCAACGATTTTTATGCTTTAGTTGTAAGATTCTGAAAATATGTAGTAATAAATCACACTTTTTAAATTCCAGAGATACTGTCCTTCTGTCTCTTTGTTGCCTTTTCATAAAGACTATATTGATCTTGATTAAATTTAGCACGTACATACGTATCTTACGGGATGAGGAGGGACATATATGCTACTTTTTATACAGATAAAGGGTGCCCGAAATACGATTTTAGATTTATGACGCAAGCAAACAACATAATTATATAAATTATTTAAAATCATCTTGTTCTTGAAATGTATTAACCTGCATTTCTTTTTGTAAGGATATGAAAATTCTAAACATCATCATCAGCCAGGAAACGTCCACTGCTGGACATAGGCCTCCTTCATGGTACGCCACATCGACCGGTCCCGAGACACCTGTAAAAACTTAAAAACAAACCTTCAAAAGAAAACAGAAACTTTTGATGAAACTGCATTTGCCACAAGCTGTGGCCACAAGAAACAAAAGAAACTTCTTACTCGAAGACTTTTTCTGATATTACTTGAAATCACAAACTAATATATGTACCTTGCTTGACATCTGCTGACATCTTATAAAGCCCGCCATTACAGCTCAGACTAATTTAAATACCTACCCTTTGGCCGCCAATTGGCTTTGCACTTGGCCGCCATGTATCAACCCGTATAACATCAATACTTTTTAGTAGAAAACATTAAAAATGGGTAGACGCCATCGCCCAAAGAACCGATTACAGCAGGAGAAAAAAGGTTTTCGAAACTTATATAACGATAACTTATTTATAAACGAAGCATAACATAATGTATAGTAAAGCAAACGTTATTTAAAATGTTAATACATTATTGTTTTCAGATACAGCACCTCAAGACGGAGATGCAGCGATGGCTACCTCCAACACAATGAAGATACTTGGTGCAGTGAAGAAAGTTACAAAAACAGATACGGAATATTCAATAAAATACGACACAGGCGAAAAAGCAAAACTGAACATCTTGAACAGCCATGTGTTCAGATATCACATGTCACCGACAGGAGAATTTCCGGAATATCCTAAACCAAACAATCCTGATGATGTCGCCAAAATAAATTCGAAGCGAGTGACCGATTACGATAAAGAAGCTTTTTTGAAGTCCAGCTTAGACGAAAACGATAAGTACTTTGAAATAAACACAGCTAAGATTAAAATAACATTAGATAAGATAAAAGGGACAATGACAGTGTTCGATAAAAGGAGGACAAACAAAGAAGTCCTTATTGAGGCCAGGCCGTTGTCCTACGCTGATAACAAGGCTACCCAAATACTACATCAACATGCCGATGAATTTTACTTTGGGGGTGGAATGCAGAATGGTAGATTTACACACAAAGATGAGGTTATAGAGATAGTGAACAGTAACGACTGGACTGATGGAGGTGTGACGTCGCCGTGTCCGTTTTACTGGTCTTCTTATGGCTACGGCGTGTTGAGAAACACTTGGCAACCAGGAATTTATGATTTCCGCTCTAGAGATTTAAGCCTAATGAAAACGATCCACCAAGGAGAAGAATTTGATGCGTTCGTCTTCGTTAATCCTCTTCCAAGGGACATATTGAATGATTATTACGAACTTACAGGTAAGCCTATCTTTATGCCAGAATATGCATTTTACGAAGCGCATTTGAACGCATTCAACCGGGACTACTGGGTCAAAGTTAGCTCGGACACCCCTGGAGCAATTTTGTATGAAGACGGCGAGTATTACAAATGCTATCAACCTAATCAGCTTGGAGATAAAACGGGAATATTAGAATCTTTGAATGGGGAAAAAAATAACTACCAATTCTCTGCTAGGGCTATGATTGACAGGTATAAAAAGTATGACTTGCCGTTGGCGTGGTTCCTCCCTAATGATGGTTATGGTTGCGGATATGGGCAAACAGACACTCTGGACGGTGACATTGAAAATTTAAAGGAATTCGGTGATTACGCTAGATCGAAAGGCGTTGAAGTGGCGCTGTGGACTGAATCACAATTGGAACCCGAAGACCCTGAGAATCCTAAGAGAGGGGAAAGAGATTTGGCAAAAGAAGTAAAAGTGGCCGGTGTGCAAGCGCTCAAATGTGACGTAGCTTGGATCGGTCACGGTTATTCATTTGGGCTAAACGCTGTAGAGAATGCTGCGAATATATTCGTAAAAGAAACTCATAGTGGTCATAGACCAATGATTATAATGGTCGATGGATGGGCCGGGACTCAAAGGTATTCGGGTATATGGAGCGGAGATCAATACGGTGGCGAGTGGGAATACATACGCTTCCACATTCCTACTTATGTTGGATCTGGACTCTCTGGTCAGCCAATAGTGGGATCTGATATGGACGGTATATTCGGTGGCAAGAGTAGAGAAGTTAATATCAGGGATTTTCAATGGAAGACATTTACACCGTTACAGTTGAATATGGACGGTTGGGGTTGGATTCCCAAAACTCCTTTCAGTTTTGACGAGGAAGCTACCGCGCTAAACAGAGCGTATTTGAAATTCAAAGCAATGCTGATGCCTTATAATTATACAGTTGGATACGAATCAACACATGGGTTACCAATGGTCAGAGCAATGTTCTTGGAATTCCCAAAAGAGATTCCTGGCTACACAAACGATTCAAAGTATCAGTTCATGTGGGGCCCGTATTTGTTAGTTGCTCCTATATATAATCAGCAAGGGGTATTGGATGCTTCTATTCGGGATGGAATTTATCTTCCGGATCCAAAGCAAGTGTGGATTGATCTCCTAACGGGAGAAAAATACCAAGGTGGCAAAATTCTGAACAATTTGAGAGTGCCATTGTGGAAGATACCCGTCTTCGTTAAGGATGGTGCTATTATACCAATGACGAATCCCAACAACAATCCGTACGAAATAAAGAGAGACAAAAGGATCTTCACTATCTATCCAAATGGTGAAACAAATTTTGAAGTGTATGAGGACGATGGAATCTCATCAGAATATTTAGAAAACCGTTTTGCAACAACGAATATTAAAGTCATTGGCCCTCCTTCAAATGATAGAGGTGATTTGCTCATTATAGTTGAACACACTAAAGAATCATATAAGAAAATGGTAAAAGAGAGAACAACCCTTTTCCAAATAATGGCTTCAGAAAACGTTGACTACATAAAAGCAGCTATAAATGGAGAATCAGTACTACTGCACAAAGTTGGCACAGAAGAGGAATTCAATCGAGAGGAAAACGTTTATTATTTTAAAAAAGACTTTGCCATAAATCCGTATTTGAACGAATTGGGTGGAGAAGTTTGGAAACAGAACTTTTTACTTGTGAAAATTCAGAGAGTTAATATAACCTCGAGCGATATCCATATTAAAATAAGAGATTACATAAATAAGGGTAAAATATTCGGAAGTAATTCAACTATAAATGAACAACTTCGCGCGCCTCAGGGATTGTCGGTCCTCGATGTTACGTCAACTACCATTAGTCTGAAATGGACACTTGAAAATGATGCAATTTATTATGAAATAGAGCGTGACGGGATCATTTTCACTAACATCTCAGGGTCCGTATTCAATTTCGAGGGTTTAAAGAACGAGACAAAACATTACTTTAGAATCAGATCAGTGAACGACGAAGGGGTCTCGGAATGGAGCCCGATAATATCTTCAATAACGGAAGAAGATCCGTACAAGCATGTTATAAAAGGAATCAAAGTAAAGTGCAACGTTCCATGCCAGCCAAGTCAAACTGTATGTAAACTAACAGACGGCAACGCAAAATCTTTGTGGCATACTAAATGGAACCTACCTGACCAAATTGATCCCCGTAACAGTAAAATCATAAAGCTTGAATTTGATTTGCGAAATGTGTACACAATAGACAAAATTATGTACATCCCAAGAGAAGATGCAGGAAATGGAACCATTTTGGAACTGAGGTACAGATATTCCATAGACGGGAAACTTTGGAGTCCATACTCTGAAGTGATCAATTGGGAATGGAATAACGAAGTAAAAACTATAGAATTTTACGACACACAAATGAGATACGTTGAGATTCAACTTTTAAATACGATTGGTGGATTTGGATCCGGCCGACAGATGCTGTTCTACAAAAGTGAAACTATCAAAGGTGTGAAAGCTACATGTAACATTCCAAGTGAACCTGGTCAAGAGATTGGCAAACTGACTGATGGAGACACAAGGTGTCTTTGGCATACTAAATGGAGCATGCCGCATCGAACCAACCCCAACAGAGGTCAAGCAATAAAGCTAAATTTCGATTTAGGAAAAGTTTACGAGATAGATAAATTAGAATATCTGCCACGTAACGACGATTGCAGAAATGGAACTTTCGAGAAAGTTCAATACATGCACTCAACTGATAGTGTAAATTGGAGTGCGTTGTCTGAAGAATTGAACTGGGAATGTGACCCAACAACTAAAACAATCATTTTCAATGGGATCCCGTTCAGATACCTAGAGTTGCAAGTCCTGAAGAGTTGTGGAGGTTTTGGATCAGGGAGGCAGATTTTCTTTTACAAATCTGACTCTATAGTACCAACAAATGATATTAAAGATCCTTATCAATATGTAATCAAGCACGTAAAAGCGTGGTGCAATGTCCAATGTCAACCGGGCGAAGAAATATACAAATTTACCAATGGCGGTATAAAGTCTAATGAGCTCTGGCATACACGTTGGGATCAGCCTAACATGACAGATCCCAAAACTGGTAAAATTATCAAACTTGACTTCCATTTGGGCGATGTGTATGAAGTGGAAAAAGCAGAGTATTACCCAAGGGACGACTCTGGCAATGGGAATTTCCTCAAAATACAATACAGACATTCTCTGGATGGAATCACTTGGAGCCCACTATCAGATGTCATTAGCTGGCCCCATGACGAGACTGTGAAGACTATCGACCTCAAAGGAGAGAAGATGCAATATTTGGAGCTGCGTGTCTTAGATAGTGTTAAAGGGTACGGATCAGGAAAGCAAATGCTGTTTTACAGGAAACCTAATTAATATTAATATGTCTATCTTATGTTGATGATGTACAGACTGAATTGTTTATTAATTAATCAGTAAGATCTTCTACATCACATACATACGTACTTGTAATTACTTGTTCAAAATCATTTAAATACTGTTATTAAATCAAAGCACTTGTTTTCATGTTTATTTATCCAACTAGACGCTCGGGAGGAACTCGTTCCGCGTTCGTCCTAACACATTTTGCTACATCGATACGATCCAATGTGTTTCTATACATTTTGATACCATACACATTCGTATTTGATATCCGTACCAGTGCTTCTACCATGAGTTTACGCAGGCGGTAACTTATATCGAATACTATCGGAAATGCTGCTCAGTCGAGATACGGGTGACAAGGACAGAACAATAGTTAACGATACACGTTATCGCCTGCGTAACTCATGGTAGATACACAGGGCACTACTAGATTTGTTTTGTTTCGGATTGGTTGCAAATTGTAGAAATTCGAAATTCGGATTTCAGCGGATTTCAATTGATCGGTAGGTGCCCAGAAACGTGAGTGGCTGACGTCAGATTCCCAGGCGTCTACTTGGCTTTGTCAAGTAAGCCACTTTCGCATTTTAATATTTGAAGGAAAGTTACAAATAAAAACTAACTTTGCAGTGCTATAAAAATATAATTGAGTGTCTCAAAAAATAAATAAAATTCACAAATCTAACAGCAACTTACCAAACAAACTCAAGCTTGCATATCTTCAGCATTTCTCACTTCAATAATCGTACAAATGGACGTTCTCATGTCAAATATACAACTTATCGACAAATCTTCTAGCACACAACTGTATTCGTGGTCTGGGTATCTGCTCCTCACATAATTCGACCTTGGATCTTCTGATAACAAACTCTGAATATTCGTTCTGAACGCTTGTGCTCTGTCACCGATCAGCTCATTCAACCTGCTGTTAGCTTCATCAGTAAACGTTACTTCATAAGCTTGAGAAGGTGGATTCGAGATCCAAGGCGCTATTCTTATGCCGTCAAGGTTCAAATTGGAAACTTGAGCTGATTGCGGAGGGGTAAACCTTTCTTGGCCATCTGGTGCCCCTCTTTCGAGGTCTGGTCTTGACCTCCCTGAGCTTGCGCTTGGAGGAGAGCTTGGGGATGGTGATACAGGAGTTGCGAAGCTCGATGGCTCTGGTGAGGGAAGTTCATCTTCGTATGGTGGTCGTGGTAGTGGACTAGTGTCTACTCCAATAGGGTTCGATAGCCGAGGGCTCAAGCTGTGGAAGAAAATCAATACCATTAATATTCTGTTAGCCTATAAACAAGCTTTTTATTATTATTATACATCACTGAAAGATTAAACTGTTTAATTCATTAATTTAAAAAAAAACTTAGTTCCATCATGGGGGAAAATATGACCAACAGTAATTAATTTAGAAGATATGTTACATCATTCTTTTTCCATTTAAATTGGTTTCTGTATATTAGTTGGGTACTTGACACCAAACTGAAATTGTGTTTTATAACATAAAATACGTAATAATTTTCATTTTTTATTTGGATTTTGCAAGAATTTAAAGTCTCAAAAATTGCGAAAAATATAGTCCTTTGAATAGTAAAATGCTTTTTAGCTTGAGTTTTTCCGTTGCATTTTGAACGTTTTCTTATAGTACTCGTAGTATACAACACATAAAAACATTATTTTACGAGATAAAACATCTATACAAGCTTCATACATTTCACGGTACAATGTAGAAGTGACGTCACAAAACTCGACCGATTTATATGGAGCATTATAGCACCGCGTGACTATAATTAGTTTTTTACGGGTTGTATCAAAAGAAGTATAAGTCGTATCGCAAATTAGACAAAAATATTTAGAATTTTTAAATAAATCATAGAATAGATAATTCTAACGGTTGTACCTTCTAGCATCATATCCGTCGTCATCGATCTGCAAGCCGACAAGGTTGTCGATCGCATCGCTGATGCCTTCAGTGGGGGGTCGCATCAACGAGGACATGGGCGTGTCCCCGAACGCGGGCGCGGGGTAGTCGTACTGCGGGATGTAAGGCTTGATGTCTAGCACTGGAGTCCCGTTCACCATGTCCACGCCGAGGAAGTACACTTTATTGCCTGCAATCAACAGTTTATGATTATTAATGGGTTTGCTAGCCTCCTAATACAAGTTATGCCTAACTTAACCACCCTGATGGTAAATGATGATAAGGAATTGTTTTTATTTTCGTCACAGGCTGGATACTTCAAACAAATGTCGTCATATCGGTTCCTATTCCCTTACATTGAATGGATGAAGTATGTTACACACGTACGTGTGAGTGAATTCTTGCGGGGAGAGATGAGGTGTCGCGGATCGGTGGGGAACGGTAAACGTCCGTTCTGCACGTAGTAATGTTCATATAACATATAATAAATTAGTTTGTCAGGATGACTTACATTTCAGCCATGCAAATCTTTAGTTTTCTTGAAATTAGACAGGTCATTTTTTTTAAGTAAACTAACATCCAGAATACACAAGCATATCATCAAGAGCAAGGTTTACCTTCAATAGTCTGTATCTTAACAAGTGACAGTCCAATGGGGCAGGGCCTGTGCGGCGAGCGCGTAGAGAAGACGCCGCGCCTCTCGCCGCCGAGCCGTGGGGGCGACACCTTCGCCGGCGTGCTGTTGGTCTCCGACACGTGGAAGTGGAATATTATCCTGGAATCATTCATGATCATGATCATCACTCAATACACAGTATTAGCTGATATATTCCGCATGAAATTGTTCTTTTTTCTCAGGTCTGTTTCTAAAACAATTCACTGAAATAGCACTTGTTTGTTCGTTTGAGTACTCGTTATTTACATCTTTACTTAAATAATTAAAACATGAAAATAGCAAATAAATATAAGCTATGTCTGAGTCAGTATGCAAATTTGGCGGACTTATCCCTATATAGGGATTTCATCCAGTCAACCAGTGTGAGGAGAAGGATAAACGGGTGGTGTGCAGATACATATACAATATCAGATTATTTAGAATTATTTACAAACAAAGGATCTTCTTTCAGTTCAGTTTACCAACTGCATAACAAAAATTTTGGTTAAAGGTTCATTCATCAAAATGATTTGATAAATATAAAATAAAAGGGACGCTATGTCAGCATTTTGAGTCGTGCGAGACGGTGCAGAGTGGTTTCATTGGGTGTTCAGAACCCTAAAAACTGCAAAAACATTGGCAATTTTACTATTTCATCTATACTCACCACATATGCGAGAACTCTTCCAGACCACTCAATGCATGCTCTGGGTTGTTAAACACGCTGGTATCAATAACAACAGCACCTCGAGACTTTGCCATCACGGTCGGTTGGCGCGGTACGCCTCTCTTGTTCTGAAACGTTGTCTCTATGTGACCAATGGGCTTATATGATATGTTATCATTGGGCTGAGACGTTGATGGTGTGGTTGGACTGGTTTCATTGTTGAACATTGTTGCTGGAAAATAAAATATACATGTTCCCAACTAATAACCAAAGAGAAAGTATATAACTTATTAGTCAAAAAAAGCCATACATTTTACAGGTTCGACTTCCATAGACAATGTAAAGAGCACATTTGTTTGTTGTCATTGAAACATAGAATCTGTCCACCAATTCATATTTCTAAAATGTTCTCTTGGCCATATCCTTAGTTTAAATCAATAAGTGCACTGCATTGAAAAGGTATTGATTAATCATGAAGTCATAATGATCAGTTTGTTTTCAACCGACTTCAAAAAAGAAGGATCATCGAGCGTATGTTTTTGGGTATGTATGTTACTACTCCAGTTATGAATCGATTTTGATGATTCATTTGGTAGAGCATATTTCATAGGTGGTCCCATATTTCGTTCGTTATCGGGGCAGGTTTCTGCAACTCGCCGTCAGATGCGCCTATTTTGCATGGTGGTCCCATATAAATTTTATCGAAATTGATGGATCACTCTTTGAGAAAATCAACAAAGTCAAAATTTTTTAGGCAATTGAAGTCCGTTTTTAGTTGTTTTTGGACGCATTAATTATTCATTCAATAACGCATATAGCATTTTTGCTGAGCTGCGCTATTTGTATACATCTTATATTTAGCTGTGCAATATTTTGTAAGTTTTTTCCACAGCACCCCCTTTTGTACACCCTATCCCTTGCTTCCTCACACACAATAAAGGGAGTGCATCTGGTTGACTAATTATCCTAACCTCTATGTATACTCTATTAACAAGTGTTGATTGCATGTTAAATATTCATTATTTTTATGTTGATGTGACAAATAAAATTATAACACAACTATTAACTATTTTTAAGATACACTATAATTCAAAGATATAGATATATAACCACCTTTTTATTGGAGGTTTGAGTAAATACTATGTTACTTTCGTAAATTGAGCACGTAAGAGCTATTAAAACTGCTGTTTGCTGGCAGGCAGATAACATAGTATTTACTAGGCAGATAACATAGTATTTATTTTAGGCAGGAGGGCAATGTCCACAGGAAAATGCATGCAAACAATATTTTGTACCTGTATCAGCACATTTAGCACAACGTAGCTCCTTCAAATTATTCTCGATTAGTCTCATCTCTTTTAAATGCTCATGCTTGAGTGCAGACAGTTGTTGCCTGAAATATAGGTAGAATTTAGTAATCAATAGAATATATTGTTTTTATCTAAATCACAGATTTGCTGTAGCTCACCTAAGGTTTTTTATCTCAGTTCTTGCTATAGTTATTTGGTTTCGATAGTGTTCAATATTTTCAGTCATCTTTACACAAAATAAAAATGTTACAACAATAATTGCAAAAAGTGAATATGGTTGGGGGGTTTTGACATTTGACGTGACAGTAGTAGAAGTAGACGTTTGAAATAGCGATGGGCATAGTCGAAGCATGGACGTAATCGAGACATCTACTCATGGGAGAGTTTCTTAATTTTTTAGTTCAGTTTTATTATACATAGATGTCTACATAGATACTCTGCCATTACTAATGTATGATAATCGTGTATGGAAATGTACAACAATTACTAATTAGTTCTACTAATCTGTCAAACAATCGAAACTTGTCTATGGTTGCCAAGCGTGACTAACGGAAAAAGTGTCTTAGTAGCGAAAAAATAAAATCCTGTTTATCCAGATTTCTTTATTTTCGTAATGACATTTTAAAAATATACTAGCTGACATATTAAGTTAGTAGTACTAATATCAGTAGTAGCTATTTTCATGATCGAGATATCTGGAATGGTTTCGATTAGTAATTATAAATATAATAAATTTACGTCTTTATTTTGTAGTACTAGTAGTAGTTTGGGTGACACTCCACCAGATAGTGATTACTTGCTCAGTGCACCAGAGTGGAGATAGGTGGAGATGTGCGAACACTGTGTGAAGCGGAGAACAGAGATGAATAGCTTTTACTACTCGGCTTTTTAATTTTATTTGTGAGAATTTTTCATTTGGCTCTTTTAAAACACTGACAGTAATGACATGTAAATAAACAAAAATAATTTTTATTTTATCGCTCGGTCTCTCAGTTATGGGCTGACGAATAAACAAACCCTTATATCAGTCCAAACCCTAATGTCAATCCGATTAAGAATTGATAATTATAAACATATTTGAGTGGATGCGATTTCACATGAAACGTATCTAGATTTTGAATCTATTCGCTATCTTCGCTGGGGTGGCGCCTGCTTTGTGGGTGGCGCGGCGCACCTTTTTCGGTTAGTGCGGACCAAAACCCAAAATATTGATAGCATATTACAGAAGTTTTTAAAATACGAGGTGATTTCTATAGACAATATATGCTGTAGAAAAAAAACTTGCGTAAATATTGAAACAATTATCTGATGTTAAATAGTTTTAAAAAGCGTCGATTAAATTCGATCGATTTATCACATCACTCGTTCGGTTCGCTATTGCGGTTCGGATTGTAGGTTTTGCCGCACACGTGCTGAGATTTGTGATATTTTTATAAAATACTTTACCTTGCAGCGTTTGCTGGTCGATTTGAAAAGTCTCCCTTGGAGTGATATTGTTTGTCGTCTCATCATCACATTGGATTGGTGAGTATGAGCGGAACATTTTAATAATTTTGACACGCTGGGGTGGGGCTAAATGTCTGTGAAAAATGCAGCCACGTGTCCTAAATTCTACGTTTTTCCAAATTCTCTCACGTTTTCAAGCATTTCAAAGTCAAGAGATGGGCTTGCAATTGTTGAATATCCAGGGAATATACAGTAGTTAGTAAAATTAGGCATGCGCGACCGCTGTTGCATTTTGTTTTTCTTGATCGATTATTTTTAGAGCCGGTTTTTTCTTATGTTATTTGCAGTTCCCACTCAGTACTATTGGAAATAAACATTTCAGTGCTATCGAGCTTGTGCTCAATATACTATCTGTTTTTCCATTCGCACGAAAAACGACTAACCCGTAAGGTGAAAAAATAGTTACCTTCTATAAAAGGGTGGGTACATAACATAACCCAATAGTATCTATAATCTTTTACAAATTAGTAAATTGTTTTCACAAAACTCCATCATTAATTTTATAGTCTAGCCATGAGGTCATACTGTTACTATAAAGAATTTCCTGATATTTCACTCTAGATAGTAAACAATGTATGTAAACTCAATGTGACCTTTAATAAATATATTTATAAGGATTTTCATGTTGTTTAACATATTGTTATATGATAATGAAACAGAAAAGAAACTCTGGTATTTAAGACATGTGCTGAAGTGATTTTGAAAATATTAACAGGCTTCAAAACTTATCATTCACGGTCAATAAAAGGAAATCTGTGTGCTGACGAAAAAAATATTTGATTACTGATATATTATACAGAAAATGTCCTAGCTATAGGATAGGATCCCCTCATCCCGTGAGAGTCAAATCTGTTATGGCTAATACCAGTTGGGGTGCATTAAAATGCTGTTAAAACTGTTGTTTCATGGTAGCATTAGATAACATTGTTGTATAGATAGTCAGAAGGACATAGAAAAATGCCCTACTAACAATCAAATCATCTTTGCTTTGATTGACTGTAAATGCAACTTTATAGCTATTAGACTATGGGCCACATTTATGCAGCTGATAATGATGATACATGTGAATGACACGTTCCGCTAATGTATTGAGCCAAGGGCTGGTCTTGTACACTTATAATTTTAAAAGGCCAAATATCAAATAAAGTTTATTTTAAGTTTATTTGTACGAAAACGTGAAATGCACGAAACAGGTAAGACTTAATGTTAAAAACCAAGATGGCATCAAAAAATGTCATATTTTGATATACCCAGTGTCATTATCACAGTAAATACGAGTCTAAAGACACCTCTCAAGCTAAAATTGACCGAACTGTTCAGGCTGCACAGCGTGTCAAACAAATATACATACATACTCTCGAGTAACATAACCTTCCTTCTGATGCAGTCGGGTAAAAATGGAGGATGTAAAGTTATTATTATTGAGGGATATTTTGATATCAGTTATACTTTTTATAGTATACTTGACAAAAAGTAAAATAATGAAAGAATTAACCCCAATTTAATTTTAAAAAAATCATTGTGAGACTTCAAAAATAACATCATCAACAGCCTATATACATCCCCACTGCAGAGACAATGCCTGTTCAAGACATGCACTGTTAAGCAATTGGATAATGTACTTGAATTGAAAAACAGCTCATAGGTACACAGCTGGATTCAAACTCAGGACCCTCAGATTGAGCCTTATCAACTACGCCACCAAAAATAATATAACACTGTAAAATTTGAAACTGACAAATACTTTTCTGTGGAAACAACTATAGTTTACAAAAGCAAGGTCCATTCTTAGTGTTACAAATTCAGTTAACCTTGGCCTATTGCTAACAACATTCATTAGAGTCTACCTACTTTTAAATATACATATAGTTGTGTGCATAGACCTACCACTTGAGTGGATAGGAAGGGAAAATGCATTTTATACCTGCCAGAAAAAGGATGAATTATCCAAAATTCCTGCCTACATTTACCGAAAAATTCTGCTGTACACAGTAACTTGTTATTGCAGTTGCACATGTGCAATTTTGAGTTTTTATAATGATAAATATATTGACTGATAATTTTTGGTATAAATAATTTTATTTATATTATTTATAAATCTGTCTGGCTAACTACCCTCTATCATTTTATCATAATCGGTGTCTAAAAAGGTATTGATTGATCAAGTGTTGTGAGAAGGAAATATAAATAACTCATGAAGTGAGGATTATGGAACCTTATCAATACTTGCCATCAGATTAGATGTGGATGAAATACAATATCATTGTTCATTTAACAAATATTGGAATATACAGTTCAGTTATTGGTGTCAGAAATGTCAACAAGAATTCAAGCAGCACCAACTATTGCAGAAATTCATTTTTCTGTGCGAAGCCAGGGTGGGTCGCTAGTAAATAATAAAAAATTTACACTGTTGAACATACCCCTTTAGGTCCCAAACTGCTTGCATTAAAACACAAAATTGATGTCATGCATAATTTAACAAATATTAAGTGTATTATCTGGGTACTGGGAATATGATTCATTATTATGTAAATTGTGTGAGTACACATAGCTTTGAACTTTGATACATAACTTGGCCACCTATTTCTAAAACTTGAGTACATAATGAATAGATAAATACATTGTACCTCATACACGTGCTGATAAAGAAGTTCTATGTTACAAAGTAGACACAGAACCTAGTTAAATAGAAGTATAACTTATCTTTATTTAAATAGGCATGTCTCAAGCAATTTATTGGGTATATGCATGAAAAAACATTTTTGTCTAATTCGGAAGACCTATAATATCTAAAGAGATAAATAGCTGTATCATTTTAATTTTCGATTCTACTTACTTTTTGGCGGGTTGTACTAAAAAAAGTATTGTACCACCTGAAAAAAAGTAATTCTAGGTACCGGGTGCTAAAACGCTCCGTATAAATCGTCGTGTTTTGTGACGTCACATTAGGAAGCGTCCATTAATTACGTGAGGTGATTTTTGGACTTGGTGAGATGTCGTCGTCGTATTTTTATTGTAAATAAGCAATCGAGAGTCTCCTGTGCTATTTTTTAGCGCTTGCATAATCGCGATGTAGGATTTAGCCATATGATCATGGAGAAACATGTTTTACTTTTACTACCTAGTTTTTTTGCAATTTTGCACTATTGCTTGCCGAAAAAAACGTGATAATTATATCGTTATTCTGAGTTATCTCATGTGTGTGTGTGTATCTTATGTGTTAATAAGAAAATGTACAAAATGCCATGAAAAAACTAAATCTAATAAGCATTTTACTATTTGAGGAACTATATTTTTCGCAATTTTTGAGACATTAAATTAATGCAAAATCCAAATAAAAAATCAGGAGGTTGCAGTTTCGATTCCCAGCAAGTTACCTATCTGGCACATGCTTTTTTTAGTGGGTCACTTTTTTATGCACTCCTGACTACCACGATGTTATCTAAGTCTGCCACCAAACAGCCGTTTTAATAGAACTGCTGTGATTCTGCTATGAAAGATATCTAGCATCTCAATATTTGACAGTTAGCAAGCTTTCATTGACTGCTTTTGTGTTCCTGTATGTCAGTAATCAGGCCAACACCTCATTAATCCGTCCAATGCTTGACGTAGGCCTCCTTCATAGTATTTTATTATGAATTGTATCATAAAATGTTACACAACGACATTAAACACTACACAAAATAATTGGTTGCCATCTGGTGATGGTTGGATGGATGGTTCTGATGGAATATCAGCACTGTAGGTTTCCTGCAGCACATGCTGAGTCAGCGCGTTTCGGTCGATCCACATACCCACTGAACCTAATTTTAGTTTGTATTTGTATTGTATAAGTATTAGGTTTAAGTTTCGTTTTGTATATAATTGTTTTTGTCACCGAATAATATCTAAAGATCTGATCTATCTATGAATAATAATATCTAATGCTGTCTAAATGTTGTTGTATCAGGTAGCAGGCAGCGTTGATGGCCATGGTATCTGAAGCGAAGGTGAACGGGGGCGAGCTGGAGCAGCGCACCGAGCTGCCCCCGGCCCTGGCCGAGAAGCCGGCGGGCCTGCCGCCGGGCAAGTACGCCCTGGTCGGCTGGGACATGGACACCACTGGACGACGGCTCATCGATGAGGTCAGACTACCATTCACTGCCTAAGACCCTATATGGTGTTTTGACGACGATAAACAAATGTTAATCATCGTTAAATGGTTAACATCAGTTATTTCAAATATAATTTGAGGGTTGACGTGGATACCTTCAAAAAGACATAACGTAAATATTTATTAAGCCATGTGTGAAGAAGCAGTTTTGCACCTTCAACGTATTTAGTAGTTTAATAGGGTCCCAGGGTCCGCACTGTGCGACCGACAACTAACTTCCACATTAACTTGCAGATATGCCAGATAGCAGCGTACACCCCTTCCAACAAGTACTCGCAGTACATAATGCCGTACGGGGACTTGAACCCGGGCGCGCGCCGCAGGCACAACGTGCGCGTCGTCACTGTGGGAAGGTATAGGATGCTCAAGGACACAAACACGCATAAGGTGAGCGCAGACGATTATATAACTTTAAAGGAGGAGGTTTTGTATTATATATATGTTACGTGATCATTCCGCTAATTTATAAATAGATTTTTATGATTTGTTTGGTCGAAAGGTGGTCCCATATTTTTTTTTTTTTCGAAATTGATTTAGCCCGTCTTGCGAGATAATTCTACGTCGGAGGGTAAACGCAAATGTTTGGGGATAAATGCTGTAGACTTTTAGAGCAGTTGAAGTCCGCTCCTTAGTTCTTTTTGAACGCGTTAATTATTACATATGATGGGTTTGTACTTGGCCTTTATCTCAACTGATGGTAATTGATAAGGTCAGTAAATGGTAAGAGTGCACACCTGAAAGACTCAATCTAATGAGGCTCTTAATCGACGCGCTGTAGAAGAGTAGTCTGCTGGCTGGCTGTTTACAGCACAGGTCTTAACCCCTTTTTCTAAATATCGAATTTGAAGAGTGTATGATTAATCGTCGGAAGTCGGCTTAAGGAAGCGTCGGTGGCGAAATGGATAAGGCGCGGACTCTCAATCTGAGGGTACCGGGTTCGAATCCAGCCGTGTACCTATGAGTTGTTTTTCAATTCAAGTACATTATCCGATTGCTTAGCGGTGAAGGAAAACATCGTGAGGAAACCTGCATGTCTTGAACAGGCATGTGAAGTCCGCCGATCCGCACTGGGCCCGCGTGGTGGACTATGGCCCATACACTCTCTGTAGGAGAGTAGGCCTGAGCCCCTCTAGTGGGGACATATATAGGCTGTTGATGATGATGATTAATCAAAGTGGGATGTGATTATATTAATTCAATGCAAATTAATTTATTTTTTAATAGATACTGAAGACAAAATCGGAAGTGTCAGCGCTGTCTGACTTCTTGGACTGGCTGGAGAAAGAGAAGGGTGATGGTAGTGTCATCCTTATCTACCATGAGCCTCGTCGTCTGAGCCCCACCATGCTGCTCGAGGCTCTCACCAGGTGAGAATATTGATCGACATGTTTGTTTCTCTTTAAATTGACACCTAATTCGATTAGGTTAAAATTGTATTTTATATCATAAAGGGCATTATAAAACTTCTTTAAATATTTTCTAAATGTAATACAATTTCATTTTTACTTTGGCTTTTAAGTCTTTTTTTAAGCCTTTTAGAGGCATTTAAGTCAAAAATCAATTTATTGTTATATAAAAAAATTATATTTAGTTTTTTCGTTACATATTGAAAGGCCACTTACTGTTGGCCAAAAAAAACAAGTTCGATGTCACATAGAGAGCTATGGAACGAGCTATGCTCGGAATTACTCTGGAATAAGTATATCCGTAGATGAAGTAACGTCACCGACATAGCTCGACGAGTCACTGAGCTGAAATCGTGGTGAATCCGTTCAGTAGTCTTGAGTTTATCGCGAACAGATGTAAAGACGCGTGGGGGTACTTTATATGTTGTAATTTTAAGGTGCAAGTCACTAATGATTTTGATTATTTATCTGTTTAAGGTACAAGCTGTTGGACCGCTTCAAGTCTATAGTGTCCGGTTTCACGGACAGCTATGCTCTCGCCGCGGACAAGTGCAAGTCTACGGTGAAGTCTGTGTCGCTGCGGGTGCTGGCGCGGGTGCTGCTGGACGCGGACACACTCTCCGTCGACAGCGCAATAGACCGCGCTACCACCGCCTACAGGATCGTCGAGCATCTAGCGCAGGGTCAGTCACTACTTGTTGTTATCTTGACTGTATATTGCCTACTACAATCGAAGTTGCAGACGAATATGTATCGTATGTTGTAGAAGTATTGTATCCATAACGTATATTTAGTGTGTATTTATTATTATCTAAGTATACTCATCTGTGTTTATTTAAGTATTTAATTATAATTTAGGTTTTAATACATGTGCTGAAAAAGTGATACGTTTCTTAGCTGTTCGGCGTGCTAAAAGTTCGTGATTTCAGAAGGTTGCAAGGCAAGCGTGCGTTTTTCTTATTAACTAGTTATAAAGAAAAAAGTACTAGTGCTTTTTTCTTATTAACTGGAGGAATGTTTTTCATGTATATCCTTCCAAAATCATTACTAAAAATACTTTTGACTATTCACTGGGCAGTATTTGCAACACATTCTTGGCCACCATCTCAATTACATACTACCAGGTTGACATAAGTATAAGAGAGCATGTAAGACAACTGTTCCGCACTAACCTCCGTACAAAGATCTTGGTCTGTTGAATTAGATACTTTTTTCTGCATTGACATGTTCCAAGAGGATTGGCTTCAGTCGGAGTATTTTTGAAATAAGAACACGGAACTTTGTACATATGTAAATTTCGAATGTTGATAATGATTTCATTTAATTTTACTGGAATGACAAAGACCTTATGCCATGACTATATCTATCTCTTTTTCTCTCTTTGAAGTTGTAGTTAGACTCCACCTTAGGTATGAGGTCCTGGTACTTTCGTCTTCATATCATCCGATGTTAGTGATTAAAGCCGACAAATGGAAGCGTGCTCACCTAGAAACGTTACTTTGCTAACTATGGTTGCTAGCTATGTTTTCTGTGCTATAGGATCACAATCATCTTCATCACAATTTTACTATTTGTCATATTTTTTCGCAAATGTATTAAAAAATGTTGTTCAAAACTCGTGCGAAAATGTAAATTCAATCTCGTTCTGACTGGTTCGCCCTAAGTAGTTTCCGAGATATGACTGTTTTTAGTTTGACATCTGTCACCAGAAATGAAGTTCTCATCGAGATCTTGCTAAAGACACCACTAGTCTGCGGTTAGTAGTTTCCGAGATATGACAGTTTTAATTTGACAGCTGTCATCAAATGTCATGTGTCGCTCGAAAAACAATAGACAGAGGGATCGGGGTGAATTGCGTACGGGACCAGTCGCGATCGGGACGAGGTGCGTTTGAAACGATCTGCGAACGGGACCATATGCGACAAAACCGTCTCCTTGCACATGCGCCGAACGTGCACGAAGGACCAATCATAATTAGCGCCATCTGTGCCTGTAGATAAGAACTACTAGCCGCCTATGTGTACTTCTGGCTGTGGTTTGACTTTTTCTTACAATAGATATTTATTGTTAGGTGAGCAACAGGAAGTTGGGGCTGGTGGAGAAGGCGCCGCGGCCAGCAAGGACATGGTGGAGACTGCGCGCGTGTGGGCCCGTCCCGTACACACCGAGCTGGAGGCGCTAGACAACCTCAAGAAACTGCTAGAGAGGTATCTATCACAAATACTCATATATTTTATTACGATATGTTCGGGTGTCTTGCAGCTAACATTAAGTATATAAAAATTAAAGGCTATTAGCCATTAATAAGGCACATATGGCATTTTGATATAAACCAGGAATTATAATTAATGATTACTTACTGATAAATAATATAAATACTCAAATAATATAATAGCACCGAAGTAAATCGAAAAGACAGCGCAACAACAAAGAAGAATGACGGTTGATAATATGTGTAGTAGATTAAAGTAAGACATACGCATTACGTACATTGTGCAGTGTCTTAGGTGCTATACAATAGATAAGAATTAGATCTTGTAATTCTTAGTCAGATTAATTTTTACCGTGCTTACATTACTACAGATGAGGTCTAAATTAGGATCAATTTCAGATACATATTTCATTGAATGAGTTGAGTTGATACGCTTGTTATAACAATAAAAAATATTTACATACGACATTTTAGACATTGGGGACATCTGTGTAGTTGCAAACATACATAATATACCATTATCAGGCACTGGATGAGTTTGGTCGCGATGGGTGAATGTGGGTGACAAAAATGAGAAAAATATATATCTGTCCTTGAACTTCACACGAGTGAAGAAGTTCACATGAGAACTTACGGAAAGTTCTGAAAATTTCTGTAATGATCTAGAAAGTCGTTTATGTCAAAATAAATGTCCACCCGTGTGAAGCCGTGGCGGGCCGCTAGTATTAATATAAAAGCGTCGCATTAATAAACACAGGCATGGCACGCCATGATTGACCGTCCCGATCAGCTTACTCCTAGTGGATTTATATGTAATGTGTGAATGCCGAGCCAACTATGTTTACTGTTTGTGTTCGTTACAGACAGAACACGTTCCGGCCGGTGTTCGCGCCGCTGTTGCGGACGGCGCGCACCGAGCGCAAGCGAGTGACGCAGCTGCGGCGCCTGCTGGCCGACGCGGGCCTGCTCTACGACCAGCTCAAGGAGGCGTGGCAGGATCAGAAGCTGGACGGTGAGTTGTCTATATGTTACGCAGTGTACTTCAAGTGATACGTAAGCAGATTTACTACAACTATTTACCTCCCACCCCTTTGTCAGCAGAAGTAATCAAGCTCTTACTCCCTCCCCCATGCTTACGTAAACATTAGTATATGCATTTTTTTAAATGTATTCTGTTTTAACAATAAATTGACGGAAATATTGACAAGTGAATAGCGCGCGGCAATTTTCCTACTCGGTTTGAGGCGAGCACCTTAACGCGTTCATTATTTGTGGGAATCCCCGAAAATGCGTTTTGATTTCTAGCATACACAATGTGTGGGTTGCCATATGTATATAAAAGTAAATCACTAGTGTTGACGTAATCACCATCTAACCCTCTGGCCCCGATGTCATCAAAACAGTAACAAAACGGTCCCTTAGTAGCTTGTCAGGCTCTATCTTCAATCAAACCTGACACAGTCAACGGTACATAGACATCCAAAATTGGTTTCGATACAAAATAATTGCCTTATAATTTAAAATATGTGTGGACATGTTGTTAACAGGCCTGGAGAAGCAGATGAAGGCGCTGACGGTGACGGCCAAGGACGAGGACATAAAGGAATTGATTGAGATATTCGACTGTCACTTTGATCCAGCCAAAGAGCCCAAGGGCCCCAAGTTGAGGCTGCCCGTCAAACGTAACAGAGTGAGTTTGACCATTACCACAAGTTATCTACTAAACGGACAACGGAGCTTTACTTCTTTCACTCTAGTTGTACCGAGAGCAAAAAACAAATAAGCAGTAGGTACAGATCAGACGTTCACCGCCCCCCACCGATCCGCGATACCTCACCGCTCTCTGCAAAAAAGTTGTCAGATCAGTGGTTCTTGCGCGCGCGTACTCGGTTTCTCTCTACGGAGTCGATTTTTTAATTCTTTTTGAACGCGTTATTTATGATAATTCTTTTCTTGTTTGGTAGAACATAAGAAGTGGTCCCGTCCCATATATATTTTATCGAAATTCAGCTCTTTTTGAGAAAATCAACAAAAACCAAAAATGTGCCCAGATAATTTTACCTCTAAGGGTGAACATTTTAGAGGATGAATGCTGTAGACTTGGGGCAGTTGAAGTCTGTTTTTAGATCTTTTTGAACGCTTTAATTATTATTATTAACCGAAGCTGTTTGGGCTGCGCGCTGATTGATATATCAAAAAGTCAGGGAAGACTAGTCCATGGATGTCGAACTTTTATTCTTAAGTGTTTGTGATAAACGGTTTATTTTGTGTGTTTCAGGCCACGTCGTCTGCGGGCGAGACTGGCGAGGCGGACGGCAGCACTAGTGATTCTCAGAACAGCTCCCCGCACAGCTCGCCAAACAAGACTGCCAACGGTCAGTTCAATATAGCGTACATTAGGACTGTAACCATCATCTTGAGCTCTGTAACAGCGTTTCTGTCAAATAACCTCTTCTGTGTCCGCCTGCCTAGCTACTACCATGTCACCTAATTCTGTCGCAATCTTTTGTCAATAAAATAAAAAGTAAAATAGAAAAGCTGGCTTTGTGCATCAATTATCTAAAAATAGGACATCAGATTGTGATGTCGCGAAATGAGTATCATTAACTGCACAGTGAGTCACAATGTTCAATTTTTACGCACTTTTTAATATTATTGTTAAAAGCGCCATCTAGGGACCATTAGCTGCGTAACTGCTATTGTAGCTAACAATAAAGTTGTGAATTAATAATATTTATTTCGCAATACTATAATTTCATCTCCTATTTTTAGGTAATTGCATATCAAAGCACCTGGCTTTCTGTTTAACAAGTTTATGGCAACAGAAAGTCAGTATGGAAGCATTCGGAGAAATATCCCTTTAAGCAGTGTTACAGAATTAATCTAGTATTATGTACAGAACGAACGTTCACCTCCTCCCGCCGATCCGCGCTACCTCACCTCCCCCCGTACGAAACTGACCCGCTTAAGGATCGTTACTATGGCGCTAGCAAATGCACTCACACATTCGCGTGTATAAAAACGTCATCAGTTCGATGTATGGGAATAGAAACCGATATCACGACATTTGTTTGAAGTGTCCGACCTATGACAGGGTTGTGTTCCGATAATCATATGGTCTTATAGTCACTCATGCATAAAAAATAAATTGTATGAGAATTTTTTTATTTAAAACTCATTAAATCATTAATTTTTTGAAATTATTCCATGCGACTTTAATAAGATAAATGTAGCATATCTCACTTTCTGATGCGCAAACTATAAGCCAAAAATAAAGGGCAAAGAAGTGAGCATTTATACTACTAGTATATTTATAAGTGTTATTAACGTGGTCTTTTATTTCAGACGCGGTGGCAGAGGCTCCTAGTCAAAAGGCACCAGAAGTTGCAGCCAACTGATTTTGTTCAATACCGCACGAGCGACCACTAAAGCTACCGACGATCGCTCGCTTCAGTGCGACCACAAAAACAACATTTATTCGTATTATACACTAAGCTAAGTCTCCGTTGGAATGGACGTTTGGAATTCACGGCGGTAAGAACCTCGGTTCTCGTCTTATTTCTACAGTCACCGCAACAACGCCCAGTTTTCCGTTAATTTTGCTTTCCGCATGAATTTTTACTAGGTATAAAGAAAATGTAGTTGAGTGCCTTAGCAACTCAGTGGTTTAAAATAAGATAAAAGGGTTTTGTATGTCGGGTGTTTCAATGATGGCCGCGATGTTTGTTTAGCGGCTGTATTCGCGTGCAGGGTGTTTGCGAAACACTTTAAAGCGAGCGATTTGAGCTAGACTCCTGCAGTGCATCACAAAATGTTTTTTCTTTCGATCGTTTAGAACATTCCTTTGTCTTTTTCTAATAGTTATCTCGACTGATTGTTCAAAATAAATACTTTATCCGGCTGTCAAGGATAATATTGTTTTTTCCGCACCGTGTTTCGCAAACTCTGCGACGGTCACAAGGCGGTTAGGCTGTTTTATATACAAAAAAAATTGTTGCGATTTTGTCTGCGAAAGATTTTTAAATGTGCAGAGTTTTTTACTATTTTTAATAATTACACAAAAAACGGCTGAAGGAAGCGATATTATTTAAATTTTTATTTTAAAAATTGGGGCTTTGAACAATGATATAAAGAAGTACAATTTGTGTACTTGTTTATTTATATAAAGTTAACTATTTATTTTTGAATGTGTGCAATCACATCGGAACGGATGGACTGATTTTTACATCCGATTTTTATTTATTTCTATATATTTATCTTTTCCATGCATGTAAGTTTTTAGGCTGATACTTTGCTAACTCTCCGCGGGCGTCGAGACGCCATTTCGTTTGCCATAGTAAGAAAAAAAAACTTCATTGTTTTACCATACAAAATAAGCTACGTAAAAACAGTGTGTACCTATTAACTTACTCTAATTTTAGTTAGTTTTAACATAGACTGTACATATAATTTAATTTCTTATTTTGTTCAGATCTCTAATAAATATGTAAGTCTATTTTATACTGTTTTTATTTTAGTCTACACACATCCCTTTTCCCGATATGTGAAAACGCAATGGACATTCATAGTACCAAATTACAGAACTTTGAGTGTAACATCTCATGTATATGTCACCGGAAGATAACAAGAACTGAAAGTTTATAAATTTCCTAGGAAATTTATAAACTTTCGTAGGATTCTATACGAGAGATGTATTATTTTACATGCACATTTTCGCAAATTGATAAATTTGCGACGTCTCGTGGTAAATTTATAAACTAACGGATATCCATTCGTAAAATTCTAAACGGTTCGATCAATCACAGAAGAGCTTTTAATTTTACGCTTTTTAAAAAAAACGTCAAATAACACACTGTTCTCTGATTGGTCGATCTTGTCCGTGGCAATGCTTGTGTCCATAGACTAGGTACAATCAGACTTGCCAAACTATAAATTTATCAGTTTTGATTACCTATCTAATAATATTTTTACTTTAAAACTTGGTAGGTACCTATAACACAGGGTTTCTTTTTTACATAATATGCTAATGATGCCCCTCACTGCACTCTAACAAAATAAAACAACAGAAATCATGTTCTACGATATTAAAGAGGTTTAATAGAAAAAACACTCATAAAACAAAAAAACGAGCGATTCTTTGGCTGTGGGCTGACGTCCCAAAACTTTAGCTTTATTAAAATCTTCTATCATTTTAATGACATTTTTATTTTATTTTCTCTGTCCATTCCGACTTCTTACTATTTTGGTCATGGCCACTACAAAACTTTCGTAGCTCTGGTTTGTTTATGTTCTGCGGTAATTACACGTGACTAATTCAACCAATCAGAGCGCACATGGCGCTTGGTTATTGCTTACTTATTATTTTACGTCTGAGTTCGGTAAGTTTATCAATTTGCGAAAATGTGTACGTAAAATAATACAATATATCTCTCGTTTAGAATCCTACGAAAGTTTATAACCTAGGAAATTTATAAATTTACGGTTCTTGTTAGTTTCCGGTGACATATACATATATCAAAAGAAAATCTTGCTAGCTACGTTAAGAGGCCATAAAGCGACAGTGGCGCCATCATTTGCTCTTTTCTTCATTTATAATTTCAAAAACAAAGTCAAATTTATCAATTAATTTATCATTACGGATTCATGTTTAGATTCTGTAGTTACTATAAATTGAACCGCCTAAAGTGGTCACTTTTAAACTGTTTTTGTTTTTTGTTTTACGATAGTATTACAGTCCTCTGTTTCTGCACACAATCGATATATAAATACATGATGTATCGATACAAGGAGCATTTAATCACTACGATAAACCGTAAGATAGCAATAACTACAAAAAATCAAAAAATGGTTTTTTGAAATTATTGTATAATTGAGGAAAAATGTAGAAAAGGGTGAATAGGGCGCCACTACGGTCTATGGCCTCTTAAAAACTGATAATATATAGTCGACTATGTTTAATGGAAATTACCCTTTTGACTATTTGATATTTAGGGCAAAGAGTATGTAATATACGTATACTACGTAATAAGAGACGGGACTCCATACAGCGAAAATAAACCTACCAAATCTCAAACGGGGCAAAAATCAACATACATTCTCTACCATACATACCATAGGGACAGTGGCGCCAACAATGCGCTAGTAGCGCCTTTGATGCTTTGCCATGTTTCATACAATTTGTCTTGAAATAATTTGGAACTAAGTTGCGTCGAACTAATTTAGGATTCCATAGTGTGCCAGGACCCTATTACTGACCTATCCCAGGAACGTATATTTTCAATCACAATAGACCGTTTATCACACTGTGTATTTTTTGTTACAACACTAAAAAATAAAATTGAATCTCCAAGCAAGAAATATGATTTCTCCCCGGCTATTTTCGTTCCCTTCGACCTTGTATTGTACGGTGGTAGGGATCCCTTGTACGAGGGGCATACCGAAATGATCGGGAATATAAAACAATACATACAGGAAATAACTAAATTTATTTTTATTGCTTTTCGAAGTATTCTCCGTTGCAGTTAATGCACTTTTGCATTCGTTCGAACCAATTATTATAGCAGCAATTCCAGTCCGAAGTTGACATGGTCAAAATCGTCGATTTGTATGCTTCCACTGCTTCTTCTGGACCTTGAAACCGCTGACCACGCAATAAATCTTTGATTCTATGGAATGTAAAGTAATCATTGGGACTCAGATCAGGGCTGTATGGAGGATGATCCATTAATTCAACGTTTTCCTGCTTCAAAAACTCGCTTGTTTTCTGAGCGGTGTGAGAGCTCGCATTATCGTGATGGAGGATTATGCGTCGTTTCGGGTTACCTCTACGGAGTTCGGATATCATCTGTGGCAAACAAACCGTTGTATACCAATCAGCGGTAACCGTTCTCCGTTCCTCTAAGGGAACTGTGACTACATGTCCTGTTTTCGCGACAAACGAAGCGACCATTTTCTTCGATACGCTGCGAGAGCGGACAACTTTTGTTGGCTTGATCTCACCTGCGAAGACCCAGACAGCCGACTGATGCTTTCTTTCTGGCTCATATGAATAGATCCATGATTCATCACCAGAGACAATGTTATAAACTGCTTTTGACTTTCCTCCGTTGAAGCGTTGCAGAGTAGACCGGCACCAATTGACACGAGCCGCCTTTTGCTCTTCGGACAAATTATGGGGCACCCAGCGGGAAACTAGCTTTCTCACTCCCAGTTCACCATGTAAAACAGTTTGTATCGCAGTCATACCTATCCCTAAAGTAGCCCGAATCTGCTCATATGTAATATGTCGGTCATCCTGTATCATTCGGCGCACAACAGCGACATTTTCTGGTGTAACCGCTGTTTTTGGCCGGCCTGTGGAAGGTACGGTGCCAAGAGAAGCACGTCCACGCCGGAATTCAGAATACCAGCGATATATTGTCGTCTGGCTAGGCGCTTCACTCTTGTATATAGATATAAGCTCAGCGAGACATTGTCCCTTAGATAATCCTCGTCGAAAGTTGTAAAAAATTATGGCACGGAAACTTTCTCTTGTAAGCTCCATTTTTTTATCGACCTATCAATTTCAAACTGATATTGTTCTTTAAAAAAAAATTTTTTTTTAATTCTGTCAATTGTATTCGATTTTCAACTAACCAGTGTTTATTCATCAAAAAGAGTTTTTAATCTAATTAAATCGAAAGTACTCGATTACCGATCTTTTCGGTATGCCCCTCGTAAGTCCGACACGCACTTGACCGGATGTAATCTCGTAACCCTGAATAGCATATATTTATTAATAAGGACTACGTAAAGAAAAATCTCATTCTGATTAATAATATATTTCATATAGTAACGACGTCTTGTTTTGTCCATCCTTCTGCTAAATGTTCTCTGATGGCTTGCTCTAGGATCACCTGGAAGGAAGAAAAAGTTATAAGTCAAAATCAAAATAGGACTCTCGTCATCATCAGCTGGGGAAAGTTCACTGCCGGACATAGGTCTCCTTTATGGTACGTCACATCGACCGGTCCCGAGCCACCTGTATCCAGCGACTCCCCGCGACTCTAACCAGGTCGTCGGTCCATTTAGTAGGGAGACGGCCTGGTAGACGTTTCTCGGTACGTGGTCGCCACTCGAGAACCTTTACTCCCCACCGGTTATCGGTTTTCGAGCGATGTGGCCTGCCCATTACAACTTCAGCTCACTGACACAGGTCTCATCCGGAATGAGGAAACCCGTAGACGAACGAAGATCACCGACATAGTCATACCTAAGCAATAAGCATGCCTCGATAAAGGCTGCAAAGTTGTTGTTTGGCGCGAGTTCTCATATTGAAACCCGAGCTAGCGAATGATTCTGGGATTGAACCATGAGAGAAGCGAGTGGTTCAAATATAGAATCATGAGCGTAGCGAGAGTTTCAAGGAACGAGACGCAAAATAACTTTGCTGCCGAGCGAAATACACAACTTTTCATCTCACTACAGCGAGGAAAATGGTAGATTAAAAGGAAATATATGCCGTGGCGTAGACATCGAGCCAAGGAGCTTGAGATATGTTTGTTTGTTGGGGCACACAAGTTTACAAGTTGATTCGTTTATATTTCACGAACCTTCTTAGGGTTGATTTACCTCTGATTAAATCTGATTTATCTCAAGGACAGCAGTGCCAGTTAGGAACTAAGTTCTCACCTCTATGTCCCTGCACCCTTGCATGGCGCGACTCAGCACCACGTCGAAATAATCCATGTGAAGCCTGTGTGACATCTCCAAGAGTGCTATGCTTCCTGGAATTTGTATGGCGATGTTTTTATGAGTTTCACAAATAGACAAAACTTTTAAATATATATTCTTAAAACTAGGTTTTGACCGCGTACTCGTCGACAACTCGGCTGGGCAGCGTTCGGGAAGTTACGGCAGATCTTCTCGCCCAAAATACCTCAGCGTCTAAAGACAAAAGTCTTTGATCAGTGCGTGTTGCCAGTGATGACATACGGAACCGAAACGTGGTCCTTTACTGTGGGACGAATAAAAAGCTCAAAAGTCACTCAGCAAGCAATGGAACGAGCTATGCTCGGGATTTCTCTACGTGATAAGGTCAGGAATGAGGAAATCCGTAGACGAACGAAAGTCACCGACATAGCTCGACGAGTCAATGAGTTGAAGTGGCAATGTACAGGGCCACATCGCTCGAAGAACCGATAACCGATGGGGAGTAAAGGTTCTCAAGTGGCGACCACGTACCGGGAAACGTCTACCAGGCCGTCCCCCTACTAGATGGACCGACGACCTGGTTAGAGTCGCAGGGAGTCGCTGGATGCAGGTGGCTCGGGACCGGTCGATGTGGTGTACCATGAGGGAGGCCTGATGACTCGTCGACTTGGACTTCAAATAATAATTCACGGTAACTACTTGTTCGATTAAGGTAAAAAGGATATCCTTCTTCGTTCCTCGAACTATCTCTAAAAATTTCGTCCTGTCTCTCCGTTAAAACGTGAAGGAAGGACAAACCAACTCACTTTCGCATTTATAATATTAAGCATGGATTTCATATTTTTCCTTTACATGTACAGTGTACACTCGAGTACAAATATGTACACTTTTGAACCTTGTCACATTCACCTTTAAGACATTTCCTTCAACACACTACATAGAAACAAGCAAGAGTGAATGTGAGATGGTTCAAAAGTAAATACATATTTTTGTACTCATGTGTACCTTATGTCTAATGTCTATGGCTTACATTAAGTTGTTCTATTATGAAAGCATGTGTTCTATTATGAAAGGCCAGAGCCTTCTTGAGGCTTCGTAGTGAGCATAGTTTCCATCCAACAGCACTATCGTCACCTTCAAGGGAGATCAGGGCCAAGTACAAAAATATCAAACAAATGACTAGAGAAGACTTATCAAGTTACTTATAATTTAAAGTTTAGTAGAAGGAGGTTATAATATCGATTATCAACTGCATGTCTGTTTTGTAATAATAATAACTTCAATGAGCCAACTAAAACATAACCATAAGAATGCCATACAAGCACCCTGCCTATTTTTAACATGAATATAATTAAAAACTAAAACCTGACTGTGACAAGAAACCTTATTGAGCCTCACTTACTTAAATATTACAATATTATCAGAATGTATCAATACTTCTTATTTGACATAAAAAACTATTTTAATCTTGAATTGATTTTTTGGAAGCCCATTATATTCTCCCCCCTAAAGGCCCCCTTCTTTCATGTGACGTCATAAACCCGTCGAAAATCTCCCACGATTTTAATTATACATCATTAATCATAATACAACAAGTAGTTTATGGGATTCGAGGGAACAGATAACATATTTTGCTAAAATCATAGTCCTACTTTTGTCTCAGCCGTTGTCGAGCAAAAAAAGGTTACCTGTTTTTGGTAGACACGCGGCGGTGAGACAGACGCCCCCCGCGGCCTCCTCCACGTGTCCGACGTCGACGAGTGGCGCGGGCGCTCCGTCCCGCCAAGCCATGCTGGCTGAGCAGGCGCACACCAGCGCGCGCAGAGGCACCCCCGCGTCCACTAGCGCCAGAGTGGCTGCGTTCACGCTCGCACAGTACGCGCCACCATCCGCCTGATGAAGATGCTCGATCAAGTTAAATTCATACACTTCCAACGGGGACGGGGGGAATTAATAATTACGACCCTCTGCCATGACCACGAGAAGCACTTTCAGAGAGAGAGAAAGAATTAATTTTCAATTTATGATTATTAATAGATAGCAGATAGACATTAAATTGGTATCATTAACAAATGGAATTTTTACTTGTAAAGTTGGGAATTGATGTGTTAGATTGTGAAAACAACAACCGGGGGTAACATATGTCCATTAATAAACCATGCGATATTTTACTAGTATCCATAGCTCAATACAGTCGTTTTTATATGACAATCAAGCGTACACATATCCTATCCTCCATTTATTTATTTCAATTTTTGTTTATTCATAAAGATAAAAATGTTTTGGTCTGTATACTGGATTAAATTATTTTTATATGCTATAAATACACAATAACAATATTCATAATTAATGTATCCCTCATCTAACTAGCTCACTTTCAATGTAGAAAGCACATTCTTATGTGGGGTTTCTGGTTATAAAATATAAGATGTATAATATTATGTATGTAAACAGTATTTTGTTCAAATTCTGAATTACAGCTGCACTATGAAAACTAATTGTGTATGGGATAAGCTTCAAGGACTAAAACTGTACCATAAATAAGAAATGGATATGAATTACATATAATAATTTAATGTTTCATGGGGAAATAGATGGGCTAACCAAATAAAAATAAACTAGCATGAACCAAAACATTGATTATAGAGTTTAAAAAATTAATATGATAAATATTAACATTAAATAACACAGAAAATAACAAGGGACAGGAACCAATGGAATATGGTAAAATAGTCATTTGCCAGAAGGCACACTGAACTCTTAATAAGTTGTAACTACAAAAAACTATCCGAGTGCATATTGGTCTTACAATCAAAGGTATCCTGACCACAGTACAACATTCAACATAAGGTGAAACACCTAAAGTCACATTTTTTGTATGTGGACACCCAAACATTTTTAGTTTTACTATTTGTTGTTTCAGCGGCTATAGTAGTTCAGACACTGTAAAAATTTCATATGTCTAACTATTACATTTCAAAAGCTACTTGCCTCAAAAAGCCTTGTCTCAAACAGACAGAGACACAGCAAAGTATTGATAATAAGGTCCCATTTGCCACACTTTACTACCACAAACACAGTACCAATATTAAATCAAACCTACAATCTTTGTATCATCAGTCCAACTATGTAAAGCTATGGAGGCTGTTATTTGTACAAACCTGTAGCACCTCCACATAGATATCAATCTGTGACCTCGGGTACAGCTCAGTTTTAATGGCAGCAGTAAGTGCCTGCCTCAAATGCATCGAAATCTCCTGTGACTTGCGGTCACCACGCGGACGATTCTTCCGTTCACCTGAAATATTACATTAATTTATAGAAATAAAGAATATAGAAATGGAATAACGAACTTTACCTAGAACCAATATTTAATCCACCAGAGTTTGAGCTAGCAACCTCCAGATAATGCATCTGTGAAGCCACTAGACGATAGAGGCAGTAAGTTTAACATTTTATTGAAATCATTACCTGTAGAGAATGTAGCCATACTGTACTGACAATTAACAACGACTCCTACTGTAGACATTTTCGATTTAGAAGCCTGAAACATGGAAACCAATATTTGACTATTTCTTTTAAATTTGAAGTTATTAACTTATGACATTTATACTGTACAAAGCCAGGATATCATCAAGCACTTTTACCTGGTGAGGACCGTAAACTGCTGCCAGAACCTTGGTGTTTCCTTGTTCTAAATAAGCACTGCCATCGGGCTGGGTAAATACGCCAAGTTTGCATCTTATCCGACGGAGTTCATTAGGCCTTCGGCCATCCAGCCGAAGCCCCTGACTTGATAATAAATCAGGGCCTGGCATATTTAGAATTCGCTCGTATTAGTAATATAATATAATTATTAATTGTATTCTAAATCAATTTTTAACCTCTAACAACAAACCAACAAACATGTCATTTATTTTTTGGTAACATTTTTTCCTACCAGGAAAAGGCAAAGGCAAAACACCATTCAGACATGTCTTTGATAATGAAATTCTATCTTAGAATTTTAAGGTTATAAAAGGCCGAAGCCATTTCTTCAGTTTTCAGTGGACATTTTATAGCTTGTTTTGACGATTCTGGACGAGAATTTCAAAGGTCAGCCTTGGTTTCAACATAATTCGAAAGAATCCATATGTCTAATGTTGTACTCAACATGATAAATCCTTACGATTGCGTCTAAACCCTCACAATTTTGCGTAATTTATACTATAACACCGTCCGTGACACTTTTCGCACTATATCACATGATTATAACACAAAAAACACACATATCAGTATTATTAACGAATTACTAAAATTGCAATGAACCAAGTTCGCGCGAAGAATCCTCCATAATCCACGCAAAAAATAATTCGTGATATTGTCTATGCCATATTTTTAATCTGTAGAATTAATCAACGTCGCACGCTATTTCATGGTATACTTTTATTAAATATATAGAAAAGTTACTGTAAAAATCATGAATGAAACCGATATAAATGTTTATTTTTATGTTCCTAAACAGAGTGTTTAAAATAAAACAGAGTTTTATTGAATTTAAAGTCGTTTAGAGCAAAAAGCTGTTTGTTGACGATGAACAACCATTGTCTACCTGTCACCAAAGTCTTATACGGGCCGATATTTTAAATATCTAAATAAATATTTGTGTTAATTATATCTTTAATACAACTATCCGGCACTTTGCTCTCTCATAATTAGCGGACATGTGATAAGATCTTGTCTTTTTCTCACACGCGAGTTTCGCCGATAGGATATCGATTTTTGTGCAAAAGGCTTGATTATAATTGGAAAAACGTAATTGTTTTGTGCAGTGTGGCGTGTTATAATGGACGTCGACGATTCTGCAGTTGACCTGAGTGTCAGGTGAGATTTCATTTAAGTTCCATATAGTTTGTAAATTAAAATTTTATTGACAAAAAAGTAGTATTTGTTGCTACTCTAATTGCTATCAGTACATATACCAGTGACCACAGAAATCATAACAGGCACACTTGGGATGGGGTGCACTGATAGTAAGAAGATCAGGAGAAAACTTATATTAAATTGTAATAGACCATTAATATTAATAGATGCACTGCACACCTATGTTTATTCAAGTACAGTAATAAAATAGTACTTACATAAACTCAACTTTCTTTTATATTAATATTTTGCTTAATTTTTATTATTATTCTTATCCTTTTTGGTTGAGGAAAAATGGTGCAAACAAACATTGCTCCCATTAATGTCCTCTATCCACTATCCACCATCAATAGTGGGTGTTATTGATACAAGCCAAATCATGACACCTAAGGTAACCAGATTTTGCATCTATGAAAAATAAATAATGTGATCTTTTTTTTAGGTCACTGCCACCGGAGTTGAGTGAGCTAAGAGCTCTAACAGCAAGTGGTTTGACAATCACCCCAGCACAGCCTCCACCACCTGTAAGTTGTGTTTGTTTAAGGTATTTTAACAAAGTTTAACTTCTAACAATAGGTTTTAGGTTCTCATGGGTAGAGTAGGCTAGGGTACAATTCACACTCAATACAAAAACCATCAACATTAGATTAGTTGCATAGCTAAAAAGCTTAAGTAAAGGTCCTCTTGCATATAGTAGTGAAGTGTCACAATATACATTCTATGAAATTTATACTGTTCACACAAAGGTAGACGAATATTTTCACTACAGCATGCAAGAGAACCTTTACTTAAATTTTTCACAAATATCTTGGTCTTTCAACAATTATCAATAATAGTTTTTTCAGCGTTTTCAGTTCGATATTGTGTTAAGCATTGTACGATGGTACCATTTTGAGTGCCATTCAAACATGAAACATATACATTCACATTATGTTCACGAAAAGCCTGCACAACAAATTAAATATCAGTTAAAGAATCCCAAGGAATTTCCAGCATCATCTTATCTTATAAAACTTTTCTTTTCCAATGCTATCAAAAATGCAGATTGATAGAGTAAGTAGAAAATATATTAATATTAGTCTAATTTATTCAGATTTATATATTGTCCTTTCAATCATTGGAGCAGGTGAGTGGAGGCCATATCTGGGCAAAAATAGTGTGATCCGGCCATGCGGGAAACAAGATTGCATAGGGTAGCTGAACATGAATGCAAGAGAACAGACTTGAGTGTAGTGTGCAAACGGGATGCAAAATAAATTTTGATGGAAGCACTCTGAGCCAATACCTGCAAAAATCTTAACTGTATCAATTAAACACATTATTGGTACTAGAGTGTAAGTTTCAGAAGTGCGGTTCTTTCTTCATAAAAACTTACTCAAAATTTGTGTCAAAATCTGTAATTTACGATGAAGTTTTATTACGAAGAATTTAAACATGTATTATGTCCCTTTTAAAAATAATAATGTTGTAGGGCTCCAGTGGCAAGCGGGTGCTTCGCCCTCGGTCGGAACAGCGCAGCTATGCCGAGAGTCCTGACATTGTGCTGCTACCGGCGGCACCACCGCATCGCAAGCCCAGTCTCGCTGCGCCGACGCCATTTTCTGGTGAGGATACACTTTTTAAAAATTATTCGGCCTACCGTAACCCTAACTCATTTCATTATCCTGTTTTTGTGTATATTATGGTTTTCAACCAGTTTTCCTGTTTGATTGTCCAGGTTTTGTATTCATAAGGCATCTATCCCTCGACCAAAGAGGACGGTATCGATTAATATCTCTCTAACAGATATTGTAAAAGAATATAAATTTTATGCTTAACGGGAATCCCCTTAAAATACTTCTAAATTTCTGTTGCCATAATATATTAAAAGAAAATAGATGATAAGCTTTGATAAGTAAAAAATTACCTAAAAATAGGAGATTGGATTATAGTGTCGCGAAATGGATATCTTTGTTGTTGTAACTTACAACTTTGTTGCTGGCAGCTAATGGTCCATAGAAGCGTCGGTGGTGCAGTAGATAAGGCGCGGACTTTCAATCTGAGGGTTCCGGGTTCGAATCCAGTCTATCTATGAGTTGTTTTTCAATTCAAGTACATTATCCGATTGCTTGTCGGTGAAGGAAAACATCGTGAGGAAACCTGCACACTCCTGAGAAGAAATTCAAAGGTGTGTGTGCAGTCGACCAATCCGCACTGGCCGCGCATGGTGGACTGTGGCCCATACACTCTCTGTAGGAGAGTAGGCCTGAGCCCCTGCAGGGTTGATGAGGTCTATAGATGAAGGTCCGTAGAACAATAATCTAAAACTAGTGTTTAAAAATTAAAATTGTGATTAGTTGGATGTTAATTATACTTATTTCGCGACATTATAATCCAATGTCCTATTTGTAGACTGACTGCACAAAGACAGCTTTCCTATTTAAAAATATTATGGCAAAAGAAATTTAGTATGAAACTTTAATCGAGTGAATACCTTAATACCAGACGTGAGCAGCAAGCTGAACTCAACATCAGTGAATGTATCGATAACTCCGTCGGTGCCTGCGCCGGAGTCCCCGCGCGACCCACGCGACGACGAAGACTCCGACGACGAGGAGAATGAGCCCCCGGTGCCAGAACAGCCGAGGGTAAGTCACAACAGAAAATAGAGAAAAATAAATTTATTGCTCAATATAAAACCAGAACAGAAACAGATAAAATAAATATGACATTCTTGGCGCGAACTTGAAAAATGGTGGTTCATTGCAATTTTGTTAATTGAATAATAATACTGTTATGTGTGTTTTTTTTGTTATAATGGTGTGATATAGTGCAAAAAGTGTCATGGACGGTGTTATAGTATTGATTACGCAAAATTGAGAGGGTCTCGACGCGATCCGAAGAGTTTATCATGTCGAGTACATTCGGCATATGGATTCTTTCGGATAATGTTGAAACCAAGGCTGGCCTTTGATATTCTCGTCAAGGATCCAAATTAAGCGATAAAATGTACACATTATACATTTTATTGAGAAAGCTGAAGAAATGGCTTCGGCATAGTTTATAACCTCAAAATTTGTTCACCTAATTTTACTCGTCATTGGCTAGATAACCACTGGTTAAAGCAATTATTTAAAAAATTTTAGGGGAAAATGCCTATCTCAGCATATGTTGCAATATATACGATTTACGGTTTAAAAACATTTAATTTTTAATAATAAAATTAAGATTATAAATCACTTACATGAAAAACATAAAATATATATGACGCAATATTTTTCGGTTTTTCTATATCCGATTGGCTAGCTGTACCTAAGTTAATGGAAGAAGTATAAAAAGTTTTTTTTTTAAAATACATATACTTTTATTGTACTTACAATTTGTAGGAGCTACCTAGTTCTGAAGTATGGGAGCGCGATCGACGCTTGCGCGCGCTTCGCGAGAAGCTGCGCGCTGAGGAGACGAGACTAGTCCTGCTGCGGAAACTGAGGCAGTCGCAGCAAGCCGCAACTCTACCACCAGCTAAGGTATAAAACACACTAACACGAAATACATTAAGTATTCATAGTATTACAGGGGTGCAGAAGTATCTTGCAGAGACAAGAAGGATTAGAAAAGATCACAAAGTTCTAGTGATATCCGGTGTACAATGCCGTCTTAAAACTATTTGAGGCCCTGGGCACATTAGGATCATAGGGCCCCTATGACCTTGAGAAAACACTATTTAGTTATAATAGATAAAGAAAGACAAACAACATTTAGTTACTAACTATAAAAAAATAGGAAATATAAAAAATAATCTACAAAAGTAACTCGCTTAACTTAAAATCCTTAGATTAATTCTATGTTGATTGCAAAGGTACCCTTCTAGATTTAATATGAGCAAAATCGATAATCACATCTTCAAAATCTATGGTATTGAGAATATCACATTCTATGGACACCAGCGACAAACTAGTTAATATCTCTTGAAGCATTGTACTTCTTAATTCATTTTTTATTCGTTTCAATTTGGAGAAGGAGCGTTCTCCGCTGCAGTTAGTTAACATCATACTTAAAAATATTCTCAATGCAATTTCTACGTTAGGAAATGTGTCTTCAATTTTGTTTTGCTTTAATAGATTATATACTTCCTGTACACTGTTAGATGCTTCATTTTCACTCTGAACATTTTTTAAGTATTCTTTTAAATGTTGACATTCTATTTCTAACTCTTTTTCATTTACATCTTCGTGATAGATTTGAGAAAATTCTTTGCATCCTTGTCGTATCTCTTCGGAATTCAGAGTTTTTAAGTGAAAAAATAAACTAAAACGTTGACTGACGGTCTCATATGAACTTTGTCGCTGTTTTAGATGAACACTCAAGGTATCGATTATTGGGAGAAAGGTTTCTACGTTGAATCGCTCTTTTCCATTCAATTGGACTGATGGCGCAGAGCCATCAAAAAATTCCAGCCGTGAGCTTCTACGTCTTGTTCTTTGAGATAGATCCTTGTAGTCAGATTCTGGGTTATTTTCTTTGGCAGATGATTCGAAGTTATCAAATTTATCCCTGAGGTTAGTAATAAAATCATAAAGTGAAGTCAACAAATTGGTTGCAACGTCCGGTGTTATTGTTTCTTTCTGAAGATAATTACTTGTTTTGTCTATTCTTTCCAATATGGCGCTCCAGATTTCCGTCAGTATAATAAATTCTAGATTTCCCATTTTTCTAGGCAGACTAAGGGCTTCGTCTCTTGTTTCTCGTGCCTGTTCAGTATCGTTTGCGATGGTGATTAAAGCTTCTAATATTCTTTTATAACCCCCATGCAAAGCACTTACTGCATCAGCTCGGGCTGACCATCTGGTTTGTGAAAGACTCTTAACAACTTTTTTTGAACCTAAATGTTCTGTTAATATATTCCATCTGTGGGTAGAGCCCGAAAAAAAGTTGTACACTTTCTGAACTATTTCAAAAAACTGTGATGCCTCCGGTACACACTTAGCAGCATGGACACCTACCAAGTTTAGTGAATGTCATGGTATATATATATACATGGTATAAAGGTGGCAAATTCACATTTTTCATTGATTCTTGTTTGTAGACCACTATACTTTCCCGACATATTTGAAGCATTGTCGTAGCTTTGTTCTCTGCAATCTTTTATGGGAATATCATGTATCTCTAAAAAATTTAAGATGGTCTCCGCTAAATACTTAGATTTATGCTCTTTAATAGGTATAAATTTCAAAAACCTTTCAACAGGAACACAGTCTTTTACGTATCGAATGATGAAAGTTAGCTGGTCAATATGAGACAGATCGGGCGTACTGTCAACGCTTATGGAAAAATATTTTGCTGATTTAACTTCATTTATAATTTTTTTTAGAACCTGTTTTCCCATTACTTCAATAAACTCATTAAAGATATTTGCTGATAAATAAGAAATGTTACCCTTTCCAGGATTCCCAAATTTTTTAAAGTGATCTGCAAGAAATGGATCAAATTCACTCAATAATTCCACACAACCCAAATAATTTCCATTGTTTGGAGATCCTAGGATTTCATTGTCGCCGCGAAATGGAAGCCCTCTCGATGCCAAAAATTTTACAACAGCTACAATCCGTTTAAGTACATTTCTCCAGTAATCCACTTCCTTTTGATGTTGAGATAATAACTCTATATCTACTCTACCAACCGCTTTACTTCGTGCCAGATAAGTCATCATAGATTGCTTATGCGCTGGGCTATTTTCATGTGTTAAAATTATGTGATTAATATGCTTCCAATCATTACATCCATTCCGAGAGCAAAGATTAACATCAGTTGGGTTAAATAAGCAGCATGAAAAACAAAATACAGAGCATTTGAAAGGCGAATACAGCAACCATTTTCTTTCGACGCTTTCATTGTTCTTTAATTTGCGAATAAATAATGCTTTGTTGAAATATCTCGTCACTAATTTATTATCATCTTTGTAGGTTCTGGGTGCCTCGGAAAAGTCAGAATCTTTATTTTGAAAATATACTGGTCCCTTACGAATTAAAATTTCGCGATTTATTTCAACAAACTTTTCGTGAAAATAATCGGCGGGATCGTGCGATATTAATTCTTCTGTGTTGGAAAACTGCTGTTCAATTGACACAGTTGGAGTTGTCGGTTTTAGTGAAGTTACTGAAGTCGTTGCACTTTCGTCGTAGGAATAGTCGCTTTCTGATTCAATCTCTTTTTCAAAATTGGAACATGAAGGTTTAGAAATTCCCGCAATTTGTAATTGAGCTGAGTCATCATGTGGAACATTTATGAGTTGATTGCTACTTACAGAAGTTTCTCCAGTAGTAGTAGTAAAATATGACTTTTACTTTTACTTTACTAACTTAACTTTAACTTTTCAATTACTTCTTTCTGATGTAGAGCTTTTTTCCTTTTTTCAGATCCACTAGGATATGACCGTTCCGACATTTTATATTATAATTCAGTATTTAATTAATTTTATAACGAAAATATTCGCTAACACAAAACAGACAAACGACGATTTAATCAAACAATACTATTTTTTGTCAGAGCTCAAGCACAGTCAGTAACAAACTAACAACTACAAACAAAACAAACGCCACAACATCGCAGACAAATACTTGAAGGCAATTCCCGTTCGTCAAGTCAAACGACGATCGGGAGTCGGGAATTCCCCTTTTTTGTCTTTGGTATTACGAATGACGTTCGAATAGGTTTCTTTAAGACATAAACCACACCGCATCAAATAATTCTTCTTTTTTTAATTTAATAATTTTTCTTTTAATTGTATTCTTATACTTACATATAGGTATTTAAATTAACCTAAATATACTAATATCGGAAAAACTCATTTTTGAGAGAGAGTGGAGTACTTATACCCTGTTTATTTATTAGTTTGATCTTTCTTTTTGACGGATGTCAAATCTGAAATCGATATAACTTTGCAACGACGAACAATATTTTCTTATTTTAATAATATTAAAAATTTATAATAATCATAAGAATAGACACACAACATAAAAGTACCTGTTAAGGACTCAAGCATTTTCCGAAAGTCTTAAGTGGTTTTTATTGCTTCGAAGTAAAATTTAAATAGAAAAAAGTTTTTATGTCTAGTGCAATAAAATTGATTGACGAATGAATTTATTTATTTTGAATAGTTTAAAACATACATACAGCCACATATTTAGCCAACACATTTTTTACACCAATAGATATTTTCTGTTTCCCATCACTGACCCATCTGTCAAAAAGTTCAAGCTATGTTGTATAAGGAATAGCTATCCGCATGCGGCAAACTAAAGCTAATATAATAAGCGTAGGTATTGTAGTAAGTCATTATCATCAGATTTTTCAAAATTAATGTTTTTCGGTAATACCTAAATATCGGTTATCATTTGGTAATCTGGCAGGAACTAGGGGGCCCCATTCGATCGCGGGGCCCTGGGCACGTGCCCATAGTGCCCAGTGGGGAAGAGGGGACTGCCGGTGTAATAATGCCAAGAAGGCTAGTTTCTTTGTTAACGGCTAGACACGATAAAGAGCGATTTTCTATATCTTTTCTATATTTTTGTTTTATGTAAAAAATACTTATATTAGTTTTAATTGACTAAGTTTAGACAAAATGGAAATGACACGTTCTGGCCTGGTCTTGTACACTTGTAATTTTAATAGGCCATTATCAAATAAAAGTGATTTAGTTACCATTTTTGTATATTTTGTCTCAGTTTATTTGTACAAAAACATATAAATCGCACGAAACAGGTAAGACCTAACGTTGAAAACAAAGATGGCGTCAATTAAATCACATTTGACGCTGTCACTTAGTACAAAAAGAATGATTTTGTTCAATTAAAATAAATGCAAAAATGTTATTGTAGTATTTTTCAATACATATATAGATTATTACTATTTTTAAATAGTGTACAAGTGCAGGCCGAATTTGAAACACCTCTTTTCTTTGAGTAAATAAATGTCTTTAAACCCATTTACAGTCTGACAAATTGGGTAGATTACAAAAAAGATATTATGCTCTCATTTGAGACGCCGCGAAGAAAAAAATATAGCCCTGTCAAAAATTTGTTCTAAATATTAAAAAAATATCAATAAAAAGTTGCCAGCGAGCAAGAAGGTCGAACCTTATCTGCATCAGGCCCGTTTAATCCACGTTATGTATGTGTGTACCACTCGTGTTTGTCAGGAGACATCAGCGGGCACCGCGCTGGCTGGCAGTGGGTGCGTGGTGCCACCGGGTGTTACCGTCACTCCGGCCCCGCCACCAGCTCACCAGCAAAACAAGGTAAGACATAATTATACACTTAGTAATATACCAAGAAAACGACCACAAGAAAAAACATTTCAAAATAAATATGTAGTTGCAGATGTCATTTGGTTTTCGGGAAGCAAATGTCATGTACGTGTTTTTATAATATTGCGGTTTTCTCCAAAACCACTATTGAGAAAATTCTGAACCAATTTTTTAAAGGTTCTTGTTGTTCATTGAGACTACTATCCTACCTTTGATGGCGCCTTGGTCTTTTTGATATGTTTATTTGTAAAGTATCTCTGACTGATTTTTCTGACAGATGGACAACACAGTGATATTATCTATAGCAAAGAATTAATATAGTACGTAAAGAACGGACGTACGGCGCGCCTACCTACCTACATACTCACACATGAGCGTGTACACAAACGTCACGTTCGATGTGTGCCGAAATCATGTCATTTGTTCAAAGTGTCCGATATATGCCTGTAGGGTTACATCTTTATTATTCTGAACGCCGTAACCGTAAAAATGAGAAACTACAAGTCTAACGCTTAACTGAGTCTGTTCCAGAAGTATGGGAGCGGTACGGGAAAGATAGTGTGTTTACGGAATGTCATTCGACGCACAAAGACATTTAATATTAATAGACCGGACAAAGCAAACAAACATTTTGATCCTAAAATTATTACCAATTGGTAATAAGTTACTCAATCTAGTGTCACATCACGTCACGCGGCCGTACAAGACGTTTGACATACCATTGACTTTTGAGATCAAAATGTTTATATGAAACGTTTCCCAATGACCGCTCTATAACCTATTACTAGATTTAAATCTCTCTGACGACGCATAACTTCAGTCGGGCTTCATTTAACGTTCCTTAAACACACCCTCCCGTACCGTAGACCTGTAGTACAAAATTGTTGTGTGTGCAGCGTCCGAGCTCGTCAGCCACAGCAAGCATCGTCCCCGGCGGCACCGTGTCCTCTCGACGCACAAACAGTCTGCCAGGAGGCGCCACGCTCACACCAGGACCATACCGATCACAGGTAGCACACGTTAACACTGACCGGGACCCTGTACGTAGGTACAGCTAGCAACATATGTACCTACCCAACTTTGCACCATTTTACACTCACTCCGACTTAATATTATTAAGTGTGTCAAGAGAAATGTCATTTAAAAGTTAATATGACATGGCACAAAGTTACGTAGATACATATGACGCGTCAACCATATATTGCAGCACCCCACCGTGGTGTCACATGCTTGATTTTGTCAAAAATTACAATGGCACCAACTCATTGGTCCTAAATGTCAGATTAGCCCCAACGTGTCGACCAATCACAAGTCCACTACGTTCGCACTGCCATTGTCAAAGGTCCAGACAGCAGTCGCGCATGCGTCCCACGTCTGCGTAATTTGTGGTAATTCTTAGAAGTTCTAACAGGTGGCGCTAATTTTTCGAGTACGAGGATCTACAACAATATATCGATTAATAATTTTTACATACACCGTCAGCATATGTATAAGTGTTTTGTATTATGCTTTTGCATGCATTAATAATAAAAAATGAGTCACACCAACAGGTAAGAAATTAACAATAAAAGCAGATAATTGGAAAAGTAAATTTGTATAAACTACACTAGTTTTTGTTTAATGGAAATCGTATAATTAAGTATTAGCCAAGTTTGGAAGTTCTTCAAGTTTCGCTCATTTTTAAATTGACGCGCCCAAGCGTGACGTCACGGCGCCAGAGTCGCGTGCGACAGGTAAATGACTCGCGTGGTGTCAATTCATTAGGCAAACTGATTATTCATCATCAACATGTACAACCTGCGGCAGTCCACAGCCATAAACATCTCCCAAACTATTATTATTATTTCAGTCGTCCACCAGCGGTGGAGCAAGCATCACCCCCTCAGTGACTATAACCCCGGCACCGCCGCCCGCATCACACAATGCATCCACTAAGGTGAGTGACACCTGCATATAATTGTCTACCACTATTACCCACCAAAAACGATCAAGTTTTTATATAATAATCGTCAAATGCGTGTGGGTAGAGTTGTTTCCAATCCAATATGAAATAACCGTAAACAAATAAACATCATATTATATTGTATCTCAGCAACACAAACATAACCCCATATTGCAAAGCAAAAGTCCTCAAATTCTAAAGCACTTAGTGAAGTTAGAAGAAATACATGATAAATAATAAAATAGTTTATTGTACTTAAATAGACTGGCATTATACAAGACTGTCTGGACCTCTTATTAAGTACTGACGACTTGTGTTAGGAGGCCTTGCTCTTTGACATCATCAAGGATCTCTGTTTACGGTTTTACGTATTGGATTGAAATGTACTGTTTTGAATTAAATGTTTTTGCTTAATGAATTACATACAACAAATACAAGTTGATATAATTGGTATTTTGGTAGGGTAACATTTCTTGTTGATTGTGTGATAATAACATATAAACGTAATGTTTAATGTATGTAATGCGTATTTGTGGCCCCCACGCACTAGCCGGCTCAGGACAACTCCTCCGTCACGAGTAGCACGAGCGATGCAGTGAGTATGACAATGTGACGTACCAACATGTTATATGTAATGGTCATTTATTGGAGTTTAGTCATTTATTTGCAGGACAGTTTGCTCATTAAATAGTAGTAATTTGTACGCTAAAAATTAAGTCATATTTGTACGCAGTATTGCATATATGCGTCCATAAAATGACACGTTCCGTGAATGTATGGAGCCAAGGCCTGGTCTTGTACACTTTAAATGTTAATAGGCCATTATCAAATAAAAGTGATTTAGTTACTATTTTTGTATATTTGGTTTAGTTTATTTGTACAAAAACATATAAAACTCACGAAACAGGTGAGACTTGACGTTGAAATCAAAGATGGCGCGTCAATAAAATGACATTTGACGCTGTCACTTAGTACAAGAAGAATGATTTTTTACAATTAAAATAAATGCAAAAATGTGATTGTAGTATTTTTCAATACATATTTATATTATTACTTGATTTTTGAAATAGTGTACAAGTGAAGACCGTATTTGAAACAACTATTTTAGGACATCAGTCAGTTTGTATTCTGCACTTCGGCCGTGTCTCGCGCGCAGTCTATCTGGCACCACTCATGTTTGGGGAAGCGTCATTTGATGGTGTAAAAGAACACCTGATGTCTAGGCGCTTTACGTACAAATAAAAAAAAACTGAATTTTTACCATTGGCTAAATGTGCCGGCCGTGTGTGTCGAGTTGATTGTGAACAGTCCTAAATGTAGATCTCCATCCATCCGTACATGGTTACAGGTCTAACGCATAACTGAGTCTTTTCCTGAGGTAAGGGAGCGGGTACAGGTTTAGTGAACTGAACTGATGCGTCGTTTAACGTTCCGCAAAACACACCCTCCCGTACCGCTCCCATACCCATACCCGAACAGACTCAGTTATGTGTTAGACCTGTAATATTTCTACAGCTCTCGTAAGGCTCGTTACATATGGTCTGCGTTTGTATTGCAAGCCCGCTGCAAAATTGCTGTTTAAATGCCGCTGCTCTGCTGACTGACTCTGACTGACTAACCTATTTGTATATAGTTCTGCAGTTTCTACTATGATTGAGCTCTTAGGGAGAAACAGATACTGGTCGTTTCCTCATTCTCCCGACATGTGTTGTCATCGTGTATGATCGTTATTTGTTAATGAGAATATTTACAAATGCAGGCGAGTTCCCGCAGTTCGGAGGACACGCAGACACCGGCGCAGCGTCAGGCCGCCGCCAAGCTGGCGCTCAGGAAACAACTGGAGAAGACACTGCTACAGGTAATGAAATTGAACGAAAAAAGAGTTTGTTAAATGGTTTCAACCGCAAATAGAGGGTACTATCACTGTTTTAAACTAATTCAAATGAGATTCTTCAAATCCAGCCTGCACCTGTACACTATTTAATAAATCAAGAAGTAATATAAAGATATATAATGGCATTTGTAGTGAAAAGGACAGTCGAGCAGTTTAATTTTCACTTCTATTTATTTACAGGCATCAAATACCACGCGAATAGCCGGCATATCTTAAAATGGGTCAAATGAAAGTTGATTGTCTGTTTGTCAACTTTGACTTTTCAATTTAATAAAGTAACATTGAGCTCAGGCGAAGGGCAGAGAGGTATTAATTGTTTTGTGCAATTTTATTTGCTAATGAACAGATTTTAATTCGAAAGTCAGCTTCGAGAGTTTTTCCAATAATTGCGAAATCTTGTTTGTAAAATACAATATAAATTAAATAACAGAAGGTATGGGTGTGTGAAATTTAAACGAACTGATTCAGTAAATCAGAGTTTAGAAAAGTCACCCCATAATCCCATGTCGTGTATATATTTAAAGCATTTGGATTCTAGTACACTCAGGAATACGATTTTTATTGTTTCGGTTTTTGTTTACGGTTATTCCTGTTGTACTGAAACGAACTGTAGTGTCTTATACGTTTATAAGTAGTAAAAAAGCGTGTAAATTAAATTACTTTTATCTGCAACGCTGAATGTGTTTGTGAATGTAATGTTACATACAGATCCCGCCCCCCAAGCCTCCCCCGCCAGAGATGAACTTCATCCCGTCACCGAGCAATACGGACTTCGTATATCTCGTCGGCCTCGAACACGTGGTTGACTATCTCACCAATGAGGACCGGTAATATATTTATACATACATAATTTAACATATCTACGCCTTTTTTTTCGAGGGGGAAATCTTCAGAAGATACCCGACTCCTTAGGAGAGAAGCCGGGTTATGTGAAATTTTTATCCACTAAAACCCCCTCGGTGTATAACAAGGATTCCCAAACTATGTTGGGCAAAATACCCTTTTTCCAAAATGAACTGATTGATACCTCCGAATCCCACAGCCAAATCACATATCAATAATTATTCCTATTGATACAATAATACATACCTTAATCTTGTACACTAGATTACAAAAATATGTATCCAGTTTTGACCCATGTCACATTCACCTGTTATTGACATTTCCTCCAACTCACTAGATAGGAGCAAGCAAACCTGAATGTGACATGGTACAAAAGTGGATACATATTTTGTACTCGAGTGTACATTGATACAATAATACATACCTTAATCTTGTACACTAGATTACAAAAATATGTATCCAGTTTTGACCCATGTCACATTCACCTGTTATTGACATTTCCTCCAACTCACTAGATAGGAGCAAGCAAACCTGAATGTGACATGGTACAAAAGTGGATACATATTTTGTACTCGAGTGTACATTGATACAATAATACATACCTAAATCTTGTACACTAGATTACAAAAATATGTATCCAGTTTTGACCCATGTCACATTCACCTGTAATTGACATTTCCTCCAACTCACTAGATAGTAACAAGCAAACCTGAATGTGACATGGTACAAAAGTGGGTACATATTTTTGTACTCGAGTGTTCGAACGTGTTCATGCTTATCGACGTGTAAATTTTTTAAATTTTTTGAGTAGCTTAAAATAAGAACTTGTGTTAAATAGGGCTCGATTTTTAAACGTCGACCCTTAAATTCAGTTCTCGTTTATATCGACCCCTGGGCATCCCTGGATAGTGAGTAGTGTGATATCAGATAAACACATATAGGAAGGTATATGTATGTGAGTCACACCTCTGCCAAGTTGCCTCCTGTAGTAGTAACTTTTTTAGCTATATTTTCTATTAATTTGTTGTTGTTATTTTTGTTTCAATTATTGTTTGCACGCGGTGGTTTCCTGTCATTGAAGGAGCACTTACTGTTATTTTTAGTTGTTCAATTCAATCAAACAAAACAGAAAAGAACATAAAAGGTACAAAGAAGGCGGCCTTGTCGCTAAGAGCGATCTCTTGCAAGGCAACCTTAGGGCAGAAGAATCCTATAAATAAGAAGGGATAAGTGGTGCTACATAAATAAATATATATATAGTTGTTGTTATTGTGTGATTATTATTATGGGTATTAATATTTAAATATGCGACACATCCGTTCGCTCCGTTTCCTCATCACCATCCCAGGGTGCGACTGCTCACCATCGCCGCGGTCTGTGCTGCAGCACACGATGAGTTCGGCTCCCACTTGACAAGCGCAATACAACACAAAATTATTATTTTGTGTTTTCTTTTCCTTTGTTCATGTTTTACTGTATTTGTATTATTTGTTGTGGCTTCTTTCTTATATTTATTTCTTCTTGAATCTTGTATGTCTTTCTGTATTGTGTTTGTCAATAAAAATATGTCTATGTCTATGATTACTTATAGTGTTTCTTTGGGTCAATTCATACTAGCGCAGAGTCGAAGCGCATCGAAGCGTCAATCCTAAACTTAATATAGCAAATTCACCCTTATTTCCACAATGTAATGCACATATTTCTTCCAAGGAAAAAAAAAGACGCGCGAATTCACCCACATTCGAGGGAATTCGCGCGCCTGCGCGCGAGTAACTCTGATTGGTGCACGCGCATTCGCGCGAAGCCAAGCGGCTATTAGGCGAACTACGCGCCGTCTGGTCAGTCGGCAATCGGAATCGGACGGAAACTGTCTTGTGTCGAAGTGAATCACAATGGAAAACGACGAGAAATTAATTTATTTGGTCCAAAAATACGAATGTTTATTTAATTCGAAGTCCAAACGTCCATTTTATACGAGTTTCAACAACGAGATTCAACTGGCAACTGGTGTCCATCACTAATGCCACGAAAAAGCGCGAGAATGCGCGCTAATTCACGCGAATACGCGCGCATTCGTGCGACTTCGCTTTGATTGTGAGGAATTTGACGCTTCGATGCGCTTCGACTCTGCGCTAGTATAAATTGACCCTTTATTGGAAATCCAAATAAATAAATATAAATATAATATGTTTCCTCACAATGTTTTTGTTCATGTTAACTTGTAAGGCAGTAGTAATGTGATTGTGTGTGCAGCATGCCTCGGTCGAGCGTGCCGGCGGTGTGCGCGCAGTGCGGGTGCGACTTCACGCCGGTGTGGCGGTGGGAGCGCGCGCCCCCGCGGCGGCTCGACGCCACGTTCGCGTGCGCGCCCGCGGGACGCAGGCTGTGCGAGCTGTGCGTCTCAGGGAACGTCAAGCGAGCCCTCAAGGTAACACCCCACTACATATCAACGGACGAGCCTTTACAAATACATACATAGTTGCAAATGTTATTTGGTGTTGGGGTATGAAATGACAAATGAATGGACCCGTATTTTGTTATTTACTGAAATAATTTAATTTTCATTCATGATTTCGATAGAAAAATACAGTAGCTTGTGTGGATCAAAAAAGTATTAAATAAAATCCTGAATAATTAACGCGTTGAGAAAGAAAACCGACTTCAACGGCCTTAAAAATGTGCACCCGTAGATGTAGAATTATCTGGGTGCATATTTGGTTTTTGTAGATTTTCTCAAAAAGCGCTCAATCAATTTCGATAAAATTTATGTGGGACCACCTCTGAAGTATCATCAAATGAAGTACCAAAACAAAAGAGAATCATCAAAATCAAAGTTATCGCGTAACATACATACAAAAAACATACTCGAATTGATAACCTTCTCCTTTGTTGAAGCTGGTTGAAAATAATTTTTATTAGGATACCCATACATGTAACTTGGGATGAATGTTTCCTCATGTTTAGGATAGTGTGGGTCGGTGTGTGAGTAGGTTGTCGTTGGATAGAATTGTAGTACACATGTGTGACGTCATTATATGATAGTGCTGTAAAACAGCTTATTAACCACTCACACGTCCGGGTGACAATCATCGCTTATTTCACGCCGGCTGACCGCAACCTTCTTTTCTCTGTCTCTCTCTCTCTCTCTCTCTCTTTCTCGATAAAAACGATTGAACAATGCAAAACTAATATAACTATAAAGAAATAAACTATACAAAAGGCCAAAGAAATGCAAAATAAAATCTTTGCCGGAACTAATTTGACCCGTATTCGACGATACAAGTGTTAAACTGAACGCAGTCAAAATGAAATCGGCTAGTTACTACAGTACCCACGGACACTTGACGCCTACCTCTTTTTTGGTTACTAGGCACCGAAGACGGTTGAGTGGTTAAGCAGTCCAACTACGATATGTATGAAGAAAAAAAATGAAAAAATATTTATTTCCTTTCACATTAACATTAAATTAAAGTTTTTGGGACACTCCTTTTAAGTTAAAAAAACTTGTATTAGGAGGCCCCGCTCTTCCGCTAGTTATTTAGGAATACAAATACATAGGGGATAATACAGTAGTGCAGTAAAAATTAATAGTATAAGTTATAAACTAATTATAAATTTTTTAAAAGAAATTAGGTTAGTTGTGTGTAAGTGTATATGTATGAAGTGATAGATGCATGTGTATTGAGTGAGGTGACGTTGCCCGCAGGCGGAGCACACGGCGCGCCTCAAGACGGCATTTGTTCGCGCGTTGCAGCAGGAGCAGGAGATCGAGCGTCGACTCGCAGCGCCCGCAGCCTCCCCGCCCCCCGCACACGCGGCGCACTCCACCCACCAGAGACACTCCACACAGGTAAGACAATTGTTTAATATTCATTATCATAAATGTCATTACAAAAGTGTTAAAATTAAATTTTTCAATACATTGATCACAACTGTGAAACTCTATAACTCAGAGATCCCACAGTCAGACGACGCCAAATACTTAAGCATGCGTCTCGACTGTCGACTCACTTGATGCAAACACATAAAAGGAAACTACTAGATTGCAAACGACGCAGCAAGTACTGTCCCATCGGTTGCTAACAGATGCCAGTAAAATGGCTATCTATAAACCTATACTAAAGCCTAAAGCCGTACGGTATTCAGCTTTGGGGCACAGCCAGACTGAAATACTGGAAAGGTTTCAGAGTAAAACAATGAGAGCAATGTTTAATGTCCCACCGCACATTAACAATCAACAACCACAACAACAAACAACAACAACCAAGATCTCAACCTGCGCACTGTCCAGGAAGAGATAGAGCCTTACAGCAAGAACTGACCAGCCAGATCGGGTCAACATATAGATGAGCTAGCGTCTGAACTGCAATGAGTGGGCAGTCTAAAATTATCTCGCCTCAAGAGGAAAAGCGTATCTGGACCGGGAAACGTCCACTGCTGGACATAGGAAATATTAGCTTATTGTTAGCGAAAACAGATAGCTAAGTAGCGGAAAACAGCAACAATATTTTGATCTAGTTGTTATTTGTACAAAAAGATTAATTACACACCAAATACGCAACACTTGAACTAAGACGAAATGATTTTTTTACCAAAAAATGTTACCAAAAATGTTTTTCTATGATTTTTTGGAAACTTTTTTTTAAACTACAAAGTGCAGGACGGATGTCGACCGTCCCTTTCGTTACACTTTTTTGTGCGATCATCAGGTAACTCGTACCATCACTGTATCGTTTCCAGATGTCAGTGTCCCGCACGTCTTCGCGAGCCCCTGCGCCCGCGCCGGCCGCGCCGTCCCCCGCGCCGCCGCCCGCCGCGCCACCCGCACCCAAGCCCGCCGCTGCGCCCTCGAGGTAACTTACACAACACACATCTCAACAAAATTACATCCTCTGTAGCCTAATGGATACATAATTGGACTCACAACCAGGGGCCTGTTTAATAAAGCGACAATTCGTAATAAACTGACATAATATGCCATGTCATTTTTGCCCGTAGTGCCCGTTGATTGGTCGAAAATGGCTGACATATGTATGTCAGTTTATTACGAAGTGTCGCTTTATGAAACAAGCCCCAATTTCCAGTGCGGTGGTATCTCTACTCGGTTAAGTTGGTAGTATTTTTCCATGTCCATCCAAATCGGAAATGAAAGTTAGAACAGTGGGTGATCACGCACGGAATCCTATAGTACACTCGAGTAAAAAAAAAACATCATCAGCCTGGAAAGTTCCACTGATAGGCCTCCGCCTGCATGCAGCGACTCCTCGCGATATAATATGTCATGTCATTATGTAAAATTAAACAATTTTTGCCTCTTTTTTACACACACTAATGTCAAACTAGTTCGTGGAACTCCGGCGTCGACTTTAGCAGTCCGGTCGTTGATTTTACAAAAATAATTAAAATTTAATTTAGTTGCCAGCTTTGCCTTGCGCATTTAACAATTTAAACGTTTGACGACAAAAATAATATGAAACATGTATTTGTGTATCAGGTCTATGAGCTCTAGCGAGTCCCTGCGCACCCACCACTCTGAGCGCGCCCGCGACACGAGCGAGGTGCCCGCCAAGAAAGGTAAAGGTAACTAGCATGTATCAACACTCTTTATTATTTATACTTTAATATATGTTCTAGCATTCATGACGCTTTATATTGCAAAAGGCCGTATATATATATTCTTATCTGGTAATATATGTTCTGGGCCGTATAGTTCTTTCTAGTTCTATGCCATTTTAGGTACCACCATTTGATTTAAGTTTGCCACGCCACATGCATCGCTCTGACAACGTCACGTTCTTTTTATGGAAATGTTTGAAAGGGAAGTAGACTAGACGAAATACTGGAGAATTGCTCCAATGGTGAACTTAGGTCACTTTTGTTTGGTGTTGCATGTTTGATGTGGCCAACTTTATAGTAGGTCAATTTAGCATGTCCACGGTATAGTAGGTCAACTTAGGCAGCCTACTTTGCCTGAGGCTAATTGCATGTTTGATGTGGCCAGCTTCATAGTAGGCCAATTTCGTATGTCCATTTTATAGTAGGTCAACTTAGGCAGCCTACTTTGTCTGAGGCCGATTGCATGTTTGATGTGGCTAACTTCATAGTAGGTCAATTTCGTATGTCAACTTATGTAGCCTACTTTGTCTGAGGTCGAATGAATGTTTGTTGTGGCCAACTTCATAGTAGGTCAATTTTGTATGTCCCCTGTATAGTAAGTCAACTTAGGCAGCCTACTTAATATGACATGGTACAAAGTGGGTACATATTTTTGTACTCGAATGTACATTTACAGCAATAATACGTTTTTGATGAAGGCAATGCCAAATTACATATTAAATTAATTAATCAGTCAAAGTAAACTACTTTCCAGAACATATATTGCACATATATGAATCTGAGAAAATCTGATGAAAAAGTCATGAAAATCTCCGCCTTGAGCAGCTGTTTGAGAGCTGCGATTTGATAATTCTCAAACGAGACCGAGGTTGAGATTCAGGTCTAAAGGAGTATTTATTAATTAGGGAGCTATCTACGAGTTCCTCAAGCAATGAGTGCTAGTTGAACGTACCATGTCGTGTGAGCTGTATTATGATCGGGTCGTGTCTCCCGCCAGGGTCGTCGTCCTCAACCACGTCGCAGAGCAGCGGCAGCAGCAAGCAGCACCAGCAGCAGCTGGCGGCCGCAGCAGCAGCACAGATGGCCTTCGAGCAGCAAAGCGCAGCCGCCATGCAGGCGTTGCAGCACCAACTACTCAGAGGTATGCATACAACAACCAAACTAAACGTCAACCTACGTTTTTCTTTAAATAGGTAACTTACGAAAATATGGGACAGAGGTACATATTTCGATTCACGCTAAAAATGAATTTAATTTTTACTTTGCAATAACTGTATTATAATGTATTTAGGTCTAAGCGGTGCTGGCGGCTCGAGCGGCATGTCACCGGCGGCAGCTGCGGCGGCCATGATGCAATTCTCCCCGCTCCTGTACACGTACCAGCTCGCCATGGCGCAGGCCTCCGCCCTCGGGAAGCGAGGTGAGCACACGATTGTATACTGCTCAATAAATTAGCGTTTACGTCCTACCCCCTTAACATTGCAGATGCAGGAATCAGCTCAGAATGATTCCATACAAAATGACGTATGCTTCTGCTAAAATAGAATGTTGGGCTTTGAGAATTACCTAAAATAGCAGATCGGATTATAGTGTCGCGAAATGAATATCATTCCCGTACGATTTTATTGTTAGCTACAATTGTCCCTAGATGGCGTTTTGAACAAAAATAATGAAAATTGTGATTTGTATGAAGTTGTATGCTATTGATACACATTTCCGGACATAATCCAATGTCTTCACTCTAGATAACACCGGTCTACAGCATTTTTGCGCACGGGATATACATACCTTATTTTTATTGCTAATGTACCTAGAAATAAGAATAAGAACAAAAAAATGCTTTGAATTTGATTTTATGTGTAAAAAATTGAAAAAATCACATTAATGAAAATACGTAAAAAATTGACATAGAGATAATTTATTATAGCATACAGAACATTTAATTATGAAAAATTCTTACAATATGAGTTTTAAAATGGAGTAAATGGAAAAGTAAAATTGTTCTTTTTTAAATATTTAATTTAAAAATGAACAGATTTACTTTTCCTGGCATGTTCAAAAAAAGTTTCTCTTATTAACCCCCAAATATAGTCGCCCATCATACTTTCAGTATACTGGCCTTTGTAACGCCTCTCAAATTCCATTATATCTTGATGGAAGCGTTCTCCTTGTTCTTCCGAAAAAGCACCCATATTACTTTTAAATTTATCTAGATGAGAATGTAACATGTGCATCTTTAGAGACATTCTACATCCAATGATGGAAAAATTTGTAATCATGTCAGTGATGAGCTCTTCATAATTTTCAGCTCTATGGTTTCCAAGAAAACCATGAACTACTGCCTTAAAACTGTTCCAGGCTTTTTTCTCCTCATTGTTAAGTAGCTCTGGGAAAATATCGCAATCCATAATTTTTTTTATTTGGGGGCCTATAAAGATTCCGGCTTTAATTTTCGCCTCTGAAAGCTTTGGAAAAAAACTATTCAGATATTTGAAAGCTTCAGATTCATGATTTAGAGCCTTCACGAATTGTTTAATAAGACCCAATTTAATATGCAATGGCGGCATTAATATGGATTTAGGATCGACAATTGCTTCCCATTTAATATTGGATTTTCCAACTTCGTACTCAGCACGTACAGGCCAATGTTTTTGGCGGTAGTGAGCAGCATCATTACGACTATCCCACAGGCAAAGATAACAGGAGAATTTAGTATAACCACCTTGCATTCCAGTCAAAAAACACACCATCTTGAAGTCACCAATAACTTCCCATTTGTATTCCATATATTTGATGGCAGTTAATAGCATTTTAATACTGTCATAATTTTCTTTGAGGTGTACGGAATGTGCCAATGGAATAGATGGAAATTTGTTCCCATTGTGTAGTAAAACAGCTTTAAGGCTTTTTGTTGAGCTGTCAATAAAAAGGCGCCATTCAGTTGTATGACATGGAATACCTATTTCTTCAAATAAACCTTTCACGTCATGACAGAAACAGAGTCCATCTTCCTTACTGAAGAAACAAGAAAATTCTTCGTGACGTTTTCTTTGATGAGATATTCGAACATCAGGAGTAAGTAAATTCCGTTGTTTTAATCGCGATGCTAATAACTCTGCTTTACTTTTTGGTAGATTTAAGTCTCTTATTAAGTCGTTGAAATCTTCAGAGTTGATTAGATGTGGTATTTTTGGTTCAGATTCAAGAACGAATTCGGAATGTACGGATACAGATGAACTCTGTGATTGATGGCTGCCTTGAGAGAGTAGTTGAGTTTCCAGCACAGGTGGAGCAGGCACAGGATTGTTTTCTGTATGTGGTATTGGAGCGGATGTCGATGGTAGATTAGGATAAGATGTTTTCCTTGAATTTTTACCTTTAAGTGGATTCACAATGCAAAAATAACAGTCTGTGTGATGATCCCTGGGTTCCCTCCAGATTCTCGGCACTGCAAACTTCATTGCTCTTTTTTCACCTCGGTACCATCCTAAAATAGAACGTAACTAAATAAATTAAAAACATATACAACATTAATGATGTTATAATATAACTTCATTCATGTTAATATAAAATAGTTAATACAATAAAAAAGAGAAAATAAACTCACCGTCCAGAATGTATCTGCACGAGTTACATGACACATGTGGGGCCCATTTCTTGTCTTGATTTTTAACAGGTAGATGGAAGTAAGCTTGATATGCCTCGCAAATCTTTAAATTTGTACTTAAATCGTATTTTTTCTCCCTTACTTTAATAAATTCGCCACAAATATAGCAAAACGAGTCAGCGTCTCGTCTACAAGTTCTCGAAGCCATTTTGTACAGGTTAATACAGCGAAAACAAATATGAAACACGTTATTCCTCTGTAATATGCAAGCACATACTGTCGTGCACGATGAGCGACGCAAGAAACACTACCCCCCCGCCCTCTTACCTCTCCTTCGACAGCGGTAGCGTGCAAAGACGCGACATTAATTCGGCGCGAAAATCAAAAATGATCAAATCGCTATAACATCTTAAAAAGCAAAAATTTTCGATTTGTAATCGAACTTTTTTATATATCTTGGCTTTATAAATCAGAGTAAATTAAGTGAAAGCCATGCGCAAAACAAAAAAAAATATTTGTTGACCGGTGTAATTACTGCACAAAGCCAGCAATTCTATTTTAAAAGATTTTGCTAAAAGAAATTTCATATGAATAGGGTTGAGCTAAATCTAGAAGCACTATTCTTCTATCCTTTTTGTCACTCAGAACAGTCAGTTTCTAGAGCGAGAAAGAGAGCGGGAGTACAAACGCCTCGTCGATTCCTGGTGACAAGACAAAAGGATAGAAACAGAAAAGTGCGATTCCGTGATGCTAGATGTAGCTAAACCCTAAGTCCCGTGACAGACCTAACGATTCTATTCTTATCTATCTAGGACCGTCCGGAGAGTCTTGCTTTTTCGCGTCGGCAGGTGTGTGTCGATCGTTACAGTTTGTATTGCATTAGAGTATAGCATAAATGTCATCCTTTCGATGTATGGGAATAGCAACCGATATCACTACATTTCTTTGAAATGTCCGGCCTGTGACCTTATATACATTTTTCTCAAATGTATCCTACGAGTATCTACAGCCATCGGCCATTTAAATTGTATTAAAATTTTGAGACTATAAGATTACACTGTGTCATCAATCATCCATAGGACGAAGCACTTGAGAAACGACAGTAATAATTAACTCGTTCAAAAAGAACCAGAAACCGACTTCAACTGTCCTAAAATGTTTATCTCACAAAATGTAGAATTATCCGGGTACATATTTTGTTTTTGTTAATTTTCTCAAAAAGTGCTACATACATTTTGATAAAATTTATATGGGACCCCAACTCTAAAGTATGAGGACAAACAAAAAAAGAATCATCAAATCAAAAAAGAGAGGAAAAAACATACAGTGGAATTGATAACCTCCTCCTTTTTGAAGTCTGTTGGAAATATCTAAATTATCCGTGTGTGTTGTTTACAGGGGGCAAGGGTAGCGGGAGCGGGAGCACGGCGGCGGTGGCGGCGGAGATGCAGCGCGTGGCGGAGGCCCAGCGGCAGTATCTGCTGGACATGATACCGGGGCAGCACGCGCGCAACCCCTGGGCCGGCAAGAACTGAACAACACCACTACACAATAGCGGTTTGATATTTTTTTTAGCCCGACTACATCGAAACCATGGTAGCTCAGTTGGTTATAGCGTCAGTCCTTGAACAATCGAGGTCTGGGTTCGATATTGGCTCGTACCAATGAGTTCCAATTTGTTATTTCAAATTTACGTAGGAATGATAAAAATCATTACAATTGGCTTTTCGGTCAAGGAAAACATCGTGAGTAAACCTGCACACTCCTGAGAAGGAATTCAAAGGTGTGTGTGCAGTCTACCAATCCGCACTGGGCCCGCGTGGACTATGTCCCATACACTCTCCGTAGGAGAGTAGGCCTGAGCCCCTGCAGCGGGGACGTATATAGGCTGTTGATGATGATGACATCGAAGCCAAAGGAGGGTTGCGATTTAGCAATCTTTGTATGTTTATCTGTTCCCTCATATCTCTCCTGAACAACTTGTATTTTGACAAATAAGGTGTCATTGAAAGCGTCGTGTTTGTCCGCGGGTTAAAGGCTATATAATGTCATATAAAATTCAAAATGGCGTCATATTATCGGGAAAGTAATTTTTATTGACGCACCTGTTATTCATTTATGATCTTCTGTATGTTAGTTATTCCTATTCTGTACGTAACCCTCGGTGCGCGAGTCCGACTGCACTTGACTGTTTTTTTTTATATTACAATTTTGTTATAGCGGTGGTTATTTATATTTGTTTGGTTTGGTTTCAGAAGAGGTGCCGCGTCAGAGCATTTGGAAGAAGAGTTACGTATAAATTTAGTTCTAATGACGGTAGGCTATGAAAAATTACAATTAAGGCCACACTTTGTAAGAGATTACAATACAATTTTATACAATATCGAAGATAGATTTAAAGCGAGACTTTATATGTTTTAATAATATTATTTACAACATTTATTTGACAATATTTACTATGTATAGTTGATAGCCACACACAAAGCTTTGAATAGTTTGGAGAGTCGCTTGCAGTAAAATTCATGTGGCCAGAGTATTGGTGGACTATTTGTGTAATAGCCACTCCCTTGGGTTGTAAAAGGCGACTCAGGTAAACCCATAAACATATTTCTTACATATAGTTCGTTATCAGCTACGTAATAAGCCTACTGTTTGATTGATTGATGGGTGATCGCAGTAAGATGTTTACATAGGTAGATGCTGCTGCCCATCTCCTGAATGCTTTCGCTCTTAGTTGTCTTCAATGGGGACAACACGGCTCATTTTTTAGTCTTAGATTCTGCAAAGTGTGGCGTTCAAGGCCCGTAATAATGTTACGCTCAAGAACGAGTCGGCCTCGAGATGGCTCACAAACGTCAATCCAACAATAGTTGAAATTTGACTTGTCTTGAGATCGACTCGAACTTGAGCACGCTTTATGAATACGGACTATGCCACAGAATAATTGAAAGTATATTTGTAATACAAGCCAACCTTGCAAGGTATGAAGCATAATATTCTTTACATAGAATCGAGATGATTAAAGATCGAAGGTTAAAAAAATGTTTCCAGTTTAGGGTCACACACATAAGACCCAAAAATGTGTAAAGTGCGGAACGGGTCGGATTAGTAGGGCTTGACCCTCGAACGAAATAACACACTGATTTAGTACTAAACGATCGCACTACAAGCTATATTCCATTAGCTGACCTCTCCTAGTACGCAAAGCGAGGTCAGCTTATACTGGATATAAAGTTAACCACAGCTTTGGCCTGGCTCGTCTAAACACGATATTACGAACATTGGAAAAATAAATGAAAATTCAGCTCGTATGAATTAAAAAGATTTACATGATGCTTAATTTATTCTGTGGTAGAATTAAGTTAAGAATAGATGAATTAATTGCACAATGATTAAATACGTAAATCGAATAGAAGTAAATGAAGAAAATAAGAAACACTGTGTGAGGAAATACATTGTAAGCGTAAATGAATCGTTTTGTATCGTCGGGTTTAATCCAATAAACGTTTTAATTATATAAGGCATCATTTTGTTTTATTTCCTAAATAACATAGAAAAAATACGTACACTTAACTTACCATATAAAAATCTTGACATACTCCTTCGTAAAAAAATGATTTGCAAAAAAGTTAAAGCTAATTTAAAAAAGCATGAAGCTGAGGTATACACAGTTGGTGTTTTGTTTTTGAGATTATTCTTTTAACATGACGGCGGAAGACACTAATTCCTGCAACAATAAGAAACATGTCAGTTATTTAAATACCCTCAGTAGCAATACTAGTATTTTTTCCTGCGACTTCATCTGCGCGGACCTAGAAATTATCCCACGGAAACTAAACTATATATGTCTGGGTAATATATTCAAATAACACAACGTATAGTTCATATTTTGTTTTTGTAAATTTTCTCAAAAAGCGCTCAATTTCAATAAAATTTATATGAAACCTCTGAAATATGCTCTACGAAACAAAAAAATAATCCAAAATCAGTTCCTAATTGGCGGAGTTATCGCGTAACATACATGCAAAAACTTTAAAAAAACCTCAGTTTTTGAAGTGGGTTGAAAAAATGATATTAACGTGGATATCTTGTTGGTTTAAAGTTTTATTAAATTGCTTGTACGAAATAAATCTGTTCTGTTAGATTGCTTAAGCCATCAGAAAGTAACATGACTTCATGTTTATATACTTATTCTCGATTGGCTACCACGTACCAGGAAACGTATACCGTCCCGTCCCGGCCGACCCCCTGTTAGATGGACTGACGACCTGGCTAAGGTCGCGGGTAGTCGCTGAATGCAAGTGGCTCGGGACCGGTCAATGTGGCGTACCATGGAGGACTATGAGGACATTATAATCGATATTTAAAATTATTAAGAGCGACTACTTGCGCTGTTTAATTTTGTTCCGCTAAGTAGTTCCATTATTTAGAAACATTTCGTGTTTTGTTAATGTTTTGTGTCCTCGATGTATTATACATTTCTTTACTAAAGAAGTTTCTAGTACTACTACTTCATTGTATGGACTGCTTTCGGAAATACATCAATATTCAGACTAATGGATGTAGGATATACATCATAGTTGCGAAGTTCATTACCGCGATGTACGTTACTTTGAAAGTGCCATCGCGACGTACGTTGTCGCGAAAGTTCTCTGACTGCGATGTACGTTACTGTTTGCTTTGTTGTAAGGCAATTATATGGCATAATTGTTGACTATCAAATTATTTCTAATCCTAAAATAAAATTATAATAATTCATTGGTTAGTTTTAGTAGGCGTGGATTACCGCGATACAGGAATACAGTAGTAATAGAACCACCCAACGGCATTATCATCATTACAATCAGGTGAAATGAAGGCCAAGTGAAAACTCATTATTCGTTTTCTTTTAATTAGAAAAGTAAAACGTACACAGTATAGCTTCAGACTAATGTAATAAAGTAGACTGCACGTCGACGTCGGCAACTCGGCACGCATTTTTGTCGTGAAAATTTCTTGGTAGTATGTATATTAGGGGTTCAAGCATGAAGTTGAAGTTTATTTTTACCAAATTTATTTTTACATACTCTTTTAAATTAGGATAGCTGGCATTGTGCAGTAATAATCTAATAATAAGACACCGGATTCTAAGTTCGTGATATGGGTATCATTAATATACTTAAGAAATTTTGAATGGAAGCATTCTGAGCGAATTATAATATAATATAGTCTAAAGACATGACCGAACTAAATACCATTACGATATTGTTGGCGTCCAAATGAATGTCTTGTCAATAACATAAGTCATATGTGATATTACTAAAGATAACAAATACCCAATAACTATAATTGAGCACAGGAAAATAATATCCATTATATTGAACGCATAAACCGGTCGTTCCTTTATACGATGCTTGCTTCAATATCAAGAAAAACTGTCGTGAAAAAATTAAATAGTCCAAGAAGAGATATCCCCAAATCACTAGTTATATTTTTCTGTGTGTCTCAAATTTTGTTCGGAATAAATTTCGGAATCGTAAATTTGGTGAAAAAGAGGTTCCATACTTTAGTAAAATGCGGGACATTCGTTATATCCATCTTTTACATAGTAATACTATTAACACCCGCAATATATCTCATATTTCGGGACGTTATGTGGGATTGGATCGGATTCATAGAGTACATCGCATATTTTATCACAATGAACACGTTCAAATACAAAGTGATCCATTTCTTAATTGAGATTAATAAGATCTACAGCGTGACAGACTCTGAAAAGAGTGTTCTCTGTTACATAGCCATTTGGTACACAGTATTTATATACATTTTAAAATGCATCTGTATAATTATTTACTGTATTTACCAAGAAGATTACCTTAACATGTGCTACGATATATCGTTGACTCAGTACATGTTAGGCTCTATACCGCCCTTAGGATTGGATACGATAGCAGTTGCACAGATCATAATATTCTATTACATATTTTGTTTTGTGAGGAAATTGAGAAAATCCATGACGCAACTGGATGACGTCATAAGTTTCGAGAAACGCTACGTGGACATCGTTGAGTGCAGCGAGAGAATCAGCCCCCTGTACGATTGGATAGTAAGTACACATTCATTTTTCATTGTAATTTCATTCCTGCGCGGAATGCGCTAAGACAGAATGTCTAGTGCATCGGATGTTGGTTGATAGGTCATAGAAAAAAACAACGATACACTAAGTAACTAATTAAGGATTATCAGTAAAACCTATGAAAATTTAATTTTAATTTAGAACATTAACATTAGGATTTGAAAACCTCATATTATTCACTATTAAACGACATTTGACATATATTCCTAAATATACACATTTTCCTGATAATCCTTACAAAACATAAATTGGCAAAGTATTTCGAATTTTCTGATGAGAAATATATATAATTAACGCGTTCAAAAAGAACTAAAAACCGATTTCAATTGCCTTAAAAATGTGGATTTTGTTGATTTTCTCAAAAAATTTGAAAAAGATTAAATATATATACTGTCATATATAAAATCATATTAATCGTAATGCGTATTAAAACATTTCATTTATGTCAATTGTACGAGTAAGTCCCTACATTTGGGCATCACTTCACTGGCTCGGCAAGGCTCAAGTTTTCGGTAGTGGCTAAACGTTCACACTCGCCCACGGCTCTCGTGACAGTGTCAGTGATTGCCACTGACGTTTATCAAAACAACACATTGACACACGAGACAGTGTGAGTATCCCGTATGCACTACAAACAGTATTTCTAGTAACAGTATTTTATCCGTTTATGGTTTTTACAGACAACACTGGAATTGACCATTGGATTACCAAAATTGATGTTTACTATATGGTATGCCTTGTTTAACATACACAATTATGTAAGTATACATCAGTAACTTTTGTTATATTAAATAATATATATATCTCTATATAAAACAAAGTTAATTTATACCAAACACAATTTATAACTCCAGAACGTCTGGACCGATTTTTATGAACTTTGAGTTTTAGAATTTGTCTCCGCCCCGGATAGCCGAATTAATACATGAGATAAATTCAATACAACAAATTCATCTTCTCATACATTCACGACCTAACAGAGAGTCAGAATGTTTTGATTTTTTGTACAGAGATAGTTGAACGTCCAAGGAAGGACATAGGCTAATTTGTATCCCGATTGAACGAGTAGTTCCCATGGGATAGATTCTAAAGTCAACGCGAGCGAAGCCGCGGGCGGAAGCTAGCAGTTTATAAATTATAATTAATACTTTTTAGAGTCACTGGAGCTCTTACATCAGCGAGCCGTTGTTCGGTATCCACATTGTAATGCAAATCTTCATACCGGCCATTCTCACTGAAATGGTCTACTCTCAAGTGGACGGTATTAAAAGCGTGCTTAACAAACAGTGGCTCATCGAAACAGGTATCTATATTTATATTAGAATACACACCACAGCCTGTTAGTTGTAGAAAGATTATGGACATTCGAATTTTGTGTTTATTTCGTTACAAGTAAAATCGATTGTAAGTAACCAATAAACTAGGATTACGTCGAGACTGAACGCGACGCATGCGGTGGGCGACCACTGCCTGGAACTTGGCGGCGTGTGATTGGTCGACACTTTGGTGCTAATCTAATGTTTAGGACCAATGAATGGATACCATCATACATATAGTATGGCATAGACAGATTATATCAATCAGGATACAAATAACTACATTTTACACTTTCTAACATAATTGAGTTGACATAAGATAGAATGAGATAAATATCAAGAATATCTTTGTCGCAAATTATGTGTCAAAATAAAGCGAATGGCGCCAGTTGGGTTAGTACTTTTTAGTAAAGAAGCTACCAGCTACAGCTACCATTCATTTCAGTTGCCAAAAACCGGGGCGCTGGGATAAAGACTTGCAACTGTGGCTGTTGTCATTTCTTTTTAATACACTAAATACCGTCATTAAAATATTGGAATAATCTATGTTAAGGTACTGGCACTTTAGATGTCATTGTTTGTTAGAGGACCCGGTTCATGCGCAGTATATAATTTGTTTATAATTGGGGTACATTATGGGCTTGTGATTTTTTTTCAGACGAGAACAAGAAAACGTCCATAGAGCACATGCTTCGTTGCATGGAGGTACGTCCCCTGAAGCACCTGGCGTGGAGGGTCATACCCCTCGACCTGCGTCTAGTTGTCTCTGTGTTCAGTTTCTGCACCACATACTTCATTGTCATCATACAGTTCTCACACATGTATGACTAAGGAACCTCCACACGAGCGACTTTTTTATAATTGGGTATACCCAAAAAATTATTCGCTTTTATATTATGACATATTTTGGAAGGAAACACAAATCTAGGAAACTATTATGAATATTTTGCTTGTAACATCACTAGATATATATGATTTATTCATTGGTTTTAGATATACCTTTATCACGACACCGCGTGAACTTATGACGTCATAAGTTCATACACTATGAAGCGAACCACCCACGTGTTAGTTTGATTAAAAATAATAAACACCATGAAATGAATACGGCGTCCTTAGTATGTCAACAAAAGTGTCAACTATCAATGTCAATCCTATTTTGCAAGTTTTTAGTATTTAGAAATCTGTTGCATTCAGAAATGTATGAATGTGAGGTTAAATGAATGTCATTGTGTTTTTTAAGAATTAAGAAATTATAACATAAACTAGGCCTATGTCCAGCAGTGGACGTTTCCCGGCTGATGATGATGATGAACATAAACTTTAACTAATTCGAAAAGTAAATGAGAAAATATAATGTAAAATCAGAATATCTCCAAATGAATTTTTTATTTTCATGCCTTATAAAAATCTTTACATACCCAATTGGGCTTAAAACTTTAACAATCTTCTTATCATTCTGTATGTCAATATACAATATTTCATGCCTTTAAACAAGCAATTCTTTTACATTTATTCATATCGGCGATCACAGAAACGGCTCTAATGCTTTATCAGAAATTTAGTATGTGTGGTTTTTGGAGGGCGAAAAATCGATCTAGGTATATAAAAACGCGTGTTTTCGTGTTTTCATGCGGTTTTCTTTCGCACGCAATATATGGTCGCTAATGTCACACGCTCGGGCATAAGCATTATGGTCAAGCGGCCAAGGCGCAAGATTGACAACAGGGTTCGAATCCCGGTCCGTTACAAGTTAAAAAGTTACTTTGTATTATTATTTATTCAAGTGATTTTTGTTTTTAAGCGAAATTAGACAATTGTATTTCTGTCCAAAAACACCGCCTGGATACTATCCGCTAGTTAAAGGAGTTTTAGTATTATATTCTTACCTTGTGTAGATCCAGATAATGTAAGTCTGTGTCGTTGGCGAGTGTCTGTATGGCGTCCACGATCACCTCCACAGCTTTCTTCACGTTCCGAGAGAACATGGACAGCACCTCGCTCACCGACACCTGAAGCAGTTACACAACACGCGACTGTATTAGTCCACTGTTGGGCATAAACCTCCCTCATACATAGACATATCGGACTTACGATGAGGTCATCACCATCAACAGCCTATATACGTCCCCGCTGCAGGGACTCAGGCCTACTCTCCTACAGAGAGTGTATGGGACATAGTCCACCATGCGGGCCCAGTGCGGATTGGTAGACTTCACACAAACCTTTGAATTTCTTCTCAGGAGTGTGGAGGTTTCCTCAATATGTCCTTCACCGAAAAGCCAATGGTAATGATTTTATCATTCGTACATAAATTCCAAATAACAAATTGGAACTCATTGGCACGAGCCAGGATCGAACCCAGACCTCGATTGTTTAAACACTTACGCTCTGCCCAACTGGCTATCTGAGGTGATCATTACTACGCTTGGCAGGCGGTTGGCTTGGTTTGGTGATCGCAAAATAAATAAATATAGATCAAAAAACTCAAGTAAATGGGCTGTTGTATGTATTAGTGTACAAATTCGTCCATCTTTGTGTTGGTGAACTGTGTGGGAAATATAATAATTTTATTATTATTATTAGTTTAAAAAGGAGCATCTACAGTATCTCGTATTCTATTTCTTAACGTTATCCCTCTCCTAATGCTTCCATACTAAATTTCTGTTGCCATAATCATTTAAAATAGAACAGCTGGCTTTGATAAGTAATTACCTAAAAATAGGAGGTGAAATTATAGTTTTAGTTTACAACGTCATAGTTAGCTACAAAAGCAATCACGCAGCTAATGGTTCACAGATGGCGCTTTGACCAATAATCGAAAAAAAGTGTTTAAAATGAAAATTGTGATTCACTGCGAAGTTGTATGTTAATGATACTCATTTCGCGACATCACAATCTGATGTCCTATTTTTAGATAGTTACTACACAAATCCTTTTAAAAGCTTATGGCAACAGAAATTTATTATGAACATTTGATGGAGGTGGATCGCCTTAAGTCATACAAGGCTAACTCTCTCACACAACATTCAACACATACACACCATCAACCCAATACTAACAATTTATAAACTATTATTATTTTAGCAAGTTACATATTAAAGTTGAGAAAAATTAAGTATAAAATAAAATTATAAAACACACTCAATACTATGATGAAATATTTATTGTATATATAAATCTTCTGTGCATGTTTCTAATAAAATAAAACTCCTAAACGGTTGAACTGATTTTGATGAAATTTTTTATGTTCAAGTGGATTCGAGAATGGTTTAGATTTACAATTAGTCGATTTTTGTCTTGCATAAAGATACATTTACTCTACGTTTATCAAAAAATGTTTCAAAAATGAATTTCACCCGTGCGAAACCGGGGCGGGCCGCTAGTTATATATATTCATCATTAGGTTAAGGCTTCTAGGTGAGCACACTTATCATCCAAGGACCTTATTTTCGCTTACCATCAGATGAGATGAAGGCCAAGTGCAAACCCAAACATAACATAAATATAAATAAAATGTAAGTGTACTGACCGATGTTTCGTTCTCTCTCCAGCAGTCGTAGTCCGTGACGAGGGCAACAGCCGCGTAGCTCAGACCGGCTTCCTTTGCTAGCACCACCTGTGACATCTTTATATAAATAAACTAACAAGGGGAAACATACAAACGAAAAACATACGAATAACAAACTCGTCATCTTAGTAAGCCCTGCCCGTTTTAAAATTAACAATGTATATGTCAGCGTAAAATTTTAAATACTGTTAGATTATAATCTCTCTAGCGAGATTGTGAACTGTCGAAAGATTTTAAACCGTAAAATACTGCTTACAATTAAACGCATCATTTTTCTGTAGATTACAATCTATCGAAGTGAAACCGTTAAATCACAATGTGTTAAACTGACCACTGTCCGGAGGCTGTTCCTGAATGGTCGGTTTGACAGTAGGCCGTCAGGTGACTAACTCTTTGATTAGTTACAGATTCATTTTACTTCCACATAAATTTTATACGTCTAATTCTAAAGTTGGGAGCTATTTTCAAGACGAAATCAATTTACAATCACAAAAACACTGTTTGCTTACATGCTACAACAAACAAATATGGCGGCGCGGGGCATATGCCGTTCAACCAATCAGCACGCGAAGTGTGTTCCGCTGCATGCTATGTGACAATTATACGGTTTCACGCCGATAGATTGTAATCTACAGAAAACTGATGCGTTAAATTGTAATAAGTATTTTACGGTTCACAATCTTTCGACAGTTCACAATCTCGCTAGAGAGATTATAATCTAACAGTGTTTACAATTTTATGGTATAGTATATACATGTAGACTCAGACGATTTATTGTACATAGATGCGGTAGATATAGCGTTTGTTCAAAGTTAAATAAAGGATAAGAGGACATAATGTATTCACTATATTTGTATGCTGCGGTAGACTGACTGGGCTTCGGGAGGTATTTAGATTCGCGTTAGTTTGGTTGTGTTTACCTCTGGCACGGTGGTCATGTTGACTAGATGCCCGCCCCACTGTCGGTGCATCAAACTTTCAGCGCGGCTAGAAAACCTGCACAAAAACCCATGACAATATTGTATTCAATGTAGGGTCAGTAATTAACATTGTGGAACTATCAGATCCACCAAGTTAAAAAAGCCGTGGTAGCTCAGCTGGGTAGAGCGTCAGTCCTTGAACAATCGAGGTCTGGGTTCGATCTTAGCTCGTACCAATGAGTTTCAATTTGTTATTTATGTACGAATGATAAAAAACATTATCATTGGCTTTTCGGTGAAGGAAAACATTTCAAGGAAACCTGCACACTTCTGCGAAGAAATTCAAAGGTGTGTGTGAAGTCTACCAATCCGCACTGGCCCCGCGTGGTGGACTATGCCCCATATATGTACTCTGTAGGAGAGTAGACTTGAGACCCTCCAATGGAGACATATAGGCCGTGGAACTATCATGACCGTATAGTGTGAACTGAGGCAGAATTCGTATCCGATACAATGTCAAAGTAGTCCGTGCAATTATGGACTCGAGTTTAGATCAGACATATTATGCTTTAAAATCCGGAATGAGGAAATTCGCAGATGAACTAAAGTCACCAACATAGCTCGACGAATCAGTGAGCTGAAGTAGCAATGGGCAGGCCACGTAGCTCGAAGAACAGATAATCGATGGGGTGTAAAAGTTTTTGAGTGGCGATCACGTACCGCCCCCTACCTAGTAAAGTCGCGGGGCTCGGAACTGATCAATGTGGCGTACCATGAAGGAGCCCTATGTCCAGTAGTGGATGTTTTCTGGCTGACGACGATAATGCTTGTTTGTTTACGATTATTTAAGCTGTATATTAATGAACCACGCAGTAAATATTATATTGATGGTAAGATGTTACCTCGGCCCCTGTATGACGACGGCGGTGCCGGTGTCGTGGCAGGAGTGACCGTGCGCGCGCGCACCCTCGATCAGCGCTCGTCGCGCGCGACCACAGAATGCGGGCTTCATGGGCGCGTGGCACACGCCCCGCGGACCTCCCTCCGTCCGGTCGTAGAACGTGCACTTACGACCCCACGTCCTAAAGTATATATCAAACTTATAACTTAATTAAACACAGCACACTTGTAAGGCAATTTAATGTAAAACGTAACACAAAAATATATCATAATATATATTATGTGCTCACTGCTGGGGCTCAGGCCTACTCTCCTACAGAGAGTGTATAGGTCATAGTCCACCACGCGGGCCCAGTGCGGATTGGTAGACTCCACACACACCTTTGAATTTCTTCTCGGCAGTGTGCAGTTTCCTCACGATGTTTTCCTTCACCGAAAAGCCAATGATTGTTTATTATTATTCGTAGATTTAATTCCAAATTAGAACTCATTGATAGGAGCCAGGATCGAACCCAGACCTCGATTGTACAAGGACTGACGCTCTACTCAACTGAGCTACCATGGCTTATAATTGTTTTTCTTAAATAACCATATTTTACCTTAAGAGGCTATGTTGGTAAGACCACGTGGTCGGTTTCAAGGTTAAATTGTTTTGTAGCTGTCCCTCTCCGAGCCCTATCCTACCCGTGCGCGTACGGTGAGACAGCATACATTATGCGATGTTATCCACCCGTTATTTGGATGTTTCGTAGTCCAGGGATCATTTGAAGGATACAGTATATTATGTAACCATTTTTGTAATACAGTATACTAATGAAATTTCAGATGTCGGTGGTTTTTCCAAATTGTTCTAAATTGATTCATACTCTTGTAAATCAGGTTCAAAGTTGGGGCTTTTTATTACTAAAAATACAATACTTTGACGCCCTGTAACTCTGGAAGTATATATTTAAACGAAAATCTGACTCACCACCGACACAGATATTTGTTTCTAGATTGTATCTTGAAAATTTCATAGATTTTCATAGCTTAATACTCAAAATATGACTGGACTACGTCTGTATGGGCGCTTTGACAACAGCATAGCCTCTTAAACATGTCATTTGTATAGAATTTGGTGCGAAGCATTTCTTTCGTCCGCGGAGATGCCATCTCCTTAGTCACTATTATTTATAAAACTGAAGATAAGTTGATTCAATTTTAATTGCAACCATAGAACTAATATAGTCTTTACTTCCACAACCTGGTAACGTCGGATTAAGGCACCTTTTATGAGTTACAAGCTGTAACAAATAGTTTTTCTACCATCCCCTCCTAACACAATCATGGCTATGGTCGTGGGAGCAGCGTCCAACTGTTCCATACTAACCTGTCTATGAAGTCATCTAGGATGACGAGATCCCCTGGCTGGTACTGCTCGACGAGGGACCCGGTGGCGGTGGTGGCCAGCACGTGCGAGCAGCCAGACATCTTCAACGACCAGATGTTTGCGCGGTAGTTTACGTCACTGTCACACACAATAATACAAAATATCATTTATACTAACAGCATCAGCTCAGGATATACCATCTTATTTTTAGGGTTCCAAACATCCTATGAAAATATGAACACTTATAATCTCTTTTAAAAGAACAATGCGCGTATGTGATCTTAGTTGATTCAATCGATCAAGCATGTATATTCTTCAGTATATTTTCAACACACAGAAGGGCAGAGTAACGTTTACTTTCTGGTACGATTTACAAAATGCATGTTTAATTGTTCACAGATTAGGAACTTTTATAAACGATCTCCATAGCTCCCACCATCGTCAGTTCCTACTATGAAAAACGACTTCGTGAATCAAAACAGACAATTATACAATACAAATTAATCCCTATAGCCAATTACGTTAATACTTATATTCCAAAATGGATAATTATATTGAATATTTGTTACTGGATTCACATGTTGTATAATCACATAATTATTCTTAAAATTAAATTATATAAATTGCGGTGGTTGAGGCGGTGTCGGAAATGAGCGTGGCTTGTTGACGGCATGTTATACAATATTAATCATTCAAATTCAAATCTCATATACAAAACAAAAATAGAATATATTTTTAGTTATACAGTCTTAGACTAGGTGAATACGTCACATTGTATTAACCTAGTCTATCTAGGTCACCCGCCCGAGTTAACGTCGCGGGGAGTCGCCGGATGCAAGTGTCTCGGGACTAATCAATGTGGCATACCATGGAGGTCCAGGTCCAGCTGTGTACCCTTCCCATCGGGTGATGATGATTCACCTGGTGTAGTGGATATATTTATGAGGCATAATAATGTGACTTATCCACCTGGGTTGATACTGATGATTCCTCCCATGCCTGGCCAGCAGTACGCACGGCACGCCCTTGATCTGTCCCTCGATGAGGACATCCGAGGGCCTCCCGAAGGGCGTCACCACTTCACGCTCCGTCTGGTTCTCCAACAATGACAGATCGTAGAACCCGGACCCTCCTATGATGCCGACCTGAGATCAAAACATTGCGTTCAGTGTTCAACTCAATGAAATCTATAGAAAGGAATCTAAATTTTTTCGTACTACTTATTTAAATAAAGCAATATTTAGAGATATATCCAGAGTATACTAAACATAGGTAGTCTAAAAATCGAAAGTGAGTCACTGGTTCAATCCCCAGTGGCGTTACCCGTAGGTACTTGGCACAGAGCACTTAGAAGGTACGGGGTTTGGTTCATCGTGTCTATGTTCATCTGGCTAGGTACCACCATTTTACCTGAGTCTGCCGCCAAACAGCAGTGTTAATAGTATTGTTGTGATCCCATTTGAAAAGTGACGCTTCTGTGTGAGCACGATTTTATCTAACGGCCATATCGTCACCATCAGGTGACATCATGATCATCAGGATACATACAATAAAATTGTTTATGTTTTTATCTCATAAATCCATTTATATGACGATAAATGCATCAACTGCAAATGAGAGTATCAGATTTTCCCTCTGCTTGTGCTAAAGACATTGATTATTAACATATTTCATGATTTGATGTATGTAAGTGGAAGTGAAGTGGAATATGCGTCAAAAACGGCCGTATCTTTTGATAGTGTTGCCTTAGAAGTTTGATTTTTTCATTTCCGAGGTACAGGCAAACTTAAGTATGATATTAATTTTAACTTGATACATCCACGCGATCTTGAGAAAAAGGGTCTTGGTAGACAGACAGACGGTTCCTTTTTTTTCCATTAAAATAAAAATTTCAACAAACTATACTTTATTTCTAATAATAACAATGATCAAGCACTACTAACTGGGAATCAGTTTTGAAGGTAGAATCAGCCAAGACCTAGATCTAACTAAATCATCATCATCATCAGCCGGGAAACGTCCACTGCTGGACATAGGCCTCCCTCATGGTACGCCACATCGACCGGTCCCGAGCCACCTGCATCCAGCGACTCTAACCAGGTCGTCAGTCCATCTAGTGGGGGGACGGCCTGGTAGACGTTTCCCGGTACGTGGTCGCCACTCGAGAACCTTTACTCCCCACCGGTTATCGGTTCTTCGAGCGATGTGGCCTGCCCATTGCCACTTCAGCTCACTGACTCGTCGAGCTATGTCGGTGACCTTCGTTCGTCTACGGATTTCCTCATTCCGGACCTTATCACGTAGAGAAATTCCGAAATAGCTGGTTCCATTGCTCGCTGAGTGACTTTGAGCTTGTTTATTCGGCCCACAGTAAAAGACCACGTTTCGGTTCCGTATGTCATCAATGGCAACACGCACTGATCAAAGACTTTTGTCTTTAGACGCTGAGGTATTTTGGACGAGAAGATATGCTATGATATGAATTTCCCGAACGCTGCCCAGCCGAGTTGGATTCTTCGGTTGACCTCTTTGTCGAAGTTGGACCTACCTAGTTGAACGATCTGTCCCAGGTATTCATACGTACTCGTCTACAACTTCGATTGTAGTGTTCCCAACCACTACCGCACTAAATACTGCTTTCAAATGCCAAAGTTTATTTACAACAAATGCAATAAGGCTTCTTTCTGAGAGATATTTCTATTTTTAGATTTTATTTATTTAGATTTCTATTTGAATGCCTGATAAATTATACATTGATAAGCATATAAATACTGAGTTGATTTTAATATACAATGTCATCCTGTATAAAAAATTCAATTGACAATTATAATACACAATGTTGGCCATTAGCTATATAATTTACCGTCGTAAATATAGACATTTAAATCGCCTTTAAAAGGGCATTTCGTGATGCTAAAAGCTAATCTGGATAGATAAATATTATATTATTTTTATTCATTTCACGAGTATTACAAATTATTACATATATGTTTCCACAGATTATTGTGTATATATATAACATATTTATATATAATTCTACTGTACGTGTGTATGTCCCTGAACTCTTCCTAAACGGCTGGACCGATTTTGATGAAATTTTTCGTGCGTGTTCAAGTGGATACGAGAATGGTTTAGATTTACAATTTGATGATTTTTTGTCTTGCATAAAGATACATTACTAAGTTTATTCCAAAATGTTTAAATAATAAATGTCCACCCGTGCAAAGCCGGGGCGGGCCGCTAGTATACATATATGTTTCCACAGATAATTGTGTATATAACATGGATATGGAATCTTAAATTGTAAAAAAAACATAAAGGAGGTCCCGGTTCAGGGCAAAAACAACAAGTAAATGTTACACCATAGATTAAAGAAATACGCTCTTACAAAGTTGTAGTTAATACCCAAACATTCCTCCATTTTAGTTGTTTACCTCCATTTAAGTAAGCTGAAGTGGCAATGGGCAGGCCACATCACTCGAAGAACCTATAACCGGTGGGGAGTAAAGGTTCTCGAGTGGCGACCACGTAACGGAAAACGTCTACCAAGTCGTCCCCCCACTAGATGGACCGACGACCTGGTTAGAGTCGCAGGGAGTCGCTGGATGCAGGTGGCTCGGGACCGGTCGATGTGGCGTACCATGAGGGAGGCCTATGTCCAGCAGTGGACGTTTCCCGGCTGATGATGATGACCTCCAAAGACAAAGACGCCTCACTTGCAGTGTCCATATGGAAGAAATCACATTTTCTCTATGTACTTTACCAGTGTGTGTGTGTATTTTACCAGTACTGCTAGACATTTGTGTATTTCTAGTCCGAACAATCAGGCCCAAGATTGTATGAAAACATAGGGTTGGATTTGACATCATTTTGAAATTAAGTTCGTAATCACATAATAAGTTCTAATCTAAACAGTAAATAAGCAGTGTAAATCCCAGCAGTGGAAGGCAGAAGTGTTAACTTCTTTATAGTTCTTAGGTAAAACTCGTGAAAAAAAGTTTCATTTCAACATAGGTCATCTGTCCAATTTTTGGTCTATCGCAGGAGACTGATAAAATGACAGGAGGGGGCCACAGAGTAAATGTGGTGATTATTTTAAATATTTCAGATATTTTAAAATACCATAATGTAAAATCAGTGGTTTAGAGAGATGCTCATGTTCAACAGAAAATTTAATGGCTGATATCAGCAATAACGAGTATTTCTATCCAAAGAATTAGTGTTTCCTTTTTTCTGTGTCACAATAAATTACTAAATAATTCAAAAAAAATTTCAACTAAGTATATCTACATTCTAATCTCAATACACTTCAATATCTATCGCTATTTCTTATCATCCAATCCCTGCTGAAATTTAATCTCCTTCGTGGTTTCATGTGCTTTCTGCAAGTCCTGAGCAATTTTGAAATATCGTTTTGACTCTTCTTGATTCTGTTCAATCCCATCTCCTTTCTTATACATTACACTGACATTTGCACAAGCAAACATGTTACCGAGTTCACAAGCTTTCTTCGCGAATTGGAAAGCTTGTTTCATGTCTGGTTTTATGAGATAGTCTATGTTTTTGTTCTTTTCTGGGTTATGGGGGTTGAAGTCAGCCACATTTTTGGGGACCCCCTGGAGGTACATCCCCGACAGGTAATGGCATCCCATTTCTTCATTGTTGTCACAGGCTTTCTTTAAATAATTATAGCCTGAAATTATCACAAAATTTTTCTATATTAAGCAATAATATATATATATATACTTACAATACTTACTTTAAAAATAGAACAACAATAAACCACATTTGCACCTGATTGGAAGTTACAACCATGAATTTGTAAAAAATATACCTGAGAAAACCTGTGTCAGGAAATTTGGTTGGGGTGCAGAAAAGGGGGTGCTATTCGGCTCTTATTTAACTGTAAACCTTTTTAAAGATATAATAACCCAATCGACTGGGCTTATTTTATTTTTAAAATTTGGTGATCACATCAGTATTGTTGCAAACGAAATGTGATATGTTTTGATGATATTTCATAAACCTGATTTGATGTGATGAAATACTTGATAAGATTGAGTTGCAAAAGCTATCAATATTTTAAGGATATATTTTACCTTTTGGCACATCTCTTTTCAGTTTGAGACCAGGTCCTGTAGCTGTTAGAAGCATACCAGCGTGTAGACAGGCGGTAGGCTCATTCAAATCACAACCTCTTTCGAAATAAGGCAATGCTTCCGCTGGGTCAGGATTTATCATGCCTTTACCCATCAAAGTGTAGTTCCCATACTTCAAACACGACTTTCCAAACTTATAGTCAACACAATTACTCTTATACACCTTCCCTGCTTTCTGATAATCCTTCTTTATCGCTTCTAGGTAGTCCGCTAAAAGGTGACATACTTCCGGCTTTTTCTCTTTATAGCAACCGAATCTATACTCGATTCCGAGGTTTTCTATATACTCTTTAACCTCTTCTTCCCGTTTTAAGTCGTATGCCATTGCGTTTTATTAATTTATGTCTATCAATTGACTAAGATTTGGGTCCGATCTAATTGGAGGTTAGATAATAAGCAGAAACGTCAAAATGATAATGCTTATCAATTTGTAAACAATAATCGTTTAACATCTTCTAACTCCAATTTTCTGCTTAACGGCGCAGTAATATATTGTTTATCGTGTAATTAATAAATAAATTGAAGTTAGAAAAGAATATCTCTAATTTTATTGGAATATCGCTTTAAAATTGTTTCACATACATACCTTGATTTTTGAAGAATCACCCATAGTAGTGACTATCCGAGGAGTTGTAGGCAGGCCTAGAGTACTAAATATTAGATAACACCACACACCACGTTTAAAGAAAACTCGAAAGTAGGTATCAAAACAAAATATATCAATAAAAATAATAGAAAATTTCCGGAAGATCATAGGGATGAGCAGACGATTTACGGGTGAACGGATTTCTCAGCCAAACTTTTTTCATCCAAAGAAAAATACAGCCAGGAATGTACGCCGGCGTACTTTGTGTACCGTCATGAAGTATCAGGCTGTGTCGGCGCGGGTCGGAATTTCCGCTGCGTACATTTATTGTTTCAGGCTAATATTAGACGACCTGGGATAGACACACGCGTGGAACTCCTGTACATGGAAATTTGTGCCAAAGAATGTTCAGCCAAGGCGAACAATGACAATTTTGTACATTAATTCCGCTGATGTGCAAAAAATGCCTGTAAAATATATGGCGTTGAATTATCAACACGATTCAATAATGTTCAACCCGTCTTTGTACAGCCCAGGAATTGGTGTCCAATATTTTTACGACCATGTATTAAACAGTCAAAGTTTATACAGCCAAATAATTACACGCCAAGTACTTAATGTACGGTGGCACAAAATTCCGCGGCTGTGACGGCGTGGGTCGGTATTTCCGCCGCGTACATTTTTTGTACGGGCAGGAATTACTGTACATGCAATTGAGGTACGTGCCTGAGTGACTCGTTCCGATTATGCATTTCACGGTGCGATTTTTTTGTAATGTACAGTACATGTTATGGCAAAGAATGAGACCTTACATTAAAATGAAAGGTAGAAAGAGATAGTATGTCATTGTCAGTCACCTATACGTCAATAGAGTCAAATGTCAATCAGTAGGTAACCTCAAAATGAGAAACATTTTAAGTGGTTTTATTTCTGTTAGTTAGTTGATGGTTATGTATCGTATTCAATTAGTCTTTAAGAATATTGCTGTGGTTGATGAAAAATTAAATAAAACATACGTGCCTTTGTAGAAAAATTATTAGGTAAGAAAGATTTTGTCCAGTGGACACTAAGTATAGAGTTTTACTTTGAAACACTTGTAAATAAACTATGTACTTTATTCTTCTTGCAAAGTAATAGTTTTTGTTCAGCTGTGCTCACCCAGAATTCTCAAGATGAGGCGCAAACTGTCTGCTGTGTTATTTTCATTAAACAATAAACACTTGTTTGACGCTAAACTTTAATAGCTAGCCAGGTGACCTATTAATACAATTGAGTATCGATATGTACCCCATTAGAAATCGAACCTGCTACCAACCAAGTTGAAAGTCCTATTGGCTAGCTGGCAAATTATAAACATATATACTAGTAAAACAATAAGTCTTATATGCCTGTTAGGTGGTTAAACCGGACTATTATTATTATATCAGGCAAGCAGTTGGTATAACGGATAATCGCCTGCACCCAACAAGGCTCTGCTAGTCATTTTCCATTGTTCTTTGTAAAGAGATGCCTGACCTCAGACACTATATTTTTATTTCAGTTTACCAAGATTAGTTATGCAGTTGGAATCTACTTGTGGAAACAAAAACTTAAGCTCATCTACAAACTATGCAGAATTATGCAGGTCCGGACTACTGAATTGAATGTGTGTCAGTGTGATGAGAAAACTGATTTCACACAGTCAGTGGTTGCAAGTTTTATGCATTAAGATTGAATTTCAAAATTGCATAAATATAATGCAGTGTTGGTGGATTTAGTTTTACAATTATTTTTTTGACATAAAGGAATTGGAACTCAAACCCATAGCGGCAGATAGTAACGTGACATGGGGAGTAGGGTTTTTCAAAGTATTTTTGAGAACTCTGTCTGGAGGGATGTGTTGACTATTTATGTGATTGTTGTACAACAACCCAAAAGGCAACAACACAGCTGTTACTAATTGTTGAGAGTTTGTCAAGTTCAATACATATTAAATTAGTTAGACTTTTCTGGGATTTTCTGTATTAATCCAACAACTAATTTCATTTTTATTTATGAAAAAGACATGTTAAAATAAAATTCCATTAATTACTAAAATTGCATTTTATTTATTGATATGTGTACATATGTGATATCCTTATTAAACTGAAAACTTATAGTTTTATTTATACCAATATCTATAAGAAGTGTATTTATTTACATTTCTGTGATACTACTAATTCACCGAGCTCTATTCTGTGAAGGTGACTAGAAATTAGTGAAATAAACTTTACTTACATAATTTATATGAACAAAGTATGCAGTGGTATGGTATTTCTTTTTACAAACTTATACATTAGTTCTGTTTTTTGTGAACTATTTTATTTGATATACATTGGATTTGCTGTTACCACATCATTGTAAGTACATAGAGCTATATTTAGATACAACATAGACATTTGTTTATGAACGACTATAGTCATGTGGCTTTTAAGCTAAAAATTAATAGTATTTTTCTTAAAAAATGATGGATTATTATAATTTGGCTAAGTTTAACCCTGTACTCCGGTTTTCTCCATAGCTGAAAACAATAATAAAACATCTCAGTTACTTTAAAATCCTGTCTTCACATACTAACACTTGCTTTATTGAAGACCATAGAAATATAGTTGAAGACAGGGTTTTCTTTATGACCACCAACTGTCATCCACTCCTCGTGGTGGTATATATATAACTTGTTATGTATTTTCTCTCTGGATATTCTCGCTGGATGTGCTGGCAGTGACGTCTGCGGCTGTCCAATCAGGAAGTGCCCTGGGGTCAAGGGAGAAAAGTCGTTGGGGTTACATTGAGGACAGCTTTAATTTATGGTACACTCGAGTACAAAAATAATGTATCCACTTGTGAACCATGTCACATTCACATTTAATTGATATTTCCCTCAACACTACTTAGGAACAAGCAAGAGTGAATGTGACATAGTACAAAAGTGTATAAATATTTTTGTACTAGAGTGTACAAAGTGTACTCTACTCCTCATAAGTCAGACTAGCTTTACTTAACACTAGTTTTAATAGTATAGGATCCCAGTATACCACGATTTTCACCGAGCTGGTTAATGGATGAAAAAGTATTTTATATCAAACTTTTAGGTTTTGGTTGCCTTGAAGCTATATCTTTTTATTGCGTTGACCTATAAGATTGATTTTTCCACAGATCCAAGGGACCGCAGACTTGAGTTGACTTGATTTCTTATCAATTTCAACTTGATATCTCCAAGCGTTCCTGAAAAAAAGGGCCTTGACAGACAGACGGACAACAAAGTGATCCTGTAAGGGAACAACGTCGTGTCGCCGAAATCAGTAGGTGAAAATTGTGAGGCCGACAACACATACTGCCTCCAATCTTTAAATTATTGGAACGAAGTTCCTTATCGCGCGTTGTGAAAGGGGGCTAGTCGGAAAAAATTATTACGAAAAGTTGTCACGACACTTTTTGCTATAGTAAGTTAGCGTCATCTGTTAGTACGACGTACGTAGTAGTAAGACGATACCAACAGTACAGCTATGTGACGACAGATGGCTCTGATTAGTTGCCGCTACTCAATGACAGATGTCGCTAAAAACAAAACGTATCACGTACATAAAAAATCTAATGAAAAAACCTACAAAACCATATTTAAAATATAATGTTAAAAATCCATTCTAACCTTATTGAAAATTTGTAAAATTTTATTACAATTCCTTCACTAATTAATCGAAAGGAACTTCGTTCCACCCGGGTGTCCCTTGTGTTAGCGTTCTTTACATTTTATCGGCAGAATTAAATTAAGAGGTGGCAACACTATCCGGGTGGCGTGACTTGTCTCCTGATTGAACGACCAATCAGAAGCCAAGACGCAGTATTCCAAACACCCAATCAGAAACAGGCACGTAAAGCAATACAAGATACGAGCTCGTGGCGCGCGGCTCGAGTAAAGGCCATTCTGCTCAGGCGAGCCGTGAGGATAAGTCGTTCAAACACTTCAGTCTGTCACTCTGCTAAAATTCTCAAGGTAATACGTACATTTATCAATCTAAGTGAAAGTGAATGTGTGTTTCAAAGTGTATATTCTGTATTTTAGACTTGCAATAAATCATGCCTAAAATACAAGATGAAGTTTCTTTTCCTTTCATCTCAGAAGCGGGGATGCGGATGAAATCTAATTATCATCCGTTACCTTCGGCCCACTTAAACGTGATCTTTTTTTCCATTCAATATTTAAATTCGTAACATAATTCGAAAGGAAAAATAACTTCATCAAATGACATACTTATAAAAGTGTTAACTCGTTAAATTACGGCCACGGTTCAAGATGTCTTTATCTTGCTGGTGATAAAAGTGCTTGCATAATAATATAAATGAGTGAAAATATTTAATACGTATTAAAATTTATATTTGGTTTATTTAAGGTGATTACATCTTGCCAGGGCACTCCCTGGATTTGTTATGACTTGACAAGAGAAACAGTTTATTTGCCAGGGCTACTCTCTGGAATGTGCTGTTTATCTGTTTTAAACCAGATATTTAAATCTTCGGAAGGATAAGCTTTATTATGAAAGTGATTCCTTTAGTGAGTGCTACACTGTGGAATTTATTGCATTCAAATAACCTGTGCGTTCGAAACAATAAAATAAAAATATTGAATTTTAAATTAAATTACCTGACAGTTACTTTTATATAAAAATTATCACCAGTAGATAAAGAGAAATAGTAGTTCATTTGCTTTTAAAACGAATCTATGCGCAATAAATTTTAGCGACGAATTCTCTATAGATGAACGTCCTTATATGAAATGAAACATTAAAGGACCAACAAAGATCCTTTATTAAAATTAAATGTATATGTAGTGAGTGCAAGCTGCTGCTTGGGCACTTCACGGCGGTTGTGCGTTCGTCGGAATTTATTGCGCGCTGAGTGATAATTGTGGTATGTATTCGTAGCTCTGACATACTGCCTTATATTGAAGCTAAGACTGAAAGTTAATGTGGGTTTTATTGGTGACTCTCCACCTTATGTGCGCGGGTAACTTACTGTAGCCGAACGAGTCTCTGTTAATTACAAATATTGATAAAGTTGAAAGCTGATTTACTAAGTTCGCTTTGCTACTTATTTTTTGATGAAGTGTTTTAACATGAATTCTCTAATAGTTATGTCCATCGGATACAATGATAAAACGTATTCATGTCTATACGTGTGTCTATAAGTAGATACCAGTGCTCCGCAGTTAATGTACCGCCGATATCCTACTGCGATGTAAAGTTAAGGAAGTTCACTGTCTGAGAACATACACTAACTATTCTGAAATTTAAATTATTAATTTTATTTCCTCCGGAAAGCTTACAGCTATTTTTACAAAATGACTGATCTTATACACTAATATTAGCCAATTAAAAGCTTCCACATATATAATACGTTGTAAATAGACATTAAACTATATAAGATAAATCAGACATAAATAACAATAAGCATAAAGATAAGCATTAAGATAAATGTTGCAGATTTCCGTGCTTTTCAGTTCACTGGAAAATATTATGCTTTCATTCGAGAGACTGTGTGAACAGATAAATGGCCTTGACAAAGATTTTTCGATAATACTTATTGATATATAGTTTTCCTAGTATAACCCGTCGAAAAGTGGTCCTTGTCACGTAATGCAAAAAGCCCCATACAAATCGATATATGTATAGGCGAAACTTTTAACAATACTTGAGTTATCTCGTAAAATAACGTTTTTGTTTATATGCCCATATAAAATAAAATAAAAAATTCACAGTGTACTGATAAAACAGAATCTAATATATAAAAAATTAATTCGAACCAGTTGGGGATACGAATTTTGCGGGCTATGCTGTACAAGTCCAGTAAAAATTAAATAAAATTTAATGATATTATATATTTATAATTTTATAGGAGTTTTATGCCATTTATAGTTTTAAATACAACTTAACCCCAGCCTGATTCGGTGTCGCCTAGATTATTGCAAGGAGATAGTTTTTCAGTTCTATGTATTTATTGTTAAATGCTACTCTGATTCCAGGTTTATTTATTGAATTTTTGGTCTTTTGTTTATTGAAGTCAATGTACTTTATTTTTCAAATCGTCAGAAAGTGTTCGTAATCTTATAGCCGATACCGAAAATGTAACATTTACACTGTGTGTGCATGTACATAATACATGACGTGCTGCGTACTCGTGCATATGTTTAGTAAATCATATTAACTGTAACTATGCGACTTCATGTGTTTACCACAGCTATATAACATAATATATTTTTATTAGCAATTTATTTTGAAAATCCGTATAACCTACTGTGACGATTATTTACTTTAATACGAGTAATACAATTGTTACAATTGTTCATGTGCATTGACTGGATAAATAAATTCAGCGGTCGCCTTACTGTGAATATTGTATCCTTATCTTAATTAACTAAATTTCTGCCCGTGGCTTCGCCTGCGTGGCCTTTGAGGTTTAACAAACGGAAACTACTCGTTTGATCTGGATAAAATGTATCCTTCTACAGAGGATCGAGTCGTTCTGACCATCTGTAGGGTCGGCAATGTATAAGAAAATGAATATTGGTTTAGTGAATTTATTCCATGTCTTAGTGGTCATTGTGCCGCTAAGGGCGAAGACAAATTCAAAAAATCTTAGATCACATAAAATCGGGTCAGACATTCTTGAGTTATAGACGAATAAATGGTGTAACTAACCCGACTTTGTTTTATATATTATATATATGAACGATTTAGAGCCTTTTTACTAGTAAAACATTTGAGTTAAATATATTAGGGTATAATTCAACTTAGACACAGGCCTTCTTAATGTGGAATCAATCGATCAACCAAACATTTATTATCAAAAACTGTGTTAAAATTTGGTGTTCGAAATAATATTCGTACATTATCAGGGTATCTAGCTAGATATCCGGTAGCGTTGAATGTTGGCGCAGTGGTATATATGCATATGAGTTGCCTTGGACGAGGGATGATGGTTCGAATCTCGCCTCAAGTGTATGCAGATTACGAGTACAAATGAATAAATATTTATTCAATACATAATAATATTAATTAAACTTTTCAATACGTTAAATAGCTTACAAGATTTTCAGCTATAATTTAAAATAATCATGATAGATATAAATGTACTCATGCTTAAGATGTCTAGTAAAGTTAAATAATTACCTTAAATTATTAAAACCACGATATAATATACTATAATAATAATATATATGAAAATAACTTAGTTCAATATTATAGTTGAATGAAGACAGCCAGAATTTTGTAAAAATTTAATAATTGAAACCATAAATTCTAAATCCCGCACCATGCAACAGCAGCATTAGGAATGTAGAGCATTCTTTCATTTTATAGTTGTGTCTTCATTCTGGAACTGGTTGGAATGAAACCGGGTGCAAACACATTATTAGTCTTGTTCGAGCCTTTGACTTGTCTTGTACAGCAATAGATAATTCAAACACTAATTATAATTATGCCATGATACTTATTGATTTGACTGCTGCATAATTTGATATAGGAAGTTAACATATGCCACCATCATGATGGTGTGCTGCTCAACAGCATTTTAATAACAAACAGTGATTGATTTAATCTTTTTAACAGATGATGATGAACTCGCCGGGGGATGCTGACCCCGACCATATTAATGTCGTCGTGGAGGGTGAGCCAGTGAGAGCGGGTCGAGCCGTAGGCGACCCCGAATGGTAGACTCCACGGCCACAACGTGCGATTAATAAGAGCGAGGGAGTGGACGAATACGTACGCCGGTAATGACAGGCAAGTCCGCAAACACTCGATTTTTTCATGTTGTGCTGAAAATCCGCCTAGAAAGCTAATACTAGCAAAGGGGCTACATAATAATGCTATAACCAGTCTTCTACATCCTACCGAACCGTCATCAGCATGACGTCGGACGTCCTCCAAAGGACAGGGTGCATCACACTTGCAGCCACACTGTCCTCAGAGAGAGTCACCTCATTAATTTGGATCAGAGGGATGCCACTGTCGCCTCGCTGGCGGCGTAGTGATGGCAGTGGTGATTAAGATTCGCCTACATGGCGTCCAACGGAGGTGAACTAGTGCCTCTAGCGTCTAACCTGTTGTAATTTTATGGGTTATTAATTATTTAATAATAATTGACATAATACGTTTTAAGATATATTAAGTAATGTAAAGTGACAATTGACTTCTAAGCTTTCTTTAACAAACATAAATAGTTGCAACTAAAGTTCAGGAATACGCGGAGATTTATGGATAGAATTAACGAGTCACTATTCATTTCTCTCTTCCCAAGTTAAACGGTATTGCTAAACGGTGGTCTCATGGTTTGAGCTCCGAGCTTTACATACGGAAAAGGAAGATCATTGAGTCCTTTCTTTGCACAAATTTCGGTGAATTGTTAACTGAAATGCTATCAAAACTTGTACGCTAGTGAATCACTGGAACAATACTTTCATGCCAAAATAGATTTATTAACATGTGTAATAAAGTGCGAAAAACAGTAACTGCTTGTTACTTGGGGTAATGATCGTGCGTTGCGGTTTGAGCAAAAACTGCCGGTTTCATGAACCTTAATGTGTATCAAAATATTTTAAAATTGTGGAACTTGGGACTAATAGAGATATGAATGACATAGCTATTAACGACAAATGACCATTAAGGCACTATGCCGCAAATACAAGACAAATCATATCAAGAATATATAACCAGATATTTAATCCGTCAATTGTAACTACAATGGACACGAATGTAATGTTACTGCTCGTTACAACCTAACCTAACCACGAACTTAATGTAATTATTGTAAGAGACCGCTCATTTGGAGCTGCATCATAGGTCAAAGCGTTCTAATAGTGCTCAAACTTATACGAACAAGTTACATAAGTCTAAAGTAAAGCGACATTGTTGGATATCAAATCGGAAATATTTAACTTGAATAGCAGTGAACAGCAATGCAATTACTTACGTACCTAATAAATGTATAGGAAACTAGTGCACTGTAATAAGGGAGACTGATGCTTAGCTGATAGGTCATCAACGCAACCCCATGGTAAATGCAACGTTGGTGTGATTGTTCAAGATATAAATTATATTAAAGTTCTAATTCTAATTTTCCATAACTACGCTTTAACAGCCATATTAGGGTATACAAACATATGTATATATGAAAGCGTGATAAGCTTAACGATCGTCAAGAAAATAAAAGAACGAACAACGTGACTACTGCGCCAGAACAATTCGCAACTGTTACAGTAGAAAAGCTCGCTGAGTCTGTCTGCATTTAGTCCCTAAGGAATATTATTTCATAGACTGGGGCATTTACTAGTACGAAATGTCTAACATGTTCATTCGTTGTGGTTCGTTTTTCACATGCACTATTGCAGTCAAGATGTTCAATGTCTTAACACATGTTCGGCGTCGTTCAATGATAACTGCTTAAATAACACTAGTAGCCAAATCTCTGTTTAATGAAAACTACAACAATCATTTTCATCTGTATTGAAAGACATTAGCTACGCCATAGCGAGAAAATGTCGATAGAGCTTATCTGACAGTAGATTAGTGATAGTAGAGTAACATTTGATATTTCACAGTGCACATACGGTAAGATTCAGGAGATGCTCGATGCATGCATTACTCGCGAGTATTATTCGCCTTATTCGATCCCAAAAGAGAAACTCAGCTTCACAGCACAGCGCCAGTAGACATGGCATAGGTGGGATTTTGTTACGAATACTCCGGGTTAATTTAGACCACTCATTTAAACTGAAGACCCTTGCAGTGGTATCCTTTTAAGCAGATTACAAGTTTACTTATAGGTGTCACGATTAAAATGGAATGGTCTCAAAACAACTGTCAACAAGAGATCCGATACCCCGTATAGCGTGTGTTAAAAACACATTGGTGGGTACAACATAAAAAATAATTTAAGTTGTGAAATAGAATAAAAATTCAAAATAGTTATGATATTGTGCGTTAAAGAAATTCTGAGTGACCATAAACTGGAACTGGTCGCCGATATGAAAAAAAAAAAACAGTTATCCATATTCGGTGAATAGTTTTGAAGAAGAAAAAAAAAGTTAGTTAGAAGATTCCTAAAACAAATCGTGGTGGTTTGGGACATTCAGAGTTCGATAAAACCCTCGAACAAGCATATGTATATGGGTTTCCTAAAATGAGTAAATTCATTAAGAAGTACAAAAGATCTTGTTAGAAGTTCACACGCAATGAGGATGTGGCTGGTAGCCACCTGGCGAAGTGAATCTTATTCCAAAATCAGACTTACCTTTTCATACATACAATAGGACAGGTAATTGTTATATTCTAATTATAGTAGTAGATGGCTTCACGATGTTTGTCAACATCAAACCAAGTTTCCAGCACTGGGAATTTTGAAAAAACTAGCTACTGCGTGTAGGACCCATTACATACCGAATTCCTAAATATTACCCCAATAGCTACTTAATATAAGGTACGCCATTAATTCCGTATAACCGCGGACAACGATGACGTTACGAAAGTATTGTTTCAGTCGATACAATCAAACTGTGGCTCGCATTCAATAAATGCTACGACATAGTGGGTGACTTTGCTGCCTACAAATATCTAAATTTAATTCGTTTGTATATTAACACTATTAGTGAAATGTTACAAGAATAATTGTCACTTAATTATTACCACTGGTACTGTTCACTGTTTAATTAGCTGTACTGCGGAATAAGGTTGCTGATTTCTGTGTATGTAAGATTCGTCCAAACCTGTAAAATTATTGTTTCATTTATATAAAAAATAGACTTATTAATGATGACCCATGTATCAAATGAATACACAATGACATCGGTGTGTTCGTAAGATATAGTTCACTAAACACTACCATGTTATATCTTCGTTATTTTCAATGGATTTAAATTAGCTATTATGTTAAATATTAATAATATTAAAGCTCTAGAAACGTACTATATGAAATAATATGAAAACCAGAATTTTCTAGTTATAACACAGTAAAAAATAGCTTCTTTATCTCTAAACTTACCTTTGCAGTTGAAAGCCATACATCAGGTATGTTATTTAACTGCAAGGCAAAGTTGGTTCTTCAATTACATTTTTGGTAGAGCATTGTCGGGTGCATATTACTGTGTCTATTAATATATGATTTTCAGTATGTTAATTATTCATATTCTGTATGGAACCCTCAGTGCGGAGTCCGACTCGCATTTGACAGTTTTTTAAAGTAAAACCCAATTAAATAAAACCCAAATTAAATATGTGTCCCATAGTAGTGCTAAGTGAGCAACAACCTTTGACTGGGGTGTGTTTTTTGTTTCAGCTGGTGAATGAGTACCTGTGAGACACATACTACTCTCGTCAGAACATCACTGGCCGCGACGTGCACAAGCTCAACGTGTGCACGTGTAGACTCACGCCAGACCTCGTGCCAGGACTCGAGATGAGTCTAGTGTTCCAGGTGAGGTTTAAAAAATTCTTGGAAGCATTGGTTTTAAGTTTCCATACCTCAAAAAGAAAAAGGAACCCTTATAGGATCACTTTGTTGTCCGTCCGTCCGTCCGTCTGTCTGTCAAGATTTTATCAGGAACTTGAGGAGGCATCAAGTTGAAATTAATATCGATTACGCAAATCTGCACTCCCTTGGAGTTGTGAAAAAAAAAAAAACAATCTTCTAGATCAACGCATTAAAAAGATACGGTTGTTTAAGCCCTATTTTTCGACGTAGAAGTAATCAGAACCTATAGAGTACTTCCCCTAGACCTAGATAGGTCTGGGTTTGGAGGACCTTTCCGTTGCGGCAGTGTGCACTCTGAGGTCTGTTTCTGCTCTGATTTAGGGCGTCACAGTGACAGATAATGTGGCTGGGCGTTTCCTCGTCCTCCTAACAACATCTGCAGACTGTGTTGTCACTCAGGCGCATGTAGCTGGTGCTTGGTTAGCTTGCAGTGCCCAATTAGGGTCCACATGAGGGTTGTTGTTGTGTTGCCTTTTCAAGGCTAAACGGTTGAACTAATCATGATGAAATGTAGCCGACACTATGGAGCAGGATATACGCTAATTTATATCGCGGTCCATTAAATGGTTCCTGCGGGAGTAGAAGGCGACTAAAGGAAAATATTCAGCGCGGTACATGTACGGTAATATCTACCCATAGGCACAGGCCGGACACTTGGAACAAATGTCGTGATATCGTTCGATACATCGAACGGATGACGTTCGCATCGATTGACGCGCATGTGTGAGTAAGTAGCACGCGCCATACGTAACGGTCATTTTCTGAGTCGGCTTGTTGCGGGGAGGTGAGGTATCACGGAACGGTAGGAGGTGGTGAACGTCTGTTCTGTACGTAGTACTATATTAATTCTGTGCCGGTTGCATTTCAGTACCATACGCGCGTTCTATCCGTCTTTATGGTTTTGTCGGAGAATCCGAGCCTGCGCAGCGCGCCCTCTCGCTCGCGCCGCGCTAGGTAACGTATACCTGCGCGCGGAATGGCATGAGTAATGCGGAGGTAATGCGTAATGTTTGAGATGGTCGAGTTATGTGTGCTGCAACAGTACGTGGCCAGTTAATATCACGCACCACTAGCACATGTCTATTATGCAGCATGATTTATAATGTTTCCAGGACAAAGAGGCGTTGATCCACCGTCTGGTCGCGTGGGCGACCATCTGTAGCGAGCCGCTGCAGTACTACGCGACGGGCCTGCTCGCCGCCGCCATGGAGGTGCAGGAGATAGCTACCAACTTCCGGTGAGACGATACCCTACCTTGTATATAGGCATTCGCATGACAACACTCAGCTGGTGTCAACTGAGGTAGCCTCATTAATTTTATGGGATTGTGACGGCATAGAACTGTTGAACCTTTTAGGGTTCCGTAGTCAAACAAGGAACCCTCATAGTCTCGCTCTGTCCGTCTGCAGCTTAGCTCAGACACTCTTACTACTAGCAAGCTGTAATTTGATACGGGTATACATATTAATCACGCCTACAAAGTGATAGAATAAAATCTTGAAAAAAATATATTTTAGGGTAGCTCCCATGAAATATTTTTTTCGCGTCCACCCCATTGTGTGGGATATCGTTTAATAGGTCTTTCAAAAACATTGAGGGTCTATGACTACCACTTCTCGATTCAGAGATCTGTTTGCGAAATATTAAGCTTTAAAGTTATAATTTTTGTCAGAGTCGAGCGTCATCCCCCCCCCCCCCCCCCTTTATCTGCTAAAGTATTGCTTTTAAAAATCTGAAAAATCATAAAGATTTATAATCTTTATGAATTAACCTTAATGCCAATGAGAATAAATTGGTTGATACACCCAGCGTATGTCATTATTATAACTCACGATTTCAAGTAACTACCAATAATCGGATGCTTGTTAGCTTAAAATTAAAAAAAAGTAGTTAGCTTCGCTCACTCGGTCAACAAAGATTGTCAAGGTTTTTTATGATTTCACAGAAACTATACTAGATAGGCGTCGGATAAGGCGCGGACTCTCAATCTGAGGGTTCCGGGTTCGAATCCAGACGTGTACCTATGAGTTGTTTTTCAATTCAAGTACATTATCCGAGTGCTTAACGGTGAAGGAAAACATCGTGAGGAAACCTGCATGTCTTGAACAGGCATGTGAAGTCCGCGTATCCGCACTGGGCCCGCGTGGTGAACTACGGCCAATACACTCTCTGTAGGAGAGTAGACCTGAGCCCCTGCAGTGGGGACGTATATAGGCTGTTGATGATGATACTAGATAGACACCTCACGAGATAATATTTACACAAAAGTGTATTCTATAGGTTTTGGTTCCCTTGCATTTTGTATGGAAATATTCTAAAATACAGCTATATCTTTTTATTGTGTTGACCTATAAGTTTGATATTTTCACAGATTCAAGAGACAGCATACTTGAGTATTCGATATTAATTTCAACTTAATACCTCCACGAGTTCGTGTGAAAAAAGCTCTTGACAAACAGACATACATCAAAGTGTAATAAATAAGTTTTCCTTATGAAGTGCGGAACCTTAAAAACAACTGTAGGAAGTACTCAATGACAGCTTTAAAAAATTGAAAGTTATTTGATTTATGTGTCATAAACATGAATTATGTTCAAATTTTCAGATCAATGGAACATTTTTGGCTTCAGAAGTTGCTGTAACTGTGGATGTAATTGGGAAAAGGTGTATTTCAAAGCATTAAAGTTTGTAGGATGCAACCAGACACTAACACCCAAAAAGAAGGTTGTTTATATACCTCTTCTTAGGGCTTTTGTGATGACGGAAGTCAATCAACATCGCAAATTTGCGACCATGCCTTAGTGTTTATGGTACGTGGCATTTTCAAAAAATACAAACAGCCAATAGCATATAGCTTTTGTGCAGGGTCGACCAAGTCACACAATCTTGCAGCACAGTTGAAGTTGCACTGTCAGAAAGTCCAGAAGACAGCCTTAAAAGTTATTGGGACTGTTTGTGAGTAAGGTACATCAAATATGGCGGCCATAAACATGCTTTTGAATGAAACAAAAGCCGAGGATTTAAGGAATGATAAGGAATGGCCTGGCAATTTTTACAAAATAAACGGCAATCCTATCCTATATTTGACCCCTCCACATCTGATGAAGGGTATTAGGAACAATCTTTTGAATAAGGAATTCATTATAGATGGGAAGAAGAAAGTTGCTAACTGGGCACACATATTATTGTTATTTAAAGGGGGACCTGCATTTAATGGTGTGCGACTAGTGTCGAAATTAACCGCACGACATGACATTGGCATGACATCCAAATTTAATTACAAAAATGAGGGTGAAACATTGCACTCGAGTATTCAGCAGGAGTGTTGGTGTTGCACTTGGATTCATGGCAGGTATGTGTTAATCTTTTACTCAGTTTAGAATAGTTTGTTATCCTGAGACGCGGGGACACAGTTAACCAAAATACTTAATGAGTACAAAGTTATTAACTGAAACCCGACTACTGCAAAAAATCATTAGACGCAGTATACAAATGAAATTTATTTCTCTGGGGTTTCGTTTATACATGCTTTTATGTACTCTATTTATTTTTGGAAATGGGGGCGTCCATAAATTACGTGAGATGATTAAGGGGGGGAGGGGGGTCGAGTCAAATATCATCTAATCTCACGTTGGGGAGAGGGGGGGGGGGGGTGTCTCGACAAATATCACGCAATTTTTTTTCTGATTAAAACTAGACATGTGTGATGTTTAGTTTTTAAATGTCTATTCAAATTACCGACGTTACCACCGGTAATAACAAGGATATTTGAACAATATGTACATTTCGCCTTTTTTGGATCCACTTCTGCAAAGTGGTACCAAACAGCACTTCTTTTCCGTGAAGACATTTCTGTCTCACCAAAGTTTTTTTTATCAATAAAGTAACACTACACTAAGTTAATATTAATAAACCCACATTCTGAAAAATCTCACGTGAGATTGGGGGACGGGGGAGGGGGTTGAATAAAACCTCACGACATCTCACCAAGGGGGGAGGGAGGGACAGAAAATTTAAAAAAAAAACACCTCACGTAATTTATGGACGCCCCCAATGTACTATTGAAGACCTCATTTGTCAGAAAACAACGAGTGGTTATATGTGCAGATATGAGGGAACACATGTATACATACAAAGGTTGCTAAAATTCGCCATAGTCGGGAACAACTAATCGGTCAAAACATGTCCAGTTACGACGTTAATCTTTTGTAGAATTAAAGATCAACTTAAGCATATTAAGAATGGTCAATACTTCTAAGTCCGTTAGACTAATACTGACAGTAATGAGAACCTTATTGTCCTACTCTACGGTGAAAAGAAAGTAAAAGGATTTAAAAATATTGCTGTAGTCACATAAGGTGCTAGCAGAATAGCCAACCTACCCAATAGCTAACCTACTTTTTCGATTATACAAAACACAGACTAATATATGTACCTATAATACAAAACAAATTGAGTGTTTGACGAAATACCTTGTGAAGTCCAAACCTAACTTGCCAAAATAGTTTTATAATAAGCTAAGATAGTTTTACAGCAACTACCGGCCTTACGGTAGTTTAACAATTCATAAGTATGTGGAATGATCCTTGAGTTTCCGTATCCTACTTAGATGACGCTGCTACATTTCAATACATTCGACTCCAGGAGGGAACGCCATCGGCCATTCTCTCCATTCTGTTCAGGCTTCAGGCGAGCCGTGAGGACAAGTCGTCCAAACCCTTCAGTCTGTCACGCTGCCCAAATTCTAAAGGTAACATTTAATTTTATTAAGACTTTTTCACTGCTACTGTGTGATACGGTGCCGGCTAACCTGTGATTTCCTATCCTCGTGACGCCAAAACCTCCTCGTTTAGTGATTTACACAATTTATACCATTCTTGGACACTAAAGTGCCAGAAGTGAGTGACTTTCGCCATGGGGCAACTAAGGTGTTGTGTTGATGGTTGCGATGCAACTAGTGCAACTCACCAGCTATTTAGTTTCCCTAAAAACGATAACTGGAGAAACTTGTGGCTCTCTTTCTTAGCCCCTTCAACACCTCGTCTCATTGGACTGTCACAAACACAATTGAGAGGTAAACGCGTATGTGAGAAGCACTTTGATAAATGGCAGTTTGATGCAGAGGGCAAGAGACTAAGATATTCATATCCGTGCCTCATTACGGAAAAAGAAATAATCCACGGTGTTCCTCTTAAGAAAGAAATATAGAATAGAATAAATCCCCAACATGTGAGGCGAAGATCTTCAAAATGTGTGAAACAAAATGTAAATGTAGCACAGTGGTGATAATTTTTTAATTTATAATAACTCCTAAAAGTGTAAGTTGTGGAAACACACACACATAAAGTTTTAGACAAATAATCACAAAGAGTCACTGGATGCAAGTAGCCTGGACTGATGGACCGGATGGAATAGGCCTATGTTCAGCAGTAGAGATGATTCCCATCCTATGGTGGGATTCACAAATGTTGTACGCCTTTGGGTAGGATAAAGAGATGCTATGTTTTACACCCAACATCACTGTACCACCTATATTCACAATAAAATATTCTGATTCTATGCCATAGGCTATCGCCATGATGTTCATCTCCTGTCAGACTTGTGTGAAGATACCGATGTCATATAAAGTTTTTAAAGTCAGGATCATGACTCTTGGTGCTTGAGACTCTGTGCCTAATCCAGAAGGAATAGGGTAGGGATGGTAATTTGAACATTTTATGTATCAACATGCCATTTTTCTAAAGAAATGTTTAATGAGGTCATAGAAGTGCTATCAAATAATTTTGACTTTCTGAATATTGGGAAATAATAATAATAAATACTATCAACTCAAAAATCATTATTAACTCCAAAGATAGGAACATTTTGTGATCAGTTACATGCCCAAAATATGTGATGTGCCATTAATGGCATATGCCATTGGTACACCATCCCTGAAATAGGGAGTCATAATATAAAATTGAGTTTTTTAGTCATTCAATGTATATATTTCAAGAACAAAATTCTGACAATCATTTTGTTATTAAGTTTATACATCTATGTAAGGATTTTTTTTGTATTATTTTCAGATAACAGTTACTTTATGGATCATTTCTCATGCACTCATACAGTCACTAATGAAAATGCTCCTCAACAAACAGGTAAAATAAACAGTTTAACAACATCTCCAGAAACCAGGGCTTTGTTTAAAAGTAACCAAATTGTAATGCTAAAATTCTGAATTTTCACTCTCACCACTCTTAAGCATCTCATGCCAGCCCAGTTGGTTACCTCAAGTTTTATAAATCATTCATGTGAAAGCCATGTTCAATAAAAAAAATTAATATTGGTGTATACTAAGTGCAAATTTTTATAACTTTATATTTAACTAGATTTTTGTTTCAGGCGATGTTCAACTTTGTAATCAGCCCGGTTGCTCATATTCGGAATTCAAGTCTTGTTCTCCTGTTGCAGTCATTGATCACAAAGGTTTGTATCATTATTGAAAAGTAGTTTATGGATAAAGTCATTATATTTCACACGAAGCCTTTCACTTTTTCATTTATTATGCACACTAAGGAGCGCTACAACCTGGATGTCTTTAAGGCCAGAGTGAATAGGCTGCTGCTAGGCAACCCTTCATCACCTGCATCCAGCGACTCCCTGAGACTCTAACCAGATCGTCGGTCCGTCTAGTAGGGGGACGGCCTGGTAGACGTTTCCCGGTGGCCGTGTGCCGTGTGGTTCCGGCTTAGAATGTAACCACCACATCTCTTCCTGTGGGTGTCGTAAGAGGCGACTAAGGGAAAACCTACAACGGGGGGAGGGACAGCAGCTTCCTCCTGAAGAACTAAATCGAATACTGCGATCACCAAACCGTCTAGCAAGCGTGGTGATTATGCTAAAACCCCTTATGGCAGTACGCCCATTACTACGGCCCCCCAGTCCCCGGCGGCCCCGCTATTCCTGGCTACGGTAGCAATCACGGTTACGGCGGGGCAGGGGGGGCGATGAATCTCCGGAATTGTATAATACCCGTACCAAATTACAGCGTTCTAGTAGTGAGAGTCACTGAGCTACGCCGCGGACTCAGACGGACTTGTTTGACTACGGAATCCTAAAAACTCACGAGCCCCCACACAAAGCTGCTCTTTTTGCCAATTTGCTAGTTTTGTTATTTGACAGGTGACGTATATGACACATTTATTATACAGCATAAGGTACAAAATAGTGTTTATTCTGTTACGTAGTCTAATAGTTTAAAGAAACAAAATAAATTTCAATATCTGACGTAGTACATTCAAATAGTCTTCACACTGATATTATAAACGCGAAAGTTTGTATATACAATTTACATATTCTATGGTCGGTTGCTAGGCAACGCGTTTTTGTTATGCCCAAATTGCCCATGTAATCCCACTAATATTATAAGTGTGATTTTGGACAATTTACACAATATGTCTTTATAAATTATAGCCTATATGTTATTCTGATGTATAAGCTATATTATTGTAAAGTTTCATTCAAATCCATTCAGTAGTTTTTCCGTGAAAGCGTCACAAACATCCAAACTTTCACACTTATAATATTAGTAGGATTAATAAATCCCTATAACCAATTACGTCAATACTGAAATTCCAAAATGGATAATTATATTCAATATTTGTTACTATATGCTCACATTGTTTAAATACATAGTTATTCCTAAAAATTAGATAAACAGAGCTGGTTGAGGCAGCGTGCATCGCTTTCTCACCGGAAGTAATTGCCGACGACATATTATACAATATTAATCTTGTTAATAAATCATAGAATCAGCTATACAATATCAAACTTTAAAAGTAGTTATTGTTTAAACATTTATGACTAAATATAAATATCGTTGTCACGTATCCGAGTAACTTGTAATAACTTAATTTGATGTGACGCGCGTTGCGGGGGCACCTGCTGTAGATGCTTGTCATGCCTCTTCATATAGATGTCGCTGGTAGCCGCCCTTGCACCGGATGTTATCGTCGGTAACAACTGAGACCACTTTTGTTTCATTGGATTAGTTATCACGTCAAATCTAACTGTTGAGTTGAGACTAGGCCATTTTCTTTACTTACACCAATCACAATTGATCATTAGCCATTGTACAGATACAAAATTGAAACGTTTTTCATCGAAACAGAGAAAACAAATACATGCTGAACGCGAGTGATTTAAAAAACTAAATTAATATACCCGATTAGTATAATATTCTACTTTTACCAACTGCTTTAATTCTTAACTGAAATAATTTTCTTATGTAGTTTTATTTTATGGTAATCGCAAATTGATTGAAAAACGTGGTATGATGCTCGTACTCAGCAAGCTGGATATTGTAGCGATCTGTTTAATATGCACTCTGATTCGGCTCATGCCTATGAACACCTCTACTACTATTAAAGTATCATAGCAAGTATGTTTGTATTAAGTAAATGTACCTAATATATTAAAAGACAATAACAAACACTGTTTTAACCAATAATATGTTTATATTAATATATCTCCACCCAAGCTTTTTAGTATTACGTGAATCGGCTGATTGAGGAGCTCAGTAGCGCGATAGTAGTATGCTCCATTGACGGTCAATTTGTAAATAATATTAGTTACCTCAATAAGTGCCCTCAGGAAGCTGTTGGTCAGGTCAGGTCAGGTATTACGCCAAGAGGGTGAGTTGCTATTTTACAATGCGGGCAACAATTAATCCTACATAGATATACCCTTTGGCACTCAAAGATACTCGTCTTCAAGTGGTTTCGGAGTTCAAATACCTGGGGTGTTGGGTTACTGACTCGCTCAAGGATGACGTAGACATTGGCAGCCAGTAAACCAACCAGACCAACCGCTTCCTGAACACAGTGGCGGACCGGGTGGACGGCCCCGTCAAAGGGCATTTCACCAAAATGCACGTGGTGCCGGCCAACCGTACCGCTAATCTAGATGTATTATCTTTGTATTTTGTAAATAGTTACATACCCTGTTATTATTATTATTACCATTAACAGTATGTAAGACGATTTATCGTAGAAAAAAGTTTAAAGAAAAAAAGGAAAAAGAAATTAAAAAATAATATAATAAATAAGAAAAATACAATTTAAAAAATGTGTAAAAAGAAAAAAAATATTGTAAAAAGAATTTAAAAAATGTGCAAAAAAAGCGTAATGTACAAAAAGAAAAAAAATTAGCTAAAAAAAATATTAAAAAAAATTATACAATAAAATCGTTATGAACAAAAACTGTTCTTTAATGTAAAAAATTATGTTAATTTTTTTTTCTATATTATATATAAAAGAAGCAGTTAAATCTTCACCGAATGTGTTCCCTTTCTGAGTGCACACGAAATGCCACAAATAGAGAGAGATGAAGAACTCTTGCAAAAGCCGCGACCAACATAGCAGACAATCCATAACTCCGACCACTCCGACAGGAGTGTACGACTAAGAAGAAGAATCTTCACCCAAGATCTTCAGTGCAAACGGAATGCTACAAATAGAGAGACATCTTCGAAGAACTCTCGCAAAAGCCACATACCAGACAATCCATAACTCCGAGCACTCCGACAGGAGTGTACTAAGGACTGACTGACGACAGGACTGACTAAGAAAAAGAATCTTCATCCAAGTTCTTCAGTGTGTACGTGAATCAGATGGTTGAAGAGCTCAGTAACGCGATGGTAGTATGCTCCATTGACGGTCAATTTGTAAATAACATTAGTTACGGTGACGACACTGTGTTGCTGTGCCCCTCAAGTGCCCTAAAGAAGCTGTTGCATACCACTCGCAGATACCCGCGAGTGGTATTTTAAGGTCCACAACGTCAGGTATTACACCAAGAGAGTGAGTTGCTATTTTACAAGGCGGACAACAAGTAGTCCTAGTCCTACATAGATATACCCTTTGGCACTCTCAAAGATACTCCTTCAAGTGGTGTCGGAGTTCAAATACCTGGGTGTTGGGTTACTGACTCGCTCAAGGATGACGTAGACATTAAAAGGGAAGGGCATTGGCAGCCAGTAAACCAACCAGGAGAGTAGGCCTGAGCCCCTGCAGTGGGGACATATATAGGCTTTTGATGATGATGATGATGAAACCAACCAGACCAACAGCCTCCTGAACACAGTGTCGGACCGGGTGGACGGCCCCGTCAAAGGGAGTTTCACCAAAATGCACGTGTTTCCATCCAACCGTACCGCTAATCTAGACGAATCTTGGTATTTTGTAAAAAGTTAAATACCCTGTTATTATTATTACCATTAAGAGTATGTAAGACGATTTATTGTAACTAACACTATCGAGATATTTGAAATAAATTAATTAACAAAATGTATTATTACATATTTTAAAAAAAATGAAAATAAAGAAAAAAATGAAAAAAATGAAAAAAAAAGAAAAAAAAAAGAAAAAAATGAAAATAAAGAAAAAAATATAAACACGTTTTAAAAAGAAAATATTTCAAAAGAGTGACAAAAAATGCTTTAACAAAAAAAGAGAAACGAAAACAATTCGAGAAAAAAATGAAATACAAAGAATGAATCGAAAAAAATATTAAATGAAAAAAGAATTTTTTTAAAGCTTTTATCATGAAAATGTTAATCGTACCGCTAATCTAGATGTATTATCTTAGTATTTTGTAAATAGTTACATACCCTGTTATTATTATTACCACATAGTACGTAAGATAAATAATTGTATCTTTGTTCTCTATACTTTTATGTTTACGTTCCTAACCCCGGACTACTGGTACTAAAGTATCCACTATCAATTAATATAAACATAGCGTAATATTTGTTTTAAACAAAAGAGTGTACATTTTCTTATAATACACATGCTTGCTATGATACTTAAAAATGGTTTAAAATAATCTACAATACTTTGTTTATTTTGTAAAATGTGTGCAGTATTTTTAGTAATAAAACTCTTAGTTGATTCAATCCATCAGGCATGAATATTCTTCAATATATTCTCAACACACAGTTGGGCAGAGTAACGTTTATTAGTACTATTTCAACAGAATTCACATCAGGATTTTTTTTACAAAATTAATGTTCATCAGTTTTATAATACGATCTTCATAACTCCCGCCATCGTCAGTTTCTACTTCGAAAACAACAACTTCGTGAATCAATTCAGAGTGTGTACTGTGGCCGGCCGCTATAAGAACAAATCATCATCAACAGCCTGTACATATATATGCTTTCACTGCAGGGGCTTAGGCCTACTCTACTACAGAAAGTGTATGGGCCATGGTCCAACACGCGGGCGCTGTGCGGATTTGTAGACTTCACACACACCTTTGAATTTCTTCTCAAGAGTGTGCAGGTTTCCTCACGATGTTTACCTTCACCGAAAAGCCAATGCCAAAAGCCAATCTATACATATAAAATTCAAAGTCCTGACTGACTGACTTAGATATCAACACAGCCTAAACCACTGACTAGAGACATGAAATTTTGAGGGCGTATTCTATGTAAAGTGTAGGCATCGTTTAAGAAAGGATTTTTCGAAATTCCACCCTTTTACATAGAGAGACATTGTGTGTGCATCAGTATTTTCAGTAATAAAACTCTGAGTTGATTCAATCCATCAGGCATGTATAATTGTATATTCTATTCTACTAATATTATAAGTGTGAAAGTTTGGATGTTTGTGACGCTTTCACGGAAAAACTATTGAATGGATTTGAATGAAACTTTACAATAATATAGCTTATACATCAGAATAACATATAGGCTATAATTTATAAAGACATATTGTGTAAATTGTCCAAAATCACAATTATAATATTAGTGGGATTACATGCGCAATTTAGGCATAACAAAAACGCGTTGCCTAGCAACCGACCATAGAATATGTAAATTGTATATACAAACTTTCGCGTTTATAATATCAGTGTGAAGACTATTTGAATGTACTACGTCAGATATTGAAATTTATTTTGTTTCTTTAAACTATTAGACTACGTAACAGAATAAACACTATTTTGTACCTTATGCAGTATAATAAATTTGTCATATACGTCACCTGTCAAATAACAAAACTAGCAAATTGGCAAAAAGAGCAGCTTTGTGTGGGGGCTCGTGAGTTTTTAGGATTCCGTAGTCAAACAAGTCCGTCTGCGACCGCGGCGTAGCTCAGTGACTCTCACTACTAGAACGCTGTAATTTGATACGGGTATTATAAAATTCCGGAGATTCATCGCACCCCCTGCCCCGCCGTAACCGTGATTGCTACCGTAGCCAGGAATAGCGGGGCCGCCGGGGACTGGGGGCCGTAGTAATGGGCGTACTGCCATAAGGGGTTTTAGCATAATCACCACGCTTGCTAGACGGTTTGGTGATCGCAGTATTCGATTTAGTTCTTCAGGAGGAAGCTGCTGTCCCTCCCCCCGGTGTAGGTATTCCCTTAGTCGCCTCTTACGACACCCACAGGAAGAAATGTGGTGGTTACATTCTAAGCCGGAACCACACGGCACACGGCCACCGGGAAACGTCTACCAGGCCGTCCCCCTACTAGATGGACCGACGATCTGGTTAGAGTCTCAGGGAGTCGCTGGATGCAAGTGACTCGGGACCGGTCGATGTGGCGTGCCATGAGGTAGGCCTCTGTCCAGCAGTGGATGTTTCCCGACTGATGATGGTTATACAGTTATTAATCACGCCGACGAAGTGGTAGAAGAAAATTTTGAAAAATATATTGTTTAGGGTTGCTCTCATACGCATGACTTGGGGATGACTTATTATTTTCGCGTCTACCCCATCGTGTGAAGTATCATTTAGTAGGTCTTTCAAAAATATTTTGAAACTAGGAGCATAACTTTTGGATTCAAGGATCCATTTGCAAAATACTACACTTTAAAGTGATAGATTTCGACAGATTCGAGCGCAAACCCTCCTCTATCTTCTAAATTATTTTAAAATTCACAGTAGTAGTATGCACACTGAACTTTACCGTAAACTATCAGACTAAGTTGGTTTTACAGTTTAACGAGTAGTAGTCGACCAAAGTATAACATACTTGTAGATGTTAAAATGAAAATTTCGTACAATTCCTTTCAAAATTTCTGTTCGTATAGATGTTTGAAGTTATTGTGAAGGGCAACTACGGAATCCTACACTGCGCACGGCCCGACGTGCACATGGCTGTTTTTAAGGCAGCGGTTTTCATAGAACTATCTCTTGATTTCTTAACATGGTTTTAATCTTGAAAACGTGACATCTGCGAATTGGTCTTTGCCCTATATAGCAGAATAACTATATTAAAACATGGGCACACATGGGATAAATTCACTTCATAAAAAATAAAATTAAAAATTTTGAAAATACCCGCGACAAATGTACACACACACATAAGCTCGCAAAATATATAAGAAAGATAAGAAGAAAAAACCTTCTTACAGTATTACTTAGGACTCATTGCATTTCGTTAAAATTAATAAATAAATTTATTATTATTATTATTATTATTATTATTACAGGCTAATTGCCAGACTAAATATATTATCGAATATTGCGAATAAAAAATAAAATTAATAATTTTGAAGAAAAAAAACCTCGATAAATTTTTACATAGAGGAAAATAATGTGTGTGCATCAGTATTTTCAGTAATAAAACTCTTAGTCGATTCAATCCATCAGGCATGTATAATTGCATATTCCTCAATATATTCTCATGTTCTCAACACACAGTCGGGCAGAGTAACGTTTACTAGTACTATTTCAACAAAATTCACAACAGGAATGATTTTAAAAATGAGTGTTCATCAGTTTTATAATACGGTCTTCATAGCTCCCACCATCGTCAGTTCCTACTTCGAAAACTACAACTTCCGTGAATCAAAACAGGCACAGTTATATAATATTAATTAATCCCTATAACCAATTACATTAATACTGAAATTCCAGAATGGATAATTATATTCGATATTTGTTACTAAAGGCTTACATTATTTAAATACATGATTGTTCCTATAAATTAGATAAACAGAGCTGGTTGAGGCAGCGTGCATCGCCTTCTGACCGGAAGTAATTGACGACGACATATTATACAATATCTTTCTCGCTAATAAATCATAGAATCGCATATAAAATATCAAAATACTAAAGCAGTTATTGTTTAAACATTTATAACTAGATATAAATATCGCTCAGTCACGTATCCGAGTAACTTGTGGTAACTTCATTTGATGTGAAGTCGTTCCGGGCACTTGCTGGAGATGCTTGTTATGCCTCTTCATATAGATGTCGCTGGTAGCTCTTGCACCGGATGTTATTGCCGGTAACACTCGGCCATCCTGCATGAGCCGTGTCCCACGGCTCTCACCACCCTTGAGCTCTGCAGCACCACCAGTATGATCCTGAAGCAAAACATATTTCGCAAAGTAAACTGTTACAGGAACATTTGATACACTTATTATAAACATAACAGAACAAACACTCCTTCAGTCAGACTTTGTACAGAATAGAATTAACTATGCAGGGACTTGCCGGAAATAGATATATTTTCTAACTCACCACCCAAACTCAAGCGGACTTTAAACACTCAGCTTACGTTACAATAACTTTCTGTGAATTTCAATTTTATATGTAATTCTATTTAATCTAATCTCTATTTTTCCTTGTTTCTAATATGTAACATACTACATTAATGTTGTATGCATCTGTAATTGGTTTTCGTATCAGATTAAAAACTTTAATGTATAAATTTACGAGTGACTGTTGATGCTCCTAATTTAATAAAATAAACACAAATTACAGTTTTATAAATTACAAAGTGGTGTTGTTTACTAATTACACAAATGTATAATTTCTTAATTTAAATCGGTTTCGGTATCGCATCGGAAAATAAAATTGGTGAAAACATTTCTGAAAATCTTTAGTTTATGCAATGGGGAACCGCACCAACTAAACGAATCAGAGAACCCTCACCGGGAATCGAACCCGCATACCTTTTTAACATTGTACAGTCTCTTTACGTGACACTGGCAGTATCATCACTTTCATGATTCAGCCATAATTTTGAAGTTGAAGTCATTCAGGACAGAAGCAACTTAAGAAGCACTGAGCAAGCAATCACTAGCCAGAACTCCATTTTTGGAAACTTCATGATCAGTATTAACAATTTTATAAAATAATTGAAAAATAATCGTAAAAAGTTACAAGAGAAACAAAAACGACTTTCGTAATGAGAAACAAGAAGAAAAAAAAAATGTTTCTTATGGAATATCTCTACAGGAAGTAGTCATTCGTAGTTGACGAACACACAGCTTTTTATTTTAGCATTCTTTCTTTTTATATAGCGTACAATGACTTGATCATACAGCTGTAATTTAAGACACACAGTTCTATTCACTTTTACTTACTTGTTCGATGTCTTGATAACGCAGCCGTCATTTTAGCCACACGTTCAATGACTTGATCACACAGCTATCATTTTGTTCACAAGTTCTATGTCTTGATCACACAGCCGTCATTTTGTTCACAAGTTCTATGTCTTGATCACACAGCCGTCATTTTGTTCACACAGTTCTATGACTTGTTCACACAGCCGTCATTTTGTTCACACAGTTCTATGACTTGATCACACAGCCGTCATTTTGTTCACACAGTTCTATGACTTGATCACACAGCCGTCATTTTGCTCACACAGTTCAATGACTTGATCACACAGCCGTCATTTTGTTCACATAGTTCTCTATTCACTTTTGTCTGCAAATACTTTTCAAGTCTAATGACTGGATCACAGATATATTGATTATAATCATAACAAGTTGTTCTCGTTTGTTATTGAAATTTCAGTTGACGTACAACAAATGTAGAAATGTTCCTTATTATCATCACCTGTGATTGGGAATTTTTGAAATCAGTAGTGTACATCGATTTCTTAAGCTGTAGTTCTCATCTTAAATTGCACGTAGGTAAAATAACCCACAGGCCTCAGTAGTCGCCTGATATTGTTCTAACTTTATAATCTCAAAATGTAGTTGCGATGTAATCAGTGAATGCCAGCACTCGCAGCGCTGCTGCAGCCTGCACTCTTTCGCCTCGTGCCTCAGACGTGCCAGCGAGACGCGCAGTGGATCATGCGAGTAGTTTTTACGTGTCTGTAGTTTCCGAGCGATGATATCTCTATTCATGTGTACTCTTCTACATAATCTGTTAAAACTGTAAACCACATCTTCTAGAGAACCACGGACAGTTTTTTTTGTACACAGTATCAACTCGTCGTCAGATTTGATAGAAAAACAAGTAGTCGTTTCCCTTTTGTCTGTATGCAGTTCATTGCGTTTTCTCGTATTTTCTCTTCGTAATGTTTCCTCTTATGTCGTCACAGTACTCAGGACGTATAGGTCAGACATCTTCTCTCATCCCACTTCTGAGATTTTACATAGAGGAAAATAATGTGTGTGCATCAGTATTTTCAGTAATAAAACTCTTAGTCGATTCAATCCATCAGGCATGTATAATTGCATATTCCTCAATATATTCTCATGTTCTCAACACACAGTCGGGCAGAGTAACGTTTACTAGTACTATTTCAACAAAATTCACAACAGGAATGATTTTAAAAATGAGTGTTCATCAGTTTTATAATACGGTCTTCATAGCTCCCACCATCGTCAGTTCCTACTTCGAAAACTACAACTTCCGTGAATCAAAACAGGCACAGTTATATAATATTAATTAATCCCTATAACCAATTACATTAATACTGAAATTCCAGAATGGATAATTATATTCGATATTTGTTACTAAAGGCTTACATTATTTAAATACATGATTGTTCCTATAAATTAGATAAACAGAGCTGGTTGAGGCAGCGTGCATCGCCTTCTGACCGGAAGTAATTGACGACGACATATTATACAATATCTTTCTCGCTAATAAATCATAGAATCGCATATAAAATATCAAAATACTAAAGCAGTTATTGTTTAAACATTTATAACTAGATATAAATATCGCTCAGTCACGTATCCGAGTAACTTGTGGTAACTTCATTTGATGTGAAGTCGTTCCGGGCACTTGCTGGAGATGCTTGTTATGCCTCTTCATATAGATGTCGCTGGTAGCTCTTGCACCGGATGTTATTGCCGGTAACAAAATGTAAATGTTGTAATGGGAAAAGGGTTCAATAATTTTTTGAGAAACCCTCGACTAAATGGAAGTAAGTAACTAGATAAAAAGAAGCTTACATGTTATTACAATAATAAGTCCGAAAAAATCCGTAGGGGGCTGCCATTCCCGTTCCTGAAGGAACTAAAATATGGAGTTTTATAAATATGTCACTAGTTGAAATTACGTTGCGTACCTAATTTTTTTTATGTAGTCTTGAATTGATACCGCCTTATTAACCATCTCCATTTTCTAATGGCTACACACTTGGACTTAACGGATTCGATTCCCAGTATCTATAGGTACTCGGTTTGGTTGGTGGTATAAGTATAGGTGGCATTTTCTATGTCTGCCTGGCTAGCTACCACCATGTTACTTAAATCTGCCGCCCAACAGCAGCGTTAATAGCACTGTTGTGTTCCGGTATGAAAGGAAACATAACATTGAGGATTCTGGGTGCGCACACTTACCATCCAATGAATGAAATGAAGCCCAGTGCAAACCCATCATACATTTAAAAAATGACTGCATCTATACGAGATATAAAATTATTTTCTTACTCCTACATTTTAATTGGAAACGACAACAGATTAGGCAATGGCAGCCCCCGACGGATTTTTTCGGACTTATTATTGTAATAATATGTAAGCTTCTTTTTTTCTCGTTACTTACTTCCATTTAGTCGAGGGTTTCTCAAAAAATTATTTAACCCTTTTCCCATTACAACATTAACATTTGTCGCGGGTATTTTCAAAATTTTTAATTTTATTTTTTATTTTCATATTAATAGCAGCACGCTTCATGACCGCTTTTCCAGATGTAGCTACTGCTATCTAGCCAATATAGTCCATCGGTGTTTGAAAGATGTCAATGTTTGTGGTGATTTGTGTACTTTTTAAAAGTTAAAAGCTTTTATTTAACTTGCAATGTTTGTATGTATGTTCGGGTCAAATCTTGCAAGCTGAATTAGAAGCACTTCCTCTTATCCTTGGGAGTTGAAATTTTGTACGTTGGTTCAGTCCCGATGACAATGCGTTTTTTTGGTACTATCGAGCTGGTCTGATGCTGGAGTCAGGAGGAACAAAGAGAAACTCTTCAATGGGCCCCTCGAATTCGGGCTCATCTCAAAATCAGAATACCAGGCTGACATAAGTGCAGGAGAGCGTGCTATATCGTTTCTATATATCGTACAAATATCGTATTTTAATTCATCGCAGGTTAATTCATAACAAACTACTAAAAATCATTTGAAGTACCAGGTTATCAGAAACAGAAGATGTTTTTATTTAGCTCACATGCGATGTTACGGCGCGGGTTATTCTACTATTGAGAACGCGTAGCTTCTGTCACTTCTTTTTTTAAATCTAAATAGATTCATTAACTTTCGACTTTTTAGTTGAAGAGTGTTTTAGATTCAACATGCTATTTGTCTCTTTTTGACCCAAGGGAATGAAAGAGTAACCACATAATCAAATCAAGGCGTGATAAACGTGAACGGGCGGATAGTAGGTGCATTATGTCAGTACCTAATCTGTGCAAAGTCTGTGATTTTGACTGTGATTATCTAGGAGCATTTAATCACTACGTTTTAGTATGGAGATTCCATGGCGTGCTTCTGATCAAGTGACTCAAAAAATATAAATTAAACATGTATTGACATGTCATTTCATAACGATGTCATAGTATTATGCAATGTTATTTATTATCAGCGCTATAGTATTAACAAACTACTTTCAATCTTTGTTTTCAAAAGTTTCAGGATCTGACCACAATCTCACCTGATTCTGTTGTCAAGGATGGTACCCACTTGCCTGCATATTCACTGTGGCACACAGTCAGTATTTATAAGAATGGGTTTGCACTTGCCCTTTATCTCGCACTGTAAGTGTGCTTACCCACCAGCCTCAAGCTAATGAGGCGCTGGCTCTGCTACTTTTCATACTGGAACACATTAGTGCTATTAACAGTGCTGTTTGGCAGTGGTCTGAGGTAACATGGTGGTAACTAGCCGGGAATTGTCGCAGAAAACGGCCTACCACCAATCAAACCCAGTACCAATAGGTACCCCCACTGGGAATCATACTTGAGACTTCCAGATTGTAAGTCCAAGGGTGTAGCAATTAGGCCATGGAGACGGTTAATTTATTATTATAATAGACAGTAAGATAGTCCGTCCAATTGTGACTTAAACACTAGGCTACGGCGCTCGCTTGTAGCTGATGATGAACTGTCAATAAATTTCAGGATAGCGGAGAATTTCATGAAAAAGGACCCCGACCCGTTCTATGAGCGTCACCCGGCGCGCACCGACCCGGAGTGCGCGCTCGGACATGACGGACCCTCAAGGTCATGTTCAAGAAGGACAACTTCATGACCAAGGTGAATAGCTCTTTTGGAACTTAGTGTTCCTACAACATTTATTTGAGATCCTAAATACTCACTGGCAAAAGCTAAGCTACAGAGAATTGAATGCAGGAACATGTGTAGATATAAAATTAAAATTAATATAAAACACTCCAGTTTGCAATACCTTTGATGTTTGAAGAAATCAATCTACTTAGTATTAAAAGATACGGCTGTTCAAGCCGCATGCAAGGGAATCAAAACCTATAGGGTTCTTCCTGTTGACCTACAATCCTGAACTTTGGCAAGAAGCAAGGTCTTGCAGGACAACTGTAGGAATAAATATGAAAACCAGAATTTTCTAGTTATAACACAGTAAAAAATAGCTTCTTTATCTCTAAACTTACCTTTGCAGTTGAAAGCCATACATCAGGTATGTTATTTAACTGCAAGGCAAAGTTGGTTCTTCAATTACATTTTTGGTAGAGCATTGTCGGGTGCATATTACTGTGTCTATTAATATATGATTTTCAGTATGTTAATTATTCATATTCTGTATGGAACCCTCAGTGCGGAGTCCGACTCGCATTTGACAGTTTTTTAAAGTAAAACCCAATTAAATAAAACCCAAATTAAATATGTGTCCCATAGTAGTGCTAAGTGAGCAACAACCTTTGACTGGGGTGTGTTTTTTGTTTCAGCTGGTGAATGAGTACCTGTGAGACACATACTACTCTCGTCAGAACATCACTGGCCGCGACGTGCACAAGCTCAACGTGTGCACGTGTAGACTCACGCCAGACCTCAGGCCAGGACTCGAGATGAGTCTAGTGTTCCAGGTGAGGTTTAAAAAATTCTTGGAAGCATTGGTTTTAAGTTTCCATACCTCAAAAAGAAAAAGGAACCCTTATAGGATCACTTTGTTGTCCGTCCGTCCGTCCGTCTGTCTGTCAAGATTTTATCAGGAACTTGAGGAGGCATCAAGTTGAAATTAATATCGATTACGCAAATCTGCACTCCCTTGGAGTTGTGAAAAAAAAAAAACAATCTTCTAGATCAACGCATTAAAAAGATACGGTTGTTTAAGCCCTATTTTTCGACGTAGAAGTAATCAGAACCTATAGAGTACTTCCCCTAGACCTAGATAGGTCTGGGTTTGGAGGACCTTTCCGTTGCGGCAGTGTGCACTCTGAGGTCTGTTTCTGCTCTGATTTAGGGCGTCACAGTGACAGATAATGTGGCTGGGCGTTTCCTCGTCCTCCTAACAACATCTGCAGACTGTGTTGTCACTCAGGCGCATGTAGCTGGTGCTTGGTTAGCTTGCAGTGCCCAATTAGGGTCCACATGAGGGTTGTTGTTGTGTTGCCTTTTCAAGGCTAAACGGTTGAACTAATCATGATGAAATGTAGCCGACACTATGGAGCAGGATATACGCTAATTTATATCGCGGTCCATTAAATGGTTCCTGCGGGAGTAGAAGGCGACTAAAGGAAAATATTCAGCGCGGTACATGTACGGTAATATCTACCCATAGGCACAGGCCGGACACTTAGAACAAATGTCGTGATATCGTTCGATACATCGAACGGATGACGTTCGCATCGATTGACGCGCATGTGTGAGTAAGTACCACGCGCCATACGTAACGGTCATTTTCTGAGTCGGCTTGTTGCGGGGAGGTGAGGTATCACGGATCGGTAGGAGGTGGTGAACGTCTGTTCTGTACGTAGTACTATATTAATTCTGTGCCGGTTGCATTTCAGTACCATACGCGCGTTCTATCCGTCTTTATGGTTTTGTCGGAGAATCCGAGCCTGCGCAGCGCGCCCTCTCGCTCGCGCCGCGCTAGGTAACGTATACCTGCGCGCGGAATGGCATGAGTAATGCGGAGGTAATGCGTAATGTTTGAGATGGTCGAGATATGTGTGCTGCAACAGTACGTGGCCAGTTAATATCACGCACCACTAGCACATGTCTATTATGCAGCATGATTTATGTTTCCAGGACAAAGAGGCGTTGATCCACCGTCTGGTCGCGTGGGCGACCATCTGTAGCGAGCCGCTGCAGTGCTACGCGACGGGCCTGCTCGCCGCCGCCATGGAGGTGCAGGAGATAGCTACCAACTTCCGGTGAGACGATACCCTACCTTGTATATAGGCATTCGCATGACAACACTCAGCTGGTGTCAACTGAGGTAGCCTCATTAATTTTATGGGATTGTGACGGCATAGAACTGAACCTTTTTAGGGTTCCGTAGTCAAACAAGGAACCCTCATAGTCTCGCTCTGTCCGTCTGCAGCTTAGCTCAGACACTCTTACTACTAGCAAGCTGTAATTTGATACGGGTATACATATTAATCACGCCTATAAAGTGATAGAATAAAATCTTGAAAAAAATATATTTTAGGGTAGCTCCCATGAAATATTTTTTTCGCGTCCACCCCATTGTGTGGGATATCGTTTAATAGGTCTTTCAAAAACATTGAGGGTCTATGACTACCACTTCTCGATTCAGAGATCTGTTTGCGAAATATTAAGCTTTAAAGTTATAATTTTTGTCAGAGTCGAGCGTCATGCCCCCCCCCCCCCTTTATCTACTAAACTATTGCTTTTAAAAATCTGAAAAATCATAAAGATTTATAATCTTTATGAATTAACCTTGATGCCAATGAGAATAAATTGGTTGATACACCCAGCGTATGTCATTATTATAACTCACGATTTCAAGTAACTACCAATAATCGGATGCTTGTTAGCTTAAAATTAAAAAAAAGTAGTTAGCTTCGCTCACTCGGTCAACAAAGATTGTCAAGGTTTTTTATGATTTCACAGAAACTATACTAGATAGGCGTCGGATAAGGCGCGGACTCTCAATCTGAGGGTTCCGGGTTCGAATCCAGACGTGTACCTATGAGTTGTTTTTCAATTCAAGTACATTATCCGAGTGCTTAACGGTGAAGGAAAACATCGTGAGGAAACCTGCATGTCTTGAACAGGCATGTGAAGTCCGCGTATCCGCACTGGGCCCGCGTGGTGAACTACGGCCAATACACTCTCTGTAGGAGAGTAGACCTGAGCCCCTGCAGTGGGGACGTATATAGGCTGTTGATGATGATACTAGATAGACACCTCACGAGATAATATTTACACAAAAGTGTATTCTATAGGTTTTGGTTCCATTGCATTTTGTATGGAAATATTCTAAAATACAGCTATATCTTTTTATTGTGTTGACCTATAAGTTTGATATTTTCACAGATTCAAGAGACAGCATACTTGACTATTCGATATTAATTTCAACTTGATACCTCCACGAGTTCGTGTGAAAAAAGCTCTTGACAAACAGACATACATTAAAGTGTAATAAATAAGTTTTCCTTTTGAAGTGCGGAACCTTAAAAACAACTGTAGGAAGTACTCAATGACAGCTTTAAAAAATTGAAAAAGTTATTTGATTTATGTGTCATAAACATGAATTATGTTCAAATTTTCAGATCAATGGAACATTTTTGGCTTCAGAAGTTGCTGTAACTGTGGATGTAATTGGGAAAAACATATAGCTTTTGTGCAGGGTCGACCAAGTCACACAATCTTGCAGCACAGTTGAAGTTGCACTGTCAGAAAGTCCAGAAGACAGCCTTAAAAGTTATTGGGACTGTTTGTGAGTAAGGTACATCAAATATGGCGGCCATAAACATGCTTTTGAATGAAACAAAAGCCGAGGATTTAAGGAATGATAAGGAATGGCCTGGCAATTTTTACAAAATAAACGGCAATCCTATCCTATATTTGACCCCTCCACATCTGATGAAGGGTATTAGGAACAATCTTTTGAATAAGGAATTCATTATAGATGGGAAGAAGAAAGTTGCTAACTGGGCACACATATTATTGTTATTTAAAGGGGGACCTGCATTTAATGGTGTGCGACTAGTGTCGAAATTAACCGCACGACATGACATTGGCATGACATCCAAATTTAATTACAAAAATGAGGGTGAAACATTGCACTCGAGTATTCAGCAGGAGTGTTGGTGTTGCACTTGGATTCATGGCAGGTATGTGTTAATCTTTTACTCAGTTTAGAATAGTTTGTTATCCTGAGACGCGGGGACACAGTTAACCAAAATACTTAATGAGTACAAAGTTATTAACTGAAACCCGACTACTGCAAAAAATCATTAGACGCAGTATACAAATGAAATTTATTTCTCTGGGGTTTCGTTTATACATGCTTTTATGTACTCTATTTATTTTTGGAAATGGGGGCGTCCATAAATTACGTGAGATGATTAAGGGGGGGAGGGGGGTCGAGTCAAATATCATCTAATCTCACGTTGGGGAGAGGGGGGGGGGGGTGTCTCGACCAGAGATAAGGCATAGTAAGAATAGATTGCTAACTCCATATAAAATTTTTAATAGTACAAAATGTTCCGCTAGATGGCGATAGTAGATAGCAAGTAGATCGTTAGAAATAAAATTTGTCTGAAATTGACGAAATATCGAATTATACTGTTCCAGTTCATTTTATTTATTTATTTTGAATGTAAAAATACAAAACTTTTCTAACATTACTCACGAAAAGACAAAATTTTTAATGAGGTGTATATTGAACATTTTAATTCATTGCACACGATTGAACAGACCTGACTTTAGTAAGCTGTAAAAGCATGCAGTTATCCGGAATTCCGGTAGATGGCATACATTTGTACGTTCACTACACAGTATTGCTAGACTATAAAAATAATAAAACTATTACGAATTTTCAAGCCGTCGTAGATACAAAAAATTCAAATAAATAAATCCCAAAGTATATTAACGTAAGATTTAATAAATCTCTTATTTTGAGTGTGCTGCCTTTAGGGTGTGAAAATATAAGGCTCCCATTTCTAGGCATATTTAATATATTTGGGAACGTTTTTTCTTTCATTGATATGGCAACAACGGTTATATCTGTCACTTCTGTCAGAGTGAACGAGAGTGCGGCAACAGTCCCGTGACCTTGAATCGATGTACGGAGCTGCACCTACCGGCTAGGGTTGAGAAACACGTTAAATTATTATTGTGTGAATTTTGATGTCTTTTATATTTAAAAAAGGGACCAGAAAAAATGATTAGCTCTAGATCATGATTTATATATAATTGTAATATATTAACCTAATATACAGTTGGCTAGGGTAATCAAAAGTTTAAATCATCACAATAATATGTTTGTAAATAGTATTTATTGGTATTTATGGTCAGTTGAGCATTCTTCTCAATAATCAACTTTTAAACTACAAGGGAAAAAAATCTACATGAGGAATGAACATAACCTTAAATATTAAAAATCAGTCTTTTCGAATGGAGTGTGAGCGGGGTTCGCGAGAGGCCCTACGAGGCGACCGATGCCGCGCCAAAGCCCCCACCCGCCCCGCATACGTTTGCCCGATCCGCGTTTGCAGAGACATCGTCGTCGGGTTCTCCTTTCCCGCGCTTTTTTACGTGTATTGTATGAAGCTTTGTTGCGCGCTTGTATGAAGTTGCCGCACTCTCGTTCACTCTGCTTTTGTTGCGTTGCGCTTGCGATTATTTACGGCTTGTGTTTTCTTTCCGTGTATTTCTTTTTTTTGTGACTGTGACAGTTAAGCATTTCACACATAATGTATTTCTGTTGCCGCTGTAACAACAAATACTAAGAATAAAATGAATATTGAAGGGGGCTCCCACACAACAAACGTGTTATGTACTCGATATTGATAACGGCATCTTGAAATATTCACAGAATATTTAGTTATATATTCACTTTAAAAATAAATAATTAAATTAAAAAAATAAAATAAGGTGTTCTCATGTAACAGACATGCTTTTGTCGTTTTTATAGATAATGGTACGGAACCCTTCGTGTGCGAGTCCGACTCGCACTTGGCCGGTTGATTTGCATCGAACATTGTACAACATACGTATTGTACGTTGTTCTAAAGTAATCATACTGGACGTGCAAGCAGACGTCAGAAACTAACAAATAGACGCGCGTAGTGGTCTTTTGAAGTTGTATTTTATCCATTTTTTACTTTTGTCGTATACATTGTCACTATATTGAAAAGGGAGGAAAAATTGGTGTAATTGCAACAAGACACCGTAACCAATACTTACATAGCCAATGCATCATTACGTCATGTAGCGAAATTTTGAAATCTTTCGCTTGACAAGTTTACACTTTTACATAGCTACTGGATAGGCGAAAATGGGACGAGGTGCGGGGGGAAGCGCATCCCAGCGAGGTTCGCAGATATTTCCGACGGGTTGTACGACTGTACGTCTCCTATCACACACACATCTATGCCATACTGTACTTATACACACAAATACATCCAACGGGTGCCATCAACTGTTCAATAGATGGCGCTAGGTATATCATACTTCAGCTAATATAGTAGCGACATCTAATATAATAAGTCGAACTACGAGGTACCGGCGACAATAATAAGTTTTAAGCGTGTTTTGAACTAATGTATGAAGTTAGCAATCTGTCTTACTCTCCCTTATCTGTGGTCTCGACAAATATCACGCAATTTTTTTTCTGATTAAAACTAGACATGTGTGATGTTTAGTTTTTAAATGTCTATTCAAATTACCGACGTTACCACCGGTAATAACAAGGATATTTGAACAATATGTACATTTCGCCTTTTTTGGATCCACTTCTGCAAAGTGGTACCAAACAGCACTTCTTTTCCGTGAAGACATTTCTGTCTCACCAAAGTTTTTTTTATCAATAAAGTAACACTACACTAAGTTAATATTAATAAACCCACATTCTGAAAAATCTCACGTGAGATTGGGGGACGGGGGAGGGGGTTGAATAAAACCTCACGACATCTCACCAAGGGGGGAGGGAGGGACAGAAAATTTAAAAAAAAAACACCTCACGTAATTTATGGACGCCCCCAATGTACTATTGAAGACCTCATTTGTCAGAAAACAACGAGTGGTTATATGTGCAGATATGAGGGAACACATGTATACATACAAAGGTTGCTAAAATTCGCCATAGTCGGGAACAACTAATCGGTCAAAACATGTCCAGTTACGACGTTAATCTTTTGTAGAATTAAAGATCAACTTAAGCATATTAAGAATGGTCAATACTTCTAAGTCCGTTAGACTAATACTGACAGTAATGAGAACCTTATTGTCCTACTCTACGGTGAAAAGAAAGTAAAAGGATTTAAAAATATTGCTGTAGTCACATAAGGTGCTAGCAGAATAGCCAACCTACCCAATAGCTAACCTACTTTTTCGATTATACAAAACACAGACTAATATATGTACCTATAATACAAAACAAATTGAGTGTTTGACGAAATACCTTGTGAAGTCCAAACCTAACTTGCCAAAATAGTTTTATAATAAGCTAAGATAGTTTTACAGCAACTACCGGCCTTACGGTAGTTTAACAATTCATAAGTATGTGGAATGATCCTTGAGTTTCCGTATCCTACTTAGATGACGCTGCTACATTTCAATACATTCGACTCCAGGAGGGAACGCCATCGGCCATTCTCTCCATTCTGTTCAGGCTTCAGGCGAGCCGTGAGGACAAGTCGTCCAAACCCTTCAGTCTGTCACGCTGCCCAAATTCTAAAGGTAACATTTAATTTTATTAAGACTTTTTCACTGCTACTGTGTGATACTCGTACGGTGCCGGCTAACCTGTGATTTCCTATCCTCGTGACGCCAAAACCTCCTCGTTTAGTGATTTACACAATTTATACCATTCTTGGACACTAAAGTGCCAGAAGTGAGTGACTTTCGCCATGGGGCAACTAAGGTGTTGTGTTGATGGTTGCGATGCAACTAGTGCAACTCACCAGCTATTTAGTTTCCCTAAAAACGATAACTGGAGAAACTTGTGGCTCTCTTTCTTAGCCCCTTCAACACCTCGTCTCATTGGACTGTCACAAACACAATTGAGAGGTAAACGCGTATGTGAGAAGCACTTTGATAAATGGCAGTTTGATGCAGAGGGCAAGAGACTAAGATATTCATATCCGTGCCTCATTACGGAAAAAGAAATAATCCACGGTGTTCCTCTTAAGAAAGAAATATAGAATAGAATAAATCCCCAACATGTGAGGCGAAGATCTTCAAAATGTGTGAAACAAAATGTAAATGTAGCACAGTGGTGATAATTTTTTAATTTATAATAACTCCTAAAAGTGTAAGTTGTGGAAACACACACACATAAAGTTTTAGACAAATAATCACAAAGAGTCACTGGATGCAAGTAGCCTGGACTGATGGACCGGATGGAATAGGCCTATGTTCAGCAGTAGAGATGATTCCCATCCTATGGTGGGATTCACAAATGTTGTACGCCTTTGGGTAGGATAAAGAGATGCTATGTTTTACACCCAACATCACTGTACCACCTATATTCACAATAAAATATTCTGATTCTATGCCATAGGCTATCGCCATGATGTTCATCTCCTGTCAGACTTGTGTGAAGATACCGATGTCATATAAAGTTTTTAAAGTCAGGATCATGACTCTTGGTGCTTGAGACTCTGTGCCTAATCCAGAAGGAATAGGGTAGGGATGGTAATTTGAACATTTTATGTATCAACATGCCATTTTTCTAAAGAAATGTTTAATGAGGTCATAGAAGTGCTATCAAATAATTTTGACTTTCTGAATATTGGGAAATAATAATAATAAATACTATCAACTCAAAAATCATTATTAACTCCAAAGATAGGAACATTTTGTGATCAGTTACATGCCCAAAATATGTGATGTGCCATTAATGGCATATGCCATTGGTACACCATCCCTGAAATAGGGAGTCATAATATAAAATTGAGTTTTTTAGTCATTCAATGTATATATTTCAAGAACAAAATTCTGACAATCATTTTGTTATTAAGTTTATACATCTATGTAAGGATTTTTTTTGTATTATTTTCAGATAACCATTACTTTATGGATCATTTCTCATGCACTCATACAGTCACTAATGAAAATGCTCCTCAACAAACAGGTAAAATAAACAGTTTAACAACATCTCCAGAAACCAGGGCTTTGTTTAAAAGTAACCAAATTGTAATGCTAAAATTCTGAATTTTCACTCTCACCACTCTTAAGCATCTCATGCCAGCCCAGTTGGTTACCTCAAGTTTTATAAATCATTCATGTGAAAGCCATGTTCAATAAAAAAAATTAATATTGGTGTATACTAAGTGCAAATTTTTATAACTTTATATTTAACTAGATTTTTGTTTCAGGCGATGTTCAACTTTGTAATCAGCCCGGTTGCTCATATTCGGAATTCAAGTCTTGTTCTCCTGTTGCAGTCATTGATCACAAAGGTTTGTATCATTATTGAAAAGTAGTTTATGGATAAAGTCATTATATTTCACACGAAGCCTTTCACTTTTTCATTTATTATGCACACTAAGGAGCGCTACAACCTGGATGTCTTTAAGGCCAGAGTGAATAGGCTGCTGCTAGGCAACCCTTCATCACCTGCATCCAGCGACTCCCTGAGACTCTAACCAGATCGTCGGTCCGTCTAGTAGGGGGACGGCCTGGTAGACGTTTCCCGGTGGCCGTGTGCCGTGTGGTTCCGGCTTAGAATGTAACCACCACATCTCTTCCTGTGGGTGTCGTAAGAGGCGACTAAGGGAAAACCTACAACGGGGGGAGGGACAGCAGCTTCCTCCTGAAGAACTAAATCGAATACTGCGATCACCAAACCGTCTAGCAAGCGTGGTGATTATGCTAAAACCCCTTATGGCAGTACGCCCATTACTACGGCCCCCCAGTCCCCGGCGGCCCCGCTATTCCTGGCTACGGTAGCAATCACGGTTACGGCGGGGCAGGGGGTGCGATGAATCTCCGGAATTGTATAATACCCGTACCAAATTACAGCGTTCTAGTAGTGAGAGTCACTGAGCTACGCCGCGGACTCAGACGGACTTGTTTGACTACGGAATCCTAAAAACTCACGAGCCCCCACACAAAGCTGCTCTTTTTGCCAATTTGCTAGTTTTGTTATTTGACAGGTGACGTATATGACACATTTATTATACAGCATAAGGTACAAAATAGTGTTTATTCTGTTACGTAGTCTAATAGTTTAAAGAAACAAAATAAATTTCAATATCTGACGTAGTACATTCAAATAGTCTTCACACTGATATTATAAACGCGAAAGTTTGTATATACAATTTACATATTCTATGGTCGGTTGCTAGGCAACGCGTTTTTGTTATGCCCAAATTGCCCATGTAATCCCACTAATATTATAAGTGTGATTTTGGACAATTTACACAATATGTCTTTATAAATTATAGCCTATATGTTATTCTGATGTATAAGCTATATTATTGTAAAGTTTCATTCAAATCCATTCAGTAGTTTTTCCGTGAAAGCGTCACAAACATCCAAACTTTCACACTTATAATATTAGTAGGATTAATAAATCCCTATAACCAATTACGTCAATACTGAAATTCCAAAATGGATAATTATATTCAATATTTGTTACTATATGCTCACATTGTTTAAATACATAGTTATTCCTAAAAATTAGATAAACAGAGCTGGTTGAGGCAGCGTGCATCGCTTTCTCACCGGAAGTAATTGCCGACGACATATTATACAATATTAATCTTGTTAATAAATCATAGAATCAGCTATACAATATCAAACTTTAAAAGTAGTTATTGTTTAAACATTTATGACTAAATATAAATATCGTTGTCACGTATCCGAGTAACTTGTAATAACTTAATTTGATGTGACGCGCGTTGCGGGGGCACCTGCTGTAGATGCTTGTCATGCCTCTTCATATAGATGTCGCTGGTAGCCGCCCTTGCACCGGATGTTATCGTCGGTAACAACTGAGACCACTTTTGTTTCATTGGATTAGTTATCACGTCAAATCTAACTGTTGAGTTGAGACTAGGCCATTTTCTTTACTTACACCAATCACAATTGATCATTAGCCATTGTACAGATACAAAATTGAAACGTTTTTCATCGAAACAGAGAAAACAAATACATGCTGAACGCGAGTGATTTAAAAAACTAAATTAATATACCCGATTAGTATAATATTCTACTTTTACCAACTGCTTTAATTCTTAACTGAAATAATTTTCTTATGTAGTTTTATGGTAATCGCAAATTGATTGAAAAACGTGGTATGATGCTCGTACTCAGCAAGCTGGATATTGTAGCGATCTGTTTAATATGCACTCTGATTCGGCTCATGCCTATGAACACCTCTACTACTATTAAAGTATCATAGCAAGTATGTTTGTATTAAGTAAATGTACCTAATATATTAAAAGACAATAACAAACACTATGTTTTAACCAATAATATGTTTATATTAATATATCTCCACCCAAGCTTTTTAGTATTACGTGAATCGGCTGATTGAGGAGCTCAGTAGCGCGATAGTAGTATGCTCCATTGACGGTCAATTTGTAAATAATATTAGTTACCTCAATAAGTGCCTTCAAGAAGCTGTTGGTCAGGTCAGGTCTGGTATTACGCCAAGAGGGTGAGTTGCTATTTTACAATGCGGGCAACAATTAATCCTACATAGATATACCCTTTGGCACTCAAAGATACTCGTCTTCAAGTGGTTTCGGAGTTCAAATACCTGGGGTGTTGGGTTACTGACTCGCTCAAGGATGACGTAGACATTGGCAGCCAGTAAACCAACCAGACCAACCGCTTCCTGAACACAGTGGCGGACCGGGTGGACGGCCCCGTCAAAGGGCATTTCACCAAAATGCACGTGGTGCCGGCCAACCGTACCGCTAATCTAGATGTATTATCTTTGTATTTTGTAAATAGTTACATACCCTGTTATTATTATTATTACCATTAACAGTATGTAAGACGATTTATCGTAGAAAAAAGTTTAAAGAAAAAAAGGAAAAAGAAATTAAAAAATAATATAATAAATAAGAAAAATACAATTTAAAAAATGTGTAAAAAGAAAAAAAATATTGTAAAAAGAATTTAAAAAATGTGCAAAAAAAGCGTAATGTACAAAAAGAAAAAAAATTAGCTAAAAAAAATATTTAAAAAAATTATACAATAAAATCGTTATGAACAAAAACTGTTCTTTAATGTAAAAAATTATGTTAATTTTTTTTTCTATATTATATATAAAAGAAGCAGTTAAATCTTCACCGAATGTGTTCCCTTTCTGAGTGCACACGAAATGCCACAAATAGAGAGAGATGAAGAACTCTTGCAAAAGCCGCGACCAACATAGCAGACAATCCATAACTCCGACCACTCCGACAGGAGTGTACGACTAAGAAGAAGAATCTTCACCCAAGATCTTCAGTGCAAACGGAATGCTACAAATAGAGACATCTTCGAAGAACTCTCGCAAAAGCCACATACCAGACAATCCATAACTCCGAGCACTCCGACAGGAGTGTACTAAGGACTGACTGACGACAGGACTGACTAAGAAAAAGAATCTTCATCCAAGTTCTTCAGTGTGTACGTGAATCAGATGGTTGAAGAGCTCAGTAACGCGATGGTAGTATGCTCCATTGACGGTCAATTTGTAAATAACATTAGTTACGGTGACGACACTGTGTTGCTGTGCCCCTCAAGTGCCCTAAAGAAGCTGTTGCATACCACCCACTCGCAGATACCCGCGAGTGGTATTTTAAGGTCCACAACGTCAGGTATTACACCAAGAGAGTGAGTTGCTATTTTACAAGGCGGACAACAAGTAGTCCTAGTCCTACATAGATATACCCTTTGGCACTCTCAAATATACTCCTTCAAGTGGTGTCGGAGTTCAAATACCTGGGTGTTGGGTTACTGACTCGCTCAAGGATGACGTAGACATTAAAAGGGAAGGGCATTGGCAGCCAGTAAACCAACCAGGAGGAGAGTAGGCCTGAGCCCCTGCAGTGGGGACATATATAGGCTTTTGATGATGATGAAACCAACCAGACCAACAGCCTCCTGAACACAGTGTCGGACCGGGTGGACGGCCCCGTCAAAGGGAGTTTCACCAAAATGCACGTGTTTCCATCCAACCGTACCGCTAATCTAGACGAATCTTGGTATTTTGTAAAAAGTTAAATACCCTGTTATTATTATTACCATTAAGAGTATGTAAGACGATTTATTGTAACTAACACTATCGAGATATTTGAAATAAATTAAGTAACAAAATGTATTATTACATATTTAAAAAAAAATGAAAATAAAGAAAAAAATTAAAAAAATGAAAAAAAAGAAAAAAAAAGAAAAAAATGAAAATAAAGAAAAAAATATAAACACGTTTTAAAAAGAAAATATTTCAAAAGAGAGACAAAAAATGCTTTAACAAAAAAAGAGAAACGAAAACAATTCGAGAAAAAAATGAAATACAAAGAATGAATCGAAAAAAATATTAAATGAAAAAAGAATTTTTTTAAAGCTTTTATCATGAAAATGTTAATCGTACCGCTAATCTAGATGTATTATCTTAGTATTTTGTAAATAGTTACATACCCTGTTATTATTATTACCACATAGTACGTAAGATAAATAATTGTATCTTTGTTCTCTATACTTTTATGTTTACGTTCCTAACCCCGGACTACTGGTACTAAAGTATCCACTATCAATTAATATAAACATAGCGTAATATTTGTTTTAAACAAAAGAGTGTACATTTTCTTATAATACACATGCTTGCTATGATACTTAAAAATGGTTTAAAATAATCTACAATACTTTGTTTATTTTGTAAAATGTGTGCAGTATTTTTAGTAATAAAACTCTTAGTTGATTCAATCCATCAGGCATGAATATTCTTCAATATATTCTCAACACACAGTTGGGCAGAGTAACGTTTATTAGTACTATTTCAACAGAATTCACATCAGGATTTTTTTTACAAAATTAATGTTCATCAGTTTTATAATACGATCTTCATAACTCCCACCATCGTCAGTTTCTACTTCGAAAACAACAACTTCGTGAATCAATTCAGAGTGTGTACTGTGGCCGGCCGCTATAAGAACAAATCATCATCAACAGCCTGTACATATATATGCTTTCACTGCAGGGGCTTAGGCCTACTCTACTACAGAAAGTGTATGGGCCATGGTCCAACACGCGGGCGCTGTGCGGATTTGTAGACTTCACACACACCTTTGAATTTCTTCTCAAGAGTGTGCAGGTTTCCTCACGATGTTTACCTTCACCGAAAAGCCAATGCCAAAAGCCAATCTATACATATAAAATTCAAAGTCCTGACTGACTGACTTAGATATCAACACAGCCTAAACCACTGACTAGAGACATGAAATTTTGAGGGCGTATTCTATGTAAAGTGTAGGCATCGTTTAAGAAAGGATTTTTCGAAATTCCACCCTTTTACATAGAGAGACATTGTGTGTGCATCAGTATTTTCAGTAATAAAACTCTGAGTTGATTCAATCCATCAGGCATGTATAATTGTATATTCTATTCTACTAATATTATAAGTGTGAAAGTTTGGATGTTTGTGACGCTTTCACGGAAAAACTATTGAATGGATTTGAATGAAACTTTACAATAATATAGCTTATACATCAGAATAACATATAGGCTATAATTTATAAAGACATATTGTGTAAATTGTCCAAAATCACAATTATAATATTAGTGGGATTACATGCGCAATTTAGGCATAACAAAAACGCGTTGCCTAGCAACCGACCATAGAATATGTAAATTGTATATACAAACTTTCGCGTTTATAATATCAGTGTGAAGACTATTTGAATGTACTACGTCAGATATTGAAATTTATTTTGTTTCTTTAAACTATTAGACTACGTAACAGAATAAACACTATTTTGTACCTTATGCAGTATAATAAATTTGTCATATACGTCACCTGTCAAATAACAAAACTAGCAAATTGGCAAAAAGAGCAGCTTTGTGTGGGGGCTCTCGTGAGTTTTTAGGATTCCGTAGTCAAACAAGTCCGTCTGCGACCGCGGCGTAGCTCAGTGACTCTCACTACTAGAACGCTGTAATTTGATACGGGTATTATAAAATTCCGGAGATTCATCGCACCCCCTGCCCCGCCGTAACCGTGATTGCTACCGTAGCCAGGAATAGCGGGGCCGCCGGGGACTGGGGGCCGTAGTAATGGGCGTACTGCCATAAGGGGTTTTAGCATAATCACCACGCTTGCTAGACGGTTTGGTGATCGCAGTATTCGATTTAGTTCTTCAGGAGGAAGCTGCTGTCCCTCCCCCCGGTGTAGGTATTCCCTTAGTCGCCTCTTACGACACCCACAGGAAGAAATGTGGTGGTTACATTCTAAGCCGGAACCACACGGCACACGGCCACCGGGAAACGTCTACCAGGCCGTCCCCCTACTAGATGGACCGACGATCTGGTTAGAGTCTCAGGGAGTCGCTGGATGCAAGTGACTCGGGACCGGTCGATGTGGCGTGCCATGAGGTAGGCCTCTGTCCAGCAGTGGATGTTTCCCGACTGATGATGGTTATACAGTTATTAATCACGCCGACGAAGTGGTAGAAGAAAATTTTGAAAAATATATTGTTTAGGGTTGCTCTCATACGCATGACTTGGGGATGACTTATTATTTTCGCGTCTACCCCATCGTGTGAAGTATCATTTAGTAGGTCTTTCAAAAATATTTTGAAACTAGGAGCATAACTTTTGGATTCAAGGATCCATTTGCAAAATACTACACTTTAAAGTGATAGATTTCGACAGATTCGAGCGCAAACCCTCCTCTATCTTCTAAATTATTTTAAAATTCACAGTAGTAGTATGCACACTGAACTTTAAAGGTAAACTATCAGACTAAGTTGGTTTTACAGTTTAACGAGTAGTAGTCGACCAAAGTATAACATACTTGTAGATGTTAAAATGAAAATTTCGTACAATTCCTTTCAAAATTTCTGTTCGTATAGATGTTTGAAGTTATTGTGAAGGGCAACTACGGAATCCTACACTGCGCACGGCCCGACGTGCACATGGCTGTTTTTAAGGCAGCGGTTTTCATAGAACTATCTCTTGATTTCTTAACATGGTTTTAATCTTGAAAACGTGACATCTGCGAATTGGTCTTTGCCCTATATAGCAGAATAACTATATTAAAACATGGGCACACATGGGATAAATTCACTTCATAAAAAATAAAATTAAAAATTTTGAAAATACCCGCGACAAATGTACACACACACATAAGCTCGCAAAATATATAAGAAAGATAAGAAGAAAAAACCTTCTTACAGTATTACTTAGGACTCATTGCATTTCGTTAAAATTAATAAATAAATTTATTATTATTATTATTATTATTATTATTATTATTATTACAGGCTAATTGCCAGACTAAATATATTATCGAATATTGCGAATAAAAAATAAAATTAATAATTTTGAAGAAAAAAAACCTCGATAAATGTAAATGTTGTAATGGGAAAAGGGTTCAATAATTTTTTGAGAAACCCTCGACTAAATGGAAGTAAGTAACTAGATAAAAAGAAGCTTACATGTTATTACAATAATAAGTCCGAAAAAATCCGTAGGGGGCTGCCATTCCCGTTCCTGAAGGAACTAAAATATGGAGTTTTATAAATATGTCACTAGTTGAAATTACGTTGCGTACCTAATTTTTTTTATGTAGTCTTGAATTGATACCGCCTTATTAACCATCTCCATTTTCTAATGGCTACACACTTGGACTTAACGGATTCGATTCCCAGTATCTATAGGTACTCGGTTTGGTTGGTGGTATAAGTATAGGTGGCATTTTCTATGTCTGCCTGGCTAGCTACCACCATGTTACTTAAATCTGCCGCCCAACAGCAGCGTTAATAGCACTGTTGTGTTCCGGTATGAAAGGAAACATAACATTGAGGATTCTGGGTGATGAAATGAAGCCCAGTGCAAACCCATCATACATTTAAAAAATGACTGCATCTATACGAGATATAAAATTATTTTCTTACTCCTACATTTTAATTGGAAACGACAACAGATTAGGCAATGGCAGCCCCCGACGGATTTTTTCGGACTTATTATTGTAATAATATGTAAGCTTCTTTTTTTCTCGTTACTTACTTCCATTTAGTCGAGGGTTTCTCAAAAAATTATTTAACCCTTTTCCCATTACAACATTAACATTTGTCGCGGGTATTTTCAAAATTTTTAATTTTATTTTTTATTTTCATATTAATAGCAGCACGCTTCATGACCGCTTTTCCAGATGTAGCTACTGCTATCTAGCCAATATAGTCCATCGGTGTTTGAAAGATGTCAATGTTTGTGGTGATTTGTGTACTTTTTAAAAGTTAAAAGCTTTTATTTAACTTGCAATGTTTGTATGTATGTTCGGGTCAAATCTTGCAAGCTGAATTAGAAGCACTTCCTCTTATCCTTGGGAGTTGAAATTTTGTACGTTGGTTCAGTCCCGATGACAATGCGTTTTTTTGGTACTATCGAGCTGGTCTGATGCTGGAGTCAGGAGGAACAAAGAGAAACTCTTCAATGGGCCCCTCGAATTCGGGCTCATCTCAAAATCAGAATACCAGGCTGACATAAGTGCAGGAGAGCGTGCTATATCGTTTCTATATATCGTACAAATATCGTATTTTAATTCATCGCAGGTTAATTCATAACAAACTACTAAAAATCATTTGAAGTACCAGGTTATCAGAAACAGAAGATGTTTTTATTTAGCTCACATGCGATGTTACGGCGCGGGTTATTCTACTATTGAGAACGCGTAGCTTCTGTCACTTCTTTTTTTAAATCTAAATAGATTCATTAACTTTCGACTTTTTAGTTGAAGAGTGTTTTAGATTCAACATGCTATTTGTCTCTTTTTGACCCAAGGGAATGAAAGAGTAACCACATAATCAAATCAAGGCGTGATAAACGTGAACGGGCGGATAGTAGGTGCATTATGTCAGTACCTAATCTGTGCAAAGTCTGTGATTTTGACTGTGATTATCTAGGAGCATTTAATCACTACGTTTTAGTATGGAGATTCCATGGCGTGCTTCTGATCAAGTGACTCAAAAAATATAAATTAAACATGTATTGACATGTCATTTCATAACGATGTCATAGTATTATGCAATGTTATTTATTATCAGCGCTATAGTATTAACAAACTACTTTCAATCTTTGTTTTCAAAAGTTTCAGGATCTGACCACAATCTCACCTGATTCTGTTGTCAAGGATGGTACCCACTTGCCTGCATATTCACTGTGGCACACAGTCAGTATTTATAAGAATGGGTTTGCACTTGCCCTTTATCTCGCACTGTAAGTGTGCTTACCCACCAGCCTCAAGCTAATGAGGCGCTGGCTCTGCTACTTTTCATACTGGAACACATTAGTGCTATTAACAGTGCTGTTTGGCAGTGGTCTGAGGTAACATGGTGGTAACTAGCCGGGAATTGTCGTAGAAAACGGCCTACCACCAATCAAACCCAGTACCAATAGGTACCCCCACTGGGAATCATACTTGAGACTTCCAGATTGTAAGTCCAAGGGTGTAGCAATTAGGCCATGGAGACGGTTAATTTATTATTATAATAGACAGTAAGATAGTCCGTCCAATTGTGACTTAAACACTAGGCTACGGCGCTCGCTTGTAGCTGATGATGAACTGTAAATAAATTTCAGGATAGCGGAGAATTTCATGAAAAAGGACCCCGACCCGTTCTATGAGCGTCACCCGGCGCGCACCGACCCGGAGTGCGCGCTCGGACATGACGGACCCTCAAGGTCATGTTCAAGAAGGACAACTTCATGACCAAGGTGAATAGCTCTTTTGGAACCTAGTGTTCCTACAACATTTATTTGAGATCCTAAATACTCACTGGCAAAAGCTAAGCTACAGAGAATTGAATGCAGGAACATGTGTAGATATAAAATTGAAATTAATATAAAACACTCCAGTTTGCAATACCTTTGATGTTTGAAGAAATCAATCTACTTATTATTAAAAGATACGGCTGTTCAAGCCGCATGCAAGGGAATCAAAACCTATAGGGTTCTTCCTGTTGACCTACAATCCTGAACTTTGGCAAGAAGCAAGGTCTTGCAGGACAACTGTAGGAATAAATATGAAAACCAGAATTTTCTAGTTATAACACAGTAAAAAATAGCTTCTTTATCTCTAAACTTACCTTTGCAGTTGAAAGCCATACATCAGGTATGTTATTTAACTGCAAGGCAAAGTTGGTTCTTCAATTACATTTTTGGTAAAGCATTGTCGGGTGAATATTACTGTGTCTATTAATATATGATTTTCAGTATGTTAATTATTCATATTCTGTATGGAACCCTCAGTGCGGAGTCCGACTCGCATTTGACAGTTTTTTAAAGTAAAACCCAATTAAATAAAACCCAAATTAAATATGTGTCCCATAGTAGTGCTAAGTGAGCAACAACCTTTGACTGGGGTGTGTTTTTTGTTTCAGCTGGTGAATGAGTACCTGTGAGACACATACTACTCTCGTCAGAACATCACTGGCCGCGACGTGCACAAGCTCAACGTGTGCACGTGTAGACTCACGCCAGACCTCATGCCAGGACTCGAGATGAGTCTCTAGTGTTCCAGGTGAGGTTTAAAAAATTCTTGGAAGCATTGGTTTTAAGTTTCCATACCTCAAAAAGAAAAAGGAACCCTTATAGGATCACTTTGTTGTCCGTCCGTCCGTCTGTCTGTCAAGATTTTATCAGGAACTTGAGGAGGCATCAAGTTAAAATTAATATCGATTACGCAAATCTGCACTCCCTTGGAGTTGTGAAAAAAAAAACAATCTTCTAGATCAACGCATTAAAAAGATACGGTTGTTTAAGCCCTATTTTTCGACGTAGAAGTAATCAGAACCTATAGAGTACTTCCCCTAGACCTAGATAGGTCTGGGTTTGGAGGACCTTTCCGTTGCGGCAGTGTGCACTCTGAGGTCTGTTTCTGCTCTGATTTAGGGCGTCACAGTGACAGATAATGTGGCTGGGCGTTTCCTCGTCCTCCTAACAACATCTGCAGACTGTGTTGTCACTCAGGCGCATGTAGCTGGTGCTTGGTTAGCTTGCAGTGCCCAATTAGGGTCCACATGAGGGTTGTTGTTGTGTTGCCTTTTCAAGGCTAAACGGTTGAACTAATCATGATGAAATGTAGCCGACACTATGGAGCAGGATATACGCTAATTTATATCGCGGTCCATTAAATGGTTCCTGCGGGAGTAGAAGGCGACTAAAGGAAAATATTCAGCGCGGTACATGTACGGTAATATCTACCCATAGGCACAGGCCGGACACTTAGAACAAATGTCGTGATATCGTTCGATACATCGAACGGATGACGTTCGCATCGATTGACGCGCATGTGTGAGTAAGTACCACGCGCCATACGTAACGGTCATTTTCTGAGTCGGCTTGTTGCGGGGAGGTGAGGTATCACGGATCGGTAGGAGGTGGTGAACGTCTGTTCTGTACGTAGTACTATATTAATTCTGTGCCGGTTGCATTTCAGTACCATACGCGCGTTCTATCCGTCTTTATGGTTTTGTCGGAGAATCCGAGCCTGCGCAGCGCGCCCTCTCGCTCGCGCCGCGCTAGGTAACGTATACCTGCGCGCGGAATGGCATGAGTAATGCGGAGGTAATGCGTAATGTTTGAGATGGTCGAGTTATGTGTGCTGCAACAGTACGTGGCCAGTTAATATCACGCACCACTAGCACATGTCTATTATGCAGCATGATTTATGTTTCCAGGACAAAGAGGCGTTGATCCACCGTCTGGTCGCGTGGGCGACCATCTGTAGCGAGCCGCTGCAGTGCTACGCGACGGGCCTGCTCGCCGCCGCCATGGAGGTGCAGGAGATAGCTACCAACTTCCGGTGAGACGATACCCTACCTTGTATATAGGCATTCGCATGACAACACTCAGCTGGTGTCAACTGAGGTAGCCTCATTAATTTTATGGGATTGTGACGGCATAGAACTGAACCTTTTTAGGGTTCCGTAGTCAAACAAGGAACCCTCATAGTCTCGCTCTGTCCGTCTGCAGCTTAGCTCAGACACTCTTACTACTAGCAAGCTGTAATTTGATACGGGTATACATATTAATCACGCCTATAAAGTGATAGAATAAAATCTTGAAAAAAATATATTTTAGGGTAGCTCCCATGAAATATTTTTTTCGCGTCCACCCCATTGTGTGGGATATCGTTTAATAGGTCTTTCAAAAACATTGAGGGTCTATGACTACCACTTCTCGATTCAGAGATCTGTTTGCGAAATATTAAGCTTTAAAGTTATAATTTTTGTCAGAGTCGAGCGTCATGCCCCCCCCCCCCCCCCCCCCCTTTATCTACTAAACTATTGCTTTTAAAAATCTGAAAAATCATAAAGATTTATAATCTTTATGAATTAACCTTGATGCCAATGAGAATAAATTGGTTGATACACCCAGCGTATGTCATTATTATAACTCACGATTTCAAGTAACTACCAATAATCGGATGCTTGTTAGCTTAAAATTAAAAAAAAGTAGTTAGCTTCGCTCACTCGGTCAACAAAGATTGTCAAGGTTTTTTATGATTTCACAGAAACTATACTAGATAGGCGTCGGATAAGGCGCGGACTCTCAATCTGAGGGTTCCGGGTTCGAATCCAGACGTGTACCTATGAGTTGTTTTTCAATTCAAGTACATTATCCGAGTGCTTAACGGTGAAGGAAAACATCGTGAGGAAACCTGCATGTCTTGAACAGGCATGTGAAGTCCGCGTATCCGCACTGGGCCCGCGTGGTGAACTACGGCCAATACACTCTCTGTAGGAGAGTAGACCTGAGCCCCTGCAGTGGGGACGTATATAGGCTGTTGATGATGATACTAGATAGACACCTCACGAGATAATATTTACACAAAAGTGTATTCTATAGGTTTTGGTTCCATTGCATTTTGTATGGAAATATTCTAAAATACAGCTATATCTTTTTATTGTGTTGACCTATAAGTTTGATATTTTCACAGATTCAAGAGACAGCATACTTGACTATTCGATATTAATTTCAACTTGATACCTCCACGAGTTCGTGTGAAAAAAGCTCTTGACAAACAGACATACATTAAAGTGTAATAAATAAGTTTTCCTTTTGAAGTGCGGAACCTTAAAAACAACTGTAGGAAGTACTCAATGACAGCTTTAAAAAATTGAAAAAGTTATTTGATTTATGTGTCATAAACATGAATTATGTTCAAATTTTCAGATCAATGGAACATTTTTGGCTTCAGAAGTTGCTGTAACTGTGGATGTAATTGGGAAAAACATATAGCTTTTGTGCAGGGTCGACCAAGTCACACAATCTTGCAGCACAGTTGAAGTTGCACTGTCAGAAAGTCCAGAAGACAGCCTTAAAAGTTATTGGGACTGTTTGTGAGTAAGGTACATCAAATATGGCGGCCATAAACATGCTTTTGAATGAAACAAAAGCCGAGGATTTAAGGAATGATAAGGAATGGCCTGGCAATTTTTACAAAATAAACGGCAATCCTATCCTATATTTGACCCCTCCACATCTGATGAAGGGTATTAGGAACAATCTTTTGAATAAGGAATTCATTATAGATGGGAAGAAGAAAGTTGCTAACTGGGCACACATATTATTGTTATTTAAAGGGGGACCTGCATTTAATGGTGTGCGACTAGTGTCGAAATTAACCGCACGACATGACATTGGCATGACATCCAAATTTAATTACAAAAATGAGGGTGAAACATTGCACTCGAGTATTCAGCAGGAGTGTTGGTGTTGCACTTGGATTCATGGCAGGTATGTGTTAATCTTTTACTCAGTTTAGAATAGTTTGTTATCCTGAGACGCGGGGACACAGTTAACCAAAATACTTAATGAGTACAAAGTTATTAACTGAAACCCGACTACTGCAAAAAATCATTAGACGCAGTATACAAATGAAATTTATTTCTCTGGGGTTTCGTTTATACATGCTTTTATGTACTCTATTTATTTTTGGAAATGGGGGCGTCCATAAATTACGTGAGATGATTAAGGGGGGGAGGGGGGTCGAGTCAAATATCATCTAATCTCACGTTGGGGAGAGGGGGGGGGGGTCTCGACAAATATCACGCAAATTTTTTCTGATTAAAACTAGACATGTGTGATGTTTAGTTTTTAAATGTCTATTCAAATTACCGACGTTACCACCGGTAATAACAAGGATATTTGAACAATATGTACATTTCGCCTTTTTTGGATCCACTTCTGCAAAGTGGTACCAAACAGCATTTCTTTTCCGTGAAGACATTTCTGTCTCACCAAAGTTTTTTTATCAATAAAGTAACACTACACTAAGTTAATATTAATAAACCCACATTCTGAAAAATCTCACGTGAGATTGGGGGACGGGGGAGGGGGTTGAATAAAACCTCACGACATCTCACCAAGGGGGGAGGGAGGGACAGAAAATTTAAAAAAAAAACACCTCACGTAATTTATGGACGCCCCCAATGTACTATTGAAGACCTCATTTGTCAGAAAACAACGAGTGGTTATATGTGCAGATATGAGGGAACACATGTATACATACAAAGGTTGCTAAAATTCGCCATAGTCGGGAACAACTAATCGGTCAAAACATGTCCAGTTACGACGTTAATCTTTTGTAGAATTAAAGATCAACTTAAGCATATTAAGAATGGTCAATACTTCTAAATCCGTTAGACTAATACTGACAGTAATGAGAACCTTATTGTCCTACTCTACGGTGAAAAGAAAGTAAAAGGATTTAAAAATATTGCTGTAGTCACATAAGGTGCTAGCAGAATAGCCAACCTACCCAATAGCTAACCTACTTTTTCGATTATACAAAACACAGACTAATATATGTACTACCACCGGCCTTACGGTAGTTTAACAATTCATAAGTATGTGGAATGATCCTTGAGTTTCCGTATCCGATGACGCTGCTACATTTCAATACATTCGACTCCAGGAGGGAACGCCATCGGCCATTCTCTCCATTCTGTTCAGGCTTCAGGCGAGCCGCGAGGACAAGTCGTCCAAACCCTTCAGTCTGTCACGCTGCCCAAATTCTAAAGGTAACATTTAATTTTATTAAGACTTTTTCACTGCTACTGTGTGATACGGTGCCGGCTAACCTGTGATTTCCTATCCTCGTGACGCCAAAACCTCCTCGTTTAGTGATTTACACAATTTATACCATTCTTGGACACTAAAGTGCCAGAAGTGAGTGACTTTCGCCATGGGGCAACTAAGGTGTTGTGTTGATGGTTGCGATGCAACTAGTGCAACTCACCAGCTATTTAGTTTCCCTAAAAACGATAACTGGAGAAACTTGTGGCTCTCTTTCTTAGCCCCTTCAACACCTCGTCTCATTGGACTGTCACAAACACAATTGAGAGGTAAACGCGTATGTGAGAAGCACTTTGATAAATGGCAGTTTGATGCAGAGGGCAAGAGACTAAGATATTCATATCCGTGCCTCATTACGGAAAAAGAAATAATCCACGGTGTTCCTCTTTCGAAAGAAAAAAATTTACGATTTAACATTTATTTTACCAGTGAAAGTATCGGTGTAGTCGTAATATCCTCTTAGGACAATATAACTGATAACTCACACAAAATATTTAGGGCATTATTTCACAGTGAGTTATATACTTATAAGGCAAACCTGTATAATTGCACCACATTCACCTCCCTGTTGTTAAAAATCAGTTAGTACTTAAACTATAGGTTGAATGTTATTCTATACATTGGCCGAGGTACCCCAGACTAACATTTTAATCAATTAAACCTAATTAAGAAATAAATCCCCAACATGTGAGGCGAAGATCTTCAAAATGTGTGAAACAAAATGTAAATGTAGCACAGTGGTGATAATTTTTTAATTTATAATAACTCCTAAAAGTGTAAGTTGTGGAAACACACACACATAAAGTTTTAGACAAATAATCACAAAGAGTCACTGGATGCAAGTAGCCTTGACTGATTGATGATATTTTTAGTGAAACAAAAGGTTTTTCTTATTTAACTGTAGTTTATTTCAACACGCACACACTTCAGTACACAGACACAAAACGGAAGAGCTAACATGGCGGACAACATGACAATTTTGTTTTTGGAACAATGTTGCCAACATGACAATAAGTATTACATTGTATACTAACACCCCCTCTCAAGGTAATACTTATATACTTTACATTAATATGTATATGTGTATATACTAGAGGCAAACTTAGTTTTCACATAAACCACACATATTTGTGAACTTAAATAACAAATTTTTGTTCAGAGATTTTGTGAACATATCAGCAATCTGATCTTCAGTTTTTATATATTTCAAAACTAGTTTACCTTTTTTAATCAACTCTTTAATGAAATGATATCTTATATCTATATGTTTTAACTTGCAGCCATACTGATTGCCACACACTCAGACTCTGTTGAAGACAGACTTACACTAGCTTGTTTCTTTGAACACCATGAAATTAAACAATTAGAAAACATAAAACAAAACCCTGTTGTTGATTTTCTATCTTTTAAATCACCTCCCCAATTAGCATCACAATATCCTATCAGCTTATCACTATTACATTTATATATTAAACTGTAATTAATGGTGTGTTTAATATATCTCAAAACTCTTTTAAGAGCTGTCAGTAAAACATTGTTTGCATTGTTCTGATATCTACTCAAGATTGATACAGCTACACAAATATCTGGCCTTGTTCCTAACGCTGCATAAGACAAAGAACCTATAATTTTTCTACATTTCTTTTCGATATCTTTACCAATCACAGAATTATTTTCTTCTAATATTTTAACATTAAAATTGAAATCCATGGGGGTTGACATTTCTTTACAATTTTGCATTTCAAATTTTTGTAAAATATTTTCAAGGTACTCCTTTTGACTTAATTCAGTAGTTTTATTATGTAAATCCTGTTTCACCCGTATGCCTACAAAATTTGAAACCAGGCCTAGATCTTTCATTTTAAACTCTGTATTTAGCAATGATTTAAGGGTACATATTTCACTTTCATCATTACTGAACATTAATACATCATCGACATACAGTAAAACATATGTTTTTGTGTTGCCCTTATGTTTTGTATACAAACACGTATCACTTTGAGATCTAACAAAATCTTGTGTCATTATAACAGAGTTAAATTTATCATTCCAGTACTTGGGTGACTTTTTCAAACCATACAAGGATTTCTTTAATTTTACAATATTTTTATCATCACTACAAGCGCCTTCTGGTAATTCTAAGTAAACTACTTCATCAATATTACCATATAAAAAAGCCCCTGTCACATCCATTTGGAAAATTGGTAAATTTAACTTTGTAGCAACTGACACAAATAACCTAAAGGTACACAAATTTGCTACGGGAGCATAAATTTCATATGAATTTAAAATATCACTTTGTTCAAACCCCCTTGCTACCAGACGAGCCTTATATTGCACACTATCATGAGAGTTTTTAATTTTGAACACCCACTTACTACTTACAGCCATTAAACTGTCAGGTTTTTCACAAAACTCCCAAGTATTGTTCTCATTTAAAGTCTCCAATTCTCTTTTTATGGCTTCTTGCCATTTCCCAGCATCATGCCTTTGCATTGCTTCTCGATAAGTTTTTGGTTCACTTTCTGTGGAGGATGCATATTGACAAGAGTATAATGAGGGCTGTTTCCTGACGCGAGTGCTCTTCTCACGTGGTGGTAGGTTCTCATCTTTTTCATAACTGGAGTCCTCATCACTGGAACATGGCATATATGTGCTTATGTTACTCTCTGTGGATATATCATAACTTTCCTCTAGTTGTGAAGAGTGCTGTTCAGTTTCACCACATTTTCCATTTTCCACTTCATCGTTGGACTGTTTGTCTTCTCCCGTGCATTCTGGTTTATTTGTTTCATATTCCAGCAATACTAACTTTTCCTTCTTCTTCCCATCTTGTTCCAGGAAAATAATGTCCCTTTTAATCTCCACTCTATTTTTTTCTGGGAAAAATATTCTATAACCCTTAACATCCTCTCCGTAACCCACCATGACTCCTTTCTCTCCTTTAGAATCCCACTTACGCCTTTTTTCTTTTGGGATGTGGACAACCACAGGAGTGCCAAAAATTTTCAATTCGCTTATATCAAAGTGCTTGTTTGTCCAGCTCTCAAATGGAGTTTTTCCAGGTTCATTACTTTTACTGGTCCTGTTTAATACATATGCTGCAGTATGAACAGCTTCCGCCCATAACTTCTTTGGTAGACCTTTCGCACACAACATTCTCCTCGCCGCTTCAACTAATGTTCGGTTCTCACGTTCGGCCTTGCCATTTTGCTCCGGTGTGTATGGCACCGTGGTCTGATGTGTTATACCATGTCTAGTAAATAGGTTATGTACTTCTTTATTAACAAACTCTGAACCATTGTCACTTCGAAAGTAGCGAATTTTATTGTTTGTAATGTTTTCCGCTTTGTTTATGAAGTCTTCAATGCACCCCTTCACTTCATTCTTCCCTTTTACAAAATACACATATCTAAAGTTGGAATAGTCATCCTTCAATATAATAAAATATCTGGAACCTCCCACAGACGGCACCTCCATAGGTCCGCATGTGTCAGCGTGTATAATTTCACATGGTCTGGTTGTTTTTGTTTTGCTTGCACTAAAAGGTAAACGATGTATCTTGCCCTCTAAGCAGCTTTCGCATTTTACATCCGTATCGTCTATCACTGAAATGTTGTTATTTTTAAGTACAGTTTTGACATGTTGTATGTTTTGGTGAGCTAGTCTTTCGTGCCACTCTTGAAGACTTGATTGTACTTGAGTCACATTTGCTACCTCACGCTTGTAGCGTACGTCCATACAATACATATCGCCTTTACGATTAGCTATTGCACATACTTTGTTCTCTTTGTAAAATTTACACATTTTATCGTCCGTAATCACAACATAACCTCTATCTGTTACGCAGTTGACAGATAACAAATTTGTCTTCAGTTCAGGCACATATAACACGTTGTCTATGGTTGTGTCAATCCATTGCTGTCCGTCATATACCTGTAGCGCCACCTGTCCACAACCATTTGCACTAATGACATTGCCGTTTCCCAGAATCACAGATTTATTTGTTAATGAGGAGTATGTTGTAAATAAGTCACGATCACGGCACATATTTTGGCTTGCGCCGGTGTCCACCAACCACTGTGACTTTTCAAATAGTTCGCTTGAGATCACGAATGCATTACTAGCTTTGCCATCTTTACTGTCCTTATTTTTCTTGAACCAACATTCACTTTTCAAATGTCCGATTTTCTTGCAATAGAAACACTTTTTAGGCTGTTTGTTACCACTGTTCAAACTACTACTGTTATTATTATTACACTCGCTCTGAAAATGTCCCAGTTTATTACACCTAAAACACTTTATGCTTTTCTTGTCTACTTTCTTAGCGACAAAAGCCGATGACTGTTGAGACACATCTTCTTTGCACTTTAATCGCTCCTCTTCTATCAGTAGTCTAGCAACAAGGTTATCATATGTTTGTTTATCATCTGGTGCAGATTCCCACGCAGAAACGAAATGTTTATAACATTCTGGAAGCGACATTAACACCTTTGTTATTATCAATTTTTCTGAAATTTCTTCACCCATCTGCTTTAACTGATTTCTCAATTCTTCGATTTTAGATAAAAATGTAGACATATTTGTATTTTCTTCGTATTTGTATTGAAAGAAACGCTGTTGAACTATATGTATGCTAGTTTCCGACTTTTGCTCATAAACACTAGCCAGTTTGTTCCACATTTCCGCAGATGTAGTACAAGTTAGAATATGCGTCATCACGTTTTCCGACATCCTTGTCACAAGCCATGTTTGTGCTTTTGCATCCAGCTTTTCCCACCTTGCCTTTTCAGCAGCCTGTTCCGGCTTCGCTCTCGTCCCTTGAACCACTTCTAGTAGGTCTTGACTCCGAAGCAGAATGATGGATTGGAACTTCCAAACATTCCAATTTGACGGTCCCTCTAGTCTAATGTGAGAACCAGGTACTTTGTTTTCTTCCATTTTGTAATTTCCTTCCTGCTCGTCCCGTCCTTGTAGAAACAAGTATTTTTAGGTTGACCCTCAAAACCACTCAAAACGTGCTAACTTGTCGCACCGTTTTTCTCGACGAAGCAGTATTCACTCTTCTGTTTTACTGCAGGATTATGTGCCTGGGCCCATAACCTGATGATATTTTTAGTGAAACAAAAGGTTTTTCTTATTTAACTGTAGTTTATTTCAACACGCACACACTTCAGTACACAGACACAAAACGGAAGAGCTAACATGGCGGACAACATGACAATTTTGTTTTTGGAACAATGTTGCCAACATGACAATAAGTATTACATTGTATACTAACACTGATGGACCGGATGGAATAGGCCTATGTTCAGCAGTAGAGATGATTCCCATCCTATGGTGATGATTCTATACATTTCAGGCTTCATTTTAATTCTCAAATTAATTAATGAAGTTATCACTGTTAGCGATAAGACCGCCGGTTGTACATTATTTTTAGTTTAATGTTCCATGTTTTTGGTGTACAATAAAGATATATTTAATTGAATTGACGTTGAACCTTATGTTTGCAGAATGGAATATTATGAATGAACACAATTACTGTAGTACACAAGTGGAGGATGATATAAATCCAGATGAATCATCATTGGTGGTTACTAGTAATGCAGGTATGTTGTTGATTGTAGTTTATTTTTAATCTTATTATGCCTGTTACTTTATTTATGTGGACTTCACTAATTATCTTATGGGAATCACTAGATGTATTGTGATAAAAAGTAGTTTATGATATCTAACTATCTCTATATATATTATTAATTTAATTTTTGGATTCACAAATGTTGTACGCCTTTGGGTAGGATAAAGAGATGCTATGTTTTACACCCAACATCACTGTACCACCTATATTCACAATAAAATATTCTGATTCTATGCCATAGGCTATCGCCACGATGTTCATCTCCTGTCAGACTTGTGTGAAGATACCGATATCATATAAAGTTTTTAAAGTCAGGATCATGACTCTTGGTGCTTGAGACTCTGTGCCTAATCCAGAAGGAATAGGGTAGGGATGGTAATTTGAACATTTTATGTATCAACATGCCATTTTTCTAAAGAAATGTTTAATGAGGTCATAGAAGTGCTATCAAATAATTTTGACTTTCTGAATATTGGGAAATAATAATAATAAATACTATCAACTCAAAAATCATTATTAACTCCAAAGATAGGAACATTTTGTGATCAGTTACATGCCCAAAATATTATGTGATGTGCCATTAATGGCATATGCCATTGGTACACCATCCCTGAAATAGTGAGTCATAATATAAAATTGCGTTTTTTAGTCATTCAATGTATATATTTCAAGAACAAAATTCTGACAATCATTTTGTTATTAAGTTTATACATCTATGTAAGGATTTTTTTTGTATTATTTTCAGATAACCATTACTTTATGGATCATTTCTCATGCACTCATACAGTCACTAATGAAAATGCTCCTCAACAAACAGGTAAAATAAACAGTTTAACAACATCTCCAGAAACCAGGGTTTTGTTTAAAAGTAACCAAATTGTAATGCTAAAATTCTGAATTTTCACTCTCACCACTCTTAAGCATCTCATGCCAGCCCAGTTGGTTACCTCAAGTTTTATAAATCATTCATGTGAAAGCCATGTTCAATAAAAAAAATTAATATTGGTGTATACTAAGTGCAAATTTTTATAACTTTATATTTAACTAGATTTTTGTTTCAGGCGATGTTCAACTTTGTAATCAGCCCGGTTGCTCATATTCGGAATTCAAGTCTTGTTCTCCTGTTGCAGTCATTGATCACAAAGGTTTGTATCATTATTGAAAAGTAGTTTATGGATAAAGTCATTATATTTCACACGAAGCCTTTCACTTTTTCATTTATTATGCACACTAAGGAGCGCTACAACCTGGATGTCTTTAAGGCCAGAGTGAATAGGCTGCTGCTAGGCAACCCTTCATCACCTGCATCCAGCGACTCCCTGAGACTCTAACCAGATCGTCGGTCCGTCTAGTAGGGGGACGGCCTGGTAGACGTTTCCCGGTGGCCGTGTGCCGTGTGGTTCCGGCTTAGAATGTAACCACCACATCTCTTCCTGTGGGTGTCGTAAGAGGCGACTAAGGGAAAACCTACAACGGGGGGAGGGACAGCAGCTTCCTCCTGAAGAACTAAATCGAATACTGCGATCACCAAACCGTCTAGCAAGCGTGGTGATTATGCTAAAACCCCTTATGGCAGTACGCCCATTACTACGGCCCCCCAGTCCCCGGCGGCCCCGCTATTCCTGGCTACGGTAGCAATCACGGTTACGGCGGGGCAGGGGGTGCGATGAATCTCCGGAATTGTATAATACCCGTACCAAATTACAGCGTTCTAGTAGTGAGAGTCACTGAGCTACGCCGCGGACTCAGACGGACTTGTTTGACTACGGAATCCTAAAAACTCACGAGCCCCCACACAAAGCTGCTCTTTTTGCCAATTTGCTAGTTTTGTTATTTGACAGGTGACGTATATGACACATTTATTATACAGCATAAGGTACAAAATAGTGTTTATTCTGTTACGTAGTCTAATAGTTTAAAGAAACAAAATAAATTTCAATATCTGACGTAGTACATTCAAATAGTCTTCACACTGATATTATAAACGCGAAAGTTTGTATATACAATTTACATATTCTATGGTCGGTTGCTAGGCAACGCGTTTTTGTTATGCCCAAATTGCCCATGTAATCCCACTAATATTATAAGTGTGATTTTGGACAATTTACACAATATGTCTTTATAAATTATAGCCTATATGTTATTCTGATGTATAAGCTATATTATTGTAAAGTTTCATTCAAATCCATTCAGTAGTTTTTCCGTGAAAGCGTCACAAACATCCAAACTTTCACACTTATAATATTAGTAGGATTAATAAATCCCTATAACCAATTACGTCAATACTGAAATTCCAAAATGGATAATTATATTCAATATTTGTTACTATATGCTCACATTGTTTAAATACATAGTTATTCCTAAAAATTAGATAAACAGAGCTGGTTGAGGCAGCGTGCATCGCTTTCTCACCGGAAGTAATTGCCGACGACATATTATACAATATTAATCTTGTTAATAAATCATAGAATCAGCTATACAATATCAAACTTTAAAAGTAGTTATTGTTTAAACATTTATGACTAAATATAAATATCGTTGTCACGTATCCGAGTAACTTGTAATAACTTAATTTGATGTGACGCGCGTTGCGGGGGCACCTGCTGTAGATGCTTGTCATGCCTCTTCATATAGATGTCGCTGGTAGCCGCCCTTGCACCGGATGTTATCGTCGGTAACAACTGAGACCACTTTTGTTTCATTGGATTAGTTATCACGTCAAATCTAACTGTTGAGTTGAGACTAGGCCATTTTCTTTACTTACACCAATCACAATTGATCATTAGCCATTGTACAGATACAAAATTGAAACGTTTTTCATCGAAACAGAGAAAACAAATACATGCTGAACGCGAGTGATTTAAAAAACTAAATTAATATACCCGATTAGTATAATATTCTACTTTTACCAACTGCTTTAATTCTTAACTGAAATAATTTTCTTATGTAGTTTTATTTTATGGTAATCGCAAATTGATTGAAAAACGTGGTATGATGCTCGTACTCAGCAAGCTGGATATTGTAGCGATCTGTTTAATATGCACTCTGATTCGGCTCATGCCTATGAACACCTCTACTACTATTAAAGTATCATAGCAAGTATGTTTGTATTAAGTAAATGTACCTAATATATTAAAAGACAATAACAAACACTATGTTTTAACCAGAGATAAGGCATAGTAAGAATAGATTGCTAACTCCATATAAAATTTTTAATAGTACAAAATGTTCCGCTAGATGGCGATAGTAGATAGCAAGTAGATCGTTAGAAATAAAATTTGTCTGAAATTGACGAAATATCGAATTATACTGTTCCAGTTCATTTTATTTATTTATTTTGAATGTAAAAATACAAAACTTTCCTAACATTACTCACGAAAAGACAAAATTTTTAATGAGGTGTATATTGAACATTTTAATTCATTGCACACGATTGAACAGACCTGACTTTAGTAAGCTGTAAAAGCATGCAGTTATCCGGAATTCCGGTAGATGGCATACATTTGTAACGATCACTACACAGTATTGCTAGACTATAAAAATAATAAAACTATTACGAATTTTCAAGCCGTCGTAGATACAAAAAATTCAAATAAATAAATCCCAAAGTATATTAACGCAAGATTTAATAAATCTCTTATTTTGAGTGTGCTGCCTTTAGGGTGTGAAAATATAAGGCTCCCATTTCTAGGCATATTTAATATATTTGGGAACGTTTTTTCTATCATTGATATGGCAACAACGGTTATATCTGTCACTTCTGTCAGAGTGAACGAGAGTGCGGCAACAGTCCCGTGACCTTGCATCGATGTACGGAGCTGCACCTACCGGCTAGGGTTGAGAAACACGTTAAATTATTATTGTGTGAATTTTGATGTCTTTTATATTTAAAAAAAGGGACCAGAAAAAATGATTAGCTCTAGATCATGATTTATATATAACTGTAATATATTAACCTAATATACAGTTGGCTAGGGTAATCAAAAGTTTAAATCATCACAATAATATGTTTGTAAATAGTATTTATTGGTATTTATGGTCAGTTTAGCATTCTTCTCAATAATCAACTTTTAAACTACAAGGGAAAAAAATCTACATGAGGAATGAACATAATCTTAAATACTAAAAATCAGTCTTTTCGAATTGAGTGTGAGCGGGGTTCGCGAGAGGCCCTACGAGGCGACCGATGTCGCGCCAAAGCCACCCGCCCCGCATACGTTTGCCCGATCCGCGTTTGCAGAGACAGCGTCGTCGGGTTCTCCTTTCCCGCGCTTTTTTACGTGTATTTTATGAAGCTTTGTTGCGCGCTTGTATGAAGTTGCCGCACTCTCGTTCACTCTGCTTTTGTTGCGTTGCGCTTGCGATTATTTACGGCTTGTGTTTTCATTCCGTGTATTTCTTTTTTTTGTGACCGTGACAGTTAAGCATTTCACACATAATGTATTTCTGTTACCGCTGTAACAACAAATACTAAGAATAAAATGAATATTGAAGGGGGCTCCCACACAACAAACGTGCTATGTACTCGATATTGATAACGGCATCTTGAAATATTCACAGAATATTTAGTTATATATTCACTTTAAAAATAAATAATTAAATTAAAAAAATAAAATAAGGTGTTCTCATGTAACAGACATGCTTTTGTCGTTTTTATAGATAATGGTACGGAACCCTTCGTGTGCGAGTCCGACTCGCACTTGGCCGGTTGATTTGCATCGAACATTGTACAACATACGTATTGTACGTTGTTCTAAAGTAATCATACTGGACGTGCAAGCAGACGTCAGAAACTAACAAATAGACGCGCGTAGTGGTCTTTTGAAATTGCATTTTATCCATTTTTTACTTTTGTCGTATACATTGTAACTATATTGAAAAGGGAGGAAAAATTGGTGTTATTGCAACAAGACACCGTAACCAATACTTACATAGCCAATGCATCATTACGTCATGTAGCGAAATTTTGAAATCTTTCGCTTGACAAGTTAACACTTTTACATAGCTACTGGATAGGCGAAAATGGGACGAGGTGCGGGGGGAAGCGCATCCCAGCGCGGTTCGCAGATATTTCCGACGGGTTGTACGACTGTACGTCTCCTATCACACACACATCTATGCCATACTGTACTTATACACACAAATACATCCAACGGGTGCCATCAACTGTTCAATAGATGGCGCTAGGTATATCATACTTCAGCTAATATAGTAGCGACATCTAATATAATAAGTCGAACTACGAGGTACCGGCGACAATAATAAGTTTTAAGCGTGTTATGAACTAATGTATGAAGTTAGCAATCTGTCTTACTCTCCCTTATCTGTGGTTTTAACCAATAATATGTTTATATTAATATATCTCCACCCAAGCTTTTTAGTATTACGTGAATCGGCTGATTGAGGAGCTCAGTAGCGCGATAGTAGTATGCTCCATTGACGGTCAATTTGTAAATAATATTAGTTACCTCAATAAGTGCCCTCAGGAAGCTGTTGGTCAGGTCAGGTCAGGTATTACGCCAAGAGGGTGAGTTGCTATTTTACAATGCGGGCAACAATTAATCCTACATAGATATACCCTTTGGCACTCAAAGATACTCGTCTTCAAGTGGTTTCGGAGTTCAAATACCTGGGGTGTTGGGTTACTGACTCGCTCAAGGATGACGTAGACATTGGCAGCCAGTAAACCAACCAGACCAACCGCTTCCTGAACACAGTGGCGGACCGGGTGGACGGCCCCGTCAAAGGGCATTTCACCAAAATGCACGTGGTGCCGGCCAACCGTACCGCTAATCTAGATGTATTATCTTTGTATTTTGTAAATAGTTACATACCCTGTTATTATTATTATTATTACCATTAACAGTATGTAAGACGATTTATCGTAGAAAAAAGTTTAAAGAAAAAAAGGAAAAAGAAATTAAAAAATAATATAATAAATAAGAAAAATACAATTTAAAAAATGTGTAAAAAGAAAAAAAATATTGTAAAAAGAATTTAAAAAATGTGCAAAAAAAGCGTAATGTACAAAAAGAAAAAAAATTAGCTAAAAAAAATATTAAAAAAAATTATACAATAAAATCGTTATGAAAAAAAACTGTTCTTTAATGTAAAAAATTATGTTAATTTTTTTTCTATATTATATATAAAAGAAGCAGTTAAATCTTCACCGAATGTGTTCCCTTTCTGAGTGCACACGAAATGCCACAAATAGAGAGAGATGAAGAACTCTTGCAAAAGCTGCGACCAACATAGCAGACAATCCATAACTCCGACCACTCCGACAGGAGTGTACGACTAAGAAGAAGAATCTTCACCCAAGATCTTCAGTGCAAACGGAATGCTACAAATAGAGAGACATCTTCGAAGAACTCTCGCAAAAGCCACATACCAGACAATCCATAACTCCGAGCACTCCGACAGGAGTGTACTAAGAGCACTCCGACAGGAGTGTACTAAGGACTGACTGACGACAGGACTGACTAAGAAAAAGAATCTTCATCAAAGTTCTTCAGTGTGTACGTGAATCAGATGGTTGAAGAGCTCAGTAACGCGATGGTAGTATGCTCCATTGACGGTCAATTTGTAAATAACATTAGTTACGGTGACGACACTGTGTTGCTGTGCCCCTCAAGTGCCCTAAAGAAGCTGTTGCATACCACTCGCAGATACCCGCGAGTGGTATTTTAAGGTCCACAACGTCAGGTATTACACCAAGAGAGTGAGTTGCTATTTTACAAGGCGGACAACAAGTAGTCATAGTCCTACATAGATATACCCTTTGGCACTCTCAAAGATACTCCTTCAAGTGGTGTCGGAGTTCAAATACCTGGGGTGTTGGGTTACTGACTCGCTCAAGGATGACGTAGACATTAAAAGGGAAGGGCATTGGCAGCCAGTAAACCAACCAGGAGGAGAGTAGGCCTGAGCCCCTGCAGTGGGGACATATATAGGCTTTTGATGATGATGATGATGAAACCAACCAGACCAACAGCCTCCTGAACACAGTGTCGGACCGGGTGGACGGCCCCGTCAAAGGGAGTTTCACCAAAATGCACGTGTTTCCATCCAACCGTACCGCTAATCTAGACGAATCTTGGTATTTTGTAAAAAGTTAAATACCCTGTTATTATTATTACCATTAAGAGTATGTAAGACGATTTATTGTAACTAACACTATCGAGATATTTGAAATAAATTAAGTAACAAAATGTATTATTACATATTTAAAAAAAAATGAAAATAAAGAAAAAAATGAAAAAAATATAAACACGTTTTAAAAAGAAAATATTTCAAAAGAGAGACAAAAAATGCTTTAACAAAAAAAGAGAAACGAAAACAATTCGAGAAAAAAATGAAATACAAAGAATGAATCGAAAAAAATATTAAATGAAAAAAGAATTTTTTTAAAGCTTTTATCATGAAAATGTTAATCGTACCGCTAATCTAGATGTATTATCTTAGTATTTTGTAAATAGTTACATACCCTGTTATTATTATTACCACATAGTACGTAAGATAAATAATTGTATCTTTGTTCTCTATACTTTTATGTTTACGTTCCTAACCCCGGACTACTGGTACTAAAGTATCCACTATCAATTAATATAAACATAGCGTAATATTTGTTTTAAACAAAAGAGTGTACATTTTCTTATAATACACATGCTTGCTATGATACTTAAAAATGGTTTAAAATAATCTACAATATTTTGTTTATTTTGTAAAATGTGTGCAGTATTTTTAGTAATAAAACTCTTAGTTGATTCAATCCATCAGGCATGAATATTCTTCAATATATTCTCAACACACAGTTGGGCAGAGTAACGTTTATTAGTACTATTTCAACAGAATTCACATCAGGAATTTTTTACAAAATTAATGTTCATCAGTTTTATAATACGATCTTCATAACTCCCACCATCGTCAGTTTCTACTTCGAAAACAACAACTTCGTGAATCAAAACAGACGCAATTATACAATAATAATTAATCCCTATGACCAATTACGTTAATACTGAAATTACAAAATGGATAATTATATTCAATATTTGTTACTAAATGCTCATATTGTTTAAATACATAATTATTCCTGGTTGAGGCAGCGTGCCGAAAATAAGCGTCGCTTGCGACGCCGGCAGCACCTCACCGGAACTAAATGCCGACGCGACGACATATTATACAATTATAATCTTTCTTGTTAATAAATAGATCAGAGAATCATCAATCATAGATTAACATATAAAATATCAAAATACAAAAGCAATAATTATTTAATTTTTAATTTAATAATTTAAAGATGTCGCTGGTATCCCTTGCACCGGATGTTAAGAGTATACTAATAGGTAACTATAAGGTAACACATCAGTAACTCAACAGTTCGGTTTGACAAAATAACTTATTATTTCGTCTCACTCGATAGTGCATGTAAAAAGATAAATAGCTCTATCAATTTTTTTTCGACTCGACTAATAGATTTTTTAGCACAACTCGCCGAAAAGTGATTCTAGTCACGCGGTGATAAAACGCTCCATATAAATCGGGCGTGTTTTGTGACGTCACATTACTATATTGGCGTGATAAATGTATTATATGCCCCTATAAAAAATCTTCAAAATGCAATGAATCTTCAAATTTTTGAGATTTGGGGCTTTCTTTTAATGTCCGTCATGGTATAAAATACAATTTAACCCCAAACTAATTGTCAAGTACCTAATTACGGAGACTAGACCAAATTTTCAGAGTGTGTACTGTGGCCGGCCGCTATAAGAACAAATCATCATCAACAGCCTGTACATATATATGCTTTCACTGCAGGGGCTTAGGCCTACTCTACTACAGAAAGTGTATGGGCCATGGTCCAACACGCGGGCGCTGTGCGGATTTGTAGACTTCACACACACCTTTGAATTTCTTCTCAAGAGTGTGCAGGTTTCCTCACGATGTTTACCTTCACCGAAAAGCCAATGCCAAAAGCCAATCTATACATATAAAATTCAAAGTCCTGACTGACTGACTGAGATATCAACACAGCCTAAACCACTGACTAGAGACATGAAATTTTGAGGGAGTATTCTATGTAAAGTGTAGGCATCGTTTAAGAAAGGACTTCGAAATTCCACCCTTTTACATAGAGAGACATTGTGTGTGCATCAGTATTTTCAGTAATAAAACTCTGAGTTGATTCAATCCATCAGGCATGTATAATTGTATATTCTATTCTACTAATATTGTAAGTGTGAAAGTTTGGATATTTGTGACGCTTTCACGGAAAAACTATTGAATGGATTTGAATGAAACTTTACAATAATATAGCTTATACATCAGAATAACATATAGGCTATAATTTATAAAGACATATTGTGTAAATTGTCCAAAATCACAATTATAATATTAGTGGGATTACATGCGCAATTTAGGCATAACAAAAACGCGTTGCCTAGCAACCGACCATAGAATATGTAAATTGTATATACAAACTTTCGCGTTTATAATATCAGTGTGAAGACTATTTGAATGTACTACGTCAGATATTGAAATTTATTTTGTTTCTTTAAACTATTAGACTACGTAACAGAATAAACACTATTTTGTACCTTATGCAGTATAATAAATGTGTCATATACGTCACCTGTCAAATAACAAAACTAGCAAATTGGCAAAAAGAGCAGCTTTGTGTGGGGGCTCGTGAGTTTTTAGGATTCCGTAGTCAAACAAGTCCGTCTGCGACCGCGGCGTAGCTCAGTGACTCTCACTACTAGAACGCTGTAATTTGGTACGGGTATTATAAAATTCCGGAGATTCATCGCACCCCCTGCCCCGCCGTAACCGTGATTGCTACCGTAGCCAGGAATAGCGGGGCCGCCGGGGACTGGGGGCCGTAGTAATGGGCGTACTGCCATAAGGGGTTTTAGCATAATCACCACGCTTGCTAGACGGTTTGGTGATCGCAGTATTCGATTTAGTTCTTCAGGAGGAAGCTGCTGTCCCTCCCCCCGGTGTAGGTATTCCCTTAGTCGCCTCTTACGACACCCACAGGAAGAGATGTGGTGGTTACATTCTAAGCCGGAACCACACGGCACACGGCCACCGGGAAACGTCTACCAGGCCGTCCCCCTACTAGATGGACCGACGATCTGGTTAGTCTCAGGGAGTCGCTGGATGCAAGTGGCTCGGGACCGGTCGATGTGGCGTGCCATGAGGGAGGCCTCTGTCCAGCAGTGGATGTTTCCCGACTGATGATGGTTATACAGTTATTAATCACGCCGACGAAGTGGTAGAAGAAAATTTTGAAAAATATATTGTTTAGGGTTGCTCTCATACGCATGACTTGGGGATGACTTATTATTTTCGCGTCTACCCCATCGTGTGAAGTATCATTTAGTAGGTCTTTCAAAAATATTTTGAAACTAGGAGCATAACTTTTGGATTCAAGGATCCATTTGCAAAATACTACACTTTAAAGTGATAGATTTCGACAGATTCGAGCGGAAACCCTCCTCTATCTTCTAAATTATTTTAAAATTCACAGTAGTAGTATGCACACTGAACTTTAAAGGTAAACTATCAGACTAAGTTGGTTTTACAGTTTAACGAGTAGTAGTCGACCAAAGTATAACATACTTGGAGATGTTAAAATGAAAATTTCGTACAATTCCTTTCAAAATTTCTGTTCGTATAGATGTTTGAAGTTATTGTGAAGGGCAACTACGGAATCCTACACTGCGCACGGCCCGACGTGCACATGGCTGTTTTTAAGGCAGCGGTTTTCATAGAACTATCTCTTGATTTCTTAACATGGTTTTAATCTTGAAAACGTGACATCTGCGAATTGGTCTTTGCCCTAAATAGCAGAATAACTATATTAAAACATGGGCACACATGGGATAAATTCACTTTATAAAAAAAAATTAAAAATTTTGAAAATACCCGCGACAAATGTACACACACACATAAGCTCGCAAAATATATAAGAAAGATAAGAAGAAAAAACCTTCTTACAGTATTACTTAGGACTCATTGCATTTCGTTAAAATTAATAAATAAATTTATTATTATTACAGGCTAATTGCCAGACTAAATATATTATCGAATATTGCGAATAAAAAATAAAATTAATAATTTTGAAGAAAAAAAAACCTCGACAAATGTAAATGTTGTAATGGGAAAAGGGTTCAATAATTTTTTTGAGAAACCCTCGACTAAATGGAAGTAAGTAACTAGATAAAAAGAAGCTTACATGTTATTACAATAATAAGTCCGAAAAAATCCGTCGGGGGCTGCCATTCCCGTTCCTGAAGGAACTAAAATATGGAGTTTTATAAATATGTCACTAGTTGAAATTACGTTGCGTACCTAATTTTTTTTATGTAGTCTTGAATTGATACCGCCTTATTAACCATCTCCATTTTCTAATGGATACACACTTGGACTTAACGGACTCGGTTTGGTTGGTGGTATAAGTATAGGTGGCATTTTCTATGTCTGCCTGGCTAGCTACCACCATGTTACTTAAATCTGCCGCCCAACAGCAGCGTTAATAGCACTGTTGTGTTCCGGTATGAAAGGAAACATTACATTGAGGATTCTGGGTGCGTACACTTACCATCCAATGAATGAAATGAAGGCCAAGTGCAAACCCATCATACATTTAAAAAATGACTGCATCTATACGAGATATAAAATTATTTTCTTACTCCTACATTTTAATTGGAAACGACAACAGATTAGGCAATGGCAGCCCCCGACGGATTTTTTCGGACTTATTATTGTAATAATATGTAAGCTTCTTTTTTTCTCGTTACTTACTTCCATTTAGTCGAGGGTTTCTCAAAAAATTATTTAACCCTTTTCCCATTACAACATTAACATTTGTCGCGGGTATTTTCAAAATTTGTAATTTTATTTTTTATTTTCATATTAATAGCAGCACGCTTCATGACCGCTTTTCCAGATGTAGCTACTGCTATCTAGCCAATATAGTCCATCGGTGTTTGAAAGATGTCAATGTTTGTGGTGATTTGTGTACTTTTTAAAAGTTAAAAGCTTTTATTTAACTTGCAATGTTTGTATGTATGTATGTATGTTCGGGTCAAATCTTGCAAGCTGAATTAGAAGCACTTCCTCTTATCCTAGGGAGTTGAAATTTTGTACGTTGGTTCAGTCCCGATGACAATGCGTTTTTTTGGTACTATCGAACTGGTCTGATGCTGGAGTCAGGAGGAACAAAGAGAAACTCTTCAATGGGCCCCTCGAATTCGGGCTCATCTCAAAATCAGAATACCAGGCTGACATAAGTGCAGGGGAGCGTGCTATATCGTTTCTATATATCGTACAAATATCGTATTTTAATTCATCGCAGGTTAATTCATAACAAACTACTAAAAATCATTTGAAGTACCAGGTTATCAGAAACAGAAGATGTTTTTATTTAGCTCACATGCGATTTTACGGCGCGGGTTATTCTACTATTGAGAACGCGTAGCTTCTGTCACTTCTTTTTTAAATCTAAATAGATTCATTAACTTTAGACTTTTTAGTTGAAGAGTGTTTTAGATTCAACATGCTATTTGTCTCTTTTTGACCCAAGGGAATGAAAGAGTAACCACATAATCAAATCAAGGCGTGATAATCGTGAACGGGCGGATAGTAGGTGCATTATGTCAGTACCTAATCTGTGCAAAGTCTGTGATTTTGACTGTGATTATCTAGGAGCATTTAATCACTACGTTTATCCTCTGTGCAAATGCTGAATGTTATGCATAAATGTCAAAAATACAACTAAAAAGCGTGTGTTTATGTTCGTTTGGCAATGGTTGTCTAAATAAATTTAAGACAAGATAGTGTCACTCAATTGAGGCTGGACAAGCTTAACTAGGTCATCGGTCCTGGTCTGATGCTGGAGTCAGGAGAAATAAAGAAGAACCTTTCAATGGTCCCTCAAATTCGGGCTCATCTTAATTCCAGAATACCACGTTGACATAAGGGCACCGGAGCGTGCAATATCGTTTTTGTAGCGCAGGTTAATTTCTTACCAAACTATTGAAAAATCATTTGAACTACCAGGTTATCAGAAACAGAAGTTAATGACATATTCCGCGCGGGTTTGAGTAAAACTAATATTTTGAAATGAGAACGCTCAACTTCTGTCACTTCTGTTTTTAGGGTTCCGCAGTCAAAATACGAACCCTTTTAGTTTCGCTCTGTTAGTCGGTCCGTCTGTCTGTCCGCGGCTTTGCTTAGAGACCCTTACTACTAGAAAGGTGTAATTTAGTACGGGTATACATATTAATCACGCCGACAAAGTGGTAGAATAAAATCTTGCAAAATATATTTTTCAGGGTGGCTCCCATACACGTAACTTGGGGATATGGGGATAATATATATATAGTTTTTCTAATACTTGTGCTCAGAAAGTGATACGTTTCATAGCTGTTTGGCGTGCTAAAAGTTCGTGATTTCAGAAGGTTGTCTTAAAAACGCAAGGCAAGCGTGCGTTTTTCTTATTAACTAGTTAAAAAGCCAAAAGCACTAGTGCTTTTTTCTTATTAACTGAAGGAATGTTTTTCATTCAAAAATGGAAACTAGTATTTTTGCCTAGTCACTGGGCAGTATTTGCAACAACTCTTGGCCACAGTCTCAATTACAGACTACCAGGTTGACATAAGTGTCAGTGAGCGTGTAAGATAACTGTTCCGCACTAACCTCCGCACAAAGATCACTGTCTGTTTAATTATATACTTTTTGCTGCATTGACATGTTACAAGAGGATTGGCTTCATTTCGAGTATTTTTTAAATAGAACGGTGGCCTTCGCTTTTTAAATATATATGTAAATTCGAATGTTGATAATGATTTAATTTAATTTTATGGGGATGACAGAGACCTTATGCCAAGATATTATATATCTCTTTTTCTCTCTTTGAAGTTGTAGTTAGACTCCACCTTAGGTATGAGGTCCTGGGGCTCTATTTTTGATTCGCTCTACGCGCCGCGAGCGCTCGTTTTCTACTGATTTTCGTTCGACTTACGAAATTTTGTATTTTTGAATCGCTCTTCTGCAACGAGTGCTCGGGACCACTCTTTGCGGAGGCGAGCGATAGACTAAACGCCATCGTCGAACACTGACATTACCACTTATTGACATTGAACTTCTATGTACTTTGCATTCCGTTTTCCTTGCATGAATTACCGGTTTTATTTTTCTGCGTAAAACGGATCAAAATAAATCATTTTAAGAGATATAGACAACACCTGAGGCGAACGATTCAAAAATACGGTCAAACCTGTTTTCATGCGACTTGTAGTCGATCGTGACTTAAGTCGTGTGCGACGAAGCTATGTCACACGAGCGAATCAAAAATAGAGCCCCAGGTACTTTCGTCTTCATATCATCCGATGTTAAGAGGCAAAGGCAGGTAAAAAATTTCATTCAAAAAGGCATAGCTATTTGCTACCCCTAAACCTCCACCATTTGTGACGATTTTTGGACACATGCAAGATCTTACCGAAAACTAAGTCCGTTGGTTTTGCTTTTTTCAATATTTTGTCTACAATTAGAATTATAGGCACCTCAAAACTCAAAATTTCATAAAAAAAATCTTTCAAGTTATGGTTCTCATTATTTAGAGTAAACGTAACATTTTCAGAAAAAGCAAAACCAACGGACCTAGATTATTCTTTGATAAAGAGAATAAGATCAAAATGATTGAATTTGGCTAACGTTTCGTTGAGAAATCAGCTATATCCCAAACCCTTAATTTCACGGCAAAACTAGGCAAATACCAAAAAATCTTCAACTGTCCTTCTCGCACAGTTCGGTTCGGGAGGCAGGGTACACTATATCACAACTATATACTGTGTATTATATGTATAATAATAAAGTCAGCATGCATTAGTGATGTCAATAAGCTTTATCGATTTTTTCGACTAATTGTGGTGGGAAAAATATATCGATAGTTACCTCTTTATCGACCTGTAATGGTTTTACCTGGTAGTTTTAATGTTTAGATTGATCTAAATAAACAAATACAAAGACAAATAATTCTAAGGAAATTTATATTATCTCTTAGAACAGAATATATTTCCCTGAAATTCTTAGAGTTGTTGCGGTAAACACTAAAATTAAAATGATTTCAAGTTTTGTTACGTGTGAATAATTAAATATGATTTATGAATAAGTGACTTATTTTCAAATATTTTTTAAAATGTTAAAGTTCGAGTCGGACTTGCATACAAAGGGTTCCGTACCACTGTAAAATATATAAACAGAAAAAACACCCAGAAAACATACATTTATTGCATGGACAAACGTTTATTTATAACTTTTTTACTATTATTTGTTATTTCTTATTATTGAAAGTTTTGAGAGAGAACGATAAGTTATATGGACAGCTCTACAAATTGCTACGGAGACTATATGACCCGACACTTTACTGAAGATATCCCGGAGATCAGCCAGCAAGAGCTTGAAATTGCTCTCCAACAACTCAAAAACCGGTCAAATGCAAGACGGACTCGTGCACCGAGGATTCCGTACAGAATATGAATTAATGACATACTGAAAATCATAAATAATAGGTACGGTAATATGCACCCAACAATGCTCTACCGAAAATCAAATTCTAAGCTAAATTACATACTACGAAGTTAAGTTTGTAAACATTAAAAAATCAATTTTACTGTGTTACAATTAAAAAATTCAGATTTATTCCTATGGTTGTGCTGTAAAACCTTTCTTCTTGCAAAATTTCAAGACATTAGGTCAACGGGAAATACCCTATAGATTTTGGGTTCATTGCATTTTGTACGGAAATGGTCTAAAATACAGCTACATCTTTTTATTGCGTTGATCTATAAGTTTCATTATTTGACAGATCTAAGGGACAGCAGACTTGAGTATTCGATATAACAGTGATCCTATAAGGATTCCTTTTTTCCTTTTGAGGTACTGAAAATATAATAGTATAGTATATGAAGTATGACAGTAGGAAATACGATAGATTTCGACGATATTATTATTCATGTCGACAAATAAAAACATGAAATATTTTTTCCCAGTTATACATCTCATACACTTAAGACGGGATTTTTTAACTCTTCTATTCTATTGTGTGAGGTGTCGTGAAATTACAGTTTTTAACCGACTTAAAAAAAAGAGGTTATCAATGCGACCTGTATGTATGTAATATTTCCAGAACTGCCTAGTTTTCATATACGAGTATGTTAGTGCTATACCAGCTTCTAAAGAAGTGTGCCAAATTTCTAAAGTGTATGTTTGTTTGTCTTTGCATATATCCGGAACTACAAGTTCGATTTAAATAATCCCTTTTTTGTTTACCTAGGTATTGTAAAACTTAGGGAAAACTGCAAGTTTCATCAAAATAGGTTCCGTAGTTTTTGAGACTGGGAATGTTAAGTGTGTATTAGTTAAATGTTTGTTACCTCAGAGCTTTTCACTGGGTGAACCGATTTGGATGATTATTTCTTATTTGAAAGCTGATGCTTTCCATGTGGTCCCATTTCAATTTGGTCCGGTTCTTAGAATGGAATCCATGAGAAAACAATATACATCTTAAATTTTCCTTTAAAGTAGACTTTTAGGGCAGTTGATGTCGGTTTCTAGTTATTTTTGAACGCTTTAACTTGTTAGTCCTTAGACTCTAGCACTCTAGGTACTAAAACACCTCTAGGTCACCTAAAGTATCGTTGGAAGACGAACGTTCGGATATGGTGAAACTAAAAGGTTTCTTTGTTGACTGTTGAATAACAGGCAGTCTTATCGCTAAAAGCGATCTCTTCCAGAAAACCTTAGGGTAGCAGACACTTAATAACATATTTATAGGAAATATTTGTATATAAGTAGTTAATAATTGTTATCAACTATGTATTTAACATCATTCTAATTGTCAAGATGTCAAATAATAGCATCAGTTAATGTAATGTAAATGGACCAGCAATTTAATTCATATAGCCACCATAAGTTTACTGCATGTTCACTATTGTTCACAGGTACAGGACACTTATATAAGTTGTGGTTACCTATAATTAGATATGCATAAATCATGATTGTTATATAGATTTAAGAGCATGTAAGAGAGAAGAAGTTCCGGGCCTAAATGCTCATTTTTAACTATAACGTATACAGAGCATTTTATGAATCAAACTAGTGGTTAAATTACGTAAATTACCACTAACTGGAACAATCTAATCCACTATAAAATCCACTAACCACTAAAACCAAAAAATCTCGCTGTAAGGCATGCCTAAACCACCAGATCTAGTGAAAAATCCACTAAGTTGGCAACACTGCCAAGTACACTGTGAGCAAGTAATTATTAACTAAGTTTACTAATACATACTACTACGAGGGGCATACCGAAAAGATCGGTAATCGAGTACTTTCGATTTAATTAGATTAAAAACTCTTTTTGATGAATAAACACTGGTTAGTTGAAAATCGAATACAATTGACAGAATTAAAAAAAAATTTTTTTTTAAAGAACAATATCAGTTTGAAATTGATAGGTCGATAAAAAAATGGAGCTTACAAGAGAAAGTTTCCGTGCCATAATTTTTTACAACTTTCGACGAGGATTATCTCAGGGACAATGTCTCGCTGAGCTTATATCTATATTCAAGAGTGAAGCGCCTAGCCAGACGACAATATATCGCTGGTATTCTGAATTCCGGCGTGGACGTGCTTCTCTTGGCACCGTACCTTCCACAGGCCGGCCAAAAACAGCGGTTACACCAGAAAATGTCGCTGTTGTGCGCCGAATGATACAGGATGACCGACATATTACATATGAGCAGATTCGGGCTACTTTAGGGATAGGTATGACTGCGATACAAACTGTTTTACATGGTGAACTGGGAGTGAGAAAGCTAGTTTCCCGCTGGGTGCCCCATAATTTGTCCGAAGAGCAAAAGGCGGCTCGTGTCAATTGGTGCCGGTCTACTCTGCAACGCTTCAACGGAGGAAAGTCAAAAGCAGTTTATAACATTGTCTCTGGTGATGAATCATGGATCTATTCATATGAGCCAGAAAGAAAGCATCAGTCGGCTGTCTGGGTCTTCGCAGGTGAGATCAAGCCAACAAAAGTTGTCCGCTCTCGCAGCGTATCGAAGAAAATGGTCGCTTCGTTTGTCGCGAAAACAGGACATGTAGTCACAGTTCCCTTAGAGGAACGGAGAACGGTTACCGCTGATTGGTATACAACGGTTTGTTTGCCACAGATGATATCCGAACTCCGTAGAGGTAACCCGAAACGACGCATAATCCTCCATCACGATAATGCGAGCTCTCACACCGCTCAGAAAACAAGCGAGTTTTTGAAGCAGGAAAACGTTGAATTAATGGATCATCCTCCATACAGCCCTGATCTGAGTCCCAATGATTACTTTACATTCCCTAGAATCAAAGATTTATTGCGTGGTCAGCGGTTTCAAGGTCCAGAAGAAGCAGTGGAAGCATACAAATCGACGATTTTGACCATGTCAACTTCGGACTGGAATTGCTGCTATAATAATTGGTTCGAACGAATGCAAAAGTGCATTAACTGCAACGGAGAATACTTCGAAAAGCAATAAAAATAAATTTAGTTATTTCCTGTATGTATTGTTTTATATTCCCGATCATTTCGGTATGCCCCTCGTAAGTACATTAGTATAGTCAGTCATAATCACAATTCATTTTTTTTATAATTATAATCTGTGTTAGCAATTACGCTACCAGGAAGCGATAAAAACGCATCAACAATCACAACATTGAATTTCTTTCAAAAGTTTGCTTGAAACGAAACGTAAACAGAAGGTACAGAAATTCCTGGCTGTACAAAATCGGGCTGTGCAATATTTGATCGTGTTAATAATTCACCGCCACGTAGTTTTACAGCCACTTTTTGCACAGGAGCGGAATTAATGTACAAAATTGACCTTGTTTGCCTTGGCTGAACATTCTTTGACACTTATTTCCGTGTACAGTAATTCCACGCGCGTGTTTATCGTGGATCATCAATTCCTGCCCGTACAAAAAATGTACGCGGCGGAAATGTCGACCCGCGCCGTCACAGCCGCGGAATTTTGTGCCACCGTACATTAAGTACTTGGCGTGTAATTATTTGGCTGTTGTTACCGGCAATAACATCCGGTGCAAGAGCTACCAGCGACATCTATATGAAGAGGCATGACAAACATCTCCAGCAAGTGCCCGGAACGACTTCACATCAAATGAAGTTACCACAAGTTACTCGGATACGTGACTGAGCGATATTTATATCTAGTTATAAATGTTTAAACAATAACTGCTTTAGTATTTTTATATTTTATATGCGATTCTATGATTTATTAGCGAGAAAGATATTGTATAATATGTCGTCGTCAATTACTTCCGGTCAGAAGGCGATGCACGCTGCCTCAACCAGCTCTGTTTATCTAATTTATAGGAACAATCATGTATTTAAATAATGTGAGCCTTTAGTAACAAATATCGAATATAATTATCCATTCTGGAATTTCAGTATTAATGTAATTGGTTATAGGGATTAATTAATATTATATAACTGTGCCTGTTTTGATTCACGGAAGTTGTAGTTTTCGAAGTAGGAACTGACGATGGTGGGAGCTATGAAGATCGTATTATAAAACCGATGAACACTCATTTTGTAATTCATTCCTGTTGTGAATTTTGTTGAAATAGTACTAGTAAACGTTACTCTGCCCGACTGTGTGTTGAGAACATGAGAATATATTGAGGAATATACAATTATACATGCCTGATGGATTGAATCGACTAAGAGTTTTATTACTGAAAATACTGATGCACACACATTATTTTTCCCTATGTAAAACTGTACAAACTTTGATTGTTTAATACAAGGTTGTAAAAATATTGGACACCAATTCCTGGGCTGTACAGACGGGTTGAACATTATTGAATCGTGTTGATAATACACAGCCAAATTATGTACAGCCAATATTGTACGGCAGATGCGTTCATGTACGGATGCCCCTCAATTCCGCGGCTGGTTCGGCGCGGGGTGGAACTTGTCTGTAAAATGTAGGGAGCCACGACTTGCTCAGTGTACAAGACCACAGATAAATAGAGATGCACTGACCACAGAACATATGTTACTCTATAACACAGACTACAAAAACTCAAGTGGATGAGGCCAAAGCAGATAAGGTAGAAAGCAGATGCAAATAGCGGTTATAAATGATAACGAGACATATTATGTAGAACACAAAAAATTAGTTACTTAGCTAATTTTTAAAACGTCATCACGGTAGTAAAGTAATATGAATAAACAAAACTTTATCTTAGATATTTCGATTATGCCCATTGCTATTTAAAAATCAAGGTGTCAACGTCATAATCAGCTGTTATATGCTCGCTGAAAAACTTCTTTGTTTTCTGTTTTTGCGGCTGATTTCTATTTTTCTGAATAAGAATTTTCCCTTTTTTTTTTCAACAAAAATGACGGAAAGTGAAGAATTGTTTAGTACACGTATGAGAAAAGCAACATGCAAGATACATTCTGTGAGCGATGCGTTGGTAAATGCAAAGTTTGCAATATGTGAGTGATGTTTCATTGTTTGGTTATAGTATTTTATATCTATACACGGAATGAATAGGCAATATGATCAATTTTAGACAACTCGTTATACTTTCTTAAACAAAAATCATAATTATCATGTCTTCTTAATATTTTAATTTTATCAACTCAGCATGACAATGCCATATGGTTCTCCTTTTATTGGAACGCAATGGGAATCGTAAATAAAGTCCCTATTTGATTAAATATTTTTATAGAACATGAACATGAAGTTTTATGGAATGATCTATGTGTCTGCTTATTCAATTTTGATGATTTCAGCTCTCAGAGATGAAAACGTGTGGGGAGGTGGACTGTATGTGTTCTACCATATATTCTCATTTCTAGAAGATGCCAAAGAGAGGCTGAATATGGATGATATTAACAAACTGTTTGTTAACAACATTTTGTATAGGTAAACTTATATTGACTATTTTCACAACAATTATTACTTTCAGCTTTAGGCTTCCATTCAGATCAACTGAACCATACTTTAGCAGGAACACATACAATACTGGTCAAGTTTTCATATCAATACATATAATAAAACAGTAAAACCAGTGTGTCTGTACATTGAGTATATTTACTTAAAACTAATTGAGGGCGATGTAAAAATAGTAACAGAATAGGAATCTACGATTTTCAAATTTTTTGTCTGTTTGTACACGTTAATCTCCAGAACTACTGAACGGATTTGAATGAAACTTTTTTTGTTGTATAGCTATTGAGTCTGGGCATCTAGTAGGCTATAATTTATTTTGAAGATCAGAATACCTGACCCCAGCAGCTCAGCTAAACTATAAGAGATATGAATAGAGCGCCTTTGGGAAGATTGTTCAGCGTGATGAGCATTTCCTATTGACTTACAAAAATTGAAGGTCTGGAACAACTGATGTGGAACCCCAGCAGCTCAGCTAAACTATAAGAGATATGAAGCACTTTCTGTAGATGTATATGTTATATATGCGGGTATAGGCAGTTAAACAACCGGTAGTACGATTAGCACTGACGTTTATTTCAAGAGAGAGATCGGTGTGGTCGCAGCCACACGCACACATGTAACGATTTACGGACGGTGTGTCGTTACACACACATATCTAACATATATAAATCAAAGATCTGGAATGAAATGGAAAGAAATGGAATATCAATGCACATAATAAAACAGTAAAACCAAAAATACACATACTAAAACTAATTGAGGGTGATGTAAAAATAGTAACAGAAAAAAGAAATTGTTTGTCTGTCTGTTTGTGTATTGAACATAGTAAAAATAGCTTTTTAATCCATATAAAATTTTAAATTGATATTTGGATTTGGCAATAATTTAAAGTCTCAAAAATTGTGATTATGGTAATTTAAATAAATATAAAATGAAGCGTCGGTGGCGCAGTGGATAAGGCGCGGACTCTCAATCTGAGAGTTCCGGGTTCGAATCCAGCCGTGTACCTATGAGCTGTTTTTTAATTCAAGTACATTATCCGATTGCTTAACGGTAAAGGAAAACATCGTGAGCAAACCTGCATGTCTTGAACAGGCATGTGAAATCCGGCAATCCGTACTGGGCCCGCGTGGTGTAAAATGGCACATACACTCTTTGTAGGAGAGTAGGCCTGAGCCCATGCAGTTGAGACATATAGGCAGATGACGATGATGATGTAAATATATGTCTACATAATTCATCTCAAATAAACCATGGTTTAAAAATAGCTACAGTGCCTAACCTAACCCAGCAAAAATATGGCCCAAACGGATTACTTTTTTTCTCTGGCAAGAAGCTTCGCCAACAACAAAAAAGCTGTGTGGGTTTTCAGACCACTCCCTTAACACCCCAAATTCATAGAAACGTCACATTTAGTTGACCGGTTTCAACACAAACCCAACCCCTCGCAGTCGCGGGCAACAGCTAGTTTTAAGTAAAATACTCTCCTGTACCTGCCCCACCCACCAAAATCTTGATTTCACAATTCACAGATTGAGTAGACTATGATCTGCGTCATCTTGAGCAAAGTATTAATAATAAAATAAAAGCAGTATATATTTCTGTTCTGTTGCTTTTGCTGATAGTTGTATTTTATATTTATTTTATCCTTATTTTCTCATTTGCAGTGTATTATTTATTTTCTAAAAACAATATTTTTACCCCTCAACAAGCTCCTCTTGACAACCATCAGTATCATAGTTAACATAATATTGGGCACGCCACCGAGTATCACAAGTCCTGCAAACGCACACAATGCACCCATAAATTGAAACACTATGTCCTACTCAGCGTTGCCAGACGTCCCGATTTGGGCGGGACGTCCCGATTTTCAAATCAAAATTAAATGTCCCGCGCGGGACAGGCTCAGTCCCGCTTTTCGGGAATAACTCGACGGTGCGTGCAGTGTACTAAGAAAGCGCGGGGGGAAAATTGCAAAGCCACCACCGCACAGAAATGGCACCAGCTCTTTCAACAGTTTCCAAAAAAAGATACTAGGAATATGTTTAAACTAGTGTCTTTCATATTAAGTATTCCAACATCAAACTGCTTTCCTGAACGCGTTTTCCCCCAAATGAATTTAAAATGGTCCGATGCTAGAAATAAATGAATGTTCCGTAAATTTAATAAAAGCAGAATTACTCATCCAGTTTAATCTACAGCTATCCTGTGAAGAGTTCTTCATCTTTATTAAAGAGAAAAAGGATACTTTAAAAGAAGTTAAATCTTCACAGAAATATCATGAATAAGTTATTCTTATAAATAATTATTCTCTTATTGTAAGTTGCAATTTGTTAGACTCACTTCTCAGAGTTTGTAAACGTTAGTAAACGTAATTTGAACTCAAATAAAAAGTTAAATATTCAAAAACTTTTGATTATATTAACTATTTAACGATAGGGTAAATCTGATTTAAAATATCATATTTTTATTAAAATACATTTTCTATGGATATTTTTGCTATCTATTGTCACGTAAACGTAATTTGAACTCAAATAAAAAGTTAAATATTCAAAAACTTTTGATTATATACGTTGTTTTTACTATGTCCCGCTTTCGACGAAAGAATCCCGCTTTTTTCACTGAAAATGTTCCTAAATCCCGACTTGGCAAAAAAATATCTGGCAACGCTGGTCCTACTGCATGTTACAAATTGCATAGGACAGTATTTTGTACACTGTATGGCATACAACGATCAGCCATCTCAGGGTGGCTTGTCTCCTCTATTATTCTTTGCTATGTGTGATCAGTATGATATGATTATGGCAGGAGGCCTTTGCTTAGATGTCAGCATTTTTCATTTCATCATATGGTTTTAAAAATTCATGCAGCACCTTCCTTTAATTCCAGGAAGAAAGCTTTTGAGGCAGATCTTCAACACTACCTTGGTGAACAGTGGAGCTCCACACCAAAGTCCCAAGCTTTAGAGAACTACTTGGAGCACCTTCAGAACCTGGAAAGAGAAAGTCCAAAGCTGCTGATGGCATATATCTACCATCTGTATTTGGGACTGTTGAGTGGGGGACAGATACTAGCCAAGAAGAGGAAAATGTTTGGAGACAGTATGTACCTTCTTTATCAAACATATCATATTTGCAGCTCAGTAACTAATCATGATAATCCAAAGGTAGCTTAGGTTTAATAGTTTAAGGGTGTCTCTAAAATTTGGTGGTTCTATGTTACCTAAGTCTGCTGCAAAACTGCAGTGTTAATGCGATAAACTTGAGGCTTTTGTGTCCGCAGTCTATCCAACAGTTTTATCATGACAAGGTATCTAACCTTGAAGTGCAAGAAACCATAGTGCATAAAGTAGTTTTAGAAGAAACACAGAGGTGTGTGTGAAGTCTCCCAATCCACACTGGGCCCTCATGGTGGAATATGGCACATACACTCTCCAACAGATATATAAGGACATATATATATAAGCTGTTGATGATGATTTGTGGAGAAATTATTGTGTTGTGACATTATATATCCTGTTACTATTTGGTATCAAATGAAAGGTCTTGATGAGTACATTCCGAAAATCTATTACATATAAGAACATATACCCAAAAAAATAAATTTTAATTTTTGTAATATGGCTAATGTTTCTTGTGGTTGGGTTCTAGTTTTTAACTCAACAACACTTAACTATTAAGTACAGTTTGGTGGCAGATGTAAGAAAATTTCCATTATATATATTTTCTTATATTTCCAGGCAAAAACTCTCAATACACAGACAATGTCACCAATTTCTGTGAGGTTGACGTGAGCCAACTGAAAAAGGACTTTCGAGACGCCATGAACCAAATAGCCGATAAATTGAAGGAAGAAGAGAAACAGGCGTTAATCGAAGAAAGCAACCAAGTGTTCCTTATGAATAACTTGGTTGTTAATTCTGTTGGTGGACAGAACCAAGTGCTGAAGACTTATTTGTATAAAGCATCTGCAGCGGTGTTGGTAGTGATTGGTGTAGTTTTAGCATTCAAAATGCATAAATGAATGTTTTATATTAATGTTTAATTTTAGTTGTAGAATTTATATGACTATGACTTAGTGCCATACTATTTAGACCTTAGAAGGTCAATAATACCCCTTTGAAAGAATTTGACCATATCTATATCTATGTCAAACCTACACCGGGGGGAGGGGCAGCAGCCTCCTCCTGAAGAACTAAACTGAATTCTGCGATCACCAACCCGTCTAGCAAGCGTGGTGATTACGCTAAAACCCCTTATGGCAGTACGCCCATTACTACGGCCCCCAGTCCCCGGCGGCCCCGCTATTCCTGACTACGGTAGCGGTCACGGTTACGGCGGGGCAGGGGGTGCGAAGAATCTCCGGAAGAGATTCGGCTACCACCAACGACGACTCGACCTGGCGACATATAACGCGCGGACGCTGAGGACTGACGAGAAGATCGTGGAGCTGGAGGAAGAAGTAGACAAGTTGCGATGGGACGTTATTGGATTATCAGAAGTCCGAAGAGAGGGAGAGGACACGATAATCCTCAAGTCGGGCAACTTGTTCTACTACCGGGAAGGCGACAAAACGTCACAGGGCGGTGTCGGGTTTATCGTCCGGAAGTCCCTGGTCAACAATGTAGTGAAGGTGGAGAGTGTCTCGACGAGGGTAGCGTACCTTATACTCAGAATAACCAAACGGTATTCGCTGAAGGTTATACAGGTTTACGCACCCACCTCGTCACATCCAGATGACGAGGTAGAGGCCATGTATGGCGGTGTCGGGTTTATCGTCCGGAAGTCCCTGGTCAACAATGTAGTGAAGGTGGAGAGTGTCTCGACGAGGGTAGCGTACCTTATACTCAGAATAACCAAACGGTATTCGCTGAAGGTTATACAGGTTTACGCACCCACCTCGTCACATCCAGATGACGAGGTAGAGGCCATGTATGAGGACATCTCTAGAGCCATACACTCCACAAAGACACACTACACTGTGGTCATGGGGGACTTTAACGCAAAACTAGGCAGAAGGAACGACGATGAGCTGAGAGTGGGGAAATTTGGGATTGGGCAACGGAACCCTAGAGGGCAGAGGCTGGCTGACTTTATGGAGAAGGAGGGACTCTTTGCGATGAACTCCTTCTTTGAAAAGCGGCCACACAGGAAGTGGACCTGGATCAGCCCCGATGGTTCCACGAGAAACGAGATAGACTTCATCTTGAGTACCAAGCGGCAGACCTTCAGTGATGTCTCAGTGATCAACAGGGTGAAAACCGGTAGTGATCACCGCATGGTTCGAGGCACACTGAAACTTAATACCAAACTGGAAAGAGCTCGACTGATGAAGTCTACGCTCCTCAAAATGCTTACATCTCAAACCCCGAAAGCTTTCAGCTCGAACTACACAATCGCTTCCAATGCTTAGATGCTATCGAAACCGTTGACGATATTAACGATCGGCTCGTGGAAACTGTCCATGCGGTAGGGTCTAAATTCTATAAGGCCCGTCCCGCAAATAGAACCCAGAAACTGTCTGATCATACTCTCAAACTCATGCGGGATAGACGCGACATATGCCTGCAGTCTCCAGCTGATTCGTCGGAGTATAGGCAGCTTAATAGACAGATCTCTAAATCGATGCGACACGATATTCGCCACTTTAATACATCACGTATTAAAGACGCGATAGAGCGGAACAAAGGCTCCAAGGTGTTTGCAAAAGATCTGTCTATAGGGCAGAGCCAACTGACGAGGCTGAAGACCAATACGGGCGGCATTGTTTCGGCAAAACCGGAAGTTTTGAGAGAGATCGAGAAGTTCTATGGACAGCTGTACACATCGTCACGGAGACCAGGCGCAAGCCCGGTGAGTGACCGAAGAGCCAAACTGACCCGACACTATACCGAAGATATCCCGGACGTCAGCCTGTACGAGATTCGAATGGCTCTCAAACAACTAAAAAATAACAAGGCGGCAGGTGAAGACGGAATCACATCAGAGCTTCTGAAAGCGGGTGGAAAACCGATACTTGTAGTCCTTCAGAAGCTCTTTCAGTCCGTCATACACGAAGGCTGCACGCCAGAAGCGTGGAGCAGAAGCGTGGTGGTGCTCTTCTTTAAGAAAGGCGATAATGCCTTACTGAAGAACTACCGACCGATATCCCTTCTGAGCCACGTTTATAAGTTATTTTCGAGAGTCATTACGAACCGACTAGTGCGCAGGTTTGACGACTTCCAACCTCCCGAACAAGCCGGTTTCCGAAAAGGCTTCAGTACCGTAGACCACATACATACGCTCCGGCAGATTATACAGAAGACCGAGGAGTATAATCGGCCATTATGCTTGGCGTTTGTGGACTACGAGAAAGCCTTTGATTCAATCGAGACATGGGCAGTGCTTCAGTCTCTCCAAAGGTGCCACATTGACTATCGCTATATCGAAGTGTTGAAATGTTTATACAATAAAGCCACAATGTCCGTCCGAGTACAGGATGAATGCAGGAAACCGATCCAAGTGCAGAAAGGTGTAAGACAGGGTGACGTTATATCCCCGAAACTCTTCACCACTGCACTGGAAGATGTTTTCAAGCTTATTAACTGGAAAGGACTGGGCATCAACATCAACGGCGACTACATCACTCACCTTCGATTTGCCGATGACATAGTCATAACGGCAGAATCCTTGGAGGATCTGAACGCAATGCTCAATGACCTCAACAGAGTTTCCCAACAGGTAGGTTTAAAAATGAACATGGACAAGTCCCCCTACTAGATGGACCGACGACCTGGTTAGAGTCGCGGGGAGTCGCTGGATGCAGGTGGCTCGGGACCGGTCGATGTGGCGTACCATGAGGGAGGCCTATGTCCAGCAGTGGACGTTTCCCGGCTGATGATGATGATATCTATGTATCCATAATTTCAATTTGATGAAAATGTTGGCTAGTTTAAAAAAAATGTAGGCAATGGTTTAGAATAAAATTGATTTTGTATGTAAATAATATAGAGATCTTGATAAATCCTTAATTGTCAGGTTATTCATCTGAAATTATATTCCTAAATAAAAATAATGGTTAGTGTTTTAAAATTGTCAAAGATTGTTTAGCATTAGATGTGGTATAGGATTGTGATAAACAAATAGAAATGCTTTTAAGTTGAATAAAGACTGATTTCATTCAGAACACATTTGACTTTTATGTTTTTCGGAAAGGGATGGTAAATAGTATATTCAAACGTAGGTATCTATTTAGGTTACAGGTATAGGCACAGTATAAAATCAGTTGGAATTTAAGTTTATTACAATATCAATTTGAGATCGGACTGAATTTATCACATTTTTAATATACTTCTATTGATACATTTTATAGGGATCTTACTACGGTTCATAAGTTTCCGATATATATAAAATGTATCAAAATAAGGATAATAATAACCACCATAATTTAAAAAAAATGATTAGGTACAAAAACACTTAAATAATTTGAAAGATTGGCTGAACGAGACAAGACGAAATTTGGCACACAATTTATGCTTTGGAATAATAAATATTGTACTTTTCATGTAGGAATACTTCTACGCAAACGAAGTTGCTGGCAAAAGCTAATTAAAGATTCGGAAACTATTTTCTCTATTAAAACAAAATGAATCCTATTTAAGGGGCCATCTCCACAGGGCGATATGACAAAGACTTAAAATATTACTCCTACAAATAATTTAAACCTCATTGCGTCACGGATTCTGGAGCAGAAACGTTCTCGAGAGGTCTCAGACCGGGCGACGCGGGGCAGGATGGCCTCCAGCCCACTGGTCTGACGACCTGAAGAATGCAGCAATGGAAAGATACGGGCTGATAAGTCACGGACTGGTCACACTTCGCGACCGTCGAGTCTTATCGCCGGACGGAAGTCTTCTAGCAGTTGAGTGGAGTATCGTCGCGAAATTATCTTTGATTACGCGATTATACTTGTATACTTTATCAGTCTAGATCAAATATATCCTTTAAGTAAATCAAACTTAAAAGAATATGAAAACTATTAATCATATAAAACTTATAGTTAAGTGTACCAGAATTTCAACAGTCTGGACTTTGGTTCAGAACGTTTAGATTACATGGGATGGTCATTGTAGGCTTATAATTATCAAATATACATCAGTCATGCATTTCAGGCAAACTGTAACATAATTTATCATTATAAAAATTAACATAGTTTCAAGATGTAAGTAGAAACCCTGCATAGTTGACATTCACACAATGATGGTTTAATAACTATATAATAAAATCGTGGGGTAAAAAAAATTTGAAGATATCTGGAAAAAAGTCAATAAGGATGATTTATAATTATTACCTGAATATTTTTAAACAGTTATTAAAACAAATTTTTATCATCAGTCGAGAAGTTATGAAAAGATTCCTCTGTCAGAATAAGTCCAACGACGCAAGGGTACCCCCAGAAACTTCCTCAAAATAGCTACATGTGCAACTCTTCAGGCGCACATAATTTTTAAAAACGAAGATTACGTAAAATTGTGTTTGGTTTGTAGCATTCATGCGACGGCGCTCACTGTGTAGCTTGTTGACATTTGTACCGTGTTTAATAAATAAAATATAATATCAGAATTATTCCTTATAGATACACTTTCATATTGTACAGCAAAGCAGAAAAGCGATAGGAATGACAAGTTTTGTCATTCAAATTTAAAAATAAAATACCAATTATATTTAAATAATGTTACATTTATACAAATTGAAACAACATTCAAAAACTCTTTATTTTCTTTAAATTTTAGCAAGCATTCCATGCATTGGTCATTGGTCTAAGAAAGAATAGGAGTCTAGTCCTGGCATACTTCTTGATTACATTTATCTAAAACTTTTTCTATTTCCATCTTTTGCAAATGTGGTTGACAACAATGTGGCTTCTATGATCACTTTGTTGTCAGTCTTTCTATCAACACCCTTTTTCTCAGGAACACTTGGAGATATCTCCAATTAGAAATTAATATCTGTGAAAAAATGAAACTTATCGGTCGACGCAATAAAAAGATAATAGCAGTATTTTAGACAATTTCCATACAAAATTCAAGGGAACCAAAACCTATAGGGTACTTTTCATTGACCTAGAATCCTGAAATTTGGCAATAAGCAAAGTCTTACAGCACAACCGTAGGAATAAATCTGAAAACCATGATTTTTTATTATCACACTTTTGTACCTAAAAGTGTATCTATTAGGATTGGTTTTTAAAAAGTGGACCTATAAGGAATAAAGGCACTTTTTTCAAAAGTATCTATGAAGAAAGTGTACCTACGAGGAATAATTCTAATATCACTGAGTGTGCAAGAAGCTTAGCGCGGTTGGTTCATAGTAATGTGGTGTGGAGCAGTGGAAATTATGCAAATTGTATTGAACTTAAAGGAACGGTTTAAAGATTGGAAGTCTTACAATAACAAAAAAGATTATTTCCTGGACTTTTCATAGGACAGGAAATGATCTACTAAGGAAGAAAAATAGGAAGCACATAAGTGTGAAATAAAATAATACCCACAGACAAATACAATTAAATCTTATCATATATTTACAAAGATATTGAATATCTTGAGGGTTGAGGAACAGGTATTAGTACACCTACAACAAGTTTTTTTTTGTGTATAAGTAATGATAATTAATAATAATAATATAATTTTTGCACACCTATAGGTAGGATGTAATTGGAACAGTAATTTTATGCAACATCAATGTATCTTCACCTACACACTGGCAAAGAAATGAAATTATAAGATCTGACCGATTTGAATCCATTTGAATTTCGGATTCATACAATTTGCACCCAATTCAAAACAAAGCGAAACAAAGCAAACCATGTAGTAGGTGCTTGGATACTTTCAAATTTGATTTACAAATAATTTTTTGACAGATGATGGCCACTTGTTTGTAAAATAATGAGACCTTTTGAAACTAATCCATATTAATAAATTCAATATTTTCATCATCATTTTTGTCCAGGTGCTCATCTGTTCCCACTCCCTCATCATCAGCAAGAACATCATGGTCTTCAGACGACTCTGTTTTTATGTTCACAACTGAATTTCTCATTTCATATTCAAACATTAATTCTGCTATTTTGTATTTAATTGCAGCTTGTCTTTTTGGTGAGAATTTCTTGACTAATTTTGAATAGCTTAGGAAAAGAAGATCTATGTCATCTAGATCGGCAACTTCTGGTCCTCGTATAATTCGTTTTCGTTTTAAAATACGCCTTTGTTGATATCGTCTTTTTGATTCTACATTGAAATCAATACTTTCAGTTGATTGCTTTTTTGGAACAGGATCAGTATCTTCATTTTGTTCCAAACATCCTAGAATATATGGTTTAAAAAGTGACATCTTTCCTGCCCATGGCCAGTGTGCATACTTTTCCATTCTACTGTCTGTTGAGCTTCTCAAGTGTTTTGCATACGAGTCTTTTAGATTTTTCCATCTCTTTTTTACCATAATTCCTGTGAAGGAAAACCAATATGAGTTTGTTTGTCCTTCCTTTGCATTGTAATGGAGTTAGGACTGTGTATAGGGATAGTAGAAGGGTCTGAAAATGTATAAGCTACTTTTTATCCTGATCGAACAAGTTCCCGTAGGATAATTTTTGTAGTCATCTATGTAAGGTGAAAACTAAAAATGTCAGTTGAGGTGCACAAACGGGGTACTTAGCTAGGGCTTTGACATTGTTTTATACATACTATAAGAGAGGTTTTAACCAATTATAAAATACCAAAAACATTACCGTGATAAATCAAGCGGTAAGTGTTGGCTTTGCTCACTCCACCCGAAACTTATAGAAACTGGTAAGTTAAATAAATTTATACTTCTGATAAACATTGTTTGTCTTTAAATACAGATGAATGCATGGAGTAAGAATGAATAAACAGAGTTTGAACTTGAGGCAATACAAGTAGAGCTATTACCACTGTAAACTATATGAAATCTATTTAAATTCATTACAGTTTTTATCTTACCCTCAGCTCCGAATACAGCTGCAACTTTCATCCATGTCCTATCTTTTAAAATTTTATTTTTGTGTCCTTCATGGGACTGATCGAATAAGATTGGATACTTCGCTATTTCGTCCAAAAGATCCGCGTTGTACAAGCGCAACATAATATTTTTGTTTTATTTTCAAATACAAAGCTTACATTCAATAACTATGTACAACTTTGAGATTATTGCTTCATTCCATCCAGAAGATATGACACTCTGACCGAAAAGAGTGTTAAATAGAGATAACATATAGCTATTATTAATACTAAATAATAGTAATTGAATAATATAACTCGAATTGAGAGATAATATATAATTCAATTCTTAATATTTATGGCAACTACCAACTTCTCCAATCCAGGGTTGGATTCAGACTAGGGATGTGAAAAAATAATCGATTATGGAAATAATGGATTAATATCGATCTTTTTAAAGTAAAAATCGATTTTAATACGCGATTTTATTTTTATGAATAATCGATTTATAATCGATTTTTTAAAATCAATCATTTTATCGATTATTACCGATTTTTCATCTGCAACCCCTTCCGACATTAAGTTTGGTCTTCTGGTCCGGAGCCCGGAACCACTGAGCAAGCCCGGAACGTGAACTGCCAAAGAATACTATCTCCATAATATTATATTAACGCCACCTGTGCATCTATCATGCCATTCCTTCTGTGTTTTTGAAATAGTTTAGTAGATTTATTCAATCAAACATTCACTAGATGGAGTTAACGAACTGGAGCCCGATTCTAAGTTATTTTAAAGAAACGTAAATGAAAACGCTTTCGAAACCACACTAAATGACGTATTTGGTATTTAACTAAAGCCTAAATTACATAACTATTCGGCTGACGTAGTCGTTCTATCGCCATTTTAATTTGAACCTTTTATAATTTGATTGCTAAAACTTTAATTTGTGATGATTATATAAGCTTGCTATTTCTGTTGTTTATTTTTAATTAATAAATCTATTAATATTGTTACGAGCTTCTGAGGTTCGTAGATTGAAGAGAAACAAGACTCCAAAGTTCCGCAGTTTATTGGTAACACAAGTCCACACACCAATCTTCAAAATTACGGGTTCCCCAAACAGAGTACGTCCCTGTCTCACTAGTTCCGAGTCGTCTGCACTGAGTCCGTCCCTGGATTCAACGTACAGAGTTCTTGGGCACTACTGACGTCGATCTGTCGACACTGACACCGCCTGACACACTAGTACACTAACACGTTTCCACCTCGACTGTACTTTCGCTCTACAATTTCTTCCGTTTTTCGTTTCTTCACTTTTTATCGCTGCGAACTCAACTCAAACTGAACTGTCGTCGAAGCTCGGCTCGCGCCTATATATACCCGGTATTGTTTCTATATAGATCCTGAAGTCTAGAATCTTCAGGCACATTCGCGTTTGTCTGAAGGAGATAGATGAATTGGTCTCCCTTTCCCACTTGACAATCCTTATGCGAGTATTCGAGAGCTTTCGACGCTAGTCATTTGACAAGAAGTGGATAGATGGATGCGCCTCTCTCTTTTCTTTATCTCTGGACTTTTCGAGAAGCTCCGTGACAATATTTTGTAAAAGCTGTACATACATAACTTGTATATTTTGGAGATGTACTCATCAAGGCCTTTCATTTGATTCCAAACACTATATTTTAATCTTAAATTATTATTTTTTGGGACCACTTTATGTCTTCTATATGAATCTACTATAGCCAATAACTCGCGAATAAACACGACGATTTTAATGACACCTCACTTGCTGAACCACCAAGTTTTGTTGCAATAAGTCATAAATGCATGTGCATATATTAGTCTGTGCATGTGCGTGGTTATTAGTGAAATATCGAGAAAACTCGATAAAATCCAAAAAGTGTAAAATCTAGCTAACACTTTTTCAAGATTTATCGAAAAGTTCTGAATCGAAATCGCTGATTCTACTTCTGATGCCGTCACAATACGCGGCACAAACCTTTTGATATGGAAAGAGTCCTCAGACCCTTTTAGGGGCCGAAGTCGGATGTGGTCGCAAAAGCGAAATTGTCGCGGGCTGAACCACGTTTATTCAATTTTTCGACCAAATCTAGGGTTTTAGCTGTCACAAACGATTTTATCTACCTAGATATGCGAGATCCCTTGGACAACTAGTCCAGCTGACCTGATGTACATAAAGACAAGTGGCTTAGAAAATATATGATATTTATTGTCATCATCGTCATAGGCTTCGTCGGTGGAATGACACATTGATCGGTCCCGAGCTACTTGCATCCATTAACTACCCGCGACCTTAAATAGGTTATAATATAACCGTTATAGGCTTAAATCTATAGTAGGAGGACGGCTCGGCAGGCGTTTCCCGCTTCACGTGGTATTCACTTCACTTGATAACTTTCGGTAATAGACATCGATGTCGCCTTACCACTTCAACTCACGGACGCGTCGAGCTATGTCGTCGAGCCCAGTTGTCTACGGATTTCCTCATTACGGGTTTTATCACTAGAGAAAAAAGAAGTAAAGGACCACGTTTCGGTGCCGTACAGATCTATATCAAACATCATAGATAGTCAGATAAACATACATACATACAAAGGTTGCTAAAATCATATCCCTCCCTTGGCTTCGCTGTAGTCGGGATAAAAGCTGGAAACCTGTATAAAGTTTCTAGTCTGTATAATCTTTCGTGCCGTGGTGATATATAGCAAAGACAGATAGAAGAAAATAAAAAAGCTTTAATGTAAATATGAAAATAATTTACTATCTATGTAGTCATATACATGTAGGTACATGCATGGAGTACCTCTGCCATCTTTGGGATGGTTCAGCTCGCTATCAACTAGCTGCTTTGGACTCGGTGGAGCGTCGAGCTATGAGACTGATAGGCAACGATACGTTACATAAGGCAAAGTTCCAAAGCCTCGAACATAGGCGTCAGGTTGCCTGCCTTTCGGTATTTTATAGGATACATTTTGGGGAGTGTGCGCAGGAGCTATTTTTGTTGATTCCACCTTCGCCGTTCAAGTACCGGTCAAACAGAAGAACGGCAGACCTTCATCCGTACACTGTGGATATTCCTACAGCTCGCACCAAGCGTTTCGCTTCCACATTTATCGTGCGTACAGCAAAAATATGGAATGCACTACCGGTTTCCGTGTTCCCTGAAAATTACAACTTGGGAATCTTCAAAAGAAGAGTAAATAGGCACCTTCTAGACCAACACGTAACATCGTCGACCTCATCGTCACTTACCATCAGGTGAGATTGAGGTCAAGTGTTGGTCTATCTTCTATATATATATAAAAAAAAGGTACATGAAATAGTTACATTAAAAAATTTGTACCGATTTTATTTACATAATATATCATCCATGTCAATACTAAATTAAAATATACCTAAAATATAACCTAAACTAAACAGTAATCATCTAAATGAAGGCAGCGTCGGCGGATCCATTGCTATGTCTATGAAATCTTCGATGTCTTCCGAATTCCAGAATGAAAGCTCCATCTGGAAAGAAATGATAAAAGCTGATTCGAATATAATGTTGGATTACTTATCGGTCAACCATACATCACTCGATAGTACGATACTCGTATATTCGTACTAAAACGTAAGTCGTTAAAAGTCAGTTCTTGTTTTTCGCCACGAATTTACGAAAGACACAGGTAAAATTCTGCTAGTCATAGTAAGCGTATTGGTCACTTGAGAGCCGTGAGGAAAACGAATACTACGTGACTTTTCTGGAAGAAAAAGTATGTAGTCATTTTACATCGGTTTAGATGACTTTTTACTCGCCTCGCAACACTGGCACCCACTATTATGTGTTGCGTACTGTTGCAGCACACATTACTCGACCAAATCAAACATCACGCATCACTCATAGCATTCCACGCGCATTTCTTCGTTCTGAACCGTTCACACGCGGCGCGAGCGAGAGAGCACGCCGCACGGGCTCGGATCCACAGACAGATCCACAAAGACGGCTAGAATGCGCATATGTTACTGAAATGCAACCCTATTACTAGGACGATAATAATTACACAGTACATATTTTGATTCCGAACACGTATTGTTTAGAGTGATGTGTAATGGTACTATGTAATATTACGCGGTACGAAATGTAATGACATATCACATTAGTTCAAGGAACACTGTTTTACGCTTGTCTCACCCACTACTGTTTGTACGTACCATGTTCTGTGCGTCGGCACACGGCGCACACTGTAACCTTGCCTCGCGGCACTCGCAGCGCGGCACGGCGGAGCACGCGCGCGCCGACACCGCCGCTCGAGCACCCACCACTGTTGAGAAGCGTCGTGCGGTCGCGCGGTCACCCTGCAGTTTCGGCCCAGCGAATATTGTTCCTGAAAAATGTCAGTCTTTTGTTATTGTGCTCTCTGGGTGACCCAAAACCGCATATCATTTATTTGAGCTGAAATGGAACAAAAAATTTTTTAAATACTAATTTTCTACGAGGCTTTCAACATATTTGTTGAGACCCTCGAGAGCCGTGGCGCCCTTATTAGCTTTTTACTAAATTTTTACGAAATTATACAATAATTTTCAAAAAGCAGCCAAGTGCGTGTCGGGCTACGCGCAGTGTAGGGTTCCGTAGTTGGGCCAATTTTGAATGGAATTTGTACGAAACTTTCATTATAACATCTCGAAGTATATGTTATAGTTTGGTCGACTATTACTCGTTAACCTGTAAAGGCACCTATGTCGTGATAGTTTTCCTTTTAACTTCAGTATACATTACTAGGAGACGAGTATGCATGAGTTCTCACCGTTCGTCTCCATGGCTAGGGAGGTGCACACGCTGAGCTTCTCCTTGGGCAGCTTCACTTGTTTCCGGAGGGCCGCGTCCCCCACCAACTTCTCGTAGTCCTTGTTGGTGTATGCCAGGGAGCTGTCTATACCTGTAGTTATGTATTGATTGTATTTATAAGGATATACAACCGTAGCAGCATAGTAGTAGTACGTTGTTAAGATGTCATAGAGCAACAGTGGTTCCCTTTTTTCGACATTTCTCAGCAATTATACAATAATTTCAAAACCCATGCTTTAATAAGTTATTTTACATAACTGTCAGCTGTTTTATTAAACAGCTACGTTATGTGGAACAGCGGTACAAAGTGTAGCTGGATTGCCATTGCGTTGCATTTAACAAAACAGCCACCCATGTTTAGAAGTTTTGTTAAATAAATTATCTGCAACCAAATAATCATTTTCGCTAGCCGACTATGATTAAATATAAATAAATTACCTTTAAAACACTTAACACTGAAATAGCCGTCATTTTTAGTGACATTAATATATTCTATAATATTAACGAACTAAATTCCGCTTTGGACGCCACGAACGGCAAAATTTAGAATTTTTTTTTAGTTCGTTCAGGCGTTCCGCAAGGATCCCACTTAGGTCCATTGCTCTTTAATATCTTCATAAATGATATAAATAATTGTTTTCATAATTCCAAACCATATTTATTTGCAGATGACCTCAAATTTTTTAAATCTATTAATACTCTAAACGATTCTATCAAATTGCAAGAAGACATTCAACGGCTTGTGCTTGTGCTTTCACATTCAATTCACTAGGAAAAAAACCATTAACAATTATAATAATAATTATATGATCAACGATGCTTCTTTAAAAAAAGTTGAGCAAATTAGAGATTTGGGCGTTATACTCGATTACAAACTACAATTCAATGTACATATTGATACTATTGTCACAAAAGCTTTTAAAAACCTTGGATTTATTCTGCGTAATTGCAGAAATTTTAAAAGATCAAATACCAAAATTTTATTATATAATGCTCTTGTCCGCTCTGGACTTGAGTACTGCAGCGTAGTTTGGAACCCTCATTACGATGTTTATATTAAGCGGTTGGAAAGTGTACAAAAAAGATTTATGTGGCACATGACTTACGGTTGTCACATGGCGAAAAAACTTCCGAGATATAAAGATCGTTTAGATTACTACAAAATGGATTCTTTAGCTAACAGAAGACACTTGCTTGACATCACTTTTCTGTGGAAATTAGTGAATGGTGTTACAGATTCGCCCTCGCTATTAAATAAAATAAATTTCCATATCCCGACCAGACTACCACGTCTTGGCAAAAACGTACTATTTACTGAATTCTTTGCAAGATCGAATCTGGGACAGTATTCACCATTGAACCGTCTAATGAGACAATACAACAAGATTGTAAAGAGCAAAGAGATAGATATAGATATTTTTGATGACGGCATCGATAGGTTTAAAAACTCTGTTAGGCGTGCCTACGATTTGTAATTGGAGGCACATTTTTTAGATGTTATTTTAATATTAAAATTCAGATGCTTTTTTTGTGTAAGCCGTAGTTGCCTGTAATTGCGGCAGCATTTAGTACTGAATTTGTGTGTATGTGTGTGTAATTGCTTTGAATGATGTATGCTGCGTTGGCAACCTATAAAATAAAATAAAATAAAAATAAAAATGTTTACAATCTGAAGTTTTATTTTACACTGTTTTACAAAACCGTAAATCATTGGTGCGCTACCTTGATGGATGCAAAACTTTCATTCAATTCCGCGAGTTATAGTTCAGCTATTATATAAAATCGCTTAAAGTCGTTGAGCGCTTAAGTGAAACAGCTAGCGGTTATGTATAAGGGCTTATTAAGCAATCCAATTGCGACAGATGCATCGCTTACCGAACAAATACTTGGAGGCTCGCTTCTTGGAGAGCGTGAACTCGTCGTCCATGATGATGTGCAAAGTCACGGAGCTCTCCATCAGGTTGTGGTGGATCGTAGAGTAGTCCAACTGTATATATACACACACAGACAGATAGAGACACATACTATTATAAGAATATATATTAAGATAACAAATGACAGTGTATGACACTCTTTCCTAGGATAGCGGTGCCGTCACATAGCGGCCGTAATATTACGGACGCAAAAAGACGGACAACATGTGGAAAGTACCACGGCCGCTATAGCAAACCGTCGGTCATCTGCCAGTTGGAGTTGTAACTAATCTTCTATAGAAATGGCTTCACCGCTATCAATTTTTATATATATTTATATAAAATCAATAGTAACCTTTTGTTACCGGCAATAACATCCGGTGCAAGGGCTACCAGCGACATCTATATGAAGAGGCATAACAAGCACCTCCAGCAGGTGCCCAAAACGCGCGTCACATCAAATTAGGTTAATACAAGTTACTCGGATACGTGACTGAACGATATTAACATTTAGTCATAAATGTTTAAACAATAACTACGTTTATATTTTGATATTGTATACTTGATTCTATGATTTATTACCGAGAAAGATAAATATTGTATAATACGTCGTAGGCAATTACTTCCGGCTAGAAGGCGATGCACGCTGCCTCAACCAGCACGGTTTATCTAATTTATTGGAATAATTATGTATTTAAATAATGTGAGCCTTTAGTAACAAATATTGTATTTAATTATCCATTCTTGAATTTCAGTATTAATGTAATTGGTTATAGGGATTAATTAATATTGTATAACTGTGCCTGTTTTGATTCACGAAGTTGTTGTTTTTGATGTAGGAACTGACGATGGTGGTAGCTATGAGGATCGTAGTATACCTGTTTTGATTCACGAAGTTGTAGTTTTCGAAGTAGGAACTGACGATGGTGGGAGCTATGAAGATCGTATTATAAAACTGATGAACACTCATTTTGTAAACCATTCCTGTTGTGAATTCTGTTGAAATAGTACTAGTAAACGTTACTCTGCCCGACAGTGTGTTGAGAATATATTGAAGAATATTCATGCCTGATGGATTGAATCAACTAAGAGTTTCATTACTGAAAATACTGATGCACACACAATATTCTCTCCATGTAAAATCTCAGAAGTGGGATGAGAGAAGATGTCTGACCTATACGCTCTGAGTACTGTGTCGACATAAGAGGAAACATTACGAAGAGAAATTACGAGAAAACGCAATAAACTGCATACAGACAAAAGGGAAACGACTACTTGTTTTTCTATCAATTCTGACGACGAGCTGATACTGTGTACAAGAAAAACTGCCCGTGGTTCTCTAGAAGATGTAGTTTACAGTTTTTAACAGATTATGTAGAAGAGTACACATGAATAGAGATATCATCACTCGGAAACTACAGACACGTAAAAACTACTCTCATGATCTACTGCGCGTGTCGCTGGCACGTCTGAGGCACGAGGCAAAGAAGTGCAGGCTGCAGCAATGCTTCCGAGTGCTGGCATTCACCGAGTACTCGTACATCGCAAATATATTTTGAGGTTGGTCGTGTTATGCTCATTATTTCTGATAGCGTGTGATGCAGGTAGAAAATCGACATTCTTACGTTTGAAGAAAGCGTGCGTGTTGCAATCAAATCATTTTGTACTTTTTAACAAGGGTGAATAGAGTTTTTTTTACTAGAATGCCAACATGCGTGAACAAGTCATTGAACGAGTAAATTAGGGTGAATAGAACTGTGTGGCTTTATATGACGGCTGGGTGATCAAGTCATTGTATGCAGAAGAAACAAGGGGAATAAAACTAGGTAATGAGAATGACAGCTGAGTGATCAAGTCATTGAACGAGTAAATAAGTGTGAATAGAACTGTGTGGCTTATATGACGGCTGGGTGATCAAGTCTAAAAAAGGGAGAATGCCAAGCTGTGTGTTCGTCACCTGTGAATGACTACCTGAAACGATTTATGTTGAGAAATTATTCATTGTGTAACAGTTTTCTAAATAAGTGCATCAAATGTTCCTGTAACAGTTTACTTTGCGAAATATGTTTTGCTTCAGGATCATCCTGGTGGTGCTGCAGAGCTCAAGGGTGGTGAGAGCCGTGGGACACGGCTCATGCAGGATGGCCGAGTGTTACCGGCAATAACATCCGGTGCAAGGGCTACCAGCGACATCTATATGAAGAGGCATAACAAGCACCTCCAGCAGGTGCCCAAAACGCGCGTCACATCAAATTAGGTTAATACAAGTTACTCGGATACGTGACTGAACGATATTAACATTTAGTCATAAATGTTTAAACAATAACTACGTTTATATTTTGATATTGTATACTTGATTCTATGATTTATTACCGAGAAAGATAAATATTGTATAATATGTCGTAGGCAATTACTTCCGGCGAGAAGGCGATGCACGCTGCCTCAACCAGCACGGTTTATCTAATTTATTGGAATAATTATGTATTTAAATAATGTGAGCCTTTAGTAACAAATATTGTATTTAATTATCCATTCTGGAATTTCAGTATTAACGTAATTGGTCATAGGGATTAATTAATATTGTATAACTGTGCCTGTTTTGATTCACGAAGTTGTTGTTTTTGATGTAGGAACTGACGATGGTGGTAGCTATGAGGATCGTAGTATAAAACTGATGAACACTCATTTTGTAAACCATTCCTGTTGTGAATTTTGTTGAAATAGTACTAGTAAACGTTACTCTGCCCGACTGTGTGTTGAGAATATATTGAAGAATATACAATTATACATGCCTGATGGATTGAATCAACTAAGAGTTTTATTACTGAAAATACTGATGCACACACAATGTTCCTCTATGTAAAACTTTACAAACTATCCGACACTTTGACGGCCGTCATGCAAATGGCGGCACCGCTTTCTTACGTTACGGTGTCGGTTACCACTCTTTAGGAAACCGCGACATTTTGTTTACATAGACAATATTCTAGTGACGTCATTCAACGCTGTATTACGGTCGCTATGTGACGGCACCGCTATCCTAGGAAACCCGAGCTTTAGGTTTAAACTAATGTAACGACACACCTTCATCATCAACAGCCTATATATGTCCCCACTGGAGGGGCTCAGGCCTACTCTCCTACAGAGAGTGTATGGGCCATAGTCCACCACGCGGGACCAGTGCGGATCGGCGGACTTCACATGCCTGTTCAAGACATGCAGGTTTCCTCACGATGTTTTCCTTCACCGTTAAGCAATCGGATAATGTACTTGAATTGAAAAACAATTCATAGGTGCACGGCTGGATTCGAACCCGGTACCCTCAGATTGAGAGTCCGCGCCTTATCCATTGCGCCACCGACGCCATTTGCGCCACCGACACACCTTATCAGATGAAATAGGTTACGATCATTCCGATCCATGTCCATCTGGCTAGCTACCACCATGTCACTAAACTGCCGCTGAACAGCAGTATTAGTGGCAGTGTTCCAGTATGAAAGGTAGCAGAGTCAGCGCCCCATTATATTGAGGCTTCTGGGTGCGCACGCTTACCATTCAGCGGCCTTATCGCCAACTTACCAGCAGACGAGATCAAGGCCAAGTGCCTACACTAATAGTATTATAAAGAAGAAAGATTTATCTGTGTGTAATGAATAAATTCAAAAACAACTGAAGCGATTTCAAAAATCTTTCACCATTGGAATGCTACATTATCCCTGAGTAATATAGGCTATCTACGCTACTACGCGTCAGTGGCGCAATGGATAAGGCGCGGACTCTCAATCTGAGGGTACCGGGTTCGAATCCAGCCGTGTACCTATGAGTTGTTTTTCAATTCAAGTACATTATCCGATTGCTTAACGGTGAAGGAAAATATCGTGAGGAAACCTGCATGTCTTGAACAGGCATGTGAAGTCCGCCGATCCGCACTGGGCCCGCGTGGTGGACTTATGGCCCATACACTCTCAGTAGGAGAGTAGGCCTGAGCCCCTCCAGTGGGGACATATATAGGCTGTTGATGATGAATATAGGCTATATTTCTACTGTCCGTGCAAAGCCGGGACGGGTTGCTAGTTATAAAGCAGCATTTATAAAAACAACACTGAAATGAGTGGGATTTTCAAAGCATGAATCACGTCACAGCTGGCGGGGGGTGTTAGAATGGGGCTTCCCTTGCCGTCCGTACTCACCCTCATGAAGGAGCTGTCACACCTGGTGCATGGGAACATGATCACGGTGCGCGGCACGCCCGCGCGGAACGGCAGCTGAGTAGTGAAGCTCAACGCAGAGAACATGTCCGCTTTGGCTGTTTTGTTGCCGCGGGACATGTCAGCTTTTTCTGGAATAACATCATCATTATCAACAGACTATATATGTCCTCACTGGAGGGGTTCAGTCCTTCTCTCCTACAGAGAGTGTATAGGCCATAGTCCACCACGCAGGCCCAGTGCGGATTGGTAGACTTCACACACACTTTTTGAATTTTTTCATGTACATAAAATTCCAAATAATAAATTGGAACCCATTGGTTCGAGTCAGGATCGAACCCAGACCTCGATTGTTCAAGATTGCTCTACCCAACTGAGCTTCCATCGCTTTTTTTGTAACAACATGCAAACGGTTATTTTAAAAGATTGTCATCTTTTGCGAAGGGTAAGGTAAAGTGGAGAAAGACCAACGAACCCTCGAACCCTGAAGCTCGCAACAATAGTTTTCTGTCTGCCACTTAAGTTTTTAATTTTTATAAAGAAGTCGTTCAATACTATTTTGGCTTAATGATTACACTGAACTGAAATACAAATAAACTTCTGAAGATTTTCCTTTGAAGACCAATTAAACCAGTTAAATTTATGAAAATGCATGAAAGATAAATCTGTTAGTATTACCACAGCAACCTAACAGTATTGATTTGAACTTTATGCTGTTCCTGTACAAAAATAATTGAATTTAATGTAACAAATTTGACTTTGAGTGTTACGTATAACGAGACAAGGCTCACTTTGAAAGAAGAGTATACTGCGTTACCTACATTAAAAGAAAGCTAAAGTTGTCGATATACAAGACAGTGATAGTCTTGTCCACTTCACCTAACTACAATACGGTACCGTGATGTAAAGGTCCGGAATAAGGAAATCCGTAGACGAACTAAGGTCATTGACATAGCTAGACGAGTCAGTGAACTGAAGTGACAACCTAGTAAAGGTCACGGGCAGTCGCTGTTTGGAAGTTGCTCGGAGCCAGCCGATGTGTCATACCACGGGGATGGTTCACTCACCGATCTGCAGGTTGTCGAAGTGTTGTGAGATCTCGATGTAGTTGACGAACACTTTGTTGTTGACGTAGAGAGCTCGCGGCCGGCGGTACACGCCGCGCCCGCCGAACCCAACCACCGCGTACCTGAACAATCAACACCTATTTATTCGAGCAAGACTTTCAGAACTGAAGGTTTGGGGGACCTTTGTCTACTCGTGAAATCGCGTGAAAGAGAGATTAATTTGGAACTTTTCCTAGGTCTACGGCCACTGGAAGGCAGCGGTAGTACGGCGTGGTCCCGTCCCGCTGCAGCCCGGAGCTGACGAGTTGTAGTGGCTGAAACGCCAAGTAGGAACAAAGCGCTAGAGGAGCCCTGGAGTGTTCGTGGAGTTCCCAGGGCTTCTTGACTTGCGCAGACGATGACCACCGAGGGGTGTTTAGTGGGTGGAAATTCCACATAATCCGACTTCTTTCCTAAGAAGTCAGGTATCTTTTAAAGATTTCCCCCTTGAAGAAGAAAAAAAGCAAACAAATTGAATCAAATACACCCTGACAAATATTTATATTGTGTATTGATTGTCGCCCTCTCGGTGACATCTTTCGACATTTTTGAGAACTAATTTTTAACACAAAAAGTGATGACGCAATTGGTTACCTGTTGTCGGTGATGCCGCTCGCCTGCAGCCTGGTGTCGAACGCTTCCACGAACATGTCCATGTTCCTGCTCTTGCGCAGGTTGTTGTTGCAGCGCTGCGCCTCCACCAGGAACACCACGTCCGTGGATCGGGGAACGTGACGCATCTCGTAGAACGATCCCTCCTCAATCACCTCGCCCTGGGGAGTCGTGCATCTACCGGGGGAAGGATTACCAGTGACAAACATCCCTAGTATATATATATATGCCTTTATACAGCGTGCATATTTCATATGGGCGTATATTTTTGGTAACGCAATTATTAGTAGTTCTAAACAACACATTTACATAAATTTCGTTAATTAGTAGTGTATTTTTCCCATACAAAATAATTGAGCACGCAATGTAATTACATCTAAAGTTATCGACTGATTGACGGTTCTTTTTACACGTCATATCATGACTGTTTATTGTTTGTCAAGTCAATTTGGGCGCAATACTGATTAATTAAGCTATTTATTATAACAAAATTGCTTTTACATACGATTTGTACGGTCGTCAAATATATCTGGATAAATTATACGCCCGTATGAATGGGGAAGATGCATGGAAGAATATTTTTGTCTAAATCGATAGTCCATGTAAAAAGGTAAATACCTCAACCATTTTTTCCCGATACCACTAATACTTTTTTTACTACAACCCGTCGAAAAGTAATTCTAGTCTCGCGGTGCTAAAACGCTCCATATAAATCTGGTGACATTTGTGACGTCACACGTGTTTTAGAGCGTTAAAATGTATGGAGCTTGTTTGATATTTTGAGTTATCTCGTAAAATGTCTCGTTTATGTGTTATATACCCCTATAATAAAGTTTTCAAAATGCAATGAGAAAACTAAATCTAATAAGCATTTTACTATTCGAGGAACTAAATTTTTGAGACATTTAGTCCTTTCGAAATCGAAATAAAAAAGCAAAATTTTTACGTGTGTTTATTTTGGTGGGATTTATTTTAATGTCCGTTAAGCTATAAAATACAATTCAACCCAATCTAATTTGGTTGCATCTTCCCTATTATATACGCTGTATACAACTAGCTTCTGCCCACGAATTCGTCTGCGTGGACACTACTTGTTTGATCGCCCAAAAAACGGCCTTACCGTTATTTACCCGCCTCTTTATTCTTATCGCCCTTATCAGTTGAGAAAGTACCCATTACACATTGACAAAATCATATGATGGAATCTAGACAGATGGTTAATGGTTTAGTTTAAGAGGCGGTATGTTCCAAAACACAATTTTGATATGAAAATTCTGTGCTAATTCATACATACGTCATCGTCTCGCTAGCGGAAGTTAAACAATTTGAACATAAATGGGCATAGTGGGGATGAGTTCGCGCATCCCTACCGGGTGACTGAGGGGCGAAAGGGACTGCTCGGCTAATCACGCGCCTCAACTCATTCGAAATGTCAATCATCTCCCGCTCCCCGCCAAAGGGACCCAAAAAACGTTTACTGCGCAGTCAAGGTCATTTTTCAAGTTGTTTGCCGGGAACTGTACCCACTCTTGAACCACGTCACATTTTACCATTTCTTGTCACTATGCAGTGTCAAGAGAAATGTCAACGTGAGGTCAATGTGACATGGTACACAAGTGTCTACGTACACTATTGTACTCGTGTGGTACGTATAATTATTATTTGATCTTATAAATTATATAATCCGGAGGGGTGAGGCGCTGGATGCTGAAACACAGGTTTTTACCTAGTTCAGCAACGGAGGCCTTTACGCTTAATTTTGTCCAAAAATTTTAAACATAAGTAGTTTATAAGTAAATTGTACCAAAATATTCTGGAGAATAAATACTTTTTATTATGATTATGATTATTATTTATATATTATAATGTTGAACTTACTGCACGCAGTGGTCCGGTATGTGTGTGGGCACGTGCTGCATGGAGCACAGTTCCAAGTACGCGCTGGCCAGCGCGCACGCGTCCACCCCCGATACACATTCTTGGAAGAATGGACCCGCATCGATCTGTACAGGAGTTTATATATTGCGTCTTCACTTCAAAAAAGGACGACGTTTTCAATTAGACTGTATAGTTTTTTGTATGTATGTTACGCGAACATTCCACCAATTATTAATCGATTTTGATGATTCTTTTTTTGTTTGGTAGAACATAAACTGTATTAATTTTAGTGAAATTGATTTAGCGCTTTTTGAGAAAATCAACAAAATATATACCCAGATAGTTCTACCCCTAAGGGTGAACAAATTCGGAGATGAATGTAGATTTTTAGGGCCTGCCTGCACTGAATGTCAAGTATGAATGTTGTTAATTGGTAAGCAGACGATGAATGGAAGGCTGTGATTGGTTAATGAGATAGATGTTGTGATTGGTTCAGAGTATGAAAAGTAGGAAGGAAAGAGATGAAAGATAAAGAGAAGAGTACAAAAGGACGCGCTTTCCGGTAGAGGCTCTCGCCATGAGAAGTTGATTAATAATTAATTAAAGTGATTAAATAAAAGTATTTCAAGTCACAGGATTTATTACTTCGCCCAAGCTCAATCCCACATTAACCTATACTAGAGGTAAAATTATGAAAAGTGGTCCTTTACTGTTGGCCGAATAAACAAGCTCAAAGTCACTTACGAAAGACTAGACACTCACTAAGAAATGGAACGAGCTATGCTCGGAATTTCTCTACGTGATAAAATCCGGAATGAGGAAATACGTAGACGTACTAGGGTCACCGACATAGCTCGACGAGTCAGTGAGCTAATGTGTCAATGTGCCGTCCACATTGCTCGAAGAACGGAGACCATGTTCCTGTGTCCCCCTACTAGATGGACCGACGACCTAGTTAAGAACGCGGGGAGTAGCTGGGTCAATGGTCAATGTGGCGTACCAAGGAGGAGGTCTATGTCCAGCAGTGGACGTTTCCCTGTCGATGATGACTACAAATCATTGTACTCGAGTGTACAGGGTAAAAACTGATGACAATTGTTACCGGCAATAACATCCGGTGCAAGGGCTACCAGCGACATCTATATGAAGAGGCATAACAAGCATCTCCAGCAGGTGCCCGCGACGACGTCACATCAAATTAAGTTAATACAAGTTACTCGGATACGTGACTGAACGATATCTACATTTAGTCATAAATGTTTAAACAATAACTACGTTTGTATTTTGATATTGTATACTTGATTATATGATTTATTAACGAGAAAGGTATTGTATAATATGTCGTAGGCAATTACTTCCGGTGAGAAGGCGATGCACGCTGCCTCAACCAGCACGGTTTATCTAATTTATAGGAACAATTATGTATTTAAATAATGTGAGCCTTTAGTAACAAATATTGTATCTAATTATCTATTCTGGAATTTCAGTATTAACGTAATTGGTTATAGGGATTAATTAATATTGTATAACTGTGCCTGTTTTGATTCACGAAGTTGTAGTTTGATGAACACTCATTTTGTAAACCATTCCTGTTGTGAATTTTGTTGAAATAGTACTAGTAAACGTTACTCTGCCCGACTGTGTGTTGAGAATATATTGAAGAATATACAATTATACATGCCTGATGGATTGAATCAACTAAGAGTTTTATTACTGAAAATACTGAATGCACACACAATGTTCCTCTATGTAAAACAATATAACTTACGACCGTGAAGCAGGGATGCAGGGGCGACACCTTGTTGTTGAAGAACTTATCGCACAGGGTGTCGTTCTTGAGCTCGTGGTTGTCCATCGGCGGCTGTGCGCTGGGCTCGAGGTTCCAGCTGCGGCCGAGGGCAGCGATGGACTCGGTGAAAGTGTTGTTAGGCAGCTGGAGGTCGTCGTACTGCTCGTTGTTGTAGGTGCCGAGGAGGCCGCCCAGTGTCGCGTAGTACCAGCCTGAAATGTTACCAGCATCCAGTGTTAGATCGATGTTCCTGTCATCAGACGTACGATATCTAATATATTTCTATTCCTAGCACTGTGCCAGACTATGGCCGATCTAGAGCTGCGACTAGCAAAGGCTGGTTGATTTAGTTTCTTTTATGACAATATTATTATGTATGGATTTACTGTTATTGATACTGAATAAATGACACGAAAACTATTTTAATAATTATAAATAATAATGTGTTCACACAACCTTCTTTTATTCGCTCTTGCAACATTAATACCTCAAAAACATGAGAGAAGGATAATAAGCTCAAATATATTGAGTAAAATAAATCCAAATAACAAATTTGGAAGTTATATTAAGGGTTGGATTGTTTGTGTATAGTTTTACGTGAAATTTTCACTTCGGTGGTGGGCTAGGTAATGTGTCTACATGAGAGGGGGAGAGAGTGTGTGAGGGAGGATGAAGGTGTATGCATGTGTTTTTGGTGTTATCTAGGGACAGCTTCCACTAACGTTCATGTGTGAGGTGAGAGTTGTGTGTGAGAGTGACTGTGGGTGTGTTGTGAGCATGGGTGTGAGTGTGTAAAACAACAGTGATTGAGAGTATGTATAGATTCATCGTAGATTCTTTTTACCCAACTGTTTGGATGTTTGTGATTTAATCATGCATAAACGTCATGCCATTTGTCACGCCACGCACGCGCCTGTGTAATATTTTCTGGACTAGCATCAAGTCTACAATAGTTGTGTATGAGGTTACCAGAGACTTGTATCTTGCACGTTCGGAACATGAGGTTGCACTGTATGTCCATGCCGCTGTACCCCTGCACGGAGAGCGTGTCAGTCTGTCTGTCGAGAACGATGCCGTCCACCACCGCGGGCAGGCTCACAGGAGAAGCAGATATAGACACTTGCTGAAAGTACACAACACAATTATTAATTTAATATGGCGTTTTGAGTGACGTCTGTCAATTGAGTACTTAAAGGACTCGGTAGATGGCGCGGAAGAGCTCGAAATTAATCTGTAATAAATCATCATGGCAGTCCATCTAGCAGCGGGACGGCCCGGTACGTGGTCACCACTCGAGAACTTTTACTCCGTTCGGTTATCCGTTCTTTGAGCGATGTGGATTGCCAATTGCCACTTCAGCTCACTGACTCGTCGAGCTATGTCGGTGACCCTAGTCCATCTACGGATTTCCTCACTACGGATTTTATCACGTAGAGAAATTCTGAGCATAGCTCATTCCATTGCTCGCTGAGTGATTTTGAGCTTATTTATTCGTCCCACACGTTTGTGTGCATTATCGAGTATTTAACAGCTTCGCATTCAAACAAGCCATGTTAGCTCAGTTGGGTAGAGCGTCAGTCCTTGAGCAATCAAGGTTCGATCCTGGCTCGTACTAACGAGTTTCAATTTATTTGGAATTTATGAACGAATGATAAAATTTATTACCATTAACTTTTCGGTGAAGGAAAACATCGTGCGGAAACCTGTACACTTCTGAGAAGAAATTAAAAGGTGTGTGTGAAGTCTACTGGGTCCGCGTGGCGGACTATGGCTCTCTGTAGGAGAGTAGGCCTGAGCCCCTGCAGTGGGGACATATATAGGCTATTGATGATGATGATGAACAGCTTCTGTCCAACAATATTTTTAATTTGCCACTTAAAACACAGGATAAACTTCGTTACCAACCTCTCTGTACAAATCGATGTGTATCAGGTTCTTCTTCGTGAGGAGCATGAGGTTATAGCGCCCCTGGTCGTTGCTCTCCATCAGCACCGTGAAGTTGTTCTGTCGGTAGTCCTTGGTGAGAACGAAGGTGCCAGACTCCGACACCGTGAACACAGACTTGTCGAAGGTCACCAGGGTGCCTTGGCCGGTCATCACCGCCATACCTGGGGGAATCACATACAGTAAACAATATACCTATACTAGGGAAACAATAAAGAAATAATAGTTTATTTGACCGTAATCTCTAGTATGTAAGTCTCCACATGTCTATTAGAGTATACATCACTTATTTATGTGCAGAATCAAGAGCTTTAAATGATGACTTCAAAAATGGTTCATTTAGAAATGTGTTTTTTTACTGCAAGAATTTTTTTAATGTACCATAAATTAACAAAATTTGTATTTTTAAATATAGCTGAATATAATTGATAAGGGTATTCGTTATCTGGCAGGTTTCCGCAACTCGACGTCAGATGCGCTTATTTTGCGTGATTTATAGATTTTACTATAGATTTTGCATGACAAATTTTGGTAAAAGTGATCAGAAATTATACGTAATTTTAACATCCTGTATTATAATCATATTTTATTCAAATAAAGATATCATTTCATAAAGGTGAGTTAAAAATGAATACTTTAATCATTTTTTTGCCACAATTGGTACAACATTAGCTAACAAAATCCCTAAACAATTTCACAACAACACAACCAACACTCTACAATTCAGAAACTCACACACACACTCGCACACACTCACTGAAATTACACCGTGTACCACCGAAGAAATTGGTAAGATCATTGATAACTTAGATCCGAACACAAGCACTGGGATAGATGGAATTAGTACGAAAAGTATTAAATGCATTAAATCACTAATTTTGGAACCACTAACCAGTTGCATTAATGAATGTCTAGCGAAAGGACTCTTCCCGGATAGTTTAAAAATCGCAAAGGTTAGTCCCATTCATAAATCAGGCTCAAAATCAGACGCTGGCAACTATCGACCAATATCAGTCCTGCCCGTGATGTCCAAAATATTTGAGAGAATCTTATATAAAAGACTGAATAACCACCTATCGAACCTGAACTTTCTCTACAAGCAACAGTATGGTTTCCGTCATCAATCAAGTACCTTGTCAGCTACAATTGATCTCATTACTAAAATCAAAATAAACATAGACGAGAAACATCATGTTCTAGGGATATTTATCGACCTTAAGAAGGCATTTGACACAGTTTGTCATTCCCTCTTGTTACTAAAACTGAAAAATATTGGCCTATCAGGATCAGCGTATTGTATATTTGAATCCTACCTTACAAATAGAGTACAGATTGTCAAACTTGGAGCTTATCAAAGCAAGCCAGCCTATGTAAGATGTGGAATTCCGCAAGGATCCGTAATAGGACCACTGCTCTTTATTTAATCTATGTAAATAGTATTAGCAATGTTGGCCTGCATGGTGACATCACTTTATATGCCGACGATACTTAGAAACTAGAAATAATTGAGATCACTATTGAAGAATTGAATATTAAAAATGTAAAGCCTGACGTCATCTGCTTAACAGAAACGTTTGTGAAAAAGAACGAGGAAAGTAATATAAAAATACACAATTATGAGCTAGCAGCAAATTATTCGAGAAACACTAAAAGGGGTGGCTCCTGTATCTTGCTATCTAAAGGCATGGAATACAAAACATTAAATTTGGATAACTATACAGTACCTCTGATATTTGAATGCTGTGGATTTGCCAATAAATCTTATCGTGATATGTATATACAATTCTAATAAAAGATACGCCTTTACTTTTTTAAGAAAGTTAGAAACGTTACTTGAATATATTGCGAGTAAATATAAAAACAAAAAATTGATTATTACAGGGGACTTTAACATTAACATCTTAGATGCGTCTACCTCAACTAAATATCTAAATGACATAATAATGAATTTTAACCTAATATCTCACATTGACAAACCAACTAGGGGTTTGACATGCATCGATCTAGCTATAAGTAACATAAAAACGGCTTTAGGTGTCCTTATTCCACTACAACTTTCAGACCATAACACAGCACAAATGTTAATGTTTCCACTTAAACATAAACCAGTGCCGATTAAATCTTACACAATCGTAAAAAGAGATTATTGTGAAGAAAACATAAGAAAATTTCGAGAGTGCTTGAAATCAATAACTTACAATGACATATATCAGGAGACTAATCTAAACACAGCTTTCAATTCGTTTCATGAGCTGCTTTGTACCATTTTTAAATTATGCTTTCCTGAATGTAGAATAAAAATAAACAACAGAAGTCTAGGTCCTAAATGGATCACAAAAGGTTTGAGAAAATCTTGCTCAACCAAAAGATCTCTTAGATTTGCTATTTCACCAGAAGTAGAATAAACAAACAAAAATATATTAAATACTCGAATGCACTAAAAAAAAGCATATTCCAGGCTCAAAAAAACTGCCACATGAGAATTATTTAAAAAAGTAAAAATGTATGTAAAGCCTCATGGTCTGTAATCAAAGAAGAGTCGAACTCGCGGCTTCAATTCCAAAATATTGACAAAATAAATCTAAACAATGAAACTATTACAGATCCTACAATTATAGCTTCAGCTTTTAATGATCACTTCATTAAACAAACCAATAGTGATAATGGACACAACATTAATAAAATGACTATGACAGACACACTACGTACAGTAGCATCCACAATCAACTCATTTTTCCTAACACCTACAACAATTGAAGAAGTGACAAAAACAATACAAACTTTGAACAATTCAAATGCATATGGTTTTGATGGTATTACAACTAAAATAATAAAGGAATGCAAAGATCTATTAGCTCCAATATTGACTTATTTAATAAATCTATCTTTTGAAACGGGACACTTTCCCGATATTCTAAAATACTCGATCGTAAAGCCGATTTTCAAGAAGGGAGATAAATCAGATCTAGCGAATTACCGGCCTATTGCCCTAATTTCCATTATTTCAAAAATATTTGAGAAATGTATGCACGCTAAATTAACTAATCTTTGTACTACTCATAACATAATCAGTACCGAACAAAACGGTTTCCAGAAAGGGAAATCTACAACTCTAGCTGTTTTCTCCTTAGTAGAGTCAATTGTTAAATATCTCGACTTAAAGAATAAAACTACGGTCATATTTTTTGACATGACAAAAGCATTTGACTTTGTTGACCACGAAATCTTACTAGCGAAGCTGAATAAATATGGTGTTAGAGGTCCTGCTTTGTCTTGGATAAGATCTTATTTACGCGATAGGCAGCAATGCGTACATGTCACAGGTCTGAATAAGAAAAACGTTGTCACTACTTATAAATCTGATAATAAAAGTAATGTAGTTGGTGTTCCTCAAGGAAGCATTTTAGGGCCCCTATTGTTTCTGCTATATATTAACGATTTGCCCGCAATCACAAATTACCGGTGTATACTTTTTGCTGATGACCTGTCTATTATTATACCCTCCCGTCACAGCAATGTAACTGACTATGAATTAGAAATAAATATGACCCTAAAATGTGTAATGTCTTGGCTAACGATGAATAACTTAAAAGCAAACGTTTCGAAAACACATTATGTCCAATTTAATATACGCGGACGAGAACACGTTAAATTAAACGTTAACTATGACGGTAATACTTTAACAGAAGTGGATAAAGTTACATTCTTAGGCATCCTACTTGACAAACATTTAAGTTATTCTTCGCATATTGACCAGATTTGTACTAAGTTAAATAGATTCGTGTATGTCCTTCGTAGGCTAAGACAAATATCATCATTAAAAGTCGCTCTTCTAGCATACCACGGCTATGTAGCCTCTATATTACGTTACGGCTTGATAATTTGGGGCAATGGATCATACATAAAGAGTGTATTTATTGCCCAGAAGAAATGCATCCGAGCTCTATATGGGATTGGTCCACGGGAAACATGCCTGACGGTATTCAAAGAATTAGGGATCTTGACTTTACCTAGCTTATATATATTAGAAGTAAGTAAATTTGTTAAAAAACACCCCTATTTATTTACGACAGCTGTAGAAAAAAATCCTAGAGCCACCAGAAAACCTGACAGATTAGTACTTAATAGTGCACCGAGGAGTGCATTTTTCCTGAAAAACTGCTACTACATGTGTATAAAGATTTATAATAAGCTACCTTCAGAATTTAAGAAGTTAACCTCCGGACAAATGAATGTTGAATTATATAAATGGCTAGTAACTAAAAGCTTCTACAGTTTAGATCAATTCTTAAATAACCCTAATTGACATACTTAACCCACATTGACATTTTATTATTATTATATTAAATTGACTGCAATTAATTATTATGTAAACATTTGTATGTCGTATTGACGGAAAACGCTGTACTATTAATTACCACTGTTACCAGTTACCACCTCAAGGACCGTTTTTCAAGCAAATAAATAATATTTCATTTACCTGTCTTTTTTATTTCGGTCACTCATTTCCACAACTCATTGCTAAAGCTCAAACTGATTTAAATGCACTTAACAATTAACAATTAACAACTTAAATACAATCTTCTGACCATTAACGCGACTAAAACATCATATATGATATTTTCAGCAAAAAATCAAAAAATTCCCCATTTTTCCCCCTTAACAATTGACAACAGCATTATACACAGGTCTCACCAAGAAAAATACTTGGGTCTAATATTGGATGACAAATTATCCTGGCGAGCCCACATTCACCATGTGCGGTCTAAAATTCTACCTCTCATAGGAGCTTTCTATAAAATGGTACACTGTATTCCTTATAAACTACGAACACAAATCTACAATGCGTTGGTAAAGTCTAACCTAGAGTACTTAATTGAAATCTGGGGCTGTGCAGCCAAAACAAATCTGTCCGAATTACAGAGAACACAAAATAAACTTATTAAAATATTATATAACTACGATTACCTAACACCAACACAAACACTCTATGAAAAAACTAAGATACTCAATATAATTCAAACATATAAATTTAAAACCTGTATATTAATAAAAAAAATTCTAACAAAAGACATCCACACAAATATTGTACTAAACAAACAAACTTACCACCATAACCTACGAAACAAAAACTATTTACAACTGCGAGGACCGAGAACCAACTACGGAAAGAGGAGTATTTTGTTTGAAGGTGTTAAACTGTTCAATGGTCTTCCAAGGGAACTACAAGAACGGGAACTATATGAATTTAAGACAAAACTGTTAAAATACATTTAAGAATAAATATTAGTTGTTATTTTTTAAAATATAAATACTTAGTCTATAAAATCTATAAATCTAAATTTCTGCATGCCTTTTTACTGTTGGTTTTTACACATTAATTATTAGTTTTAATTTCTCTATAAGTGAAATGTCAATTTCTTTTGAGAAAATAAATTATTCTTTAAACCGAATTGGCCGATAAGTTTCAAACTAAGTTATTACTCATCAAGCCAGCTCATCATCATCAGTCAGGAAACGTTCACTGCTGGACATAGGCCTTGTTCATGGTACGCCACATCGACCAGTCCCAAGCCACCTGCATCCAGCGACTCCCCGCGACTCTAACCAAGTCGTTTGTCCACCTAGTAGGGGGACGGCCCGGTAAACGTTTCCCGGTACGTGGTCGCTACTCGAGAACCTTTACTCCCCACCGGTTATCGGTTCTTCGAGCGATGTGGCCTGCCCATTGCCACTTCAACTCACTGACTCGTCGAGCTATGTCGGTGACCTTCGTTCATCTATCAAGCCATCTATTCTATTTAAAAAGATTATGGCAGAATAAATTTTGTATGGAAACATTCTGAAGGCTCAGTTTGCAGTACTCTTATTCTATGAACTCACCAGCAAAAGGGGGCAGTACGTTATTGAAGTCCATGTACGGCCGTATTTCGTAGTAGTAGTACCATATACTCTTGTTTGTGGTGAGCCACTCGTCCAGGAAGTCTCTCACCGCCTTGTACTCGGCGATCTCCGTGAAGTCGGGCGTGTTGTTGAACGCATGCCAGGACATGGGTAACTTCTGCTCTAACAGGATCTCGCCTTTACGTGGATCGAATATGAAGTTAGTTTTCGGTGTGCGGTGTCTGTGTAATAAAGAAAAGAAGTCTTAATCGCCCTGTCTCCAGGTCTTAAGGTCCAGGACCGCAAGGCACAGTCCGAACACTTCAAACAACTGTCGTGGCATCGGTTCCTACATCGAACGGATGACGTTTTTATACACGCGCATGTATGCGTGTATTCGCGCAGGCCATAGTATCTATGAGTGGGCGGCTCTTGGGGAGGTGAGGTATCGCGGTTCGGTACTATATTAATTCTGCGTTGCGTATTTATACAAGTTTTATATAAGCAACGTTTGTATCAAAATCAACACTATTTTTTCTTTCAACCATTGAAGCCCTTTTCGATCTCGAATTTTATTTTTATCTACACCTTTAACAAATCATCATCATCAACAGCCTATATATGTCCCCGCTGCAGGGGCTCAGGCCTACTCTCCTACAGAGAGTGTATGGGCCATAGTCCACCACGCGGGCCCAGTGCGGATCGGCGGACTTCACATGCCTGTTCAAGACATGCAGGTTTCCTCACGATGTTTTCCTTCACCGTAAAGCAATCGGATAATGTACTTGAATTGAAAAACAACTCATAGGTACACGGCTGGATTCGAACCCGGTACCCTCAGATTGAGAGTCCGCGCCTTATCCACTGCGCCACCGACGCCTTACTAACTTTAACAAATGAAATACAATAAATAAATTTCTTAGCACGTACACCAATGAAGTCTCATATATTATTACATATCATTTACCAAATGAAATAAAAACATTTCTAAAAAAATACTCAGTTAAATAAATAACAGACTTAACACCCAAAATACACCTAACGCAAGGAGAACACTTTCAGACTATGCACTTTACTTTCGACCACTTACGACAGGGCGTGAATTCGAATGGACCAATCAGCGTGAAGCTCAGGGTTGGTACCATAAAAATGTCCGATCTAAGTCAGTTTAAAATTCGAATTTCGGACTCATACTATTTGCAACCAATTCGAAACAAAAACGAAACGAAATAAAGTTCGTCGTTCAATCAGCGTGCACTGAACACTTCATTACGTTGACTGAATTATAAGTGTTATAAATAACGAATACCAGGCATCTCGTGGTTGGTTTGCTAGTGGCTAAAGTTATTGAAATACAAATATCAAACATTACTACTAAAATAACTATTGTTACCGGCAATAACATCCGGTGCAAGGGCTACCAGCGACATCTATATGAAGAGGCATGACAAGCATCTCCAGCAAGTGCCCGGAACGACTTCACATCAAATGAAGTTACCACAAGTTACTCGGATACGTGACTGAGCGATATTTATATCTAGTTATAAATGTTTAAACAATAACTGCTTTAGTATTTTGATATTTTATATGCGATTCTATGATTTATTAGCGAGAAAGATATTGTATAATATGTCGTCGTCAATTACTTCCGGTCAGAAGGCGATGCACGCTGCCTCAACCAGATCTGTTTATCTAATTTATAGGAACAATCATGTATTTAAATAATGTGAGCCTTTAGTAACAAATATCGAATATAATTATCCATTCTGGAATTTCAGTATTAATGTAATTGGTTATAGGGATTAATTAATATTATATAACTGAGCCTGTTTTGATTCACGGAAGTTGTAGTTTTCGAAGTAGGAACTGACGATGGTGGGAGCTATGAAGATCGTATTATAAAACTGATGAACACTCATTTTGAAAATCATTCCTGTTGTTAATTTTGTTGAAATAGTACTAGTAAACGTTACTCTGCCCGACTGTGTGTTGAGAACATGAGAATATATTGAGGAATATGCAATTATACATGCCTGATGGATTGAATCGACTAAGAGTTTTATTACTGAAAATACTGATGCACACACATTATTTTTCCCTATGTAAAATCTCAGAAGTGGGATGAGAGAAGATGTCTGACCCGTACGTCCTGAGTACTGTGACGACATAAGAGGAAACATTACGAAGAGAAATTACGAGAGAACGCAATGAACTGCATACAGACAAAAGGGAAACGACTACTTGTTTTTCTATCAATTCTGACGACGAGCTGATACTGTGTACAAGAAAAACTGCCCGTGGTTCTCTAGAAGATGTAGTTTACAGTTTTTAACAGATTATGTAGAAGAGTACACATGAATAGAGATATCATCACTCGGAAACTACAGACACGTAAAAACTACTCGCATGATCTACTGCGCGTGTCGCTGGCACGTCTGGGGCACGATGCGAAGGAGTGCAGGCTGCAGCAGTGCTGCTAGTGCTGGCATTCACCGAGTACATCGCAACTACATTTTGAGATTATAAAGCTAGAACAATACCAGGCGACTACTGAGGCCTGTGCGTTATTTTACCTACGTGCAATTTAAGATGAGAACTACAGCTTAACAAATCGATGTACACTACTGATTTCAAAAATTCCCAATCACAGGTCATGATAATAAGGAACATTTCTATGTTTGTTGTACGTCAACTGAAATTTCAATAACAAACGAGAACAAATTGTTATGATTATAATCAATATATCTATGATCCAGTCATTAGACTTGAAAAGTCATTGTAGACAATAGTGAATAGAGAACTGTGTGAACAAAATGACGGCTGTGTGATCAAGTCATTGAACTGTGTGAGCAAAATGACGGCTGTGTGATCAAGTCATTGAACTGTGTGAGCAAAATGACGGCTGTGTGATCAAGTCATAGAACTGTGTGAACAAAATGACGGCTGTGTGATCAAGACATAGAACTATGTGAACAAAAGGATAGCTGTGTGATCAAGTCATTGAACGTGTGGCTAAAATGACGGCTAAGTGATCAAGTCATTTTACGCTGTAGGAAAATATGAAAATAGGACTGTGTGACTAAAATGACGGCTGCGTTATCAAGAACAAGTAAGTAAAAGTGAATAGAACTGTGTGTCTTAAATTACAGCTGTATGATCAAGTCATTGTACGCTATATAAAAAGGAAGAATGTAACTCTATGACTAAAATAAAAAGTTCGTCAACTAGGAATGACTACTTCCTGTAGTGATATTCCATAAGAAACTTTTTTTTCTTCTTGTTTCTCATTACGAAAGTCGTTTTTGTTTCTCTTGTAACTTTTTACGATTATTTTTCAACTATTTTATAAAATTGTTAATACTGATCATGAAGTTTCCAAAAATGGAGTTCTGGCTAGTGATTGCTTGCTTAGTGCTTCTTAAGTTGCTTCTGTCCTGACCTGAATGACTTCAACTTCAAAATTATGGCTGAATCATGAAAGTGATGGTACTGCCAGTGTCACGTAAGGATACTGTACAATGTTAAAAAGGTATGCGGGTTCGATTCCCGGTGAGGGTTCTCTGATACGTTTAGTTGGTGCGGTTGCCCATTGCATAAACTAAAGATTTTCAGAAATGTTTTCACCAATTTTATTTTCCGATGCGATACCGAAACCGATTTAAATTAAGAAATTATACATTTGTGTAATTAGTAAACAACAACACTTTGTAATTTATAAAACTGTACTTTGTGTTTATTTTATTAAATAAGGAGCATCAACAGTCACTCGCAAATTTATACATTAAAGTTTTTAATCTGATACGAGAACCAATTACAGATGCATACAACATTAATGTAGTATGGAAAAATAGAGATTAGATTAAATAGAATTACATATAAAATTGAAATTCACAGAAAGTTATTGTAACGTAAGCTGAGTGTTTAAAGTCCGCTTGAGTTTGGGTAATGAGTTAGAAAATATATCTATTTCCGACAAGTCCCTGCATAGCTAATTCTATTCTGTACAAAGTCTGACTGAAGGAGTGTTTGTTCTGTTATGTTTATAATAAGTGTATCACATGTTCCTGTAACAGTTTACTTTGCGAAATATGTTTTGCTTCAGGATCATCCTGGTGGTGCTGCAGAGCTCAAGGGTGGTGAGAGCCGTGGGACACGGCTCATGCAGGATGGCCGAGTGTTACCGGCAATAACATCCGGTGCAAGGGCTACCAGCGACATCTATATGAAGAGGCATGACAAGCATCTCCAGCAAGTGCCCGGAACGACTTCACATCAAATGAAGTTACCACAAGTTACTCGGATACGTGACTGAGCGATATTTATATCTAGTTATAAATGTTTAAACAATAACTGCTTTAGTATTTTGATATTTTATATGCGATTCTATGATTTATTAGCGAGAAAGATATTGTATAATATGTCGTCGTCAATTACTTCCGGTCAGAAGGCGATGCACGCTGCCTCAACCAGATCTGTTTATCTAATTTATAGGAACAATCATGTATTTAAATAATGTGAGCCTTTAGTAACAAATATCGAATATAAATTATCCATTCTGGAATTTCAGTATTAATGTAATTGGTTATAGGGATTAATTAATATTATATAACTGAGCCTGTTTTGATTCACGGAAGTTGTAGTTTTCGAAGTAGGAACTGACGATGGTGGGAGCTATGAAGATCGTATTATAAAACTGATGAACACTCATTTTGAAAATCATTCCTGTTGTTAATTTTGTTGAAATAGTACTAGTAAACGTTACTCTGCCCGACTGTGTGTTGAGAACATGAGAATATATTGAGGAATATGCAATTATACATGCCTGATGGATTGAATCGACTAAGAGTTTTATTACTGAAAATACTGATGCACACACATTATTTTCCCTCTATGTAAAACTATGTACAGTATACTCACAGTTCTTCATATTGTAAGGCAGTCCTGGCGAGATCAGTCAGTTTCTCATACACGATCTCACCGACCGTCTCAATGGCTTCTCCGATTAAGAAGTAGTCGTACCACCATTTAAGTCGGACGTACGCTTCCTTGCACTGAAACCAACAATTGGCATAGTTCAAATCACACCGAGGCAAAGGCTAAGTATACAAGTTCCGACTACAAGAAAAAAGTTTTTTTTTTAATTTTGAAAAAGTTTTTGAAAAAAGTTTTTTTTAGTTTTGAAAAAGAAATTCATATATGATCAAACGAAATGTGCATGGATTTATTTGTGTAACGTGGTCCAGACCACCTTTTACCATCTAAGTATTTTTCTTCATTATTACTATCATAGCCAACCAATACACAACACTGCTAGTTGGCGGTAGACTTAGACATAATTATCCCAGTGGCCATAGAGGATCGGTGTTACTAACCAACGTTGGTGTCGAATGAGAGAGTTTATATGTATAATACCTACATATTATAGTCCAGAAAAGCCGAAAAATATATTTTTGGGCGAACGGCGGGCGCGGGGCGCGGGCGGATGAATATTATAGACAAACATATCATTTAATATAGACTAATCATAATATTATTAATCACTGCACACTGCCCCATATTAGTATCTATATACTCGTACATTGAATCCGTGCGAAGTCGGGTCGGGTCGCTAGTTATAAATTACGCATAGCAGGTTTTGCTAAAAGAAGACAGAAACGCAGCACAAATACAAAGTCTCAAACTATTTATCCATTAAGTTTAGTCTGTAATTGTATAGTACTATAATAATGTCTGAAAATCTGCGCTGTGTTCTTTGGGTCACAGCATCGGGCTGAGCTGGTGCCGTTTTACAAGTTAACTTAATTTTGGAGTAATTATTTGTATGCGCGCGTGTGTGTGTGTGTGTGTGTGTGTGTGTGTGTGTGTGTGTGTGTGTGTGTGTGTGTGTGTGTGTGTGTGTGTGTGTGTGTGTGTGTGTGTGTGTGTGTGTGTGTGTGTGTGTGTGTTGTATAGATAAATATATGATTGTTTACCTTGTCCCTGACGTAGACTACCTGCTCTGTCTTCAGGAAGTTCTGCCACGCATTCTGGAATTCTGCGTACAGCTGCATACACTCATCCTTGAACGGAATGTACTTCTCAATCTTGTTCCACACAACGTTCCATAACTTCTGTGAGTACTTCTTTATATTCGTTATCAGGTCGTTGTTCATCAGGTCCTTGTATATTCTGTTAAAAGAAAGACGTGTAGTTACATGTTGATCAAATTAGATTTTAATTATTGTCCGAAAAGTTGGTATGTGTGATTATTTCAGCTCAAAGTCACTCAGCGAGGTATGGAACGAGCTGTGCTCGGAATTTATGTACGTGATAAAATCCGGAATGAGGAAATCCGCAGACGAACTAAAGTCACAGTAGGTCGACGAGTCTGTGAACTATAGTGTCAATGGGCAGGCCATATCGCTCGAAGAAAGGATAACTGATGGGTAGTAAGAGTTTTCGTAATATCACACGGGAACTACACGCTTGATTTTGATAAAAAGGCCCTTCCACTATCCCTATACAAAACAGGAAGTCATTCTGACACTCCGTTCTGACGGTAAGGAATGACAAATAAATAAATAGACAAACAAACTTTCGAATTTATAGTATTGGTAAGGATACGGAGAAGGAGGGTATAGGTCTTCTTCCAATTAAATAGTGTCATATTTTGCATGCTAAAATAGACACAATTTTTTAAATCCATGATGGGTTCGCACTTGGCCTTCATCTCACTTGATGGTAAGTGACGATAAGACCGTTGGATAGTAAGCGTGCGCACCCGGAAGCCTCAACCTAATGAGGCGCTAGCTCTGCTATCTTTCATACCGGAACACAACAGTGCTATTAACACAGCTGCTTGGTGGCAGACTTAGGTAATACTGTGGTAGCTAGCAAGGCGGACATAGAAAATGCTTTACCTACAACCATACCGATAGGTACCTCCACTGGGATTCGAACCCGGGACCTCCAGATTGTGGATCCAACATTTAAAAGTTGTGTGTATAAGAAAAGGTAGCCTATTACGTAAATTTTGGTCAGATTTGATACAAGTTTTTTTTTGCATGTGTACATGATGATTGTCATTGGCCTTAGAGATAACCTACCATCAAAACAATAGACCAAACCATTACCTGTCCATTTCATGTCCAAATGCGGACACATAGTTGAAGTACGGCGACACCGTCAACTCTTGCGTTCTGTCGTAGAAGAAGTCCATCACGTTCCGCCACAGAGTAAATATAAACGACTCAGTGTAGTGCAGAATCTTGAAGAACAGCGGCTCTATGGACTTGAGCAACTCGTGCCAGTATTTAGTCAGCTGAGTCGTAGCGTTCACCCAGGTCTCTTCCCAGTACTCCAACAACTTCATGTGGAGATCCCGGACGAAGTTATCATACTGCAATATCATTGTTTCAAGCTTCTGTGAGACTAGCTCCATAAAATCAGCCTCCAAAACGTCGTTGACTGACTTCAAAAAGTTGGAGTAAGCGTTCTTGATGCTTTCGATGACGTAGGTCAAGCTCTGTTTGATGGATTGGCTCGTGTTGCCCATCAACCCCCACATATCGTTTACTATCCCCGGGAGACTTTCCAAATGGTTCCGAATAGCCATTTCATCCAAGACATAATATGTGAATTCTACGACATCCTTTACGTAAAAGTCGTTGCTCTCGTAGGAATCGGAAATGAATCTTTCGAAGTCGTCTAAATCGTCCTTTATTACGTGCAAGTCGTTTAGGTCGTCTAAAAAGTCTCGGATCCTGGGTTTCGCATCACTCCATATGTTCTTGAGTGCCACGTGAGCCTCCATGGGTGTTTCCTTTATTATAACTAATGTGTCGTTTATCTGACCGTACAGAAGCTTCAATCCGTAGAGTGCCTGAAAAACGCAAATTCAATTTAGGCCCTTCTTCCACTCCCACGGTGACGTTTGTAACGCGTGACAGAAGCTATGAAAACGCGCGACAGCATCAATGCAAAGGTGCGATCTTCTTCGACGACATCTGGCAAAATATTACTTTACTTTTATATCTGGATCTATGCTGAATCGCGTTTGCATCGCAACTGTAGCGCGACGGCATCGTAATATTACCGATATAGAATCGTGGTTGTATGGTTGAAGCACAGCCAGAGACAGGATTGCGGCAAAAAGTCGGCGAGGGGCCTTAGATGTTACTAGAAAGAACTTGCCACAATCACCACACATGAATTGGTGATCGAAAGATATCATTCAAACGTCAGAATGATACTCGTATGTGTTGCTTTCTTATATTATGCTACCCTTAGAGACCCTTTTTTTAGTATGATTATATTATATACGGCTTGCAAGCGCAGCAGTCAACTTCAGTGCCGTTCGCTTAGACCAGAGTTTGCCAGTCTTTTTTTTCTCATAGACCACTGTCACGCTGCTTGCGACCTAATGTGAAGAGGTTCTTAGTCGCCTTTATGACTTTCACCGGATGGCATGGGGTGATCCTATTTTAGAGACGATTTCGAATGTAAACGAACCTGTGATTTAACCTGACTGAAGATCTCCGGCCTCCACAGAATGGAGCTGGTCAACAATCGCGAGTGGTTCAGACGGATGTACGAGGCGAGGTCGACGGTCGTGACGTCATCGTAGTCCCGCCACGCGTCCAGCTTGGCTGATCTCGCGTCCTCTATACGGCCTATCGTGTGGTACGATATATCTGAGGAAAACGACGTATCATAGTTAACTTTTCTTTTGTTCTTATGGCTTTGTTAGTTTGTGTTGATTTTCTTCTAGATTAGCTGAAACTAATCGAACACCTTTTGATTTTGCTGAGGGGGAAAGAGAATTAGTTTCTGGGTTTAATGTAGAATATAGAAGAGGAGGTTTTGCTTTAATTTTTTTAGCTGAATATTCAAGTATTTTATTTATGAGTTTATTATTTATTTTAATTTATTTAGGGGGTTATAGTTTAAGTTATTTTTTTTATGTAAAATTAAGATTAATTTCTTTTTTATTTATTTGAGTTAACGTGAAACAAACCAAAATGCTTCCATACATAATTTATAATACCCTACTCTTTTATTGATCAGGTAGCTGTCTAATTGAGTACTTGCATGAAAAAATATTTTTGTCTAATTCGACTGATCATGTCATTTTTTGCGATACGACTCATCCTTTTTATATTACAACCCACAACAAAGTAATTCTAGTCACGCGGTGCTAAAACACTCCATATAAATCGGGTTTATTTTGTGACGTCACATCATTACGTTAGAGCTTTAAATGTATGAGTCTTATATCGATATTTTGATTTATTTCGTAATACCCCTATAAGAAAGTGTTCAAAATGCAATGAAAAAACTGAATCTAATAAGCATTTTACTATTCGAGGAAATTATATTTTTCGCCTGTAAATTATTGTAAAATCCAAATAAAAAAATGTACATTATTAAGTGAGGTTCCTTGGTATAAATATAGTTGTACTCACCATCTGAGCTGTTATAGTGTGCTATAAACGACTTGTCAGTCATGGAGAGCGTAGCGGTGCCAGTGTCGTTTCCAGTAGGTCTCTTCACCCAGGCCAGCACTCGGTACTCCGGGTAAGTGAGGTCCCATGTCCCGTTCATCTTGTAGTGGTAGGTTTCGTTGGCTCTCTGATAATATATTTAATAAAATACAGCCAATAATTAAAAAAAAATTTGTTTTTACCTTTTTAAAACTTCAATGTTTTTAAATATATTTATTTCATGTCTGGATTATATTCTTACTTATATATTGTAGTATTTCTTAAAATGTTTCTAATTACATCAATCGCAGTCGCACATTTTACGAAAAGCCGAATATAATTTAAAAATAAATTCATAGTTAAAAGAAATAAAGTTTCTGAAAATTCGGTACTTACGTAGTTTAACAAGCACATTCATTGGTTCTTTTTCTAAAATTTTCCGCATGTATAGAATTATTACAAAATCCAATCCGGACTTTTTGTAGTCATTGCTGGTTTACGGTTTGATACATTATTTTATTTTATTTTACAATTTTTGGGAAGACTAACAGTATATAGTATATAAATAAATAATGTATCTTATGAGTATCTATAAACTAATAATAAGTCTCCACATGTATAAATCTAGATAATTTCTATAGGGTTTAATAAAAATACTACAGTAATAAATAATCTAAAAAAGAAACAGAAATATAAGTTGAGTATCGAAATACGGGTACAGATTATATACATACTAAGTACAGGTTCAAATACATACTACTATTATTACTAACTAATTGCTTAACTGCTAATTACAGAAGGAAAGAATTCTCGGGTCAGTAGTCTGGATTCATGTTTAGATTCTGTGTAGTTATAGTTATAGTGTATAGCAACTGCACACAATTGATATATCTATTCATGGTGTATCGTTAAACCGTGAACCAGGAATAACTACAAAAAGTCCGGCATGATTTTTGAAATTATTGTATAAATGTAGAAAAGAAAGAATGAGTCCACTCTCACTCTGGACTATTGAATTTTCAACACTCACCTCCCATTTGATAGCGCTGCTGTTCATATCCACCAACAGCTTGCTGTGCCTCAGCTTCTCGTAGAACAGTGACTTTTGGAACCTGTAGTAGTTGTTGAGATAGTACCACCGACTATGTATGTTGATGTCCGACTTCATGTCCAGGTCGAGGTTCGTGGACGGGTGTGTGCATTTCAACGCGAACTTGTAGTCCCGGATAGGGCCGTTCGAGTTGTCCGTAAGAATCGATTTCAGTTTAAGGTATTCGTTTTCGTAGTCCGAGTATTGTAGTTCCACGGACACGTTCGACATGACAGCTGGGGTGCCGATGTATTCACCTTTTAGTATTACATCCTGTAATGAAAATAATGTTATCAAACAGTTTATTCTCTCTTTGAATGCACAAAACATGTGAATGAAAAGGAAATTTTAAAAAACCCGACTGCGTAATTTTTTAAATCAATTTATGATTTTGATATACCGAGTGTCACTCTCACAGTAAATACGAATTTAGCGACACCTCTCTCTACATATATACACTTGAAAAACATAACCCATACATAATAGTTAACTTTTAACACGATCAATTGTTGTTAATTAACAATGCTAAACATAGTTCTCCCCCATGGTACGCCATAATGACCAGTCATGAGACACATCCAGCGATCTTAACCAAGTCGTCAGTCCATTTAGTAGGGCTTATTACACGTTTCCCAATATGTGGTCGCCACTAGATCTTCTATATGTACAATTTTGCAAACTTTAAAAAATTGTTCTTTATTCATACATAGATGGCACCGTCGTAGCAAAATTAAACCGTCAAATTGATATTTTTGGTATGAATTGAAAGCAAGGAGTTTATGTACTGAATTCTAAACCTACCAAAGAGAATATAACTGCTGTGTAAATAAATCTGTCAAAGCTGTTAACAATACTTTTTGGAGTGTGTGGACTTGCATGATTTCTGACAGATAGATTCCGCGCCATCTATCGTGTCCTTTAAGTACTCAACTGACAGACGTGCTTACCTTCCTGAATGACGGATGCGACAAAGACAGCCCCACGTTGTGCATGGTTCCTTCCACTATAGCTGGATTCTCCCACCGCCCCTTCAACTCCGCCGTCTTGTTCTCTTCCTTCACGTTCCAGTTGAGTGTAGCTTTCCCATCCAGCAGGGTTTCCCTCAATCGGTACAACGCGACCAAATTGAACGTCCGCAACGGATACCACACGTTCATTACTAGTTGCTGGGACTCCGTTTCGTTCTGAAATTGTTTGCAGGGGGTTAATATATTTGGTTTTTATTGGGCACTACACATGATTTGGTTTCGGCTTTAGAATCAAGTAGCTCTAGATAATCAGAAGCTTTATCTAAATTGACGTACTCTTGAACACTCACTTGATGTTGCGATAATCAAGGGACTGTCGCTATATATTCTTCTAGCATAATAATTTTAACGGGATCCCGCTCCATGAAAGCTTGCTACTAAATTTCTGTTGCCATAATCATTTAAAATAGAAAAGCTGGCCTTGTGCAGTAATTATCTAAAAATATGACATCGGATTGTAATGTCGCGAAATGAGTATCATTAACGTACAACTTCACAGTGAATCACAATTTTCATTTTTACACACTTATTATTTTGTTCAAAGCGCCATCTATGAACCATTAGCTGCGCAACAGCTATTGTAAATAACAATAAAGTTGTAAATTAATGATATTTATTTCGCAACCTTATAATTTCATCTCCTATTTTTAGGTAATTACTTATCACAGCCAGCTATTCTATTTTAAAAGATTATGGAAACAGAAATTTAGTATGGAAGCATTTGGAGAGGGATCCCGTTATTAAAGCCGGTCTTACCGTGGTCATATTGGTGACGTGCACGTCATAGCTGATCCATACATTTTCCGCCCACGTGACCTTGCTCCCCTGTGTCAGATGCTTGTCCACCGCCTCGTATTTGTTGTCGAAGGTCCAGGTTCGCTCCCCGTGCATCGCTGTCAGTTGGAGCTTCTTCCCTATGTCGTACGTGAAAACATCTAATTTGCCCGTCACGTTGAAGCGGGTAGCGTTGTGCAGGTGGAACACTGTGGCTTGTTTCACATCCTGAAATATTATATTACATCTTGGTCAGAGATATTTAATAGTCACAGGCATCAAATGGATGACATTTGTACACGTGCAGGTGTGAGTGAACACGCGCACGCGATACTACCGGCCACTGAGCCGACCCCTGTCCTGCGTGGAGAGGTGAGGTATCGCGGATCGGTGGGAGGCGGTACATCGTTCTGTACTTAGTACTATATTAATTCTGTGATATAGTAATAGAGCGGGTGGAAACTTTAAGTATAAAAAAATTCATATTAAAAGTCACTGGTACGACAAATGTCTTTGTACGGCCACGTGACGTGATGTGACACTAGACTGAGTTACTTATTACCAATTGGTAATCACACAATAAGCGATCACAATTTTGTTTGCTATGTCCGGTAGAAATGTTAAATATATCTGATTGTCGTGAAGAAAAATTCAGCTGAGAAGAATATAAACGGCGCGTTTGACATCTACCGCACCGGGCGTACTTGACTATTGCCCAAGCATAATGTGTTGCAGTCAGTAAGCGAGCAATAACCTTTAGCATACTGTCGCTTATGACCTCACGGCACATAATTTAATAGTAGAGAATGCACGTTCACCGCCTCCCACCGATCCGTGATACCTCAGTTTCCTGGCAAGAGACTGGTGCAGAAGAAGACCATTACGTATTTCGCGTGCTACTCACACATACGCGTCTATACAAACGTCATCCGTTCGATGTGTGCCGATATCACAACATTTGTTCGAAGTGTACGACGTGTGCCAGTGCAAATGAATTGCCAGACGATAAAAATAAAATTCTAATAAAACGTTACATGGTACACTTAAAAATCCTATAGAGTTTATGTATAACTGTTTAAGGTACAGTGGATAACTAAAAAAAGTTGGATTAAAAAATTGTTTAAGTGACGTGACAAAAATATTAAGAACATCAAATTGTACTTACAACGTTCCCCGTGGAATCAAACTCGTGTATGTAGTTTACGCCGACTGGAGTGTGGTCGTTTTCCACCTCTATGTCGGTGGTGGCAAGGTCTAAATTCCTGCTGCTCTTGCCCAGAATCTGGTTGAAAGATCCCTTGAGGAATCTCTCACCATCGAAGTCTATGGTCGCGTTGCCGTTGCTCGATTTGTCTCCTTAAGTGTGAGGATTAGAGTACAATTGTCAGTATTCCTTTTTTGTATGGCGAGTAAGATTAAATATAAATATAAATTTAAAATCACTGGTTTCACTTGATTTGAGACATTTTCACTTTACGCGTTAGTTACTTTACAAAGTTACTTTCGCATTTATGACTCTGTAATTCTCTGTAGTTTTTATATATATTTTTTTTGGGCCGTAAGCTTTTTTGCCGACGTCATCACACAAAAACTTTTATCCCCGGCTTTTACCCCCTTTAGGGTAAATTTTTTTCACATTTTAGATGTTTTATTTATTCATATCTAATCAAAAGCCTAGAAAATAAGTTTCAAGTTTTAGAAATGACGTAATTTCCATACAAGATTTCACCCCCGATTTCAAACACTTACAGCCCTTTTATCGCATTAAAGAGTAGCCCATGTCCTTTCTTAAGCTATAGACTATCTCTGTAGCCAATTTCATTTAAATCGGTCCAGTAGTTTAGGCGTGATTACGTAACACACAGAGTTACTTTCGCATTTATAATATTAAGTAAGGATTATATAGTATACCTTGAATATAATAATACTGTGTCTGCACGAGATGTCTCGTGTTGAGGGGTACAGAAATGGATATGAGGCCGTTCTGTGTGAACCCCGGATCAAGTCTCGTATACAGATGCGTGGTGTTGATGGAGGCAGACTTGTTGGGCCAGAACAGATCAACTTTGTTATCGGAGCGCTCGTCCAGGTTCGTTATCTGTAATATACAAATATGTTCATATTTGTAATAATAATTGCATAATTATAATTTGTTTATATCCGTTAGCGGCCAGTGGCTGAAATTTTCCTAACGGAGTAGACAGAAGGAGTAGATAGATAGATAGATATAACATTTATTCAACAGAAAACACAGATACAGAGAAGAAACATAAACAGAAACATACAGAAACACACACATAAACAATACATCATCAGCCGACATTGGTCACGTAAGTGCCGTATCCTGTGATCTGTATTTCTGACGAACTGGTCCTGACTCAGCATATGCTGCAGACAGAGCTGCAGCGCTGATCTTCCGTCAGAACCAAAAGGGAATTGGTTCACTCCTCGATACGGTGAATCGTATAGTAATATATGTATTTTTAAATATATAATATTTACATATTTACAATCGTATAGTATAAATATTCGGTTCCATATTTCATCACTGGCAACACGCACTGATTAAAGACTTTTGTCTTTAGACACTGCGGTATTTCGGACAAGATTTCCAGATTTTTACAAGCTATAGTTTGGCAGATAGAGGGGCAAGGGGGGGGGGGGGGGACGATAATTTTTGTCAACTCTGATAAAAATTATCACTTCAAATCCCTGAATCGAAAAGTGGTGTTCCTAGACCCTCAATATTTTTAAAAGACCACTTACCCGTACCAAATTACAGCTTTCTAGTAGTAAGGGTCTCTGAGCTAAGCCGAGGACGGACAGAGCGAAACTATACGGGTTCCTTGTTTGACTACGGAACCGTAAAACACGTGCCAACACTTTCTCCACTGGATATTTGCCTGACAAAGGCTTTTTTGTTTTGTAATGGCGGTAACTTACGTCGAATATGGACTTGAGCCACGGCAGCCTCTGGAAGGGCGTGGTTAGGTTGAAGTGTCCATCCGTGTGCTTCATGCCGCCGTAGCGGATGTCCAGCTCACCGATCTGTTGAGAGCCCGGCCGGTGCATTACGCCCCTGACACAAAATATATAATTTTAGTACACCTTTAATCAAAATAGAAAGAATATTTCAAGTTGGACAATTCAATCAACGAAGTAATATAGAAATACTCACTTGACAATCCTATAAGCATGTATGGTGTCCCGCTGATAGGATCCCTTCAATGTAAACGTGTCATCGTCCACATAGAGGGGCGAGCGCAGTGCGTAGTCTACATGGTGAGAGCCATTCTCGTCCCAAGCGTAGTATACTTTATTATCGACTCGCTTGTACCGTGAGTCTGAAGTCCACGTGACCGTGGAGTTGGAGTCGAAGCTGTTTTGTAGTATTCGTAGCTGAAATGTGACGTTGAGTATAAATCGCCGTTTATGCTACTAGATGTGAATTTTGTTGTTTCAGTCGCGGTAGAAAGGCGACGTCACGAAAGTTCAAGGGAACTATTGGATGGAAGTAGCGCAGGACCGGGACAGATGTCGCAATCTGCAGGAGGCATACTACAAATTGGTCGAGAATGACTACGATTAACAAGAAGATTATTTTTCCATACCAAACTTATATATACTAGTGTTTTTTGCTACGACTGTGTCAGCGTTGGCTTCATAAATTATAACAATGGGGACTACTTGTTTTATTGAGATGAAAAGTAGCCTAGGTCCTTTTACGGCACAACTACTATCCCTTAGCAAAAAATCAAGTCATTCCGACTCTTTGTTACAACGGAAAGGACAAAAGAACTTCAAAATTTAAAATATCAATGGTTAATTTTATATACACATGGATATATGCATATATAGTTAAATGGATATATACTTAGGTAGCAAGGTGATAGATAGCCAGGCAGACATAGAACATGCGACCAATAAACAAATCGAGTCCACAGTGCTTCTTAAAGTAATGTAAAAAAACGCGTACTATTACACCGTACCATTAAACATCACTCTAAACATCGCCTGAAATATACTCTCTAAACATCACGTGCTCGGAATCAAAATACGTAGAATGTAAGCCTTATTGTTCTAGCAATACGGTTGCATTTCAGTAACATATGCGCGTTCTATCCGTCTTTGTCGTTCTGTAAGCTCGCGCCGCGCTAGGTGCGAGTGAGCGGTGCAGAAAGACATGCGCATGGAATGCTATGAGTGATGCGTGATGTTTGAGCTGGTCGAGTAATGTGTGCTGCAACAGTACGTGGTCCGGTATATCACGCGTAATGTAGCACTCGCATCATTTACACATGTCTAGTAGCCACTAGGCTACAGAGGCGGTAAATATATGTGACTTACATTGCCTTTAACTCCATTGATAATCTTAGTGACGTCCGTCCTGTACTCAGCTTCGAGTGTCTTGACAGGGTGTTCAGTAGAGCCGCCGTTCCCGTCGATATACAGGGTGTGCACGTCTACGTTAGGTTTCGGCAGTATTGCGTTGATCACCAGGTTGATGCGTCGATCCGGGATGTAGCCGAACGATGCGTTTGCGCCGATCCTAAGCGGATGTAAGAAAATAGTATAATTTATGTGTAGCTTACTTACTTATATATATAACAAGGTAAACAGACTGATCAACATATACCCTATGCAAAGTTACACCTGCAAAAAAACGTTAATAACATGGCTCAGTACACTCACTTACGAAGGAACTGAGGCTCTCTTATCAAGAGTGACATAAATATGGCTAGATTATGTACCATACTGCTATACTCATTAATTGTACACTCATATGTGGCCACACTAAACCGATCCCAAGGAACTTCAGTATCCGTAGGGCATAGGAGTGTGCAATTCTTCTCGCAACACACACACACACACACACACACACACACACACACACACACACACACACACACACACACACACACACACACACACACACACACACACACACACACACACACACACACACACACACACACACACACACACACACACACACACACACACACACACACACACACACACACACACACACACACACACACACACACACACACACACACACACACACACACACACACACACACACACACACACACACACACACACACACACACACACACACACACACACACACACACACACACACACACACACACACACACACACACACACACACACACACACACACACACACACACACACACACACACACACACACACACACACACACACACACACACACACACACACACACACACACACACACACACACACACACACACACACACACACACACACACACACACACACACACACACACACACACACACACACACACACACACACACACACACACACACACACACACACACACACACACACACACACACACACACACACACACACACACACACACACACACACACACACACACACACACACACACACACACACACACACACACACACACACACACACACACACACACACACACACACACACACACACACACACACACACACACACACACACACACACACACACACACACACACACACACACACACACACACACACACACACACACACACACACACACACACACACACACACACACACACACACACACACACACACACACACACACACACACACACACACACACACACACACACACACACACACACACACACACACACACACACACACACACACACACACACACACACACACACACACACACACACACACACACACACACACACACACACACACACACACACACACACACACACACACACACACACACACACACACACACACACACACACACACACACACACACACACACACACACACACACACACACACACACACACACACACACACACACACACACACACACACACACACACACACACACACACACACACACACACACACACACACACACACACACACACACACACACACACACGAGCATAGCAAACTTAAAATAGGAACTAAGATTAAAAGAAAACCATAACATGTAAAACAGGTTAATTTATAAGTCTTTTCATGTGCCACGAGCCTCCCTTATAGTTCACCACGTTGGTATTTCCACGAGGAGACTTGCTGCTTGAGCTGACCATGCTTGTCAAGTGGATTGGTGAGAGTTAGATGTTATATTTACATAGGTAGGTTCTGCTATCCATCTCCTGAATTTTTCTCTTAGTCGCCTTTTACAATAACCGCGGGGTAGATTTGTTTGACATACAAGACACTGTATTATTGTTAAGTCGGACTTACAATCCAGAGGACAAGTGAGAACGTGGTAAAGCGTTTATCTATCTATTTCCTTTTTAAAACCCATCACTTACTGCCAAACTTTATCCAGGTCCATCCTAAATCCGGCATCGTTCTTGAGCAGACCGTCTTCAGCGGTGCTGTTGCCAAAGTAGATGTCCAGATCAACGCTTTTCTCTGTTTGCTTCACATTCTGATGTCCTAGGGCCTGAAAAAAAAATCAAGGTTATTTTACAGGATACATTTTGGAGAGTGTGCGCAGGAGTTACTTTTGTTGATTCCGCCTTCGGCATTCAAGTGCCGGCCAAACAGAAGAACGTCAGACCTCCACTCGTATACTGTCGATGTTCCTACAGCTTGCAAGCAGCGTTTCGCTTTTACACGGTTTTCGTATTCCCCGAAAACTGCTACGTGAGAATCTTTTTAAACGAAAACTAAATGGGCAACTTCTAGTAAACGTGTAACATCGTCGACCTCATCGTCACTTAACATCAGGGTATGGTTAAGGTCCAGCGTTGATCATTCTTCTATAATAAAATTATGTCTGAATAATCGTTGGGCTGGTTTTGGATGTGGTAAGAGACAACGAAAGAATATTTCGGAATGTAAATGATAAATTATTATCAAAAACCTTTGGTGGCTTTATGAACATATCACAATGTTTCATATATTCATAACCTGATCATAAATTGTGCAGTACGATGTGGCGTACCATGAGGGAGGCCTATGTCCAGCAGTGGACGTTTCCCGGCTGATGATGATGATGATGAAATTGTGCAGATCATACAGTTGTGTCTCTTGATACAAAAATAAATCATAAAGTTGATAAACAAATCATAAAGTTGATAAACAAATCATAAAATTGATAAACAAATCATAAAGTTGATAAACAAATCATAAAGTTGTATACCTTTATAAGCATCATAAAGTGTTGTACCTTTATAAACAGATCGCCGAGTAAGAAACTCCACTTGAGGTCCCCTTCTCCTTTCATTTCTGGCAGCTCGTATTTGCAAAGTAGGTAGCCAGTTTTGGGAGCAAACCTGTAATTAATCAAGATTGTGAATATAGGTGGTACAGTGATGTTGGGTGTAATACACAGCATCTCTATATCCTACCCGAAAGCGTACAACATTTGTGAACTAAAAAATTAAATTAATAAACAAAAATCATCACTTTTCGAAGGGTCATAGTCTAGTCACTAGTCATATCGAAACATCTTTGACAGGGCTATTTATGTTTTCACACGGTCTCTCGAATGAGAGCATAATATTTTAAAATCATTTTAAAACTAAACCGAATACAACTGACACGAAGTCCGAGTCTCCCTTGAGGAACTGGAGCCGCTTGACGGGCGTGGCGGCCTGCACGCTCACCACTCTCCTCAGGTCCGGATACACGTCCACACGAGACTTGAAGTACATTTCTTTGTTCTTGGTGCGGGGCATCTCCACCTAAACAAACGTATGACATTATTTGGCGGGAACTACCAAAAAAAATAATGGTTATTATCAAACTTATTATAATTTTATCGAGATCTTACGAAGGTTCATTTTTGATTAGCTTCTGATATTTCGACGCTGTAACAGCCATATTGATTTTTAGCTAGAGAGATTACCTTAAGCGACAGATCGGTAAAGTTGGCTTCCATCTCTGCTCTAGCATGCACCGTGGCTTGTATGGGCCCTTGCAAGTGCGCCGATATACTATAAACCGTCTTAGTGTTCTCGCATTTCATACGGATGTTGATGTTGTCGCCTTGTCCTTTAGGGACTAGTACTAGGGATATCTGAAGAAGAAAAAAAGTTATAAAAATAGTATAAAATATTTATTGGTTACAATATTACCACTACATATAGGTACTATTTTTACTAAAATCATCCTATGAGGCGAATAAGAATTAAAAGCACTAGACAATACAGAAATTACACGTGTTTACCTACACTAATATTATAAAGAGGAAATATTTGTATGTCTGTAATGAATAAACTCAAAAACCACAGGAACGATTTCAAAAATTCTTTCACGATTGCAATGCTACATTATCCCTGAGTAATATAGGCTTTATTATATTATATATCGTGGGTACATATATGCTCTACTACCAGTGCGAAGCCGGGACGGATCGCTAGTGTCATATAATCTAGTTAAATCCGGCAAGAATATTGGGATTCTTTTTTTCGGCAATAATATCTGCGCATTCTGGTATATGGAGTATTTGTTGTTTTCACAAATGATGGTTTTAATAAAAAAATTGTAGGGAGAATAATTTTTGAGAACAATAGAGTTTGCACAAAATTTCTGTGTGTATTAAATCAATCAATAATGCCTCATTACTTCGATGCTTCTGCGTGAGCCACCGTAAGGACACCCACTTACCATCAGGTGAAGTCAAGGCCAGGTACCTACATTGCATTGCACATATAATAAACAGTATTTGTGTGTGTTAACTCACATCCAAAGGTTGTCGCGTTAAAATTTTCCCAGTGATGCCGTACTCGGTCGTGTCGGTCACAAACGACCCACGAATGTCGTCCTTGTCGAATTCGCTTATTATTTTCATTGCCCTGAAAGAACAATAAATTAATAACAACAAGTGTATCTATTTCATCATGCGTGAATAATGTAGACTTAGCGGCTTGTGACGCGTTTGGGAGTATTAGTTGGAGAGGGCGGGGGATACTCTACCCATCATCATCATCAGACGAGACTACCCATAACCCTATTTTTTTTTTAGAAAAAAAAAAATTTTTTTAGAATAAATTTCGTTTATAAATAAGCTGTTCCTTTTGTATATATTTTTTCTGTTTTTGTGTTATGTAAATATTTTCCGTGTACAATAAACTGTTTAAATAAAAAAAATAAACCCTTACTAGGTCGTCGGTCCATCGAGTGGAAGGGGTACACTTTGCAAGAAACGTTTCGTATATGATATTCGCATCTGTCATTTATATTGTGGCTTTTCTTGCCGGCTCCTGTGATTTCTTCAAGGCTATGTTTTAGGCAAGCATGAATCACCTTCGACCACACCGTCACCGTCAAAATCAAGTGAGTCGAACGCAAGTATTATAAAAGTAAAGAAAGAAAAGAGAATATTATAGATTATACTATAAAAGAAATCTCTTAGACCTACCTACACTAATATTATAAAGAGGAAAGATTTGTATGTTTGTTACGAATAAACTCAAAAACGATTTTGTATTTCCTTTTTCTATTTTATGTGTGCTTTGTTTGTGTTGTTGTTGTGTTTATTTATATTTATATTTTGTGCCGAGTAAAGTCTTTTGAATTTGAATTAGTCACCTGAATCGGTCGTGCGGCGTGCTGAGGGCGACACTGAGCGCGGTGGATCGCTGGTCTGCCTTCACAGAGTAGTAGTTGTCATCGTTGATTAGGTCGCAGGTGAGGGTCCGCTGACCGTCCTCTTCATTGAACAACAGAGTGATCGAGCTGGGAGCTAGCACCGGGACCAGCGCGCCGCGAGCCTTGAAACGTATCTGACGGGACGGCGGCGGACGCCACACCGCATCTGCAAACAGCTAAGAAATAAAATTATCGTAAAATAGTAATACTACAATCAGGAGGTCTCCAGTGACAACACGTAAACAAATTGTAAGATACTAAGAATACACTAAAAATAGCGAAATAATTATTGGAATATCGTGAAACAAAAAAAAGTTCCTTCCCTAGGGAAGGAAATGTCGTTTTCAACCCGCTGCTTAGATAATGCATACTTTCCAAACAGTAGAGATGAACAAATATTTAAAATGTAAACTTCTTTAGTGCTCCCAGTTATGGCGTACTGCGCCTATTCAACTACAAATTATAGCACTACCAAGTAAAATACGCATTAAAATCTTACTATGCTCACAAAAACGGTTTCCATGCGTGAATGAAACAAATGTAATAATGGTGAACTATTTCCTTGAAAAGATTGATTGTCGAAATTTTCACTACTCACATAATTATTCTGCTCTCCTTGTTGTATCTGAATGCCGCCACCGATTACGTTTTCCAGTTCGGAGAAGTCCTTCTTAAACTCCATCTTAATGTAGTAGTCTTCTAAGTATTCAGACGTTAGATTTAAACTACCGGATGTTTCTACGAACGGGTCGTCGAGCTGGAAACGTATGCATTTAAAATTGAATTTAAAAAAACGGTCAAGTGCGAGTCGGACCGAGGGTTCCGTACAGAATTTGAATAATTAACATACTGAAAATCATAAATAATAGATACGGTAATATGCTACCCACAATGCTCTAGCGGTAAAATGAAATCCTATTGAAAAACCAAGTTAACTTTGCAGCTAAATAAGATACCCCATATATGGCTATCAACTACAAAGTGTAGTTTGTAAACGCATTTTTTACAGTGTTATAATGAAAAACCTTGTTTCTTGCAAATTTTTTGTCTTCTAAGTCAACGTCAAGTATCCTATAGGTTTCTTTGCATTTTTTATGGAAATTAATAATGGTCTGAAATACAGCTATATATTTTTATTGCGTTGACTTAAAAGTTTGATTTTATAACAGATCGAAGGGACGGCAGACTTGAGTATTCGATATTAATTTCAAGTTGATATCTCCACGCGTTCCTGAGAAAAAGGTCCTTGACAGACAGGCAACAAAGTGATCCTATAAGGGTTCCTTTTGAGGCAGGGAACACTAAAAAATCTGACTCTTGCCGAGCGGTTTTGTATATAATATTGATATGTTAGTATCCGTCAGCCGAATGTTACTACTGACCTCAAGTCTCCCCCTAGCTTCAACGGTGAAGGACGGCATGGAGATATCGGCAGCCATCTTCCACAGCGCGTCCTCCAGCCTGGCTGACACCCGCGCGGTCAGTCGAGGCAGCACATCTAGTGGGGTCACTATACCCAGTGATGTTTGGTACGATTGGTAGGCATCATCTTCGCCATCTTCGAACTCGTAGAATATTTTGTACGATATCTAGAAAAGATAACGGTCTGGGTAAAGTAGAAAGGCGCAGTTTGCTATCGTGACACTCTTATCAACTCGAATCCGGCTTGCATCCTGGGTAAGATACAAAAAATACAAAAATATTTATTGAGTAAAACAATTTAATTAATATGGTGTAGCCATTCAGTCTGTCATAGGGGGAGCCCTGTGCGACAGGTGTAGGCTCTCTTTCTCTACGGATGTCATTTTTTTTCTTCAATATTGTATTAGGTAAAGTAACCAACAGATTTTTAAAACATGTTGGCGTTACTGTGACGGTGAGGGTGAGTGCCAGTTAGAGGGTGTGTGTGTGTGAGTTTGTGAGTGTGTAACATTCATGTGTGAGGTGAGAGTTGAGTGTGAGGAGGAGCGTGTGATATATTGTGTGCATGTAAACCAATTGTATTCTTAAAGAATCAGAACGTGTCAAAGAACGTGCTGGCCGGTCAGAAAGAGGCGCGAATCACTGCATATATGACACACTGGCCGGTTGTAACCCGGTGCCGGAGATTTTGCCTGAGTGCGCCCGCAGTTGTGAAGAGTAAAAGGTGAACTAGTTCTACTCTCAGCAAGCGCTAAATAACGACTGAGCGCGGGAGAAGAAGCTATGTCAATCTTCTGATTACAGGAAGCAATGTCATTTTACACGCATGCGGGCTATCAACTTATGGAAATGCGCCGTTAAAGCCTCCATTTTTGTCACTAGTTAGATTTTTACATGTTTTAGTATTTCAAAAAACATTTATAACTCAATACTAAAATTATTTAATTTTAAACATACTTCACTTCCAATATATCGATTACCGTTTCATTTCTGTCCATTAAACATATTTTAACAGTATTATTTAAAATCCAAGGAATATATTTCACTATAGGTTCCGTATTTGAAAAATGTGTGTTGCTACACTTGATTTCCAATTCCGTTCCAATTACAAAATAATTCTTAAATTGATTTATTTAAATATAGAACGACAACTTACCTCTTGCCAGTCACTTCCATTCGACAACAACGTGCAGCTGGTGACATTGAATCTCTCTCCCAGGATGATGTCCATAGTGTATACTGAATTGAGCTCCTTCACGAATTGGAACGGTGTGACCAGCGTCAGTGTGTTTTGCATCACTGTGAACGTCTGCGAAATTAAAACATAACATCAGACATAAAACCTTTACTATTTGAATAAATATTTTTATTTAGTACCAATTTCATTCATTTTCAGCTTATTTTACTTTTCAATACTCACTCAAACTGACATGCTTTCTTAATACATTATTATTATTACATGATTTGTCACATTTTAATTTATATATATTTATTTAAGTTTCACTGAGAATCAATGCTGCACTTTAGCTCCTCAGGAAATACAATTTTTTTAAAGTTGTATTATGAAAGCCGATTATGTCTAAAATCTTGTCGACGTACAACTAACCTACTAAACAATTTGTCTCTACAAATACATAATCAATAACTTACTTCAAGGTGCAACACGTTGGTCAGAACAATCGGCGGTTTGTTTGGCAAGTGTAGAGTTGCATTAGCTTGTAACATATCTGCCTCGTCCACGTTTACGAACTGAAACATAAACGTAATCAATATGACAATAACATTTCAAGAAAGGGTCAATGACTTTGCTTTTGATTGTTAATCTAAAAAACCGGCCGAAGGTTCCGTACAGAATATCATTAAATTAACATACTAAATTCATATATGTATTTATTATTATTTAGGTAAGGTGACAGGGTCCACGCAAACGAGCTATCATTAACAAGCCCGAGCCGAAGGCGAGGGTTTTTAATGTAACGAGTTTGCAATAACCTACACACCTGTGTATCACACAACGTTTTCAATACAGTTGTGGGATATAGTAAAAAAACCAAATCAAATAATTAAATATGTTTATTGATAATTCATCACACATACGGACTCATTCATTTATCTTTGTATAAAATCTATCCAATTTTATTCTGTGTATAAGAACTCCTTGCTACTAAACTTTTTAAGTTGACTTATAAATTTAAAACTAAACTGCAAAAGTAATGATCGAGTTTGTAGAAGAAAGTCACGAACGCGTAAAAGAAAGGTGCCTATGCAAAAGATTTAATTTTCGTATCATAATCATAGCTTTTGAAAGTGCGCCATGTTTGACAGCTGTATTGAAAAAAAGTCATCTCACCTTGACTATATAAGCGTTGAACGTGATGGTAGGATAGTACAGTGTGTCTACGGTGACAGCGGCCGTGCTCTCGAAGTCATCCAGGAACACGTCGTATCCGTTCTTGTTGTTGATACGGTCCGTCAACACCTGGATCATGCCCTTCTTGCCTTTGTCAACCAAAAGGACCGCCGCCCCAAACTGTACACGGATGATCAAACATATTACAACATGTCAAGATTAAACCCGTTCAGAGTTACTGAGATGGAGGGTGGATACATTCTATTTTGATACTTTAAATATTATAAGAAACTGTTATAAATTATTATGAAAATTAACTTGATTATATGGAATTCGATTCATGATTTGAAAAACTTTGCTTGATAGTAAAATTTCGCGAAAGTAGCTTGGCTAACAATTAGCGTTTTAGGGTATGTCTAGACCTGAGCGAAGCAAGGATGCCAATAGATCGAGGGTGTAACTGATGCTTTCACACGAATGAAACACTTTATTTTTAATATCGACTGTGAGCAAAGGATATATAAATTTGAGCGTAGTCAATAAAATAATATTATCTGACGAAAAATTTGAGCAAGTGAAGGCAAATACATCAAATCTCAATGGAGATTTATTTTCAAACATAATATATAAAATAATTTCGCTTATATAATTATTATTGTTATATAATATCTAATACATGTAATAACTAATAATATTAGCTATATTTAAACTTGACGGCGATTTTGTTACCGTCTTATGCGCACATTAAAAACTCTTTCGGTGAGAAGCGCAGACAATGAGTTTTAAATATGAGACAAATTTTTAAAAATATTTTTTTCGCGCCTTGGGAAGAAAATGCATTTTTTATCCCGCTGCTTAGATAATGAAATGACTTCTTTCAGAACAGGGGAGATGAAAAAACCATTACCTTATGCTTAGACAATCTGATAGACAGCTCGGTGTCTAGTCCGTTCCCGTACACGTTTTTCAAGACGAGCCCGTTCTCCTCGAACCCCTCCAGCGGCGTGTACAGCTTGTACAAGTACACGAAGTTGAGAGGCGACCTCCACTGCCAGATGCCGGTGAAACCAAAGTCCATGTCACTCCAGCCCACACGGAAGTCCACCTGATCAACAATTGATACACAGATATTATATAAAATAGATCCTATTCCAAACACGGTACGGCGCAAAGATGGTCTTTGATAATTTCTCAAGATTATCCAGATGAAGTTGCGACCATCTCATCAACAGCCTATATATGTCTCCACTGCAGGGGCTCAGGCCTACTCTCTTACAGAGAGTGTATGGGACATAGTCCACCACGCGGGATCAGTGCGGATTGGTAGACTTTACCTTTGAATTTCTTAACAGGAGTGTGTAGGTTTCTTCACGATATTTTCCTTCACCGAAAAGCCAATGGTAATGATTTTTAACATTAGTACATAAATTTCAAATAACAAATTGGAACTCATTGGTATGAGCCAATATCGAACCCAGACCTCGATTGTTCAAGGACTGACGCTGTACCCAACTAAGCTACCACGGCTTTTTAATACTCGACAACAATTCCAAACACAGGGTACGGCACAAAGATGGTCCTTGATAATTTCCCCAGATTATGTAGACGAAGTCACGACCATAGACTGAACGAAATCGCTTACCTCCTCCGTGGCTCGTTTCGCGGTGAGCATAGCTCTGTTGAGGTACTGTATCGGCAGCGCCACGTGACCAAAGATGTGGAAGTCCTGAAGCGAGCTCAGTTTCATCAGCACTTCGATACCTGCAACATCAGCGGTGGTCATGATACAGCTTCACCCGGACAATGGCGAGCGTGGACGGCGCTCAGTCGGAGTTCAGCAGATTTTGGTGCAAGACCAGTCGATCGATCGCTCACCCGTGGTGGAGTTGGGAGTGACGACCATTGCGACCAGATGTCGGTCCACCTCGACGAACCCGAAGCGCGCGGTGGTCTGCGGCAGGTCGGTGAGGGGACGCGTCACGTTCACAACCAGCATGCAGTTGGTGATCTTGCGCATGTAACCTGAAATATGATTTGTATTATTATTTATGTATGATGGGTTTGCAATTGGCCTACATCTCACCTGATGGTAAGTGACCGATAAGGCCAATGCCAATGTATGGTAAGTCTCGAGCTAATGAGGCGCTGGCTCTACTACCTTTCATATCGGAACGCAACAGTGATATAAACACTGCTGCTTGGCGGCAGACATAGGTAACAAGGTGGTAGCTAGCCAGGCAGACATAGAAAATGCCCTACCACCAACCAAACCTAGACTGTATCACACCCCGAACACTACATACAAGTGTCGCGTTATAACTAATTAGATGATTTTTGATTTGTTACAAACAAGATGGAACAGATATTCTTTCTTCTCGTTCTTACGCATTTACTTCCTTTCATCGGTGGAATTAGTTAGGGGGTCAGAAAACCGGTAAACTTGTCTTTTGGATGAGCTCGATTCTTCAACACGGCCTTCCTTCCAGGTGATCAAGGTCAAGGTCAAGTGAAAGCCTTATTGTGTATATTAAAAATTTCAAACACAGATCTTGAATATATCAGCATCAGCCGGGAAGCGTTTACAGCTGGACCATGGATTAATGAGTACTAGAGGATCCACAACGCTCATACATTTTTTTATTTTATTTTATTTTATTTTATTGGTTGCCAACGCAGCATACATCATTCAAAGCAATTACACACACATACACACAAATTCAGTACTAAATGCTGCCGCAATTACAGGCAACTACGGCTTACACAAAAAAAGCATCTGAATTTTAATATTAAAATAACATTTAAAAAGCGTGCCTCCAATTACAGACCGTAGGCACGCCTAACAGAGTTTTTAAACCTATCGATGCCGTCATCAAAAATATCTATATCTATCTCTTTGCTCTTTACAATCTTGTTGTATTGTCTCATTAGACGGTTCAATGGTGAATACTGTCCCAGATTCGATCTTGCAAAGAATTCAGTAAATAGTACGTTTTTGCCAAGACGTGGTAGTCTGGTCGGGATATGGAAATTTATTTTATTTAATAGCGAGGGCGAATCTGTAACACCATTCACTAATTTCCACAGAAAAGTGATGTCGAGCAAGTGTCTTCTGTTAGCTAAAGAATCCATTTTGTAGTAATCTAAACGATCTTTATATCTCGGAAGTTTTTTCGCCATGTGACAACCGTAAGTCATGTGCCACATAAATCTTTTTTGTACACTTTCCAACCGCTTAATATAAACATCGTAATGAGGGTTCCAAACTACGCTGCAGTACTCAAGTCCAGAGCGGACAAGAGCATTATATAATAAAATTTTGGTATTTGATCTTTTAAAATTTCTGCAATTACGCAGAATAAACCCAAGGTTTTTAAAAGCTTTTGTGACAATAGTATCAATATGTACATTGAATTGTAGTTTATAATCGAGTATAACGCCCAAATCTCTAATTTGCTCAACTTTTTTTAAAGAAGCATCGTTGATCATATAATTATTATTATAATTGTTAATAGTTTTTTTCCTAGTGAATTGAATGTGAAAGCATTTTTCGACATTCAGATTCATACCATTCAGCTCACACCAATCTACAAGCCGTTGAATGTCTTCTTGCAATTTGATAGAATCGTTTAGAGTATTAATAGATTTAAAAAATTTGAGGTCATCTGCAAATAAATATGGTTTGGAATTATGAAAACAATTATTTATGTCATTTATGAAGATATTAAAGAGCAATGGACCTAAGTGGGATCCTTGCGGAACGCCTGAACGAACTAAAAAAAGGCTAGAGGTAAAACCCCCAACAACAACACGAGAGTGACGGCCTTCCAGGTAGTTTTGACACCAGTCCAATAGACTACCAGCTATGCCTACAGCTCGAAGCTTATGAAGAAGAATTACATGTAAGACTTTATCGAAAGCTTTACTGAAATCTGTGTAGATAACGTCTACTGTAGACTTTGAATCGACAGCTAGACTCAGGTCATGAACAAAGTCAACTAAGTTAGTAGTAGTCGATCTTGCCTGCATGAAGCCATGTTGAGAGGGAAACATGATTTGCTTGAAGAAAGAAGACAGTATAGGATAAAGTAACTTTTCGAAGACTTTGGCAAATACTGGAAGTATAGATATAGGACGGTAATTTTTTACGCAATGTTCTTCTCCTCCCTTGAACAAAGGTATGACTAAAGCAGTCTTCCAATATGTGGGAAATCTACCACTACTCAAGGATGTATTGAATAATACCGTTAGTGGGTAAGCAAGAGCCGGTGCACACCTAACTGCAAATATTGAGGGTATCCCATCAGATCCGGCACCCTTAAAGTGGTCAAGTCTTTTTAAAGCTTGATAAACTGTATCAATGTTAAATGTTACTGAATTTAAGACATCGTTTGTTTGTGAGCAAGATTGTATAGTATGCATGTTAGAAGATGTAGTAGTTGTATTGTAAACGGATGAGAAATTGGTTGCAAACAGTTGACATATGTCGGGCCCTCTAGTAGCAGTGTTGTTGTTGAGAGTCATGCGCGCTGGGTAGTTGCTTTTAGCTCTCTTTTTGTTTTTGACAAAAGTCCACAGTAATTTTGGATTCGATTTTAAACTCTGTTCTAAGCGTGATATATATTTTTTATAACATTTAGCCTGTAGTGTAGTTACTCTAGTTGTTAGAGTATCAAGGCAAAGTTTGTCTCGGGGATTGTTGTTATATTTCTTTAGCTTCATTCGATACTTGTATCTCTCATTAATTAACTTTATGAGACTTTTAGTGAACCAAGGCGGGTGTTTAATGTTACAGTTAATTTTAGTTTTCGGTACATGTTTGATAATGATTTCTCGTAAAACATTATAAAACACCGTTATCATTTCATCAACATCATTACAGGGTGAAAAAATGTCCGTCCAGGGAGTATCATTAAGGTTCTCAACGATGAGTACATAGTCTGCCTTAAAGAAACAAAACCGATACTCATCGACGTTGGGTGATAGAGGCTCGTATTCAGAGCACGTAACTGTAAATGTTATAGGAGGATGGTAGCTGTCTGTGTTGGAAAGTGGGTCCTTAGATTCTTTAATGTCGAAAATATCTTCATGACTTAGGACAAGGTCCAAAATATTTCCCTTACAATTTACATTATTGAATTGACGAAGAGCATTCAAAGACATAAAATCTGTAAGCATCGTACCATACAAGCTGTTGGTGGTAGCACTTAAATATTCAGTATGTGACGTTTTATTCCATGATATGCCACTCATATTGAAATCACCAACAATAACTAAATTAGGAGCATCAGAATCCATGATTCTATTAACATTGTCTATAAAATGTTTCAAAATGTGTTTTTGTATAGGTGGCGGCAAGTAGACTCCACATATGGTTATGTCTTTATTTTTACCATTTTTTGTAGTTATTGTCACTTTAACCCAAACATCTTCACATTTTGATTGAAAATTGATTACACGGGAAGATTTAAACCTCCTAGAGACTGCAATCAGAACCCCCCCACCATCTTTATTGCAATGAAAGCCACTACATTATAGCGTAATTCGATATTTAGTTCCGATTGATCGATCAGATGTCGCTACTAGTACACAATATCATAATAATCATCTAAAATGATTTATTACACTTCGAATGACGTCGACTTCGTAAACATACCTTTTTTCTATCTCCCTACTTATATACCGTGGTACGATAGAAATGTGACAGATGGCGCTGTAAGCAGAATAACTGTCGCTTAACGTTCATTTTCATGTGCTTTATTTATATGCAGATTGTATAGACTAAACACAAAGAGATTTAAGTATATATACTAAACATAATTGTTTTTATTTATTCAAATTAAACAAAACCATGAATGAGTTATATGTAAAATTATGATTTGTTAAAATGATATCTTCTGAACTTGTGAAATATTTGGCAACACTGAGGACAATTACGACGCACGTCGCACGCGCCATTTCTAATGTTTGATTCTGTTCTGATGTTTATGATAACGTCAGTTATACACGTAACTTGGGGATGATCGTTAATACCGCACCGCACAGTAATAGCATATATACTGAATATAAATTAATATAAAAAAAATTCATAAAGAAGCTTTTATTTAAATGCTCTAAAAAGAAGAAAATAAACTTTAAATTAAATCAAACCCATCAATTGATTACATTGAACAATTTATATGCTATAAAAGCTTGTCGCGTGATTTTAATTGTATTGATGTCGATGTGGCGTACCATGCAGGAGGTCTATGTGTCAATGAACTAGAATACAAGAATTATGTAAACTGATCTAGAGAAAAAGTATGTATTTTATAAAATAGATAAATCTACATACATCTACACTAGTAAATCACGCGACAAGCTTTTATAGCATATAAATTGTTCAATGTAATCAATTGATGGGTTTGATTTAATTTAAAGTTTATTTTCTTCTTTTTAGAGCATTTAAATAAAAGCTTCTTTATGAATTTTTTTTATATTAATTTATTTTTTATTTTTTAGTGTTTCTTAAGACTAAAAAAGTCTAGTTAAATTACTGAATCTATTTCAATTTTAAAAACAGTATCCAAATTAGGTCCCACGCAGGACGATGTAAAGTAATTTTGATTGGAATTTGTACGAAACTTTCATTATGGCATCTCGAAGTCTATTTTTTATAATTTGGTCGACTATTACTCGTTCACCTGTAAAGCCAGCTTAGTCGTGATAGTTTTTCTTTTAAGTTCAGTGTACATACCACTGTGAAGTATTCAGATTTTTAAAAGCAATAGTTTAGAAGATATACGGGGGGAAACGCGAAAATAGTAAATACATTTCGAAACTAGTTTTGAACGACATTTCTTAATACATTTGCTAAAAAATATAACAAATAGTAAAATTATGATGAAGATGATTGTGTTCCGGTTAGCACAGAAAGCAAAGTAACGTTTCTAGATGAGCACGCTTCAGCTCTAATCACTTAACATCGGATGATATGAAGACGAAAGTACCAGGACCTCATACCTAAGGTGGAGTCTAACTACAACTTCACAGAGAGAAAAAGAGATATATAATATCTTGGCATAAGGTCTCTGTCATCCTCATAAGATTAAATTAAATCATTATCAACATTCGAATTTACATATGTATATTTAAAAAGCGAAGGCCCGCGTTCTATTAAAAAAAAACTCGAACTGAAGCCAATCCTCTTGGAACATGTCAATGCAGCAAAAAGTATCTAATTAAACAGACCCCGATCTTTTTTCGGAGGTTAGTGCGGAACAGTTGTCTTACACGCTCTCTGACACTTATGTCAACCTGGTAGTCTGTTATTGAGATTATGGCCAAGAGTGTGTTGCAAATACTGCCCAGTGACTAGGCAAAAATACTAGTATTGATTTTTGAATGAAAAACATTCCTTCAGTTAATAAGAAAAAAGTACTAGTGCTTTTGGCTCCAGCATCAGACCAGGACCGATGACCTAGTTAAGCTCGCGAGTAGTCACTGGATGCAAGTGGCTCGGCCCTATCACCGTGCATGTGTGGGCGCGCCATAACAGGGAGACTCATGTCCAACAGTGGACTTCTGCAGCCGATGATTATTGCATACGCTGCCTTGTCCAGCCTCAATTGAGTGACACTATCTTGTCTTAAATTTATTTAGAAAACCATTGCCAAACGAACATAAACACACGCTTTTTAGTTGTATTTTTGACATTTATGGCCAATTTATGGCATTTATGCATAACATTCAGCATTTGCACAGAGGATATAATCACAAACTTTGCACAGATTAGGTACTGATATAATGTACCTACTATACCGCCCGTTCACGTTTATCAGGACTTGATTTTTAATTATGTGGTTACTCTTTCATTCCCTTGGGCCAAAAAGAGACAAATAGCATTTTGAATATAAAACACTTCAACTAAAAAGTCTAAAGTTAATGAATCTATTTAGATTTAAAAAAAAAGGAGTGACAGAAGCTACGCGTTCTCATTTGTAGAATAACCCGCGCGTAATATGTCATGTGAGCTAAATCAAATCTACTTCTGTTTCTGCTAACCTGGTACTTCAAATAATTTTAAGTAGTTTGTTAGGAATCAACCTGCGCTACGATACGATATATAGAAAAGATATAGCACGCTCCCTTGCACTTATGTCAGCCTGGTATTCTGATTTTGAGATGAGCCTGATTTCGAGGGGCCCATTGAAGAGTTTCTCTTTATTCCTCCTGACTCCAGCATCAGACCAGCTCGATAGTACCAGAAAAACGCATTGTCATCGGAACTGAACCAACGTACAAAATTTCAACTCCCTAGGATAAGAGGAAGTTCTTCTAATTCAGCTTGCAAGATTTGACCCGAACATACATACATACATACAAACATTGCAAGTTAAATAAAAGCTTTTAAAAAGGAAAACTATCACGACTAAGTTGGCTTTATAGGTTAACGAGTAATAGTCTATCAAATCATAAAATATACTTGGAGATGTTATAATGAGAGTTTTGTATAAATTCCATTCAAAATTACATCGTCCTGTGTTGGCCCGTTACTTATTGTTGCGTGCAACTACATAATCCTTCACTGCGCATGGCCCGACACGCAGTTGGCTGCTTTTTATGTTAGGTACATGGTTTGTATTTTTCGTGTGTGGACCGAGAGAAAACAAATAAATTATACCAGTTTTATAAAAAAAACATTATGGAGGTCGTTTTATTGGTTAACAAATGCTTTACGCAGTAATGAAAACCAAGCTTGTGAATTTATCTATTATTATATCGTGAAATATTGACATGACTACTATACGTTGCCTCAGAGCTCAGAGGCCACATCATATACATAATTATGTTAAGACCAACGAATAACAAGGATTACTTCATTGTAATATAATCATTCTTCTTGTACAAATATAAAAATAATTTTTATGTAGTTAACTTAAAAAAAAAGACTCGAGACTCGCCCTGACATATATAGGTACACACGCATATACTCGTAGCATGCATTTTGTATGAGTACGGATCATTATTATTTTTAATAACTAATTGCTTTTACAGATGACAGGATTGATATTACATATATTTGTTTTACAACAACTAATAAATGTTACAATATTCCTATCTAAAACTTCTACTACGCGGCAAGAACGGTCGCTGCGTGGCCTAACCATTTGCCAATTTTCGATACTTACTGTGTCTACCTACCTATCATACAATACTAGAAACGAAGCGAACACGGAATACGCACTTGGGCCTCGGGGCCCCGCGCGGGTTAGTCGTGCGATAAAATGTCAACAGTGCCATCTATTGTTACTGTTTGTGTAATACATTAAAACAGCTCACAGCGCCATCTAAAAAATCTACTAAATAATTAGTCCGTCGGGTGAAAAATAATAATAGTAGCGTGCGAGATGTAGCGACATCTAGTACTGGTGGGGATTTTTGGCTTTTTAGCGGATTACGTTTTTTTGTATGGCGTTGTGGATCCTCTAGTACTCATTAATCCATGGCTGGACATAGGCATCCTTTATGGTATGCCGTTAAGGATGCCTATGGTATGCCACTTGCATACAGCGACTCTCCGTGACCTTCACCAGGTCATCGGTCCAGCTAGTAGGAGTCCAGCCCGGTACGATAACTCTCACACCCCGTCGGTTCTCAATTCTTCCCGATAGCGATATTCCCCGCCCATTGCCACTTCAGCTTATTGACTCGTCGAGTTGTGTCGGTGACCCTTCGATCAACAATAACTAACTAGTTGGTTATTGTTGATCGAAGCGGTGACCTTAGTTCACCTACATACTTCATAATGTAGAAAAATTTGGTCGCGTGCTTGAATACATACCGTTGACGTAAATTTTCAGTACTTTATCTTCTAAGTCTAACAGAGTAACGCCTTTGATGTCTCTCTTGTGACCTAAGATGAAGTGGGTGTTCAAGAATCCTCTCCTATAGCCCTGAAAACATATCAAAATTAGATATACGCTACCAGGGTTGGCCCCGTCCCACATCTACCGATTTTGTTCTGATGTATAATTTACCTAGAAGGGTCCAGAATGTTTCATGCTTGTTCGAATCGGTAGGTGTGTAACGATCAGCGGACAGAACGCGCATATGTTACTAAAATGCAACCGTATTACTAAGAAGTCTTAGTATAGAGATCATGCCATTCATTACAAATATTACTATAGCAAACAATTTACAAATAGTTTACAATTAAATTCCTTATTAGATATGTTCATAATATTTGTACACCTGTGGACAGGTTAAGTACATCGAACTAATTAAAATTACTATCTAAACACCGTGTAAAAAACTATGTACTTGGCAAATAATTTTTTTCTTTCTTTGTTTCTTTCAAAAGTAATGTTTGCTTTGTAGCATGGAAGTGCGCAGCGCGCATTTCAGGTGATGTTTCAAGTGATGTTCGAAGTGATGTCACGTGGTACGAAAAGTAATGACATATAATATTACTTTAAAAAGCACTGTTTTGAGCATGTTCTATATATACACGCAATTATAGACCTTACTGTGATAAACATTATCTAACCCTGTATGTTCTAATACATAGAGGACGCAAGACTTACTTGGAAGGGGGTGATGAGCGTGATCTTTCCGGTGACATTGTTTTCTTTCGGTCCTCGGTCCAACGCCCACGATGAGTTGATCATCAGAAGACCGTCCTCGTTGTACTGAAACATATAAGTAGTAACAAATGTAAGGAATATACCTTATACACGATAGAATGTATGTATTTGGCAATGGATTCCGTAGCAAAGTTGATTTAGACGCGCAACACACCAGGTCCCAGGTTCGACTCTCGTCGGGTACATTGTCAAAATAACTTTTTGATTATTTCCCTAGTTTGCTTAGTGCCTTGCAGGCTGTGTCACCTGATTGTCTGACAAGTAAGATGATTCTGTGCTTTGGAAGGCACGTTAAGCCGCTGTCACCGGTTACTATCTACGACAGGTAGTAGCTACATGAGACATGTCAGAGGACTATGGCGGATCAACTCTGACACTAGGGTGTGTGAGGTCGGTCATCTACCTTAAAGCTTACACGATAAGATCTGACGATTTTCATACAACTTTTACTTACTGATTTTGTTATATTATGCATTTATTTGAAATGTTTATGGACTCAACGAATCAGTAGCGGAATATAGTTTTTGTTAAATTAATAAACTAAGATTTGATTTAATCATACTATGTTAGAGAAGATTGTTTGTTTGTTACTTATTGGCGCCTCAACGTCACATCCAATCGTCATGTAAATTATACTGTATGTAATCCTGTGTTTAAAGTAATAACCTGAAAGCTCAAGAGCGTATCAGCCTTCTTCTTCCAAACGGCTCTGTGGCTGGCCACGGCACTGGCTCGCGGCAGATTCTTGAGCGTGGAGTTGACGACGGCGCTTATCTCGCCGTAGTACTCGTTCGCTTTGAACATGTAGTCTGCCAGCAGGTTGAAGGCCAAGTAGTCCTCCTGCCAGTTCATACTGCCGTTCAGCGCTTGCAGGTTGTCGTGGTAGCGCCACCTATTCACACGCATTGATAATGTCACAACTGCATATTTTGAAATAATCCAGTTAGAACCTACTTCCTCCCTCCCTCCCTAGAATTCGACATGTCATTACATGTAAAAAGCGACTAATGAAAAAATAGTAGATGAGTAACATCATCTTGCTGTGACCATCAGTCCACCTGCCAAGCGAAATGATTGTGGCAAATCGCCTCATAGATCGTCCAACAGTGGACTTACTACCGATTTTGATGATAAACATGGTGAAATTAAACTAAACCATTGCGCAATCTTTAACACTGTTGCCTTCACACTTCAAGTTAATGTAAACATTACGAATACTATTATTATAAAGGCGCTAAAAACTATAGTAAAGTGGCGATTTTATACGAAATACACATTCTGTGAAAATTTCAAGAGTAGGTAGACACTTGAAATTTCAAGGACCATGAAATATAGCGCACTGACAGCCGGACTGATAGCGGTGGCTTAGTAATAGGGTCCTGTTGGTTACCCTTTGGGTAGGGAACTCTAAAAAAGATATATATTTCTGGGATGGGTGACATCTTGACACAGTGGCGCCAACTAGTCGCGGCAATGTTCTTGAAAACACTAATTGGGTATTTGAATAATTTTTTTTGTCTAATTCGATAGTCCATGTAAAACGATAAATAGCTCTTTTTTTCTCGATACGACTAATAGTTTTTTAATCACTACCCGCCAAAAAAGTGATTCTATTCGCGTGGTGCTAAAACGCTCCATATAAATTGGGTATGAGTGATGTGATGTGACGTCACAAGTCTATAAATTAGAGCGTTAAATGTATGAAGCTTGTTAGATATTTTTATTTATATCGTAAAATAATGTTTTTTATGTAGTATATACCCTAGAAAAAAAATGTTCAAAATGCAATGAGACAACTAAATCTAATAAGCATTTTACTATTCGAAGAACTATATTTTTTGCAATTTTAAATTCTTGCCAAATCCCAATAAAAAGAATTTTTTTACGTATTTGTTTTTAGGGGTGCTTTCTTTTAATGTCCGTTAAGGTATAAAATACAATTCAACCCCAAACTAATTAGGTGTCAAGTACCCAATTGCCCTATTGATTATATTGTAGGTATATAGTGGTCTAATAATATAACGAACTGGCACTCACATAAGATTGAAGCTTGTATCGGTCCACCCCGCGAAGGGAGTGTTCATGTTGGACAGTAACGCGTACACGGTCTCCTGTCGAGCTTCAGAGAACATCTTCACCTTCCACAGGATGTTGGCGTCGTTGGACCAGCTGGTGCGCACGAACCATTCGCAGAACCAGTCTGTTACACGAATATAAAAATATTGACATTCAACACCAATAATATATATCGTCAAAGGAGTGCGTGGCTTACTGACATTATAAATTAGTATTTTGTCCGAGACCAAAAAAATTCAAGATGGCGGCCACTTTTTCAATTATGTACTTCAATGGATTCATTTTCATAGGCCCCCTTTGACCGCTAAATATATGAGATGTGCCAGAGATGAGTAGATCTCAAATTAGTACCGATGGTGTACCGTTTATTAATAAAGCTACGACTTAAGCAGCTGCTCAACACTAAGGAGATCTCAAGACAGATTGTCTTAAGTTCTAGATTAAGCAGCGTTTATTAATACGGGCCTAAGGCTCCTCAAGCTAGACTTCTTAAGTCAAAGTTCTAGCTTGAGCAGCTCGTAGAGATAGCTCACTATTTAATAAACACTCCTTAAGGTGTGATTCTCAACCTCGGTCTCGCTTGAGAATTCTCAAAGCGCAGCTGTCAAACAGCTACTTAAGATTTTCTCAGATTCAACGCGACTGCGTGGAGTGGACTTCAGATATTATCTCACAGGAACTACTTGTTCGATTGGGATCGCTTATATTGGGAACACGCATTTCCTTATTGTTCGTGTACTATAGACTAGGGTTCTATAAACCAGTCCAGTCCATCTCACCTTTGAGCAGGAACTCGAACTCGCCGTTGACCAACCGTCCCGGGTAGAACAGCGTCATATAGCCACCGTGGTGCCAGGTGCCCTTGTTGTCCAGTTGTACGTCAATGCTCACTTTCTGGGAGGGGTCCCGGTTCGCGTCCCAGTTGAACGCGGCGCTCAGACGCTTCTGTTTCGCTGACACCCAGCGCTGGTAAGAGATGTGGAGGTCGCGAAGTCTGTAAAAGGGTGGTCATTGAAACTGTTATGATTTGTTCGGTATAGATAGATATTCGAATAATGGCAGTTGGTAGAAAAAAATATAAATTAATTAAATAGTGATATTCTGCGATAAAAAATACTAAGTAGGAATCAATTGTTGTTATCGTCAAGATCAAGATCTTTTGTTTGAGACTGGGCTGTATTTGTAGTCTAATGCCTCCCAACAATTACTATAAGCACTACTATAATTTGGTATAGTTTTCCTAAATCCATGCTTATACCCTAGACAAAAGAGCTACCAGATGGAACACTAGCGCTCCTTCTTTAAACCAAGTAATGACGCAATCCGCGGGGAGGTGAGTCGTTGCGTCTCGTTGCGCATGCGACGCGCTAGCTCCAATCGCAAGGACAGTTAGTAATTAGCGCCATCTATGCGTGTAGCTAATAACTACCAACCGCCTGTATATAGAGGTAGATAGCTATGGTTTGACTTTGAGTGTTGTAGTATTTGAATACTCACTGATCAAAATGCAGGTCCATGTTGACGTTGGTGTTGTTATTTAGATCTGCGTTGAGGTTGACGCTGTAAGCTTTGCCGCTGATGTCTACCTCGGCGTAGGCGGTGAAGTTTTGCTCAGATATTAGTATGTAGCGAATCAATGTGCGGTATTTGTCCTCGTTGTATTCTCCCTAAAACAATATTATTAAAAGTTCATTGCTGGTTCTAGATAGAGTAGGTTATGTCACCTGGCAGGCAGGAGGAGCAACTTAAATCGCGTAATGCGATCGGTCATAAACCAGGGATTACTCAGGTAGAACTATGTCTTACTAAAATTACATATATTTATCATAGGCCTCCTCCCTGCATGGCACATTGACCGGTCCCGAGTCGCTTGCACCCAGCATTGTTGGTTTATCTAGTAGGGGGACGTCCTGGTACACGTTTCTCGGTACTAACTTTACAAATATGACGACTTCTGATGACTATTGCCAAAGTAAATATTTTTGTGCTGTAAAGCGTTGACCATTTCATGCACAGTATATAAATGCATATCATTTATATACTGTGCCATATTTTTTAAAATAATATTTATTTATGTAATAGAAGTGGATTTAATTGTTGGTTGCATAATAACAGATAGCGTCGATAATATTGCATCTATAGGAATTGTATTAAACTATAACAAAATGGCGTAAATCGGCCATTTTACATTTATAGTGACGCCATGTTGGTTTCAGACTAAACGGTTATGCAATGGCGTATGGCATGAGCAATTCAGTTAATAGTGACAGTGGATACCCCTATGTTCAGCAGTGGACGTTTCCTGACTGATGACGACTGACTTCGGTCCTTCGACTTACGCCATATTGGTTTTAGACTTATCGCAAACATAACTTCTACAACACTTGCCTGCCCAATAAAGGTGATCTGTCGGTTATCTTGAGTGAACCTAGCATCGACCGCTATGTCCTTGAAGTGGCTGCTGTTAATGAGAACCTTGAGCCGATGCGACGCCATGTTGGTTTTAGACTGGTCCTGGTATAGAGCGTCCACGTTGAAATCCACGCCCGTGAACCACATGCCCACAGCGTTCACCTAGCACAGACAACAAAAATACGTCAGATTAGGAGTACGAGTAGCTTATTTTTTTGGCCTAAATTTAAATCGGACACCTGGGGCCTGTTTCATAAAAATACAATTTGTAATAAACTGACAAATGTCATGACATGTTTCAGCTAGAAACTGTCATTTTTGGCCATCATGCCCGTTGATTTGTCGAAAAGACGAAAATGGCTTACATTTGTCAGTTTATTACGAATTGTATTTTTATGGAACACGGCCCAGGATATGCTGTCACAGTATTTCTACCGTCATTTACTCATTGGAGTCAGCTATCATTCTGTCTTAGATTATATCAGATTTACAATTTTTTAAATATACAATGCTTGGCCTTTGTCTTACTTTATGGACAGTGCCGATAAGGCCTTTGGATGAAAAAAGGTTTTCATTTAAAAAAAATTAAAGATAGACCTACACTTGACCTCAATCTCACCTGATGGTAAGTGACGATGAGGTCGAAGATGTTACGTGTTGGTCTAGAAGGTGCATATTTACTCTTCTTTTGAAGATTCCCAAGTTGTAGTTTTCGGGGAACACGGAAACCGGTAGTGCATTCCATATTTTTGCTGTACGCACGATAAATGTGGAAGCGAAACGCTTCATACAGAAGCCAAGTTAACGAGGCGTTGATTATGTTATATTTCATTACCGGAAAACAACCACAGCGTAATTAGCACTGCTTTTTGGGTGGCAGACACAGTTAACATGGTAGTAGTCAAGTGGTCATAGAAAATGCTACATCACTAAAAAAACAAGTATCAGTGAGGTCAATAAATATGCATGAATTTTTTATGTCTTAAATTAATCATTTACATCTTTATAACATAGAAAAAAATATAAATAGGCTTGAAAATAGTCAAGTTATTTTTTAAAGTGAATTTTAAAACATTGAATAAATTTGAGCCGTTCAAACGCAACCATTTTGCGCGCGCTTATGATGACGTCATTGGATATGTCCTGTTTGTTTACTGTAGTAGCGTTTCAGTTACTTAACACAGTATTAATATCGACGCCGATAAATGCAAGACGTAGCCATTGACGGCACATTTCGTTTCGACCAATAGTGACGCGTTGTGTAAGTTTGAATTTCCCACCCGTATTTTTCACTTTTTATATAATATTTTCTGGGTTTAAATAATAAATAAATACCTTGTAAATATAATTTAAAGACAATATAGAATCAATAAAATATTCGAAACAAATTAAAATTTTATGCATATTCCCTATTGTGTATCTACTTTACCAAGCATGGTTCATGGAATCACAGTTCCGGTAGAATAATCAGCACTATCGCGCGTCGACGCAATGTATGAGGGATGTAGTTAATGATACTTGAATAGTATATTGCTTCAGTCGCTTTCCGAGTTTGTAAAATTATTAAAGCTAAATTGATTTAAAATGTGGTGCTGCGCCATCATTGTTAAACAATATCTGCGTATTTAATGGTTTTTTGTGTAGTGTGCAGTGGAATTAAAGAATGGAAGACAATCTCACACGGTTTAATACAAATTAAGTACGTTTTACTAACCAACCTTTTTATATATTTCGAGGGCATAGTTATGTGTTGAGGGCCATTTTGCTGTTGCCACACATAAATGTTCTATGTTTTGTTTTGAATTTCTTTTTATTTATCTTTATATATATGATTCTAGTGTAAGTGTGTATGTCACTGAACTCCTCCTAAACGGCTGGACCGATTTTGATGAAATTTTGTGTGTGTGTTCCAGTGGATCCGAGAATGGTTTAGAATTACAATTTGATGATTTTTTTGTCTTGCATAAATATACATTACTAAGTTTATTCCAAAATGTTTGTCCACCCGTGCGAAGCCGGGGCGGGCCGCTAGTATCATATAATTTCTTTTTATTTGTATGTACTAGCTTTTGCCCATGACTTTGATTTTTAAAAAATGTTGGCGTTGTGTGTGTGTGTGTGTGTGTGTGTGTGTGTGTGTGTGTGTGTGTGTGTGTGTGTGTGTGTGTGTGTGTGTGTGTGTGTGTGTGTGTGTGTGTGTGTGTGTGTGTGTGTGTGTGTGTGTGTGTGTGTGTGTGTGTGTGTGTGTGTGTGTGTGTGTGTGTGTGTGTGTGTGTGTGTGTGTGTGTGTGTGTGTGTGTGTGTGTGTGTGTGTGTGTGTGTGTGTGTGTGTGTGTGTGTGTGTGTGTGTGTGTGTGTGTGTGTGTGTGTGTGTGTGTGTGTGTGTGTGTGTGTGTGTGTGTGTGTGTGTGTGTGTGTGTGTGTGTGTGTGTGTGTGTGTGTGTGTGTGTGTGTGTGTGTGTGTGTGTGTGTGTGTGTGTGTGTGTGTGTGTGTGTGTGTGTGTGTGTGTGTGTGTGTGTGTGTGTGTGTGTGTGTGTGTGTGTGTGTGTGTGTGTGTGTGTGTGTGTGTGTGTGTGTGTGTGTGTGTGTGTGTGTGTGTGTGTGTGTGTGTGTGTGTGTGTGTGTGTGTGTGTGTGTGTGTGTGTGTGTGTGTGTGTGTGCGGTGAGAGTTGAGTGTGAGGAGGAGCGTGTGATATATTGAGTGCGTGTAAACCAATTGTATTCTTAAAGAATCAGGTTTTGCTTTATTTATTTATTTTAAAGTATGTAGTAATTCTTCAGTCTCTTTATTATAGTAGTTGCTAAACTGCTATTATAGATGTTACTATTATGTGTTTAGTTATTGCAATACAATATTATTGCAGAATAACAGTCTCGCAAATAGACTACATCACCTCGTTTGGTTTTGGATAGATAAGTGATTTTGCTTTGTTAGTGTTAGTATGGTATGTGTTTAGCAGTTATACATTTTGCTATCTAAATGTGGATACAACTAAAAATATAACATCGTCTCTGATGAACTCGGCCCCAGAGGCATAATTCATACATAATCTTGGTATAATGTTAGTTATTGAAAGTTGTTAATGCCTAATTGATGAATACACATTTTTATATAGCGGGACTCTGGGCTGGGTTTGCGGAGAGTCAGCTCTGTGTGTTTGTGGTAGTTACCTGGAACTCATTGGGTTGTTTCTCGTGCACCTTGGCTCTGATGCTGCACGGGTGCAGGGTTGGCAGCGTCATGTTGAGCTCGGCATCCATGTACAGCTGGGTGCCCGGCGGGTAGTACAGGAACCCTGATACCTGGATCTCGCGCGACTTTGGGTTGAAGTTGAGGACAGCCAGCGCTGTGTATTTTGATCCAATCTGTAAAAGATTTATGTAGATAGTTCATTATCGCTATAGAATATTTTAGATTTTGGACTAATGGTATTGTGTTCAGGGTTTGGTGTCAGCTTTTGGAATAATAATAAATTAATGCGTTCAAAAAGAACTAAGCAACCGACTTCAAGTGCCCTAGAAGTTTTTTTTGTGGATATTTTCAAAAGACGCTACGTCAATTTCGGTAAAATTTATATGGGACCACCTCTGAAGTATGATCTGCCAAAAAATAATAATCATCAAAGTCGATTAATAAGTGGCGGAACGATCGCGTAACATAAAAACATGCCGTCGAATCGTCATCACCAACCGAAGGCCTACTTTTTTGAAGTCGGTGGAAAATAGCCGACTAATATTTTGCTATCTTTAAATTGTATGTTGATTATGTTGATAAGTAATATAGTAATATATACCAAAGATTTTAGTCCATTTTTAGAGTATAAATTGACGTTGAAATTAACCACATAAAGCTGTACTCGTCTCTCTCATAACGCCCTTTGCTAAAAAGAGATATCTTTATTTCAGGATAGACATCCGATGTGAAGTCGAACAATTTTGTTTAGCAGCTAATGATGTCAGCTATTCATAAGGCGCCTATCTAATCTTCGTTCGAAGATTCAAGTTGTCGGGGAACACGGAAACCGGAAGTGTATTCCATATGTTAGATATACGCATGATAAAGCTCAAGATTGATTGTGTTCACTGCTTGTTACCTGTTCGAACTGGAACTTGGTCTTGATCAACCTTGGCCGGTTTAGTATCAGTTGTGTGTCCAGTTTCACCCCATTCAGTTTATCGACGCGCGTGTAGCCAAAGATGAACGCCGGGTCCTCCTTCTGCTGCCTGGACGCGCTCACGTTCAAACCGACGTCCGTGTGGCTTTGGGTTTTCTGAAACAATCAACGATCACTTAGTAAATCATCAACACACACTAAATATATCTTTCTTTAGATTAAAGTCTCAAAGAATATTCATTTTCTGATACTTTCTCGACCTAAAAGAAAGTTGGAATGTCTTGATTTTTTGTAGAAGGATAGTTGAAAGGACATAAGGACATAAGCTACTCTTTATGCCGATCGAACAAGTAGTTCCTATGGGATAAATCCTAAGTCAAAGCAGATGAATTCACGGCTAGTATTATATAAATGAAAGTAAATCAGTCTCTGTATTTTGTCTTTTAACATCTAAAGGGTCAAATAGATGTTGGAGAAATTCAGCGCTTAGACTTGTATATTTATGTATAATTGGCTTGAACTTGGCCGTCATCTCCCCTGATGGTGACAAGAACGGTGGATAGAAAACGTGCCCGCCAAGCCTCAACGTAATCAGGTCGGTTAAATGTATTGGTCTCGTAACAATTACTGTTAAGGCGCTTCCATGACCCAGACACACACGAATAATCTTACTTTTAAGAGAAACTCTGATATTTGTAGACGTGGAAGAAATTCATATGAATGTTGAAGATATTATCTGTAATAAGACAGCCGTCAATACACGATTCATAATACTTCGCTCGAAACAATTAAATCCAAAACGTCAATTTGTGAGTTTTTAAACAAACTTTACTTTCTCCACATTTATGTAACTTGGTTAAAAAACTAATAATTATAAGTTTAATATTAACTGGACAGCTTTAGAATTTATATGTCTTACACCATTAATTTAAAAAAAAGATTACTTGAGACAAGAAGCTGTCAAAATCGAGACGAGAATCGATATGGCGCAATAGTGGGGAAGTGAAGAAAACAATTGAATTTCTTGTAGGTCAGGGAACGGCCTTAATGTATAGTTGCAATAAGTTCAATAATCCATACTAATATTATAAAAACGAAAGTATGGATTCTTATCGTTGTACAATCATCATCAACCATCTTACGGCATTATCTTCACCACTAGATGCGATGAAGGCAAAGCCATTATGCATACAAGCAAAATAGCTAATATTTAACCCAGTATGCGCAAGACAATAATAAAACAATAATTACAAGTTTACACACCATAATCAAGTAATTAGTACAAATAAGGTTTTTAGGGTCAGCGGAGTTCATCTCCGTTTGAGATAAAATACTATTTGCGTCGCTCTGGGAATCACATATGATAATTAATTGCGTAGGTTGACAATAAAGGGAGGGGTGATAGTGTAGTTCACTCCGCACAAACGTTTTTTAACATTAAATATCGTTAATAATGACTTATTTTTGCGTCTTTGGAAAAACCATCCTCTAGGGCAGGGCTTCCCAAACTGTGCGTCGCGACGACCTGGGGCGTCGCAGCAATGTCTCAGGGGCGTCGTGTGTCCATGAGAAGTTTTGAGAAGGTATGCTCACAGAAGGAAGGCCAGTCAGTAAAATAAAAATCTAAATCCATTTTTTTTTCTTATTTTCTAATAATAATTATAAATATCCAAATAGAATTTTTTGATAGCCGGTTATTAGGCTAGTATTAAACCGGCCCTGCTCTAGGGGGTACAATTTAGTCATGCATTGTTTTATGAAAGTTTGTCATTTTCTGACAGAAGTCGATGAAGTGTTTTCTTACGGGATTCAGGAAGTTTATCTTTTAAAGGCACAAAACTTAAACACGCTGTAGCATTGATGTGCATTAAAATATTTTACATTTTTTAATATTACTTTCAAGTATAAGACATCGCCCATATATTTAGCTGGAAACTGACAAACTCATTTTTAATGTTCGTCTTCTCGCCAAGAAAAACTCAAAAGCAAAACTTACATACAAACAAAATACAAATAGAACGGAAAGAAACGATGCCCCAACACCAATAAATGTACGAAGATCCTTACCACATTCCTGAACACCGCGTAGAAGTTATACATGGGGTATGCTGTGAACTCCATAGAGACATCGCCGTAGAGGTCATGTCTGAAGCTCATAGACCTCTCGCTGTAGAGACCTTCCAGCTTGATGGTCTGTTTCGGGTTCCTATAGAACTGATAGTCCAGGGTCAGCTGGGTGCCGTGAGTCGGTCCGTTGATGGTGTAATAGCCCAGGAGACGACTGGCCAATTGTTTAGTTTGGAAGTCCGCTTGGATGTCCCATTGCGTTACTCCGCCTTTAGTTTTCACTTTGAATTGCCCTGTGAAAGAAGCAGGATTAATATGATCAACTCTATAAAAACGTTTCTAAACATAATAGGCTGGCTAAATGCTGTATCTCATCTAAAGGTAGGGCGTAAGCCCCATTTAACACACCATATATTACTCGTATTTTACAGTGGCTGCAGATTTAGATAATATAGTGGTAACTAGTCAGTCGGTCGTAGAAAAGTGTGTGTGTATATGGGGGGAGGGGCTAACATACTTTTATTCTAAAATCCAAAATCACACTGGCCGAAGAGAGTTAGCTTCGACTTTAATTTAATTTATTGTACAATGTTCACACAGGATCAGTATTTCCCCTAAGGGGGGTGGAGTATAAATATAATACGTAGTAACTGGTTGAGAATTTTCCGCTAAGAGGCCTTGCACAATGTTGGCACAGGCACAGAAAGTATTTAAAGTATTTAGTAGTAAGAGGCAAAAACATACCTGATAGTTCAGCCACCCTCTCATCATTGACCACCCAGAACGCGTGCGGTATCCACACGTGTCCGTACTTTATATCGTGACGTCGCACACTCATCATCGTGTCGAACTGTTTACGACCGTTCACGTCGAGAGTGGCCTCTACGGACTTGTCGTACGGCAGGTTTCTATACAGCCCTTTAGCTTTCAACGTGCTTTCTGATGACTCGAACGATATGAGAGCGGTGCTTGATGTGTTTGACACGCTTAGGTGAGCGTTGAATTTACGTTTCTCCTGTGAAGTGAAAAGTGTAATGTATTTTTTGTGGTTATAGCGCTCTCATACTGCAAGAAAGCTCACTGGGAGCCATTCTGTGACATTTCAATTTTAGAGTAGTCTTTAGTTCAGTTGCAAACAAATCACACTTGGTACTTGGTGTATGTTTTTATCACTCTACACAGAACGCATTTATGAAAGTGTCAAGATTTATTGATGTCAAAAAATGTTTGCAAAAATAATAATACTTTGGGTACATAAAAGGCAAATTGATTTCTTTAAAAAATTATACAATCATTTGCATGTGGATGATAAGGCCATTGGATGATAAGCGTGCGAACGCAAAAGCTAATGAGGCACTGGCTCTGCTACCTTTCATACCGAAACATAACAGTGCTATGACCACTGCTGTTTGGCGGCCATAGAATATATAGATAGGTACTCCAACTGGGGATCGAACCCGGGCCTTGCGGATTGAGTCCAACATTTAGTCATTAGACCGCGGACGCGGTTAAAGTCTTTGATGATGTAGAGAACCTTTAAGAAAGGATTTTTAAAACTTCACCCCTTAAGGGGTTGACATTTTTTGAACAGCTTTTAATGGTAAAACATTTGAGCTAGAACCATGAAATTTGAAACATTGATATATTCGACGATTTAGAAAACCACTAAAGAATTTACTCGCGGGCATCTTAATAATTTATGCTAATAACATATGAATAACAAACTCACCACACTGTTTGGTGTATCAAACGAGAACTCAACAACATCCGTGGTGTCGTTCCTGTTCCACTTGTACAGGAAGGAGTACGTTTTGGCGGAGGGGTCAGCCTTCTCCAGGGAGACGATGTACTTAGCTGGACCGCTCATTAGGAAGTACGGGGCGTTCGATATGTTAGACATGTTGGGGAACTGGAAATTCAATAAATAACGCATTTAAATATTGCACAATAATCATCATCATCATTAGCTGGGAATCGTCCACTGCTGGACATATGCCTCAAAACGTCTGACCCAAACTACACATAGACATTAAACCGTTTAAAAAACGAAGCATAAAAAAATTCTAAACAAATAATATTCGTAGCTCTCTAAAACTATTTTGATATTCCATATTTACATTTATGTATGAGTCGTGTAGTATTTCGTAAAAATTTTACACGTTCCACGCACCTGGTAAGCGGCGCACACTTTGATGCCAATAGCCTTGTCGAATGTGGACCAGCTGCACGTATTCTGTTCTATTCTGTTCTTGTTCAGTCCTTGCTGCTGATGCTCCGTGTCGCCGTGCAGGATGATTAACTCAGACCTGATATGTACATGGAAAATATATAATATAAAGGGATAATTTTCCACTACTCGCTCGCGCCGCGCAAGGTGCGAGTAGCGGTGCAGAAAGACATGCGCGTGGAATGCCATGAGTGATGCGTGATGTTTGAGTTGGTCGAGTAATATGTGCTGCGATATTACGCGGACGGGTAAAATCACTCGTAATGTATCACTCGCATCACTTACACATGTCTGTTGATTGGCTACTCACTTGGCAGCGAATATCTCTTGCTTATGTATAGGTAGCGACAGGTCCAGTTTGACTAGACTGATCCCGCGGACACTGAGCCTGGCTTCCACTCCGGTCGCGGTGTACAGGCGGGTGTTGAGTCGTATGCCGCTCGTGCTGAGCCCGCCGGCGTTCACCGCCATCGTTGCTGCTATGTTCAAGGCCACACTGCAAGGTACAAGTGACTTGAGTAAACCCTGACCAACTAAATAACATAAGTAGACATTAGTACTTTTTTAATTGTATGACGGGTGTGGCACTTGACCTTCTTGTCACCTGATGTTGACAATGGCGTTGGATGGTGAGCGTGCGCACCCAGACTCAAGTTATTGAGGCGCTGGCTCTGTAACCTTTCACACCAGAACACAACAATGCTACTAACACTGCGGTTTGACGTCAGACTTAGGTAAATAACTAATAACATAGTGGTAGCTAGCCAGGCGGACACAGAAAATGATCTACCACCAACCAAACCGAGTACCGAAAGATCCGCTGGGAATCGAACCCAGGACTTCCAGGTCTGACTTTCATATTTATAATCAATGGGTTGCGCGGTCAGTCTAGCATTAGTTTTACCAAACATACGTCCATGGACCACTAACGTTCATAAAGTAATGAAAATTGCAGACAGAAACGTGCGATGTACAGTACTCACAAACTAAGTTTGCCCATCTGAAGTTATCCTTTCTTTAATATTTCTCCTTGACCTAGGACTGCTGGAAGAAATTTCTTTTAGAAATAAGCTGTTCCTTTTGTATATATTTTTTCTGTTTCTTGTGTTATGTAATGTTTCCGTGTACAATAAACTGTTTAAATAAATAAAATAAATAAATAAATTAGCCACAAAAGACTGCGAAGTATCAGTTATTAATGTATAAATGGGAGGCAAGGCAAGTTTGCGGGTGGAAATAAATGTCCTAGTGTTTTATGTCATCTAGGGATCGAAAATAATACACACACTTTCCGTCTGTACATGTTTGAAATTGCGGAGAGCTTCCTTCAGAGGGGCAAACCTAGCGTGCGAGTATTGTATATGTTACGTGTTTATACCTGGGCTGTATCTTCCCCTCGAAGTCTAGGTTCCCGGACTGCGTGTACTTGTCGACGACCGTGCCGGACATCCTGGTGTTGATGTAGCTGGTGCCCATCAGGTTCATGTTGAGAGGCAGACCGCACCCCGTGGGAACAGAGAACGTGGTGTCCAGGAACAAAGACGACTTGTTGTACGAGATTTCCTGTGAACAGAAAAACAAATTAATATTCTGTGTTCCCATCATATTATTATAATCGGCAGACATGCTCAAAACAATGCTTCTTAAAGTAATGTGATATGTCATTACATTTCGTACCGCGTAATATTACATCGTACCATTACACATCACTCTAAACATCATCTGAAATACGACAGTTACTGCCATGCGACAGTTCTTTTGCTATTGTAAGATCCTATACATTACGCGCTCGGACTAAAAATACGTAGAATGCAAGCCTTATCGTCCTAGTGACACGGTTGAATTTCAGTAACACATGCCCGTTCTATACGTCTTTGTCGTTCTGTAAGCTCGCGTCGCGCTAGGTGCGAGTGAGCGGTGCAGAACCAAGACAAGCGCGCGTAATGCCATGTGAGTGATGCGTGATGTTTGAGTTGGTCGAGTAATGTGTGCTGCAACAGTACGTGGTCCGGTATATCACGCGTAATGCATCACTCGCATCACTTACACATGTCTAATAATAATGGCTTCATAAGTTCACCGACAGACGAGTGCTTCTCGTAGATCACCGCTTCAGCTTACTAACCCGTTATGGCCAGAAGTAAAATAGGTATAACATTTGTAAAAATTATAGAACTCACCTTTCCAGAGAGTATCTCCAGCACCCTCAACTGTGGGTTGAGCCTCTTCAAGCCTGCTACAATCTCTTCATCTCCCTCCGCGCTCCAGAATGATATTTCGTTGCCGAACACCTTGAATCCAAGCTCAGCTACCGGGAACCTATAATAAGTTTACTAGCTTTTGCAGGCGACTTCGTCTGCATGGATTTATAAATGTATTCTACGGGAAAACTTTGACAAACGGTAGCCTTTGTCTATCTCCATTTTATGGGCTACGTGCGTGCCAAATTTCAACAAGATCTGTCAAGCCGTTTGGTCGTGATAAACCACCAAGCAGAAAGAAAACAAGCATCAGCAATCAATCAGCATTATTTAACTTTTGTAACAGGCACTGAGACACCACAACGCCCGACGCATGCGCGATTAGACATTGAGTCCCGCAAGTGGAATGATGCGCCGCTGACGTCACACTCCCCGCGAGGCCCCGCAGAGAGCATGAACACTAGATATTTCTGTCTATCAACATACTTTTTTATATCAATTAAACTTGAGCTGTATTTCAGTATGAATACAATTTAGTATCTTTTTTCTGTTCCTCAGGCTAGCTATAGCTAGATAGATGTGTTAAATACCTGTGCTTTAACGCCTCGTTCTTAAAGTTCAAATCGTCTATTTTCTCCCTGGCTCGGTCTGCGTCGTTGATGGATCTCATGAATCGCCAGTTGTTGATGTGTTCGTTGATCTTGTTCTTGCTGAGGAGGCCGTTGTTACCGAATATGCTCTCGAAGTACCGCTCGAAGCCTTCACCGCGGGCTTTCAACTGGATAAAGGTACATTTATTATTTTAGAGACTCCAATAAGTTATTTCATATTATTGTACCACTAGCCACACACAGTACCGATAGATGTCCCCAACTGGGAATCGAACCTAGGACCTCCGTATTGTCAGTCTAAGTGTGTAGCCACTAGACCCCGGGAAGCACTGGCGACGTTCCTCTGGAGGGAAAGGTTAAGTGAGTAAGAATCTCACATAACCCAACTCTTCCCCTAAGGAGTCGGGTATCTTTTGAAGATTCCCCTTCGTAAAAATAGACCCCGGAGTCGGCTGCAGTCATTCAAGTAGACGAGTATTGCTGTGTTAACATTATTCATCACTGTTACCCACTATGTACGAGTAATTACCTCCATGATGTTGATGGACTCTCCGAACATGTCGACGGTGAGGTTGAGAGACACGGAGCGTGGGATGTACGAGTCAGGTGAGAAGATCACGTTGCTCTCATAGCTGCCACCTAAAACATACATACCACTAGTGAATAAAGTCTCCAGATTAGTGGATAATGATCCTGCGGCAGTCCACTGCTGGACATAGGCCTCTCCCAGAGTGCGCCACTCAATTCGGTGCTCTGCTCTCCGCATCCATTGACGTCCGGCTGCCCTACGTAAGTCGTCTTTCCACCTCGCCGGGGGACGTCCTACACTACGTTTGCCTAGGCGTGGTCTCCACTCGAGAACTCGTCTGCTCCAGCGACTGTCGGTCCTTCGGCAAATATGACCAGCCACTGCCACTTCAGTTTGCTAATGTCGGTCACTTTGGTTCTCTGACGAATCACTTTGTTTCGAATGCGGTCCATCAGAGAGGCTCCGAGCATATTCCTTTCCATAGCCCGCTGAGCGACTTTAAATTTGTGGATCAGTCATGCTGTGAGTGTCCACGTTTCGGCTCCTGCCTGTTTTTATATTTATAAAAGATAGATCAACGCTAGAACTCATGATGCATGGTAAATGTGGAAGCGAAACGCTTAGTGCGACCTGTAGGAATATCTACAGTATACTGGTGGTGGGTCTGACGTTCTTCTGTTTGATTTATTACTTGAATGGCGAAGGCGGAATTAACAAAATTATCTCCTGCGCATTCACTCCCAAATGTATCCTGTAAAATACTGATAGGCTGGCAACCTGGCGCCTACGTTCGAGGCTTTGGAACTTCGCTTTCAGTATCGTATCGTTGCCTACATACCATTCATGATACTGATCCGACGCTCCACCGAGTCCAAAGCAGCTAGTTGATAACGAGCTGAACCATCACTAAGATTGCAGAGGCACTCCATGCATGATTGCACTTGAGCGCGATTTATAGGAGGAGAATTGCCTGACCTTCGACCTTGCCGCTGTTATAGCTATGGACTCGATGTAGCTCTCAAATTCAGATCAGAATGTTGCTAGGTAAGAGTGCACCATCCTTGACCACATCTACACTGAACATCAGATGAGATTGTGGTTAAACGTCTATAGTATATTTGTAAAGTCTGTAAAAGACAACCAAGAGCAAATTTCAAGAGATATTACATCATCTAACTCATCACGGTAACTCACCAGCGTTATACTGATCGAAGAACACACTCTGCTCGTAGTTCCTACTGAACATCCTGAAGTCAGGACTGTCCTGCAGCTGCGGCATCGGGTTCCCGGAGAGGAGACCTTGGATCTCGACGCGGGAGGGCAACGAAGACTGTCCCAGGTTGTTGAGGTGGCTCCATACGAAGGTTGCAGCTGTGGAGAGTAGACAGACAAACATTGTTTTGCTAGATGCGTAATTACAGCTTATCTATACTTATAATAAAATTGTGTCTGGCCGATGACTATACATAGGAGATATTTACAAAAACCCGTCAAGTGCGAGTCTGACTCGCGCACCGAGGGTTCCCCGTACAGAGCATGAACAATTAACATACTAAAAATCATATTTTATAAGAATAAGTGCCTGACGAAAATAACGAGCAATTGTTAATTTACACAATAAAATACAAATACCGTTGGTGCTGGAAATGTTTGTAATCGTAAAATTTTAATGAGATATAATTAAACAATTATACTTTTCAGATGTATTTTTATACTTGTGCTGTAAGATCTTGCTTCTTGCCAAATTTCATGATTCTAGGTCAATAGGAATTACCGAAAAATGCAACTTAAAGAGCCGTATCTTTTTAATACGTTAACCTAGAAGTTTGATTCTTTTACAACTTCTAGGGACTGCAGACTTGAGTATTTGATATTGATTTCCCTCCACGCGTTTCTGAGAATATAATAAATAAAATAAAATAGCCTTATTGCTGAACTAATTTTGTTACAATTTTCTTAAAAATATGCTTACTTTATACGTTACTTATCTTTTTATATTATCAGTAACCGGTCGTTCCTACATTTCAGCTTGTCTTTCGACATAGGCCTCCTCTAAGGATTTCCACTCTATTCTATCTTTCGCTATGCGGGTCCATGTTGGACCCGCCACTTTCTGAGAATAAGGTCTTGACAAATACACAACAAAATAGCTTAAATTATAAATGCCATCAATAAAAATACTTATTCATATTTTAACATTGTATGTTGAATGACATCATATTTTTCCCGGCTGATGATGATGATCCTATTGGATAACCTTACCCTGGTTGACTGGCTCGTGCCTGAGCGCGTGGAATATCTTCCTGATGATGCTCAGATCTGGGCACCGCATCACTTGCAGGTACGACGCCAGGCGCACTTCAATGTTCACGTAGTCCTCACGGAATGTTTCCAGGAAGTACTCTCTGGGAAAACAATATTGACAGTTACAGATTTCCCATTCGCAGCTTCTTGAAGGCGTAGCCTGCTCTACGCCTTCAACTATCCCTGTCCAAACGACAGAGTCATTCTAACTCTTCGTTACATGAAGGACAAACGAACTCAGTTATCACTCAAGAACATATTGTAACTGTTTGACATACATTACCTGGTTTCAGTGCAAGGCATTCTTCTAAACGCGTCTATGGCCGTCAATCGAACAGACACCGATACTAAACTGTCGCCGATAATGTTTAAAAGCACATCAGCGAATTCTTGTTTAAAGCCGCCGATGTTGCCAAGCGCTTTGATTGCTATAACCAGCTGAAATAAAAAAAATATTATATGTTTTCAAAAAACAATAAGAACGCAAAAAAAATTTTTGATCTTAGAATATTTTTCCTTGATCCTAAACCTGAGTGGGAACCGAACCCAGGACCTCCGGATTGTGAAGCAGTTCAAAATATGCATGTAAGAGTACACTTACGTTGTCTCTATCAGCTCTCTCGAGGGTCACCACACCTTTCTTGACAATATCGGTGACGATGCTCTGGAATTCTTGCACTACCTGTTCAGGGATTTCTTCTTCACAGCATTCTCTTACTAAGGATTAAAAATATAGTTAAAAAATAAAGAACTTGAACTTGATGAACCCCAAGTAACAAAAACATCACATATAACGTAATGCTTGTGAGACACTTACGCGACTTCCCGCTGTGCTTGCAGTATGAGTGCAGCATAGACGATGCAGTGAAGCTGATCACTTTATCGTTCTTCTGACTACGAAGCAGTTCCAGCATACTTTTCAACATTTCTACTTTGGGCCTGCAAAATATTGGAAACCATTAACAAAATGGTTTTCTAAAGTGTTTAGTCAGAAATGAATTGTCAGTGTAATTACAGCCATCAACATATGTATATCTGATTTAAATAAATAATAATAATAATATGTGATGTTGGTCATCGCAGTAAGACATTGTGGATGCCATATTTTTATTTTTCCTCCATTCTGTATTTTTTAAAGAATACATAAGCTGATTTTGCCTCAAATCTCCTGATATAGTCAAGCACGACACACGATTACATAAAAATAGTCTATTTGCTCTAGCGTTGAATAAATACAGGTTGCAATACTCGAGAAAACAGAAGCTGTCAGGGAATCACTCTCCTTAGCGGTGAGCATAATAATTTAAGAGAAGCAAAACTTCGTGCGAAATGGTGGGGAAAAGTAGGGGTGGAGTGGAACCCAGCCGTTTGTAAAAGATGGCCACTTGATGGTGGGATCAGTTGTAGGTACGTAATATTTTTTGTTGCCTTTGCACTTTCCGCACATAGGCATGTTTTGGCAATAGTGCATGAGTCCAGTCGAATTTTCGCGACATCCAATTTCCCAGAATGTTAAGAGGTGCCTAAAGTCCCCGCCCGCCTCTAGGAGCAATCCCAGATTGTCTAGGATCGTTGTGGCCACGCTGCTGCAGGGCGGGAATTCTTTCATTATGGATGACTCAGGGCCATTTACCTCGGTATCATGGCCATGGACATGAGCCACTCGTGTCTGGTGTCTTTGTCTACGGCTCCTCTCATGATCATGTCTTTGATAAGCTCCACGGAGCCGGGGCTGGCGATGTACGGCAGCGCGTCCAGGATGTGCTTGCTGAAATTAATGTTATCATGTCAACACAATCAGAAACTTTCCTTTAAATTTAAATAGGACCATTTTTGACTACGATTCGCGGAGTTATGAGGTTACATATAAACACAAAAAACACAGCCGCACTAAGAACTTCCTCTTGTTCTGAATTCGGTTAAAACACGGGACAAACCTGTTATGTCATTTTGGTTGTACGGTATTTTCCAAATTTTTGAACAATGTTTTAATTTTGAAGATTTTTTATAAGATTTATGTCCATTTTGTCTATGTCAGTGACGTCAAGCCCATCTAGAACATTCTCGTGTTGATGTATAAATATTATGAACTGTGTAGTAATACTCACTTTGCCACGTCGCATATAGTGTTAGCTCTAGTGAGTAGCTGCGATAGAGCCGGGTAGTGAAGAGGTCTGGCGGAACGGACCAGACGCCCCCAGAGGCCCACCGTCGAGCCGCTGTCCATGTTCTCATCCACGCTAGACGGTTTCGCGTTGTCTTCTGTGTTCTGTTTCGCTCTGACAATAACAAACCAAACAAAATTATCGATAACAAGGCAGGCGGTTTCATCCAAGCAAACTTTGGGGTTGCACTGCTGGTCATCTCCTGAAATTTTTCCTTATTTACATTTGACGACACCCACGGTATGACATGGGTCGCTCTTATTCTAAAGCCTAGTTAAAAATGCCACGTATACTTACATGCATAACAACTTGAGGACATCTCTAGCAGACTTCAGTTCTCCGGAATCCGTTCTTACATGGTGCAAGTGGCGGTGTAGCAGGTTAGCCCGGCGTTGGATAACAGACCAAGCTGGGAAACGTAACATAAAAAGAAGGACGGATATAATTGACGTGTTTTTCTTTAAGACGATTCGTACGATAATATATTAAATGTCATCCATAATGTCGCATATTCATAAATGTGGTACACAGGCCAATTGTGATGTTACCCGCTAACACTCGATGGTAGTGCCTTCTTGCTGGCAACAGATCCAATCTGACAATCTGACATCGATGGCGGGCGGACGTACTTACTGGATCACTGAGTTGTTTTATTAAAATACACACATTATCTTTTGAAATTCATCATCATCATTAACAGACTATATATGTCCCCCCTGCAGGAGATCAGACCTACTCTCCTACAGAGAGTTCATGGGCCATAGTCCAACCCCGGGCCCAGTGCGGATTGGTAGACTTTACACACACCATTAAATCTCTTCTCAGGAGTGTGCAGTTTTCCTCACGATTTTTTCTTTCACCGAAAATTTTTTCGACCTTAAATTCCAAATAACATATTGGAACTCATTGGTACGAACCAGGATCGAACCCACAGCTCGATTGTTCAAGGACTGACGCTCTACCAAACTGGGCTACCACATCTTATATATAAAAACCAAATTTTTAACGCGTCAACGCTTAGCCGTTACGTCACACTTTTGTAGGCATTCGTATGGAGCGTTTTTGCACCACGAGACTAGAAAAACTTTTTTACGGGTTATTTTAGGAAAGTATAAGTCATATCGAAAAGTCTTTGACAGGGCTATGTACCTTTTCACAAGGCCTGTGAGTGAGAGCATAAGTTATCTACCCTATTACTTCGCCAACGTAAATCTCCTGCAGTTTGGTAAATGTAAACCTGTTGTACCTTTAGGCTGTGAGTCTAGTATCTGGGAGTCTGTCTTGTTGACCTCTTCCCTGAGCAGTAGATCCTGCATCACGGTGGTCATTGCACCGGAGTTTCGTCCGGAGAACGGCTCGAACAGATGTCGCTCGCGGCAGCTCACGGACTTGTACACGTGGTGGTCCACAGATATCACACATTTGCTCTCAGACTTTAGAACCGGCCACGTTTGGAATTTCTGTAGTTGGAAATATAGTTCATTATGAACAATGCCTTGGTCGTTATCACACCTCATAACTATAAGGCCAATGGAGTGACTAGCTATTTCAACTTTTACACTGAGCACTACAGTGCTCTTTAACACTGTTGTTTTGCGACAGACTTAGACTGCAAGCTAGCCAGGTGGACGTATATATCACCAATCAAACTGACTGTTATAGATATATCTCACACTGGGAATCGAACCCGCGGCTTTCGGGTTGTGTGTGAACTTTGTAGTCGTTAGGACGCGATAGCGATTAAAATATCTAGTATTATTTATTATTACTAAAATGTATTTCAAAATACTCAATAGAAACAGAAGGATTTTTAACATTAATTCCTGGATGACTTTTCAATTCAAGACAGTCCTAAATGAATGAATGAGCAATTCTTTTACATATGCCAAGACAATCTCACAAGCAGCTCTATTTCTACGAAAATCACAAATTAGGGTCAAGATCTCACGTTTGGAAAAATTCAAATTCAAATCATGCATTCATTTCATTCATCATTCAAAAGTAAATCACTAACCTAGCATAGCTCTTCATCCAGATATTAATAATGAACTGATGTACTCACACTCTGGAAGTCGTATCTCACAGTTTGCAGTATGGACTTGTACTCGTATCTGTTGGTGCACTGCGCTAGGTCTCTCGTCTTCACTAGGATGAGGCTCGTTTGCTCTTGACCTCGGACTGTGTAGTCCACATTGCAGGTTCCATGAATGTCTTGCTGTGGGAGATGACACATTTTTGTTAAATGTATTTTTTAATGTTTGATTCTGCAAAGAGGAATAGAAGACCTATCTACATCCTCTGTGATGCAGTCCATCACAGAAGTCAAAAGCACTGTACTGGAAGAGATTGTAGAAAAATAGACAAACAATACAAACCTCAACTCCTTTGAAGTTGATATCAAATCTCTTCATCGTGTTCTGAAACAGTGCGAGTATGGCTCGTTTGAAGTTGAGTACCCAGTCCTCTTCTTTTTCATCGGGGCAAACTTCCGAGATGACGCCGTCGTGGAAGGCAAACCTGGTTCCCAATAATGAATAGTTAATATAATTGCTGAGTTATGCACAGTGCTATTGAAAAAACAAAACACTGTTGTACAAGTAGAATGATTGGTGGACATGGTTAAGGATTTTTATTTAATTCACATATTACATTTGTCTAGGATTAATCTAAGAATCAACTGGTTAATTATGTAATGTAAAAAAAATTGCTTAACATTTTTGGGGGTCCATAGCCAAATGAGTATAAATTGCAGAGTACAAAGTACAGCAAGATTGTGAAATAAGGAGAGTCTTACCGAAGATCGAACATTGAAAGTGCATTAGTGAACTTCTCAGCCCTCTCCACCGGGTAATTCTCATCTTGATCCACGAGTGTGACGTCACTGAGTTGAATCAGGCCCTCACAGGGGGATATAAACTGTAGAGCAGCCTGGAGTGAAAGAAGGAGATTTGTAAATTATATGTTTTATAACTATTCATAATGGTTCTGCATTAAGTCCTTGTCACACCTGATGGTAACAGATGATTAATGTCTGTATATTGTAGGATTGTTAATTAAAATAACACTTTAGATACAGTGGTAACTAACCAGGGGTGGTTGGGAATCGAACCCATACAATCAAACCAATACAATTTCAAATTGAAATAGAATTAGTTATTCAATTATTGATATGCATTAGAGATATACAAGTTAACATATGTTTATCAATGGTTAAGTAGGAAATGAATGGTATTCAGTCAGGTCTATGCTTAAATTTAATAGTACAATGGGCCGACTCAAACTTTATGTTTAAGGACATAAAAAATACAAGATATCTCCATTTCACCGACCTGTGCTTTGATGTCCAATGTAGAGCGGTTGTTGCTGGAGCCAGCGAAGTATGTTTCCACATTAACTTTGTATTCATAATGGTATATCACATCCAATAAATAATTGAACTTCTCAGAAGCTGAAATAAAAAATATATGCAACAATCAATTAACCAAGATATGTGGCTGACCGTATGAGAATCCTTGTGTGCGAAAGCGAGACACATGTATTCAACCTGTTGCAGTTTAGAGGAAAATGTTTTTTTTAGAATTTGTTTTTGAAATAATGTGAAAAATCTAAGTGATTGATGAATGAGTAAATTAATTTAATATTCCTATTTTTGATATGGATATTTCACACAGATAAAGTATTTCTGAATAATATCAGTTAATAGGTTGGTGGTAAGAAATTTATGTTCACCATGTTACCTAAGTTTGCTGACAATAAGCAATGAGAAAGCATAACCGGCAGAAACATCGCCTAATTAGCTTTTGGCTTCTGAAAGGGCACACTTTACGTCCAACAGACATATTGTCAAGATGAAATAATGGACAAGTTCAAATTTGGTTCAAATAGACAAAGTCATGAGTCCTTCATAAAAACTATTCGTTAAGAACATTCTTCTGTAAACCCTGGGATTAAAAGTAGCCTACGTTATTTTCGGATTCTTCAACCATTCCTATAAAACATTATGACTCTTCATTACGACGTAATAGGAAGCACAAACAAATTAAATTATACCAGAAGCCAGAATTTTGCAGTTAAAACTTACGTGTGCAAGACGGTGGTCCACAGATGTACGGATCTTTGAGTGAATCTGCCAAAAAATTAAGGTTTACATTAATTTAATTTATGCAGTTTTCTGTATGTATTTTCGTTTCAAACTTGTTTCAAACTATAAAAAATATTACGCCGGCCGAATTTGTTTGTTTTGATTTGTTTGTTTGACATGTTATGAAATTTGACAGGTAAGTTCAGTTACACGCATTTTTATGTTGTGATCAGGAATATGAAGACAAATATATAATTTTCGTGAACGGAACGCAGATAGAGTGTCTTCACAAGTTCACATATTTTAATATACTATAGATGTCGATATAAAATGTATTATACAATCATCTTATTGTTATCAGCAAAATAGTTAGGTACTTACAAACTGAATCATAATATTCATAATTAAACATTTTCATTCATCACGCACATCATTATGACCTCTCATTAGCACAAATATATTTAATATTATGTAAAATTTGAAATTAACCACAGCATAACTAACACTTCATTAATGTACTGTAAATATAACATGTCTACTGCTGTTATAAATCAAGTAGTGTGGTAGATTTACTGGAGTCTCTTTACAAAGTCTGGTAAAATTTTCGAGATCCTTATCTTACCCTTGTCTCCAAAGGGTCAGGCCAAACTTGAGGCGATATAGGATACGTTACGTAACGTTGGGTTATTTGGTAGCAAAACAATAAATAGATGACCGTTCGATTTGACGGGAAAGAATGACCTTATCAATTCTCAAAAGCCTTGTTTGGGTTCTTTTCTTTGTTCACGTTTCTATTTTGGATGTGAATAGGGATAATGCGGGTACTTTCGCAGATGTTTATTTGGACTTTGATAAATCCTTGACATTAAGTTAATTAATAGGTACAGTCGATGAATTTTATTGCTAAGGAAATTCAAAAGACACAAACAGAAATATCATGTCACATGCACCAAGAAGAAGCCACCCGAAGCCGTGTTCCACTGAACACATATAAAATGACTAGGTGAGACACTTTCGTTTAGTATACACAACGTATACACAACGTACACACAACATTAATATACTAAACATCAGTCAGACACTCGGCCAACAATATTATATGCAGCGCATGTCATTGTCAGTTACACGCGTGTGTGTGTGTACCTCACGCATTTAATAGACGAGATGGAATCCGTATATTCTTTACAAATCCATGGTCACTTTGATTTTGTCCCATGAGTACATAACACGGCCAAATTAAAAGTTTTACGTTTATGCTTTACAATTAAATGCCTCGACTGTACCTATCAAAATTCCTGCTAAATTATAGTTTTTTTTAAATATACATCGTATATTTTTCAAGGTGTTGTCAACCCAAAACTATTTTGAAGAATTTTTTTATACGAGCTGTTAAGGTTTGTATAAGTCTTATCATGGTAGATATATATTTTTTGAATCGGTTTGTATATCTAGGAATATTGTGTGACGAGTATGAATGGAACAAGAAATTATAAAAATCCAATTATAAAAATTTTGCTGAACTGAATAGATTTACTTTTTAGCTTTTAAATCTAAAAAAAATTGGTTAAATATTTTTAATGTAAAATAAAGAGCAACGAATAGCATCAGCTGCAAAGATGAAACGGACAATACTCCAAATATCCAATAATATATTTTTAAACTGTGTTCATTTGATTTGAAAAAAGAATCCACCATTTTTTTTCATACACTCAAAAAGGAAGAAAAAAGTATGACACACACCACATACTAAACAAGTTTTAAGCGGCGACAGTTACGACCTACGTATAAACCGAGCAACTGTCTCTAAAAGCACCAATTATATCAAATTACGTACTTCCTGATCCGTAGACGGCCGGGACTAACAGAACAAGGATCGCACACCAATTCATTTTATCATCACAAATCACAAACACATTTTGAACAAGCTGTCGTTTCGCACACCAAACACTAAATGAGAAGACGCATCAAAGGGTCGCCAGTTATCCACAAGGGGTCAAAGTAAACACTGTTATCAGTACATTATCGCCGGAACTGGGTGTCCAGAGAGGAGTAATTACGATCACGAATCATTTGTATTGTACTACATTATTTGTAAGCTGATACCGAGCTGTGGTGATTACTTATGTACTGGGTGTAGGTAGGGAGCGGATGTCAGCGGAAATGGCTCCGGGATCGAATTACATAGTTTGTTTAGCTCGCTAGTTGTGGCATCTGATTGAAGGATTGCTTGTGAATTTTGAAGCAGAATGAAGAAATGAATGAATGAATATTCAAAGAGTTTTATATGGAGGCTAACTTGTTCCAATTCGATATCATAGCGATGACGTCATATAGCCAGTGCGACTTGTGATATTTAGACAAATGTAAATGTCTGGGGGCACGGGAGTGCCCCCGCCAAGACGAGCCAAGCGGAGCGCAAGGGCACTGCCTACCTTTTCTCGAAACGTTTCGTCGTTTTTTTCAACTCTCATAACTTTGGTTTGGATGATGTTAAATAGTTACAAATTTCAAGATATAATGACACCAGTACAATCAATGAATACAAAGTTTGAATGTCGTAGCTATTATACTTTAGATTTTATTAATGTCTAAAAAAAACGATTTCGTCACCTTAAATTTGGTGTGTAAGCTAATATTACTACAAAGACAACAAAAATTAAAAAAAACAACTAACCTAACCGGGTTAGGTTCGGAATAGGAGGTGGAAGTTTGTATGAGTCTTGCACTACATTTGCACTAACTACTATACTATATATATATGTATATATGAATAAAATTAAATACTTATAACAAATCACGCATCACGTTTTGACTAAAATGTAGAGTATGTGAAGTTAGGCCTGGTAAAGTAAGGGCGCATAGATCAATAAACTTGGCTCTACATGAGATCTGACCACTTTTTCAAAGATTTTGATTAAGGTTGAGAGCTTGTAGGTTTAGAGCGTGCAGTCTTTAGAGTCTTTATACGAGATCTGATAACTTTTTCACAGGGTAAGCTATGTAGACTCGTCTTGGCAACATTTTTACATGAAAATGTTTTTGGTGGGATATCTATTATCTATTCACCCATATAGTACAGTGTAATATTTTCCCGCTAGAACAAGTAGCCAACCCTAACTGTGTCATCCCAAAATTTCACGTCGTGACGAATGAATGAATATATTAAAGTCTTTTTACCCGACTGTGAAAGAAAGAGAGTTTAATTGATTCGACATATTTATGTATAATTTAGCACGCTCTCCAGCCTGAAAGGCTCGATGGATTTTAGCTTGAGAGGTGTCGTTAGATTCGTATTTACTGTGAGAGTGACACTGGGTGTATCAAAATCATAACAAATATTTTTTACGCAGTCGGGTTTATAAAATTTACTTTTCATTCAATTGTATTCTTCCATGTCACAATATTTCGATCTATGAAACAGGTTTTACAGTGTACGAGTATCTACTTATGGCATGGATTATGTCAAAAATCCCGTCTACACAGAAATATTTAAATTTAAAAATAAACAACGTGGTATCAAAGGTTTCTGTGTTAAAGAAACATTGTGATTAGACTAATAATATATTCAGATCGATAAAATGCTGCTCTAATAGTGGATTCATACCATAATTTCAAATTGTGAATTGTGTAGAAGACTAAAAAAATATTATGCTCTCTGTTCGAGAGAACGTGTAAAAAGCCCTGACAGAGATTTTTAGACACAGAGAGTCAAACGGTCAGGCTAGAGTCAGGGTCAAACGTTGATTGAGTTTAATCTTTACTTTGTGATTCAGTTTTCAGTTTAGAAAGGCATTATTTATTGACACTTTCTAGAAATCTGTAAAGCTATTAGGAGAGAGTTGGAAATACTATTTCACAGAGAAGTTATTGTCACAAACAAGATGAATGGAGGCTGAGGTCAGGGGTTGTTGTTCGACAAATATCGCGTGTATATTACTCATGTGGCAGTCCAAAGCCGATAATGACGTCGAGTGTGATAAGAATTTTGCAGCTGCTACTGACTGAAACAAGCCTGTTCCAGTTAATGTTATCCCTCTCCTAATGCTTCCATACTAAATTTCTGTTACCATAATCTTTTAAAATAGAATAGCTGGCTGTGATAAGTAATTATCTAAAAATAGGAGAAAAAAATATAGTGTCGCGAAATAAATATCATTAGTTTAAAACTTTATATTTAGCTACAATAGCAGTTACTAATGGTTCATAGATGGCGCTTTGAACAAGAATCGAAAAAAGTGTTTAAAATGAAAATTGTGATTCACTGTGAAGTTGTATATTAATGATACTCATTTCACGACATTACAATCTGATGTCCTATTTTTAGACAGTTACTACACAAATCCAGCTGTTAAAAGATTATGGCAACAGAAACGTAGTATGAAACTTTGATGTAGGTTGATCATCTTAAATGAATTTTTTTTACTGTTGGAAGTAATACATATGATAAACAAGCACAGGATAGACGCACAGGAAAAATGGAGAAAATAAATTAGTAATTAAAAAGTACAGAAACTTCTGGAATGATATTCTGACGTGTGTGACAATGTTGTGTTTGGACCCAGTGACGGATCTAGAGGATAACTCTTTTTTCTTGATAAATTGATGTACCGGGAAACGTGTACGAGGCCGTCCCCCTCAGGACTGGTCAAGGTGACATACCATGGAGTGGGACTGAAACCGAGAGCCGTTAGGACACAACATCGTTCACGCTCTCTCCGTCCATACTCCTTGTTCATGAGAAAAATAATTTATTTTATTTATTTGTATTTCCAACAAAGCAACACTATAAGTAATCACACAATAACAACAACTTAAAATAATAGTAAGTGCTTCTTCAACGACAGGAAACCACCGCGTGCAAACAATAATTAATAAACAACAAAAAAACAACAAATAAATAGTAAATATGTATAGCTAAAACAAGTGACTACTACAACTATGTGGAGGCAATGGCAGAGCAGTGACTCAAAATATATTTAATCAAGACAGCTTTAAAAGTTGACAAAGAAATAGACAATAAATAAGAGAACAAAGCAATTAAAATAAAGTCTTATTGATTGTTTGAAACTTAATAATAGTTATGATATCGTAAGCGTGCCAAGACCGTGAAGTGTAATGCTAATGTCAACATTGGTAAACTAACTTCCAACATACTGACTGGAAATGCATTCTACAACTTTACAATTGTCCGCAACAGTGACTCTTATTTCCATGGATTTTTGGATAAAATTAATTGGACGCTACGTTGAGATTAACTTGGCATTGCCAATTAATTGGTTTGATCTGTCCGGATTAGGGCTGTCAAGTGATATAATTGGTACATTTGGATGCACAGAGTGAGTTGTCGGTAAGGTAAATTGCGTTGGGATTTTGGAGATAGAATCTGTACATTGCGTATCTGAATCGTCTGTTTACTAAATGAACACAAATGCTGACACATTATATTACAGTCTGAACCTAAAAATATGGCAACAGAATACGTCACATCAAGAAAAAGACGACGCGACGAGCTGGAATATTTTCTGGTTAGATTTTGTTCTGAATCGAATTAAGAAAAAGTTGGAGCAAGTTACTTTTTACTAGTGTTAGAGTAAAGTAGGATGTCATAGGTACTTTAAAAAAAGTCCAGAGTATTTTTTAAACATCTTTTTTTCTGTGAGTGAGAATGAATTATTAAAAATGTTGAGATATGGTCTAGTAAGGTACTGAAGTTATTTGGTAATTCTGTCTGAGACTTCATCTGCGTAGAATTCAGAAGCAATCCCACGGGAAAGCTTTACTGGTATAAACATCCCATGCCATTTTTCTTGGCATAGGCTACGCAAACCATCTCACATTGGACTATGTTTACAAAAAAACAAAACAAAATACAAAATGTTTATTTTGCTGATAATTACAAACACATACAATTTACATTATCTCCCGCACTAGGAGACCTGTGTTGCGGGAAGACAATTTTGGAGAACAAGTAACATATTTTACATGTGGAATGTTTTGGTTTGTAATTTCGTGAACAGGAAGCTTTAATATACGCCAGTGCCATTTATCGGTGAATATGAATTCACGTAAACCTTTCGTCTCTATGGTTACACTCAACCAAGTTTAAAATAAAATAATATTTTATCACTTTGTTGTCTGTCTGTCAATACCCTTTTTTTCTGAGAAACTTGTAGAGATATAAAGTTGACATTAATATAGAATACTAAAGTCTGCGGCCCCTTAGATCTGTGAAAAAATCAAACCTATAGGTCGACGCAATAAAAAGATATAGCTGTATTTTAGACAATTTCCATTCAAAATTCAAGGGAACCAAAACCTATAGGGTACTTTCCGTTGATCCAGAATCCTGAAATTTGGCAAGAAGCAAGGTCTTACAGTACAACCATAGGAATAAATCCGAAAACCAGGATTTTAAAATTATAATACAGTAAAAATAGCTTTGTAGTTGAATGTCATTCATAGGGTATTAACCGCAAAGTAAAGTTGGTTCTTCAATCGGCCATTTATTTTCGGTAGAGTATGATTTTAAGTATGTTAATTATTCATATTCTGTATGGAACCCTTGGTGCGCGAGTCCGACTCGCACTTGACCGTTTTTTTAAAGCTTAGGTTTTGTTTTGATTTTGTCTCAGTACAGCCCTAGAAGGCCCGGCTGAGCTTTGTCAATAACACGATTGCAACCAGTGACTCACAATAAGACTGGCCTGATTCAATGAAACCCTACTTAAATATACCCTTGTTGTTCAATTCAGTGAAAATTAAATGAAAGATGTAAATTGCACTTTATAAAAATAAAGCTAGACGTAAGTTTTTTTTAAAAGATCTACATTGCGATCTATAGCGTTGATCTAGATTATACCTGTCTGTGCACCTTCGATTTGAAGATTAAAACGAAAAAGATTGGGATTGGAAAAGGGCTTCGTTGAAAGCAACCAACCAACCAACCAAATCAATCAATCAATTTTTTTAAACTCTCGGATTCCAATGAAAGTATTTAAAATTATTATTCTCATAATTCGACAGAGCCTACAGTGCACAACGCCTGATTGTTTTTGAAACGCAAACATTCATGTGCAAAGCATTTGTCGGTTGTCAGGCGTTAAAAAGTATATGTATGGATTCTTGGCGCGAACTTGAAAAATGGTAATACTGTTTTGTGTGTTTTTCGTGTTATAATAGTGTGATATAGTGCAAAAAGTGTCATAGACGGTGTTATAGTATAAATTACGCAAAATTGCGAGGGTTTCGACGCGATCGGAAGAGTTTACCATGTCGAGTACATTCGGCATATGGATTCTTTCGAATAATGTTGAAACCAAGGCTGGCCTTTGATATTCTCGTCAAGAATCCAAAGCAAGCGATAAAATGTACACATTACACATTTCATTGAGTAAGCTGAAGAAATGGCTTCGGCATAGTTTATAACCTCAAAATTTGTTCACCTAATTTTACTCGTCATTGGCTAGATAACCACTGGTTAAAGCCATTATTAAAATATATATAGAAGTATATGTATATATGTATTTCTAACGTATAGTTTTAGAATTAGTTTAAATTACATTCCTTCATACCTATGTATATCCATGTCTCACACCTAAAGGATTTCTCCTGTGTGGTTTTCTTGAACATTTTACCGCCAGTTTTTTAATCTAAACTCATACACTTATACGGCTGTAGTATACATAGGGTTCGTATAGACATATTGCGCTAACATAGACCTTGTAGCAATAGGAGATGTCTAATTAGAACGCGGAGGAGCCGCGACGATTTCATTACGAATGTATGAAGCTAGAGGATACGTGAACCGCAAGCACACGACCTGTGCAATGCTCCTTCCTTGCCACAAAGCGACCAGACCCATTAGACCCCCGATAGCCCTTTTGCCTGCTCTTAAGCCTGAATGTTAGTGAGGTCAGGTATAAATGGATATAACCAGCTCTTTCCTGCAGCAAATGGCAAAAAGTCGAAACGTGTGGGACTGCAGACGAACCCGTTTCTCCATACAAGGCTCCCACTGACAACTCGCTTCCCAGCGCACCAGCTCACATGATATTGTTAGTGGCCAGATAGCTTTTTATGTCGAATGCATTATTCGATGCTTATTTAAAATTCTAACATGATCTTATAAAGAAAGCTCGCCATTTTGAATCGGTCCCCTGCCGTCGTCGGACGTTATATTATTCAAGATCGAAAGAGGTTTATCTCGAGGAGGTTTTATTACTAAATATATTACGCAAATTCGGTTTTGGGAGCTGCCCAGCCGGTCTGTTTGGCGCCCACGCGCCAAAAATTGCGGGGGCGATCATACTCGGAGGCTTCGGCGCGTGCTCAAACGTGCGCGCGCACCGCACCACACGAACGCGCTTACATAAAAACTCTTTTTAAAAAAACTCAGAATAATAAAATAAACAACGCGTCCCTTTTTCTAAAATATAAAGTGCCAGTGTTGTTTCGCTAAACCGACTTTGAATTCCGAACTATCGAATACCGACTAGTGATTCCAATGACTTATCGATATGTTATTCATGAATGGAGTGGGTTAGGATGTGACGTCATGCATAGTGTTGTGACCGTGTCAGACTTGGTCCGGTGGGCGGAGGTTTGATGACAATGCGAGACCATTAGATCGGAAAGGTGAGTGTAATTGCCTCATTAAATTATAAAAGAAAATGTTTTCAAAACAAACGTTAACGATGTATTCCTTTGACTATTCAAAGTTAATTTGAGTAATTAAGATGTTTGTTTTACGGCTGAGTATGTTTAAGAATTCCAATATAAAGTTGTTTTGAATACGAAGTCGTTTTCTTGGATATGGACATGGACAGATGATTAGATGTTTGTGATTCGTTCACACATCAACTGCTAAACAAGTTTGGATGAAATTTAGCACTGTCTGTGTACTTTTGTGGATGAACACATAGGACATATTCTATCTATTCAAGAGTGGGAGGAAAGGTGCAGTTTTGTAGTTTTAGTTTAGCATAATAAGTACAGTCAGGACCATAAAAATATCTACGCAACTTTGTACCATGTCATATTCATTCCGAATTCAAATTATTGATCGTATCAAGATAAATGTCATGTAAAAGCTAATATGACATGGTCCAAATTCGCGTAGATATTTATGGCCCTGACCATAAGACGAAAGAAACTCGACTTTGAGTTTAACTTCGCAACCTTGATGTTTGCAATGTCATTGATAATTTATCTGATATTAATATTATTTAAGCCTTATTATAAAAACAACTACAAAACGTTGTTTAGATTAGATTTATCAATATTTGTTCAATGTAGCAATTAACCCTATCAAAAATCCTTCATTGTGTTAAAAAACTGATAAACAAAACATATTTTAACCGACTTCAAAAATGTAGGAGGTTGTCAATTCGACGCGTATGTTTTTTTATATTTTGTTACCTCAGAACTTTTGACTGGGTGAACCAATTTGGATGATTCTTTTTTTATTTGTTAGGTGGTGCTTCCCGTGTGATCTCATTTCAATTTGGTTCAGTTCTGACAATGGCATCCAACAAAAGTAGACTTTTATACTAAGTTAAGCAAGTTTCCAGTTCTTTTTGAACGTATTTACTTGTGTAAATGTATAAAGGGTATTTGGCCTTCATTTCACCTGATGGTAAGGCCATTGGATGGAATGCATGCTTCTCCGAAAGTCTCAAGCCAATGACACGGCTTGACTCTGCTTCATTAATATTCACAAATGTTTGGCAGAATCAGGTACCATGGTGGTAGCTATCCAGGCAGACATAGAAAATGCTATCAACCGATACGAGTACCGATAGGAATTCCACTGGGAATTGAACCCGAACCTTCGGATTGTCTCCAAGCGTAGGCCACGGAGGCGGGTTTTTGGTGGTACACACGGCTATAAATTTCCAGTATAAGCTGATCTCGCATTGAATGTACTCCCGCAAGGTGCTAGTTCAGCGTATACTGGAAATGTAAAGCTTGACCTGTAGCCGTGCGTACCTACTATCTATTTCACCTATATTTACTAACAATATATCTTACTTTAGTATATTTAATGTTTTTATTGCTCGTTGTGTAACGTTAAGAAGATAAAGCAATTTCTATAAATTATCAAAACGATATTTTAAATTGTAATCCCAGATTAAACATCTCTTGAACATAATCTATGCACAAACACAACACTTGCGCAGCGCAGCGTGCCGTGCCGTGGCGAGGCGTGGGTGAAAATAATAGACCATAGTCAGCCTTAGTGACATTTCCAAACCAACACCAACATCTGTGCTGTCTGAACTCGGCAAATTTACATATTTAATCCTAATTATGGTGTGGTAAGGTGCACAATTTTATACCGGATGAATTAACAGCTGCAAATTAAAGTTGGTTTAGGTGTGCTATTTGAATAATCTTTACATACAATGTTGCTTTTAGGAAGCGTAATGATGTGCTTATTTTATATTATACACACGTGAAACCACGCGGAGTTTCAGCTTTAGAATGTATCCATTCCATGACCTTTTTTTCGACGGGGAAATCTATTGAAGATTGTTCTTAGGAGAGAAGTCGGGCTATGTAGAATTTCCATCCACTAAACACCCCTCGGTGGTCATCGTGTGCGCAAGTCGAGGATCCCTGGGAACTCCACGAACACTCCAGGGCTTCTCTCGCGCTTTGCTCCTCCCCTGTTCTGTCACAGTTGGCAGCTCCAGGCTCCAGTGGTCGCCGGTTTATTCCCTATTACCATTACATCACACCGACAGAAGGAAGAATAATTTCCACCGAATTAGGTCATGTAGTTCGAGCATATTATGTGATTCTGGCTCATATCGAACATTCCTACCTGTAACAATTATTATAATAGGGGTATAGGCGTACTCACTGCTGGGCAAAGACCCTAATTGCAATATAGGCAGCAATAAGAATATCTATACTTAGTCTGGGCCAGTGAATTACCTGACCTCAATGTGCTATCTGGTGCTATCATCTATTACATCTCTAAATTAAACACCGCAAATCACAAAAGCTATTTAGCAATAATTCCTGAATTACCTAGGGAAATCTAGGCTTTGAGATTGTTACGAAACATATAAAAATTAGCGCAGTGTGAATAGGTTGCTCTTAGTTCTCTAAATTGTCACAGAGATCTATGTTTCAAATTTCAAAGTACAAGCTCAAGTGGTATAATATCCTCGTAATACACTTTTCACCCTTTTTACATTCCGTTGGGGGTGCAATATCGAAAAATCACTTATTAGTGGATGTATGGATGGGCTGGTCGTTGATGACGAAAAATCAGTCAAGTTTACAAATCATCACAGAAACAGAGAGAGCGAGAGAGAATTACATTCGAGTCAAAGAGATTTAAATATATACCTCTATAGTAGGATTCAAGTTTATAAAATTCATGCGATTGATTGATTGTAGAAATTCCTAAACACGATTATCGCTCTATAATCTTAGTAATTATCCAGCAATACAATATTACATTAGTGTAAATCTCCCTAAAGCTAGAGATAGGAGTATTGTTCGAACTAAGCAGACAAGACAATGTAAGCTAAGACGGATGCCTAACTTAAATTGGGCGCCATGTGAACCAAACTTAGTTATCGCTCCAGACCTGACAAGCTACAAGTTACAACTGAAACGACCCTTACCACCGACTAGACCACGTGTTACGGGATTGTGTTTTTGCGAATATAGTTATACAGTTCGGGTATATTACTTTTTATAGAAAATAGTCATCAATATTATTCATTTTCACGCCTTTTTGTAAAGTAATTTTTGATATAATCCTTCAGCTGTCTGTAATTTTGCATACCCTTACCTAAGAACCTAAAAAATTTTTACCCACCATAAATTTGTCCTGCTGCTATTCTTGATTTATCTCGCGTTATTTAACATTTATGATTTTTAAAACTGTATTTTTTACAATATAAGTTTAATCAGTCCAACCAACCATTGAGTTCAACTAATTTGACAAAACTATGCCGATTATTTCCACTTTATAACATTTTAAAATTATCATCAATGAAGTTGATTTTTTGGAGGAATATTGTTGTACAATTAGTTCAACTTTCAAAATTTCAGACCATTGAATTGAATGCAATTTATCACTTACTTTTTCGTTTACGATTTTGAATTATGAAAATAGCAATTGTGCCTAGCCTACGCTGCAAGCTCTATGTATATGGTCCAGCTAGTCAAATAGGCTATTGTGGTGAAAGCCGTCCTCTGGGTCGAGTGCTATATTGTTAGTTTAGGTTGGTACGGCTCGTCACATCCTATCAACAAAACCTCATGCATGTTATACAGAGCGTAAACTGGATACATTTTAAAAGGTCGCTATAGGGTGTTGAGTTTTTACTTATTTAGCTAAATCGAACTGTAAATAGCTTTGATCAGTTAATCCCATACTATTTCTTCAAGAACTTTTGACTGGGTGAACCGATTTTGATGAACCTTTTTCTTCTTCTTCGAAAGCTGGTGCTCCCCGTGTAGTCCAATTTCAATTTGGTCCAGCTCTCACAATGCCATCCATGAGAAAATCATATAAGTCTTAAATTGGATTTAGACTTTTAGGGCAATTGAAGTCGGTTTCTAGTTCTTTTTAAATGCGTTAACTTGTTGTGCGCCCTTTTGGTTTACGATTGACTATTATGTATTCACGCCGCTGAAAAGATACAATAAAATTTTAATTTTTCGCCTCAAGCGATTTTCGCAATGCCATTTTGCCTTTAGCCACCTGGCTCCTAGAGCAACGCTGTAAGGGAAGACCATGTTTACCAAGTGATTTTTGCAGCTGATATGTGCAAAAAGTCGAATATCTCAAAAATATCACCCTGTTCATAGTGTCGGTTGTTCGGCCTTTTGTTCAACCTACTCTGAAAACAATAGCGGCGCGCGCAGGCGACCGTTCACGTAATATTTCGAGCCCCAGCGGGATAACCGTTGATTGGATGCAACCGGTAAAGATAAACCCGAAGTTACACCTAACAACGGTGTTATAATAGGGGATTTGGTTCAATTAAAAGCTACAGTGAAGTGAAAACTGCGCGGTAGTTTTGCTGTTCTTGTTAGGACTGTTAGACGAATCCCTTCCACATATAGTGCCAGGTCGACTTGAGGTCCCGTCACCACTATCAGCTGGCGAGGTAATCGCTGTATACTACAAATTTAGTTTAGAAACGTCATTTTTTAACTAATGTCCATGCGCTTGGAGAATTTTTACTTATGTTTTTCTTCCTAAGTCCACTGGTAGACATACGTCTTCTTATTAGGGTTCTATGAAGGGTTGTGCCATAATCACCACGCTGTTCAGGTGGATCGGTGGCCACAATTAGATGTTTTAACGCAGGTAGATTTTGCTACCAATCTTCTTTGTTTTCCCCCGAATCGCTTTAACTGCAGCCGGGTGGTGAGAAATGGTACTTTTTTGACGGAGTGGAAATCTCCAAAAGATAGCCTTAAACTTCTTACCAGTTAAAACCATCCGGTATTCTTCTCTCGCCATTGGTTGCTGAGTCACGGGAACTTGCCAATCTTCCGTAGCTCGGCAGGCAGCCCCACACGCCGCTTACATACATGCATCCGTCATTTCTCTTGTGCATCAGTCACATCTAGCTGACCCACACATACACACATCCATCACCTACACTGTGTAGGCAATGCTAGACTGAACACAGAGCGTGTGACAGGTAAGCACACACCCTGCGCCACCCCCACGCTACACACACTAGTTCCTCCAATTCCCATTGGCCAGTAGTGCGATACCTGGCTTACTCGCTGCCCCGTTACTTCACCTTTCGTATCTAATTGCGCCAACCGCTCCCGACCAACCCCAATGCAAGCCTCAAGACGATTAGGAAGCAATGCCGCTGTCCGAGCACGGCCGGCGGACATCCATTACAGATGGAGTGGTCCTATTCTAACGCCGAGATTACACTACCAACCTATTCTTCCAATACGGAAACTTAGTAGGTATTCCATATCATAGTTGTACGCATGATATACTCTTACTTTGGGTTAAGCTACATGCCTTGTCATTAGCTAAGGCTTTGGGCTAAGAGCCAACAGCAAAGTTTCAATTTCAGTCTCGGGCCTTAGATATAAAGATAATAACTAATTATAATTAGAGCTTGACGTTCACAACTTCCGTGCACTTTACACGAGCACATATGATGCTCTAGCTAGCAGAATAATGGCGGCCACGTTAAAAGCTTTCGCTGATAATCGCGGTGTTAATTATTAGGTATGGCCGTGCATTCTGGATAATGAAACTGTATTCAGGTCGTGAATTATCGGCTTTTGGTGCCTTGGGGGCAGTAAACACCTCGTTTATGGTTGATTGTGGCTTAATATAAAATGTCAACCTGATAATGTTGGGAATTGTGGATCTGGGGTACTCTCAGATCTTTCTCGGACGGATGTGGTTCGGATCAACAAATGTGGCCAAAATCTAGAATTTGACTGGATTTCGATCTAGCATACTCAAAACTGTAGGATTATCTTTGACTCAAAAGCAATTATAGTCCGTATATCGTATTCATAATGTCACCAACGCTTTGGTTGGAAAGATAATTCAGTCACACGGATTAAAGTACACTAATTAGGACAAAGTGCTAAAGCTGCATTATCTTGCTCCGGCAAAACAATAAACACATAATACGTGTCGTTTAATCACCACGCAATACTCTCAATATGAGGGTTCCGGGTTCGAATCCAGCCGTGTACCTATGAGTAGTTTTTCAATTCAGGTACATTATCCGATTGCTTAACGGTGAAGGAAAACATCGTGAGGAAACCTGCATGTCTTGAATAGGCATGTGAACTCCGCCGTTCCGCACTGGGCCCGCGTGGTGGACTACGGCCCATACACTCTCTGTAGAAGAGTAGGCCAGAGCTCCTGCAATGGGACGTATATAGGCCGTTGATGGTGACTTGCCGCTTTTATACCACATTACACATGTACACCATTCGATGGTACGACAAGAAAATACAACAGGTCTCTAACTGCCGCCACGTCACCTACCACTGCACACTTGCTCACTGCTTAATGCTTTCACTGTACATACAAACACACGTATGTATATGTTAACACGACCATATACACATATACACTTCTTTTAAACTATTTAACATACTTTACATATCAGAGGGCTTATCTGAAAACCAGCGCTATGGCTACTGCCACAGCAGATGCTGAGATTATTAGTCCTGTTTGACGACACATTACAACACAATGCATATGTACATTAATAATGTATTATTTGTAATTGTACGCAATTTATGTGTCAATTGTATCTTTGTATTGTGTTGTGTGTGACTTAGTTCAATAAATATTTTTCTGTTTCTGTTTCAAATGTTCGAATGGCTTTTGCATATCTTTATAAATTAATGTATGTATATGTCGATGCGGAAGCCCATCTCCCGATTTTCCCTTTAGTCGCGTTTACAGCCCCCGCGGGATAAAATAAATTAATTATCTGCCGTTAATTTTCCGTTTTCGTGTATCGGATTGTCATTTGTTACCATCGGCTGTATCGATTGTTTTGCGCAAGGTGATACGCCTAACACCCACTACTGGCTTGATTAGCTACTGTTCTAGAATAAAATAGATTTCACTGGCACGTTCGACAATAAGTTTTTTGTTTGTTTGTTAATGTATGATGGGTTTGCACTTGGCCTTCATCTCACCTGATGGTAAGTGACGATTAGGACGTTGGATGAAAAACCGTGCGTGGATGCTGGTTCTACTATATGGTAATAGAAAATGCCCTACCACCAACCAAACCAATCACCGATAGGTATCCACTGGGAATCGAACCAGGGACCTCCAGATTGCAAGTGCAAGCAAGTAACCGTTACGCCACGGAAGTTGGTTAAACTTTGAACACATAGATGACAGCATAGATAGAACTGCCTTGTGCGTTCTATTTGTAGTAGGGCATACGGTCGAGATCTCCTTTTAGAGTATGTGGCGTCCACAGGTGCAAGGATTAATAAAACAACTCAGCCACTCAACCTCCAGGGAAATGTCCACTCCCCATCGATGTCAGATTGGAACTTGCCAGCAAGAAGGCTACCACCAGGTGTTGGCGTAACGTCACCGTTGGCCTGTGTAACACATTTATTGATATTCAGATTCAAATAATTTATTTCAGATGTCTGATGGCAGATTAAGAATAAATGCCACAGAGTAAGAATAAATGAAAAAGGATTTTTGACCACTTAGCGACTCAACACAATAACTAATCGTAATTAAACTTTATATGCACATAGTCCTAGGTCATTGAGAATGGAAATAAATGTAACTATTTCTGAACTCCACGCAGACGAAGCCACGGTCAAAAGCTAGTTTTACATAAATCATTCAAAATGGGCAAATTAACGAGAACTTTGTAAGATCTTTCTTCATTCCTAGGACACATGTTTCGTATTGAAAGAGTGGGTTTATTCCGCAGCCGAATGAGGCAACTCCTTAAAACCGTACAAAACAAATACTCAATAAAACAGCAATCATCCCTAATCCTTTCGTACGGAACCGGATCTCTCTAGAGGGGGTAATAGAGAAATATTGTTTCTATTAGCCGTACCCCATGATCGCTCCCAGGGGGGTTGAGCAGCTCCTTGTTTTTTCAGTGCGTTCAACATTTTACCGCCTGGAGGAAAGGCGTTCGCTTTGCACGTAGCGGGTGCGACGCGGTCACGGAGCCGGCACGATTTGGTTAAGATGCGGATGCGTTGTAATCACAATGTGGTTACTACATAATTCACATATTGTTACTATGTATTTAACAAGTGGTTACGTTGCGCATTGTATCGTAGCAGTGTATGTTTATTTAGTTGAAAGGGTAAGCATTAATTAAGACAAAAACACTCCTTTATATGAACGAAATAAAGAAAATATTGAACTTCGTCCGCGTAGACTTCCGAAAGGATCCAACCGGAACTACTTGCTAGATCGGTATAAAAAGTATCCAACTATCTCTATACAAAAAATGAAGGCATTCTGACCCTCCGTTACGATGAGAAGGAAGGACAAACAAACAAGCAAATTCACTTTCGCATTTATAATATTAGTAAGGATATTTTATCGACACTGATACAAAGGTCATATATTATGTTCCTATCCGATCCGCATGTGGCTAATGGTTGGCAGGAGCCTTTGCCGTATTGGCTTCGAGCTGACGTGCGGGCGCCGGCGCGGGCGCACGATGCCAGTGCGACAGACATAAACACCCTGTATATTAAGTCTGATCGGATGTGTCAAGCTCGCATTATTCCGTTCGTTCGGTTGCTATTGTATAGTCTCACCTGACAGATGAATAAATGGAACATCAGGAGCCGTATTCGGGTTTCTCTCCTTGTGTAGCATATGCATACAGCATATTAAATGTCTGAGCTTGTTCATTTATCCTTCATTCACGCCGTAACCGTGAGTCAGAATGACGTGATTTTTCTGCGTAGGAATAGTAAAAGGGTCATAAAAGAACACTATGCTACTTTTTATCCTAATCGAACTGGTAGTTTTCGTGGGATACATTTTGAAGTCCATGCAAGCTTGTGCTGGGTTGGAGGGCCGTTTTGTCATAGGAAGTCATGTTTTATAGAGCGACAGCGACGCCCTCATTTGCTCTACCGGACTTATTGTAATCGTTACTGGTGTATGGTTTATCGATACATCATGAATTGATATATCGATTGTGTGCAGTTACTATCCATAAAACATTTAAAAGTGACGAGTTTAGGGGGATCAATTTATAACAGCTACACATAATCTAAACATACGAGTAAATCCACAATGTAGCGATAAACCGTAAACAAGCGATGACTACAAAAAGTCCGTCTTGTTTTTTGGAATTATTCTATAAATGTAGAAAAATTTTAAAAGGAACAAAACCTGGTTGGGAATAATTTAGTGCCAACGTATCAAAGAGTGACTCGTTGGGAATAGTTAATTCCCAACCAGTAACACTATACTATGGTTGGGAATTTTTTCCCCAACACTGAACAAACCAAAGAAATGAACACCACTTGCGCTCTAGATCAACTTCTTGAATGATCACCAGCATCCTAAGACCGTTTGCGACGGACCCTAGGCAATCGACAGCGATCTTGCTTATCAAATATTTTAAAGGAGCAAGTCGTGAGAGGCCCGTTGTTTCCGAAGCGCCCTAAGACCTTTGCAAATCCAATTAGGATTATGTATAATTGTTTATCTTGATCCCCGCGCCCGCGCCGCGCCGGCCGGCCGGCAGTGTTTGCGATACCGCGCTAATTTTACCGTTTTACTGTTCGCGCTGCCGCTGCCGGATCGTTTACTTTACATGTTATTGCGCTGTAACAAGCAATGACCTTATATTTAGATGTGCCACTGTTATCTACGAAAATGACACGCTCCGCGAATGTATAGAGCCTCGGCCTGGACTTGTACACTTGTAATTCTAAAAGGTAATTTTTAAAAGGCAATAGATTTAATAATAAAAATTGTATACTCGTGTCTAGTGTCACTTAAAAATCGGGATTGAGGCATGTGATTAAAAACGGTCATTCATTACTTTATCTCCGTTATCTCGTTTTTCAATCGAGTTTGGCTACCTAAACCAAAGAAGATAGATATCAAAGAAGAAAAAACATTTTGTATTACCCACTGAGTGAATATTATAAACGCATCAATAAAATTATCCTTATGTTTCTGTTTGATGGTATTATGGTTACTATGGTACTCTGTAGCGAGGCATCATATTCTGTAGCACCGCTCATGTACAGTTTTACTGGGTAATGATATCCGGTCCAATGTTTAGGTCCTCGGTTATTATATTAGCTATGTTTTCCTTTATTAATTAGGTAAATTGATATGATGGTTAATTAGTGAGTTAATTGGACTGTAGTGCTAATATAAAAGTAACATTTGAGTGGTGAGTTTTCGAGACGGAATCTCAGCATCAATTTATACGAACTTGGTCTTCAGCTGCGTAAGACTTTTGTTAGGGTTTGATATAATCATCATGCTTGGCAAGATTCTTAAATAGCTATGGCAGCTCAGTTGGGTAGAGCGTCAGTCCTTGAAAAATCGAGGTCGGGGTTCGATCCTGGCTCGTACCAATGAGTTCCAATTTGTTATCTGGACTTTATCTACGAATGATAAAAATCATTACTATTGGCTTCGTTGAAGGGAAACATCGCGAGGAAACCTGCACACTCTTGAGAAGAAATTAAAAGGTGCGTGTGAAGTCTACCAATGCGCACTGGGCCCGCGTGTTGGACTATGGCCCATGAACTCTCTGTAGGAGAGTAGGCCTGAGCCACAGCAGTAGAGACATATAGCTGTTGATGATGATAAACTATCCAAACTTACAAACTTTACCTCATATAATATTCGAGTATATTATAAACATTATTCAATTCAGCAAACGGTTACAGAGTGAAATGTTTCAACATCTAAGTCTACCGCCGCTTAGTGACTGTTACTCACCTGCGTACTCAATGAGTATCTATTTCGATATCAGCATCCATTAGTGTTTGCTAATTGGTTGACAATCGACTATCGCGGCGCTCCGATCGAGGAAAGCTCACCTGGCGGGGGCGGCCGGGGGAGGGGGGAAGAATGAGTAGCTCCTATTAGGTGATACTAGGTAGTAATTCATTGAGGGAGTCTGTACAGGTATTTCTTGGTGAGAACTTCTTGTGAATCGACTTCAAAGAAAGAAGGTTTTCAAATCGAATAGAGGGTAAAAAACGGGACCCTATTACTAAGACTTGGCTGTCCGTCTTTCACCAGGCTGTATCTCATGAACCGTGATAGTTGAAATTTTCGCAGATGATGTATTTATGTTGCCGCTATAACAGCAAATACTCGTACTAAAAAACAGGATAAAAATAAATATTTAGTAGAGATGGTATTGTTTAAATGTTCACTGGCTCGGGATACAGGGCATGATGGATCACTGCGTGAACTGTGTTATATTTTAATATATCGTATTAGAGAAGTGGTGTAATGCAGGTGAAACTACACGTGCTGTGCTGAGGTGCTAGTCACTATAGACAAATATCCTTACAGCAATGACTTCCGTGAGACGTAAGGTTCTAAGGAGCATTTAGTGAATTGCAACCTTACACTGTAATAGCTTTAGCCCGCGACTTCACGTGTATTTCTAGTCGAACTAATAACCTCAAAAAACAATTAAGTACAACTGTGTTCATAATCATCAGCCAGGAAACGTCCACTGCTGGACATAGGCCTCCTCCATGATGCGACACATTGACCGGTCCCTCGCCACATCCAGCGATTCTCCGCGACTAGGTCGTCGGGCCATCTAGTAGGGGGAGGGACCGGTAGACTTTTCCCGTTACGTGTTCGCCACTCGAGAACTTTTTCTCCCCATCGGTTATCTGTTCTTCGCAAGCGATGTCGCTTTCCTATTGTGGTGTTCCTATATTGCTAATATAATAACCTCTTAATCAACTTAAAACCAACTCAATATTGTACAATATTATCATGAGCTATGCGCAGACGCAGCGTCTGGTGCGCCGTGGGCGTCAATGGCGGCGCGGCGCTGACGAAACCACGCCGGCTCCGTTCACATCTGCGGTACTTTACCTACTTACAAACGTATTCATATTCAATAGGCTGGTTGTAAAACTATCGTTTGTCCGGCAGGGTTTATTTATGGAACCTAATACTAATTAATAGCCGGTGGTCCTTTACTGTTGGCCGAATAAACAAGCTCAAAGTCACTCAGCGCACTAGATCAGAAAACAAACGAAGTTGAGAATTGATAAACATTTTGTTTATTATTTTAAAAAGTGATGGTAGCTCAGTTGGGTAGACCGTCAGTCCTTGAACAATCAAGGTCTGGGCTCGATCTTGGCTCGTACCAATGAGTTCCAATTTGTTATTTGGAATTTATGTACGAATGATAAAAATCAGTGAAGGAAAACATCGTGAGGAAACCTGCACACTCAGAAGAAATTCAAAGGTGTGTGTGAAGTCTACCAATCCGCACTGGGCTCGGGTGGTTTACTATGACCCATACACTCTCTGTGGGAGAGTAGGCCTGAGTCCCTACAGTACAGTAGGGACATGTATAGGATGTTGATGATGGAGATTTTGTTTTAATTTTCACTACATAACTATATACAATTATCAGATATGCTCATGAAATCGTAACATAACAACTCTGATTAATGAAACGGTGATTAAGTTCTGGGCGTTTACAGTAATCACACTCTGGTCACACACGAAATTTCCAAAGCACGTTAATTTACATGTCACCGGCGTGTCTACTGTCGGTTCTCACTGTATTCTCATTCGAATCTCACTCGGATTTATCTTTTGTACAAAGTCTGTTCGCGTGAGTTAGTGTCGCGGGAATTAGCTCTAAGAGGCCACGTGCGGCTAGACACTTAACTATTTCAGCGTGGCGGACCTTACATATTCGCAAAACTAGGGAAATTCAACCATGACGAGTAAATTACACACGCAGAAAATCTAACCAAACCTGTTTTCTTAGGTTTTAGGTCATGTCGTCTACTTTCAATGTTATTAAAACTTTCGAGAGATTGTAAAAGTTTTGAAATGGTATTATTTTGGCGAATTCAGTTCGTGGCGTAGCGATGACATCAGTCTTTTTTCTTATGCAGTAAAAATAATCAACAATTTTAGTAATGATAGATTACTAAACTTTAATTTAAATTTTTATTGATTTTATACTATAAATTTTTTGTCTTGATTATTTATCAAACTACGTTAAAAAATTCAAACGCTAGATATTAAAATGATATGGTCAGTCAAGCATTTAGATTTTTATTTTGTCAGAGCAAATAAATATGAAGCATAATAGGACGACAGACAGATAAATGCTAATGCTAATAATTCAGTTTGATTTACAATTACAAACTAAATAATAATAATTAATCATATATTTACAAAGTGAACACTTCGTCTAAGGCTAGTCCGTGCGGAATGGTGCCCAGTACACTGGCGATTAAATTAAATTACGGCGACTTCTCAGTGAGTGCGACTCGTAGTAGCCCTGCCGCTACACAGTAATTATAACCTGATTATAAGGCCGCCCACACACGGCACGACACAATAGCGCCGCGGGCGTGCAGGCCTACGCATCGTGAATGGGTGACGGACGGATATCAATGGAACAACTGTGATCATTAACATAATCTGTGGTATTCGAATGGTATTCGGACTTTTTGGAGTTCCGTGATGAAAACACCGAGGTTTCTATAAACCGTTTGATTTCAGCACGTTTTGATGAGGCAGGTAGAAAAAAACAAAGTTTAGAAAATGTTATTATATATAAGTACTTTAATAAAATTAAATGTATTCGCAAATTCACACTGTACTTTTTCTATCAAAATTGATGTAACAATATACTTGCATTATATCATGTAATTTTAGATAACCTGATTAATTTCACGCTTTTTGATGAGCACGTCTTCATCCTGCGATCTTATCATCACTATCAGTATCAGTCAAGATGAAGGCCAAGCGCGTGTAAAAATGTTTTGTCTGAGAATGGGCCCACCATAGCCTCAAGCCTAATCTATTGTATAACACTTTTTGAAATCGGTCAACAGTGGGCGAAGAAATCGGCGAACCTACAAAAAAAGAAAAAAGAAATATACAGTGAAACATAGAAGCTCCTACTTTTTTGAAGTCTTTTAAAAAGGGTCTCTATTTATTCAGGTTTATCTACTTCTGATGAGTGACAATAGAAGCCCCTCGTATTCACAACAACTTACCCTTGACCACATTTTATGACACGGTGAAAATTTATAACTGAGCGAGCATTCACTTTGGAAGCTCTTGCCTGTTTCCATTATATTATTTATGTTTAGGAAACGGAGAGGCATCTGATGTGCTAATTAGCTTTATAGTGTTTATAATGCCTTTCCCATGTCTAACTTATCTCGGAATGATGTCTGAGATAAAAGATAATTATGTTGTAAAGGTGTTAGTTCAAACACGTTTTACACACCCACACAAACATGCACTCAAGGCAGTGTTTGACTGACGAATGTGCTGGTCGGGCCAGATAAACTCAGTCCAATGGTTGTAAGCATGAAAACAATGTACAATAATTTTTGTACGTCAATTGAAATCAATTGCAAGTAAATACTTACAGCGGAAAAACCTGAAATGCAAGTGTTCTCTGTTACTGATAAATATTACCAACTACAACCGTCTCGGTGAAGATCCTCGCTTTCGGTGAAGGAAAACATCTGCACACTCCTGATAAGAAAGACTATTGTTAGGGTTTGACATAATCATCACGCTAAGCAAGATTCTTAAATAGCTATGGCAGCTCAGTTGGGTAGAGCGTCAGTCCTTGAAAAATCGAGGTCGGGGTTCGATCCTGGCTCGTACCAATTAGTTCCAATTTGTTATTTGGACTGTATCTACGAATGATAAAAATCATTACTATTGGCTTCGTTGAAGGGAAACATCGCGAGGAAACCTGCTCACTGCTGAGAAGAAATTCAAAGGTGTGTGTGAAGTCTATGAATCCGCACTGGGCACGCATGGTGGATTATATCCCATACATTCTCTGTAGGAGAGTAAGCCTGAACCTCTGCAGTGGGGACATATATAGGCTGTTGATGATGATGACATCCGCCTCCGTGGTCTAGTGGCTAAACATTTGGACTCACAATCTGGAGGTATAGGTACGTACTCGTTTTGGTTGGTGGTATGGCATTTTCTATGTCCGTCTGTCTAGCTACCACCATGTTACCTAAGTCTGCCGCCAAACAGCTGTGTGTTTCATTATGAAAGGTAGCGGAGCCAGCACCTCATTAACTTGAGACTTCTAGGTAAGCACGCTTCTCATCCAACAACTTTGTCGTGATATTGTGCCAGTATCCCGTAGTGTTTTGTACGAAATAAATTGTTTCTGCATGTCAATCAAGGTATACAATAGCCTGCCCAGAGAATTCAGAGAGATGCCTAAAAATATTTTCGAAAAGAATTATATAAGTGGCTGTTTGATAGATGTTTATATAGTATTAAAGAATATATATTTTAAGCAAAAACAATGATATGTAATTATTTTAGTATTTAATTTTGATATTGTATGACTTTGATACCTAATAGCCTTTTTTTTTAAATAATGGCTTTAACCAGTGTTTATCTAGCCAATGACGAGTAAAATTAGGTGAACAAATTTTGAGGATATAAACTATGCCGAAGCCATTTATTCAGCTTTCTCAATAAAATGTATAATGTGTACATTTTATCGCTTGTTTTGGATTCTTGACGAGAATTTCAAAGGCCAGCCTTGGTTTCAACATTATTCGAAAGAATCCATATGCCGAATGTACTCGACATGGTAAACTCTTCCGATCGCGTCGAAACCCTCGCAATTTCGCGTAATTGTTACTATAACACCGTCCATGACACTTTTTGCACTATATCACACCATTATAACACAAAAAACACACATAACAGTATTATTAACGAATTACGAAAAATTGCAATCAACCACCATTATTCAAGTTCGCGCCAAGAATCCGATACTAGACTTATTTATTGATCATATCCTGACGATTGTACATACTAAATTTTGCACGCTGCTGTGCAGCGAATCATGTGAAACCAAATTACTGTTATCTATACTACCATCTTTGTAAATAAAGAGTATAATACATACTACTACTATTTCCATGAGGGATTTTCTCCGTTTTTAATATTACAAGTAAGGATCCCTAAACTTGTAGACGGATATAATATTTGGTCAGTTGAAATTGAGCAGTGTAGCTCCCCGCTGTGGTTGATGGTCGAATCTTGAACGAAACACAATAAATACTATAAAGAGATATTTTTATTTGTTAGCAATAAAAATAACTAGTTTTACGTTCGTAAAAAATCTTTACCTTATTTGGGTGTCGATTTTTGGCGACTTCGAACATTTGTGCAGTTTATTGTGTCGAATGTTCTGGGAAGAGTTTTTTAAATGTATGATGGGTTTGCACTTGGCCTTCATCTCACCTTAAGGTAAGTGATGATAAGTCCGTTGGATGGTAAGCGTGCGCACCCAGAAGCCTCAATCTAATGAGGCGCTAGCTCTGCTACCTTTCATATCGGAACACAACAGTGCTATTAACTCTGCTGTTCGGTGGCAGACTTAGGTAACATGGTGGTAGTTAGCCAGAAGGACATAGAAAATACCACATACCAAATCGAGTACCGATGGGTAGCCTTACTGGGTCCCTGATGGCCCGATACATAGCAAGCAGATATAGCGACATTCTATGTTTAATGCAGATTAATACACGAGTTAGAATTGAAATTATGTGTCCATGATTATAAATATCAGATCTTAGTAAGACATTTCAACGATAGCGGCCTACGACTCAATAGCTTATTTGGCGAAGCGTTCTCCCCGGACTGGCGAAAGACGCAAGTACGAATCCTGCTCGAATTATGCCGTAAAGACACCATCATCAACACATAACAAACAATCTCATTTTCGCATTGATAATATTAGTACACCATATGTTTATAACTTAAGAACAACATAATGTCATTGTGGTTTGCCCACTGGCACCCACGTACGGGCGTGGGTGATAACTTTCCAATTCGAGCGTACCACGACGGCCCGCGCATAGTCAAAGTAGAGTAGCATAATATACTAAAGTGGGAGTGATTTAATGGTCCATTCATTATTATGTGTTTTTTTTTAAAAAAAAGCATAGGTTTTTTATTGTATTCTTTGAATGATGATCTAGTTCTTTTGTGGGATATTTTATTGCGACCGTGTGAATCATGTGTGTTGTGTGTCATTCATTCATTCATTGAACGCATTATTTCGAGATTTTCGGTCAACCGAATAATCCAACTCGGCTGGGCAGCGTTCGGGAAGTTACGGCATATCTTCTCGTCCAAAATACCTCAGCGTCTAAAGACAAAAGTCTTTAATCAGTGCGTGTTGCCAGTGATGACATACGGAACCGAAACGTGGTCATTTAGTGTTGGCCGAATAAACAAGCTCAGTCACTCAGCGAGCAATGGAACGAGCTATGCTCGGAATTTCTTTACGTGATAAAATCTACAATGATGAAATCTGTAGACGAACTATGGTCACCGACATAGTTACATAGCATAGTAGTAGCGATCATGTACCGGGAAACGTTTACCGGGCTTGGCGGTTTGCGCACTTAGCCATATGGACAAACCTTTGCGTCAGAGTAGAAGTGGAGCCAGCTAGTCTATCCAGAGGTTCTCTTCCTAGAAGTGCGTAAGTCGCTTGGTGTCCCTGCATGCCTCCTGGAGTGATCCTGGATTGTCTAGGATCGTCCCCCGTTGTATCGCCACGCTGCTGCAGGTCGTGAGCACATGGGCGGGAGTTTCCTCGGAGTACATACTATACAACCACGACACATCCGTCCGTGTATCGCTAGCTCAATAATGCACTTACTCAACAATATATTTAAAGAAGCATGAGCACTGTTTCCTAGGCAGCAAGGATCAATAATCGTGATCTGTGAAGTTGTAGGAATGTTTGTATTTAGTGAATTGAATCACAACACGCTAAAAAAGTTATTCTATTCGCGCGGTGCTAAAACGCTCCATATAAATCGGATATGAGTTGTGACTTCACACGTCTATAAATTGGAGCGGCTTGTTAGATATTTTGATTTATCTCGTAAAATAATGTTTTTATCTATTAAAAATGTTCAAAATGCAATGAGACAACTAAATCTAATAAGCATTTTACTACTCGAAGAAATATAATTTTCGCAATTTTTAAAATTTTAAATTCTTCCCAAATTCCAATAAAAAATTAAAATGTTTAAGTATTTGTATGTATCCAAACTCAAACACAATAAAGATTTCATTTCATATTTTGGGGTGCTTTCTTTTAATGTCCGTTACCCAATTGCAACTGTGTATTAGTTTTATTTTGTGCTCCAGGTGCACAATTTCTGCCTCAAACTAACCGTAAGAGTACTACTATTCCTTTCTATACTTTCTAGCTAGGCATCTCGTATTTTATTATGTCCGTTTCAGAAATTATCAACCGAGCGTATAGGATGAGAAGCGCCCAGGCGAACCTATTAACACACAATCGAACACCGCAACTCCACAAGGGATACGCGAGGGTTGCCATCCTTCACCCTTTTCCCAGGATAAAGTCCTTATCGACCGTTCGGGAAGGACCTTTAGGGATTTCGTCAGTGCTTCCTGTTCCGGGAAAAGTCTTGTGCTGTTTTGTTTGTGTGCGTTCTATTGAAGTTCTATGTTCGGCCTGTTAGCTGTTTATTTATTCACAATAGGCTTGGGTCTCGCCTTCATTTTACGTAATGGCTAACAAACGTAAATAATTTATCACTCATTGAAATGATACCTTATCCCGTTTTTGGAGTCAGTGAAACGTAAACAAAACTTCATAGAAAGATTAAAAATATACAAAACTCCCATTGACGGGAACCCTGTTAGAATTCATCAGTACAAAATTTCTTTTACCATAATCTTTTATAATAGAACAGTTGACTTTGATAAGTAATTATCTAAAAATAGGACAACAGTATATATTTGTATAATCTGTTAAATAGTTAAAATATATTTATTTTTGTAATGGAATACAAGGACACGAGTAAATCTCTCATAAACCTCCGTAGCTATTCGATGAGGCCGTACTTTGGAATTTCATTGGCGTTTAGTTTTTACATCACTCCTTCGATAAATAACTAACGGCGGCCTTCAGCTTGGAGCTGTTGCAAACAAACCCTTGTTCAAATGTTACATGGAGGCATTACTGTGGTGACGATGTGGTTTACAGTTGTGGGACAAAAATAAAATTTAGATCAACTGTTTAAAAGTACAAATATAAAATTATTTGGGATGAATCTGTGGTATATAAGAGTAATGTTAATCAATAAAAAGGAATTCTAGTATATTTAATAAAATCATACAATATATATAATTCTTAAAACATGCCGAGTGTGAATGTTATACCTATATTACTACAACAACATCCGCGGTTGGAGTGTTTTTAGGATAGCATAAGCCATGGTATTTTTCGGTATTTAAAAGTTAAAAAAAAAAGTTTGCCTGTAAAGTCGGTTTACGGACGATGATTTTACGTGATAACGTCATAAGAAAAGATGCGTCCCAAGCCTAACTCTTAGGTCGATCGTGCCTCTCTGTCGCTTGTTCCGCGCTCTCGCTTGCACTCTTGGCTCAGGCGGAACGTGACACTTTTTATGAGCGTGCAGCCACCGTTCATCGATTTATAAGACGTTATCACGGCATAAAAGTTTTCTGAGAATATTTTCATTTACCTATGGCTTTTAAATTATATTAATATTACATTGATTCATGCCTCTAAAAGGAACGCACTGAATTTAATAAGACCTTATATATTCATTTTTACGAGATTTAATTTTGTCATTAAAATTAAAATGTGCTCAAAGTAACGATTACTGTAAATCGTAAAATGGCACGTGACATTTGTTCAGACTCTTATAAAAGATGCTAAACGACATATTTCGTTAAGAGCCACTGCTTTAACATAACGTGATTTACGTCAATATATACTGGCTTCTGTCCATGACTTCATTTTCCTGGAATCCAGAATTTATCCTAAGACAACGACTTGTTCAACTGGGAACCAAAGTAACCTATATACGTTAGGTTTTGTTGAAAGATAGGTTGGCTCCGAAAACTGACGATCAATTGGAGTAAAATGTAGCCCATGTTTTCTGTTCTGTTGACCTGTAGATATTATTGAAGAAAAAAAAATTACTCTCGGTTACAATGTGAACATAATATTAGCATGGATGAACGGCGCGCCGCTACGTTCTGCGAAGCGTTTCATGTCCTATTTTTAGGCAATTCCCTGGTCACCCTACCCGGGAATCGTAGTGCAAAAAAACATCTAGTCCCGATCGATGAGATGTCATCGACCCGCCGTGGGAATCCAGCTGGGACGGCATTACTGGCTGTTGCATTGTCTCTTTTTGTTCCACCGAGAGAGGTAACGATTTGATGAGACAAGCGACCTCTGCTTGTTCGATTGGGGACCAGATAAAAACACATGGCCAGACATACATGTTTTTACGATATTATCTATACCATCTTTTTAGGTTGTCTGCTACCCGTGATCTGGCAATAAAATTGACTTGACGAAAACGAAAGTTTCAAGGAATAATTAATGCGTTCAAAAAGAAATAGAAACAGTCTTCAATTGGCGCTGGATGCTGAAATACAGGTTTTTACATTGCTCAGCAACGGAGGTCTTTACTATAAGTTTTGTCCACTTTCTAAATATAAGTAGTTTATAAGTAAAATGTATCAAAAAATTCTGGAGAATAAATACAATTATTATTACTATGTTTAATCACAATTTCCATTTGGACACATTGGTAACCGTTTTAGTGCACCAAACGCTATTCCATCTGTATGTCCATTTGTCTGTCATAGGGCTGTATATTTTATAGGTAGGTAATAGGTTAGTAGTAAAATAAATTGTACGGAAGCTTAGTGTAGTAATTGAAAGATTGTCAGTAGCGACATTATAGCTACTACCTTTACAAACTACAAACAACCAAATGCTCAATTTACTAGTCGAACAGTCTTGTTGATACTGCAATAAAAACTTAGTCTTCCAAACAAAAACGAACCCTCAAAACAATTGTTTTAACGTTGGATAATTCTACAGTACTTTCCTATGGGAAAGCATAGCTGTTACTCATTGATGTACGAAAACTGTAGACACACACATCTAAATCACACTTAATTCCTCATTTAAATTATAAATACGAAAATAAAGCTGTCTCTTTGTTAGTCGCATATAATATTTGTCATGACAATATGTTTCCATAGAACATTTTCTTAAATTCACGCGAATGAAGTCACGGATAAATACTCGAAATAAATAAGGTCGTGTGCGTTTAATGAATAACCAAATATATCATGCTGAATAACTTTTAATATGGAATCACGTAAAAACACCACAAAAGTACTGTGTAAATATATTAAACTATTATGTTCTTCGAATTGTATAACGGGAAGCATTTTAATTTTTGTGACAAAGGTATATTGTCAGGATTGTTATGTAGTTCTAGCTTTATAATGGATATCGAAAGACTACGAATAACATTTGAACATAATGATATTCACTGTGGCAAATAATTAAATATTCAATCTATAAATTGTTAGATATTTGTGTGTATATATAATTGGGCATGGAGATTGATTGGGTGTATGTGCTAAAGAAATAACATCTTAAATGTATGACATTTTTGCTACACTAAAATACTAGCTATATATATAAACTTTATTTAAAAAAAACCTTTTTAAAGTACAGCAGAAACAAAACCAAAGGAATTATTACGAAAGAATGTGGCCAAAGGGAGCCGACTCAGTATTTAACTACGGATAGAGTACTAGTAGTCATTGACCTCCGGTCAGAACCGACTACTACTAGACATGCAGTTGATAATGAAATGGCGTGTCTATAGTATGTAGCCCGATGGCTATTACCATACAAATGTTAAAACGACAGTGTATCGAAATACCCGATACTTTGGTGTAGATTTCCGGCCGTTCAGGAGTGGGCCGCGACCGTTGATGTTCGTTTATTTTATGAAAATGCCTTTTACATATTTTATACATTTAAATGTTGGGACGTTCGACTTAATTTGGGGAATTGTCTTTTTTGATTTATATACGAGTATAGTATATACGTAGACGAACTACAATCACGGAAATATCTCGACGAGTCAGTGGTTTGAAGCGGTAATGGGCAGGCCATATCGCCGGAAGAACAGATAGCATTCAATTTTGCCATTGCCTAGTATGTATATTTATGAGATCAGCACTTTTGTACATACGCACTCGAATTTATTTAAAAATTAAAAGACAATGCTGGCAGGGCATATAGGGCTGGATAATTATATTCATAAATTGCAAGTACCAAGACAAAAACTTGCGGTTCATATAAGTAATTCTTACTGTATGGCAGTCCGAATATATAATAAAGTTCCGGACAAATTTAAATCTCATGACATTTATACATTTAAAAAACAATAGGCTAGTTGACTAAATTTGAAAACTTGGCTAATTATATACTTTAATATCTATTTTATCCCAAAAAAACTATATTTTAAAGAAAAATCAATATTTACATTACGTATTTTGTATTTTAAAAAAGCAGCATTTAGATTTCCCTCGAAAACGCTGAATAGTGTCATGGCGTCTTGAATGACGTCACAGCTCGCGAAATAACCTGCTCTGTGATATGAAAACGTCAACAACAACAATGATGTTTTGCGAGGCGTGACGTCACACTTTCTTGCGCCGCGTTCTTCGTGTTCGTTGTCACGTGACCTAATGCCTATTTTTTTCGAATTCATTTTCTAAAAATATTAATAATCTTTAACTTTTTTGAGAAATAGACTGGTTTTTTCTCACCTTCGTGTCTTCATTTATAATTAGCAACTATAAACCAAGCCATTTGTTATTAGTGGACACAAGCCTATTGTTTAACTATCTGATACAGAAATGCTATTATAAAGTTAATGAATTTTTAAATGACTGAGATTATGTATATATCTAAACTGATAAACTGACATGTTTTTGTAACAATACAAAATAATTTGTTTTAAGTAATTTTTATCGTGTAAATAACCAGGTAATATTATTATTATGTACATTAAACATTTGCACACCTGAGATAGGTAGGATGTATTATGGACAACAACTTTATGTAACATCCTTCAATCAACATGCATCCTGACAAATACATTTTCATTTCATTTCATTTCTCGAGTGGTGGAGACGTGCATCATTGTGACGTACCATGGAGTAGTCCTATGTTCATTTGTGGACGTTTTTTTGCTGACGATGATGATATGAGTAATGAGTATGATGGGGAAGCACTTGGCCTTCATCTCACGTGATAGTGACGCGAAATCTCAAGTTGAAGAGGCGCTATATCTGCCACCTTTCACTGTCGGAACACAACGGTAGCGTGGCGGTAGATATATTGATTACTTATTGTGTTAAGGAAGCCTTTTATTGTGACAAGTTAACTCGTTCAAAAAGAACTAGAAACCGACATCAACGAAAAGACTACAGCAAACTTAAGACTTATATGGTTTTCTCATGAATGCCATTGTCATAACTGGATCAAATGGCACCACACGGGAATCACCAGCTGTCAAATGGAAAATAATAATAAAAATCTGTTCACCCAGTCAAAAGTTTTGAGGTAATAAACATAAGAAAAGATACTCGTGGAATTAGGAACATCCTTTTTTTTTAAAAAAAGTTAAAAATTTAGCCGATCTTATATCCTAATCTGTAACAATTTATCTAAGTTTTACGAAATGAATAAATTGATTTCATTTTGATTTGATAGCTATTTACTTGGTGGTAGTACTTACATGCCATTATGGTTAAACTACAATCATCTCTAAACAAGCGCTTCTGTATTGACTTCTGAGTGACATCACAGCCAAGATGATATTGTATCTTATCCATAAACAATATCCATAATTATCAGTATCTTCAAAGGAACCGTGGTACGAGACATCTCCGCAAAAAAGTAAGTGAATCGATTTGGTTCGATTTTCGGACCGATTAAGATGATCGTTATCGATTAATCGACGGGAAGCTTCCGTTAATTAAATGCAATTACTGCATATCCGACAGTGTCGTCGCAAGAAAATTAAATGGGAAATTGTGCAAAACCGCTTTTTTAACAGCATACATTGCTACACGCTTACAATCCTCAGTTCCCTGGTTTGATTAGCAGTGGGGGTATGTATTTGTACTCGATTTGGTTGGGCAGGTCTTTTAAATAATGTTCCGATAACTTTGTCTCTTCAAGCACTACTGATCCGTCACAAAAACCACACTGCACGATTACACCGTCTCTGCCGGCGGAGACGGAAAATATACATCATCTCCACGACGAGCATCTTAGCGCTTATAGTAATTATCGGCACATTCCGGGCCGATTTTCTCCGATTCCTTCATCACAAAGTGACAGCACAAAGGCGAGGTCGAGCCCGAGTCGTCTTCGGCTAGTCGCTCATAAAATGAGCGCCATCATGCTCGCCAATTGAGCTAAAAAAGCAATTTTAAATAGCACTGTTGCATCCTGGTATGAAAGGTAGCAGATTAGCTTGAGGCTTCAGGGTGAGTACGATTACCATCCCACGGATTTTATCGTCTCAATGCCATTACACAAAAACTGTAACCATCCGTTCGCTCCGCATGCTCATCACCATCCCAGGGTCCGACTGTTCACCATCGCTGCGGTCTGCTGCAGCACACGATGAGCTCGGTTCCCACTTGACAAGCGCAAAACAACACAAATTATTATTATTATTTTGTGTTTTCTTTTCTTTTGTTCATGTTTTATTGTATTTGTATTATTTGTTGTGGCTTTTTTTCTATGTATTTCTTCTGGAATCTTATATCTTTCTGTATTGTGTTTGTCAATAAAAATATGTCTATGTTTAATTCAAACGTTAGAAATAACCCGAAATATGGATTTTAGTTGTTTAAACTCACGAATATATTTAGGAGAACGTCAAATTAAAATCAAATTGAGACAGGCCGGATGTCTAGACATAAATAGAACAGAAATCAATAGCAATCGATGCTACAAAACGCGACGCCATCCGGTGCATAGAGGCGTAAAATAAATCTAAACATAACGATCCCAACTCGTACTGTCGGTTACTAAAGTGTTACACAGTACTTGATGCCTTCAAAAAGAACTAAGTAAGAAAGCGCCTTCAGGTATCTACTAAAAGATAGAATCTAAAAAATTACAAGTTTTATTACATTCGGTTTGGAAGTGGATGATTTTCAATAACGCATTCATATATAAACCTACTCTAGACTTCTGCACAACCGTATCCACTATTATTACGTATACACACTATTTATATTTATAATATTTATTCAAACTGTATTTTGTAATATATTTATTTATTTAAACGTGCTGCTTGCTAAGTTATTATTGTAAAACTTAGTTATTATTGTAAAACCTTTCTGTTGCCCTTTCATAATTATAATTTATGTAAACCTTAGCGAGAATGTTTTTGGCGGCAGATTTATTTATTGTATAATTATTATTTTTAAGTCAAAAATATTATGTTCTCTGTTATTTCTCCAAAACTGAAAATAAATAAATAAAAATATTACAGTAAAAAACGGTATTCATTCTCTTTTTTCCACTTAAAGGTATCTGATATTTAATATCAAATGTTGTATATAAATGTATATACCGATGGAATAGTCCATAATGTTAGGCTAAGATTGGGCGATGAAGACCTATATTTAGTTAGAATTCTAATTTGTATACTGCACCACTGCGTTCTGAGTCAGGTTTCTGTGGCTATTTATTTTCATGTTTCTACATAAAATTATTACATAACTAGCTTCCGCCCGCGACTTTGTCCGCGTGTACTTCAGGATGTATTCTACTTGTTCGATAGGCACAGGTGACGTTTATGACAAATTATTGTACAGCATATTGTACAAAATAGTGTTTATTCTGTTACGTAGTCTAATAGTTTAAAGAAACAAAATAAATTTCAATATCTGACGTATTACATTCAAATAGTCTTCACACCAATATTATAGACGCGAAAGTTTGTATATACGAATTTACATATTCTATGGTCGGTTGCTAGGCAACGCGTTTTTGTTATGCCAAAATTGCCCGTGTAATCCCACTAATATTATAAATGTGATTTTGGACAATTTACACAATATGTCTTTAGAAATTATAGCCTATATGTTATTTAGATGTATAAGCTACATTATTGTAAAGTTTCATTCAAATCCATTCAGTAGTTTTTCCGTGAAAGCGTCACAAACATCCAAACATCCAAACTTTCACACTTATAATATTAGTAGGATATTGAAAGTGGTAAACACTTCAGTACGCAACTCTACCTCTGGTGTAACGTTAAAATGTCCATCGACGTACAAGCGTGGTGTTACAGGATCCAATTGCGAAATATTGACAGTTTCGATACCGGCTGGAATATTAGGATTGAATTGTTTTCATACTAGAGTTACAATATCAGGGCTTCTAGTGTCTACGACTGAAATAAATCTGAGTTTAATTATTTATCACAATGGGCTTGCTGCAATATTGGGAGTGATTTGATTTTTTAACCGACTGCCAAAATTGGACAGTTTAAAAAAAGGAACGCTTATGTTTTGTTATTGTGTATATTTATCTCAAGGGTGAATTGTTTGAAGAAAATACTTCTCCCCTAAAGGTAAAATAAATGAGATGAAATTTCACTCGTTTCCCGTTAATTAATTTTCAAACTTCTAAATATAATTTGAGTGTGGGGCAATTAAACTAGGTAAGTCAGTTCTTTTTGAAAGCTACAAATATACATAACGGTTTATCACTGGTTGGTGTTATCTGCAATAATATGAGTGATTCGCGGTGGATGACCATGAATAGGAAAACTTTATTATTATTATATTTAATTCTGTAGTCTAGCACCCGGATTGGATTGGAAGCACAATCCGGAGGTTCCGGATTCGATCTAAAGTGGGTGTATTTAATAAAGGTTAATAGTAGTAGGCAGTAAGCGTCGATGGCATTCGAATCCAGCCGTGTACCTATGAGTTATTTTTCAATTTAAGTACATTATCCGATTGCTTAACAGTGAAGGAAAACATCGCGAGGAAACCTGCACCCTCCTGAAATTCAAAGGTGTGTGTGCAGTCTACCAATCTAGTCTACACTCTCTGTAGCAGAGTAGGCCTGAGCCCTTGATGATGATGATGAGTAGGTAGTGGTGACGTTTACGTCCACTTGGATGTTACTTAAGTCTGCCTCCAGTCTGCAGTATTACTAGCACTGTAGTATTCCGGCATGAAAGGCACCAGAGCCAGGTCTTCATTAGTTGAGTCTTGTGCGCACGCTTACCATCCAACAGCCGTATCGTCACTTACCATCAGGTGAGGTGAAGGCCAAGTGTGAAACTCATTATACATAAAAAAAATACTTTTGCAATATCACACAAACAATAACACTGAGCGCGAGTGACTTGTACGTTACCCTACCGGCCTACCTATCCTATGGTTGTTTTGCCGTGGTCTGAACATCCCGTATCACTCTGTGTATTGATGGTCACTTGGAAAACAGTTTTCCAATGAAAGGAAAATCTAAATGGAGCCGATTCACTGTGCAGTGCACATGCTAACATCGGAGCCATGTTCCGTTCTAGAGATTCTCAAACTGTTGCTGTTTCCGCTTTTGCTGCTGATCAAAGGTTATCAATTCGGATGGTTTGTATGTTTTTTACACCTATGTATTATGGACAAAGTTCCCGCCTAATCGGTTTCAAAATAAATTGGAGTTCTTCAAAATATATTTCGCTTTGTAACACTTTCGAGTGTTGCGAGATGCAAAAAACTAAATTCTTAATAGTCTAATAATAGTCTAATAGACTTAATACTAAGCGCATGATGCGTGTGTCTGTAATAGGCTGTGCATTTAGTTTAAGATGTATACATTACTTTTGTGTTGATAATTTTGATGTACCAGCTGTTGACATACACACACAAATAAATAATAATAAAAAACTTGAGAGGTGTCAAGGGACACCCGGATGGAACGAAGTTCCTTTCGATTAATTTGTGAAGGAATTGTAATAAAATTTTAGAAATTTTCAATAAGGTTTGAACGGATTTTTAACATTATATTTTAAATATGGTTTTGTAGGTTTTTTCATTAGATTTTTTATGTACGTGATACGTTTTGTTTTTAGCGACATCTGTCATTGAGTAGCGGCAACTAATCAGAGCCATCTGTCGTCACATAGCTGTACTGTTGGTATCGTCTTACTACTACGTACGTCGTACTAACAGATGACGCTAACTTACTATAGCAAAAAGTGTCGGTGACAACTTTTCGTAAGAATTTTTCCGTCTAGCCCCCTTTCACAACGCGCGATAAGGAACTTCGTTCCAATAAAATATTAGCAGTAGACTAACTGCGGCCAGTAATCCTCCTGACAAGGGTGGTGATCGTGGCAGATCTTTAGAAGGAAAGTTCGGTCGAACTTTACACAGGACTTGGCCTACATCGAAGCCTCTGCTTCCCAGCTGAATAAATTGAAGTTGGAGTCGTTTCATTTGCGTCGCCATTCCGCGTGACTCGTAATCGTGTACCACTGTTGAGAACCGCTGCACGATCAGTTCGCAGTAGTTGGGTATGGAAATAAAACTAGAACCCACCGCGGCAGCACAGTAAGTAATATCCGGGCCTTTGAAATTTGTAACGAGCCGTAGCGGGCGCAGAGTTATGTGTCGGGCCACTACTTTAGTGGATTATTGTACACGATGATATATGTACAAGTATTTATATACACCTAACTAGCTTCAGCTAGCGACTTGTCCGCGTGGACTTATTGATTTCTTTTTCTTTTCCCGCTATCTTTAACATTTATCGTCATATTTCAAATAATTTAAACAAAACCTTAACTATTTTAACCGCCTCAAGAATCACTCTGTTGATATATGAAAACCGCATAAAAATCTGTTCAGAAGTCTTTGAGTTTATCGCAAACAGACAAACAGACAGTTAGTTATAAGCGGCGGGGGAATTTGTTTATAATATGTTATGAATTTATGGTTATGATGATATACAAATACATATGAACTGCGTCATTGGAGGACGTCTAGTTCTCAATAGTGGTATCTCTCTCTCTCTCTCTCTCTCTCTCTCTCTCTCTCTCTCTCTCTCTCTCTCTCTCTCTCTCTCTCTCTCTCTCTCTCATAGAGCTTGTGTGTTTCGTCACCAGCAGAAGTCCACTTTTCGACATGAGCATCCTTGTAGATATCCACATTGGATGTCAGGCGGATTGGTGATCGCAGTAAGATGTTGTGGTACATTTCAGATTCTTTTCCAGAATTTGTTCTTATGTTTTCCACTAAACAATCAATTTAACGTATTTTGTGTTACTTTGTTTCAGGTACGTATTTACTCATCTCACAAAGGAACTGGCATCTCGGATTGCCTGGCTCCACCCGACTCCGGTAGTTTATACCGTAGCGTCGGATTTAGATTTTAGTGAGATTGGGTCCAGGATTGAATACATGTATCTGCATGCTGCTGCGTACAGAATGCTGACGTTAATCGCCGTAATCACTGGGGGACGGTACCCTTAGCGATACATTTGCAAAGAGATGTTTCAATTTCAAAAATGCACTTGTAAACTATTTAAAATATCCAGTAATAATCTAAATATATATAGAAAAATACTAGAACTAAAATTTTTGAATTTATTTTAATTTTACAAAATCATCATCATCATCAATCTTTTTGTACTAAATGATAGCGTCAAATGTCATTTTATGGACGCCATCTTTGTTTTCAACGTCAACCTGTTTCGTGCGTTTTAGATGTTTTTGTACAAATAAACTGAACAAAAATATACAAAATGATAGCTAAATCACTTTAATTTGAGAATTGCTTTTTTAAAATTACAAGTGTACAAGACCAGGTCTTGGCGCCATACATTCGCGGAAAGTGTCATTTGTGTGTGAAACGATTAACTTTATGAGATTTAAGGCCTTTTAAAGTATTTATCTACAAATATAATGTTGGGTTGTAATGTCGCGGTATATCTTTATCATAAGGGTTAAGTAGTGAAAAAAGCAAGCAAAAGCGAGAAACATGTTTATACAATGTTCGTTAACAACACAAATTTAACCGAAGTAGCCCTGTCTTGTATAATATTGTAAGGAATTAACGGATTAATAAGATCAAAGTAACCGACTCAGTTTGTTAGCAAAGTCTTATTTATAACATAAACAAACTATCAATCCAGTGCCACTATTTCATTTTTTTTTATCCCTAAACAAAAATATCGAAGCGTCGGTGGTGCAGTGGATAAGGCGCGGACTCTCAAGTTCCGGGTTCAAATCCAGCCGTGTACCTAGGAGTTGTTTTTCAATTCACGGAATTCACGGCTTAACGGTGAAGGAAAACATCGCGAGGAAAACTAAATGTCTTGAACAGGCATGTGAAGTTCTCCGTTCCGCACTGGGCCCGCGCGGTGGACTATCTACTCTCTGCAAGAGAGTAGGCCTGAGCCCCTGCAGTAGGGACATGTATAGGCTGTTGATGATGGAACAAAAACATACTCATTCTGACTCTCCATTACGAGGTAAAATACAAACTAATAAAGAAACAAATTTTACCAGTACTTTCGCATTCAAAATATTAGTAACTGGATTTCGTTAAAGCCTACTTTCAATGTTATAGCCGAAAAACAAACGATAACTTGGTATACATACATTTTAATCATAAACTCTTACAATAACATTGTAGAAACTTATAAAAGAGAACTTTAGCTAAATTAACTAACTGCTCCCGCATACCCTTTCTGGGTAGTTAATAGTCAGCTCAAGTTGCAACTTAATCTAACTTAATCTAAATACAATCTTTTAATAACATGGCAGTGCACGAAGCTAAACTAGTATTATAAAGTAAACGGCTAGTTAATTGATTACTTTGAGCTTAAATAGAAACTTCAAGGTTTAAACTATAACGTTATGAAACATTTGTTGCTGCTTTAACTTAGTATGATAGAAATGGCTAAAGACCTTTAATCTTAAAACAAAGCAGAAAATATATTGAACGAAATTTATTACATTTTCCATACAAAATTGAATATCAATTCCGACTAGGTCTCATAATTCTTATATCCCCATTTACTCAATTATTTTTAAAAGGCTGTGACTTGTTTTCCTTTTTTTCTAAATTAAAAAAATATCATGGGTACTAACATACATACGAGCCTATATATATATATACCTACCTTAGTTGTTACGTCATATCAATGTTTTTATCAAAAATATATATAAATAATGGGAAATGTAACACAGTTCAAGATATAGTTTTCAACCACATGCGTTTCGATATATTAAAATCTTGTATTACTTTACGTAAGAACTGTATAGAACCCCTACATCCCCATGTAAGAATAAATAACACTCTGGACCCCTGCACCCCTAAATCGTAATAATAAATGATTTTCTTGAGACTTCATGTCCACTGGTGTATTTAGTAATGGTAGGAATTTATTGGAAGTTGTAACACCATCGTTATTCGTTTCATGCACTCTTTTCTTTTCTGCTTTGTTTAATTTTCCTTTGGTTTTTATTGTAGGTACTTTTCTAGCTGACATAATACATACAAATCTTAGTACTCGTATGCATTTCTGTATTGGTAATGAGTTTGTAGAAGGAAAATATGAATAAATGCTTTTGTCCTTGTATATTTTACCTACACCTATTTTAAATGGTTTTTATTGACACATCGTGTCTCCGTATGATTTATTTTAGTAATGATATGAAATATATATGTTCTACATGCCCAATTATTTGTTCTATGTATATTCAATATATTCTTATGTTATGAATTTCGTAATATCGCTGAAATCATACCATACTGCGCCAACATATTACAACCGCTAAGCAACACAGATGACCATAAAGATGTCATAAGCCAAGGAGTGTATTTTACTTATAGTTATAAATTATTATGATTGCACCGAACTTCGCCAAACTCAAATTTCTTTCATAAATGACGTGATTAGAAAATCACATCTCACTCATCCGTAAAACGAGATCAATGACAAAATATCATAAAATATTTCATGCATGAATGAAGAGTTGAAAATATAAATTACTCAATGTGTCTGTTAGGTCAGATAAAGGCTCTCTCGCGCGCGCATAAATAGTAAGATGGCATAGATTATCTTACGGGATAAGAGGGATAAAAACTAACATTAATGCTAGTCCAGAACATATTCTACCTGTCTGCTCAGTTTCATTAAAATAGTTTCAGCGGTTTATGCGTGAAAGAGTCGCAAACATACAAACATCAGCACTCACAAACTTTTACATTACAATATTAGCAGCATATGAGGATATTGTATTGCAGACAGGTTTTTAGAATTTGCTTACCGGAACGCACACAATGTGCTATATGCACGTGTATAGAAAAGTTTTCTATGCACGTGTATGGAAAAGTTTTCTATGCACGTGTATAGAAAAGTTTTCTATGTACGTGTATGGAAAAGTTTTCTATGCACGTGTATGGAAAAGTGACTAAGCATACGAGTATAGCACGTAAAGCTGAAACTTTAATTTGATGATTCCCTCTAATCAGTCATTTACTTGATATGAATTGCTTTTACGTAGTTGCCCAAAAAATCATCTCCCATCGTTACGAGCATCTTTATGACAATATCAAGTGAACGTCGGCACAGTATGTATCACCCTGTTGACCCGCAGAACTCAGCACCGGGAGAGGTCCGGGAGACTCTTCTCCTTGCAGTACGCGTATGATGAGGGCCAGGCCTTGAACCCCACCCTGTCGTAGATGCGCTTGGCACAGCGAACGTCATCCGCCAGGTCTTCGTTCAGGAGATCTGTAAACCATGGACAAAACATACTTTTATTTTAGTGCTCCGCTGAAAGTAGTTGATCGAATCCAGAACTCGATTGTTCAAGGACTGACGCTCTACCCCAACACACACACAAATAAACTAATTTTACCAATATCCAAATTAAAAATGCACTCGTCTAGTCCATACGTTATGACTATAAAAATTTACAACTACTTACCAAACTCATTAAAAGATGAAAACAATTACAACACTTTCCTCAAAAAACTCAAAGAAATATTACAAAACAAAAGTTATTATTCTATAAACGAGTACCTCCATGGTAATATATTATTAAATAAAAAAGTTAATTTTTTAAGCTATTGCATAGCTTCTATCGCGGGCCTTGAGCGCGGGGACCGAATCGAGAAATTCCGTAACGAAAAAACCTCACGCTCCCCACTCCGACGGGCACGGAGGTGTGGCTTGAAGGCCGTGCATCGTCTAACGTCGTTTCAGTTCGGCAGTCTTCGACACGGCGTTGTGTGCGTGCGATTAGACGTATTACTGTTTTATAATTAACTTTTTATTTATTTAATAAAAGAAAAATTTGTTTTCTTATCGGTCACCACGCTCAAAAAGTGTAACTTGAATTAATATCAAAGAAAAAGAAATACTGCACAAATAAAATAAATAAATAATTATAATTGCATAAGTTGATACAAAATGCTATGCAATACTTTACCGCGGCAGTCCCCGGGTGCCACACGTCTTTTTTTTAATATACAAAAAAAAAGTTTATAAAGCTACTCTTACCTCTCATATAATTATATTTGCAGTTTCCTTTAGTCTAAGACATGTGTACAGTTATGGAAGCAATAATTATTTATAATATACAAATACTATGTGAGCTACCATAGCTTATCCTATAATACCACCGAAAACAATTCAAGTTTCTCAACCACAACAATTTCGCATAGACGAGTGTTAACTGCTTCAGTCGCTAACTGGATATAAATCCGCTTTACACAGAGTTTTAGCCGCTCGTAGAGAATACATTAGCGTATTTAAGAAGATTACTACAGTACCTTCACACTTCATACTGCAGTGACCGCCTTTCCTTCCTTTCTTGCACCATTCCTTGTTGTTGATCTGTTGAAAGAGAGAGTTGGGTTACTAAAGACGAACACATGTACTACTTAGTTGGTTGTGGCAATTCCTGAATACTATATTCTCCTAATATATTAATAATACAGTGTGTATATTTCATACATTTTGATGGCAATTAGTTTTGGTCCCAAACAATACATTTACATAAATTTCGTTAACAATTAAGCGCGCAATGTAATTTACATCTAAAGTTATCGACTGATTAAAGTTTCTTTTGACACGTGATATCATGACAATTCAACAAACCGTTTATCCTTGTCAATGAATTTAAAGTTGTAAAATAAATTTGTATAGTGTACTTTCAAAAATGACAAGGAATTGTAAAAAATTCAATAAATATTTTGACTTTGACTTCAAGTCAAATCAATTAGGACGCTATACATTGCTGCATGGTCGTACTTTGAAAAATGATTAACTCTGTATCAATTAAGCTATATAACGAAATTGCTTTCACGTATGATTTGTACGGTCGTAAAATCTGGATAAATTATAATATCCGTATGAAATATACACGCTATATAAAACAGCAATGCAAACAGTCATGCTAATAGAAGAACTCGCTGTAAAATAAATGAAAACAAGTTTCAGGTTGGCACTATTCGTCACAAATATCAACGAATCAACACAACTGCAAATAAATTGCGAATTAAAGAGCAAAATGGATAATATCGGCTTACGGGTATAACGCCTCTGTCCAAATAAATAACCGAATTAATTAAAAACTGGCTTGCTGACGAATATAAAATGCAGCGACGAGGACCTACTCTGGAATTTGCATTTTCACACGCGCTCCGCAGAAATGCGTATCTGATTTTTTGCAAACAACCTTTCACTGAGGAAATATGTAAATAGGAGATAGGTTTAATATTTGGATGGGCTACGACTGCAGGTTTACATTTTGACACGATTGCTGCATGTATCTCTTAGTTTATTTTATTTAAAAAAATACACAATAGAAATATGCCGTGATTGGAACCACTTCATCACAATTCTAATGTTAAAAATTGTAATTGATACTCAAAATTTATTAAATTACTTGCAGGTTGCGGTTGCTCGCGGTTTCATCCTATTTAAAATGCCTTCCCTCAGTGATTCTCTAAATTTTCAAAAGGATTTATGTTTCAAATTACAGCAAAAGTCTGAAAAGATTTGCTCAAAATTAATTTCACTTTTGAAGCTTTTGATATACAAACTTACATCCTTATCAATCAGCATTAAGAATCAAACAAAAGCCACAAATTTACTATATTGTGTTCAATTCAAAGTTTTGCTCATAGGTTATGTAAAAGCCTTTGCAATTTGTACTGTATAGCGAGCGCTTGCATTAAAATAAACGTATTGGAACCAATGAAATAAATAGTTTTATATATCATTGACGCAGATCTAATATTTATGTCTCTGGCAGTAGGTGATTCGTACTCTCGTGCGACCCTAATGCTTTTAATTTTTATTAATTTTTGTCCAGCAGTTTTTCCCGAGTTCCTTTTATTTTCAGTTTTCAAAGCGAAATAAGACGAGGTCACAAATTAGGGACAGTATGGTTTCGGATATTTTTACGGATACGACTTTTTATGGCTCTATAGTTGAAACTTTAGGAGCAGCAGCAACAACATCTTACTGCGATCGCCAGGACGCTTGCCAAGACTTGTGCAGCCAATTATGAATGAAAGGTTTCACTTTCGATTTCGATTACAAATTATTATAAGTCTAAAGACGAACATTATCCTGCCTCCCCCACAGATCGTCACATGATTTTCCATGAGGGTATTTGGCATAGTCACCGCAATGTACGGCGTATTGGTGATTCTAATATGTAATTTCACTAGCCTTATAAGAAAAGTTGCTACAAAGAAATACTTAGTTTTTTAAAGTGACTTTTATTAATTAAAGTTAATTAAGTCAACGCTATAAAAAGATACGGCCGCGTATGTCCAACATTTTGACGATTTCCTTAGAGAATGCAAGGAATAAAAACTTATTATTATTATAGGGTATTAATGAGTGTTATATCGGCTTATTGATCAACATTATATTTAAACGTACAAATGCTGCGATTTCCAATGCCTATAATATTCAGTAGCGCCGACTTCATTTCGTCCCAGCATCCAGCAGTCATATGTAAAATAGCGGAATACGATTGTGGGTAAGCGATTAATATCGAGGCCGCAGGCTTTAATGAGCGACAAACATTTTTTGCTTGTCCCGCTGGCAGGAACACACCGACTATACAATGAATTTCAGTGTATGGATTACAGGGACGAATCTAGTTAGGGGGGGGGGGGGGGGGGGGGCTTATTAAAATGAAAAATAATTGGTGCACTCAAAAATAACTAAGGAATTAATTTAATTAGCATATGAAGTCTTTTACATGAACTACATATATGTTCACGTTTTTAAAGCAGGCCAAGATCGAGTCGGATTCTTACTTAAAGGTCTTCGTGCCATACAATATTCAACACATATTCGTGAAAAAATTTCACACTCTGAAAATTTCAAGTATCTACCTATTACGGTTTAATAGAAACGACCCTGTGACACAGGACGGACAGATAAAGAGAAAAGAGCTTCAAAAGTGTGCGCGAAGATCCAAAGCTACTAAACCTCATCGGGCCTAAGGGATGGTCTTAGACTTTAGGGTGGTGGTTGCTCACGTCCATTCAAAGGAGTAAACCCCTTCCTTGGCCTAATGTCTACACTCCCGAGGTCCCGGTTTCGTCGGATTGGTGGTAGGGCATTTTATATGTCCGACTGGCTAGCTACCACCACGCTACCTAAGTCTGCCGCTAAACAGCAGTGCAAATAGCACTCCCATATATATGTTTAACGGAATCCCACTCCATCAAAGTTTCATAATTAATTTCTGTTGCCATAATCTTTTAAAATAGAATAGCTGGCTTTGATAAGTAATTTACCTTAAAATAGGAGATGAAATTATAGTGTCGTGAAATAAATATCACTAATTTACAACTTCATTGTTAGCTACGCTAGCTATTTTAAAAGATTATGGCAATATAAAATTTAGTATTAAACTTTGATGAAGTGGGATCGTTAAGGTTGATTTGTAGAAATTGATTTGAAAAAATTAGTTGCAGTTTATTAATATTAAATTAAAACGCGTTTTTAAGCAGAGTTTATCAATTTCTAAACTATGTAGAAATACTTCTCACCTATACATTTTGTAAGAGCGTTTTAAAATTTGTTTTCGTTCGAACATTGATTAGATTCCTAGGGTTTGTATATTTGAAAAGGACGCCACAGAGTCCGACTCTGTCTGATCCCATCCGATTTACAATCCCGTGTTAATTTAGCAATATTAAACCGGGCAGCTTTAACATTGCGCTGATGGTCCTCATAATTTAAGCTCCCCATTCTGATTAATTATTTTCGACTGTTGTTTCCCGAACAACGCAACGGGTCGGCGTCAAATTGATTCTGCCGTGTTAAAATACCAGAGAATGACGTATTTCTGGACTTTAATTCTTTACGATTGTTGGATTTAAAGGTGAGTAAACGAGTTGCACTTTCTGAATGGATTTCTTACTTGTGATTTATTTTCCATTCCACTTGAGCGTTAGCGTTTAGGGCTCTCAGATCGTCTGCAGGTTGTTTTTTATGTACACCCGCTGGATAATTGTATGAGAATCTATATATTTACAATATTATTATTACACGCACATGGAAAAAGACTTTATGTCTAACCGCTAAGAGCATAACAAAAACAGAGGAAACTCTTTAAGATCATTTAAAACTAAGTCATCATATCATGGAACAGTTTAAAATCTTACAATATTTTTGAAGCTTTTTATTAATAGCTCTTGGCCTATTCACAGAATGTTTGAAACTCAACTAGCGACTGATGAAATACAGTTTCCAAATTACCATACATCCTTCGATATAGCAGAAATGTCCGGGCTAATAGAAAAGGGGATGTCTTTCAATTTGTTTCCAACTTTCCGGGACAATTGAATCGTACCGGGACACTCGGGACAATTTTATAAACGTCATCGACGTCGACGTTGAATTGAATTGAATCTAGGCAATGACGTCACTGTACGGAAATTGAGACAGATGACAACGGGAGGTATTATCGACAATGCAGTGCACTTTTCTGTTCTCTTTTAAATATCAATTCAGTTGCTCAATAATTCCATTCAAGTTATTATTTGTTTTTTATTTGAATATATTTCTCGGGTGACGTGACGAAATAATTTTGATAAAAAGCAATGTTTAGCCAGCCGTCAGCCAAATAAATTTGCGGAATGAATAGCTTTAGCTTATTTAGTATATTTTTCAATCGATTTAAAACAGAAAGAGGTTTTTAACACGACTGTTTTTTTTTAAAGTTATTGATTACAATCCGATGTACAATAGATAATTATTGCACAAAACCAGCTATCCTATCCTATTTTAAAGATACTAGCAAAAAGGTAGTACTCGTATGAAATTTATCGACTAAATCTTGCATGTAACTCTACCCTAGTTCCGTCATAACATAGTGTCATGATTTTAAAAATATTTCAACGGGACTTTGAACAAAATTGGGACTTTATAGTTTTTTACTGGTATCACCGTGGGGAGGCGAACGAGTTGATAGCAAGCGGAGGGTATAAAACAGGCTACGCCTGGTCGGCACGGGGATTCAGGCTTCGGATAAGGTTGGAAACAGTTGGACAGGGCGAAGCCCTGCCCGTTTTAAAACTCTATTAATTTAAAATGTAGTAGACTTAGAAAATCATGTATACTTATATAATGTTATATCTGTAAAGTTTCATCGAAGTTAAATAAACAATAAGAAGACGAAATGTACGTTTTACTACAATAGTGTCATCATTTTTCATTCAAAATGGATTATATTCAATATACAAGGCTGTGATAGTATGTTCAATGGTTCACAGTACGCGCTGCACATTTGCATTGTACAACGTCTCGTCTCGTCACTGCACCGGTGCGAGTATGACGGCGGGGCGGGGGGTGCTCGAGACCAATTCAGATCTATTCTAGTACTGTGAACCGAAGTGAACAGTGATGCGACGTGGTGGCTTCTACAGATATCGATACAATTCTACAGATATAAAAGAGATAAATTAAATAGCATTATCAAATTTTCTTTGATACGACTGATAATTTTTGTAGCACTACCCGCCAACAATTAAAACTAGTCACGCGGTGCTAAACCGCTCCATATAAATCTGGTGAGTTTTGTGACTTCACTGTACTGGATTATGATTATGAATCTCGTATCGATATTTTGAGTAATCTAGTAAAATAATGTTTTATGTGTTGTATTTTTAAGAAAAGAAAACGTTCCAAATGCAATGAAAAAACTACATAAGTATTTTTTCGAGAAAATATATTGGTCGCAACTTTAGAGACTTTAAATTATTGCATCTTTCTTTCTTTGAATTTCCGTTATGGTATAAAATACTATTCAACCCCAATTTAATTTGGTGACAAGTACCCAATTATTGTATACAGGTACAGATCGTTCGCTATAATACTGCCTAAAAGGAAACTGAAAAGTCATTACCAGTTGATTTTTCGCCGCATTGTGCACTAGCACACACCATACAAACATATTCTGATTCTATTTTACATAATAATATTAGAATTAATATGTACAAACTTTTGGAGAAAAAATAAATATGATTTTATTATATTATTGAAACTAAACAAAATTAAAATAAAGACTCAGGTAACTTTAAATTATTACTATAAATAACTATAAATTAATAAAATAATTAACATTTTAAATATTTTTTTAATTTCAAATAAAAAAATTTTTAAATTAAATTAAATAATAATAGATTAACTGTAAATTTTTACAACGCCAAATTTAGTACGATACTTTTATCGTTGGAATCGCTTTTAAAACTGTCCATCGTCGCGTCATTACGATAGATTAGTCAATAATCTTTATCGATAATCCACGGTGCACCGCCACATCACTACAAGATGCTTGCGAATCGAAGCCGCGATTGAAATCAGTGCGGGGTCGGTAAATAGCGCCTCTCGATCTAATACTTTCCCGGGATTAGCAATCTGAGGTCGCTGTCTGACGAACAGTTCCTACCGGGGGCGGAGGCGGGGGCGCTATTTGCTCTCAGGGTTGACTCATGGTAGCATAGGATCAGAGCTGACAATGGTTTTGTAGCCAGCGTAAGGATACAAACTACCGGTGAAACAGAAGAACGGCAGACCTCAACAACCCGTATTGTGTTGATATGCCTAAGGATCGCACTGAGCGTTTTGCTTCCACATTTATCATGCGTACAGATAAAATATGGAATACACTACCGGTCTCCGTTTCCCCGAAAATTACAACTTGAAAAGCTTCAAACGAAGTGTTAATTGGCACCTTCTGAAACATGCGAATCATTGGGGTTCCGTACAAAAGGGTAACCAACGGGACCATATTACTAAGACTCCGCTGTCTGTCTGTCCGTCTGTCACCAGGCTGTATCTCATGAACCATGATAGTTAGTCAGTTGAAATTTTCATAGATGATGTATTTCTGTTGCCGCTACAAAAAAAAACAAATACTAAAAAACAGAATAACAAACGAGTTTTTTTAGACGTGCATTTTAAAGTATTAGTAACGCCATCTGGTGACGCGTAGCAAAACTAAATTAAATTCGGTGCACATTATTTATGAATTTCCGACTCGCACTAGGCTGTTCGTTTTCTTCATAAACCAGTAATGCCAACATGTCACAATGTCGACGAGTCACACTGTTAATGTTGCAGGGGCTGGTTGGGAATGTTTCCTAACATTATTCCCAACTGGTTGCGAACAAAATTAAGATATTAAGATGATCAGGCCAAATGGAAATCCATTGTGCATAAAAACGGGCATCTTATTGTTTCCATGACTGCCTCGCTAAATCTTGTCGGAACTAGGCAGTATACTACACTTTCATTGCTCTTTTATGATTCTCTCGCAAGGCCGGGACGTAATCGCATGAATTAGAAATGTTTCATTCCAGCTACCAGCTCTCGGTCTAGCAAGTCAGGTACAGAGAATACACAGAAATGTTGAGTCTCAACGATATTTGTTTTAATGAAATCGTGTTTGCATTACGTACTACGAGTACGTTGAAGCTGCGTATTTCAGCTCTTTTACCTATTTATTAACGTTCATACTTGCTGAAGGAAGAAGACAACCAGCTACTCAACGATTTGTCATGTTAATTCGAACTGAATCCGCTCAGCTATTCCATACTCAATTTCTTTTACCATAATCTTTTTAAAGAATAGGCTTTGATATAGGATTGTATTACAATGTCGGGGAATTGATTTCACTAACGTTAACTATTATTATTATTTCTTTATTATCAGCTAGCAAATATCATAGCTATATATAAAGTACAATAAAATACATTAAAATAAAATTTATACAAAATAAGATATGCCTTTAAATGTCAGCCACAATAGCTGTTCTGCAGCTAACGGCCCCCAGGTGGCGTTTTGAACAATAATAATCAAAAGTGTGTAAAAATGTAAATTGTGATTCACTATGCAAGTTGTATGTTAATGATATTCATTTAACGATATTGTAATTCGATGTTTTATTTTTAGATAACCGCACAAAGCCAGCCACTCTATTGTAAAAGATTGTGATAAAAGAGTAAGAAATTTAAAAAAAAAAACTGTTTATGCATTTTCACAATTTTGTTTATCCGCAATTGTAGGTCATTTTACCTAGGGCCGGTAAAGTCGTAGGATGGAAAAACATTACAAGAGTCAAATATATTATCGTAATTAGATTTATTGAATTATCGGTGTTTGGTCAAATATTTTAGCTGTTTGGATTTAGTACTAGAGAAACGTCATACCACGGGAGTCGTAAAAGGCTAAGGTACAATATTCAGATGAGTATCATCATCATTCTATGTAACATCACACTGCGATCACCAATCCTCCTGGAAAGCGTGTTGATTATGGCAAGTTCCCATATAGAAAGTCCAACGTGGCGATCTGTGTAGAGGCCCATTCCCAACAGTGGACATGTGTAGCGTATTAGAAACATCTCATTTGTGTTACAATAATGAACCGGTCATCCGTAATGGATTCGCTTCCCGTTTCAAACGATAACCATTCTAAATCATGTAGATTTGCTACTATGCGGTGGCGGGATAACAACGATCTGTTACAAATACGATGCACAATACTTACACCAGTGTCTTTACACCTTTTCACACGAACACGTTTTGTGTGTAAAATGTTTATTGCTTTTATAACTTGATTTTTATACCACCAGAAATTATGTTACGGGAACAAATTCCCGGGGGAAAATTGTCCTTTCTATGCCATAGAGTCATGTCAGCTAAATACCACGGTTGGTTGGTCGTTGAGACACGGTTATTTAAACACCCAAAAAACGGTTATTTAAACAAATTTACTTTTGCTAGTGAATTTTGGCGGGGCCATGCCTGTCAGTTTTGGTATTCAGTGGGTTTGTCCTTTTTAAAGATGTCTGATGGCAAACGAAGACGAGGACTAATTTTTATTTCTTTCAATTCAAAACTAATTTACTGCCACTTTTTAGGGTTTTAGTCAAACAAGGAACCCTTATAGTTTCGCTCTGTCCGTCTGTCCGTCCACGGCTTAGCTCAGAGACCTTTACTACTAGAAAGCTGTAGTTTGGTACGGGTATACATACTCGTATTAATTACGTCGACAAAGCGGTAGAATTTTTTAAACGGTTTCTCCCGTACACGTAACTTTTTTAGTGTTTACCACAGCGTGTGAGACATCGTTAAAGATGTATTTCAAAAAAATATTGAGGCGGTTTAATGCTTGTGTATCTAGCTAATACAGATCGGAGGTTCATGATCATTGATTGACGCCATGTGGTCAAGTTTCAAGCGCCTGCGGTATTGACAAATACGTACCTACAATAGGGGACCGATTCATGCATAAATTCGGAAATTGATGGATAGATTAGTCAGTATCTGATATTTGCATTTTACAATCACATTCCATCAGTATTTATGAGGGGAGGAAGCATTGGTGACTGATGTGCCCGAGCCGCGTGGTTGGAGCTTTAGGATACGGACCAACCCATTTCGGGTAGAGAATTCCACTCTTTAATTTATATCATCATTGACACTGTTGCCGACGCCGAACTTCTTAGAATAATAACATATTGTCTTTGAAGCTTTTATTCTTTTGTTTTTATACGTTTAGTTTTTGTTTTTACAGTACATTCATGGAACCCCAAAAATGTTGTTTGTTTTAATATTTTTACGCCCGTAAAAAACAGACACTATCTTCATAAATTACACAAATATTTTTTCCTTCTTTTTTAATAAAATGTAATAATAAGACTACCACCATTCAAACCTACGAATTACAATGTATAACGCTTCATAATGAAATAGGTTTTTAATTATTTACATTTACTTTGATTGTTAACTCGTAAAACTAGCTCTACTTAACTGTACTATTCGAGAAAATTTGTGAAGGTTTGATATCTTGTGCTCTATATTTGTCTGTATATGTACTGTCTATAAGCTGTTAATTTTCCAACAACTAAAATATTAAAAAAAATTGAAAAATAATAATTGGCGGTTAGCACAAGAAATGAAGAAAAGAAAGAAGCGTCGGTGGCGCAATGGATAAGGCGCGGACTCTCAATCTGAGGGTTCCGGGTTCGAATCCAGCCGTGTACCTATGAGTTGTTTTTCAATTCAAGTACATTATCCGATTGCTTAACGGTGAAGGAAAACATCGTGAGGAAACCTGCATGTCTTGAATAGGCATGTGAAGTCCGCCGATCCGCACTGGGCCCGCGTGGTGGACTATGGCCCATACACTCTCAGTAGGAGAGTAGGCCTGAGCCCCTCCAGTGGGGACATATATAGGCTGTTGATGATGACAAGAAATGAAGAAGCGAAACGCTTCGTGCGAAATGGTGGATTGTCAACCAAGTATCCAGTAGTTTTTCTGTTTGAGCGGTTGTAAAAAGGGGTGGAAGTAGGTCGTGTAATTCGATCGCACCAGCTCCGAAATGAAGCCTGTAGAAGACCGAACGGCTGGATATTTCACACCGGTGTTGCAGAAAGTAGTCTTAGTGGATAAACTATAACAAGTGTTATTTCAGTGATTTTAATCACCATATTGGTTTATGATTGTTTTTTTGTAAACCATGTCGAATTATCACTTTAAGGTTATTTACTCGATCAAGGTTTAGACAGTGCTTTGTACAGTAATTATATAAAAATATAATCGGGTTGTAATATCGCGAAATGAGTATCATTAACATACAACTTCACAGTGAATCACAATTTTCATATGTACGCACTTTTTATTATTGTTGTTTTAAACGCCATCTAGGGACCATTAGATGCGTAAAGGCTATTGGTATCTAACAGTAAAGTTGTAAATTAATGATGTTTATTACACGGCACTATAATTTCATCTCGTATTTTTAGGTAATAATTACTTATTAAAGCCAGCTAATCTATTTTAAAAGATTATGGCAACAGATTTTTTTTGTATGGAAGCATTCGGAGTGGCATCCCGTTAAGTAGATGTCGTTTAGTCATCATCATCATCATCAGCCGGGAAACGTCCACTGCTGGACATAGGCCTCCCTCATGGTACGCCACGTCGACCGGTCCCGAGCCACCTGCATCCAGCGACTCCCTGCGACTCTAACCAGGTCGTCGGCCCATCTAGTAGGGGGACGGCCTGGTAGACGTTTCCCGGTATGTGGTCGTTTAGTCACTGCACTATAATAATTTAACTTAAATGGATATTAAATAAATATTTAATGTGACGAGTGAACGACAAATGAACATATTCCGATTTGTAGCTAATTTTTAATCAATTAAAATAAAAACCCGAGACCTTGGACCGGGAGAAGCTGGGTGGGACGTCCTTCAGCCCGATGTTCTGACAACCTGAAGAAGATAGCGGGGAACGAGTGGATGAGGAGGACTGAGGACCGGAAGGAGTGGTGCACGTTGGGAGAGGCCTATTTCAGCAGTGGAGAGATACGGGATAAGTCAAGTAAGCCAAAATAAAAACTGTCAGATTGGTTTGATTTTTTGTATAGGGATAGTTTAAGAGGGTATGCTGATGACAAAGCGCCCATACAAACGTAGTCCAGTCATATTTTGAGTATTAAGCTATGAAAATCTATGAAATTTTCAAGATACAATCTAGAAACAAATATCTGTGTCGGTGGTGAGTCAGATTTTCGTTTAAATATATACTTCCAGAGTTACAGGGCGTCAAAGAATTGTATTTTACGGTAATCAAAAGCCCCAACTTTGAACCTGATTTACAAGAGTATGAATCAATTTAGAACAATTTGGAAAAACCACCGACATCTGAAATTTCATTATTATACTGTATTAAAAAAATGGTTACATAATATACTGTATCCTTGAAATGATCCCTGGACTACGAAACATCCAAATAACGGGTGGATAACTTCGCGAAGTGTATGCTGTCTCACCGTACGCGCTTGGGTAGGATAGGGCTCGGAGAGGGACAGCTACAAAACAATGTAACCTTGATCGCGGCCACGTGGTCTTACCAACATAGCCTCTTAAAGGGCTGGGAAAAGTAATAGGCTACTTTTCATCCGAATCGAGCAAGTAGCTCCCGTGGAATAATTTATGTCCAAGCTGACGAAGTCGCGGGCAAAACGCTACTCGTAGTTTAACATATATAAAAAGTTTTATAATGTTGACAAAATTACATTACATACGCTTGTTAAAGTAAACCCTGTCGCTATAAAACTATATTATTTTACCTCACCACAGAAATACTGCAGGAACATAATTAATTAATTCCTCAGGGAACACGGCACGTAGTTAATTCTAAGTTAACAAAGTTCTTAGATGTAAATAAATTCTTGTTATGAGAAGATTCTTTCTCGATTGGCTGTTTAGTTGCTAAATTTAACCATCTCCTTGGCCGAGTGGCTAGACACTCTAGACAGTTGCACTCATAGCCAGTTGGTAGCAGGTTCGATTCCCAGAGCGGAGTGTCTCTGATACATGGTATTAAACGTAGACAAATATTTATTCAAAAACACACACAACACAATACTCATATTTAAAAAAAAAACTTACTAAACTAAATTCAGAATTAAAAATAAGATAAAAATGTATTGATAAGAAAATGAAGTTACTCGTATGTACATGAAATTTGCTTGTGTTGTAGTGTGCTGTCAAAATTTACTCGTCTCAGCATGTGCTGCAGCGAGGCTGCAGCGCTGGTAATTGAGCGCTTTTCTACGCCAAACTCTGGTAATTGTAGGGAACAAATCGTACACATTATTAACGCGGCTTCTGAGTGAGCATCTATACATTTTATATCCTGCACAAATACTGCATAAAAAAGAGCTATAATAAGTTACTGTCATACATTATGAAATAAACACACTGGGAAATAAAAACGGGGAGATATATATTTTTTAATGTGTCTAATGAAAACTTTACCTGAAAGAGTCCGTAGCTTGTGTAGGAGTTGTTATGGTTGGTCACTTTTTCAGTAGTTCTGCCACTCGCATGTTCTATTAGGCACACCCCTGAAATATAAAATAATTTTTAAATAATATTTGGGGCACTAGAATTATACCTTATATACGGGACTGAGATTAACACAGAGCTCAAACAAGCTGACTGATTTCCCTAAAAATTACATGTATTCTTCAATATTCTTTAAACGTGAATTAAGTATAAAAAACCGGCCAAGTGCGAGTTGGACTCGTGCACCCAGGGTTACGTACAGAATATGGATAATTAAAACACGGAAAATCATAAATAATATGCACCGAATAATCCCATAATACGAATGCTCTTAAATACCATTTTAGATTTTGACGTTTCAGTAACGCCATCTAGTATCGAGTAGCAAAACTAATTTTCGCCACTAGATGGCGTTACTAATACGTTAAATCGCACGTCTCGAAAAAATCTCGTTTGTTGTATGGGAGCCCCCTTACATATTTTTTATTTTATTATTTTATTCTGTTTTTAGTATTTGTTGTTATAGCGGCAACAGAATTACATCATCTGTGAAAATTTCAACTGCCTAACTATCACGGTACATGAGATACAGCCTGGTGACAGACAGACAGACAGACGGACAGCAAAGTCTTAGTAATAGGGTCCCGTTGGTTACCCTTTACCTAAAAAAGAAAAGTTATAAATAAAGTCTGTTCTTGAAATAAACAAACATGTAATTATAAAAATTTCAAATTTAATATGTAATGTATCCGCAAATAACGGATTTCACGTGGGATTGCTTTAGAAAGCTTTCAAGATTATAAACTTAAAACGCTATAAAGGTCTTTTTTTATAAATGACAGCATGATTCAGTTTTACGAGTGTTCCAAAATCAAATTTTATTCCGAAATAAAAACTGCGCCAAGTCCGCACATTGACAAAAAACAAAGACTTATAATATACTCCGTCTTATTTAAAAAATAAACCACCAAAAGTAAAACCGGCCAGTGTTGTTTAACTAAATTAAATTCCGCGACTTCCAAATTCTTAATTCAAAATAATAACATTAAGGCCCCGCTCAAACCAAATGAATTGCTGGCTGTGTCCTTAATAAGCATTCGCGCGAACTTGAGTCCGGGGGAGATCTCCTATTTGCATAAAAAGGGGGACATCGTTCAGATGACAAAACATTTCAGGATCCCCTTTCATTTAAGTTTAAAATTGTTAACGGGAGACTGTTTTAATTGTTGCGGGGACAAGGTCGCCGGGCGGCCGTGTTCTAATCCAAATTAATTCAAATGAATACGACCGCGTGGGGCCTTAAATCAAAATTGTACAGTTGCCAACGCCGAAATAATTCGTCAGCGGAATTATTGTGGTCGGTCAACTGGAAACACGATGGAAACACTGACTTTGTTTGCACACCTACTGCCCCGTCAAACCTTTGTGTGTATACGTTAATATTTCAGCTTTCCACACATCTTTGCACTCGTATCTATTTCGTACAATTTTCTGGGTAAATTGTAGTCAAATTAAAACCTATGATGTCATTATAAACTGCATTACTGTTTAAACTTAGTCTTGTACTGTCTTTAGAAATAATAACCTCACGAACACTTAACTGAGATTAAAATTTCCATATATTTCTTTGCACACATACATCTGAATATCTATACGCTGCTGAACACCTATGAGGTAACTAAGTCCGACACTTTCGTTTTTCATACGCAAGGTACACACAAACAAAAGCACACCAAACATCAGACACTCAGCCGACAATATGTAGCGCTCGTCATTGTCACTTACACGTTTGGGTCTCTATATTCTTTACAAATCCGTGTCACTGCATATCGTCATTAGGCCAATAGCAAACTCATTCTACTTATATAAATAACTAGCAGCCCGTCCCGGCTTCGCACGGGGTAGACAATTATTTATTTTTGGAAATTTTGATATAAAACACTTTTTTTCACAAATATTTTTATTTATTAAAAAATTATTATTTATTAATTATATATTTAAAAAAATTTATTTCAGTGCCCCTCCTCCCCGCCCGCCGCGATGCCCGGCGCGCTTTTCAGACTGCATCGCAAACAACGGCCACGGCGCTATGGCGGTTTTGTTTACTGTTTGAATTTTTTAATTCGTAATATCTTTTGAATGGAAAGTCCAATTTAAATAATTTAAAAACTATTTTATAGGTAGTTAAATGGTCTTGATTATAAAATAATTTATTTGGATAAGGATTAATATAAACACATAAATAGCATGGTTTGAATTTGGTTAGCATTTTCATTAATGTTTAAAATGAAAAAAGTTGTTGTAGTGACATAACTACAATAGTTGGACATATGCTACCGCGGAGTTTTTTGTAGACATTATGATGTTCTTCAATATTGTTGTACATTATTTTGTTCTATCGCTAATAGTTTCGGCAGCGCATTCGACGAAAGACATTTTAAGACTCATTTTTCTACACCTTCGGTTACATTGTTCAAATTTTACCAAGGATCCCTAATTTTTTTCAAAATGAAATGTAGCCTATGTCAAATTGGAAGAATGTAGCATTCTATTGGTGAAAGAATTTTTTTAAATCGGCCCAGTACTTTTTGAGCCTATTCATTACAAATATACAAACATACAAAAATAGGTACAAATCTTTCCTCTTTATAATATTAGTGTAGATTACAGTTCAAAAAACTAAAACACGCTTTACGAGTGTCGTACTAAAAAGCTTTTTAATCCTAAAACAATTTTTATACTCGTACGAGTACGTATTTATTACTCACACAGACTTTACTGTAGAGATGGAGGACGCACCTGCAGGCGTCAACTAGAAACTGTGCTCATTTATTAATTTTTCTTTCTCCTGTGGTTATTTAACTTGGTGCATAATGCCGCAAATAGCGGCTTTTTATACTTAAATTTCTTGGTGAGACGGTCGTTTGAGTTTGGCAGTTTCACTGATATTCCCGTGACACTGGGTTTAAGCGGTACTAGTTTTTACCTAGTTCCAGGATTCCAGGGTCAGATCAGCTCAATGGTGCCAAATTATTGTATTGTCATCGGAACATAAATTTAGCGTAAATTTAGTGTAGGTATTTAAATTATTTTTGTACAGATTTCTTTGTAAACGGTTCAGGCCGCAGAACGAGCCAAAAAAATTATACATACATACTCTCATAAAACATAACCCTCCTTCTGGCACAGTTGGGTAAAAAACTTTGCCAATAGTGGTGTGATGTCAATGTGTAGGTAGATCAATATCAATTTGCGTCCCATCTCTGAAGGGAACTCTAATTGTATTCAAGTTTGAGAGTACGCGCGAAGAGAGAGTGAGACAAAGGTGCATAGAGGACAGCAGACGTTGTTTGCACTTAATTAATGTGTGACGTGGTTTCGAGGGTTCTGTACCGTTCCACAGTTCAATTTAACTATATACGGGCTCAGAACTACGAGTAGTTGGGAGTAAGTTGAGTCGCTCTGATAAACTGAGAACCTTGTTGATGATTACAATTTATTTACGTCTATAAAAAAATGTGTAATGGGTTCACAGTGCTATTAACACTTCAGTTTAGCGGTAGAGTTAGGTAGCACGGTGTCGGACATATAAAGACAACTAAACCGATATCCACTAGGAATCGGACTCGGGTCTTCTAGATTGTTAGTACAAGCATGTAGCCTAGGTCATGGAGGCAGGTAAAATTATCGAAATTTTACTAGCGTAATGTTATTACTGGAAAACATCTGGAAATTCATGACATATAACCTTAGGATCTTTCTGTAATAGTAGACGCATTCTCAACGCGCCGCTACTTCCGAGCATTCAAGCGCTTCTGCCATGAGTACTACTTGTCGTATTACTCAAAGTAGCCTTCAGCTACCCGCACTCACTGCATGGCGCTGTCCGTGGTGTATTCCAAAAACGGGCGGTCGGGCTTCACTCGCCCGTCCTCCCATTAGTATGTGACCTTATGGTTGATTTTTCGATTTTTCGATATCTCCCATTTACCATGGGGAGAAAGTGGGAACGTCTTTAGCACTCCACCCTATTTCTTTATTCTAAACGAGTCTGGAGTCCCAAGATAGCTTTAGAGTCCGTAGGAAATTCATCCACCTTCAGTGGACACGTTTCAAGTGTACCGCTGTAGATCCTGGCTAAAATAAAAAACAGGAATAACAGTGGGAGCGGAGAGGAGGTGGGAATGTAATAGTAAACGCTAAGTTTTTATGTATGTATGATTTTTAGTTTTGTACCGGATCGACTGGGGTGAATGGTTGAAATTCCGATCTTGTTAAAAACCTCTCAATTTTGCTTTCTATGCGTGCACTTCACAAATTATCCCACAGGAACCACTCAATCGAACAGGATGAAAAGATGCTTGTGTAATTTTATATGGTATAGGCTACGCGCATGCCAAATTTTATCACTTTTAGTGGTGCGGTTGGTGCGCTAAGTGTTAGTTAAGCGCTAACAAACAAAAATAAACCTCGCGTTTACTATCATATGACTTAGTATGATGCTATATATATGCTATAAGTATCGTTATTATGTAAGTATTATGTATTAAGGTAACTTCAATATTCACTTTATTGACCTAGTGATATGAATATTACACTCGGCACGTCAAAATATTACCTATATGCATATTAAAACTATACGTAATTAGCCTAATAAAAGTAACCTGAACGTTTAACTAGAAATGAACATTTCATTGGTCAGACCAGACGCAAAGACATTTAATATTAATAGACCGGACAAAGCAAACAAACAATTTGATCCTAAACTTATTACCAATTGGTAATAATTTACTCAATCTAGTGTCACATCACTTCACGCGGCCGTACAAGACATTTGACATACCATTGACTTTTGAGATCAAAATGTTTATATGAAACGTTTCCCAATGACCGCTCTATAACCTATTACTATATTTAAATCTCTCTGGACAGACGTAATTATATAAATTCGTTAATAGAATAGAAGGGACTGATTTCCTAAAGTGAGTTGAGTGTTTAGTAGTAGTAGTTTAGTATAATAATTAAGACTAGTGTGTAAATTATTCAAATTTTACGTCACACTGTTTTTTTCTTCAAAAACTTATGTCAAGCACTGTTCTTCAGCACCATTCTGTCCATATAACAAGTTGACCGAAATCCATATAATAACTAACACGTGGGCCCGCGTTTATATACATACTGTATAAATAGATCATAATTGTGTAGCTACCAAACAGCCCTATTCAATATAAATACATTGTCATAGTGCTAATGCGGCCATTAGCCCCGCCTCGATTGGCGTCGCTAACGAGCGAAATGAGCGTACGTTAGCTTTGACAGCGCACTCTGTGCCAAACTAATGGTGTTATGTAAATATTGTATCGTATGTATAGTATTAGCTCATTGCTGCATATTTGACGTTTGTAAATATACCTACGCAGTATCTGAACAATATTGTTCAGTATACGAAACTAAAATAGGAAATAATACGCTTACGGTTCACTCCGCTTCGATTGGCGTCGCTAACGAGCGAAATGAGCGTACGTTAGCTTTGACAGCGCACTCTGTGCCAAACTAATGGTGTTATGTAAATATTGTACCGTATGTATAGTATTAGCTCATTGCTGCATATTTGACGTTTGTAAATATACCTACGCAGTATCTGAACAATATTGTTCAGTATACGAAACTAAAATAGGAAATAATACGCTTACGGTTCACTCCGCTTCGATTGGCGTCGCTAACGAGCGAAATGAGCGTACGTTAGCTTTGACAGCGCACTCTGTGCCAAACTAATGGTGTTATGTAAATATTGTACCGTATGTATAGTATTAGCTCATTGCTGCATGTTTGACGTTTGTAAATATAGCTACGCAGTATCTGAACAATATTGTTCAGAATACGAAACTAAAATAGGAAATAATACGCTTACGGTTCGCTCCGCTTCGATTGGCGTCGCTATCGAGCGAAATGAGCGTAGATGAGCTTTGACAGCGCACTCTGCACTGCGCCAAACGTTATGTAAACGTTTAATAGTAAATCATGAATTGGCTCATTTCTACATAGGTGACATTAGTAAATATTTTACGCAGAATCGAAACTTATATTGATAGGCATAAGAAACTAAAATCCACAATGTTTTTGTTATGCGGCCACTAGCTTTGATTGGCGTTGTTAATGAGCGAAATGAGCGTAAATGAGCGTGTGCTTTGACAGCGCGCAGTCACTTTGAAAAAATAAAATGGTGATATGAAAATATTGTTTATACTATATATAAATTATGAATTAATTGCTATAAATTAGATGTTAGTGAATATTCTGATGACAAAATGAAACAGACAAAAATAATTTTAATACGTCCACTAGCGCCACCACGATTTGTGTCGCCAACGATTGTAATGAGCTTCAGCTTTGACAGTGCCATAAGTATATGTTTTATTGGACCCTGTATAAAGTATTGCCGTGTGTTTTCGCCACTACATTATAACTACGAGTACTCCAAATCATGGAGTTACGACAAAACATTAGAGTCTTTAGTTATGACCATCTGGTTGTAGGGACGATAACCGACCTAACAAACCCAGAAATCCCAAATCAGAGTTGTTGAGCCGCAATAGTCCTCTGACATGGCTCATGTAGCTACTATCTGTCGTAGATAGTAACCGGTGACAACGGATTAAAGTGTCTTCCAAAGCACGGAATCAGCTTACTTGTCAGAAAATCATGCGATACAGCCTGCAATGTCTTAAACAAACTGGGGAAAGTTTCACAAAGTAATATTGAACAATGTCTCCACCGGGAATCGAACCCGGGATCTGTGCATGTGTTACGTGTCTAAATCTAACCTGAGCGTTAGATGTGCGACAACTGTGCCACGGAAGCCGTTTGGTTATTACGAAATTATTTCATTTGTGCCAATTGTTTTCATAAACTGCTCTCACTTACTGACGTCATTGTCTAGCTAGCGAGAGCAGTTGCGTCAAGCTAGATTCTATCAATGGAATAGAACAGTAGATTCTTTTACTCTAAGTTAAAACAAAAGTTTGATCAGTGCGTGTTGCCAGTGATGACATACGGAACCGAAATGTGGTCTTTTACTGTGGGCCGAATAAACAAGCTCAAAGTCACTCAGCGAGCAATGGAACGAGCTATGCTCGGAATTTCTCTACGTGATAAGGTCCGGAATGAGGAAATCCGTAGACGAACGAAGGTCACCGACATAGCTCGACGAGTCAGTGAGCTGAAGTGGCAATGGGCAGGCCACATCGCTCGAAGAACCTATAACCGGTGGGGAGTAAAGGTTCTCGAGTGGCGACCACGTACCGGGAAACGCCTACCAGGCCGTCCCCTTACTAGATGGACCGACGACCTGGTTAGAGTCGCGGGGAGTCGCTGGATGCAGGTGGCTCGGGACCGGTCGATGTGGCGTACAATGAGGGAGGCCTATGTCCAGCAGTGGACGTGTCCCGGCTGATGATGATGAAAACAAAAGGTATTAGTATGTTTTGATACGAGTATGTAGTGAATTACATTAGTAATTTACTAGTAAAGTTACGGCAACATAGTACAGGCACTCTAAGCTATTGGAACTTCTCAACTACTCTGATTAGAAGGATACTAAAACAGTACTTTGTTATAGGTATATAATATACATTGTAGTATACTTGTACTCGTTCAAAGCGGGACCTTAAACTCATTATTAATTTATATACGAATCCCTTACTCGTGAACCAGTGTTACTGCTGTCATAATTCAATTTCCAATTGTTAGGTAATAGGCCTGTTTCCACTAATAACAAATTGCTTGGTTTATAGTTTCTAATTATAAACGAGGAGACGAAGATAAGAAAAAACTAGTATATTTCTCAAAAAAGTTAAAGATTATTAATATTTTTAGAAAATGGATTCGAAAAAAATAGGCATTAGGTCACGTGACAACGAACACGAAGAACGCGGCGCAAGAAAGTGTGACGTCACGCCTCGCAAAACATCATTGTTGTTGTTGACGTTTTCATACAGAGCAGGTTATTTCGCGAGCTGTGACGTCATTCAAGACGCCATGACACTATTCAGCGTTTTCGAGGGAAATATAAATTGCTTTTTTTAAATACAAAATACGTAATGTAAATTTTGCTTTTTCTTTAAAATATAGCTTTTTGGGGATATAATATAGATTAAAGTATATAATTAACCAAGTTTTCAAATTTTGTCAACTAGCCTATTGTTTATCGAAGCCAGCTACGAGTATTCTATTTTAAAAGCACTCTGAACGACGTTAATGCGTTTTATAGTGTACGTAGTTAAACAACTCTGTCCAACAAGGAACCCTTAGAATTTCGCTCTGTCCGTCTGTCCGTCTGCGGCTTAGCTCAGAGACTATTGCTAAAAGAAAACTGTAATTTGGTATACATATTAATGACGTCGACAAAGTGATTTTAATAAAACCCAAATATTAAACTTTAAAGTGATAATTAGTGTCAGAATAGCAACCCGCATCCGCTAAACTATTTCTTTTAAAATCTGGAAAAATTCACAGTAGTAGTATACTGAACTTTAAAGGAAACCTATCACGAGTTAGCTTCACAGGTTAACGTAATAGTCGACGAAACTATAAAATGTACTTGGAGCGGTCAAAATGAAAATTTCGTACAAATTTAATTCAAAATTACTTTTATGAAACCAGTTCTACTACGAAACTCTACACTACGCGTGGGCCGACACGCACTTGACTACTTTTTGTACTTGGCCTTCATTTATAGATGGTAAGCGTGCGCCTCGTACATAGAAAACAAACAATAGTGCTTGTAATTTATCATGTCAGGACGCAATCTGTATAACAGTTATACAGATTAGTATTATTATTATATAGTTACTATCATCGAAAATAATTATTGAATGAGATAAGGTAATTTGCTATTTCTTTAGAAGGTATAGACTTACGAGGTGAAGTGGGCATTTATTTTGGATGATTGCGCTTCAGTATGGCAGTAACTCCCGACATGCAATCTCCAAGAAAGTCATAAAAATGCCATAACCCACGCTGCACACTGCGCGACAGACTCGGGAGGCACGTCTTTTGCCCGCCTTCGCATCACTGATTAGTTCCAAGCCTCAGATATGCACTAATGCAAAGTTGGTGACATTGATTTGCGGAAACTATAGAGACGCTGCTGAGGCAGTGTTTGAAGGTGTTCGGCACTCATTTCTTTGTAGATTTTTGCCAATGAAGAATTATAAATTAATTCAAGTTTCGTACATATCAGAATGCCAAGAATTTACGAAACATAAGTTCAGATAAATATTGAACTCTAATCAACTGGCTCATTATTTTGGATTTGTTATTCAGTATATTTTGAATATTCCGTAACAGATCTGAGGAAACGGTCAAGAGATAATCTCGAGCGATGGAGATTTCAGTGTTCTGATTCGTGCTACAAATATCTGTGCAGACAGCTGCATAACACCAGCTTCTAAAACATAAATACGATGCCCCTAATGCCCAGGCAACTTGCACTCGAGGTCATCTGACAGAAAGTATGAAACAAAATTTTTGAGCTGGTTTACAAATGTCAAGACCCAATGGTTGTTTATCGCTTTCACACAAAGAAGAAAAAGATATTAGTGAAAATCTCAAATTAGTTTGTTTATATTTTGTAAAAACAACAATAAAATTTAGGCTCCGGTTTGACCACAATATCTGATGATATCAGTAAATGAAACGATATCGTCGAAAACGATACACGCTTGCTTATAAAGCAAACTCATATTCCAAAGCCGTGACATCAAAAAATAAACTTTACAACTGTCAAATTTAGATCAGTTTTATACGTGACGTATCTATTGTCCTTATAAGTCGTGGGCGGAGTGTGCTGAGACTCCTTTGGGGCACAGTCTGGTGGATATTGCATTAGACGTTGACGCGACACTAGATGTTTCCCGCGGCTTCACCCGCTTTTCATAGTGTCTGATTATAGTGACGCCTGGACCAATTTACAATCTGACTGTACGGTTTTCTTGTGAGTTACTTTATACCTCGGAGTATTATATTACTTCATAGTATCTACGCCAATTGTTAACCGATTTTAATGATAATTTTCACTGTAATAACCGCAATTTAAGTGACAATGAAGTAGTAATACGTAAGCGTGTTCACCAAGGTGCTAGCTAATGAGTAGTCGTAAGGCGAGCAGGGTACCACTCGGGCTTTCCCCCGGCTTCTATACTTGCGCTGAAGATGACCACCTAGGGTTTAATCATATGCATATTCCGCTTTACCCAACTTCTCTCTTAAGGAGTAGGGTGTCTTTATTATTTTAAATATAGTATACACTTACTTCAAAAAGCGAGGAACATGTTTATACATTGTTGGCATAAAAATTTAACCATAGTCACCCTGGTCATCATCATCAGCCTTGAAACGTCCACTGCTGGACATAGTACTCCTCCTTGTTGTGCCACATTTAGCGGTCCCGAGATATTTGCATCCAATTTTTACAAATATTCACAAATAAATGATTAATTGAGTGCAGAACTGCTTACAGTGAGGTATTAGACTCCTGGGGAAGTTGTACCGGAGCAGTTCTCTGGACAGCTGGCATCGAGTGAAGGTCTTGGCATGACCCTGGCTGTGGTGCACCAGCGCGAGGGTCATCAGCACCACCAGCAGTTCCGTGGGGCGCGACATAGCTGGAACAGGAAAAAACTGACATTGATTCAAATTGATATTCAATTTTTTTATGTAATGTTGACTAACTTCACGTTGGCCACAAAGCGCCATGTTGGATTTTATGTGATTTATAAACTACAACCCGCGGAAATTACTGAGCACACTTTCGAAAAATGTCACAGTTAGAATAAAAATTCGTTTAAAAAAGTGTTTATGTGACATTTTAACTTGATATGGCCAAGGATTGTTTTCTTTTTTCAAATTCTATTGAAGCGTACTCTAAAGAACGACGCGTACATTTTTGTGATCTTTTGTACTTTAACGGTATTCGAACACAGAATGTGCAATTAAATTGCAAAATGGTTGAATAAAACAACACCAAGTGCATCCAAAAGGCGAGAATATTGTTTCAAAATGGCTGCCTAAATTACTAGTGGAACAACTGGAGAATGCAAAAGCTCGTTTTGTATACGTGATTCTGCTAATTTGTCTGGAATAACAGTCGTTATTTCGTATTCGAGGGGCAATATTGTTGTAGTGTAAGTGCTGTTTCATATTATAACAAGAATTATAACTGCGCTGTTTATAGTTTACTTCTAGGTAGCTTGAGGCTTTTCTAGTGCGAAAATTTATTCGTTGGTGACACTATAAGGTACATAGAACTTCAAATAGATCGATGCTCTAAACTTCAAGAATAGCACAAATTGATATGTTAGTCAGCAAGGGAATTATTTATTCAGGAAGACTTGGAATTCATGATCAAAACTATTTTTTTCTGATTCAGCTAATATACAAGTAAATGCGTTCAAACAGAACTGGAAACTGACTTCAGTTGCCCTAAGTCTACTTTTATAAAGTCAAATTAAGATTTATATCGTTTCCTCATTGATTCCATTGTTAAAACTGGACCAAATTGAAATGGTCCACACGGGAAGCACTTCTTTTCAAATAAAATCTTAAAGAAAACGTAAATGCGTTTAAAAAGAACTGGGAACCGACTTCAATTGCCGTAAATGTCTATATATGCCCTTTTTATAAGGCAAATTTAAGATTTACATCGTTTTGTCATGGACCACATTGTCAGAACTGGACAAAATTGAAATTGGACCACACGGGAAGCACCAGCTTTCAAATAAAAAAAGGATCATCCAAATCGGTTCACGCAGTCAAAAGTTCTGAGGTAATAAACATTTAAAAACAGAAGAAAAAAACATACCCGTTGAATTGAGAACATTATCCTTTTTTGAAGTCGGTTAAAAATGCGAAAGTAAGTTGGTTTGTTTGTCCGTTATTCACGTCGTAACGGAGAGTCAGAATGACTTTATGTTTTTTTTAAGCATTTATTTTCCATAGTACATATTACACTTTACAATATTTTATCTCCCGCCAAACTGAAAAACAGTTTGTTGGCGAGTAACGCTCTGTTCCTTGTATAATTCTATTACATTAAAGCTATTTACTATCTAAGTTCTATCTAAAAAAATCTCTTTTAGCTTACTCTTTAGTTTTGTTTTACTAGTTTTGGGAGTTGTGGTATATGGATAACTGGAGGGATGGAGAATTATATACTTATATACTTATATACTTTCTATCCCGATCGAACAATTGTTCCCGTGGGATAATTTCTCCGAAAAAAGTACTTACATATAAAGCACAAACTGGAGAACCTCCTCGTTTTTTGTTGTGTGTAAACCAACTTCCTGTCAATAAAACATTTTTAATACCTTCTGAGACAGCGACAAAGCAATTCGGAAGTCATTTTCTTTCAGCACCAAAAAGTGAATACCACCCAAAACTGCATTAAATGAGCAGTCTAGGGGCTGCATTGTGGCTTCTACTGGTGCTCTGACGCTATGAATTTCTCATTAAACCAACGCGGAAGTTGGGTAAGTGAGTTTTGTACTCGCTGGGGTTTCATAGGAAACGAATGCCTGGCTTTTGTTTGTAGGTATTTTGACGAAGTGATGGCTTTTGACGAATAGTTAATTTACTGATTCCGGTAGTTATTCTTATGTTATAACTTTTTTATCGGTCATCATGCGTAAAGATTATTGTAAATGCTGGCCATGAAAGTCTCTTTTGCAGTAAACGAACGTGCAGCTTAATTATTATATCAATTATAATCAAATCAAAATCAATAATAATAACTATATCAATTTATTTTGATTAATTTTTAAAGTTATTTTATTCATAAATTTTTCTCGTCTAAAATATCTCAGCGTCTGCGTCTCAGCGCACAGCACTCATATCAGATTTATTAAAAGTAACAGAACTTGTATAAGATTTATTATTAGCCACATCATTCGTAGCAGATTTATTTAAAGATACAGAACTCGTAGCAGATTCATCAAAAGGATCAGTACTCGTAGCAGACTTATCAAAAGACGCAATTCTCGAGCAGATTTATATAATGATACAGAACTCGTAGCAGATTCATCAAACAGATCAGTACTCGTAGCAGACTTATCAAAAGACGCAATTCTCGAGCAGATTTATATAATGATACAGAACTCGTAGCAGATTCATCAAACGGATCAGTACTCGTAGCAGACTTATCAAAAGACGCCATTCTCGAGCAGATTTATATAATGATACAGAACTCGTAGCAGATTCATCAAACGGATCAGTACTCGTAGCAGACTTATTAAAAGACGCAATTCTCGAGCAGATTTATATAATGATACAGAACTCGTAGCAGATTCATCAAACGGATCAGTACTCGTAGCAGACTTATCAAAAGACGCCATTCTCGAGCAGATTTATATAATGATACAGAACTCGTAGCAGATTCATCAAACGGATCAGTACTCGTAGCAGACTTATCAAAAGACGCCATTCTCGAGCAGATTTATATAATGATACAGAACTCGTAGCAGATTCATCAAACGGATCAGTACTCGTAGCAGACTTATTAAAAGACGCAATTCTCGAGCAGATTTATATAATGATACAGAACTCGTAGCAGATTCATCAAACGGATCAGTACTCGTAGCAGACTTATCAAAAGACGCCATTCTCGAGCAGATTTATATAATTATACAGAACTCGTAGCAGATTCATCAAACGGATCAGTACTCGTAGCAGACTTATCAAAAGACGCCATTCTCGAGCAGATTTATATAATGATACAGAACTCGTAGCAGATTCATCAAACGGATCAGTACTCGTAGCAGACTTATCAAAAGACGCCATTCTCGAGCAGATTTATATAATGATACAGAACTCGTAGCAGATTCATCAAACGGATCAGTACTCGTAGCAGACTTATCAAAAGACGCCATTCTCGAGCAGATTTATATAATGATACAGAACTCGTAGCAGATTCATCAAACGGATCAGTACTCGTAGCAGACTTATTAAAAGACGCCATTCTCGAGCAGATTTATTTAATGATACAGAACTCGTAGCAATTTTGTTAAGAGCATCGTAGCAGATTCATCAAAAGGCTCAGTACTCGTAGCAGTCTTATTAAAAGACGCCATTCTCGAGCAGATTTATATAATGATACAGAACTCGTAGCAGATTCATCAAAAGGCTCAGTACTCGTAGCACTCTTATTAAAAGACGCCATTCTCGAGCAAATTTATTTAATGATACAGAACTCGTAGCAGATTCAACAAAAGGCTCAGTACTCGTAACAGACTTATCAAAAGACGCCATTCTCGAGCAGATTCATTTAAAGATACATAATTCGTAGCAGATTTATTAAGAACAATAGTACTCGTAGCAGTTTCATCAGAAGGATCAGAACTCGTAGCAGATTTATTAAAAGTTACGGGACTCGTAGCAAACCTATAAAATACACAATTTTCGTAGCAGATTTTTTACACGAAGTAGTACCCATAGTAGATTTATTGAAAGCCACATTATGCGTAGCAGATGTACACCTAAATAAAAAAGTGATAGTGTTTAAAGGTAGAAATGTACTGAAAAATATTTAAACTGAAATGTATAACTTGCCGCTTTAGCCTATTAAGCATTATAAATTGTGTTTTTACCGGCAATGCTGGCAGGTTTTAGTAACCTAATTAATATGACTTAAGCGTTCGGAGTCTATATCCATTCGGATACGGAAAACTCTGGTGTTAACTAATGATATTAATTATGTATCATGTTTAGTAGTATAGGTTATGTATGGCCACGCGGAGTGACTCGCAACGTATGTGTTGAAAATAGGTACTGTAATATACAAGTATATGTCGTGGGTCGATCTTATAAAATCGCCGTCATGAAGTCAGTCAGTCATCATCATCGAGCGCCCCTTCAACACAAACTTCAACTTCCTGAATCTAAATTGGAAATATTTAAAAACGGTCCATATATCCAGATATACAATAAGATTCCTGATATTATAAAACAAGAGAACGATAACCATTTCAAGAATAAATTAAGGTCGCTCATAACTGGAATATATTATACAAAAAAAGAATTTATAGAAGATGTATAAAGTTTGACTATCTGTGTTTTAGATTATAGTTTAAAATTTGACATTTAATTATTTTTATCGTATAATTTGACTTCTATACATTTTTCTATGCCCTGACAGGGTTCATGTATGTAGATCCAAACACAATTTAAATTCTAATGACTTTATGTACATGCAAATAAAACGATTTGATTTTGAAGTGACCGATCACGGCATGCAATGGTGGCATTTTGTAGATGTACTACACTATGTGGAGGTCCCAGGCTTGATTCCCAAAGGAAGTTATTCGTATCAATACTCGGTGTGGTTGGTGTTAGGAAATGTTAGGTGTCCACTTGGGATAGCAATTATCAGGTTACCTAAGTCTACTGCTAACCAGAACTGGCAATAAAGGTTTACAATAAGATTTAAGATAAGAAGAAGGTATATAAGGGAACTGCCGAGAATCTTTCTCGAGCGTAAATTGCGTGATTAGCTATCACCAAAAAATTTCTATTCAGTAAAATAATTCATGGATAGCAGTTGAGAAGCTGATAGTTTATGCAGCATATTCATAGCATATAACAATAATTTAATTCGTCATAAAATAATGGTTGTTTTAAAATAATATGCATAGTTCTGTAAATAGTTACCTAAATTCAAACGGTGTTGTTAAAATATTTAACAATTTAAAATATTGGCGTATGTGTCAGTATGTGTAAGTGTAATTTCGCGTAGGTGTCATTTTGCGTGGCCGAAATAAGTTATTATGCGTCGATACCCTCTAAAGGTGGAATGTGAGAAACTAAAATTTTCTAACTGTCAATATATGTACCGTGTCCGATGCAAATAAACTACTCTATATTTAATAGCACTTTTGTGTCTCGGTGTGAACGTTGCAGCACCTTAGCCTGAGGCTTGCGGATGAGCAAGCTTTCAATTCACAGCCTTATCCTCCTATGAAGGCCAAGTATAAATACGTTACAGTTGAAAATGGTACAATGGAACCAGGACAGACTACAAGCTTACGTAAGAAATTGTAAAACACGTTAATTGCGTCGGTTCAAAGTTAACTGTGACAAAACGAGTTGAACCAACAAGATTAACCTATTTGTTAAAACTACTTCAAGTATACTGAGTTTCCAAAATTATAACTGCAGTTATTTATTACTAACTTATAGCCGCGACTTTGTCTGTGTAGACTTCATAACTTAAAATTATTCATAAATTATCACACGGGAACCATCTGTTCGAAATTGATAAAAAGTAGCCTAAGCTTCCGGAGCTTCAACTATTCGTACTACGTTAACGATTCCCATACAAAATATCAAGTCCTTCTGACTCTCCGTTAAATTATGAAGGATGGACTAACAAACAAATTTCCTAACACATTTATAATATTAGAAACAAAGTGGATGCTGAAAACTCAAGTTTCAATAGTTGTATCTGTTTTCTTGTTTATGTATGATGGGTTTGCACTTGTCCTTCATCTCACCTGATGGTAAGTGATTAAGACCTTTAGAGGGTAAGCATGCGCACCCAGAAGTGCTTATACATACCGGAATACAACGGTGCTATTAACACTGTTGTTTGGCGACAGACTTAGGTAACATGATGGTAGCTAGCTAGGCGGACATTAAAAAACCAGAAACCGCTAGGAACCTCCACTGGGAATCGAACCCGGACGTTCGGATTGTCAATCCAAGCGTGTAGCCATTAGGCCACGGAGGCAGTTACAGTTGTCTTTTACGACTCCCGTTGTTTGAATGGGATAGTCTTATTTTAAAGCCTAGAGCACGCAGCTGAAGAATATATAAATACAGAGAAATATCAGTCTTAAACATACAGCTTGTACAATTTCATACTGACGTATATTTTGATGGAAATAAGTGTTTGATTCTAAACAACACATTTTCATAAATTTCTTTAATGACTTGATGTATTTTTTTCATACACAATAATTAAGCACGCAATGTATTAATTACATCAAAAGTTATCGATTGATTGACGGTTCTTTTTACACGGCATATCATGACCGTTTAAAAAACTTGTCAAGTCAATTTGGATGCAATACATTGCTTCTCGGTCATATTTTTAAAATTATTAACTCTATACTAATTAAGCTATTTAACAAAATTGCTTTCACATATGATTTGTTTGACCGTAAACTATATCTGGATAAATTATACTCCCACACGAAACATACACGCTGTATATTATTACTAAGTATCAACATTCAAGAATTAACAAGGAAAACGAAAATTATTTCTCATGGAAATTATGAAGAAAATAAGCTTAGAAACAGGAAATGCCACGAGTAACTTTGGGATAAACGACCTGTGCCATGCCGGAGGCCGTAGAACCTTCATTATTATGTTTACCATATCGTTTTCCTTAACATTAATTTGTTAATTAGAGTTGCTAAGACATTATTATAAAGTCAATTATGTAACAGGTTCCTTTTAAAAAAACATCAAGAGTCTTAGAGAGCATGTTGACTGATTTAAAAATTGTAACAATTGTGAATGCGTCTCAGAATAAACTAAAACTGGTGCGAGTAGAAAAAAAACGTGAAGAACTCGATTGTTATGAATTGACTTGTTTTAGACATTCATTATAATGTAATTTTTTAAACTATTATTAGCTGATATATTGATTTTTTTAATGGTATTTTCATCATCAACAGCCTATATATGTCCCCACTGAAGGGGCTCAGGCCTACTCTCCTACGGAGATAGGCCATAGTCCACCACGCGGGCCCAGTGCGAATTGGCGGACTTCACATGCCTGTACAAAACATGCAGGTTTCCTCACGATGTTTTCCTTCACCGTTAAGCAATCGGATAATGTACATGAATTGTAAAACAACTCATAGGTACACGGCTGGATTCGAACCCGGTACGCTCAGATTGAGTGTCCGCGCCTTATCCACTGCGCCACCACGCTTTTTTTCTTCACAGAGGTTTACTGCTATTAGAAAATAGATTATGATGATAACTCAAAGTCGCCATTTTCGAAACATTTAAAAGAATTTAAATCGAAAGTCATTGCCGTGGTTTAAAGAAAACAATATCCGAGTCTTTGAGACCATATTATTTACATTAAATATTTTGTTATTTCCGAACAAAATTACATACCATTAGATAGTATTTACAAATTATAAGCTTTTACAGATTATAAGGGTTCCGTTTTTCATCAGATCTTGGGATCCGTAAAAATGATCATGACCAACAAATCTGTGCCCAGATAAAACCGTTTCGGTTAGAAACTTTAAATTTGCATCTTCTCTAAATCCTTATATGATGTTAATCATCGCTTAGGTAAGAGTTTCCACACAAGAAAAGCCATCTGCGTTGTGTGCAGTGATGCGGAAACGGTCGGACAGATATGAATACATTTTGGCACACAAAATATGTTCTGATATATGACTTATTTCATCTACTAGTTAATTCGTTCCCGTTTAATAATTTTTGAAATACACACAGATGAAGTCACGGCTATTGTTGACTTATATTAATTAATATTGCTTACACTTTTAACCGCCTTAAAAAAGGAGGAGGTTGTCAATTTGGTGGCTATTTTTTATATTAGGTTTTTTGTCTCATAACTTTTGACTTACTGGGTTAACCGATTTGGATTATTCTTTTTTTATTTGAAAGCTGGTGGCTACCGCGTGGTCCCATTTCAATTTGGTCCAGTTCTGACAATGGAATCTTTGAGAAAACTATATAAATCTAAAATTTGCCTTAATAAAAGTAGACTTTTAGCGCAATTGGAGACTGTTTCCAGTTTCCACATTTTCTTGTGTAAATTAAAGTTACTGCTATCCTATTATGTACTGAATTAGCTAAATACATTAAAATATCTTATTAAAGAAAACGCTTTAATTAATTTCGCAAATGTTTTTACGACGAGGCTAAACAGCTAATTTTTGATAACATTTTTTATAATTTAATGTACCTTAGTTGCACCAAATAACAATTTAAATGGAACACAAATGCACAGCAGGCGGTCTGGTCGCTGAAAACGATATCTACCAGACCACCTTTGATTAGACGAAATAAAGATTAATATTTTGAATGGAGGTGTAACGAAAATAGTGATAAATAATAATTACATATTTGAATCAAAATATACATAATATACTTGAAAAATACACACAGAAAAATTAAATATACCTTATTTTATGGATACAACAGCATAAGATTAGATACTGAGAATATGTAAGTTAAGATAACATTTGAATGTGGTTATTTATTTGTAGCTATGTAAAAAAATTAAGCACTGTTTCAAAAAAACCCAAATCAATTTTGACCCAGTGCTGATATTTACTACTGAAAATTTATGTTCCCCTGGAAGATTGCCCATGCTCACTGCTAGGTTGAGCAAGAGTCTGGGGGTGCATCCACCCTTGCATATTATTATATTATATGTATATTATATTAAATAAATGTATAGGTATGTTACCTGATACGGAGATAGATGCAGTAGGCACGTACTGCAACTCCGGCGGATGCGTATCGTATGGCCCGAGCCCTCAAGTAGTGAATTATTCACTTATTGCACTAACCACATTGAAGCTTTTAAGGGGAAGGTAAAGGTTGATTCTTATTTACAAGGTTTCCTAGTGCCTGTGAAATTTGGTCGTTTTCGGAAAGTACATCAAAATATTTCAATAGCAGGAAGCTAGAAAACGTATTCTTAAGTTTTCCTTTAAAAGTACATTTTTTTGTAATTATCAGATTTTATAAAAATCAATGTCGAAGTGCTCTATATCTTCTCTACTCTCGTATTGAATCCCCGCACGTCAATAAAAACCAAGGTACAAAGTCATTCGCTCTAGTAACCCACGTTTTGCCCACGATGTCGTCCGCGTGTACTTCAGGAATTATCCCAATTATCTCTATACAAAAAGTCAAATCATTCTGACGTTCCGTTACAATGGCAAGGAAGGACAAACAGACAAACACACTTTTGCATTTTTATACTATTATGAATTGGGCTACATCATTGCTTTAAATGAATGGTGCACAAAAAAGAGACGGGCGGGGTTGCCAGCCGAGTCGCAGAGGAATTGCATGTTCCTGGGACTTGGCAAACAATGGTGGGAGAGATACATCGAAGGGTATTTAGCTGGTGGGAATCCAGCATAATTAGGCGTTTTCCTCCGAAGCACCGATTATATTTCAAAGATTTCCGCTCCGCATAAGACATTGTACGTCCTTTTTTGGTTGAGAATAGTGTGTAAAATTAAAAAATAATCCCAGTAATGTGCTACAGTAGCCCTGCCCTACATTATCACAACCGCAGACTTACGCACTCAAAATAAACGCCCCCATTTTTACTAAGCTCCATAATTCCAACGATGCAAATGAAAACTGGGTCCCCCGTAAAACATTGTTTGCACGTAAAACTGTGTACTTTGCACAGCCCTTGTCAGTACCAGCAACGCGTGGTGATATATAGTACCCCGGCGAACCAAACATCATTGATCTCTGGTCATTCATGCGAATCCTAACAGAATTGAGCGTGTAGATGGCGAAAACGGATCACGTTTAATTGGACGGTCGGTTGCCCTTAAGAGGCAGTCTATTACAAATATTTTATTAGGTTCTTACTGGGCGGCCTTTGTGGTCCCAGCGTGTCCTTTTTGCGTGAGGGTAGACCAACAAAAAGGTGGCGACGCGGCTCCCCGCGCTGCGGCAAAATTCCTGTATTTATCTTTTAGACTAACCATCATGTGACATTAAAACGTCAAGGGTTTAGTGTTATAGCATCTCTCGTATTCAGCACTACGTTATATAAGGTCTGAAACATAATGCGATGCGATGCGACAGCGCAATTCGCCGCACCTTTGTGGAAGAAGACCAGCTATAACCATAAAATCTAGAATCACACTGGACGTGTTTTCGTGCTGAGTATGTGTCGATCTACCATGGATGGTCATTAGCATGCAGTCCTTCTGTCGTTACCAAGCAGTCAATATTTTAATAATATAAAGATATAAATGTTTTACAAGTGTCATCATCAGCCGGGAAACGTCCACTGCTGGACATAGGCCTGTTTACAAGTGTGACGTCACATAAATGAATTCGTGGAGGTACTCTTGTCGCCGAAGGGGCAAGTTACTTGCGTTGCGACTGACGCGGATGACGTCACGCCGACGCGACGTGTGTTGGCCACAGAGGAATGGTTGTCAGAATATTAACCGTCTCCGTGGCCAATGGCCTCACATGTTAGACTAACAAGCCCGAGGTCCCGGGATCGATTCCCAGTATCTGTCGGTGCTTAATAGCATAAAAATATACAAAATTCTGATAGTGAATTTAAAACTGTAAAAAGGCAAATGAATTTTTCAGTAAATTGTATAAATATTCAATAATTTTGTAATTTATTTGATTGACTCTGTAATTAGTAATTCATGATTTCGTTTTTTGTATTATATTGTTGCACAGTTTATGTAACTCTAAGGCAAATAATAATAGTTAATAGCACTGTTATGTTTTGGTTTGGAAGGTAGCTTTCCATAATTTAGCCTAATTATCACTTATCATCACGAGAGATGGAGGCTATGTGGAAATTCGTTATCAATAAAAACTACAATCAAAGTTCTATGCCTGGTGATAGAGTGTGTTGCTTATTGCTTATTATATTATTAACTTCTAATCAAAATGATTATAATCGGGACGTGGCAGTCGGGCTCCTTACTCCGGCCATTGGAGCACTTCCTTGGAGCTCTCATCAGCTTATAACAAACTTTTTGAATCGATCAGAGCGGTATGCTTTAATGAATGGAAAAGTTAGTTGAAAATTCTGAAACTTTAGCAAGTTTTCAGCCGTGAAATTGATCTATTGAATCTTTTTGCTTTTACGAATGAAAATTACAAATGGAATCTATTTTAATATTTAGCCATCATAAAATACGAGGGTGTATTTTAATGTGCCGTGTGGTCTCAGCTTTAGGATGGGACTACCCACTCTTAGGAGTACTTCATCATCATCAACAGCCTATATACGTCCCCACTGCAGGGGCTCAGGCCTACTCTCCTTCAGAGAGTGTATGGTCCATAGTCCACCACGCGGGCCCAGTGCGGATCGGCGGACTTCACATTCCTGTTCAAGACATGCAGGTTTCCTCACGATGTTTTACTTCACCGTTAAATAATCGGATAATGTACTTGAATTGAAAAACAACTCATAAGTACACGGCTGGATTCAAACCCGGAACCCTCAGATTGAGAGTCCCGCGCCTTATCCAATGCGCCACCGACGCTTGGAGTACTTAGTCTTGCAATTTTTTCCACAATAAGTGATAATTGATCAATAGTTTTTATTTATTGCTTGTATTTATAAAATGTAATACAAAAGATATTATTGTTTATAGAGCAAAATATTAAAAATAATCTCGCTGTATAAAGGCATCATACATTGGGTCAACGTACGCCCATCACCCACTGCTATCAATAGTCGTGTAATTCGCTCCTATTCCCAACGTTGTTTGCGAACTGTACAAATCATAAGCGACAAGCGAGTTCAAAACGAACGGCCCATGTGTTATCTTACCGCCGTCACACCCAGCTTTCCCGTGAGTGTGGTAAACTCGGGTAGTAAAAGATATTCTTCTCTTCTTTATAAATTTAAGGCGCTATATTGAAATCCTAATGGGCGCGGATTGTTGTGAGACTGGTAGGAATTATCATTAACTCTACGTTAATCCTGTGATTAGAAAATATTGATGGAAGCGAAAAACACATTTAATTCATTTAAAGAATAACCGTGACAATTAGAAGAAGAAAAAAAAAACACTGCTTCTATACGGTTGTAAAGTAATTGTGACTTGCTTACCTTTTGTAGTTTAATAATACATTTTTACTCGTATCTTAACATTTATTTTTTAAAAGGGTAAATAAAACCTATCGAGACAAAATCATCGACTTAAATTTCCGCTTCATGACGAGTCTAGATATATATATGAAAAAATATATGCCTTACTTTGACATTCTCAGGATCTTCTAGCATTACACCACAAAGTCAGTTTATTTTAGCATGTTGCCTTAAGAGTTCCACTTGTCAGTGTAATGTAGAAAATTGTTCTTTACCTCCTGATATGACATGATTTTTATCGCACGCATGCAAATAAAGTGTCAAAGAAATTGAGTCGTAAAATATGATCGGGGAAAATTTGGAGATTGCTAGCAGCGTTTCAAGTCGATCAGCAATCCGCCATCCAAACCTGGCGTCTATGATCAATCCCCTCATGCAGATATAATGTGACTATACATAAGAGTGGCTCGTGTCCAGTTGTGGACTATTAGCAGCCGATTATAATTACTGAATAGTTTTTATGGAAAGCGAGACGTAATTAAATTCAAAATATTTCTACATCGTTTTAAGAACATAAAAGTGTCGTTTTGTGTTGGTGTTGCAGTTGAATAATTAGAAAATTACTTGGTAATTGGAAGAAAATATAGAAGTAGAATTAGTGTACTTTAATTATGTTCAATTAAATAAAACTACATTTGTTTCACGCCAATCTTGTACCCTTGCACCGTCGGCTAAGCGAGGCGTCCGGTCGTCACTCAGTGGAAATGTCCCATTACGTCGCAGCCACACGCACTGCAGTAGCGATTCTTTCGCAAGTGCCACAGATTATGACCGGAATTGCCTTTTGAGAAGGTCCCTACATCCTATTGTACCTCTACTACGTGTTATTATTCTATATTCTCTGAATTTCGATGGGATGGTTTCGAAATGTTAATGCGTGAGGATTGAGACTTTAAACGAAGGGTAACGCGTCGGTTGGGTGGATAAGGCGCGGACTCTCAATCTGAGGGTACCGGGTTCGAATCCAGCCGAATACCTATGAGTTGTTTTTCAATTCAAGTACATTACGAGTATATGATTGCTTAACGGTGAAGGAAAACATCGTGAGGAAACCTGCATGTCTTGAACAGGCATGTGAAGTTCGCCAATACGCACTGGGCCCGCGTGGTGGACTATGGCCCGTACACTCTCTGTATGAGAGTAGATCTGAGCCCCTGCAGTGGGGACGTATATAGCTGTTGATGATGAAATAGGCAACTTTTAGACCGACGAGTAACATCGTTGACCAAATTGTCTATGTCTACTGCCATAGCAGATGCTGAGATCAGTCCTTTTTGACGACACATTACAACACAATGCCTATGTACATCAATAATGTACTATTTGTAATTGTACGTAATGTAGGTATTAATTGTATTTTGTATTGTGTTGTGTGTGTTTTAGTCAAATAAATATTTTTCTGTTTCTGTTTCTAATTGTCACAAACAGGTCTAATGCATAACAGTCTGTTACTGAGGTATGGAGCGTTACGGGAGGGGTGACAAGTGTCGTGTCGCGTGACGCCCGACTGAAGTTATGCTTCAACTGACGTTCCGCAAACACAGCCTCCTATGCCGCTCCCATACTTCAGGAACAGACTTAGTTACGTGTTAGTCCTGTAGCATGCATAACGCATATTTAATGTATACACCCAATTGTCTTGCTCTTGAGCTTTTCACCTGATGGTAAGTGATGTTACTCGTAACGGAGTGTGATAGCGTGATCCCTCGCCAGGTTTCTCGACAACAGTGCTATTAACTGATCTTTGGCTCAGACTCAGTTAACATGGCAGTAGTTGGCCAGGTGGAACGAAGGGATGTATCAATGTTGGGCGCAGAATATAAGCGGGTTTAATCAATGTAATATACCAATACAATGGTACATTGAAGGAAGATCTGAATGCACCTTGTAAAGCTTCTATTCTCAAGCTTGGGGTTTGCTCTGTGTTTTCAAGCTACTTCACAAAGGCGATTTTTAATTCGAGTTTATGTTTTCTATGTATATCATATTATCTCTTCCAAGTTCCTGTATTTAGTAATTGATGAGATTTGATTTTTTTTAAAGCATTCCTTTCAATACAAGCCTTTTCTGATGAACGTATTTAGGAAAGGAAGGTTGTTTATAAAATCCAACGAGTCCAAATACGACGGGTTTATGCCAGCTTCCGTCACCATCACACCAAATAAATGATCAATTGTGTTGTTACCAAACTTCAATAAAAGTATGCCAAACGGATTCCAGCAAGTGGTATACAATTCCTGGAAAAAGTCCCAGGCAGTCCCTTGGTGCAAGTGGCTCGGGACCAGTCATTGTGGCATACAATAGGGGAGGTCTATGTCCAGCAGTGGACGTTTCCCGGCGAATTACATTTTCAGGATATTTCGATCTAGTTTTCCACATAGTACAAAAATGAATGATTTCCTACAGGCAAAATACTGTCAACATCAGACCGAGGTAGAAGTGTCTCTTTCTGGGGTTGGGCCATTTTTACGAGCCAGGCGACATTAATGCCGTGGAAAACATGCACCTGAACGGTAGATTTAGACATTCGTTCACTCGTATTAATAAGACAAAGAAAAGTCCTGTCAATGGTTTGTAGGGAGACGTTCTGTACGCCCTCTCTTAGGGTACATAGAAAGATTATATCCTCCAGCCTGTACCCGACGGAGCTGCATTTCCATGGGATCTACTGCAGCTGTATTTTAATTATCTTTTTCCATAGCGCTCTCTGTTGTTAATGGGAATCTGATCAGAATGCATCCACATAAAAATTTCTTATGCAATATTTTTCTTAAAGAGTAACTATTATTTTATTATAATAGTGGATAATAGGATTATAGATAGAGTCGCGAAATGAATTATTTGAATCTACATATTATGAAACTTTTATCGTCGAAATTTTCCATCGCTGATAAAAGTAGTTGTTTTGGTTACAAATCCACTGCTGTATTTATAATAATAACTTTTGTTTCCAGAATGTGGGTATCGGGGTGCGTGGCGATGGCGGTGCTGTGCGCAGTGTCTCACGCTGCGCGCGCAGAGTGGCGGTGTCCCGAGCTGAGCGCGCGGCCCGCCGCCGAGTGCTCCTGCGATCTGCCGCATACGCTGCGATGCGCCGGCGACCACACCGCTCTACAGGTAACAACATAAATACACAAAATGAATTATTAGGTCTACAAATACCGCTCCACACCACTCTGCGGAGAGACAATATTACTTCACAGATGAGATTACATACTCGTATCTCTGCGGGTGAGATGACACCTCTGTACAGATGTTACTCCACAGATGAGACTGCACATCTCCGCGGAAGACCACACCTCTCTATAGATGTGACCGCACCACTCTGCGTGTGATACAATATTACTCACAGATGAGATGACACATCTCAGCGGGTGAGACAATACTCCACAGATTAGATTACAAATCTCTGTGGGTGAGACAATATTACTGACAGATGAAATGACACATCTCAGTGGGTGAGACAATACTCCACAGATTAGATTACACATCTCTGTGGGTGAGACAATATAACTCCACAGATTATATTACACATCTCTGCAGGTGAGATCACACCTCTCTACAGATGTAGACACTCTACTCAGCGGTTGAGACTAACGATTTGTCTATGCCATTATTACCACGCTTAGCAAGCAGTTTGGAGATCGCGGTAAGATTATAAGACACATATAATACAATCTGATGCTTAGTTTGGTGTTCCGATGTCATTACAGTACTCATACTTAACATATTATAGATTTTACTACAATCACCTACGAAACCGTCTAGAGATTTTTCTTTCTCAAGACAAGGAAAACCCCGTTAGAAATGCATCAAAGTGAGACGTGATTGTGTTTACGAAGAGGGCCGGCGGGGAACTACCGGCGCAATAACGTCGGCTGACCGTAAACAAACACCCTTGCCCATCACTAGCTGCAAACAATCTGTCGATATTATTTTTTCCTTAGGTGGAGTAGAGATCTACTGAAAAATAAGCTTTTTTTCTCTAGAGAATCGCCAAATATTGCTTTCGATAAAGTAACCCCTTGCTTAGAAGGACTTGATTTTTAGGATTGATGTTTGTTCACTCAGAAGCCTCAGTTGAAGCTGAACCAGGGGTACAGATCACTAAAGACAAACATCCTTACAACCTCACGGCTCACGTGTTGCGATATTGATCCTTGTCATCTAGGAAACTAGAGATATTATCAGCAAAGACGTGATGTAATGAGGTTTTATGGATGTTTATGCTTATTGAATTGCACCACTGGTCATGTTACCTTTACTCATAGGTATGCTTCGAGCTTCAAGAAAAGAAAAACATTTATTTCTGTTTGCATTCCCTATTTTTTTGTATTAGGATGCTAAAGAACATAGGTGCATTCAAGTGACCATCTCTTGAATATTTTCCGTTAGTATTTTTCGTAGCATCTAGTAGTACAGTAGCCACGGGATGCCACGGGGTTGATCTTATTTTAATGACGAGACACCTATAATTAGCCTGGAATCTTAGGAATTTATTGATCGGGTAATCCGTATACTGAAAAGAGGTTTGCATTCAGATATAGCTCAGTTTGGGAACCAGCTTTCCCACAACTACTAATTATATTACTGGTATAAAATATAAAAATGTAACTAGATATATGATGTTGTGGAGAGAGGAAATAAAAACCTATTTTTTATTATTATTATTATTTATATGTAGTTAAGTCTTGTGGTACTGTCCGAATATACCAATAGTATATCCTATTCTTAACGTTAAATATATAAAAGGTATTTAAGTAATTTGATATTGTTCGAATATGTTACTCGTAACTTTAAACATACAAGAGGAATTCAGGTTTTTATTACGTTCGAAATATATCAATAACTTTTCTTCCTCTAAACATTAATATGAAAGAGGTATTCAAGTTTTTTGGCACTGTCCAAAAATACCAAGCCTACATATTCTGAGCCACAATATCTCTCTCATAATCGGTCAAAGCCTCTTAAGGTCTCCGTGCGGACGTTTATTGACGTGGAGGTCATCTCACCCATCTCAAAGTCGGGAGTACCCCGCAGCTGCCAATCGGAGCGTGTTTACAGTACGACTCAGGTGTGGTTGATCCGGTGTAGGGTGGCCATTACATGAGGAAAATTCGGGATTTTACTGCTACATTTAGGACAACGACCGCACCGGAAAAAGCCATGGTAGCTCAGTTGGGTAGAGCATCAGTCCCTAAACAATCGAGGTCTGGGTTCGATCCTGGCTCGTACCAATGAGTTCCAATTTGTTATTTGGAATTGATGTAGAATAATAAAAATCAGTACCATTGGATTTTCGGTGAAGGAAAACATCGTGAGGAAACATGGAAACTCCTGGGAAGAAATTCAAAGGTGTGTGTGAAGTCTACCATTACACACTGGGCCCGCGTGGTGGACTATGGCCTATGAACTCTCTGTGTCCCCTGAAGTGGGGACATATATAGGCTGATGATTATGATGACCGCACCGGGCACCGTTATTGAGGGGGCGCCAAAATCAACTGAAATGCGATAGTCTGAGAACCAGTAATCGATACGAAGAATCGATTTTAAAATTAAATGATTATTTCAGATTTATAATTTTTTGTTGTTGCTACCTGTCAATTTAATTCTGCCTTTAAAATGTAAAGATTGCTAACATTTTACTTAAAAACACATTCTTGAACCCGGAATCACGACAAACATTTCTTTTCCAGTCATTTTCGAACAAAAATCAATACAAAAACATTTTTAGCTGTTATTTGAACATTTCCATTTTTCATGGCCACCCTACTTGAGCCCCATGTTATTTGCTTCTATCTTTGTATTGTTGGAGTGTCATCGGGCACTTGAAAGGGCTTGCAGATGCCATTCTATTTGCGGATCGCCTTCACAGGGATCGGTTCAATTCCTCCTGTCCCTCCATTGTTCCTGTTCACTGACAATGTTGAATATAATATCAAATTCAATTTATACTTGAGCGTGTCCGCTATAACTGACAATATTCTTTATTACAGTTGTTGTGGATTATAAGTATAAAAAACCGGTCAAGTACGTGTTAGACTCGCGCAAGTCTGCTGCGAAGTCAACGAGCAATTGTTAACGAAATAGCATTCAGAATATGACGTGACAGGCGCCAACAGTTTGTAATCGTAAAGTGGCGAATTTAATGTGGTGTAACTGGTGTAGCTGTGAGCTATAGACCTCACGAGACCTCACTTTGCCCCACACAGCTAATCAGTTATTTTAAAACCAGTACAGACTTATCGCTAAGATGTAGTTGCGCCACCTAGAATATAGTTTCGTTTTAGCCCTACTTTTTACCACTTTTTGGAGGAAGTACCTCTCCAAACAGAAATCCCCGACGCCTAAAAAAAATCAAAATATTCGTTTAACCTATATACCAAGTTTCGTCCAGATCGGTTGAGAAATTCGACCTGTAGAGGAAAACATACAAACACACAGAAAGTAGCTTTTTGCGTAGTAGTCGAAGGAGATACCTTTGTTCGCTTCGCTCACTCGGTCAATAAAATCTCATTATAAATTACCTTGCTTCTTGCCAAACAGGATGCTAGGTCAACGGAAAGTTCCTTATAGGTTGTAATTTGCTTTCAAGGGAAATGGACCAAATAAGCTATATGTTACAAAGAAGTGAGTACACGATGAATGTGATTAGTCAAATTCCAAACAATGGCTTTCTAGTCAGTTAACATCAAGTGAGACGAAGTCTCAAGTCAACACATTGTTTTTTTAAAAAAGCTGCCAAGTGCGTGTCGAGCCACGCACAGTGTAGGGTTCCGTAGTTGCCCACAATAAATTCACGGTAGCATTAATAACGTCTAATAAAAAGTAACTTGCATGACTACGGAACCCTAAAAATTCTAGCAGGGTGGGTGGCTGCCAATTCGTATATCTGACATATATATTTACTATTACTCATGCTGTAAAGCTATTGCTAATAACTGAGTATCAAAAGAGATCCAAGATAAATCTTACGTCTACCACGCCTAATTAGAGAACCTAAGCCCAGCCACACAATAACGAACGCTGTTATCTCAATAATTAAACAAGTACTCGGCACAAACTACGTAATTCCCCCGGCCCGTCCACCAAAATCAATCATTCGAAATTGTAACAGACATACTCCTGAAATTGAAATGATTTCGCAAACTGTCCTCAATGTTGGCAAATCTGTTTTACAGCTCCGCTGGGGCTCAAAGTGTTGGGAACGCAATTAGGGTTTTAGTCACAGAGGACTGTTGGCGTTCAAGTTGTCTAAACACAAGTAAATGGTGCGTAACCTGATCTGAATCTAGGTCATGACACATTTCAAATTAATTTAACACCTAAGATGGTTTAATGAACTTATTGAATCGTGTGGCAATTTATTTGAGCCGCGAGATAGCAAGCGTCAGTTCGACATCCAAAGGTTGTTGCTCGCATAGCGACACCCAGGGGACACGTTTAAGCCGTGTAGCCGGCCGTAGATTCCGGAGATCTCGGGTTCGCTTCCACGATCGGTACACACGGCTACACATCGAGCTATACATTTCCAGTATACGCTGACCTCGCACTGAATGTAGTAACGCAAGATGCTGGTTCAGCTTACACTGGAAATGTACAGCTTGACCTGTAGCTGTGCGTACTCGGTTTGTTTGGACGTAGGGTATTTTCTGTGTCTGCCTGGCTAGCTACCTCGATGTTACTTGAATCTTTATTTAGAGGCACCAACAAGTTACATTCCAAATGCATACAAAATATAAACTTACATAACTTATTACTAAAAATGTTAACTTAATTGTAACAGCTTACACAAAAATTCACGTTAAAAAGAATGACAGTCAAAAATAGAAGTATAGAAATATAGAAGTAAAATGTTTTTACAATTGGGATTTAAAATAGTGATTTTGAATCTTTTTCTTAAAATATAACAAACTATTATAATTAATATCTAAATCTATAAATTTGAAGACAGCGTTGTACAGTCTAACTGATGTAGACTGTACAATGGAGAATTGAAACCCAAATTTGTTCCGATATGAAACTTAGCAGAGCCAGTGCCTCGTTGGCTTGAGGCCTCTGGGAGCCACGTTTACCATCAGGTGAGACGAAGGTCAAGTGCAAACTTAAATATTTATATAAATAAGTTTTTGTTTTACGTGACAAATTAACGATTACAATCTCGTTGCAGATCATAGCTGATAATATTTACGAATCCGTAACCAGATTATAATGTTGTTGCAGATCATAGGTCGCCACCTCCGAGAACAGAAGGCAAGAAACAAAAACAGTGCCGTGTCGTTGCTTGACTGTGCGTTACGCGGAGTATCAGCGCTGTCTGCGGCTTCCGTATCGGAGTTGTCTGGCGTTGGACTCCACGGGCTGGTCATATCCTCGGGGGATATCAGACGAGTGCAGCAAGGCGCGTTCAGTAGTGTTGCTGCAACTTTACTAGCTTTAGGTAACTGTATTATCACCTCATTATTTGTAAATTTGGTAAGGTAAGTGTTAGTAAATTTAGAGTACACAAAATGTCGCTAAACTTAGCGTCAGTAAGGTTGGAGTAGGTGGTCTAAAATTTACTGTCGGTAAACTCGAAGCTGGTAAAATTACCGTCACGAAACTTAGCGTCGGTAAACTGTAATCCGGTAAAATTTGTGTTATTAAACTTATCGTGGGTAGACTCTAAGTAAGTAAACTTAGCGGATGGTAAAATATAAGCCGGTAAAATTTGTGTTTTTAAACTTAGCGTGGGTAGACTCTAAGCCCGTAAAATTAGCGTCACGAAACTTAGCGTCGGTAAACTATAAGCTGGTAAAATTAGCGTCACAAAATTTAGCGTCGGTAAATTTAAATCCGGTAAAATTAACGTCTCCTAACTTAGTGTCGGTTAAATAATTTAGAGATTTTACACTTAGGGTCTTAGGTAGGTAAACTTAGTAAGTTTAGAGTAAGTAAAATATGAATCTGTCTGTAGTGACGCTCTGTATCAATAAAAGTACAGAAATCTAGTCCAGAGGGTTTGGAGATGCCTCAAAGATTTCTCTTTTAAGATAAATAAGTCTTGGTAAGTCCAACAAACTGTGACTTCTGAGTCCTTTAGCTCAAAATATTCAGAAAGGTTAGGACGAGATAGACGGACCAGAGACAATAAGCTCAAAGTCAAATACAATGTTCTCAGAGTTTATATCGTTCTAAGTCAGTAAGTTTAGAGTCAGTAAGACGGAAGTCAGTATTGCCGCGATTACCTCATTCCACTTCCATTAATAAAGAACTGATGAATATTTTATCGAAAAGCTTTGATTTTTTGAAATTACGCAAGGAAGAGTTGAATAAATAGGTGTCAGTCCTAAAATTAGATTTCTCCGTAATCCAGTTACATTGGACCGGTAGTAAAACAATTGAGCTGAGCTCCCGAGATTGATTTGTTCAGCATCAATTGTTTGTAAGTCGTAATTAAACTGAGAAATGACTTTTGTGTGAGTTGGATGGATTTAGTAAATTATTGTTGGAATGATTGTGAACGTATTCCATTAAATATCATATTTAAATAAAGTACTTCTCAAAGATGTATACTGTACATATACCATTAAAAAGTTTACTTATGTGATATACACTTGAGTAAAAAAATATGAGTCCATTTTTAAACCATCTCACATTCTCTCTAGCTTGTTTCTATGTAGTATGTTTAAGGAAATGTCAGTCAAAGGTATTCACCGTGACATGATTCAAAAGTGGATACATCTTTTTGTACTCAAGCGTACGTTACTCCGAAAGTTTACTATCGCGACGTGTCTTGTCGGGAAAGTTATCTACTGCGATGTACGTTACTGCGAAAGTATACTATCGCGACGTAAGCTGTCGTGAAAGTAGTCTACTGTGATTTACGTTACTGCGAAAGTTTACCCTCGCGACGTAACTTGTCGCGAAAGTTGTCTACTGCGATGTACATTACTGCGAAAGTTTACCATCGCGACGTACGTTGTCGCGAAAGTTCACTGTTGTGATGATTGGCTTTCGAAAACACGCTACGTGCAGTCAGCCACAGAGAGAACTATACATTTTACGTCCACAGTTCTAGATCAGAAAAGATGTAATTAAATAGATATTTTACGGGTAAATTTTAATTTTGATAAATTGTAGTCATTTATTGCGTACAAAGACTCCTATCAACTTTTTATAAATATCGATATTTTACGAGTGAATGCAATGAAATGTGTTTGGCGCTTACTATACTTACTACCTTTTACTCGCATTTGGCGCGCTTGGGTCCACGAATATGAAGTCTTACATGTTATAACAATGTGTATTACGTAAATAATCTAATTATTATTCTTTATTTACAGGTCTACCAAATAATCAATTACCGTCAGTGCCGACGGAGGCTCTGACTCGGCTACCAATGTTGGACCGACTCGATTTGTCCAACAACAAAGTACATATGCTCGAGCCTAATTCTTTTAAGGTAAACTTCAATTTACTTAAATAAAAAAACAAATTTATTTTAAGCCTTATAATTGTATGCATGACACATTGTTAATCACAGAAATTAAAATGGAAATAATGATTATAAACTCTTAAATAATTTCGCATTTGTCTTGCAGGTATATCAAATTGTTACGCGATTAATTACACCTTTATATTCCCATTATAACACCTTTATAACCCTATTATAAATCCGTTGTAACTCCTTTATAACCCCTTGCAATTTCGTATCGAAACCTTCTATCTCAATAAATTGTTAATTATGGCGTTAACAACTGCTATCGAAAACAAATTGGCATCAATTTTCTTTAGAATTTCAGAAGAATAGAACAAACCCTTATCATACCTATGTAACAACAACATCTTTATGCGATCATCACTCTGCCTGCCGGATGTGCTAATTATGGCAAATCCCCTCATAGAAAATTCGACGTGGCGATATATGCTATGTTGGATGGTCATGTCCAACAGTGGACTCACGAAAAGACTTTGTTTATTGGTAGTGTTAAATTGTTGAACTTGTTAAAAAAGTGTTGATTTTCCCTCATTTACATATCAAACTGAATAAGAATGGTTATTTCGTTTAACAGATAATTTCTACAATGTCCGGGGCAAAAGCCAGGCTATCACAAAAGCGCGATTTTGCGTGATTTCAAATCATCGTATTCAAAACTAGCGCTCTAAGCCCAAAATCATCCCTAGCGAACGAATTTGTCGATCCGGTAAAAAGTTGCCTTTACAGCTCTTCTATCATATCATCATCATCAACATCCTATATACGTCCCCACTGTATGACCTCAGGCGTACTCTCCAACAGTGTATGGGTCATAGTCCACCACGCGGGCCCAGTGCGGATCGGCGGACTTCACATGCCTGTTCAAGACATGCAGGTTTCCTCACGATGTTTTCCTTCACCGTTAAACAATCGGCTAATGTCCTTCAATTGAAAAACAACTCATAGGTACACGGCTGGATTCGAACCCGGAACCCTCAGATTGAGAGTCCGCGCCTTGTCAACTACGCCACCGACGCTTCCTTTATAATATTAAGGTTAAATAATTACTTAATTACTGTAAAGCCTGTCTTTGTTGACTTTTTTTTTATTGCAGTGTGTGTAATATGATTTGTAATTTACAGGGGGTTCAAAACCTGACTTACCTGGATATAAGCGACAACCAATTAACAGACATTTCTGACGAAGCCTTCAGGCCTCTAGTCAAACTGGCGGTTTTGCGGTTACGGGGGAATCTCCTGAAAGTCGCGGCTTTGGCTTCCTTGAAGGTAAATAATTAACAAGCAATGTTCATACCTTCGATCCAATAATATTATTTACAGTAACGTTGACTTTGATGTTTTAATGAACACTATTTTGCGTCTTGTTTACTTTTTTTGTATGTACCTACCCACTAATATTAAGAATATTATCTACTGTTAATCTATTTGCTCTAGTTCTAAGTTTTCTCATTAAGTGAAAGGTAATTTTATTTCTTTTGAGAATAAATATCTTTAACCACAACACTTATTAATTAATTTTAATTGAAAATCAATTTAATTATTGTATTCTTAGAGAAAAACTTCATGACATTTCAATTATTAGACTGTTTACATGTCTGACCGAAAATTTCTACTACTCTATTATCGATTTTTTATTTACTCTAGCTTTAATGGCATAATATAACTTAAATAGTACATACACGAGGATATTTTTATTTAGCATTGTTAGACAATTTTAGTATTGTACTTTATTTATTAATGTAATAATTGCCAGACTAAGGATAGTATGTTTGTTTGTAAAATCTAAAAAAAGAAATAAATTGAATTGAATTTTAACATACTCTTAAAATAGAAATTCAGATAAATGTTTGAGTTCCACGTTGGGCGCCAAGTTATACAGAAGATTTTTTAGACATACAACTAGCGCCATCTAGTGACGTACTCGTATACTACGAGTGCAACAAGCAGTCACTGCAAAACTAAATTGATAACGAAAATCGATGCTCATTCTTTAGATTGGTTTTCCGTATTTTAAATATCCATATTCTGTACGGAACCCATCGTGTGCGAGTCCAACTCGCACTTTGCCAATTTTTTCTTCATCTTTGATCCAACATTTTACTACACGATAGTACATTTGAACTATTTAATTAATTAATTAATTTTTGTTTAAAAAAAAATTAAAATTAATGTTTGAACTATTTAATTAATGTTTTACGTATAATTTTTTCTTCAATTTCAATCAATTTATTCATAAACAATTTTTTTATATATACACTGCGGCTTCCACACTAAGCTGAGCCTGTGTCGTGGAGACCAGGTACAATTTACAGTTAACTATTACATATTAAGAATTAAAAAATTAAAAATATATTAGTAGTAGTAGTAGATAGTAACCGATAACCTTTTATAGCCCTCACAAAAACATAATATTTCAAAAGTGTTTTGGAAGAAAAATTTAATTTGTTTCCTTTTGTTTCCAGGAAGCAAACATGTTGCGAGATCTAGACCTCTCCAGCAACGCGCTGGAGGGTCCACTTGGGCCAAACACGGTGCCATACTTGAGCCACTTGACAAACCTCCAACTCTCTGATAACACTTTCGCTAGTATACGACGGGGAGCGTTGGCAGGTAGGTTCAGTGATAGTGGTAAGACTTGAGTAAAAAGTAAAGTAAAAAGTATTTTTATTGCATAAAATTGTTTACAATGGTCTTAATCTAATAGTACAAGTAACATTGTAAATTAATGTGAACACTAGCATCTAAACTAGGCCGAGCCTGTAACTTAGATGCTAGTCTCTTTCATTGACATCAGTTTAAAACTAAACAACTTAACTAAACAATTTATGCTCTGAGGGTATATAAAGAATGAACAATGTTACATTCACAAGATATAATTATATATATATATATTACAAATACCCGCACCAACTTTATAGTTGTGCATTGAGGAACAGTGAGACAACTAAAAGTATGAACTTAAGAATACATAACTGTTATAATTGTTAACTTACTAATATTTTAATAAATAATGAGTAGTGTACATACAAGTGGAATGGAACGAGCTATGCTCGGAATTCCTCTACGTGATACAATCCGAAATGAGGAAATCCGTAGACGAACTAAGGTCACCGACATAGCTCGACGAGTCAGTGAGCTGAAGTGGCAATGGGCAGGTCACATCGCTTGAAGAACCGATGGGGAGTTATCGTTCTCGAGTGGCGTCCACGTACCGGGAAACGTGTACCAAGACGTCCCCCTACTAGATGGAGCGACGATCTATGTTTTTCTATCGCATTAATAACATATCTCCTTACTTGTGCAAATTAGAGATAGTTGTTAGGATACGATATACGAGGTTATAACTATTAAAAAAACTAAAATTTAACAAAACAATAATAATTTCATCCTAGAGAGAGACAAAGGCTACGTCTGACGCACATGGAGAAGGGGAATCCCCATACGAAGGATTGTATGTCTATACCATTTATTAGAATTTTTTGGTCAAAAAATATTTTCGTATTCAGGCTCGTACTCGTATGTATGTACGAACACGTGCACAAAATTACCTACTCTCTTTTTGTACGTAAAACTATCATAGATATTTCATATGGATATTATTTCAGGTCTAACGAACCTTACCCATCTGAACCTTCACAACAACCAGATCGACGTTCTGGAGGACTACGCATTCCGTCACCTCACCAACCTCACGCACCTCGACCTCTCGCACAACGAGATAGTGGCGGTCTCAGGTGAGAAACGAGTGGCACAGCATCTGTGTCATGTATGCGTTCACATCACTCCATCACAAATTTACCTCATGTTTGACGTGTAGTCTCGACTTCAGATCCACCACCGCATATCGTCCCGTGGAGGTTGTAAAAGGCAGCTAATGGTATATATTTATACAGCATTATTTATCTGCCAATCCACCTGGCAAGCGTGGTGATTAGACATAGACACATATTTATTCGGCATTTTCACAACACGACACACACAACAACAAACACACAGAAAAATATTATAAACTATAAACATGGAAAAATAAACTAATTAAAACGATAATAATAGAACAAGTAATTTAGATAAACATTTGTACACAAAAATTCAATATATAAATAATAAAAATGTGATGTCGAGTTTGCCGCTGCCCGTGTCGCGCAGTGAGCGCCGACAAGGTCTTCACTCAGCATAAGCTGCACTTCAACCGGGAGTGGATGAAGCGCAGCACTGATTTTCAGTGAAGCCCTGATTCCCGCCGGAGACTAATACGTATTACTATATAAAATATCATATATCGTGGGAAAATATATAAAAAATTGCAAACACCGTCATGGAAAGTAAGACCCCTATTATTATCATCAGCCAGGAAGCGTCCACTGCTGGACATTGGCCGGTCTCGAGCCAATTGCATCCAGCGACTCCCCGCGACCTTAACCAGGTCATCGGTCCATTTAGTAGGAGGACGGTAGACAACCTCTATGAGGAAGGTTCATTTCCATCAGAGCAGGTTGATATACTTAATGCCAAACGCCGTCCGACACGCCACTGGTTTATTCATTATTATCATAAGAATAACAAGTAAATTCGTTCAAAAAGAACTGGAAACTGACTTCAATTGCCCTAAAAGTCTACTTTTACTAAGGCAAATTTAAGATTTATATCGTTTTCTCATGGGTGTCGTGGTCAGAACTAGATCAAATTAAAATGGGACCAGACAGAAATCACCAGCTTTCAAATAAAAAAAGAATCGTCCAAATCGGTTCACCCAGTCAAAAGTTCTGAGGTAACAATCATTAAAAAAACATACCCGTCGAATTGATAACCTCCTGTTTTTTGAAGTCCGTAAAAAGTAGCATTGTTTTAATACTTTCCATATTGAGTCATAACATGACTGGAAACGAACAACGAAGGATAATTATAATTTAAGATAATTATTACCAATTATAATTCACTAATGACAAACCTCACGGCGCACGGATGTTTTTGCTGTTATTTAAATTGCCTTTTATCTTCGTTAAACTGAAGAATATTGGTAATATGTACATCCGCTTGCATTCGAATGGCGAAGTATTTTTATTTTATTTTTTATTGAAGATAGACCAACACTTGACCTCAATCTCACCTGATGGTAAGTGACGATGAGGTCGACGATGTTACGATGATGTTGTAGCTTTCGGGGAACACGGAAACCGGTAGTGCATTCCATATTTTTGCTGCACGCACGATAAATGTGGAAGCGAAACGCTTGAAACGGTGAAGGTCTGACGTTCTGCTGTTTGACCGGTACTTGAACGGCGAAGGTGTAATCAACAAAAATAGCTCCTGCGCACACTCTCCAAAGTCGGAAGCAATATATAAATCAAACATCTTGCATTTTAAATTATACCTAATATCTTTTTAGGAAATTAAAAGTTCGACTCGAAGTCTCTCCCAACTTCCCGATTGTAATGGTATTTTGCACGTTATGTGATTAGTCTATAAACATCCATTGTAAAAAGAGGCGTAACACCAAATTCGACGACATTTTAATTTCCGCCAAAGAAATGGCGGGAAGGGAGAACAGGAAATAAGGGGGAGGATATAGCTAACTTTTTAAAATGCTAATGCTTGTCCTAACACGGTTTAACGGTTTTATTTTGCCTGCGGGCTCAATTATATTCTTTGACGTTGAGGACTTTTACGTACTTTTATGTTTGGGTTGGGATTTTGTCTTTACAGACATGTTTTATTTCAGTTTAGATGAATTCTTGTGTTAGAGTCTCCATGTGGTCTGGACTTTAGCTGTGGGACATTCATTAGCCATTTCTACTCATGTGTGTTAAAAGGCGAGTAAGGGATTAATTTGAAGTGGTTCCCAACCTTTGACTGAGAATCACTTTGATTGTGGTGTTGTTAGCAGGTACAAGTTTTAAGAATTATAAACCGTGCCATTCTAAAAATAATCCTTTATCAAAACCTTAATAACAAAGTTAAATTTTATACTTGCAATATAATTTTAAAGTAATTCAATAGATGGTAGTTATCGGCGTATAAGAATGTGTTGACAACATTTCGTTCAATTTAATGGCAACTTTTAACTTGCCTGGTCCTCCTGCCGCCCAATACAGAGCAAAATCTTACTCAGTTCCCAAATCCGGTTGCCAAGCAATCAGCTGGATAAGTCAACTTCTGAACAAAGCTTTCTTTCATAGATCACTAGACTAATTTGACCTTCGAAGGGTATTTAATTGTTCTTGATGGTAGACCGTTCTTTAAAACCACAATAAATCCGTTTTGTGGGGTTTAATTATAGCTAGCTTTTACACGTAATTTCTTGTGCGTAGACTTCCACAATAATCCATAGGGAACAACTAAATGTGCAGGGATGAAAATATAATATGATATTTTACCTCGCCTAGCTACAGCTAGCCTAGCTCGCTCTAGCTACAGTCATGATGTTGATTGGTCGTGGCGTAGAGGCTTCAAGAAGTAGCAAACAAATAATGAAGTCAAATCAATTTCATTTCGCATGTACACATTTTGATTAATGACATCCATTTTGTCAATTAATGTTTAATTAATGTATAAATACAAAATAATGTTGTTTTCAAAAAACCGAATGATGACTATAAACACCAAATGATTACATGCAGTGGTTGTTCAATTTGTTCATGAAACTTAATTTATTCTGTGGTTCGTATATGACACACACTTGTCTAAATAACTTTTCGATTTCAGTATTACGTTGAATATCTACTATATTTAAACAGCCTCCGTGACCTCCTGGTTCGCTTCCCAGTAGGCCATTTTCTATGTGGGCCAGGCTAGGAATCACCACGCCACCTAAGTCTGACGCAAAACAGCAGTTTTAATAGCACTGTTGTGTTTTGGTATGAGGGGACAGCGCCTCATTAGCTTGTTGATCCTGGTTGCGCACGCTTACCACCCAACGAATATCGTCACTTTCCATAAGTGAGAATAAGGCCAATTAGAAATCCATTGTCCATAAAATATTATTCCAAAGAAAACTAACTATTGAAGTTGTTTCCCGCCTGTAAGTTAGTATTATGTACGTTTCGAAGTTTAGGCCAATATTGATGCCAAGTTCGTGTACAATTTCATCAACCCATTTAGCCGTGAAAAAGCTACAAACAGAGACATGCACAGTATTTCGACCACAAGATATTTCTAAACTACGTTGTCCAAATTATGCGTTGATTGGCAAAACAAGACACTGAGAACGTGGAATTAGGAAAAGTTCTATAACTGATATCCGATATGGTAATGTTATTGTTGGGTTGGAAATAGTTTATAGTTAAGGATTGCAATGCCATTTCGAGGCAACCTCAAACAGCCGAATATTCTAAACTAGGCTCTGACAAGGACCGTAGGTAGACTGAAAAACCCACCACCATCGGCTGCATGAAACTATTGGATAGCAATAGCCTTAACGTTCCACTAGATGCCCCTATTCTTGGCAGGCGGATAAGGGCCGCTGCAACCCATCTCCCAATATTTTTTAAGACGCCCATGGTATGACACGGGAGGCTCAATTCTAAGTACATTTTTCTTCTTCGCAGGAGCATCGCTGGCTCAGCTGACCAATCTGATACACTTGGACTTATCCCATAATTTCCTGAGGTCTCTGTCAGCGGAACCCCTCAAGTCTCTGCGTGCTCTGAGTGAACTACTCCTACACGATAACGACGTGTCGATGATTGATGACGGTGCACTGGCACAGCACCGCGACCTTGCTCGCCTCACTGTTGAAGGTAACATTTATAGGGCTCTAACCAACTCTTTCGAAACTCTGTGTGCTCTGAGCAAGCTGCTAGATAACGACGCGTCGATGATAGATGACAGAGCACTGGCGATGCACCACAACCTCGCTCGCCTCACCATTGAAGTTAACATTCATAGGGCTCTAACCAACTCTTTCAAAACTCTGTGTGCTCTGAGCAAGCTGCTAGATAACGACGTGTCGATGATAGATGACAGAGCACTGGCGATGCACCACAACCTCGCTCGCCTCACCATTGAAGGTAAAATTCATAGGGCTCTAACCAACTCTTTCAAAACTCTGTGTGCTCTGAGCAAGCTGCTAGATAACGACGTGTCGATGATAGATGACAGAGCACTGGCGATGCACCACAACCTCGCTCGCCTCACCATTGAAGGTAACATTCATAGGGCTCTAACCAACTCTTTCAAAAATCTGTGTGCTCTGAGCAAGCTGCTAGATAACGACGCGTCGATGATAGATGACAGAGCACTGGCGATGCACCACAACCTCGCTCGCCTCACCATTGAAGGTAACATTCATAGGGTTCTAACCAACTCTTTCAAAACTCTGTGTGCTCTGAGCAAGCTGCTAGATAACGACATGTCGATGATAGATGACTAGAGCACTGGCTCTGCACCACAACCTCGCTCGCCTCACCGTTGAAGGTAACATTCATAGGACTCTAACCAACCTTTTCAAAGCTCTGTGTGCTCTGAGCAAGCTGCTAGATAACGACATGTCAATGATAGATGACGGCACACTGGCTCTGCACCACAACCTCGCTCGCCTCACCGTTGAAGGTAACATTCATAGGGCTCTAACCAGCTCTTTCAAAACTCTGTGTGCTCTGAGCAAGCTGCTAGATAACGACGCGTCGATGATAGATCACTGGCTCTGCACCACAACCTCGCTCGCCTCACCGTTGAAGGTAACATTCATAGGACTCTAACCAACCTTTTCAAGGCTCTGTGTGATCTGAGCAAGCTGCTAGATAACGACATGTCAATGATAGATGACGGCACACTGGCTCTGCACCACAACCTCGCTCGCCTCACCGTTGAAGGTAACATTCATAGGACTCTAACCAACCTTTTCAAAGCTCTGTGTGCTCTGAGCAAGCTGCTAGATAACGACATGTCAATGATAGATGACGGCACACTGGCTCTGCACCACAACCTCGCTCGCCTCACCGTTGAAGGTAACATTCATAGGGCTCTAACCAGCTCTTTCAAAACTCTGTATGCTCTGAGCAAGCTGCTAGATAACGACGCGTCGATGATAGATGACAGAGCACTGGCTCTGCACCACAACCTCGCTCGCCTCACCGTCGAAGGTAACATTCATAGGGCTCTAACCAACTCTTTCAAAACTCTGTGTGCTCTGAGCAAGCTGCTAGATAACGACGCGTCGATGATAGATGACAGAGCACTGGCGCAGTACCGCGACCTCGCTCGCCTCACTGTCGAAGGTAATGGGGGAGCGATGAGTTGCGATTTATTGGGACACACTAGCAGAAAATTAAGCAAGTTTTTCTAGTAAACATTTACTTTGGCATTATACATAATTGACGTATAATGAAGTTGTAATAGAAGTTGACATGAGAAATTGTACGTGTAAACTGTTGTTAAAAATAAGTTTTTTTTAAATATTATCAAGCGTAGTTTATTTCTTAAGGGAAACTTTTTGACACTCCTACTCTTTCTACAAACATCTGCATTCATACAACACTTCTTTTGCCATAATATTTCAAAATAGAATAGCTGGCAAAATAGGAGCTCGGATTATAGTGTCGCGACTTACAACATTGTATTCAGCTACAACAGCCGTTATGGTCTCTAGAGGGCGTTGTGAACAATAATAAAAAATAGTGTGTAAAAACGAAACTTGTGATTCACTATGAAGCTGGATATTAATGATACGCATTTCGCAGCTAACCTATTTAAAAAATATATTATAGTAAAATAAATTTTGTATTGTATTCCTATTTAGAAAGTACTTTAGCGTCGTTACTGGAGTTTCTGTGTGTATCGTAAGATGCTCGCAAGGTCTCTGGTTTTGCTAGCCATCCTTTTCACCCGTGTTCCTCACATATTTGTCGATTCAACATTTTGTGCGAGGCGCCGTAACCTCTTTGTTCGAGCGACGCCGCCGGCATTGTCGGCTGACTTAACTACTCATCTTGCTAACTACGTTTCTTTATCATTTATTTGGTACATTTTCAAAGAGTTAATGTTATAAATTGAGATCAAGAAATTATTTTCAATCGCCTTTGTGACTACACTGTAGCTGAAAGTCGAAGGCTGGTATTATCGTGGCCTATCGATCTGGTTTATCAAACCGCTACCACGAGATGACTACCCCCAACTAGATGGACCGATTACCTGGTAAAGGTCGCGGTGAGTCGCTGGATGCAAGTGGCTTAGGACCGGTCAATCTGTTCTACCATGAAGGAGGCCTATGTCCAGCAGTGGACGTTTCCCAGCCGATGATAATGAGGATAGTTGTACAGAATCCTCGGTGCTTGAATTCGACTCGCACTTGGTTGATTTTTAAACGAGGAGCCGCGCTATTCTGTTCCAACCGTTTTTGATGTTGATACCTGGGTAGAAGCTGTGGTTCGTCTCCTCCTGAAAATTACCCTGAGCCACCATTCATAGCACCATCAGCTATCATCATCATATATTACTTACGCGTCCAATATAACAATGCGTTTAGGATGTTGTTTGGGCTCCCGCGATATTGTAGTACATCGACAATATTCGCGGAGGCGCAGACGGATGGCTTCCATGCAATCATCAGGAAACGCTGCGGCTCCCTGCAGCGCCGCTGTCGGGGGAGCACGAACATCATCCTGAGCGTACTGGGGGACAGGTGGGACTCCCCGCTGCTGGGACACTGGTCACGCCTGCACACTGCACGTGACTAGTGGCATGGCAGGGGGTATGGTCTTGATCTGCCTAATTGATATTGTGTTAATTAGAGCTTAATACTAACACTAGGTTCAAATTGACTTTATTTTATTTACTAACAAAAATATGGATTGTCTGATACAAATAAATAATATTAATATATGCCTGTAGGGGCTCATGCCTACCCTACAGAGACTGTATAGGACATATTCCACCACACCTTCGAATTTCTTCAGGTGTGCAGGTTTCCTCACGATGTTTGCCTTCATCGAAAAGCCAATGTAATGATTTTTATCATTCGTACATAAATTCCAAATAATAAATTGGAACTCATTGGTACGAGCCAGGATCGAACCCAGACCTGGATTGTTCAAGGACTGACGCTCTACCCAATTGAGCTACCATCGCTTTTCATCAGCTATGACATCATTAATCGTGGTAAAAATTAAGGGTAAAGAAACAAGTTAGTTCAAGTAGCGTAATTTAAGTTAACGAAATTTAAATATCGAGTCCGGCTGTACCAAACCGAACCCAACCATGGATGTTGAAAATACAAATAGACGTTTCCCTAAAATCGATCTCGTGCTTAATTAAACTGAAAATACTTGAGCAAGTCGTACCTATTGTGGAATCCAACGAACCACAGAATTCGTTAATTAGGTAATGTCGGTTCCCAATGAACTTTTAACTCCAGTACTGCCGAACATGTTGAAACATTTATTAATTTTTAGTTCTTTGTTGAGCGACCGCTTTGTGTATTAATTGGAAGTTTTCAATGAAATTTTGCTCGTCTAGCTTCGAAATAAATACGAGTAGATTAGGTGAAACAAAAATGGCCAATCAAAGCTTTCTTTCGATACGCTACATTAATTACTGATACTTAAAAATGGAACATTTCGTTTTTAGGGTTCCGTAGAAAAGGGTAACCAATGGGACTCTATTACTAAGACTCTTTTGTCTGTCCGTCTGTCACCAGACTGTATCTCATGAACCGTGATAGTTAGACAGTTGAAATTTTCACAGGTGATGTATTTCTGTTACCGCTATAAAAACAGATACATAAAAAGCAGAATAAAAGAAATATTTAAGAGGTATAAGTATTAGTAGCGCCACCTAGTGACGACTAGCAAAACTAAATGCGTATTATTTATGGTTTTCTGTATTTTAAATATCTATATTCTGAGCGGAACCCTCGGTGCGCGAGTTCAACCCGCACTTGACCGGTTTTTCGCTACTTTTTTGGCGTTTAAATTCAAATATTTTATTGTGAAAGTGGTACATTGACAATACAACTGATTGTCTAACTTTCATACGAGTATTTTTTATCATATTTGATTTGGGATTTTCTATTTATGTTTTTAGCGAGTTCCATTCATAATTTCCTGAACTTTAAAAAATCTGTATCCGTTTGTTGTACATATTCAATGCATCCTGAATAATATAACATGTCATTAGCGCGCAAACAAAGACACAAAGTTGAAATTTCTATGATCGCTAATTAGTAGTAATGCTGAATTCAGCAATATCAAAGCAAAATCAAGCAACTGTGAAACTAACAAACCTTTGTTTTAATATAAACTTTAATTGTAAGCCATACTTAAAACATAGTAAACGTTGACAATAATAATAATAAAGTTTTTTATTAATGGCATTGCTCATATTACAATACATGACATTACAAAAAATAAATTAAACTAGAGTAAATTATATTAGACAACCAGCATTCAATACCTAGCAAATAATAGAGGTGTACTAGAAATAGTCCAAACAGACTTAACTATTGCTTTTATAGCTATACATACATAGTTATTTGCGGACGACTGTTATAGGCCACCGCTTGCATTTCGGCTGTTTGTTTGGTGTCTCAAGGGTTTTCTACATTTCTTTGATACCTGGGACTTCCAATTGAGCGTACTATTCGATACAGAGCTCTATAGCTCTGTGCTTTATTTAACAAAGTCTATTAAATGTTTCTATTTCATATTTGTTTAGGGTTACTGGCAAAAGGCATTTGAAATTAATTTCATCCAATTTTGAATCCTAGATACTTCACCAAGACAGTTAAAATTTATCTTTATTTTCAGATAATCCATTGAACTGTGATTGTCTCATGGCTGGCTTTGCTCGCTGGCTCCGCGACGCTGCGAACCTATCCCAAAACGATAAATCAGCTGCTGTATGTGCCACACCTCCACATTTAGAAGGAGCTCTACTGTCCCGACTGTCTAAAAACAAACTATGCGATGACTTCGAACCCAAAGACAGAGAAATAGCTGATTTCGATACAGTACTAGCTACTGTTAATGAAGATGAACAAAACGAAATTGATGCGGGGAAAATAGTTGGAAAGGCTGATGACTTGTACGTGGACAAGCAGGATGGGCTGAACGATGAATTGTATGATGACGAGTTGGAAGTACCCTCGGAAGAAGATCTGCCAATCTCAAAGAATAAGGTAAAAAAGCGCTAGTCAACTTGTCAAGGTGTGACGGATTATTTTAGCTTGAAACAACGCAAGAGAAAAGCAAATAGCAATGTTTAGAGAAGTTTGCGTGATAAATAGCGATACCTGAGGTGAGGGTTTAGCGACAATAGCCCCTTCATTCGCATTTTTCTAAATTTTTCCGCAATCGTACAAAAATCACAAAAACCAAGCCGGACTTTTGGAAGCTATTGCTGATTTACGGTTTATCGATACATCATGAATTAATATATCGATTGCTGCAGATACTGTAACTGAAACAACAAAAGTGACCATTTTAGTAGGATCAATTTATAATAACTACACAGAATCTAAATATATGAACCCACGATGACTTGATAAAATGCACACCAGCAATGCCTAAAAAAAGTCCGGCTTGGTTTTGAGAATTATTCTATAACTTCGAAGAAATATAAAAAATAATGGATCCATTATCCACTGGCGCTCTATGGATCCATTCACAACTCTCCAACCAAAAAATTGTTCGGCTAGCTATTATCCATCCTCAAAAATCACACAGTAGTTTGCCCAGACATTGCCAAGTGACAATCAAGAACTACCAAATCACAATACTAATTTCTCCAGGTCCGTCTTATAGACGCCTGGTACGACGACGAAGAGATACACCTATCCTGGACATTGGATCCACCTTCCACGCGTCGGTTCAGATGCACTGGGGTGACAGCATCCAGATCTGGTGGCCTGCCCAAGCACGTCGCTTGTCACCGAGCTGCACCAGCCAATATCGTGCTGAGGGGATTGAAGATTGACCCAGTTGAACTTTACACGTAAGTGGATTGTAGAATGCAGACAAACATATACATTTCTTACAGTCTAAAGATGCTAGTAGCATGAAACGAACGATACAAACTCATGCAGACCAGAACCTTCGTGGTAAACTGTGACCTTGGCTCTTCATATTGTCTTCACGTCGGTACCTGGGACGTCCAACGGCGTTTTCCTTGTCATGTCAAAAAAGGGGTTTTACTGCTAGAAATAACTTAATAATCTGAACTTCTATATCGCACCAAGCTTTGAATCATTGGAAATAATATTTTTCTCTCCTTGCTTGTTAAAAAACGGGGAAAAAGCTGTTGTGCCAATCTAACCGTCCTTGGGAACCATGATCTTCTAAACCTAAAGACGCGTCTATACGTTTGTTAACTGGAGCTGCAAAAAGTGGGTCCCTATCACCTATATCTAAATTTGTTTGTTTGTGGAATTGATGGAATGCATGGTACATGTATATACGTGGAATTTGGAATTGTGTTAACTTATTGTCTTTTCTGATTGTTTTATCTAGCTGACACGGTTTATTTACCATTACAGATATTATCATATTTGTATATATTCCTTATCTACGTATTCATTTACCTACGAGTAAGTAAGCAAATCTCTTCACTGTTGAAGATAAGCCTCTCCCAAGCAACACGCCTTCTGGTCTTAAGGTTTCTTCATACACTGTCTATCTCTTTCTCGCTCGACTTGTGTACCACTGCAATTATTCTCTGGGATCGTCAACCCAGCTCCAAGGGTCTTTCACTGCCAACTCATTGGTCGTGGTAATCATTTAGGCTCACATCAAAGGTACAACCATCAGCATCAGCCGCTTACATCCAGCGGCTTCCCGTGACCTTTATCCGGTCGTCAATCAATCTAGCGAGGCATTGGCACTGTATTTCCCCACTGTCATCCGTTTTTGGACTGATGTGACCTATCCATTGCCTAAGTAATTACTAAGTTCTACCCTGGACTAGTAGTTCAAACCTTTCCAGGCAGTTTTTGAATCACTTTTTCCTAATAGTGACATGTCTATTGTTTTTTAAAGTTAAAGCTTAACAAGACTAAATTTACTTAGGCATGACAGTAAACAGGATAATCATGAAATATCTCGAACGTAAACACCGGTGCAGAGCTGCTAAAAATTTCATTTCATGCTACGCAAAACACCGCGACATATATTTTTAAGGTTTTTATTTTATCTGATGCTCTGAGCAAACAGACATACGCTTGCGTACGTAAAACTGATAACAACTAACGGAGGGTGTTTACCAATTCAATATCAGTTTAAAAAATATTTACAACTTTGCAGAAGAATATTGAGGCTTTGAATTTTATTTTAAGGTTTGTGTTAGCTTTAAGATACGACATTATTGTGTCTTTGTAAGATTTTTATTTGTTTCAAGGTTGCTTAGTTAACACTTACTTGGAGAGTAATATTAGACTTAAGCTTTTTAAATAAGATCTATGTTACAAGTGCAAAACTAAGTTTCACACACAAATTCTTCCCGTTTTCAGGCAACTTTCTATAAAATCGTATAATAATAGAACTATCAGTTTACTCCAAAGCTTTAAATATAAAATATTGCTTGAAAACTGGCTTCAATCTCTAGACTATGAATACAAAAATCTGAAAAGCTAATACCTAGATAGTCTGTGCAAATATATAAATTTCGTCTTTTCACTATCGATCGTTGAAATCAAAAAAGGAGGTTATCAATTCGACCTGTATGTACGAGTATGTAATATTTTCACAACTGCCCAGTTTTCGTGTATGTTAGTCTATATCAGCTTTTAAGCAAGTGTGCCAAATTTCAAAAGTGTATGTTTGTATATTTGTATGTTTGTCCTCGCATATCTCCGGAACTACAAGTTCGATTTAAATAATTGTTTTTGTTGAACTAGGTATTGTTCTACTTAGGTAAAACTGCAAGTTTCATTAAAATCGGTTCAGTACTTTTTGAGATAGGGAATGTTAAATGTGTATTAGACAGCTGCCTTAATAAATGTAGACTTTTAGGGCAGTTGAAGTCGGTTTCTAGTTCTTTTTGAACGCGTTTTTTTAGCGTTGTGTCAACACGTTCAGAATGCTCGCGCATTCAAAACATACACCACATTAAACTAATTATTATGTATTGCTCACACTGTAACCTCAGCATTATATAAATTGAGATATCTGTAACGGGATCCAATGGGAGAGAGTTTGGTGATCTGAAACTCAGGGAAATCTTATCTCGGACTCTAAACTCTCCCATAGGTGTTCTATATACCTATACTCCCTCAATTATCATGATTTATGTACTCGTTATGTAAGTCAAATAAAGAATATTTGATTTGAATACATAAAGCGTCGGTGGCGCATTGGATAAGGCGCGGAATCTCAATCTGAGAGTTCCTTATCCGATTGCTTGACATCGTGAGGAAACCTGCATGTCACGAAAAGGTATGTGAAGTCCGCCATTACAGACTAGATATAATAGACTACATATAAAGGCTATTGATGATAACATAAAATAGCTTTTGCCTGCGACTTTACCTCGTGAACGTCTCTACGGCGTTGTCTATCACATCTCTGGCTCGGCAATGCCCACGTGTTTGGTACTACTAAACGTCCGTACTCGCCCGCGGACCTCATGACACTGTCAGTCATTGACACTCTGACACTGAAGTTTATCATAACAACGCATAGACACACGAGACAGTGGGTGTATGCTATACCAGTATTCAATTCTTTTCTGACCCTTATAGGAAAAACAAACAAACTTACTTTCAAATTTATAATATTAGTAGGGGATTATTCGGCTTATCATCACCATCAGCCGGAAAACGTCCACTGCTGGACATAGGACTGGTCGTCGGTCCATCTAGTATGGGGACGGCTCAGTACACGTTCCCCGGTCCGTGGACACCACTAGAGAAGTTTTTTCAAGCGATGTAGCCTGCCCGTTGCCACTTCAGCTCACTGACTCGTTGAGCTATGTCGGTGACCTTAGTTCGTCTGCGGATTTTTTCATTCAGGATTTTATCACGTAGAGAAATTCCGAGCACAGCTCGTTCCTTAGCCCGCTGAGTGATTTTGAGCTTGTTTATTCGGCCAACAGTAAAGGACCCTTTTTGGCTTATGAAGCTCCTTTAATAAAACTTATTTAATAATTCGAAATACAAACCTCAGCAGAACGATACTTACTCAAAGAAATGACTAACATTTGATTAAGTAGCTCTCCTAGGTACTTGGTGAGAAATTAGTTTGCTAAGTCAACTCCAATATTATTTTTCATTCCAACCACGAAATCTGATTAAAAAGTTGGAGTAAATATGACCCCTGAAAGTTAAACGAGCAAGCGGTAGGTCCATTAGAATAATATTCTTCATGAAATGAGGTCACTTGAAACAATTTGGAGTTGAATTTGTGTGAGACACTTTGTTCTTTGGCTTTTTAGGTGACGAATGACAAGTTTTTGACGGTTTCGTGACGGTTTTTCTGTTTAAAAAGAATTTGAGTTCTATTATTTTAAAGATTGTTAAATGACGTCAGTATAACCAGTTAATATAAGTACAGCCATAGACGTTGATATTTTTAACAATAGTAAATTTAAATTCAAAACCTTAATATCTTATAAGCTGTAAATATTCTTTTGTTATCGTTCTTTTAATTTCATAACTTTATTATTATCATGTCGTTGTTGCCTGTAAGTAGGGTAGCATTTAGCTATACTATTACATTTGTGTCTTCATGCTCATGTTAATGTATATCCTGTAGGTGACCTTCTTAAATAAAATAAATGACCTCAAATTGAACCTTCTGCCTGTCTTGATCCTTTTGGGTCCGTGAATACCCGATAAAGCATCAATCCTGTCATCTGTCGGTTTGTCTGTTTCTTGTCAGCAACTATTAACTCTATCAACTTGATATTTGTAATATGTAGTTTGTTTGTTTGAATACTCTTTATTGGTTATTTAAAACATGGATGTATATTTTTATTGGCAAAGAAGTGAAAATGGGGGATGTCGTATGAAAAGATTTTTACCCATTCTAACACAGATTCTTGTTTCTCCTGTAGTGGAAAGTTTTGGATTTGTGTTGAAAAATGACTCATAAATATATGATATATTTGTAGAAGAATAGAATATGATCTTCAAAGTATACAAAGATAGAGATCTTAAATATTAGTTACTAGATATTTATTTGGGTATTACAGTAAACTTAAGCGATGTATCTAAGTAACATACATAGTGTTTTTAAAATTATCAAAAAACTGAACTTAAAATAAAGTATAGAAGGGGAAAGAATATTTATTCGTCGCCTTCCTAGGTACGGAACCATTGTTTCACGAGTCTGATTCACAAATATTTTCTTTAAAATCTAAGACCTACAGAAGAGAGACTTTGGAGAGAGAATATTCATGTTGGATCTACATTTAAAAATTGCATTACAGCAGGTTAACATTTTGAAATGTTATCCGACTGAACAAAATAATGTTAGCAACTTTTGGCTATATTCAGTACATTTTTGAAAGACGGAATTATCTGTGCTCAGGTTCTGCATAGCTTTGGAAGAGATGGATAACAACGACTTACCCTTGGCACTCGTCCTCGGCTGCGGGAACCCTCAGCTGGTGAGGCAGCGAGCCACGTTTGCCACGGTCGTCCCTGTGCCTGTAACACACGCCCCCGAGAGGACAGACCTCAGGTAAACATAGTCAAATATTAGTATTTTTAATTCAATGTACGCACGGCTACAGGTCAAGTTGACCATTTCCAGTATAAGCTGAACTGGCATCGTGCGGGAGAGTATAGCTTGATGAGTAGCCGTGTGTACAAAGGGTTCGCACTTGACCTTTATCTCATACGTTCGGATAAAAATTCACCTTTGTTATTCTCAAGACTTAGAATGTTACTATACCTGTAAAATAGCGAAAGTATAGGTGACTTGTTGGTGCTGTGTTAATGTCTATTCGGGTATAAAATTATTTACCAACTTTTGTACCATGTCACATTCATCCTTTTTTGATTGTGGTGGATATTACATGGTACTGGGCCGTCCTACTAGGTGGACCGATGACCTGGTTAAGGTCGCGGGGAGCAGCGACTCGAGATGCAGGTGGCTCGGGACCGGTCGATGTGGCGTACCATGAAGGAGGCCTATGTCCAGCAGTGGACGTTTCCTGGCTGATGATGATGAATGAATACATTGATATTATTTTGGAAAAATAAAGTCGACTATTAATCACTTAGCATTAAAATAACAATCAACCTTAGGTCTTAGAAATTCTCAGATTCCATGAATAATCGCTTTTGAGTTAGTTATCCATTAGGCGAAACGATTTTTCTTTAAATTTAAATGTTCATTCCATTTTGTTCCAGGGTATCTGAAGTTCGCTCAAACGTGACCAGTGATGGAGTACTGACGGTCCTAATTTCCATCATGGGTCTAACTCCAAGAACACAATACGTGCTCCCACGTTCCCAGCGCCTTTCCGCTCCTACATCTAGATACTACCCCACAAACTCTTGCTACGTGGTCTTAGCTGTTCTAACAAGAGGATCTTTGATAGCCCAGAAGGATACTCCATGCCAATCTACTCTCGAGATAACCATGGAAGGATTCCTTCGAGGGCCTTACGAAGTCTGCGCCACGTTGTCAAAGTACAAAGTCGATGAAATGCATCCGATATGCGTCACACCACAATTCTTGGAAACTGCAGGCTCTTTAGAGATGAAAGCTGGAATGAAGAACCTTAATACGGCGTTGGTTGGGGTAGCTCTAGGATTGATGGTTGTAGTGGTTGGTTTAGTTTGGTTCGTGAGGAAGATGTTGAAGAAGCCAGCACAGTTTGAGACGCATCATAGGTGCTTCAGGCAAGAACCCGTTCAGGAGGAAAACCCGAGGGCTAGCTATGTGATGTTAACGGCGACTTCGAAGCTATAGAAGGATTATTAAGGATTTGCTTGCTAGTCTTCTCATGTGTTTTATTAAGTGTTTTGTTGAAGTTTTCTTTTTAGAAAAAAGAATAAACAAAGAAAAGTAATTCACATATTATGTACTCTGAAAGTGCCATTTATCTTAATAAGAAATGTGTATCTATTGGATTTCCAAAGGACTTTTAATTTTAATCACCTCTAGAATTTTTGAGACTAAAGATTTCATTTCTGTATCTGGATATTGTGAAAGCTATCGGCTTTTATTTCGGGTTGATGTTTTTCGTTCAAATAATAATATAATAATAATAATAACTTGACGACTATTTTGAAATTTTAAAATATCGATTAGCTTTAAATTACACGTTGAGTTCGGATTACATTTGCCTCATTACTTACACCAATTAATTCGTGATTATGATTCGTAAACCTATTTATATAACGTTCGTCGAGTCGTTTTGTACTCACGAGTATATCTAATTGCAAGGAATTAATATAAAATGTTATAATATTTGTAAACAGTTATGTTAAAAGTCGTGACACATATAATGATATTAAGTTAGGTTAGTATACAGTTTCTCAAACCTCATATGGGTAGAATTTGTAAGGGCCACAAAATTACGCGTATTTTTTGTTGAACGGATTTTCCTCAACACTTTTGTTCAAAGTTTCCTGCTAAAATACTTGTTTATTTCGAATTTCACTTGGCACAAATGTAATTGCGATAAAATGTATCGAAATGCGGAGCTTGACGAACAAGTCAAATTGAAGGGCCGTCAAAATTTAAGACTATGTTGAAATTGCGGCCTAATTCACTGGGTGTAAACAATATTTCTGAGCTTGAGTAAATTTACGGTCTATCGTTTTTTTGTGTGTGATTTAAAATTGACTGTGGGGTTCTGAAATTCTAGAGGTTTGAGAAACGATGCCTTATAGAATGACTGAATAAAGTTTTGTTGTTTTTGTAAATTAATTTTTAACGGCTTTCGTAAAACGACTAAAAATTAAATTATATCTTCTGTGAAGATTTATTTTTGCTAATAAATATTAACTCGAGGCTCTCACATTTTAATTACTGCTCTATTTTTTGTTAATATTTTAGTTTTTTAGCTTGTTGTTATTATTAATCTGTTTCATTGTTCGTGTAAAATATTGAATAAACTAAATTCTATATTTTTGTTTACAAATATAAACAATAATTATAGATTTGTGTATGTTAAATTGAATCTAATTAACGTAAGTATACAGAAATTATTGTATGCAATATAAAAGGATGAAGAAATTGACATACAACATAAAATAAAATGCAAAAGACTTGAAATTTGTTTGTAATGCTTTGATGGAAGACGTATAAGAACGAAACAATTTTTATATAGTTATTTCAGCTGTTCTTTTCTGTAAATTTTTAATTACGAACTTTGGTTCTGCTTTAATTAGATTAAAAGTGTAAATAATAATTTATTAGTTTTAAAACGCATTTTTTGAAATAAAATATTAACAAAATCGATTTATTTTTATTATTTGTTATTCTATCAAAGTTAGAGGAGGGTTTGTATTATGAATTTTTTACACGTAGATTTCCATGTTACCTGAACATTACAGCTCCTGCTGCCTTCATACTGGAACACAAAAGTGCTATTAACACTGTTGTTTGGTTGTAACATGGTGGTAGCTAGTCAGGCGGACATAGAAAATGCACTACCACCAACCAAACTAAGTACAGATAGGTACCACTGGGAGTTGAACCCGGGACATCCGAGTTGTAAGTCCAAACGTGTAGTAGCCTCTTGGCTCTGGAATCGATATAAATTTAACAGCACGTTATCCTGTTCTATAAAATAATGTAACCAGATTTCAAGATTTGGTCACAGTTAGGTAACTGTCAGCATCGATTATTTTAGATATTGGTTGGATCGATTGGTGTTTTATGTTTTGGTAAGTTTGGGCCGGGCCGTCTCCCTGCTAGATGGATCACGACCTAGTACAGGTCGAGGGTAGTCGCTGGATGCAGGTGGCTCGAGACCTGTCATTGTGGTAAGCCATGGAGGAGGCACTACTACAACATTTTACTGAACAATTTTCATATTTTGACTATAGTGGGTTTTTCCTAGTGATAATAAAATAATTAACGCGTTCAAAAAGAACTGAAAACCGACTTCAATTCCCTTAAAAATTTGGTTTTTGTTGATTTTCTCAAAGTACGATCAATCAATTTCGATAAAATTTATATGGGACCACTTATGCTCTATCTACCAAACAAAACAAAACAAGAATTATCAAAATCGGTTCACTATTGGCGGAGTTATCGCGTAACACTCATATAAAAAAATTCTCCTTTTTGAAGTCGGTTGATAAATGCTAAAATAAAAGTTTATTTGGTGTCATACAAACAAATCCATAACAAAATACCGTACAAACAAAACGTAAACGCCATATATGCACAATACATCTAAATTTATAAAAAACCTTATCATTATTTACAATAATTATACTAACTTCCCCGAAACCGACGTCAAATGTCAAATAGGTGCGTGAGCGCATATAATGAGGATTTTAATACAAACGGGAGGGAACTAAACCAAAACAAACCAGTCGAGGCTTGCCTGTCATGGAGTGCAGACGTGTTGTATCAGTTTTAATTTTAGTTTTATCAATATATGGGATTGAAACTAAAGTGTATACGCGATGTCAATTGACCCGTGAACTATTGAAGAATAATTTCCCAAGGACGTTTCTAAGTAATTGTAAGTTAAGTATTTTGTTGCTATATCAGCTTGCATTGTTTCAGTCACATTGTATTATTAAAAGTAATTTAAAAAGAATTGGTTTTGTTTAAAACAAATTTTCTTTTCTGCCCTCATACATTCTTTATACTGGCCTTTTCCCATGAATATTTTATTTAAATAAAAATAAACATACAAGCGAATTTTTTTGCTCGTTAACGATTTTCACGTAAAACTAAATTATTACTTATTGAAAAATGATAAGTTTAATAAACATATTACAAAGTTACTTTCACCATAACATTTATAGAAAACATATCATAATCATCATAATTGGCTCCATGAGTTCACTGTTGGACATTAGACTCTTTCATAGATTTCCACAATGGACTTTCTATGAAGAGATAATCACCACGCTTGGCCGTCGCATTGGTGATCGAAGCAAAATGTTGTTGCATAGATAGCTGAAACCCACGGGATGATAAATATATTATATGAAAGTGAAATTTATGGGTCAAAAGGTTTTTATTTGTCAGTCAATTCACAGATAAACAGTTTTCCGAGGCCATAAAAACAGCATTTTATGTCCTCGGCAACATCAAAGTGTGGTTAATTCGTGCCATTGTTAGTGAGGCTATTGTATTCAATTGTTGACGGAATCTATAACGACCGATATCACAATCTAGACACACAAAACACAATTAAAATGAGTACTTGTCAATCTGTTGCTCTTCTTAATTTAGGCAAATGACAATGTTGATTGGTTATGAAATCTGGCTATTCTAATCCGTATTTATACACAAAGGGATCGCATTTGGCACCGTCTTACTTGCGTTTATCTCGCCTGACGGTAAGGATAAGTCCATAGGATTGAAAGTGGCTTTGTTATCTTCCATTACCCAAACACAACTGTGCCAAATTATCTCTGCTGCTTCATTTTCAATAGCAGAATAACAGGGCTTCTGGGTGTCTTAAAAAGACAACTAAGGAATGATTTAAAGGAAGGTCAGCAGTATTGAACTTATTGTCAACGTTCCGCAATCATGAATCTGCCTGCAAAGTGTGGCGGTTATGGCAATTTTAAAAAAAAAACTTTCTATGTCTATTCTTATTCGACGCAGTGATGTATGTGGTGGAGGCTCATACCCAACAGTGGATAAAAGCAGCTGATGATGAGAGCCAAACATCGTGACCAGGTTGACCAATTTTGAATGGCATACTTACTCATGTGGTATTCCTTGCCTCCCCGGATACTGGATTATAATGATTTAATATATGAATTACTCTTATCGGTTCAAGTTTAGAAGCATTCTTTTTGTTCGGTCAAAGTTTAAGCGCTAGTTTTGAAGGTGAACAAGATCGTTAGCTAAATTACTATTGAGCGATTCTCGATGGTTTTCCCCACAATAAGGTAAATTAGCTAATCACGCCCTATGTTTTCCATTAGCTGTATTATTATTAATATTGTTTGTTGGTATTTGTCATTGATAAGTATTATGAGATAAGACCGTCGATACACGGAGAGAAGTCAAAATTAAGACGCAAGCAGTCGCGCCTTTTTAAGTTCACTTCATTGGCCGCTTCTAAAATAGATTTTCTGAAGCATTTGTAGAAGGTTACAAATATGAACGTTCGCAGAACGAATATTCGTTTGCGTTTTATGGCTAAAAATTTATACAAATTACCTTACGTCATTCTGATACTAAATTGGCATCATAAGTGATATGCTATCTCCCCTATGCTTTGCACGGGTGCAATATAGTGATATGATATAGCTCAGCCTTTAGGCGGCGTAACAAGATAAAATAAATGCGGCCTACGAGTAGATGCAACATGTACCAGATTTTCAGTTAGACCTCATCCGATTTCGTGTAGAACGACAGCCTAACATTCTAAAGATTATTGTTTTGGCTTTTATTAAGGACTCTCATATTATTTATTATTAAATGTCTTTTGTCTACAGACATCAGCCTAGATTATTGTAATAATATAGATAGGTAGGCATTATCTGCACAAAGGTTATTCCTAACTTAAAAGGAGTGAATCAAAAACTGTGTAATAACGAAGTTCAGAGATTCAATCAAAAATTTTAGTTCTTATATTGTTTTGGTAAATACTAACGTAAGTACTATATAAAGTAAAAATTTTGTACGTTCGTAACTTTATTTTATTAGCATATTTACAAATATAAGCAGTGTGTATATCGATAAAAATTTACAGTTTACAAATTTAAAAGAATCATGCATAAAAATCTATGTGTCTTGGGTTCTAGCGTGTGCCAAACATCCTGTACATGGAGAACCACTGTGCATGGCATGCCCAACTGAGAAGGCGTGGGTGACACGACACAACCACCCTCATTCTTAATCTTGGTATTGCAGGGGTTTGCCTGGTAGAACAAGAGAGTGACAGGAACACGTCCGCTTTTGTCACAAAGTCACCGAGGCGGAAGTATTACGGACTGTTCCAAGTAAGTTTGTACACTAAAAATTAGAACACTAACATAAGCGACTTCATAAAATGTATCATTAATCTAAGTTAGTTTTGACGTTACAAATCCCCAAATAGTCACGGTTCGGTTCCTGTTATTTGCTTACGAAATACCAATTTAAAAAGATTCAAGAACGATTCGGGGATTTTTCGGCGACTAAGATCGAATTTTAGTACGCCGGTTGCTCGCCGGTGGCAGCACCGTACAAAGAGTTGCAGTTACTCCATAGGTAATACGAATTTGAGTTTGACAGCAACGATTTCGAAATTATTTCGAAATAGTCACGGTTTCTAGTTAGAAAATCAGGGTGCTGATATTCCTATTGAGTGTCTCTAATATGTCCGACTATCCGTATGGTAATAGTTACCACCTCGATATCTAAGCCTGCCGCCAATTAACAATTTTCATCATGTTACGTTCCGTTTTCAGTTAGAGACAGATAACATAGCTTTTTTTTAAATATATGATGGGCTTGCACTTGGTCTTCATCGTACGAGATGGTAAGTGACGGCAAGGCGTTTAGGTATTTCTGACTCTTATGGATTACGTCTTGAAAAACAAAAACATTGTTTTATGTATAAACTACTGCATACAATTTTATTGTTAAGCGAATTGTGAGTCAGAAACAGCATTTTATATTTACATGTAAATACGTAAACTGTGTTTTTCGTTAGCTCGCTGACTTCCCTTGGCGTTGCTGATTTAGTTGGTAGTTCAAGAAAATTCAAGTAGATATTAAAACATACCCATTCTAACTACTTTTCAAATAGTTCGTGCTATTATTCGTTTTCTCACAAATACATAAATAAATAATTAATAAAAACTAAAAAAATAACAATAAAAAAAATATCAAATTTTCCAGATTTGTCATTAATGATTTAATTGATTTAAATTTATGTATGTATTTGTATGAAATTTCAACAAGAGCGTGCCCTTTTTCAAGAGTCGGCTAACCTAAATAAGTCATTTCAATGAATTTAACTAATTCAGCGCATAGTTGAATTTAAATTTACAAACTTTCGTGCAGTACCCTCTTTAGGCGTTTCAAAGCAAGCACAAATGCATGAAATAATAAAAACGAACAAAAATACCCAAATATATGCATGTAAACAAATTTATGTAGATTAGGAGCATAACAGTGAAGCACCATCAGTTGATGAGTCAACGAATTTCCCAAGCTGCAAGCGCGTAATAAAATACATAATTTGAATATTCTATACTTACTTATAAAAGAAACATTGGTGGTCTGAAGAAACACCTTTAAACTTTTAGCTAATTTTTTCATTTAAAAAACCGTAACTCTTGTTTAATTAACGAAAATCAGCTCAGTAAATTTTTTAATATGATTTACTGGAAATATTTCTAACCCTTTTAAAAGCTTTCCTGCTTTGGATGTAAGGTTTTTTTGGTGCATTTTCATGTTTTAATTGTTCAACCCACAACAGAACAATGAGCCGGTTAGACGAACAGTTTCTAAATTATTTTTGAACGAAATACGTTTTAAAGCTAATTGTAATCTTCTTTATTATTTTAACTGTCAATGTCTACTATAAAAAAGTTACATACTATAAAATGACTGATATGTAGACAGTAAACAAAAATATATTAGGCTACAATAGATAATAACTAACGCGTTCTAAAAGAACTAGAAACCGACTTCAACGGCCCTAAACGTCTACAGAATTCATACCCTAAAATGTTCACTCTGAGAGGTAGAATTATCATATTTGTTTTTTGTTGATTTTATCTAAAAGCGTTGCATCAAATTCGATAAAATTTATACGGGACCACCTCTGAAGTCTACCAAACATCACCGCCTTCAAAAAGAACTAAAATCCGACTGAATTGCCTTAAAAATTTGGTTTTTGTTGATTTTCTCAAAGAGCGATCAATCAATTTCGATAAAATTTATATGGGACCACCTCTGAAGTATGCTCTACCAAATAGAACGTAAGAAAGAATAATCAAAATCGGTTCACTATTGGCGGAGTTGTTACGTAACACACATACAAAAAAACATACGCATCGAATTGACAAACTCCTCCTTTTTGAAGTTGGTTGAAAAAGACTCTTTAAAATCGATTCATGTTTTGGCGGAGTTTTACATAAATAAACGTACAGTCGAATTGAAAACCGCCTCCTTTTTTGAAGTCGGTTGAAAATGGATGGATGGGAACGTGGGCGTGGTTAGAGATTTCAATTTGAAGTATGTTTACAGAATCGTAATTCAATTGATACTCATGCCAATTTCTTTCGCATTATGTGTCTGAGAGTCTCTTGTGTTGTGTAAAAGTCTGACATCAAGTAATAAATGATGATTTATGTGTTTGTAAAAGTATGTAGAGTTAAGAGTTAGCAGTGACTTCTGTATGCTGCCGTTTAAAAACAAAATCAAGGATTTTTACGTCTTTTTCAACCAATCGTGCCGAAATTTAGTGCCCAAACACTCGATAGCCCATGCCATCAAGAACGACAAACAGAAGAAAAGCGTAACTCTATTACTCTATAAATCCATCAGTCTACCTAGGCGATATTCTCGTGGCTCGTCTCACTGTAGCTAAAATAAGATACCCATCGACTTGTGTCGTACGAGCAAATTTTAAAATTAAGCTTGCATTTATTCCTTTAGGCGGAGCATGACAGATTCGTACTAAGTCAATTGAGCTTTAGGCCAAAATCTGAGCAGGTATGACTCTGTTAATGTCAGATTTGCTATAGGTCAGTTTCTGAACAACACAGTTTCGACGTGCGACTTATGATATGAAAGTCATTTTCTCTTTAATCCAATTTCTGAGTAGGTCAGAATCGTATAATGTACCGTGACATGATAGTACTACTTCGGATTAGCAATAATATGGATTCGGACTAATGTAGTTTCTTATTTCGTCCGATTAGCACCGATTCGTTAACGGAGTTTAATATATTATTTTAATGATGGATTCCTAAAATATCGCTTTCGTATTAGGTCAGATTCTATGTATATCTTATTCCAAAAAGGCCAGGTACAATGGGCAAGAAAAAAGACTACAAAGTACAAATATTCAATACATACTATATTGATTATTTATTTCATTTAAAAAATATTAAGAATTACAAAATGATAATTATTATCCACAACAGGCTTCGTCATTCGAAAATCCTAAGTAACACAAAAGCAGCATCAGCAACAGGCCTCGTCAAAAATCTTAAACTAAGACAAAAAGTCATCCGCAACAGGCTTCGTCATAACAAAAACCTCCCAAAAAAGAAATAAAAAGTCCCACAATACATACAATACAATCATCAATCAATACATATATACTAGTTATACATTTAAGCAGATATCTGAGACGCTGGCCTATTTCTATTTCTCTAGTAGGTGCATTTATTTTTGTTGCCCTAGAGATGCTCACATATTTATCAATTTGACTGTACATTTGCATGACGTACCTAGAAATTGACTGACGTATTATCTGACCTTCTCAGAATAAAGCCTAAACAGAATCGAATCAACGTCAAATCGGTCGTACTAGGAATCACACATACTAAGATTCTGGATATGTGATTTTCTGACCTACTCAGAATCCGGCATTGTAAGAATCTGAAGTGCTACGAATTTGACATCTTAATAATTGTACGTTTAAAGAATTTGGATAACTTAGATATTGCCCTATTTATAATCTCACCCACTTAGAATCCGAAATAAAAATAAAATGGCAACCTCAGAGTAATACCTTCTCAGACTTTGACCTAAACCTCAATTGACTTAGTACGAATCTGTCATGCTCCGCCTAAAGGCATTTATTTCAGATAGGAAGTGAATGGTGCAAGGAAGGTCGCAAAGGCGGCAAATGCGACATTTCGTGTGAAGGTGAGCTGAACTGCGATTATGTAACTCACATCAAACAAATACATTTAAATTAATTAATGCTTAAGGAAATAGTTAACATAAAATATGTCATGAAGCTATAATATACTCTTCGGTGAAGGAAAACATCGTGAGGAAACCTGGACACTCCTGAGAAGAAATTCAAAGGTGTGTGTGAAGTATACCAATCCGTACTGGACCCCGCGTGGTGTACTATGTTCCAAAAGAGTTGTTACAATTTCGGCCCGCACTTGAACACTATTTAAAAAATCAAGCAATAATCTAAATGTGCGTACAAAAATAATAGAATTTTTTTTTGCATTTATTTTAATTGTATAAAATCATTCGTTTTGTGACAGCGCCAAATGTCATTTAATTGACGCCATCTTTGTTTTCAACGTCAAGTTTTATATATATTTTTGAATAATAAACTAAACCAAAATATACAAAAATGGTAACTAAATCATTTTGATTTGATAATGGCCTATTAAAATTGTAAGTGTACAAGACCAGGCCTTGTCTCCATACATTCGCGGAACGTGTCAATTATTTATACGTAATGAAACATTATTAAACTAAGTTGAAAATTAATCATAAGTTTAATACTAATTTGACAGCTTCAGAACCTCAAGTATAAATATATTTAAAATCGTTTGCAGCGCTGTTGGACGAAGACATCCGTGACGACGGCGCCTGCGCATTGAAAGTGTTCGAGCAGGAAGGATTCAAGTACTGGTCGCGGTGGGAGGTTCGATGCAAGGGACAAACACTGCCGGACATAGAGAAGTAAGTAGACAACCTTTATACTCGTATAAACAAGTACTAACCAAACTGGCGTCATTCGCTTAATTTTGACACAAAATTTGCGACACAGAATGTGTATTCAATGATGTTAGAAAGGCAAAATATCGTTCTTTGGATTCTGATTCATATAACCTATGTACTGTATTTATGTTTAATTTAATCAATATAAAGTGGCCAGTGACTGAGAAGATCTCACAAAATCTGCAAAGAGAATTTATAGAACGTAATCAGCGGCGTCCACGCATGATCCTTACAAGACCATATAATGAGCTCATCTCCATTTGACCCGCAGATGTCCAGATTGGCAGCATCCTCCTTCTTCCAACAGATCATCCCCGGCCAGAGATAAGAGGACCGCTAGAGCAAAGAGATCCATCAAGAAACGTCGCACATCTAAATACCAACCAAAATAAATATAGCAGATGGAGGGTAACAGACAGGTCATTAAAAAAAACTAGGATGCTATAAAAATGATTAAAAATAGACTAAAATAGTGCACTAATAAGGGAGCTACTAGAGACAACAGTCAGGTGAGAATATGAAAGCTGTAGTAAAGAGTCTTGTTTAAAATCGATCAAAATCCAAACAATATTAATGCCAAATTTTAATACGATTTTAATAAACCAACTCATTTTATAGCCATAGTGCATTTTATATTTTCTACTCGTATTCTAAAAACTGTTTTGTTAATAAATTTATTTTAATTAAATGAATTTATTTTAATTAAACTCCCTAAAACAAGCCATTATTTCTTGTAAGATATATCTTTTTAATACTAGCAGAATAGTAAAAGGTTCGAGTTTCAATAGTAGGGGCGCAGGTAAAGTGAGTGATTTACTAACGACACGGGAATGTCTTGATTAAAGTCATAAAGTACGTCCGTCGCCCGGTGTAACTCGATCGAAAACTCGTTGTCGGCGAAATGAAAAGACTCGTCAACGGTAGGGGTATTTGGAAAATTCTATTCAAGTACAACTAGACGTCTATTGAGTTAAGAACTAGTTTTCTGTTTTCATTTCGACTCCATGAGCCTTAGAAATGGTAAGAATTATGCTGAAAGAACACAGCGTTGTTATCTCAGTTGGCTAAAGCTTCAGCCTTCGAACAATCGTGTACTAGATTAGACCGTAAGTACTCTACAAATGAGTTCAATTTAGCTTTCTGTAGCATACATACAATTGATTAAAAGTACGTCACTTTGGTCTTTTCATGAGGGATCTGGCAGAAGGATCTTTCCATCCTTTTCTATCTTGTTAAAACGCCGTCTAAAATAAGACAGTAAATCATATTTCATAGTCAACAACAGACTATATACGTCCCCACTGCAGGTGCTCAGGCCTACTATGCTACAGAGTGTGTAGGCCATAATCCACCACGCGGGCCCAATGCAGATTGGCAGACTTCACACGCCTGTTCAAGACATGCAGGTTTCCTCACGATGTTTTCATTCACCGTTAAGCAATCGGATAATGTACTTGAATTGAAAAACAACTCATAGATACGGCTGGATTCGAACCCGGAATACTCAGATTGAGAGTTCGTGCCTCATCAACTGCACCACCGATGCTTCAAATCATATTTAGTTAGACTAATTAATCCGAATATAAACTGAGCGTAAACTCAACTATTACCGAATCATTATATCCTCGAAAATGTAGATTTGTGAAAAGGTCGGTTTGACCCCAAATCTAAACCTGTTTAATGGCTCTAATATTAACAATGGTCCTTTCAAAACTCCACCCGGGTAAAAAGTAAACACACGTGGCAAATGTTGATATTCCGATTCCCAATTGGGTCCCATTTGGTTCAGCTATTGTGTTTAAAACAATGATTTTATTTGATGAATGGTTTGTGGCGTACTGCTAGGTCAAAGGTCTCTTGTCAATTTACATTTAACATATTTGAGTAGTGGACTTCATTATAGAATTATATAATTGTAGTACATTTAAAACAATGTATCATGGGCTTCCATACGTCCTTCATCTTTCCTGTAAGTGTAGGTTAACCTGACGGGGCACTGGCTCTATTAGATTTCATACAGAAAACACACACACACACAAGCGTCGGTGGCGCAATGGATAAGACGCGTACTCTCAATCTGAGGGTTTCGGGTTTGAATCCAGCCGTGTACCTATGAGTTGTTTTTCAATTCAAATACATTATCCGATTGCTTAACGGTGAAGGAAAACATCGTGAGGAAACCTGCATGTCTTGAACAGGCATGTGAAGTCCGCCAATCCGCACTGGGCCCGCGTGGTGGACTATGGCCCTTACACTCTCTGTAGGATGTTGACTGTTGATGACAGGAAGCACAACAGTGATATACTAAATAACACTGCTGCATCTTTGCATCTGCAATCTTTTATTGCAGTGATGCAACGACTTACTTCTAATACTTCTACGAATACAAAATTCAAACATCCTTCTGTTATTAATATTAGTCAAAGAAGGACAATGTAAACAATTGAAATCAATTAACAACGCCCAAATTTTTCTTTTAAAAACATAACACGTGCAATTTTAGGGCGACGTATTATAAAATAATAATGAGTCCTATATATTTGTTACCTACCTCATAGACCTCGCTGTTGATACGTTCAGAGAGGAATCCGGATAGGTGCGTCCTATTGCTCTTTAGATTAAAGTCTCGAAGAGGCCTCTACGTGTTGGACCTGTATCCCCATGCAAGGCTTCTAAAAGACCGGGCACTTCTTGAGAAAGAGTGACCGTCTCACAACTTTTGACCAATATTAAATTCAAAAGTACAGAAGAAGGATAGTGAGAGACAGATATAGGACGAGCCCGTGTTATATATACCAAGCACCAATCCCAAGGCAAGTTAATATTTAAAACCTGAATAATTGTTCAAGTGTTTGGCTGAGACAATATTGTCAATCGGTTAGTTAGGGAAGCTTTTTAGGGTTCCGTAGTCAAAAAAGGAACCCCTATAGTTTCACTCTGGCCGTCTTCTGTCCGACCGCGGCTTAGGTTTCTTAGCTAAGCTGTTACTACTAGAAAGTTGTAACTTGATAAGTAGTAGAATAAAACACCCATACACGTAACTTGGAGACTTTTACGCGTCCACCCCATTGTGTGTGGTATCGTTGAGTAGGTGTTTCAAAACTATTGAAAGTCTAGGAACATCGCTTTTCGATTCAGGTATCACTTGGCGATATATTAAGGTTTAAATTGATGTTTTTTTGTCAGAACACCTACCCCTTGATCTTCTAAACTATGGTTTTTAAAATTCTGAAAAAATTCACAGTAGCTGTATGTACACTGAAATTAAAAGTAAAACTATCACGACTAAGTAGGCATTACTGGTTAACGAGTTATAGTCGACCAAAGTATGTTTCCTTGGAGAAGTCAAAAAGGAAAATTTCGTACAAATTCCATTCAAAATTACTTTTCATTAGACTTTTGATTTTATTGTGAAGGTCAACTTCGGATCTCTACACTGCGCGTGGCCCGACACGCACTTTGCTGCTTTTTTTTATAAACAAATTCGTACAGCTTTTTTTTTTTGTTGGAGATAGACCAACACTTGACCTCAATCTCACCTGATGGTAAGTGACGATGAGGTCGAAGATGTTACGTGTTGGTCTAGAAGGTGCCTATTTACTCTTGAAGATTCCCAAGTTGTAATTTTCGGGGAACACGGAAACCGGTAGTGTATTCCATATTTTTGCTGTACGCACGATAAATGTGGAAGCGAAACGCTTGGTGCGAGCTGTAGGAATGTCTACAGTATACGGGTGAAGGTCTGCTGTTCTTCTGTTTGACCGGTACTTGAACGGCGAAGGTGGAATCAACAAAAATAGCTCTTGCGCACACTCTCCACTCTCTTTGTGGTAACTGATTTGTTTTGAATAAAATTATTTGTAAGTAGTTATTTAAGAAATCAGGGAAAAAAATAATTAAGCCGTTTAGCCTCATTTTCCTTGACTATCCTCATGTAACTATCAAGTGATTATGCATCGATCCACGGACTCAATTTACCGTATGTCGCAGCTAAACCGTAATTTCGGTCAGAACATGCAAGGTCACGTCCGGGAGGTTTAATGAAACGGATTATGTACGGAAAGTTCCTCGGACAGACCGCTCCCGCTGCCGACTTATTTATTTAGTATAATCCCTTACGCAGCTTCCCACTTCATGTTGATTTTAAATATGTGGATGTTGCTGTTAGTGTACGAACTCAGGTATTGTCATGATTTGTCTAGTTTAAAAAAATAGAAAATTATGTCTGAGCACAATTTCCATCAAACGGCAGTATCTTCACCTTCAAGTAAGATTTCGGCCGCGTGCAAACTTTTTTAAAAACATTATTTGAACCAACTTCGTTGCCTTATGGCTGCTGCACGCTTTTAATTATAGCCTAGGGGTACCGGGTTCGATTCCCTGCCTGTCTATATATATATATATATATATATATATATTTAATTAATTTAATTAATAAAAACATATATTTAAAAAACCGCTAAACAGCAGTGGTATGAAAGGTAGCACAGACAGGGCTTCATAAGCTGAAGGCTTCTGGGTGGGCTTACCGTGCTACGGCCTTATCATCACTTATCATCAGATAATACATAGAAAACATTATTAGTACCACTTAGATATTTTTAAGCAATGCTTAACTTAGAATCTTGTTTACTCCTTAGCAATTGTAATCCTAGAAAACACGGCGACGGAATCGTGTAAGCAATAAGTTGTTTATCCCATATTGGAACAAACACGCATTGACCCTTGTCAAAAATGTTCAGGTTCGCGATCTGAGCGGTAAGCACGATGTTTTGTTTTTGGATTTTTACATTGACAGGTGATAACGGTTGAAACAATTTGTGTTTATTTGAGACCTTTTACCTCTTCGGTCAAGATAAATCATTGTTTGACTTATATCGGTGCCAGTTTGCGAATATATTTCACCGAATTGCGGTTATTCTGAACAAAACGTTCCTTCTTCAGCGTGTGAGATTCTTGAGATCATTGTGAGATTCTTGAATTAAACAGCAACACCTACATATGAAAAATTCTTACATTGTACTACGACCTATACTGACAGTCGATAAAACGTTTAGTTACTTAGCTTACAGTGTATAAATTATCAGAAAATCTATTCGATGAATCCTTCAGATTTATCAGTTAAAAAAAATCAGCTCTGTAATGCATTTTGAAACGAAGGTAAAGTAAAAATAAAAGTACAAATCGAGCCTGAAATTGTACATTATTTTAAAAATAAAGGAATAATCTAAAGATACGCGTCAAATGACATTTCATTAACGCCATCTTTGTTTTTTTAAATTATGTCTCGCCTTTTGTTTTGTGCGTTTTAATGTTTTTGTACAAATTAAATAGACCCAAATATTCAAAAATGGTAATATCACTTTTATTTGATAATGATGTTTTAAAATTAGAAGTCTCGGTTGGGGCTCCATGTATTGTATATAATATACTTTTCATCAGAAAAATTGAAACACCTTGCAAGTTTATGTTTTGTAAGGATTATCAGAAAAATGTGTATATTTAGGAATATATGTCAAATGTCGTTTAATAGTGAATACTCGTAATATGAGATTTTCAAATCCTAAATTAAAATTAAATTTTCATAGGTTTTTCTGATAATCCTTACGAAACATAAACTTGCAAAGTGATTCGATTTTTCTGATGAGAAGTATATTATATGTTGCATATTTCACTCGTTTCTTTGTTTATATCTCTCATATTAGGTCGGTCACATAATGGTATGTATCTGTCTTTGTTTTCTTTGTTTGTTTGTTTCTTTTTGTGAGTGCAATAAAAATTATGATTTTAATTGGCATTTGCTAATTGTTCGGATTTTATATCTCGCTGCAACATGTAATATTATGTATGCAGAATTATTATAATTGAATTCGTCCCTATCTCGGGATTCTTTTACTTTTTGCCTGCGCTTTTTGCGCTTGTTTTTGGACGGGGGAAACATTTTCATTTCGGGATAACATTTGCTGATTCGTTTTTACACTTTTATGGAATTAATTTTCGTCGAATCCTCAAAAATTATGTAAACAACCCTATTTGGCTGACTCCGAGTTTATTTAGAGAAAATTGTGCACTCTGTGGGACTGTATTTATCTCTAAATAAGCAAAGTCCGCATAAACCCGGTATTTGTGGTGTTCCCTGTGTATTTCAACGGGAGAGAGCGAGATAGCATCATAACAAGTTAGTGAGGAATGATTATACTCAATGTATTATTTCCTATGTTACTTACTATACGTTTTTATAACTTTTAATAATCCGTAGGTCACAGGTTCGATTCCCAATGGGGATGCCTATCGGTACCCTGTTTGTTTGGTGGTAGCGCATTTTCTATGTCTGCCTGGCTAGCTAACACCATAGTATTTTAATCTAGTGCCAAACAGCAGTGTTAATAGCACTGTTTTGTTCCTGTTTGAAAGGTACTAGAGCCAGCGCCTTATTATCTTGAGGCCATTCCACGGCCTTATGGTCAAGGCCAAGTGCAAACCCATCACATAAAAAAGTGCTTACATGAGCAGTTGACGTCAGTGATGTGGCATATCAATAAATGTCTTACACAGGCCAACGGTGACGTCACGCCAAAACTCGATGTTAGTGCCTTTTTGCTGGCAACACTTGCAATCTGACATCGATGGCGGGTGAACGTACTTTCTGGATCACAGAGTTGTTTTATTAAAATACCACACCTTACATAGCAGCTGTGGACTCCACAAGTGCCATACACGAGTCCCATGGGTACTATTCTAGGAATATTCTTTGGCTGCCAATTCCAGTGCTAAAGTTAGTTAAGAACATTTTACCCCGCTATTACACAAAAGAGAATGAATTTCTACGTAGTGATTTATTTCGTAAATAATAAAAATAAATAAATGAAAAGTAAATATATTTCCTTCTAACTGAGTTCCATTTCAACAATCTGTTCATAAATAAATGATAAAAATAACACTCTGACGTACTCCTTTACATTATATTAAACTTTTTTATCTACCTGTGTAGAGCGCAGCGGGTTATCTAGGAAGATACACAAAGGAAAAATATCTTTTTAAAACTTGTATAAACGGGTGAACGGATCTCAAAGGGGAAAATCCAAGTTTTTTATAGCTCCAGCTTTCCTTTATTGGAAGACATTGAAAATAAAATCTAGATAGCTGGCCAGTTTAATGAATGACCGGGAACTCTTTGAAATTAAACGGAAAGAAATTTTAATTTTCCTGTTTCGTTGCGGGGAACGTTATTTTTGAACTTTTCAAAAGGCTCCATTGCAAGATAGACTTTGAATAAAGGAAATTCTTAGAAATCAGCAGCAAAGAAAGGCAAGTTTAAAAATAAATAAAATAAATATTTTCCGCATAAAATTTATTTCGCAGTGTTTTTCACTTTCAATTTTATGAATTTAAAAATAACGCATTGGTAAACACAACTCTAGATAGATACAACGTCAGCGAAAGCGACCGGTAAACGAAATAAATAATTTTCATTTTAACGATACTTATTCAATCAAAATAGAGCCACGCTTTGTCACGATCTCATCTGATGGTAAGTGACGATGATATATTTTCCTTTAGAAGGATTTTTAAGGAGCCTGGCAACCATCGATTAAAATACTCCCACCGTCACCGTTCAACACCAGCAGGCCGCCGCTTTGCCTCAGCTCTCTAAATTGATTGAATTGAAATGTTACCAACTAACAAACTCCTAACAAATGCTACCAAACCCTAGAGATGTTATCATCACCCATCACTGACGTACAACAGTCAAGGTTGAATTGAGCGCACCACGACTGCATTAAAAAGTAAATAAGTGTCTATACTTACTAAATCATATAAATGAGATATAAAAGCATGAGAGCTGTGGGACAGGTACCGATTTACATAACAATAAATGTAACACTGTATATGGAGCAAGGGTGTAGAGGTGCATCCTTGCACCCTAAATACTTACATAGAAATCTGACATAGACACTCAAAATCAAATATTTAAACAGTTGAAAATCGTAATCTGACGATTCATCTGTCAGAATAAGTACAAAGACGTAAGGGTGGATGCACGGGCCCCCTCAAAAAAGCTATGAGCATGTGTGCAGTGCATCTCTCCAGGCGAACATATATTTATAAATAAATATTAATTTTAATTTAAAAAAATTAAAATTGTTTAACTAAAATTACTTACGACAAACATAAACTAAGAACTGCTGGACATAGGCCTCCCTCATGGTACGCCAAATCGACCGGTCCTGACCCACCTGCATACAGCGACTCCCTGCGACTCTAACCAGGTCGTCGGTCCATCTAGTAGGGGGACGGCCTGGTAGACGTTTCCCGGTACGTGGTCGCCACTCGAGAACCTTTTACTCCCCACCGGTTATCGGTTCTTCCAGCGATGTGGCCTGCCCATTGCCACTTCATCTCACTGACTTGTCGAGCTATGTCGGTGACCTTCGTTCGTCTACGGATTTCCTCATTCCGGACCTTGTCACGTAGAGAAATTCTGAGCATACTCCTAGCTCGTTCCATTGCTCGCTTTGTCATTGTTTGCGTTTATTTAAATTGAAAAAAAAACGCAGTTTACAGTGGCATCGCAGTGAGTGACAGAAATACGTAATAAAAGCGCGTCATCTTAAATTAGACGAGACTTACTGGTCATCTAGTTTGACAGTTATTGATTAACGTGCAACGCTAAGGAATGACATTTTCAAGATACAAAACCTTTAGTAGTTAGTACGTTAGCCCTACGCTAACTGCGTTCTTTGCGCACGTGTTAATTGCTGGCTTCAGCAATTAACAGCATTTAAAAGGTGACACACTGGTCGTAAGCCTGTAAAGCTTTTAATAAATAAATAATAAATAAATCTAATCTATAAGGGTACATTTTTTCCTACATAGATACACAACCCTGAAACATTTCTTTTGAACTTAAACGGAATGTTATTTACGTAATTATACTAATATACATTTTTCTATTTGCTTAATACAAGTTTTTCCTGTTTACAAAATCTTTAAATTATTTATTTAGTGACGTTAAAAATTATATCTTAAGAATTATTCTGAAAATGAATTTTGTAATGGGATTTGAGATCAAAACGAATTTAACATTTTCCTTCCTTCCAAGTACCTGTGCTTAATATAATTAGGAATTAATAATGTCTTATAATGTTCAAAAAATGTAACAAATAAGTGTTCAGATTATGTTGCTTCCTTGCTTCTCATTAAATACTACCTTCGCCTATTGCAAAACCTTCGGTTAGACATCATCATCAGCCGGGAAAGTCCACGGCTGGACATAGTCCTGCTCAATGGTAAGCCGCAATTATTAGTCCAGAGTCACTTACATCCAGCCACTACTGACTCGTCGAGCTACATCGATGACGTTGTTCATCTACAGATTTCCTCATGCCGGATTTTATCGGTCAGACGGGGGGAGATCTTACTATAAAACAAGTGTAACAGTTGGCCTTCATCTTACTTGATAGAGTGACGGTAAGGACAGAGAGAGACAGAGTTGTGGACAGAATCGTGTTCATCTAGAAGTCCCTAACCATGTCAATGTTACTCCTACTTTACATTGCCAAAAAATGGTATTAACTTCGCTCTTTGGTGGAAGATTTAGATAACATGCAACCAACAACCCAACCGAGTTACAGATATACATGCTGGCAATCGAATCAGGGACCTTCGGATTATAGGACCAACAGTGTACACTTCAATGAGATATTATGTTAAAATTTTTAGTGAAGTGATAGTGACTATAAATGTGAGTTGCAGCGTGAAGTGCGTCCGTATAGAATAGCGTTGCCGAACGCGAAACCCGTATGCCCCTAATAGAAAGGTACATTCGGTACCCAAATTGCGTGTAATTAACCGAATCTAATCAATTAGAATCCCACACCTGTTAATTATAGCAGGAAACCCAGTTCTCGTTAATTTCTAAGGAATATTTCAAATGTGGCGAACGCTATCAACGATGTAAATGAATGTATCCTATAGGTAAAGTGGTTTGTCACTAAGCGAATAAGCATTTACCATCTGGTCTCGGTTTAAGAATAGGAAGATCACATACTGTCACATAGGTGTCGTAAAGGGCGACTATTCGACTAGGGTACTTTAGAATCCTATTACACGTATCAACATCATACAGCGATCACTGATCTGCCTTGCTAGTGCGGTGGTTATGCCGAACCTCCTCATGTAAAATCTGACGTCGGGATATATAAGGAAGCTAAGTCCAGCAGTGGACCTTAAGGAATAGTTACTGTACTGTGGCAGATTGGTACCATATCAACCTAATGAAATTTCGACACTTTTCCACATATACTTCTCAATGATTGGTATCATCCAGGGACTCCCCGCGACTTTTACCAGGTCGTTGGTCCATTTAGCGGGGGTCAGTCCAGTAAACATTTCCCGGTACGAGGTTCATCAACAGCCTAATATGTCCCCACTGCAGGGGCTACAGAGAGTGTACGGGGCACCACGCGGGCCCAGTGCCACCTTTGGATTTCTTCTCAGGAGTGTGCAGGTTTCCTCACGATGTTTTCCTTCACCGAAAAGTCAATGGTAATGAATTTTATCAATCGTACTTAAATTCCAAACAGCAAATTGGAACTCATTTGTACGAGGTTACCACTCGATAACTTTGACACCCAATCGGTTATCAGTTAGTCTAACGTGTCCTGCCATTCCACCTTCAGTGACATCGGTGACTGTAGTTTCTGTACGGATTTTATTACGTTGAGAAATTCCAAGATAATCTCGTTCCATAGCTATGTGACTTTGAGCTTGTTTCTTTGGTCAACAGTAAAGGAATATGTTTCGGTTCCGTAGGTTCGTCACTGGCAACATCCACTGATGACTTTGTTTTGTTTTTAGACGCTGATGTATTTTTGGATGATTCAATAATCGATAGTCAGTAGTCTAACATATTTGGCATAAATACAATTGTCAGTCCCTTTACCTAAACACAGAGATACCGTTACAGACTCAGCAAACCCTAGAGGACTAGATATTCTGCAGCGGATGCATCCCACTTCTGAGTAACAAGACTGCGCAGAGCAGTGCAATACACAGATACATCAAACTACTAAATATGTCTCTATGTTCATGTTTTTTTTTTATAGAAGATAGACCAACACTTGACCTCAATCTCACCTGATGGTAAGTGACGATGAGGTCGACGATGTTACGTGTTGGTCTAGAAGGTGCCTATTTACTCTTCTTTTGAAGATTCCCAAGTTGTAGCTGTCGGGGAACACGGAAACCGGTAGTGCATTCCATATTTTTGCTGTACGCACGATAAATGTGGAAGCGAAACGCTTGGTGCGAGCTGTAGGAATATCCACAGTGTACGGGTGAAGGTCTGCCGTTCTTCTGTTTGACCGGTACTTGAACGGCGTGTTATATTTGTTACCCAATCACCCTGAAATACGAGTAACTGAGAGATTGTTGAAACGAATGATGTTCGTTTCGATGTTCGAAAATGTTTCTATCACTGTTTATTTTAGTTATATTTTTAAGTAATTGTTATTCTTGGTAAGCACACTTAAGTTAGTGATGGGCTGGTCGTATTTGCGGAAGGACTGATAATTGCTGGAGCAGACGACGTGTCCTCGGGTGGTCCTTGAACCACAGAGCATCGGCCTTTACCACTTATAATCAGGTGAGATAAATGCCATTTGCAAAACAAAATCGTTATACGTACACATAAACAACTAATTTAAAAAATAGATGACTGCATATAGTTGTTTATTAATTGAATGAAAGTTACGTTACATTATTATTTGAGACAAGGGGGGTGGTCCACCGGGCCCTACCATTCACTGCGACCTTGATAGATCTATTGTGACCAGTTACGTTACATAGATAAATAGGTTAATAATATCTTAAGACCAAAAATCTAAAAATCACACTTGCAAAATTCATAGTTGATCACCTCCTTTGTAAATGACCCCTTCAAACTTACCACTTGTCTATTTGACATAATCACTACCATTGGCAGGTGGACTTGTAATACTTGGAAGGCGGATTAGTAATTAATTGCAGGGGATTCATAATTATTGGCAGACAAAGTAGTGATACTTGGCAAGCGAATTAGTAATAATTGAAAGGCGGATTAGTAACGAATTGTTGATACATATGCATATGCTGCTGAACTTCTTTTAAGATTTTGTTATCAGTTAGTGTTTAATACTGTATATTATATGACTACTCTGTAATACAAATTCTCGAATACACAGCTCGGTCGACGTCATCCAGTCTCAGCTTCCAGTGCGATGCAGCAGCTTGCGGCATTCTTTATACAAACGTACTGGGTGGTCTCTTCCAAACTCAATAGTCAGTTGAACAAGGAAACAGTATGAAAATTTCCAATTTAATACAATATTCAACACAATCGTTGAAACCAATAAGATGTCATTCTTATAATGATAGCTAGTCCATAGAATTGTGTATAACATGACCACTCTTTCTAGACAGATACGATAAGAGCTGAGATACGTTGTATGTGAGCTGACATCCATACAGGATTTTTCAACGAGGCAAAGGTGCACGTGTACATTCAGCCAAATAACGCCATGTTCACTAATCGATTCCTTGACGCCTAAACCCTGTAAAATGTAATTTTTTATTATCAAAATCGTTACAGCCGATTATGAGATCGTCGTGGCACATATATCTACTAAAGTCGGACTAGTCCGAACACTTATAACTCGAGAACGGCTGGACCGATTTTCATGATTTTTACTTTATTGTATTTGTCTCTGTCCCGAATAACAGAATAACTATTAATACATGGGGTAAATAAAAAATATTTTCTTTCAAATATTATTATGATTTTCCTAACGTAACAGTTTGGGACACAAACCACAAAAATTCATTTTTTCATACATTCACGACCTGACAGTTCGTTTTAAAGTAGAGGGATATTTAAAAGGCCAAGGAAGGACATAAGCTACTTTTCATCCCGATCGAACGAGCAATTCTCAAGGATTACATCCTTAAGTCCACGCGCGAAGCTGAGGGCAGAAGCTAATAGCATATATAACCTATGTTTAATAGTATAGGACTTTGAATAGTAAACTTAACTAAAAATATAATTGATGGAGCTTTCATTTGCAGGGAGATAACCGCGCTCAAAAATAATTTAGGAAACAACTGCAATTGCCCCCTAAATTTTCATCCTTAGCGGTAAAATATCTTCTTCAAATTCTTAAAAGTTGGCGAAGATTTAGGGTAGTAAACTTAGCGACAGACTATCTTCTTCAAATTGAAATGGAACCTATGAGAAATCTCAATATTAGCGAAGATATGCATAATAACGGCATTCATACTATAATTTTACGCTTATAAAGCGTAAAGGTAAAATATTTTCTTAAAATTTTAATGGTACCTCCCTATTCTATAGGGATAAAGACTATTCAATAACAACAAAATAATCTGTTTACAAAAATAATTAGCGAAGATATGAAGGTACCATATGTACACACAAGGTACCACATGTGTTATTTTCCTTTGTCTTAAACAAAGGAAAATAAAAATAATGTTGACTTAAGAGGATTGACTGTTTAGAGCACGTGGCCGCGTTCATACCTCCCTATTCTATAGGGATAAAGACTATTCAATAACAACAAAATAATCTGTTTACAAAAATAATTAGCGAAGATATGAAGGTACCATATGTACACACAAGGTACCACATGTGTTATTTTCCTTTGTCTTAAACAAAGGAAAATAAAAATAATGTTGACTTAAGAGGATTGACTGTTTAGAGCACGTGGCCGCGTTCATACCTCCCTATTCTATAGGGATAAAGACTATTCAATAACAACAAAATAATCTGTTTACAAAAATAATTAGCGAAGATATGAAGGTACCATATGTACACACAAGGTACCACATGTGTTATTTTCCTTTGTCTTAAACAAAGGAAAATAAAAATAATGTTGACTTAAGAGGATTGTCTGTTTAGAGCACGTGGCCGCGTTCAAGGTTGCATTGTTTTGTAGCTGTCCCTATCCGAGCCCTATCCTACCCGAGCGCGTACGGTGAGACAGCATACACTACGCGAAGTTATCCACCCGTTATTTGGATGTTTCGTAGTCCAGTGATCATTTCAAGGATACAGTATATTATGTAGCCATTTTTTCAATAGAGTATATTAATAAAATTTCAGATGTCGGTGGTTTTTTCCAAATTGTTCTTAACTGATTCATACTCTTGTAAAACAGGTTCAAAGTTGGAGCTTTTTATTACCGAAAAATACAATACTTTGACGCCCTGTAACTCTGGAAGTATATATTTAAACGAAAATCTGACTCACCACCGACACAGATATTTGTTTCTAGATTGTGTCTTGAAAATTTCATAGATTTTCATAGCTTAACACTCAAAATATGACTGGACTACGTTTGTATGGGCGCTTTGACACCAGCATACAAATATCTTGTCGGTTGAAAAATGAACTCCCATACCATGACTGTTCATCGGATTTTTCAGTATCGATGTGTAAACTCAACTCAATTTTTCAAGGCAGTAAAAACAAAAGACTTGCGTGAACTCATGCTGCGAGCACAACGGGAAAAACAAGGGTAAGGAGATTCAATTTTCATATTTTGAGAGAGGTCGGTTGCAACCGATGTCAGTGCGCCGCCGCCAACTGCCAAACCCGTGATAAAACTACGTGTAGCTGGAACAGGGAATGGGATAGAGTAGACATCAGATTCCTTTATTTTTGTGCCCCATATATTACGAACAAATTTAATGTTGTCTAAGCTCATCATCAACAGCCTATATATATTTGTCCCCACTGCAGGGTCTCAGGTCTATTCTCCAACAGAAAGTGTATGGGCCGGGCCATAGACCACCACGCGGGCCCAGCTCGGATTGGTAGACTTCACACACACCTTTGAATTTCCTCTCAGGAGTGTGCAAGTTTCCTTACGATGTTTTCCTTCGCCGAAAAGTCAATGGTAATGATGTTTATCATTCTTACATAAATTCCAAATAACAAATTGGAACTCATTGGTACAAGCCAGAATCGAACCCAGATCTCGATTGTACAAGGAATGACATTACTCATGTAAGAGAACTTTGTTATTTTTGAGAGAATTCTTTGAACTTATAGGAAGTTCAAAAAATATTTCGTTATCTCAACAGTTTTTCCTATTCCAGTTGTCACCCGTTCTACTAGAAACGTTCTACACATGCCATTTTAAACTGAACTCTAACTTCTACGAGTTCAGTCCATTTACACTTGCCTTTCTTACTTTTGTTCTAAGTCTAGAATCGAGGCGCCATGAGAATACAAAATCAAAATTACCGTGAACTCCCGACTTTGCAGAATTTTCGGGAAGTTTTGTTCATTTTCTCCGATACAGGGGGTCAAGTCTGACTGGTGATCCGGATCCACGGTAGTAGTACTTAAGCAAATTCTAACATTTAGCTTTTATGACGTCATTACATACATGCTTAGCAATAAAGTCGTACGTGAATTTCTGTCTTTATACAAGCTTTTAGGTTTTGTCTTTTTGTGTTCCGTAACTAAAGGAAATAAGGAAAAACTTTATATTCACTCGCATATTCAATCGTTGCGGTTTTTAGTGCAATGTTTAACCGCTTCTGTAGTACGCATTACATTTAAATACTTTGTCACTTAGATGAGATGAATGCCATGTGAAAACATCAAGGAACTGGCTCTGCTTTATGAACTACTAAGAATATATAAGCATTAAGTGGCCGTGTGGCTTCAGCCTAAGAATAGTTAAACTGGCATGTTGATTAGTAACTTTCTATAGTTCTTTTATATATTCACCTATGCGCACAGGCTCACACCTCGGAGACGTGGTAAGACTCCCCGACACAATCGAAGCTAAACTAAAATCTAAACATTAAAAACCGACCAAGTGAGAACGCGAGCAGAATATGAATAATTAAAATGCTGCAATAAAAACAACCACTGAATAATGATATAACGAATCATCATCATCATCAACAGCCTATATATGTCCCCACTGGAGGGGCTCAGGCCTACTCTCCTACAGAGAGTGTATGGGCCATAGTCCACCACGCGGGCCCAGTGCGGATCGGCGGACTTCACATGCCTGTTCAAGACATGCAGGTTTCCTCACGATGTTTTCCTTCACCGTTAAGCAATCGGATAATGTACTTGAATTGAAAAACAACTCATAGGTATATGGCTGGATTCGAACCCGGTACCCTCAGATTGAGAGTCCGCGCCTTATCAATTGCGCCACCGACGCTTCAAATCATATTTAGTTAGACTAATTAATCCGAATATAAGCTGAGCGTAAACTCAACTATTACCGAATCATTATATCCTCGAAAATGTAGATTTGTGAAAAGGTCGGTGTGACCCCAAATCTAAACCTGTTTAATGGCTCTAATATTAACAATGGTCCTTTCAAAACTCCACCCGGGTAAAAAGTAAACACACGTGGCAAATGTTGATATTCCGATTCCCAATTGGGTCCCATTTGGTTCAGCTATTGTGTTTAAAACAATGATTTTATTTGATGAATGGTTTGTGGCGTACTGCTAGGTCAAAGGTCTCTTGTCAATTTACATTTAACATATTTGAGTAGTGGACTTCATTATAGAATTATATAATTGTAGTACATTTAAAACAATGTATCATGGGCTTCCATACGTCCTTCATCTTTCCTGTAAGTGTAGGTTAACCTGACGGGGCACTGGCTCTATTAGATTTCATACAGAAAACACACACACACACAAGCGTCGGTGGCGTAATGGATAAGACGTGTACTCTCAATCTGAGGGTTCCGGGTTTGAATCCAGCCGTATACCTATGAGTTGTTTTTCAATTCAAATACATTATCCGATTGTCGAAGTCCGCCAATCCACACTGGGCCCGCGTGGTGGACTATGGCCCATACACTCTCTGTAGGATGTTGACTGTTGATGACAGGAAGCACAACAGTGATATATTAATTAATACTGCTGCATACGAATCCTTTATTGCAGTGATATAACTGATATAACGAATACGCATGGGGAAATCGCAAGAGCAATTGTTAATGTTCTTACATTAGCGCTAACAGTTAGAAATCGCAAAGTGGCAAATTTTCATGTGAATTTTTTATTATTATTTGTGATTATAGTGGCAACAAAAATACATATTCTGTGAAAGTTTTAACTGTCTAACTATTATGAATCATGAGATACTGCCTGCTGACAGACAGACGGACTTATAGCTCAGGCTTAGTAATACAGCTAGTGTAACTATTGTTTTAATTAATCTTCATACAGAGTTTTGTTGGTGCTAGGCCTCGCATAGAGTCGTAGGAAGGATCTAAACAGATCGCAGAAAATGCAGGAGGATCTCAGGAAATGTCTACCTATAATTTGAAGCAACAAAAATTGAAATAGAATTTGGAAACAAGTAACGAGCCCGGTGGAATCATGGCGGATCCCCTTCCCGCATTCCCACCAATCAAAACTTGTCAAATTCATTTTTGATAAAGTTTGTTCAAAAGACAGAGGTTCCAAAACTTCCCTCCTAACTTTACTCTCAGAACTCTGTCAAACTAAATTAGTCTTGTTATGGTCGTCATAGGATAGTCCTTTTTATAGACTTAAAAATATAAGCAGATTTATCAATTCTATCATTAGTTTGTACGGTTCTTGTGATGTATCATTTCCTAGACTTCCGTTTGAAAATGCTAGACATTTTAATGACATGCAATGTCCACGTTTACCACGTACCTGCAAAAGTGTGCCGGGCCTTCCCCTACTAGACGGATCGAAGACCTAGTAAAGGTCGTGGGGAGCCGCTGGATGGAAATGTCGCGGGACAGGTCATTGTGGCATACATAGAGGAGGCATATCTCCAGCAGTGGACATTTCAGGGCTGATGATGATGATGTCATATGGATTTCAAGTAGCTTTTTAAGTTCATAATTAACGAGTTAAATTTTAAGATTCCCAAAACAATTAGGAAAAGAGCAGATTATGTTCAAACTGGCTTACTGATTTTCGGAATTATAAGGAAAATATTATTTTACAATAACAAAAAGTCAATAAAAACAATAATGACACCAAGACCGTGACAATAACTACTCAAGATATTATTTGTGGACTTATTGTGTTACGTGGCGATACTATATTGTTTCTACTATAGGACCTAGTTTTTCGGAATCAGTTACCAGATTAGTTTATACTTCTATTGTGTATGGTTGGGTCGAAAATTTCCTCTGCGTTTATTTAAGTAGCTTTTTCGTATAATTAAAGACAGTTTGAAGTTTTTAATGAATCGAGGGTTTAAGGATTAAAGAAGTTAGTGCGGTTAGAAAAGTTGAGTTAAATCTTTAGAAGTTGGCTAAATTATAAACTTCCAGACATGTTTTCTTCATAAATAACAAATGTATTTTACTTAGAACAATAAAAAATAAAGTGTAGTCAAGTCAATCCTCATCATCAGGTCCACAGCTGATTATAAGTCTCCACCAAAATAGTACACCTTAGGGATGTTAAAATCCATCATACCATCATTATAAATGATAGTCGGCCCTATAAGCTGTGACTGCGGAAAACGTCGAATGTCATTTATTTTCTTTGACTCGACTTTTTACATCCCTATTTTGTTCGTTTCCCAGTCGTTTGTTTTTTATACAAGAAAAATAGATCAGTTGTCAAAAATGGTATTTGTAACGTTTTAACTGATAATGTCATTTTGAAATTGGAAGTATACAAAGCATAATATTATAATACTCAGTACTAGTTCTTCAAAAGCTCTTTCAGTCCGTTCTACACGAAGGTACCGCGCCAAAGGCGTGGAGCAGAAGCGTGGCGGTTAAGAAACAGTGCAAAAATTATTTGGGGGCAGGTTTGTATCAGAGATATGTAGACACAATCTTGTTAGCAAACAGCAATCGGAGACTTGATCCCAGACTTAGATGTGGTTGAAATATGTGAGGGATACATACACGTATTTCATATCCAGCAACTGTCTACTACGACTGACAAAGGAAGAAAATAAAAGTAAGATATCAGTGCCATATATGCCTGCATATACTTCTTGTAGAACAAATCCATAAATAACAATGAGACCACTTGATCGGCGACGCAATAGCCTTCAACAAAAAACAATATCATTTAGATTCTGAGCCTACCCATCTAGATCGGTACAGGGTGTGCCAATGAACTGGGAATCTTTTCTATTCAGTACAGAAATCATGGGTAGATATTTGTCTGAAAGCGACGGTGTATGGGTAGAGCGTCTTGAACAATCGAGGTCTCTTTGGACGTACCAATGAGTTCGAATTTGTTATTTATAATGCTACTAATAATTACCCTTGGCTTTTCGGTGAAGGAAAAATTCAAAGAGGTGTGTGAAGTCTACCAATACAAACTGGTCACGCGTGGTGGACTATAGCCCATACATTCTCTATAGGAGAGTGGGACTGAGCCCCTGCAGTGGAGACATATATAGGCTGATGATGTGTGATGTGATGCTTGGTAGTTGGCTCATCTTGGAGTCTGGTCAATGTGGCATACCATGGAAGCAGGACTACGTCCAGCAGTGGACGTTTCGCGGCAGATGATGATGATACATATGAGTACTTTTGAATGTGTTGAATTTCTTATAATCGTTTTTGTGTAAAAAGCAAATGTTACCAAAGTATTATCGCGCTGAAGTGGTCCAGCGAAGCGAAAAACAGCATACTCTAGAAGAAATCGTTTTAATTCCGCACAGCGTTCCCCGTGCTCAAATATTGACTCGGAGCATTGTCTATGCCCGTCTAGATATAAAGGGATTGGACAAACCCAGTTGAACATTAGATTCATAGAACATTTGGAATGAAATCTTTTATTATTTATACACAATGTGTTTTCACTTAACATTCATTTCCCCTGATGATAAGTGACTCACGCTTTTCACCTTACATAATCGGAACGCACGGTGCTATTACCAATACTGTTTGGATCATGGTGGTAGAAAGAAAGAAAGAATGTATATAAGTACAGTACGATGTGCTGTGTGTGGTCTAGGCATTAGAATAAGACTACTCCATCATCATCAACAGCCTATATACGTATATATAAGTATATTTGTCATATTGAACATAAATCACGTGGTGTATATTTTTACATTACATTTCGTTACAGTCTTTCAATTTGTGTACTAACTAGTTAATTTTATATTTGTACCAAATAGATGTAAGTTTCTTATTTGTTTATTGTCAGCCAACAAGAAATCTATACAATTTGATAACAGGAAAAACAGATAGTTGGCTGACAAAAGGTGGACTACCTAGCACTGATGTGCCGCTTACAAAACATGCATTAAACAGATAGCATAACTAAGTACATATATTTTGTTAGTAATAAATTTTTTATTTATGTAATAGTTACTTCTTACTACGTGTCACAAGTATTAATAAATAACAGAACATGGACAATAAATTTTAGTGATGTGCAAAGGCACAAAAAGCAGAAATGTCGATGGAAGTCGATGGAACATAATCGAGCCAGGGCGGCACGGCGGCACTGCCGAAGCCGTCATACGCAAACATCATAAATCTCCCATGGTGTTGTGCTATTTGTTATTTTTCACCCTCTCTGCCTGTATTATTATTCAGTACTAACTTTTTACCGTGATTTTGTTCGGCATTTTTAAATCGTAAACAGCATTCAATTTCTGGCTGAAGTTGTGAGATGAGCTACTACGACAACAGTTGTTTCGTTTCTGATTTCTTTTGGACTGCTTTCGGATTGGGTGCTAATGGCCCTGGGCACCTACTGCAAGAAATGGGCGATTGTAATCCACTTAAAATCAGAATTTTGGATACATATAATTTGCATCAAATCCAAAAGAATTCCGAATAATCATGAAGTAGGTGCCGGTCACTCTTTCTTGCAAACTTATTACGAAATGAAAATGAAAGAATGTTGAAAGGTTGAATGATAATTATTATTCTATTTTATTCAATACCATTCAAATCAGTTGTTCTCTTTAAGCATTGGAAAAAATAAACCGATGATTAAAGTTTGTTGCGTGAGATGATTTTGTCCTGGACTTACATTTGATTGTGAAGGCAGTATTCACAGTTTCATGTGAAAAAATGCACCCTATAAAATATCTTACTTCAAATGATACACCGACATTGATTTAGGTGGAAGTATTCTGTCAATAGGATATTTATAATTGACTTCAAAGAGGGGTTTTCAATAGTAAAACAAAACACAATGTCAGTTAAAAACAATTCAATTCTGTCAATTGAACATTTACTTCAAGCAAGCGTCGTACTCGAAAAAATTGCGACATCTGTTACATTTGTCTGTAGTGCTTCATGAAATAATTACTTTAGTGCAAATGACACGCTCCGCGAATGTATGGCGCCAAGGCCTGGTCTTGTACACTTATAATTTTAAAAGGCCATTATCAAATATAAGTGATTTATTTTTCATTTTTGTATATTTTGGTTTAGTTTATTTGTACAAAAACATACAAAGCGCAAGAATCAGGTGAGACTTGACGTTGAAAACAAAGATGGCGTCAATAAAATGACATTTGACGCTGTCATTTAGTACAAAAAGAATGATTTTTTACAATTAAAATAAATGCACAAATGTAATTATAGTATTTTTCTATACATATTTAGATTATTCCTGGAGTTTTTAAATAGTGTACAGGTGCAGGCCGAAATTGAAACAACTCTTTTTACGTTTTAGGGCCAGTGAGTTGATGCAAAAATCTAGTATGTCATACAGACAAACATTTTTAATAATTCTTGTATATGAAGACACTTATTGTTCCCTCTCTGTGTTAATATTCACTATGCGAGGGTAAGATTTATTGTTGCTACTGTCAATGCTTGCTTCAGTTAATTGAGTGCAAACCCCCACTGCTCGGTGCTTCCAGTCACCGGCTATGATACGTGACGTTTCCGGTTCATATCCACACTATATATCTGATTTAAATGGAAATTTTTTTTACTCAGTGATGCAGAAATATTCTAATATGAATGACATTTGTCAAAAAATGGTATATATAGTCGTAATACCACAAATTTACCATTTGTTGTTTCCATCAAGATATAATGTAACCGTAAGCCTCGTCCCACACTTAACGATTTATATCTAGGTTGATGCTCTCATACAATACGAAGTGTACCGATCGTCACACACCTACCGATCAGAACAAGTATGAAACTTTCTGGGACGTTCTAGGTAGATCCTAACAGAATCGGGCTAAGTGTCTTTGTAACTTTTCTAAATCAGAAAACAAAGAAACTATTGATTTTATTATTAAAAATATAAAAAAATTCACGTATCCCTTATACTGACAAAAACAGTTTTACGTTGACTCTGTACTTTAGTTTCCTTTTATTGAGACCCCTAGCAAAATTCTTAAAGTGCCAAAAAGACATTCGGCAGAATTAACGTCCTTTATCCTGTATGTAGCGTACATACATAGCCATAACCCGATTATATACATTTGGCAGCATTTGGCCTCTATCCAAACAGGCTTAGCTGTTCTCAGCTATTCTCTAACTTACGAGGTCGTATCAGCTCGAGTACTGGCATTAATTAGGCAATTTAATAGATGTATAGAATTTTATACATCCCATAAGGTTTTTAGACCTATAGATAGATATAATGCATCGGAAGCTTTCTATTGGTATGGAAAGAACCTATATCTTTCCACGCCATAGGTTCCACGCCGTATGCAGGCGGTTTGCATTTAAACTGTAAGTCATCTGCAAAATCGCAGTTTCGATGCAGTTTGTGAGCAGTAGGAACATAATTGCGGGAGATCAGTGGGAGGCCGCTGTACAGTCACACTGAAGCTGTTTTTTTATTTTATATAACGGTGAATTGAGTGGAATAAGACTGTAGTCAGTAGTTTAACAATGTGCAAATAAAAAAGTATGGTATCTGTGCCGTTCTGGCTTCCGCATCTCTATGCTAGATGGCGCTTGTGGCGGCCAGTATGTGACGTATGTCATTCGGTGTCGGACACAGACTAATATATGTACCTATGTGTCGGACTCTCCATCGCAAAACATCTCGGCAGCGGCGGATACATTATAAAAACTACTTATCCAGCTGGAGTGAATTATTTGTGAGCTAACAACAGGGAAATATATGTGAGCTATTTAGAACTACATCGATTTCTGGTGCAAAAACGGCGCTGCGGAATATCGGTCAAGGTAGGTGCCGTTTGGTGTCTGGGTGTGCGTTCGTATCAGCTGAAGAATACCTGCCTCTGAATCTCTGAAAAACTTCTGAATCTCTTCACAACAGTATAATTTTCAATGAACAAACAATGAATATATGGTCTCTGAAGTAATAGTGAAAAAAGTCTGTAAGTTAGCAGTGAAAATACTTCAACAGTGCAACGTACTGTCATGTAGGAGGCTCGATGCAATAACAACACACTCTTGGCAATGTCTGGAGTAGGTACGGAAATGAAAATATTGGTCGAACGTTTATTGGGGATCTATTAAGAGTTGCATTATTTACGTTGACTTATTTTAAATAAACAACATCAAATAAGTACAAAACAAGTAAAGACACATATTTTGACCAAAATAAACCAGATTCTTTCAAGTATATAAATTCAGAATTGTTAATTGAAGAACATAATCAGCTGATTGCATACAATGCTAGTAATGTTTTTCACACATGGATTGATACTGCAGATTTATTACCATACGATGCGATAATTAATAAGGTCAGAGGGATTAGTGATAACATCAATTAAGATATTCTTGATACACTCGTAGTGCTGCTGCCCAGTTATTAATTTTTCCCCAATGTTCAATTTAACAGAATCATTCTTCTATGATGAAACGGTGATAAAATACACACTCCTATTGACACTTTTAGAATATGGTTCTTTGTATAAAAAAACAGGTGCAAGTAAATTCTCACCCGTCACACTTTTGTTAATACATAAACACTTAAGTATAAAAAGTACGCGTCATAACACAAAACTATTACAAGGGTATTTAGCAACTCTATACATTAACATTGTTGTCTCCCTTTCAAAGCTAGTGGGGTGCTTAGCTAAAGTCCTGATTTACTGAGTTAATATCTCAAGTGTATTGACAATCTATTTCATTACAGCACATCATACATTCTGAAACAATATTACAAAAACAGGGAGAAATGAAGGACATGTTCGGTTGCAAGAGTGTGATAGTTCACACTGTTTCTATTGAAATGTTTTGGCAGTTCTTAGTAAAGCATGGATACTCTCGCTATAGTTTCTAAATAAAGGTTTTTCTTTCTTTCTATATTTTTGATGTTGAGTTAGGGCCCATTTTGGCCTCTCTCCTTTTAAATTTTGTGTGTATGTGGTAATCAAAATGAAACTAAAATGTTTTTCACCATGTAAGATCTAATGGTAATGATTTATATCATTCGTATATAAATTCCAAATAACCAATTGGAACTCATTGGTACGAGACAGGATTGAACCCAAACCTTGATTACTCAAGGACTGATGCTCTACCCAACTGAGCTACCATGGCTTCCACGGCTTCCACGGCTTCTAATATAGTCTAGACAGTTCTAGAATACTCAAGTGGAACTAGTAGAACGGAGTGATTCTTGGCTTAGCGTAAGATCACCCTATTCCTTCCTGTGGTACATAGAAATGGAACCATTCATTATTACGTTACGACGCTAAACACAAAATTCGGGTGGCAGCTACCAGTCAATACATCCAGTAAACACATCTCTATTTTGTCGAAGAAATCCCGTTCTCGCTGGGAGACAGGCAAACACGATAAATCATTTGTCTTCCTTCATGGTGGGCTATTGTGTGAATCAATCGAAATTTTCGTAGAAATATATATCTCTGATACATACTCGTATTATAAGAGTTTTCTGTCAAAACAAGAAACTTCACTAGTGAAACATCAGTACAATACTTTATATACGTGTTACCGTTGTGTCTTGTGTGTTTTCCTTGAGTGGAGGCAGATTCAATGACGCCTAAAAAGCTGAGCAGCGCAGACGCGAGCGTTAAATTTTTTGGTTACAAATGACCAGGCACAAGCTTGTATTAAGTCTTTGACTGGGATGATTATAATTAATTATGTTCAGTTGAAAAATTAAATAACAATTCAATTCAAATTGTTTATTGCGCGCGCACACACACACACACCAAACAGAACATAAAAGGTACAATGAAGGCGGCCTTATCGCTCGCCATCTCTTCCAGGCAACCTTGGGGCAGAAGAATCATATAATTAACAAGGGATAATTGGTGCTACATAATCAGAGGAGATCAGTAAGGAAAGAAGATCCTAGCTAGCGGACTATTCAATTATTGTGGATTCTAGTTGAGCACACTTTAAACTTAAGGCTTTAAGTCTTCATTTAAAAATTCCTCACCAACGTTGTAAACTGAATAATTTCACGGAAAATACTTTAAAATCTATAAGTATTGAAAGCGCCTATAAAATATTCCTTAGACACAAGTGGAGGTGATAAAAACATCTTAGGTTTATTAGAGTACCGTTTATTGGTCATATTCATGCTAGTAATTGAGATATTGAGATGTACCCTAATTGCAGATGTACCCTAATTTTCTAGTAAATGGCTGGGTGAAGCTGGTCGACGAAAGACTTCTAGTTTAGCTGTGCATGATAAATTGACACTATTATAACCACTAAATACTAAGTATTACTAGTCTAAAAAAAGTCATAACGAGCTTAAATAACGGCGTGGACGATGTATTTACGCTTGCTTAAAAGATATGAATAGTGAAATTATAGCCAGCATAGAATATGATACCACATAATGATGAAGGGACTTTCATCAATATTTTGAGATAATAGAAGACTCAGAATAAGTGTTGCCAGGTTTGATAAATAAATTAAAATAGATCGTTCGCTTATCTGACCGATTACAGAAGAAATAAAAAATGTAATTAAGTAGATGTAGAATTAGCACCCATCCCTCGAATACAGCCCGTGAAAGACCGTAAGGCTTGTTATGTTGTAAGTTTTTACCCTCTGTGACTTTAGTGTTATTAACGACAGCAATCCCAAAACATGCCCCAAAATAAAGAGAACTACTGAGTAATTTCGAATATAAATCACCCGACATCCGTTATTCAGCGAAAACGGAAAACATTTCTCTCCGCGTTCGATTTTAATAATAGTTCCCCTACACATCCCCTTCCTATGTGGGCCACATTATTAATATTCAACATGCGAGAAAATGATTTAAGGCTCGCTACACCATCCACTTTTTGATACCACTCCGAGATAGCATTGTTCCCCTTTCGCAGCCTGTCGAATGTTGTCGTATTGCCAGAAATATGATTTTTTGGAAGCGTTATTTGTTGCCCTGCTTTATTTTCTGTAGTGTTTATTGTTATTGCTCTCCAGATAGTTGAGGGTGTGTAATCCACACAAGTTTGGGTCAATGTACAAGTAAATTTTGACAATAAGTGTTTCCAGTGATGGATGACTTATGGCCGACTTGGGCCATTTCTATTGGTCGGGTCATCGTCATCGGAGTTTCAAGACAGTTGGATCCTCGCCACCTTTACCAGGTCATCGGTCAATATTTTAGGGCTCCGTACCCAAGGGGTAACCTACGAGACCCTATTGCTATAACGCCGCTGTCCGTCTGCCACCAGACTGTATCTCATGAACCGTGATAGTGGTTGAAACTTTCACAGGTGATGTATTTCTGTTGCCGCTATAACAATGTACAAACTATATCAATGACTACTTTTCCGTTGTAATATTATTGCATAATATTCATCTTCCACCATGAAGTGAATAAACAAATCGATCGATTTTTTTCTTTAATTTTTATATAAAAATAACCCTAAGCTCTTTAGCAAACACACACAGAATCCTAGACTTCGGAATAGAGACATAACCCGTTTGGTTACCCCATGGAGTAACACGGCTCTGCTGAGGCGAAATAGTTTCTACATGTCTATTAGGGTATACAATGCTATTCCAGTGCAACTTCGAGAGCTGCCAATACATCAATTTAAAACACGACTTAAAAATGGTTAATTTCAAAATGTTTTTATAACCTGCAAGAATTTTTTAATTTACCTTAAACTAGAAAGTTTTAAATTAGATATAGTAGTTTGACTGTGTTTTTTTTAGGCAATGACATATTAATTTTTAAATATAGTGGAATATTTTGTAATTTTTATTATTTTGTAAGATCTGACATTTATGTATTGTTATTTAATTGTTTTGTAACTAAGACACATATTTTGCATGCCAGTTCTGGCTAAATGTGAGAAACCAACATGCTATATGTAATAAGACCGATATGTATCACATTTAAGCATAATAAAGAATTTGAAAAAGAAAAAACAATTGAATTTGTATTCATTGAAAACGGGTCCACTGTAACGTGTACTCAAAACAATTCTTACAAAAAAAGTAACGCAGGAAAAACAATCTCATTATCTTAAAATTACTTTGTACAAGATTCTAATTGTACTCGTAATTTAATAAGGATTCCTTTAGAAAAGAAACCCGGGTTTGGTAGAATATAGGGAATTTTATTCATTAAGTTGGCAGGGAACTTGCCCTCCGGTCATAATTATTTCTTCGATGAAGATCCCTTGTGTTCATTGCTGAAATAGAGGCTTTCATTAAAATTCCTTAAAATGATCTGTTGCTGTTTTCGTTTGATTTAAATAAATAAATCTCGTTAGGAGTATTGAGGCCTACGTTTAGATTTATTTATTATTTACATCCAGCTCGGACTTTTCTTCCATATCATCTGAGCTAGTAAATAAAGGATAAAAATAAATAATTAGTGGTAATTCAATCTTTGCGACCGCTGAATTTATATTAATTACTTTATATTTAGTTCGTTATAGGTAATTAATTGAAAAGGTAACATTTTCAGTTATAATCTAACATATCAGACGCTGAGCATGGATCTGTAAAGAATACGTATTCAACCTCGTCTAATAATGCGTGAGGTCAACAAAAGTACACACACGTCAGGGACGTGCTCTGAATATTGTCGGCGGAGTGTTTGACGTTGTTTGGTGTATGTTTGTGTGTAGCATGTGTATAACAAAATGAAAGTGTCGGACTTGGTAGCTTCATACGGGTTTAGTGGAGCACGGCCTCTGTATGTTCTCTAAGATGAAGAGTTGAAAGTTTTTGTCCAGTGACGGACAACGCCGCTACTGAATTTAATAACAGTCATTGAGTAGATTTGCATTTAGTTTCTAAAACAATCGGTTTGCAAAGTAACATTAGCTTTTTATCTGGGAAACATAATATTTACAGTGTTCGAAAGCACGTGACGTGGGTTTCATACATAAGATTACAATAAACAAAGCTTTATGAGTGTCTAGCTAGTGGAATAAAATAACAGACTTTTGAAACACAAAAAAGGTATCAAAGGTATAATCCATCTCACTCCAAACAATAATTGAAAACAACATTCAGTTTGAGTAGAATAGCGATATCTAAAGCTAAATATTCGCAGAAACAGTTTACAAAGCCAAGATGAAAGAGAATTTTCTCGTTAGTTGTCAAATCAAAATATCAAAGCCTCACTCAAGTATTTATGGAGAACACGGGAACACTCGGTTTGTTCTCACAGTAAATCATTTTATCATTTTTTTAAAGTACAGCCGTTAAGATGATTGGTGTGTGACAGATACATTCGCGCACAAAAGTGTCAGTATTAAATTCATTATTATATTGTGACATAGAATCCTACTAATATTATAAATGTGAAAGTTTGGATGTTTGGATGTTTGTGACGCTTTCACGGAAAAACTACTGAATGGATTTGAATGAAACTTTACAATAATATAGTTTATATATCAGAATAACATATAGGCTATAGTTTATAAAGACATATTGTGTAAATTGTACAAAATCACACTTATAATATTAGTCGGATTACATGGGCAATTTTTGCATAACAAAAACGCGTTGCCTAGCAACCGACCATAGAATATGTAAATTCGTATATACAAACTTTCGCGTTTATAATATTAGTGTGAAGACTATTTGAATGTACTACGTCAGTTATTGAAATTTATTTTGTTTCTTTAAACTATAAGCCTACGTAACAGAATAAACACTATTTTGTACCTTATGCTGTGTAATAATTTGTCATAAACGTCACCTGTGCCTACCGAACAAGTAGAATACATCCTGAATTACACGCGGACAAAGTCGCGGGTGGAAGCTAGTAGATAATATTTTGTACCACGTATTATCCCAAGCGAAGTTAGATTGTATGACCAAAATAGTTTCAAAGTAATATTTATTGACGGTTTGCTTGGTGCTACGAAATTTTAAAGGAGTTATCATCATGTTAAAAAGATTGACGCCCTGTAGACGTGGCGTTGGATGACTTCCTGAGAATAAAACGGGCTGTTTGCCCTACTGACGTGTCCATCACGAAAGAGCTTCGCATCGAACAAAGGCTCTCTCTAAAAATGAGTATTAATTTAATGAAAAATTTTGTCCAGGTTGTAGACATAATTTAATCGACTAAAAATGGGTGCACATGTTGCTTAAAATTAAACACAAAACATTTTCCATATAAACAGTAGTCACCACAGAGTCTCATACACAACCTTACTGCGATGCTTCGATATAAATTGTCAAATTAATCCACCCAGTTACTACGCCACAGGCGGTTTGCTTTGATCTCGCGACGGCATCGTTTTACTAGAGGCGATGTGTGCAGGGGTGAACGAACTTTGTGACGGCAAAGACACACGACTAGCAATAATCCTAGCGCTTACCGCAACTATCGGCACATTCCGGGCCGATTTTCTCCGATCTCTTCATCACAAAGCAACGCCCTAAGCCGAGGACGAGCCCGAGCGGGCGCCCTTAGGGCTGTTACTAGTAATAATTATACCAGTTGAGCGTATTCCACGCTCGCTATTGTCCGGGTGAAGCTGTAGAGGTGGCAGGACCAACAGCATCAAGTCTATTCGAGAAAAAAAAGTGATAAGCCATCATCATCAATGTGCACGTAGTTTTGAAAAGATCCAGCGGTAGGTTTTGAATATCGCTGCTTTATCCTACGCTATCGATTTCTTCTATTGTTTTCTTACCCTTCACAACAACAATTTGTGTGTTCGCTAAAGCAAATGTTTGTACCGACGATTTGTTAAGCAAATATTACGCTGTTTAATGTCAGAGCTCTACTGTTAGAACAGAAGTAGTTGTGGTTGGTTCGGAATTCGGATATGACTTTGCTTGTTAGTCTTTCTACAAAATTTTGTGGGTGCAGATCTTCTATCGTATCCTTGTGATTAAGTTGACCTGGAGATTTATTCACAGTTTGCAATTCAAATATTTGGGCTAGAAACTTACAATACGAAATACAAATAAAAAGGTCAGTAACATTGACTAAGAGATTGCAGTTTTATGGATTGCTTTTTTAAATATAATCAAATACAAAGCAACCATCAAGTTGATTATGGTGTGGATTCGATTGAAAAATTATCGCAATGAAGATTCGAAAACGGGTATTAACAAAAAAATACTTCAGCAAGAATATTAACACTTCTCTTCGCGATGTCATCTATTTAAACCCGTCACGAAAAAGGCACGTATCATTTCAATAAATCACTTCACACCGAATTTTGATATGGATGAAACGTTTGCTGTGTTCCATCGTGTCTTCTCGTTTGCTGGTGTGACTATCTTCTCCAAGAAGAAATGGGATAGCAACATTTGGCTCTGCTTCCAGACCTTCAACTTTATAATCGGTGTTTTCACATTCATTTTTACAACTGGGTTTGTCGTGACTAGCTTTTCAGACCTTGTCGCTTGGATCGAAGGCGTCGCGATATGGGCTACTGGCGTCATCATGTTCATATCCCTAGGCGTCTGCCTAATGTTCAGAAAGTCATTCCGGAACTTTCTAGAAGAAATGGTATTTAAGGACGGCATGTTAGATATGCCTTTTATACGGTACGTTCTTGAAACAGAGAGATCTGGCAAACTGAATGAATTAAAAGTGATGGTGCTCCAGTCCCAGGAGAAATTAATGAAGTACACAAGGGTGTTGTTAAAAGGTTACGTTGCTATAGTCTGGTTCGTGGCAACTATGTACTTATGCGATCCTATTTACAAGATGTCTGTCAGGGAAGATAAGTCTCAAAGGTTTTTAGGTAAGTCCTTCCAACATTTCTGAAGTATTTTGTTGTCTGCTTACAAACTGGAACAGTTAAATTAGAGACGTCGGCAAAAGTAGTCGGAGTTCTGAAGTCTGGAGACCGTTTCTAGGACTGAAGGATAACAGTATATTTCTCATTATTTTCAGCGTTTGAAATGTGGTTTCCGTGGAGCTTGGAAAATATCTACGTGTACATAGCAACCTTCGTTTTTCACGCCCATGCTGGATATCTGTGCTGCATCGGTAAGGACACTTAATTAATGTTGTAAAACATATCATTACTCATAGTTTCAATTCTGATTTCCATGATTGGACATTAGTAATCATCGTGTTCCTTTATTTGTAATATACATAAGGTATAAAATATACCTCACTTGGTACAAAATTTCAAGACTATAAAACAAAGGAATGTATCCTGCGGTTAACGATCATATAGCTATTTTTCAATCTGGTGTACGGACCGCTAAAAATCAATAAGTACATTTTTGTCAAGTCAACCTCACAATACTCGTAGCAGATCGAACATTTTAAAATTATTTCATATTTTTTGAGTGAAAGTCGGTTATTGTTTTCTTTATAAAAATCTATTTATTATTGACTAAAAACCTCGCACGTGCCGCCTTGTTTTATTTTAACATAATCATCAATGTGCAAAATGAAAAGCTACTCAAATTACGTCTAGCAGTGTTCGTGAATATTTGACGATGCCTTGGCAAACCGATTAATTCATTTTATATGTTGCCTCTTTGGACACCAAATTTTGGCATAATTACCATGAAGTTAATAGTTGCTATAAATATTAGGAATTGTTGTGAAGCTGCCTATTTTCCATGTAGGTGTAGTATGTACAACTCACGAGAAAGTGTGATTCCCACCTCGTGTGTATTAAGACTCAAACTTGGTTCACTCGTTGGTAATAAGCTATTTTCTTCCCTGTACAATGTACTATTAAATAATACAGTAATTTGTAGTTTTACCTGGAAAGTTTTCCATAAACGCCAACAGTGTTTTGTAATCTTGCCGCCAGCGTATCCTGGCCTACAATGTACAATTATCCTAATGCTGGGCCAGATCATCCGGCAGCTCAGGATCCTGGGATTTGTACTCCTGCACCTCGACAGCTTGGTCGTCGAGTTGGTACGAGAAAGAGACGAGAGATGGCAGAAGTACTGCACTGTCGTTCTGTCGCAGTCTGTCGATCATTACGTGAAGATAAAAAGGTAATGCAGAGAATAGAGTGCTGATATGTACATACTACTCGTATACTTAACATTTTTTGCTAGATTTGCTAGTTTATCGTAGTTAATTATTTATTATTCACTTCTTTTTATGTCTATAAATTCAAGAATTATTCCACAGGAACTACTTAGTGTGCCAAGATAATGTGTATAGCTGATATCCTTTCTCATACTCTAAGCTATCTGTAAGTCAAATTTCATCATGATTAGTTGTGCTACTGAGGCTCCAACAGGTAACAAACAAACAACTTATTTTTAGGGTTCCGTAACCAGAGGGTAAAAATGGGACCCTATTCCTAAAAGTTGTCTGTCCATCTGCCCGTCTGTCACCAGGCTGTATCTCATGAACCGTGATTGTTTACAATTTCACAGATGATGTATTTCTGTTAATAAATATTTAAGGGGATTCCCATACAACAAACGTGTTTTTAGACGTGCTACTACGGCTTACTGCAAAACTAAATTGGCAACGAAAATCGAGGCGCAGTCCATAAAGGATTGTTTAGTGCATATTATTATTTATGGTTTTCCGTATTATCAATATCTATATTCTGTACGGAGCCCTTCGTGCGCGAGCCCGACTCGCACTTGGACAATTTTTATAAATAATGTTACAGAACTCTTTGTGCATGAGTCTGACTCGCACTTGGCCGTTTTTTTACGTTATTTTATTATTAAGTCTTAATTGCCGAGGATCTAAACACAAGTACATTCTAATAATATTAAAAAGAATAACTTTAAACTAGCACATATGGTTTTCTGGTTTAGTGATCAGCGCGTCCTGTGACACATAGGCCTCTTCCAGCTGTTTCCACTCATTTCTAGCTTTTCTTTATCAGTATAATTTAAAGTACGGTTCAATTTTCACAAAAAGAATAAACTATAGATAATGAAATTCAACACGGACGAACTTTACAATAATTGTTATGATGGTAAGTTACCATAAAAATGAAGAAGAATCCCGTGAAGAATCCCAAATACAGACGTTTAGATCTATTTTATTTACAGGTTCAGCAACAGCCTGAACTTTATTTGTCGCCCGTTCTACCTGACCCTCATCCTGGTGGCCATTTTGTTGGTGTGCGTTTGTTCTGTGAAGATAGCTATTTCTGTAAGCAATTTTTCATCTCTGATATTTAGTTTTGTATGCAATTCTAATTTAATTGAAAAGCAGAAGTGAATCGGTTAATATATATGGCCAGTTACAAGATTCACTTCGGACTTTCAATTATGGATGAAGCAATCAATTTGTATATGAGTGAATTATTCAATGTAGTGTATCACTATTTTTAATCGTGTTATATCAGCGTCTAGTGCACTTCTAGTAGTTTGAGCTTTATGAAATGAAAATACAATTTTAATATTTTTTACAGCTAAAGAACATTATTGTTCTGATTTTGTTAATTTTATTCTTAGAAAATTCATCATCATCAGCCTGGAAACGTCCACTACTGGATATAGGCCTCCTCTATGGTAGGCCACGTTGACTGGTCCCGAGCCACTAAATGTGTACTTAAAAAGAAGAACCTACTGAATGAAGAAAGAGTTCAAGTAACTTGCGCTTTAAAGGGAAGGGAAGACATGTTTCAGATTGTATAACGATAACACATTTTTTATTTTGACCTTCTTTCAACGAACTCCTTAGGGGAAGCGTCGGATTATATGAAGTTCTTACTCACTAAACCCCTCCAGTGGACATCTGCTGCGCACATCAGGGAGCTCTGGGTCCTCCAGACGAACGTCGCGCGTCCCCTCGCGCGGTGCATTTCGCTCTTGCCGGCCAAATGAAGATAGCCTTGACAAATAACCGAGTCATTTGTTTGTTTCCAGAACAAGCTATCACCAGACACCATGAAGTACTACGTGCACGGGTTCTGTTTCATCGTGATCGTACTCCTGTTTTGTCTATTGGGCGAGCAAGTACAGACTGAAGTTAGTGGTAACATACTAGGAAATTCCGACGAAATATTTAAAAATAGCCGGCACGTTTTTATTTTAAGAAGGTGTTGCACAAAATTTGGCGATTAATATAGATTAAAGGCAATTCGCTGAATTAGTTAAATACATTGAAATTACTTATTCAGGATAACCCGATCCTTGTCCTAGACACGCAGTCGTTGAAATTTGTTACAAATAGAAAAATTGTCTGATTGAATTTTGATAAAACATCGTGTGTGGTTGATTCAAAGTGTTCAACCGTTTGTATGGTAGTTTTAAACTATATACCTACATATACTGTATTTCAGTGTGAGATATTAGATGAAGTGGTGACCACTAAGTGGTACACATACAACCGTGGCCATAAGAAGAATGTGAGCATCTTCAAAAGGGCACTCGGTGAGGCGATGCCTATCTATATCTTCGGATCTATCACTCTGTCTCTGCCCACTTTTACTTGGGTAAGTCTTTGAATTACTTAGCTTTAACTCGTGTGAGAAACCCATGGTCGTGATTTAATACTCCTTATATTATTATACAACAGTTGATTCATCATCAACAGTCTATGTAGTATATATCATCCACACTACACGCACATACACAGTATGTACGCACACAGCCCCTCTAGCGGTCAGGCTTACAAACTGAAAATCAGCGCTTGTTTCCCCGGAACAAGCACACGCTGAGTTTGCGGCCTGTTTTTTTGCAGCTGCAACATATGTTTATAAAGAATCGTAGATTGACTAACAACTGTAAATCTAGTAATAAGTAAATCTTTCAATCATGTGTTGCTGATGTAAAAATAAATCGATCTTTCTATCTATCTTATATGTCCCCATTGGCTCAGGCCTGATCTCCTACTGAGAGTGTATGAGCCATAGTCGGGTTGGTAGACTTCACACACACCTTTGGAATTCTTCGCAGGATGTATGCAGGTTTCCTTTCAATGTTTTCCTTTATCATTCAAGTTGGTACGAGCCAGGATCGAACCCAGACCTCAATGTTCAAGGACTGACGCTCTACCCAACTACTACCACGGCTCTTTAAACAGTTGCATAAATAACTATAAAATCGATATCGAGAATTAAATAAAAATAAATATGTTACAATTAGATTCGTCATGTTGATTCCTTTTTCTGTAAACCAAATATGATATTTGATAACCTAACCATGTTTGATAAATATTCGTTTGTGTTTTGTTTCAGTTCATACGCACTGAGATGTCTTTCTTCACTGTAGTGATGTCAGTTTTCGATTAACTTATCGATTAACTGCCACAAAGCGCCTGTGTGAGAAGACAAGTTTGTGACAAGAGAAGTTTAGCAATGGAGCTTCTAAGCGTTATTATTCAAAGTATACAACAATTTAACCAAAAAAATATATTTGTCATTATGTTTTATGTAATGTAAAATTATTGAAAATATAGTCTACCTCATGTAAATTCTTATTAACTTATCAAAGTACAAAAACAAAGAAAAAAACATCGTCTTTTTGTTATTTTTAACCACCGAAAAAAAAAGAAGGAGGTTCTCAATTTGACGGGTATGTTTTTTTCGTTTTTTTAATATTTTACCTTAAAACTTTTGACTGGGTGAACCGATTTGGATGATTCTTTATTTAAAAGGTGATGCTTCCCGTGTGGTCCCATTTCAATTTTGTCCAGTTCTGACAATGTGGTCCATGAGAAAACGATGTAAATCTTAAATTTGCCTTAATAAAAAGGACATAATATATAGACGTTTAGGGCAATTGAAGTCGGTTCCCAGATCTTTTTGAACGCATTTACTTTATCTTTAAGAAAAGTTGTGTAAACTTTATACATAGCACGTTTTTCTTTAAAAATATATGTAGGTAGTTTATTAAAATATAAGCTAAAAGTGATACTGTGTAGCGTCGCAAATATTTTGGCTTTATTATTGTTTAGAGTAAGTTGTTAACTTGGCGCAAGTTATTTAATAGAAGCTTTGTTGTAGTTAGAAACTAAACTTTATCTTAGTAGGTACGTTAACTTAAGTAATTTAATTATGGCTGCGTAATATCGGAAGCCACTTTGGATGGATTTTTATAATTAGTACGTTACTAATTTTAATTCAGATGAATGTTCAGTTTATAATAATCGTCGTATATATTTTATGAGCCAAGTTAATCAGATTTCCCCGGAAAATTAAATAACTAGCCAATCATGGTTCGAAATTGGATACATATTTTTGTACTCGAGTGTACAAGTCATGAAGTCATACGTACAAACATTTTTTTTAAATATTCACTGGGGATGATTTATAAAGTAGCAGATTGGCTAGTTATTTAATGTTTCCGGGAAATTTGATTAGTAACTTGGCTCATAAAATATATGCCAAAGTAGTTTCTAATAGTAAAGTATCACGGTCTCCCTTTAATTAACCGACTTCAAAAAAGGAAGAGGTTCTCAATTCGACACGTATGTTTTTTTTGTATGTGTGTTACGCGATAACTCCGCCAATAGTGAACTGATTTTAATAATTCTTTTTAGTTTCGTAGAGCATACTTTACAGGTGGTCCGAAATAGATCTTTGAGAAAATCAACAAGAACCAAATTTTGAAGTCAATTGAAGTCCGTTTTTAGTTCTTTTTGAACGCGTTAATAATTTTATACAATGTGTCATTTAAGAAAAAATATTTTTAATGAGCCCTAGCCCTTTGCATTTTATTTTATTTGTCCAATTATTTTTTTAAATAAAAATAAAGTCTTCTTTCCGACAAATGTAATAATTTTCCTAAGGACACCCTTTGATGACACAAGATTGCTCGTTTAATAGCTGAATGGGTAAAAAAAGCTGTCTAGTTTTCAACGATCAGATATTTTCAATGCAAAATTACATTTCCTGAAAAAAATGTGCATAAAAATATGGATAAAAGCACTTGTAAGTTGTTCGAGGGGGCTTAGTTGTTTAGCTCGTCAAGTCGGGGCCGCGTAAAGCGGAGCGGAGAGCGGTCGAGTGCCCTCGCTGCACCGTCATATTGCGCACTTCGCTGCAAAAAACCAGGGATTGCAGCCACGTATTGTTATATTGTGCCAGTGTTCTCGGTTTTATGGGGGTGGAATTTTTACCGCTCCCGCAGTCCAATATTTGAATTTGGAATTGTTTTTTTAAGTTCACGTACCAAACATTATTTTCAAGTATATAGCTATAGAGCTGGCTTTAATTGATTTTTAGCATACAGGGAAAGCAATGGTAATGCGTATGAGAATCGTTTTTAAGATGACCTACGAGTCCAAAGCTGGCTATGTGCTTACCTGTTGAGCCAAATTGGCTGTTATTTATCATTTAAAAACTGTCCATGTGCCAGCTGGACGCACGGAGATACCTTTACGTAAAAGTATAAAAAAATTAGTATCCTCGTGTAAAATAACATATTAGAGTTCCGTACCCAAAGTTTACTCAACAGAACCCTACTAAACTAACTAAGCCTCCGCTGTCCGTCAGTCTGTCTGTCAGCGAGCACGACTAGTTGAAATTTTTCACAGAATCAGTATTTCTGTTGCCGCTATAACAACAAATTATAATAATTAACGCATTAAAAGAAAGCATCGATGCAACTTTAACTGCCCTAAAAGTGTATAGTATTCATCCCATTGCTATCTTTTAGAGGTACATACGTCTGGGTACATATTTGTTTTTAGGGTTCCGTACCCAAAGGGTATAAACGGGACCTTATTTATGAGACTTCACACAGAACCTTATTAGGCGTAGTTATTTTATGGTTTCATAAAGTCGTCATTATAACATTATAAATGCGAAAGTGAGTTTGTTTGTGCTTACTTTACATCGCAATGTGGATTCATAATGACTTGATTTATAGTATAACAGTAATTGAAGGGCCGTAAAAGGGCATGTGATATTTTATCTCGATGTAACTGTGCGAAAATTTCTGAAATCAATATTCATACTTTAGCAAAAGATGAAAGCTTTTGATTTACTTGTACCATTTTCAAAAACTATATGTTAAACAAAGTCTTACTTCATCATTTCATACGTAATTTTTGTATTCAAAAATCATAAATCTTGCAACCGAGGAAAGCTACGGATTTAACAAAAACATCTGACGTCAGGACAAGTCGAAAACAATGAGTTCGTATTCAGCGCGTCTTGTAAATTGTTACGTACAGTATGCAACGCAGCTTCGCTGTGTACATATTTGGTTAAGTAGCGGGAGATTATTACAACTTGTGCTGGCTTGGGTGTATGAGGTTTACAATATTGGAGACAGAAATTAACTTCTAGTAATCTTCGTAACATGTGGTCTCAGAATAAAAACAGGACCACACCACACCATCTGCCTGTGGTCGATGTTTTAAACCACTATTAAAAAAAGTTCTGTAGGTGGTCATCATGCTGATGTGTGGATTTGGACTTAGACTGGACGAGCCCGTTTTATCATAATGAAATTCAATGGGGCGTTTTCCGTGACAGCTGTCAGTTGAGTACTTAAATTACTCGATAGATGGCGTGGAAGAGCTTGAAATTTAAATATATGTAGCGCTGCGTGCAAGTTTGTTGAATAGGGAGTTGTTAGAATAGGGACTGGATGAAAATCAGTTGACGGTTACTGAGACAGCTCCGGCCAGAGAACCTTGTCATTTTTTATTAATTTTTGTAATGTTGTGTATGTTTTAATTTGTTATATATATATATGTGTGTACGTGTAATTTGTCTGTGGCAAATAAATGGTTTAAATGAAATTAATCTGTCATAAATAATCAATCAGCAGTGCACCCGAAGTCTTGTTAACAACATTGACATATTGATTTATACAGCTGTTTATACTCTATGATAGGTGTATAACAGTATGCTTTAACGGCATTTCATCTCAGAATAAAACTCTACGCTGACTTTGCATCAAGGAATTTAGTATATAAACTGCTTGCTTTGCTTTCTATTCCTACGAAAAACAACAACATTTGATACTTAAATTTTGCTACGACGGTGCCATCTATCCATAAATGAAGAACCATTTTAAAACACGTCTCACTAAGAGTTTTGGAGGATATTGTAAATGCACTTAGGTCTTCTAGTCTAGTCCAGTATCTAGGCCTACTGCGAAAACGCCTAATGACTACCCAGTTGGAATAACAATCCTAAGGTCTTGGGTTCGATTCCCAGTAGTGGAGTCGCTATCGGTACTGGGTTTGGTTCGCTGGGTTTTTACAAATCAATTTTAGTCAGTGTTAATTAAGCAGTATTGTCAAGGTGTAACCTTAAGCCTTGTTCATTTTCGTCAGGATAGTTGAAGAACAAGTGTACTTGTTGTAATTCTAATTCAATTTGTTTTGTAGAAAATATATATCTCTTCGCACCATTAGTCCATAAATATAGGAGGTGTTTTCCCAGCTACCAAGTAAGCCATTACAGATGGTTATGGCGTCTCGAATAAAGGGAAAATATATATTGTCGCCTCAAGAAATATTTCTTTGCCGTATTCCGTAAAGAGAAACAAAAAACATTTATAACAGACCAATGCATTGAATGGAATTATGATATTTTTATAGAGCTGTTAATACCACTCTGAAACTCTCAGTAAATTCAGTGACGTTGTATAGTTTATACGTCCAATTTTGATTAATATCTATGTGTCTGTTAATAAATAAAATAGATGGTGGCACAGTTGTTTAGTCATCGTCCCAAGTGCATTTCCATGTATTATGGAGCTAACTACTTATCAGCCATCTAAATCATCAGCTTTGTGCATTGTGCGTATTGTTATAAAGTTGAACGATAAAGCATGACTGAGGAACGTATTAGTTTTATAATTTACCTTATATACATAAAAGGGAGCTGTGTTTAGGGTATACCTAATTATGTGTTATGATTTTTCCATCCCACAAAGCTTCTGAACCGTAAACCCGTTTTTGGTACTAAAATGACAAAAAAGATTTTTTAAATTTGTTAGTTACCGTCAAAATATAGTGTATGGTTTTAAGACCATAAACATAACACTTTACCATGACAAATCAATTATAAAGTAAAACAAAAACGGGCATAAAACTATTAACATGGTATAAATGAAAAATTATACCAAATTATATTTTATTACGGGCGTATTTATCATCTCTATACGATATAATAAATTTAGAATATCGAATGCCGCATTACATAGAAGATGTACCGTATATTACAGCACGTAATATAGCTGCGAGCGCTATGTATGGCTGTGTGCGTAATCTTGCTTCATCCTGATATATTAACTCGCCTTATTATGAATATCTTATAAGTTTTCTTTAATTTTGCGTGCCTCGGGAGTGATTGTGTTTTTATGGTTTTAAGGTTAGGCTCGGGGCCTGTTATTGCGCCATGTTTATCAATTAAAGGTAAATATGACATGGTACATAATTGACGCGTTCAAAAAGAACTAAAAACCGACTTCAGCTGCCTTAAAATTTAGTCGAGGACGAATTAATAAAAATAATAAAAATAAAATGTTTATTTATTTTATCTCACAGTGACACCTTACATATAAAATAAATAATAGACAACATAAGTCCTACAAGGTAGGTGTACCTGTGAGAGACTGGTGCTTGAGATAGGTGTGACCCTGTGTTACAGGACACCAGGCTCTCACCCACGGCGCTTTAGAGCTAAGTATAAAGTAAAGTAAGAATGTGTGTGTGTGTGTGTGTGTGTGTGTGTGTGTGTGTGTGTGTGTGTGTGTGTGTGTGTGTGTGTGTGTGTGTGTGTGTGTGTGTGTGTGTGTGTGTGTGTGTGTGTGTGTGTGTGTGTGTGTGTGTGTGTGTGTGTGTGTGTGTGTGTGTGTGTGTGTGTGTGTGTGTGTGTGTGTGTGTGTGTGTGTGTGTGTGTGTGTGTGTGTGTGTGTGTGTGTGTGTGTGTGTGTGTGTGTGTGTGTGTGTGTGTGTGTGTGTGTGTGTGTGTGTGTGTGTGTGTGTGTGTGTGTGTGTGTGTGTGTGTGTGTGTGTGTGTGTGTGTGTGTGTGTGTGTGTGTGTGTGTGTGTGTGTGTGTGTGTGTGTGTGTGTGTGTGTGTGTGTGTGTGTGTGTGTGTGTGTGTGTGTGTGTGTGTGTGTGTGTGTGTGTGTGTGTGTGTGTGTGTGTGTGTGTGTGTGTGTGTGTGTGTGTGTGTGTGTGTGTGTGTGTGTGTGTGTGTGTGTGTGTGTGTGTGTGTGTGTGTGTGTGTGTGTGTGTGTGTGTGTGTGTGTGTGTGTGTGTGTGTGTGTGTGTGTGTGTGTGTGTGTGTGTGTGTGTGTGTGTGTGTGTGTGTGTGTGTGTGTGTGTGTGTGTGTGTGTGTGTGTGTGTGTGTGTGTGTGTGTGTGTGTGTGTGTGTGTGTGTGTGTGTGTGTGTGTGTGTGTGTGTGTGTGTGTGTGTGTGTGTGTGTGTGTGTGTGTGTGTGTGTGTGTGTGTGTGTGTGTGTGTGTGTTAGATGGTGCTTTTTTGGGTAATGGTATATTTACATGTATTAACTTTGTATATTAACTATTTTGGTTTATAATTGAGTGTAGTGAATAAATATTATGTAACAACTGCTAATAGATCTTCCGTGGCGCTATATTGATAGTCTCCTTCTCTTTGAAGTCGGTGAGTACACCCTTTTTACTCGAGTGTATAAATAATGATTTTGTACAAGCAAAGCACGACCAAATATGCAATTAACAAGTATGTAACAATATTTAGTTTTCTCTATTTTTAATCACTATACAAAATCCGGTCTGGATTCGAAACATCTATTTGGGAGCATCTACAACTATGATTGTAAAAAGCACCACTCACAAAGGTTTTTAAAAACTCCAGCCCTAAGGGGATGGATGGAACACCGTGAAAAGGCAAACCATTGAACTAGAACCCTGCAATTTGAAACATCGAACTATTTGACGATTTAGGGGAACAAAGAGGCAGGAATTTCGAGGCGGGTTGGAAAGCCACGCGCGCCCCACACCAAAGCTACCTGACTATCAGGTACGTAATCTGCATATTTCAAATGTAACTCATACAGGAACGAACAACGCAGACTTCCCAGTGACGTCATAACGTAATCCCGACCCGTTGTCGTTGAGATTACTCGGATTATTTTCGTAGTTAATGCGCCCATTCCCACTAATGGAGTGAGATCGTAAATATTACCACCCCACTTGGATAAACCCCGATTGGATAATCTTTATTTATCGTGGAGCGTTACTACCATTCCTACAAATATTATTTGAAATATTATGGGTATAAACGGGTGAATATTGCGAAGAAAGTGTGAGCTCGGCTTTATAATGTGACCAGCCCAAGTCATGCCGTGGGTTTCGTTAGCGACAAGTGGAAACATATTCAGATGGAGCAGCAGTGTGGAGACTTACAAATTCGCGCCACCAACCAATCGAGTATCAGATATCTTTGATGAGAATGTTCGGGCTATTGTGGGTGCAGGCCAGGAGGAGAGTTGTAGAGTTTTTCAAGCAGATCAAAATATTGTATCTGCCATCTTTACATATATTTGCAGTGTGCTTATTTATTACATTATTATGACAATAAAACAAACAGAAAACCCAGAGGCAGACGAAATAAAGTTTATTTAATAAAACTTAACTAGCAAAAATTAGAATTTCATAGGAAAACACTGTATGTAAACGGAATTAAATTATAAAATATGAAAAATTATTTAAAACCGAATTAAATGACATTTTAATTAGGAATTATTTTTGTAATACCATCGAATTTCCAACATATAATTTTTTATGTAAATTTTAATATTGTATACCATTTGGTATAATGCAGTGATACTCTAAACCAAGAAGATAACCTTTTGTGAACTTACCTGGATTCAAACAATAAACGATATTTGTATGTGAATCAAATCCTCGATAGCCTGATATCACTTTTATGATTTTCCTCATGTAATCAAAAACTAAATAACACTGACGTTAATTTATAATGTTATATTGGTCCTTATTTTAAAAAAAGTGGCTAGGAGAAAGTATTTACGCATAGCACGTTTCAATTTTGAGATCCATAAAAAATAAAATTGGAAACAGAACAAATCTGTAAGAGGGAGCCAGAGCGGACGTGGTGCCTGAAGAACTCTCTCAGAAATAAACAAGGACGTTCGGTAAGCACTAAAGTCCATTACCACGTAACAGAATTGTCAAATAGTCCAGCTCAATACGTCTCCACAAGATGAGACCTGGAGGGCAATTCTATTTACATTTTCCAATTGGATCAGGTCGTTCGCGCTGCACTGGCCCAGAGCAAGCTCGGGTTGGCGTACACAGCTAGAATCAATGTCAAAAGTTTTTTTAGACTAAAGCTAAGAACAATGTAGCTTTTATTAATAGTACTCATTAAGACGTCTCAATCTGGAAAGTCATTGAAATAATTTGCAGTTGTCAATCTTGTTCGTTAAAAGAGATATTTTGTGATGAACCTATATAATATACCCACCGGAGCAATGAACTTGTAACCTAGAGACAACTAACATATCTAGGTAGATTGCACATTGTAGATGACGGCCGAAAACCAAGGTTTCATTGTTAGGTACTCAAAATTTTCTTCACGATATTGAAGAATGTGGCTCAGCTATTCAGAATATGATATATTCGATCAAATCAAATTACAGCCCTTGAAAGTAGAACGTTTATTGACGCAAGATGTTGTGAAGGAAATATGTGTTGATATATGCCTGGTTGGATTTAGATATTACTCGATATCTCACTAATTACCACTTTTTAGACTGATATTTTGGGATAAAAGTACAGTGACGGAACGTGTGACGTTGTTACTGTAAAAACACGTGATGATTTATCTGGAAAATGTCAGTAGCTCTATTTTTGATTCGCTCGACGCGTCACGAGTATTTCTTAATCGTTCTTCTGGAACGAGTAGACTCAACCACTCGCTGATGAAGGCGAGAGATAGACTAAACGTCATCTTCGTACACTGACATGTCATTTGCCAACACAGTGCCGTTCTGTGTACTTTGCGTTCCGACGGCGAATTAAACGAAAGATTACAATAACTGTTTTTAGGGTTCGTACCCAATGGGTAACCAACGGGACCCTTTTACTAAGACTTGGCTGTCCGTCCGTCTGTCACCAGGCTGTATCTCATGAACCATGATAGTTAGGCAGTTGACATTTTCACAGATGATGTATCTCTGTTGCCGCTATAACAACAAATAAAACTAAAAAACAGAATAAAATAAATATGTAAGGGGGCTCCCATACAACAAACGTGATTTTTTTGCTAGTTTTTTCTCGATGTTGGTAACGGCAAGACGCTTGAAATATTGGGTTGCATTGTACGCCATCCTTTCCGGACTGCACAGAATCAGATTATTTTATAGGATTCACTGTAATAAGCAGAAACGTTAACATCAACCAATAAATAATCGGAACCCGATGATATTTTAATGTATAACGTTTTAACGCTGTAGTTGCATTAAATGTATCGGTTATTTATGTAAATATGGAAGCATTAATATGCATTTATTAGCTACGAGTATTTTCTTGTTTACAATTTGTGACATATGTTATTGGTTCAATCGTTTGCCCGCGTCATCATCTCATCATCAACAGCCAATATACGTCCCCACTGCAGAGGCTCAGGCCTACTCTCCGATAGAGAGTGTACCGTCATCATCTGCGTAGACTTAATATTTTTAGCCGACAATAAAATTGGAAGAGGTCAACTTGAAGTCAACTGTTGACAACACTTGTGGTGAGCTAAACGACCTAGCTATTTATCATAACACACAAATGTCTGCTGGTGAAACTTAAGAGTATTAGAACAACCTTTAAAGTTTAAGTGATTGCTTAAACTTTAAAAGTTGTGCTAACACTAAACTTCTATTAATTATTCACGCGTTCAAAAAGAACTAAGAAACCGAATTCAAGTGCTCTAAACGCCTACAGCATTCATCCCCTAAAATGTTCACCCGTAGAGGTAGAATTGTCAATTAAAATTTGTTTTGTTGATTTTCTCAAAAAGTGCTCAATCGATTTCGATAAAATTTATATGATACTATTTCTGAAGTATGCTCTACCAAACAAAACAGAATCATCAAAATCTATTCATAATTGGCGGAGATATCACGTAACATACATAAAAAAACTACACTCGAAATGATAACCTCCGCCTTTTTGATGTCGATTGAAAAGATAGTTTAATGTATCTTAAGCGTTTTGGATCTCGGTATATATACGTATAACAGTAGTAGTCCCAGTTGATAATATGTTTTATTTAAAAAAAACAGGTTAATCAAATAATATAGAAAGTCTTATGCTTCGACCTGGTACTACGAGCTACCTCGATAGCTCCTAACTAGCTAACTCGTACCTATTCAAGAGTTTCACATTAGAACTATATACATTCTTCACACATACATTCTTATTTTATACATACAAGATGTGTGGGAAAGAGATAAATGCTCTTAATGAGTTATTAATGAAATGACAAATGATAATATACGACGGGATGAGAGCCAAAGAAGTAGCATGTCTAAAACACAGAAAACTAAAAGTCACTGACTGTGGTTTAAAAGCATAAAAAACTCAAGAGTGTCCGTGTAATCGATACTAGGTGAATCCGTGTTTCCGGTCACTTTCACCGGGTCCCGTGCATCACTTCTGACCCCGGAAAAAGCCCGTGGACACAGAAAGCAAATAAAGTCCTTTCCAATTAAGATAATTGCGTTTTGTTACACAGAACCGTCGAATCCGATGTAAGAACTAAAGCAGATGTGACAATTCATTTAAAAATCTCTCTTTTAAATTGTATAACTAAAATTAAATAGCTTGTTTATGACAAATTGTTGGTTTTGATGAATTTACCTCTATAAAATAGTGATACAAGATGATCTAAATATTAATGCCGTGGTAGCTCAGTTGGGTAGAGCGTCAGTCATTGAACAATCGAGGTCTGGGTTCGATCCTGACTCGTGCCAATGAGTTATAATTTGTTATTTGGAATTAGTACATAAGTACGAGTGATAAAAATCATTACCATTGGCTTTCGGTGTAGGAAAAAATCGTGAGGAAACCTGCACACTCTTGAGAAGAAATTAAAAGGTGTGTGTGTGAAGTCTAATCTGCATTGGACACGCATTCACTCTCTGTAGGAGAGTAGGCCTGAGCCCCTGCAGTGCGGACATATATAGGCTGTATATATAAGTTAAATATTAAAGTATTCTTTTTTGAGTCATAATCGTCTGCATTCGCCCACTGTTGGACATGACCTCATTTCATAGATCCCCCAGTTTGTCTTTCCATGAGGGGATTTACCATAATCACCACGCTTGGCAGGCGGACTGGCGATCGCAGTAAGATGTCGTTGACCATCTCCTAAACATATTTTTAACCGACTTCAAAAAAAGGAGGTATGTTTTTTTGATTGTTTTTGTTACCTCAGAACTTTTGACTGCGTGAACCAATTTGAGTGATTCTTTTATTTGAAAGCTGGTGCTTCCAGTGTGGTCCCATTTCAATTTTATCTAGTTCTGACAGTGGCACCCATGAGAAAACGATATAAATCTTCAATTTGCCTTAATAAAAGTAGACTTTTAGGGCAATTGAAGTCGGTTTCCAGTTCTTTTTTAACAGATTTACTTGCTCCTTAGTCACATATATACACATAAATAATACGAATATAAAAAAATTATATAATTAATCTTATTATAATAAAAGATAAAATATAAATGTTATTACTTATTAAAAAGTTTCACCTTTAAACCTTCAAGATGACATTTGGTGATAAACAAAAGAATAAACGTGTCGGGTAAGGACATACCTATACGGACTCTCTTATTATTCTAACTTCTCAATTCCAAGGTTTTCCCTGATTGCCCCCGGGCGGTTTATGGCCCTATGAAAGCCTATGAATAGTAATTACGAATTAGCGCCAATTGCTCAGTGGTTATGGTCCTGACCCCATCAAGGTCGCGGTTCGTTCCCAGCGGTGCCATTGTGAATTTATTTTATTGTAGCCCTGATTTGTTGGGCCCTCTTTAATTTTAGTTTCTTTTTTGAAGATATAATTCTTTAATTTCGCTTCGTGGAAATTTCTTTCTTAGAAAACTATCTATATATATATACTTCATCGATCTTCCAAAAGACCCCGCACGAAATGTAGGGGAAAATTCTTTCAAATTTTGGGAAAATATACGGTGATCGCTTGTGTTAAGTTGCAAAGTTAAATGTGATAGTGTTCTGATAAAGGTGTCAAGTGGTGTCAGTAGTGACATACTGGCGTCAGTTGTGCCAAAGGACTCTTGTACGTAGAATCCAGGGACGGACTCAGTTCGGAAGACTTGGACCCAGTGAGACAGGGACGCACTCTATCGGGGGAGCCGTGATTTAGAAGATTAGCTTGTGGACCTGAGTTAACAATAATTTCCAGAACCTAGGACACGTGTTTTCTTCAATCCCGAATCTAGCTCGTAACATTATCGTTGAAATATACTGTGAAAACAATCATAAATCGAATAAATTGTATTTTGACAGGAAACTAGGGGAGGCTGCACTGTCTCTTTCTTGCACATAGGCCTTTCCGTAAGGATTGCTTCCTCACTCGCACCAATATCCATCTATTATGTAGCAAAATAAATTTATTTGAGTCATAAGTATCTACGAGTATATTACAATTTATTGAACTAATCAAATAACTATTAGTTAAGTAGCATAGGAATTCTCAGGCCCCACGGAAGATCAGCGTCGCAGCAGACTATCTGGCACGTCATAAAATGTTTTTTAATCTGGATTATAAGTTAGTTTTAGTCTAACGTGTCGAGATAAAGTAATTGTCTTTGTTTTCATTCTTTCTTAAATAAAATTTTTGTTTTTCAAATTATAATAATATTTCAATCGCAATTCTTAGTCAAATAATTGAGAACAGATTAAAAATAGTCCTGTATTGATTACTTTCTAAAAGACTCAGGGCTCGTGGCGAAACTCGTATTGACGAAATTATACAGTTTAACTGAAGAACCCTCAATAACTAAACTTTGACCCACAGTTAGCGGGTCACCTCAGGGTCGCATCACTAACTCCCCATTCGGACTGAGGGAAAAACTAGCGGAAATTGGTCGGACCCTTATCACTTCTAATGTGGACTTACTATCACGGAATGGTCAAACTTTAGGGGCGAGTAATAAATAGTTCGCTATGTAAATAAGAGAAAAGTTAGCGGTCATACTTTGGGACTATTACTGTGGTTTGAGGAAGAGTTTTTCCGGGACCAATTTCTTTTAGGGGTTTGTAGTTCAATTCTCTGAGACCAAAACTTATAACATCGTTCAATCCATCATTCTGACGGTTTTTTCATAACGATCCAGTTTCAGAGAGTAAGGTGTGGTTAAGGATTCAGAATTATTTTCAGGATTCAGAAGTCTTTATTTTGAGTGTCGTTGCCGACAAATAATGGAAGATTACAAGACAGGAGAAAAAGCGTCATTATGTGTATTACTAGGCTATCTAGGTTCACTGTGCGGAAATACAGCCCGTCAGTAATACTGCGGACATAACCAAATGACGTCATACAATTTGGAGACGTTGACAACGCAAGCCAGCAGATCCTTAGATATTTCCAAATGATACTTATACTTTCCTTTTTTACCTACTTACAGATTTACTTAGTCATCTCTAGATCTCAAAAGAGATTATGACTTCGTTTGTGTTCTTCAGATATTTTGACAATATATTGTTGTGCCAAATTTGATTGAGTTTGTGTGATACTGTGCTGTCGCGAGGTGTGCGTCCAGTTGTATGTCCAGCAGTGACCGTTTCTCAGCGGCTGCTTCTGATGTTCGATACCACTTTTAAACATCTTTACCGGTAATTATTATTCATTTATTTCAGGTAACAATGACCCATAAGTGTATATACAATACAATAAAATACATTAAAATAAACTACTAGACACTACAATAATACTATTTACTATGTCACGTTGGTGCCGCTCTGGTGGTGTTGGTCGCTATCTTTCCTCTGAATCTACGGTACACCACGCCCTTCGGACAGAAGTCCTCCCTCGTGAATATTATCAACATGTACTACTTGTAAAGTTATCAGTCATACCCCGCCAGTTTTCGCCTTCAAGTACTTACTCCGGCCAGTCTTTTAGAAAAAAGTCCAGTCCATTTCACTATCTCGTAATCTGCCGCGACGCTGATCTCCTCACGCTAGGGCTAATTCATTTACAATCTTTTTCAAAGGTGTACTGATATGATGCTGAAAGGAGCAGTCCAGTCCTATTTCAGATTTGCGACTTATAGGCCACGTCGGCTATTTGAGTTTAAGAGCTTAGAATGGTATTTCTGGCCAATGGTGGTGGTGGTGGTCATTGAGTATAACACCAACGCTCCATGTCTTACTGGCAAATCTTGGGTTCGGACTTCTGAGCATCCGTCAAAAACCAAGTTTGAGCACCGCAGGGTCCTTGTTTCTTAAAAACGGCATAAAGAAGTACAGCAAACAAACAAAAAACCCTTTGAACAAAGCAGGTCGAGTCGCAACAAAACAACGAGAATTTAGAATGAAATGTCCATTAACGTCACTACAAATTATTTTAAAAGGCGCAGAGATATAATAAAAGGCTTTAATAGTCACGTCGTAGGCATTAATTCGAGTATAAAAAGATACACGTTGACAAGTTTGCATTTTTATTGCGCTGTGTGGTTGGACGCTGCGAGGCGCTGGCGCTGTACAGAAAACGAAGCAGAGACAAATTACTGAAATGAAGAGCCAATGGGAACATTTGCAAAACTTTTCAGTTGACTATTTCAAATTCCGGAATAATTTTTAGCAACTCCGATTTAAGCCACTGTACCGGATTTTTTAATCCGGTAATTTTTGTATTTTTGGCACATAGAAGAAATGGATAGTTTTTTTATGGTATGATTATGAATTTATAAGTCTTGCGTCATACAACTATGAAGAGTGAATTTTGTCATTTCTCTTTATGATCCCATTTTCGTATAAATTGACTTTTTTTCTATTATTGTGACCTTTTTTCATGGCTTTTTTTATTAAAGGACCTTGAAATTCAACATGGGGTATACTAACAGCTATCAGGGAAATTATATGGATTGATAGGATTGTAATTCAGTATCTTAAAAGTAGGAGCGAAAAGTTTAAACGTGCTAGCTGTAGGATACACGGTGTTTGAGTGGATTTCTTCCGTTCTCTGTTTGTCTGGTTGAATGGCTATGAAACTTAATCTCTTTTTAACCGACTTCAAATAAGGAGGAGGTTATCAATTCGACGGGTATGTTTTTTCAATATTTGTTACCTCAGAACTTTTGACTGGGTGAACCTATTTGGATGATTCTTTTTTATTTGAAAGATGGTATTTCCCGTGTGGTCCCATTTCCATTTGATCCAGTTCTGACAACGGCATCGAACGTCAACGAAAACCATATAAATTTTAAATTTGCCTTAGTAAAAGTCGACTTTTAGTGCTATTGAAGTCGGTTTCGAAGTTCTTTTTGAGCGCATTTACTTGTTTTCCACTTAAACTTATAAATTAAATTTCAAATTTTATTGTTCTCCGTTATCACATCTAGTAAAGTCTTGCTCGTCGTCCAAAGTCATCAAGTGGAAATAATTAGGGGGTCACAAAAACGATTTGTGACCCGTGACTACAACGCAGCGGTACGACGCGGCCCCGTTGTTGTTTTGTCTCCAACAGCCGCTGTGAACCCAACGCCATTCCACGCCGCGACGACGTCACGATAATTGTGCCCACAATGGATATTTTGAAAAGTCTCTTTTTGCGGCTTGAATTTCGTTTACATTTGACCCCGAATATTTCATTTCACCAGAAAAGTATACAGCTGAATGTGTCCCTGCAGCATTTGTACAGGCATGTTATAGTCGTTAACGAGAGTTTGTGTATTTGTACCTTCCTTCCCGTCGTAGGTGAGGGTCAATTTTTAAAAAAAACAATAATAACCTTACAAAATCCATAATTTTAAATCTCCGAACAACCAGAATTTTCAAATCTCAGCAACCATTTTTGAAATTAATAGGACATAGGGGCCGTCCATAAATTACGTCATCGATTTTTTCAGATTTTAGACCCCCCCCCCCCCCCCCTTATAATCATCCTGTCGTCATTTCTTAATGACCCCCCCCCCCCCCCCCCCCCCTTCTCCCAAAACTGACGTCATTACTAGTTTGACGAAATAAAACATTGCAGATTTGAGAAAAATAGGGTATTATATGATTAAAACACTTGGTTATAGAATCACCTTTTATTATTTTTACTTTGGCAATAATCATTGATATAATATAACTACTTATTTTTTACTTTTCTTTGGATAACTCCCATGGAGTTTTCACCCATTCTTTTAAATTCATTAATTATGTAATGTTGTAGTTATTATTTAAGTATTGTGTTTATTATCAATACATAGTATAAAACAAAGTCGCTTTCGCTGTCTGTCCCTATGTATGCTTAGATCTTTAAAACTACGCAACGGATTTTGATGCGGTTTTTTTAAATAGATAGACTGATTCTTAAAGAAGGTTTATATGTATAATACATGTAAGTACCACGGGCGAAGCCGGGGCGGGCAGCTAGTATTTTACTAGGTGTGCTGGAAGAAATTTCTTTTTAGAAATACGTGAAAAATAAACTATAAATAAATAAGAATGACGTCAATTTCGAAACACCCCCCCCCCCCCCCCCCCATCTATCATTTACCGTCATCCGCAGACCAAAACCCCCCCCCCCCCCCCCCCCCCCCCCCTAATTTAGAATGACGTAATATATGGAGTAAAGGTTCTCGAGTGGCGACCACGTACCGGGAAACGTCTACCAGGCCGTCCCCCCACTAGATGGACCGACGACCTGGTTAGAGTCGCGGGGAGTCGCTGGATGCAGGTGGCTCGGGACCGGTCGATGTGGCGTACCATGAGGGAGGCCTATGTCCAGCAGTGGACGTTTCCCGGCTGATGATGATGATGAATATATGGACGGCCCCATATGACAGTAGTAAATAATAATAATAAAAGTTAATTTCAGACCCCAAAATAAAGTCCATTTTTAACCGACTTCAAACAAGGAAGAGGTTTTCAACTCGACCAGCATGGTCTTTCCCTTTTTTGTGGTTGTGTTTATGTTTGTGACCTCAGAACTTTTGACTGGGTGAACCGATATGGATGATTTTTTAATTATTTGAAAGGTGGTGTTTCAATATGGTCCAGTTCTGACAATTCCATTCATGAGCAAACGATATAAACCTTAAATTTGCCTTAATAAAAGTTGACTTTTAGGGTAATTGGTTTCCAGTCCTTTTCAACGCATTTACTTTTTATAGGATAGGAAAGGTCTGGAAAAGACATAAGCTACTTTTTAGCCCGATTGAGCATTTAGTTCTCGTGGGATACTTTCCAAATCCCAAGTGGACGAAGTGGCAGACAAAAGCTAGTATAATTATTATAGTACAAATAAAAAGAATTTGAGATTATTTGAAAGGTACGAGTAGCATGCCACCAAAGGTCTGGACCGGTCATTATGTCACCACGGAGGAGGCCTGTGTCCAGCAGTGAACATTTCCCGGCTGCAAAAATGCAAATTAAAATCTGTTGTCAAAATCTTGCTCCCAAAAGCACCCAGAATCTCGTAGGTGTGATATCAGCTTGAAGTACCACGGCAAGGTACTCAATACGTCAAATGGACCGGAAGTGGGGGGTCGAAGCTGCTCGCGTCCGTAGGTTTTGCCCTAGTTGCCTACACGTGACCCCTGGGTGGCGCTAAACGAGCAGCATCTTTACCGGTGGTAGGCTTCGGCCGTGGCTGGTTACCACCATCCATGTAAAGTCATGGCGCCAAGCGGTGAATGCCGTGTTCCGCCATGAAACATGGAGTTGCCATTATGGAGGAAAGGTCGGGATAGTTGTGCAGCGCTTGCGAACCGGTCATGGTACCCCATTGTCGCTCCGCCGGGTGTCTGGTCGCGGAGGGTAGCGGGATCCGAAGCACGGTGCTCCGCTGGCCGACCGCAGGTAGTAGGGGGCCCAAGTAGTTGGTTAGCCACCAATGAAAGGCTGCCCCGCCACCTTGCGAAAAATCCCGGGGTGCTCCATCGTGCCGGTTGGCGACCGGATGTGAGGACCCGATGGCCACTCCTGGGGGGGTTCGGGCGTCCCCGCGCGCTCCAGCCCAGCCAACCATAAGCGTGACGACGTGGTACGTACCACTGGGTTTGCAGCGCAGCGCCTTAATCCCACTTCTTTCCTTCTGCCTTTCTTCACTCCTTCCCAAAGACACCGATGATGAGAAACAGAAAAGTTAAAAAGGTTACACAGCGGATGCACGTCCTCACTCTCCATGTGCACCTCTGTAATATTCGAGGATTGCACTCAAATCTCGTGGCAGTCCACCACCATCTTGAGACTGAGAGGCCGCACATCCTCTTCTTGACGGAGACGAAGATTGGTTGTCCAGGTGACACGGCGTACCTTACATACCCAGGATATTCTCTGGAGCACAATTTTGTCCGCAACGCCGGAGTCTGTGCTTACGCTCGTGACGACATCTGCTGTCGACGTCTTCGCAACTTAGAAGATCCTAGCTTTTCTGTTTTATGGATGCTGGTAGACACTGGTCTGCATCAAATAGTCTACGCTGTTGTATACAGATCGCATACTACTGATCAGGACACAACGAGGTTGTTCGATCATCTCAGCGATGCGGCTGACGCCGCGCAACACCGGTACCCGTCTGCACAACTAGTCTTTCTGGGGGACTTCAATGCTCATCATAAGGAATGGCTATTCCCATACCAGAAAACCGACCATGCTGGGCGAGAGGCGAGAGCTTTCGCTCTAACGCTAGATCTCAGTCAGCTGGTGAATTGTGCTACACGCGTGCCGGACGTCGATGATCACACCGCCAATTGCTTAGACCTTCTGCTGACTACCGATCCAGACAGATACCAAGTATCGGTTTCGTCGCCACTTGGTACCTCTGACCACTGTCTGGTGAAATCTGTTTCTGTCTACTCTCCTATCGACCCTAGTCCCAGGGGCACCAGACGAGTATGGCGTTACAAATCAGCAGATTGGGATGAGATGCGACATTTTCTTGCATCTTATCCTTGGCGGCAAACGTGTTTCTCCTCAGACGATCCGTCGAGCTGCGCTACCGAAATCTCTGAGGTGGTGTGTCGAGCTATGGAATATTTCATCCCATCCCAAAGCTCGCCCCTGGTTCAATGCGGAGTGCACAAGTGCAGAGTCACGGAAGCACTCTGCATACTTAGCATGGGTAGATGCTCGTAACCGCAAAGCTCCGGACACACGTCAGCATAAGAGAGCGTTCAACATAGCCGCCAAGTCTTGCAAGAAGACTATGCGCAAGGCTCGCTTTGACCATATTGGCCGTATAGGAGCCAGGCTCGCTTCTTACCCTTCTGGGAGTAAAGCGTTTTGGTCTCTTGCCAAATCAGTCGAGGCGAATTTCAGCCGACCGTCCTTGCCCCCACTTGTGAAGCCTGATGGAACACTAGCTCATACCGCCGAGGAGAAGGCAAACTTGTTTGTTTCTCTCTTCGCAAACAACTCACGTCTAGACGCAGGAAGCAAAACTCCACCTCGTGTACCTCAATGTGATTCGAAAATGCCGGAAATCCATATACACCAAAAAGAGGTGCTGAAAATCCTTCGCACACTAGACGTGAATAAAGCTAGTGGACCAGATGGCATTCCAGCTATAGTCTTGCGGAACTGCGCACCCGAGTTATGTCCTGTCCTGACACGCCTGTACAGACTTTCTCTGAATACTGGGATCGTCCCTGAGACCTGGAAGGTGGCTAACGTGCAGCCTGTGCCCAAAAAAGGAAGCCGTGCTGACCCTAACAACTATCGTCCTATAGCAATCACCTCCATACTCTGCAAGATTATGGAGCGTGTATTAAACAACCGTCTCCTCACATACCTAGAAGCCAACGACATCCTGAGCGACCAGCAATACGGATTTCGACGTGGTAGGTCAACGGGAGATCTTCTAGTGTATGCCACTCACTGCTGGAGCGAAGCCATCGAGAAGCACGGTGAGGCTCTTGCCGTGTCTCTTGATATCTCGAAGGCCTTTGATAGGGTTTGGCACGACAGCCTTATTAGCAAACTTCCAGCATATGGGATATCTGGCGGCTTGTGTTCGTGGACGTCTGATTTCCTGAGGGGCAGATCGATCCGAGTCGTCATCGATGGCTGCTCGTCCGATCTGCTGGGCATAAATGCTGGTGTCCCTCAGGGGTCTGTTCTCTCCGCTACTCTGTTTTTGCTGCACATCAACGACTTATTACTAATGCCCGGTATCTTTGGGTACGCTGATGACAGCACAGTCTCGGAGAGATATTTGTCTACTGCGCAGGCCGACAGTGACCTAACCCGATCCCTCAGAAAATCTATGGTAGATCGTGTTGAGCTGACACTTAAGGCCGTGTCCGATTGGGGTGATGCCAATCTTGTCAGCTTCAATGCGAAAAAGACACAGGCGTGTCTGTTCACTGCAAAGCGGAGTCCATTCCATCTTGCTCCATCTTTCCAAAATGTTTCCGTACCTATAACTAACCACCTTGAGCTTTTGGGGCTGGATATTACATCCGACCTCAACTTTGGGAGTTATATCGAGTCCATTGCAAAGACCGCTGCCAAAAAACTCGGCATCCTATCCAAGGTGAGACGGTACTTCACGCCTGAACAGCTCCTAAGCCTTTATAGAGCTCAAGTTCGATCATGTATGGAGTACCTATGTCACCTTTGGGATGGCTCTGCTAAATACCAGCTAGCAGCCCTGGACTCGGTAGAACGACGTGCAAAGAGGCTCATTGGCAATGATTCGCTCGTGGAGGCCAAACTCCAAAGCCTTGAACACAGGCGAAAAGTGGCCTGCCTTTCTGTATTCTATAGGTTACATTTTGGAGAGTGTGCGCAAGAGCTGTTCATGTTGATTCCGCCATCGCCATTTAAGTATCGATCCAACAGACGAACAGCAGGGCTCCACCAATACGTCGTTGACATTCCTATGGCTCGCACTAAGCGCTTTGCTTCTAATTTTATCATGCGTACAGCCAGGGAGTGGAACGCGCTGCCGGCGTCTGTATTCCCAGAAAATTATAACTTGGGTGTCTTCAAGTCGAGGGTGAACAGGCACCTTCTAGACCAACGCGCACCATCGTAGGCCACATCGTCGCTTACCATCAGGTGAGATCGTGGCCAAGCGTTGATCTATACTCTGTAAAAAAAAAAAAAAAAAAAAAAAAAGACATTTGCTCTCTGTACCCTCTCCCCAGAAGGGACTATCGGTCACGTGTCGAACCCTCCCGGGACCTAATTCACGTTGATTTGATAGTTTCTGAAACATCGGGACGAGTACCTGTGTGTGACAGTTTGGGTAGAACATGTTGAAACAGGTCCACAAAGGAAAAATTTCTATTTATAAAATACCGCTAGTTTTCTGCCACCAACACTTTAAATTCAATTCGTTAACATCATCCGGGAAACATCCACTACTGAACAGCGGTGACCGGTGCACCGCTTGGATCCAACGCCTCTCGAAAAATTTACTAGGGCGTCGTTGGTCCATCTAGAAAGGGGACGGACTGGCCTATTTATTTCTACCGTCACTCGAAAACTTTTACTCCCATCGTTTATCCATTTTTTGAATGATGTGGCCTGCTATTGTCATTTTCATTTCAGTTCACTGACTCGTCGAGTTATATTTGCCTTAGTTACGTCTACGTATTCCTAATTCTTGATTTTAGTACATAGAGAAATTCCGAGCATATCGCGGTCCATAGCTCGCTGAGTGCGTCAGCAATATAGCGAAATGAGTATCTTTAACATACAACTTCACAGTTAATTAAAATTTTTGCACACCGTTCTTGATTATTCTCCAAAACGCGATCTAGGGGCCATTAGCTGCGACAATTAAGCCATAAATTAATGATATTCGTTTTTCAACACTATAACTCGATCTATTATTTTAGCCCCCGACGTCAAAGGGGGATGTTATAAGTTTGACGTATATATGGTAAATTAAAAGTCAGTGGTCAGTCGCTTTTCGTCATAAAATGGCGTAACATTTATTATTTACGTATGATGATGGCGTAGGGTGTTTAAAATTTTTAAATTTAAATCATTTGTTAGGTATTTAATTATCAAAGCCAGGTTCTATTTGAAAGGATTATGGCAACATAAATTTTATATGGAAGCATTCTGAGCGGACTCCCTTTAACATCTGTCATGATCAGTGTTTCCATGCAGCTAATAATGAATGATGATGGAATATCAAAGTCTATTGGGTTAAAATAGCTTTATATTAGACCCCACCCCCACCCCCTACAAGGTGGTCCCCCCTGTCCTGCAGAACTAATCTCCGATGGGGCGGCATTTTCAATTTCACCTGCGATTTACATATTCAATGAAGAACGATCCTTGATGGCGGGTAGCCACTGACTTGACAAATAACAGACACGCCATTTGCTATATATGTGTAATGATTCGATTCCACTTTATACATTCGTTGAACCTCGATTTCGTACCCATAACGGTACTTTTCATTGAACAATAAAACAATCATATGCGGGAAATGTCTTTTAAAAGTAAAACATTTTCTAGTAAATCTTGAATACGATAATATACGGGTACGACAGGATTGTCATGTACATCGTACAAAAAGCCTTAAAAAAGTCGATAATTTAAGAAAAATCTTGAAAAAAAACGAGGGTTCCATACAGAATATGTATAGTTAAAATACGAAAAATCATAAATAATATGCACAAAACAATCCTCTAACGAATGCACCTAAATACAGTTTTCGATTTAGTTTTGATACGTGTCACTAGATGGCGTTACTAACAATTTAAAACTCACGTATCAAAAAAATTATGTTTGTTGTATGGGAGTCCCCTTATATATTTATTTTATTCTCGTTGTTTTTTTGTATTTGGTGCTATGGCGGCAACAGAAATACATAATCTGTGAAAATTTCAACTGTCTATCACGGTTTATGAGTTACAGCCTGGTGACAGACGGAAAGACACACTGACGGACGGACGGACGGCAGAGTCTTAGTAATAGGGTCCCGTTGGTTGCCCTTTGCGTACGGAACCCTAAAAATTAAGGAGATGGCAGCTGTGCATCTGCCTGTACGACATTTTTCTGCGTCACAAATCCGTCTGACAAGCGTGGTGACTTCGGCAAGTCTGATGAGGTGATCTTTGAAAAGTGCATTTAAAAGGAGTTTATTGATTATATTTTTGTGACACTGGAGTGAGAAGGAAATGTTTTAATTGCTTGGACTTGGCATTGGAGTGGGCAGCGCAGGGTGGGATGCCCTCTTCTGTAATTACGTACTGGTGAAGAGTGCAGGAGTGTTATATTCATCAGTAGAAATACACAAGCATATAAATCAACTGTCATATCTACATATTTTTCTGGAAATCAACGAGATGGACCTAAGGATTTACATAAAACTGAAAAAGGGACCTCTCGTTTTCAACAATTGGAAATGTTAGATCTCTTTCAATGCTCTGTCCTTCAATATGAATGATGAAAGGGATTGAAATATGAAATTTTCGAAGGAGGAATACTGTTCCTATTTTTTTCAAATGTTTTTTTACAATGCAAAATTTTAGTAGGCTCCGAGAGCAAGGCCTTTTAATAGAAAATCAGATTCGGATGATATTTTTGGTTGCTTCATTGTTGTGGTTAAATATATTTATTCTCAAAAGAAAATTCCATTTTCACTTAATGAGAAACTTAAAACTATAACACAATTTTGCACAGAGAACAGTCGGTCAAAATAATTATGAGATTATATATATTTTTAGAGTATAGTTGCAAAACAAAAACAAAAAGTTTATAGTCATAAAAAAATAGATCAATAGAATTTTATACAATAATAGTCGAATATTGGTGGGTAGGTACAACAAAATAAACGAGCCGTACAATAAAACAGTCGACAGCTGTTAGCGCGGGCATTTCATAGCAAAGGCCAGTTGAACAGGGTCGAATTAGGAGCTACTGTAATGTAAGTTTTAAGATTTTATTGTTGTGAATTTGTAATGGACACACCCACCTTAGCTTACCGTGTGTATGTGATCATCAGCCAATAAACGTCCACTGCTGGGTAGCCCTTCTAAGTGTTACCAACACAATACTGCTACCATGAGCTAGTACAAACTATACTCGTTAGCTTCTGTTCTAAATTATTTGTTTTGAAACTTGAAACTCCTAGCGGATAGTAACCGAAATGAAAGTAGCACCATAAGTTTAGCTGTATCCTGCCGTAACCAGTGGAGAAAGAGTTGACATGACAGCTCATACAGAGCTACTGTAGCTCTCTAAGATCAAAGAATCACGCTCCGCTCCGCAATAGTTAAAATCTGATTTGGCATAAACCCGCGTCTTTAACTCTATCCTGCTTACGCACACGTAATTCGCCGTATGAAAAAACAAGACTGCAACATCTTTACCAATACATCGATTTCTACCTCGTTTCTGCACTATCTTTCAACTGCCGAACAGGTAGCACTGTTGTTTTAGACAGACAGACAGACAGTCCCTAATTGCTATGAGGATTCTTCGTAAGCAAGATTCTTTCATACTGCCCTAACATCACTTACAATCAGGCACGATAAACGTGAAGTGAGCCCAATGAGAATTTAAAACGCAAAATTTTATGTGGTCCATATCTCAAAGTGGTATACTATGTTTGTCCATATACCTATCTCTTATCCTGAGTAATTGGAACCACGAACGAATGCAATTAGTTTGACGCCTGTTTAACTTCAAAGACAAGGCGACTAGGCGTGAGTGAGCTCTAATGAAAATTGTTCCTAGAAACAAGCGCCAAGCACTTCTGATGAAGACATTACCATTCTTACTATCGTACTCTTGAAGGTTACATGAACTCCTACAAGTATATATCCTGAACAAGAACACACACACACACACACAACTTATATGTATTACTTTAGTATTTCTTTCTATATTTTTAGGGTTCCGTACACAAAGACTTCGCTGTCCGTCCGTCCGTCTAAGCTGATATAGACTAACATATTCGAAAACTGGGCATTTCTGGAAATATAACATACATACAGGTCGAATTGATAACCTCCTTTTCTGAAGTCGGTTAAACCACAGCTAAACTCAAACTAAACTCTAGTCTAAACTAAAACGCCCGCTTAAATTCAGCTCAATTAGAAATAGTACCGTAGCAACGTTGGTAACAAACACAATCTCAACTGCAGACCGCCTCGTGCATTCTATTACCCTAATACAATAAACGTTTGGACCACAGTACATCATCTGGATGGATAGTTCAGAGTTTTTATGAAGCCTTTTTAGCCTTCCAAAGGGGACCCTATTACTAAAACTTAGCTGTCCGTCTGTCACCAGGCTTAGACAGTTGAAACTTTCACAGATGATAGATTTCTGTTGCCGCTATGACAACAAATACTAAACACCAGAATAATATAAATATTTAAGGGGGCTCTCATATAACCAACGTGATATTTTTGCATGATATTGATAACGGCAACAGGTAGATGCTGGAAATGTTCACAGAATATTTATTTTTATATTCACTTTAAAAATAAATAATTAAAATAAAATATACATTTAAGGGGGGCTCCCATACAATAAAAGTAAATTTAAAAAAACTTGACTGCGCAATTTTTTAAAACTCTTTACGATTTTGTTGTACCCAGTGTCACTTTCACAGTAAATACGAACATAACGACATCTCTCAGGCCACAGAGCGTGCCAAACAATTATACATATACACACATATTCTCGAGAAACATAGCCCCCCTTCTGGCGCAATCGGGTAAAAATATATTGGGACGCAATCCACCAAGGACAAACATCCTTCTACAACCTAACGTCTCACATAGTATGTCTTTGCTGATGATATTTCTAGCTACCTAGACAACGAAGAGAATAGAATGACGTCAACTAAGACATCACTGAGTCGTGAGGTTGTAAGGAAACTAGTCATTAGTAAATTGCACCCTAGGATATGTGCAGCAGCATCTACTCTTGTAGCATCAATATGAGGACGCGAGAGACCCATATATCGCAGTATCATGTACATGAGATAATCTGCCATGAATTTCACGCTGGTAATTCGGATTGGTAATGCAGTCAGCATTTGTCGATAAATGCTGCCAATCTTTGAAATTTATTCTCTTAGTCGCTTTGTACAACATCCACATGATGACATGGGATGATCCTATTCTAAATCCAAGTTCGAGAACATTGAAACTTCGATTTCCATAAAATCATAATAATACTAACGCAGTCTTACGTCGTAATAGAGACTTACAGTGACTTTTTTTGAAGAGTCAACAAAGAATTTCATCTACTGTTTATTCCGAACGAACAAGCATTCTCTTGGGATAATTCCTGAAGTCCACGCGAACTAAGTAGCGGGCGAAATTCACTATTCCCTCTATGCAGCACTAAATCTAAGCGTCTTAGTTCCCCCAGACACAGATGCTATGTATAATTATATGAAACTAGATACGGATTCCAATAGGAACAGACAGCGGGATGAAATGGAATACGGAAATGGGAATTCTGGGGCAGTTTCCTTTATACATAAAGGTACATCCTTGAGGACTAGCTAGGGTACTAATAAAGTAGACATTCTACGGAGTTGAATCTAATCTAAGATTGAGACGAGGTCAAATATAGAAGCTTGAATTATATATTAATCTGTAGCTCGAAGTAAGCGTCGTTCACCGGCGTGGAATTCAGAGGGGAAAATTCTACTGTGATGAAAAGTACGTTGCTTAGCCAGTGTGACAGCAAGTGACCTAATTTGAAATATAATTTTATATTATATCTCCTTGGCTTGAGGCTAATGGATGAGCGCGCTTTTTATCCGAGGTCCTTATCGTCACTTACCACCGTATGAGATGAAGGTCAAGTGCAAGCCTGTTATGATGATAATGAATGAACGGTGGTCATCCGCGGGGACTTCATAAGTATCCTACGAGAACTACTTCCTCTATCGGTATAGAAAGTCACCTATGTTCTTTTCTGGCCCTTTACCCATCCCTATACAAGTAATCAAGTCATTCTGACCGTCCTTTACGACGGTACGAAGGACAAACAAATTCACTTTTTCGTTTATAATATTAGTATAGAATTAGTACGGATGAATGGTGGGTAGCCAGGCGTTCAAAACACCAACAAACTAAAGTAGCAAAGATGCGAATCAAACTCAAGATTCTCAATCGACAGAAGTAAAATATTTTACTGTTAAAATGTTTCAGGGGAAAAATTAAACCAATTAACGAGGAAAAGCATTCAAATCAAAATGAATAGGGTATTTAAAATCCTCATATTACATAAGTTTGTAATGTTGATATACGTAAAATAAACAGTTATCAAACTCAAATAGAACATAAAGGTAAATTAAATTCAGACTAAATTGGTGGTACAATACCTAAATGTGTAAACAAGTTAAAACCCTCAGGCGGTTTAACATTTCTGGTGTTGTAGATTTGTTTAGAAGATGGATGATCTTTTCAAGTGAAATGTATGAAGGGCATTTCCGTGTTGTTTCACAAACCAAAACCAATTCTGTGTTTGTCTAGATCTCATAATATTGCTTTTATAAATATAAAATTAATAATAATACTACACATTCTAGGTATTTTTGGCATTTAGCGAGTTTTGTCGTAGCTGTGATGTCCCCACCGAAAAGCCTCAAGCTACTCGTATTGAGGCGATGGATCAGCTTCCTTTCATAGACATAGACATATTTTTATTGACAAACACAATACAGAAAGATATAAGATTCCAGAAGACATACATACAAAAAAAGCCACAACAAATAATACAAATACAATAAAACATGAACAAAAGAAAAGAGAAGACAAAATAATAATAATAATTTGTGTTGTATTGCGCTTGTCAAGTGGGAGCCGAACTCATCGTGTGCTGCAGCACAGACCGCGGCGATGGTGAACAGTCGGACCCGGGGGTGGCGATGAAGATGCGAAGCGAACGGAGGTGTCGCTTATTTAATATTAATACCCATAATAATATAAACAATATACATACAATAATAATAATATATAGAAAGTAAATCAAACGCGTTTCATTGGAGATATGCTGGAATAACTCGGAACCGGAAACCAAATTTGCTAGCCAATTGGACATACAACATCTGGGTACCGATAGGTACACCCACTGGGAATGGAACCTGGGACCTCCGGACTGTCAGTCCAAGCGTGTAGCCACTAGGCTACTGAGGCTGTATTTGTTACTTCCTTGTACCTAGCATAATTATTTTCTGATCACTTTCACGGACTTGCATATCCTTTATTATTCGTCCATCATGAACAGTCTATTCTTTGACCCTTGCGAACTTATTCGACCCTCGAACAATATCTGTGAACATTCTCGGAAGCTTTTGAACTATGTCCAATATGATTATAAGGTACATTTAACAATTTTGTTAAACGGCAAACTTTCCCCATAAATACAACTAATAATAACATCTCAGAATTTCACTATTTAACCTTCGATACTATCTCCCTCGGCATATCTTCTCGTCCAAAATACTTCAGCGTCTAAAGACAAAAGTCAGTGTGTATTGCCAGTGATGACATACGGAACCGAAACGTGGTCCTTTACTGTGGGCAGAATAAACAAGCTTAGAGTCACTCAGTAAGCTAAGGACCGAGCTATGCTCGGAGTGATAAACTCCGGATTGAGGAAATCCGCGTAGACGACTTAAAATTACCAAAATAGCTCGACGAGTCAGTGATATGAAGTAGGATAACCGATGGGTTGGTGGTTCTCTAGTGTCGACCACGTACCGGGAAACGTGTAATGAGCCGTCCCCCTACTAGGTGGACCGATGATATCGCGAAAGGTCACAGGATCCAAGTAGACCGGTCAGTGTGTCATCCGTAAGGGGGCCTATGTCTAGCAGTGGACTTTTCCCAGCTGATGATGATGAAGAAACATCCTTACAGCCTTATGTTTTACGGATGTCTTTGTTGATGATATCTCTATAGGTAAACCGCATAAGTGAGTCCTCGCCCGGGCGGTACAGGGGCGCTAGGGTACGACGACAAAGGGGATCGAGAGAGGAGCGGGCGGCAGGCGCACATTCGCCGTACCCCCGCCGCCCTGTACCGCGCGGTCGGAGACTAATTTAAGAGGCAACAAGATATCTATCTTGCTTTAACAAACGTAATCCGCCGAATGGGAAAGAAGAACATGTTTATTAGTTGATTTCTACCTCAATACAACACAATTTGACATAGATCCCCATGAACTAGGGACTAATAAGTAAAACCAAAGGACACAAATTTCAGGTAAAACGACGAAGGTGAAGGTTTTATCTATTGAGCTTTCTAAACGTAGCTAACGTTCCTCCGGGAAGATTATAATGAAAGTAATCCCAGCGGTGGGCTTTGTATAGGGTCGTAATGTCATCAGCATTGTGGTGACAGGAATATTAGCTAAAAATCAGTTATAACTACTGCCGTAACGATGTGTATAAAAAAGCGATGGCAGCTCAGTTGCGTAAAGCGTCAGTCCTTGTACAATCGAGGTCTGGGTTCGATCCTTGCTCATACCAATGAGTTCCAATTTGTTATTTAGAATTTATGAACGAATGATTAATATCATTACCGTTGCCTTTTCTGCACGAGATTGTATGGGCCATAGTAAGAGAGTAGACCGGAGCTCCTGCATTGTGGACATAGATAGGCTGTTGATGATGATGACAATGTGTGACACACCTATGTTATGCAGTAGATTAGGTTCTGATTATTTATGTGAGCATCTATAAATGTGTACTGCTGCAAAAAAAAAGAGTTTATTTTCATTAGAATCAATATAATTTACTACTCACTGGCACCTCAGTTTGTAAAGAGCCAATTAAAACCATTAATTCGGACTTAGTTCGGTCTGACAGCACACCTGGCGGCTAAGTGTCGGGCAATTCCCAACTTGTTGCTAGGAATTAGCGAACTCCTGCACTTGTAGTGTGGCCACGCTAAGGCGAAGAAAGATTATATGGGTAAAAGCTTGTATTTATATATTAATCACTTACTGACCTTCTAGATGCGAGAATGAGATTGTTGGTTTGTCTTTCTCTCACTCATAAATTGAGCTGAGGATCAACGAGACATTTGTAAAGATATATTTTGCGGGATGGTGAGTCTCACAGGCTACTTTTTACTGAACGATTTCTGAAGTTCATGTAGACGAACTCGCAAGGAAAGTTAGCAGTTTTGGGTCTGATGATGGTGGTTTGTTGGGAAATTCTAGTTACTCTCTAGCACCTTAGTTTGTAAAGAGCCAATTAAAACCATTGGTTTGACTCAGTTCGGCCTGACAGCACACCTGGCGGCTAAGTGTCGAGCAATTCCCAACTTGTTGCTAGGAATTAGCGAACTCCTGCACTTGTAGTGTGGCCACGATAAGGCGAAGAAAGATTATATGGGTATAAGCTTGTATTTATATATTAATCACTTACTGACCTTCTAGATGCGAGAATGAGATTGTTGGTTTGTCTTTCTCTCACTCATAAATTGAGCAGAGGATCGACGAGACATTTGTATAGATATATTTTGCGGGATGGTGGCTACTGCTACACAGGCTACTTTTTACTGAACGATTTCTGAAGTTCATGTAGACGAACTCGCAAGGAAAGTGAGCAGTTTTGGGTCTGATGGTACACTTGGTAGTTTGTTGGGACATTCTAGTTACTCTCTAGCACCTCAGTTTGAAAAGAGGCAATTAAAACCATTGGTTTGAGTCAGTTCGGCCTGACAGCACACCTGGCCGCTAAGTGTCGAGCAATTCCCAACTTGTTGCTAGGAATTAGCGAATTCCTGCAGTTGTAGTAGTGGCCATGTGAATGTGATTGGATAAATCTTATATGAATGATGAAAAACTAAGACATTATTACATTTAAATAATAATAAATGACTAGTCTTTATTTTGCACAGTCAAAATATGTATTACGTAGTATTGTTTATTACCTCTGGATAGGCAAAAGTATCCAAATAAACTCAATCTTTTATCACTTAGCTAATCATAACATTGCTGCTTTAAGAAATTTCTTATAGAAATAAGCTGCTCCTGTTGTGTATATTTTCTCTGTTTTTCGTAATTTTCTGTTTACAATAAATTTTAGTAAGAAATAAATAAATAAACATTTGAACGCATGTTGTAAGTTTTCATGGCTTCAAGGCCTTAACCAAATGTTTTGTCTAGCGGTAATTTGAAATGAACTAATATTTTGTTTACGTACGTTACGTTAAACGTTAAAGGAAATTTCTAGACTTGTATGACAATTTAACTAATAATACTTTAAAGATTGAAGTTTCCAAGGAATGAAAGGAGCACTGTATAAAGGCTTATTATCCTATTTTCTCCTCAAGCCTTGTAATTCCTACTAGTCCGACACTAAGTCACAGAGGCGCTAAGCGGGCGGGCGCTAAGTCGGCTCAAGATTTATACCAGCTCGGACTTTCCACAAGACACGACGCGCGACGCCGACAGTTTGACTTATATTCTGACACTGATGTATTTCTGTGGTTTTCAAGGACTTAGCACGCTTGTAAGTGAAATTAACAATAAAATTACAAGAATGCTTATAAAAAGTAGAGACAAGAATTGTTATGTAGGTAGAAACTCTAAACTTCGACAGTGACGTAAAAGGCTTTGACTTGACTAGGTTCTGTAGCTTTCCGTTCCTAAAATAGCCGTCGGCTAAGTTACGTCGTAGATTATATCTACCTTAAATGAAGTGGAAATAAAATAGAGTAATTAATTTTAAAGTCAAGTGAACGTTAAGTGTATCAAATGTTGAAGAACGAAGTAAAGTACCCAACAGAGGAAATACATCCCAGCTTTTCTTTTAAGTCAGAAAGGGACGCTAAATTACTTCCCTACCTTTTCTAATACCCCTATTTATAGCTATTTGTATACTAATACCTGCCCAGACATAGATCTTAATTAACAGGTGATATTATCGTGAAAAATGGGGTTAAAGGAGGGAGGGACGGGAGGGGAACAGCGTTTATCCGCTACATAATTGAGCTTACAGGTGCGTCCGGGTTTCGGTGAGAATTAAAAGTTTTTGCCGAGTCGCTCCGACTTGGGATGGGGTTCTCAGTAATGATTCCTTTCTTAAGATCTACGAGACGTTAATATACACTGAGCGATATATTCTGTATCGAGCATTGCAAAGCATGTATCTATGAGAGTCTTCAAAAGAAGAGTAAATAGACACCTTCTAGCTAGTCCGACGCGTAACATTGTCGACCTCATTCAAGCATTGTTCTATCTTTGATTAAAAATTAGCCTTATTTATTATTATTTATTTATTTTTATTTAAACAGTTTATTGTACACGGAAACATTACATAACACAAGAAACAGAAAAAATATATACAAAAGGAACAGCTTATTTCTAAAAGAAATTTCTTCCAGCAGTCCTAGGTCAAGGAGAAATATTAAAGAAAGGAGGGCAGTTAGGCGTGTACGATATAATAAATATAATAGACGATTACATAAATACGATATACAAAAACAAACTAATATATATCAATAATAATACATACATACTTTACATACTATAATTATATATTAACTTATAGTGATAGAAAATGTTCCTTGACGTTTTTCTTAAAGGCGGAAACAGTTTTGCTGTTTTTGTTTGTTTTCGGAACATAAACAAGAAAAAATAAAGGGGGTTGCGTGAATAGAAATGTTGGTCCATTTTGTCAGGGTGACGTCAAAACAATGTGTGTAAAAAAAGGTAAATAAATGTGAGTAAGCTGATTTATAACTAACAGCATATGAATGAAATCAGCATAAGATTAGTTATTATTATCATATACAGCATAGAAGAGGTTCAAATTCAGGCTTTCCTCTCCATTATTTTAGTGCATTCCTAAAATGCATTGAAATGATAATCTGTATTTTTTGTTTACCGTCTTATGTATATTGTAACAAAAATGCATTAAATATGTTGAGTATAAAGGAAAGAAAACGGACGGAAAGATGACGAAAAAAAAAATGTCGAGCGCATTGTAATACTATTTATAAAAATATAAGAAATTATAAGAGTATTGTATTTAATTGACCAGTAATTAAAATTTTTCAAGAATGTAAACAACGTTCTTACTACACTGCTTCTAGTGTATAATGCATTAGAAACCGTATGGTTTGAGAACCATTGATCTAGAGGTATAAAGCTCTAGGATTTGTGTTTTAATACCCCTCATTATACCTCTACAAAAGTTGCATTAAAACTATTACACAGTAAATTTGGTTTTAGCTTATTTTTAAGTTGATTGTATTTAATTCTGACATAAAATACAGTTCGTATTATTATGAAAAGGTGCATACAGCCCGAAAAATATCTTTTGTCACCCAGATATTGCTGTGTGAGAAAGAGAACGCTGTTTTGTTCTAAACATAAGAACCCTGTCAATATTATTGACATGCCTAAAGATATTCGCTTTATAATTACGTATTGTACGTCTTTATTACAATTACCAATGATGTTTGCAGTAATCTCAGGAACTTCAACAATAGATGCACCGTTTCGAAGAGGAAAAGGCAGCTGAGAGCAAAATTTTTGAATGCAAATTTGTAAGGGGTAAGTTACCGATCCAATGAGCTGCGACGTCGAATGCCAGGTTAAGCATTGGTGTAATAAATCAAGCGGTAAGCAAGGCAGATCAAGCCAAGCTAAACCCTGTTTCGGAAGCATCGACAGGGCGAGGCTTAAAACTTATCTCTTTTGCTACCAAATGTAGGGTTGGCTCTTTTGGATGCAATGTCCTTTTGTGTTTAAAATTATACATACGTTGTCTTATAATTTAGCTGTGAATGGAAAATTTTCTGCTCTTATATTTCACACTAAGTAACTTAATTGTAAACATAATAAAGGAAAGGATTAATAAATGTAAACCAATTAAACAAACGAATCTGATATCGAAATTAAAAAAAAATCTAACAACAACTACAAAAAGTTGATACTGACTTTCCAAGCTGTTTTCAAAATAATCTGTGTCTATTTGTCATTGACAACCCTAAGCAACTTCGTCGGGCTTATCCACTGAATTTCACATTCTTTGGACGTCTATTTTGAAAACTGGGTTCAACATTGTATGAGCCGAGTCTGAATAGTTTCTACTGAATGTCGTCTGTATTACGTAGTATCTTTTAGTTCAAATGAGATTATGTTTGAATAAATTTAAGTTTGAATAATTTTTTAAACATTTTTCCTATGCATAACCATAATCTTGTATAAGGCTAGGTAAGGCTTTGTTTCTGTTATCTTAAATATAGATTTCGTCTTCCTACATAATTGACTCACAATCCGAATATTGCAGGTTCAATTACCGATGGGAAGAATAGACGGTACTCGGTTTGCTTAGTGGTACGCAGGTAATTTTATATCCACTTAGCGTTGAGGCTTTTTGGTGAGCACGATTTCCATCCAACTGCCTTCACTATCCTTCAGCGAAGTGAGTGTAAACCCATTGTTCATTAATAAAAGAAGATACATAATGTATCCTTAACAATGTGTCTCCATTCTTTTTATTTTACTATTCGATAATAAGGTTCTTACTCTGTTAATAAAATCGAATACTATGGAAATGCCAATGGATTAAGCCGTAGTAGCTCAGTTGGGTAGAGCGTCAGTCCTTGAACAATCGAGATCTGGGTTTGAACCTGGCTCGTACCAATGAGTTACAATTCGTTATTTGGAATATATGTACGAATGATAAAATCATTACCACTGGCTTTTCGGCGAAGGAAAATATCGTGAGGAAACCTGACACTCCTGAGAAGAAATTCAAAGGTGTGTGTGAAGTCTACCAATACACTCTCTGTAGGAGAGTAGGCCTGAGCCCCTGAAGTGGGGAAATGTAGGCTGTGGATAATGAACTCTATGGATTTGTGTTAAACAAGAAGAGAAAAAACCGCACAGATTATCTCTAATTACATACATACATCTGTCATGAACGAAAAAATATGGAGTTACGTTCTTATAATGATTTAGGAGAGGCCTACGCATTAACCTTATGTCAAGTTCTAATTGTAGTAGAAAAAAATAATAATGTATAGAGTTGTAATGTATTCTCATTACAATCAACTCATAACATAAACAACAAAATAATACTGTTTTTATAATTAATGTATAACCGAAGCGGGAAAACCCGCAATCAGCTGACATTGACATTTAAACTTGGTACCGGCACAAACGCATATGTTGAGATAATAATATTAAATGTAAGGCACGTTTAAAGCACGTGAATATTGTTTTTGTATTTAGGTTCCGGCTAAAAATTGATGTAAGGCTTCACTGCAGCCACTAGCAGTTGGTTAAAGTCCGAAGTATCCTACTTATTCTTGGAAAAAATAGATGCTAACGATTCAATTCGTCTAGTTGTAGCAAACTAGGAGTAGCAGATTCTATTCCAATGTATAGTTGTAGCGAAAGCTAGGTTTAGCCAACTAGGTGTTGCCTATTCTATTCCACTGTGTAGTTGTAGCAAAAGCTAGTTTTAGCCAACTAGGTGTAGCTTATTCTATTCCACTGTTTAGTTGTAGCAAAAGCTTATGCTAATTGTTTCCAAGGCTAGTCGTTGACAACTAGGCGTAGACGATTTTACTCAACTGTATAGTAATAGCCAAGGCTAGTTTTAGTCAACTGTGAATATCTGTACTCCCGCACACTATATACAACCGTCGTAAGATGGCCTGTCGCTGTAGGGACAATATACATATGCAGCCGTGCACTCTTGAGACAAAATTGACTTATTTTGTAGTAAGACAATATATTGTGTCTACAAATTGAGTTTGATTTGTCAGTGGGCCCCTTTCCTCTCCCCTGTCTGGTCCCTTTAAAATACATATATGCGTACCCGAAGATATGCCGAGAACGAAGCAATAAAAGTTTCAATTATTCTGTTATTGGTGCTTCATTTCCTTTTAGTCACTTCGGGGGCTAACTTTAGCTTCTCGCAGCTCCTCTCTCTAGAAATAAAATGAAGTAAGTAAATGAAACGGATCAGATAATACGGGACACATCTTTTTGGTAACAACATGTTATTAATGCCTCTTAGTTTATCAGATACAGTTTTGTTTTAAGACAATCTTCTCGTTGAAAGACACCTGACGACAGTCTGTTATACTATGTGCTCGTACTCTAATAATTTAACAATTTTTAAATAAGTTGACTTGGCCTTTATCATCTGATGGTAAGTGAAGACAAGGCCGTTGAATGGAAAGGCGCTGGTATAATACCTTTCATACCCAAACACAGCATTGTTAATAGCAGGCTCTGGCGGCAGATAGGTAACATGGCCAGGCTATAAAATGTCTTACCTATGTAACCAAATGCTACCGAGTACCAATGGGTGTGCCCCCACTGGGAGTCGAACCCGGGACCTGCAGCTTGTTAGTCCAAGCGTGTAGACATAGGCCACGAAGCCAGTTTGTTCTATTAATTAAATATATTTTTTGACAAAATTAGTGTCACGTTATCTGTTTGCGGTAACCTTTTTAATTCGCCTCAGCAATATCAGTAACGATAGTAAATAAACATACGGAATGATACCGATTACACCGGTATTAATTGTCAGTAGTAAACAGCGCACGATGAACGGCGCACGCGCATCCGTGTTGTGTCTATTGATACTGGGCGTCATCGCCGCCGGCGACGGTAAACGATTCGACACGCGATGTAAATTAGTGCGTGAACTTATTAGAACCGGAATACCTAATGATTTGTTCCTTGGACAGTGTGAGTTTTGTGTTAAAATCTGTGTTGGTTGCCTCCCAGTTGGATTTATAACTTTATAACAAGCACAATGCTCTGTATCCCTTGATTTGACACAGTTCTATCCACATGTCCACACAAACATTCAAAACACACCAACACGTATGTGTTGCACAAACACGCACCAATAACACCATGTACTCCTGCCCTTACCATACATAGTTCTAAGTTTGAATATAAGCCATGGGGTTTGTGCTTACATGACTATAACGGACTCGACTTATCTTAGGTTCCAGTCTCTCACGAACCTTTTTAAGTACTTTTGTATACAAGCTGTTATCGTTAAGTGTGCACATGCGATTATTACGTAACTACGAGTATTATTTCCTATTATAACTAGTATATATTATTAACTAGTATCAAAAAACTTTAAACTGATATCGAAAGTACTTTATCTTATGAGTAAAACGACATCTTTAACTTGATAACACTAAAACGTATATCCAAAAAAATCATTAAACACTTCCATACATTTAGTAAGAGATTAGTAGAAAGGTTTACCTTAAATACCTTAATCATAACTTATGACAATGATTTTCAAGTAAATACACGTGTAGATTGATTACCTTACCATTTCAAATTATAAATACACTTAGTTTCAATGTCGTGTTTATTTTCCATACCAAATGAACTACTGGTTTCTTATAATTCTTTTGTGAAGACTATTGTTGTACTACATATTTAAAAGAATATATTTTCCTTAGTTTATGAGAGAAATCAACCTTGATTACCAAGAGCACAGAAATTGCATTTCGAATTGCAATGTTCATTTAAAACGATATTGCCATCTTGCGACAAACGGTCACAAACGAAATAGTTTTCAAGTCAACTAAATTATGAAATTCATTCGAAAATTGTGTTCCATTTTAACGATCTACTGTTTTAAATTTTGTTTACAAAAGAATTTCAAAACCTTTTAGGGAATTAACGCTTTCCGTGACTGTATTAATTTACAATCATTTATTATTCATTTCGTTCAACCGAAATGTTTAACCTATGCAAAGTGGATTTTCTTGAATAATAACAGGTCATTAGTATGAGTTATAATCATTCTATAACATGTTATAGATGCGTCACTCGTCACACGTCATCACAACTAAATGTGCCGGGCGAATTGAGTGCCTGTCACCTACCGATCTGCGATATTATTTCATGTTTGGGTCATAAATTACTAGAGAATGTGACAGTGTTGACCTTTCGAAGTGAAATTATGGTCGTATGTCATACTTCAATAAAGACTCATGTAGTAGTAAAATCATGAACTGGTTTATGATAAATATGTAATCCTGGAGACAAAGCTTGCGGGAAACGCTACATAAACTTTTTTGTTACTTGGGTGGTTTCTGCACTTAGCCATGATCACTCCAGGAGGCGTGTAACGACATCAAGCGTATCGCGTACTTCTGGGAGGACATGGGCTGGATAGACTTCCAATCACACACAATTACCAACGTACGGCTTAGTGTGGATACCGCCCAAATAACAAAAACAAATAGTATGTAGCTTCTGCCCGCAAGTTCGTCCTGGTGGACTTCAGAATGTATACCCTGTATTCGATTGGGATAAAAGTCATTTTCTAACCGTTAAACTATTTATATACAAAAAAACGATTCGTTTTGATTGTCTGTTACGATGTAGAGGAAAGACATGAACATGAAACTCAATTTCTCATTTATTATATTAGTATTAAAGATTGAAACAGATTTCTGGTTTGCATTTAGTGATTAATTTGTGGAGTTATGTTGTAGGGTTATATAACACTGTTGTCTTTTTGCCCTATTGAATGATTCTAAGTTGAAAGAAAACAAGTGAACGCGTTCATAAAGAACTAGAACCCGACTTCGACTGCCCTAAAAGTCTACTTTTATTAAGCAAATTTAAGATTTATATCGTATTCTCATGGATGAAATTTTTAGAACTGGACCAAATTGAAACGGGAAGCATCAGCTTACAAAAAAAAAAGAATCATCCAAATCGGTTCACGCAGGCGAAAGTTATGAGGTAACAATTTAAAAAAAAACATACTTGTTGAATTTAGAACCTCCTCCTTTTTAATTCGGTTGAAAATGCAGTGAAACCAATAAAAGTTATTGTCTAAACTGTCAAGATTCATGTTCGATTTTTAATTAAAACTTAATGACCAAAGCAACACAATTTAAATTTAAATTTTTGACACATGAACAAACTTCTGAGATATTTCCTGACATCGACTTTGTTTAGATGAAGTTAGCGTTACATACGAGTAGGTCGGTGATTAGAACCTACTTGTTACGGAACAGGCGTATAGCTCGTAGAATCGCCGCCACACACGTCGTTTGTGTTGTCAAGTCAATGTTAAGAAAAACAAAGTTTGCTACAAGCTTTGTTTTTAATTTAAAAATTAAATCGCTGTAATTTTCTACTAAACACAGGCTTTCGTTAAGCCTTAATCCCTGAGCTCATTTGCGCAAAAAATATGAAATTGTTTTAATACTTTTACATTTTAAAATGAATTTTTCGTTTACTAATTTTGAAACCTAACTACCATATAATCATTTCATTTTTATGTATTCATAAACAATGGTACATCGTGTTTGAAACTTAACCTAGACACAAACATTAAAACAACAACAAAAACAGTAACATTTAAAATTAAAGCAAAATATTATTATAAAAAGTAATAAAAATCTTAAAGACTTACGTGTCAAATATAAATTTCTATTTAGTATTATAAGAATTACTTATTATAAAACGTATTATAAAAACTTAATTTCAGGATATGGTAGTATACAATCTGAATGGATTCAAGGCCAGAGTGAATAGTTTCTCTTTGTAGGCAACCGTTAACCGAACCGTCCTTGACCATTCATTCCATCATGTGTGGTCAAACTGAAGCATATGATCTAGTATTTAAGAATTTGGTGAATTATTTGTTATATTTGACAACAAAACTTTAATATTTAAATAGTCTAAATTGTAAAATAGAATCTAGGCTAGGACTTACGCAGTAGGCTACACGAGGGAATGGTAAAAGATGCAAAATTAAAACCTCAAGGTTTATGGACGCTCCCTGATTGAAATAGACGCTCGCTTAAACAATAAAATGGCTAATAAAGAAAAATTAGAACAAAATAAAGTATAAAATATTGAAATTTTGAAGTTGCCACGTATGGCGGATAAGATAATCTTAGATAAATTCACCTATATACTCGTATAATGCACTGTGGATAGACGACAAACTGGTTAATACATTGTATTTGTTTCTATCGTATTATGCATACTGTCAGGAATAAGGTTTAGTCAATGATGTCGACCAAAGTCTTAAACATTTATCTGTGTCCGCCCGGCTACGCCTGTGTTATCTAAGGGTTATCTCTATATTAGTATTGATTTCTGACAATCAAATATACAAAGGTCGGTGAAGGAAAACATCGTGAGGAAACTTGCACACTCCTGAGAAAAAATTCAAAGGTGTGTGTGAAGTCTACCAATCCGCACTGGGTCCGCGTGGTGGAATATTTCCCATACACTCTCTGTAAGAGAGTAGGCCTGGGCCCCTGTAGCGGGCACATATATAGGCTGATGATGATGAATTATACAAAAGCCAGTGTTTCATGAAATTAACGCGTTCAAAAGTTACTAAAAATTAACTTCAATTGCCTTAAAAATGAACCTTAAAATGAGACCTTGTAGGTAGAATGATCTTGGTGCATATTGGGTTCTTGTTGATTTTCTCAGAAAGCGTTCGATCAAGTTTAACAAAATTTATATAGGACCACCTCTGAAGTTTTAACTCAACAAAAAGAATCTTCAAAATCAGTTCACAATTGGTGGCGTTATCACGTAACATACATTAAAAAACATACAGTCGAATTAAGAACCTCCTCTTTTGAAGTCGGTTGAAAAGACTATAAAGTTATATGAATTTGTAAGTTCTATATACACGAACGTCGAACGAAAAATTTATTGATCGCAATTAACGATTCCTCCAAATAGTAATTAATTATTCCTCAAAATATTCGCTTTTCAGTAGTATTTTTTTCTTCTTCAGTGACAGAAAGTAAATATTTTCATAGTTTTTATATGTTTTTTTTTGCTGTAACTTCGCATGCGTTCTGTCCCTGGCCAATAAGCTATGACTATAAGGAAACATCACGTCAATGTTGTGACACATAAAGTTCAAAATGACGGCCTAGGAGTCATGAAGTGCCACACAAAAATAATAATTTAAAATTAAAATATCGTGTTCTTGATGAATAAATTAAATGAGTAAAAAATTATTAACATTAACACCAGATTTTTTTCTACGGCTAATACCTTTCTTGTCCTTGGTTTATAGTTATTTAGCTCTCTTCTTGTTAAAAATACGCACCGAAACGCTGTCTGTAACCTAAGCCCACTAGACTGTGAAACTAAGCGAATGTACCATGAAATGTCACTCATCCTAAGCTTGAATGCTAAAGGTCAAGACTAGGGCTTGATGAATAGGGGATCAATTAGCAGCTGACCCGAGGGTGTTCCATTCAATTTGTGAAAAATAACTGTATTAAAGCTGGCTGAGGGTTCATTAGTGGAGGGCTGAAACGGTCATTGCTCTCAATTATACGCAGCATTTGGTTGGTGCTTTAGAAATATAAGCTTTTGCTTCGAGCAAAGGTTAAAATAAACAGGCTGGCTACCTTCGACGAATACCTTTTACAGTCGTATGAAAAGTTTGGATAATGAGTCTTCCTCAGTACATTGTCTCCAAAAATTTGCGAATGTTATGTTTTTGATTAAAAAATTTACTGTTGTTGATTTCGAATATTAATTTAGTTGAAAACTTTTATACTGATTAACATGTTTTGATTCCATTAATCTCCTTTGCTTCTATAAGTGCAGGCGTAGTAGAGTTTTTCCTATAAGAGTTCGTTTTGACGTATTTTTCAGTGCTAACGCACTTTTCCTATTCCTTACTTGAAGAAAAGTGACCATCAGGCCTTTGGATGGAAAGCGCGCTCACTATAATGAGGTGCTAGCTACAGGTCTATCGGTAAACTGAGTTGGTTCCTGAGGTGTGGTTCGGGGTGTGTTTTTGGAATGTCAAACGTCGCAATTGGGTACTTGACACCTAATTAGTTTGGGGTTGAATTGTATTTCATACCACAACGGACATTAAATGAAAGCCTCCAAAATAAAAATACGTAGTAAATTTTAATTTTTTATTTGGATTTTTCAAGATTTTAATGTCTCAAAAATTTAGCATAAACATAAAAGCATTATTTTACGAGTTAACTCAAAATATGGAACAAGCTTCATACATACAGTAATGACGTCACAAAGCACGCCCGATTTATAGGGATCGTTTTAGCATCACGTGACTAGAATCACTTTTCGGTGGGTTGTGCTAAAAAACTATTAGTCGTATCGAGAAAGAAAATGATAGAGCTATTTATCTTGTTACTAGGACTATCGAATAAGACAAAAACATGTTTTTAGTCAAATACCCAATGTAAACGGACCCCCTGTGCCGCTGCAATACCTCAGGAGACCCTGTAGTTAACCGTTCATTACCGGAACACAACAGTGATGTTTCGCTGCAGGCTAAAGCAAGTGGTAGACAGGTGGATGTATAAAAATGACATACGAGTGTACATGACAATCAAGCCATGGCCAGACTGAGCATTAGGAAACCATGGTTCTCCAATCCATACTAATATTTAAAATGCGTTAGTGACTTAAAAGAACTAGAATTTTTTATATAGGGATTTGAAGCGTCGGACAAGAATGTAGGTTACTTATAAACCCAATCGAACAAGCAGTTTCCTGGGGTTAATTTGTTATGTCCACGCAGACGAAATCGCGGGCAAAAGTATTAGTAAAAATATGTATCACTGTGATTGTCTAAAATCACTGTGAAGAATCAGTCATTACGAAATCCAACCAATAAACGATGCCAAGTTCAAGGTCACTGGTCTTCTTTGATTTCGCTTTCGACGTGTGTATTATTTCCCACGACGTGCGACGCCATTGTCCGCTTTTTGCGCATGTTTCTATGAAACGTGGATTGGTTCGCGATATAAAAACGACCTCGTACGTGATGTTCGAGTATACCAGTACTTTGGCTCTTCAGAGGTACTCTTGCTGTGTTTTCCCGGACATGTATAAGGAAAACATTGTTGTTTGAATTGTATTTAATCTTGTGATACATTTGTAACGTAAAGACATAAGCGACAGAACGGTAGCCACGTGCAGGGTATTTACTGCAACTCCTGTAGTTTTTTGCGGACTTCCATCAGCTAAAACCTCCTGTGTCGCTCTATCGCCATGTTTTCCGAGTACAGGGACATGTTATTATTCTGCGACTCATCTGGCAACCCCATCCTTCTCTATGCGTCATTCATAACTCGCATTTATTATTTCCCTTCTGTGACAAAACCAATACCTATCTACCTATCTACCTTTCTATCCAAAACCCCTTACTTAATCTTAAGACTTAGCCAAACTTATGACGGCCATGCCTGCTATAGAATGTTGGCCCAGAGAGGATTGGTAGATTTTATACAAGTTTTTGATTATCTGGTCAGGAGTGTAGATTGGTGCCATAACTATGTTTTCCTTTTACGGGTGGAAAGTGATAATTTTCATAATTCTTTTTAATGCAATACCTACATTATGAGTGTATCCGATACTTAGACCGTTTTTAGTTTTATCCAAAGATGCAATGCACTAAAGACAAACATCTTTTCTACCTCATGGCTCACGGATGTTGGATTTTATACTCGATTTTAAGTTAATTTAAAAAAAAATGTATACGTAACTTTTAGACATTACATCAATAAAAAAATTTTAAAATCAGAATAGACCAAGAAGAATATAAAACACTGTACCGAATCTTATACGCACCTGTTACTCCATTATCTTTGCCATCACTGATATAGTTATTAATTCTGTATTCGCAGGGGTGTGCCTCATCGAGAAAGTCAGCAAGCGAGACACCAGCAAGTTCACTGTTACGCCGAGCGGGAAGAAATACTATGGAATGTACCAGGTGGGTGATAGACGTGGTTTGTGAGCGCTGGATCGAATGCCATAGGACTGAAGAAGCCGCGTCTTCCACATTTATATTGCAGTTATATTGTAAATTTCTGTCTCACTGCTCATTATCCTCATCTTCCTCGTTTTGAGCTTTGCTAGCGGTCTGTCTGCTGACCGTCTGCATAATATGTACATCCTAAAACGACCCTTTGGGTCCGGGGTCGTTACAAAATGGTAAAAAGGAATTATTTGTGGTGTGGTTATTCATAAAATCGGTTTTAACCATTCGTGTGTATACAACCCTTTTTAGATATTTATTGGAATGTGATTTGTAGAAGTTTTCTTTTTAAAATATTACAGATACCCAGCAGATGGTGCAGAGAAGGAAAGAAGGGAGGCGAATGCAATATAGCGTGTGAATGTGAGTATAAGCTGATGAGCATCTCGTCGCAGCCGGGTTTGACGTGTGGTCTCGGCTTTAGAATAATATAATCCGCGGATGTCGTAAAAATACGGTCACTAATCTGCCTGAAAATCGTAGTGATTACGGCAATTCCTTTCTTGAAAGTCCAACGCGGCGTTCTACGAGGTACTCTCATATCCAACAGTTGGATTTGGTTGGTAGTAGAGTATTTGCTGCACTGGAAGATGTTTTCAAGCTTCTGAACTGGAAAGGACTGGGCATCAACATCAACGGCGACTACATCACTCACCTTCGATTTGCCGATGACATAGTCATAACGGCAGAATCCTTGGAGGATCTGAACGTAATGCTCAATGACCTCAACAGAGTTTCCCAACAGGTAGGTTTAAAAATGAACATGGACAAGACGAAAATAATGTCAAATGTCCATGTTGCACCTATGCCGGTAGTGGTTGGGAACACTACAATCGAAGTTGTAGACGAGTATGAATACCTGAGACAGATCGTTCAACTAGGTAGGTCCAACTTCGACAAAGAGGTCAACCGAAGAATCCAACTCGGTTGGGCAGCGTTCGGGAAATTACGGCATATCTTCTCGTCCAAAATACCTCAGCGTCTAAAGACAAAAGTCTTTGATCAGTGCGTGTTGCCAGTGATGACATACGGAACCGAAACGTGGTCTTTTACTGTGGGCCGAATAAACAAGCTCAAAGTCACTCAGCGAGCAATGGAACGAGCTATGCTCGGAATTTCTCTACGTGATAAGGTCCGGAATGAGGAAATCCGTAGACGAACGAAGGTCACCGACATAGCTCGACGAGTCAGTGAGCTGAAGTGGCAATGGGCAGGCCACATCGCTCGAAGAACCGATAACCGGTGGGGAGTAAAGGTTCTCGAGTGGCGACCACGTACCGGGAAACGTCTACCAGGCCGTCCCCTTACTAGATGGACCGACGACCTGGTTAGAGTCGCGGGGAGTCGCTGGATGCAGGTGGCTCGGGACCGGTCGATGTGGCGTACCATAAGGGAGGCCTATGTCCAGCAGTGGACGTTTCCCGGCTGATGATGATGATGATGATGAGAGTATTTTGGATGTCCGTCTGGCCAGCTATATATACAGTTGTGTTGCAATATGAAAGGTAGCAGAGCCAGAGCTTCATTCACTTGAGTCTTCTGGGTATTCACGCGTTATTGTTCTTGAAGTATGGGAGCGGGACGGGAGGGTGAGTTTACCCATACCGCACCCATATCTCAGGAACAGACTGTTATATATGTTTACGTGTTAGATCTGTAACTTTGGCGTCTCTCTCTTGCTTACCTTATTGTCAGGACACTCATAATGATGACCAATATAATTTGATCCCCAGCGCTGCTGGACGACGACATCAGAGACGATACAGCTTGTGCCGTGAACATCTTCCACCGGGAGGGCTTCAAATACTGGTCGGTCTGGAACACACGTTGCAAGAATGATAACACGATCACAACTGAGATTTACAAGTAAGTACAGTCTAATGCAAATACCTTCCGCTCACGTAGGCACTAACTTCCATTCTCGGGTAAGAAAAAGCGTCATTTTGTACTTGGTACGATATATACTAAAGCCTGGCCGTCCAGGACTATACAAGGTGCTGTCACTGACAGGGAACTTTGATTAATGTCATTCATTCACAGCAGGGCTCCTTTGACAGATATCTAAATCCTATTTTCATCATCAGCACACATTTATTGGTATGTTTGTGAAAATTAAAGTAAAAGATGGCTTAGGGCAAAATAAAGTATAGCTCCATCTACAAACGTTAAACCAAAACAAAATGTATAAAAATTTATGTAATTGATGATTTTTTTACCTTTTAAATTGCAGGTGTCCAGATTTGGTATCGCCACGGGCAAGCCCCGAACGCTACAGCGAAACTTTACGCAGCAGAAGAAATTTAAACAGAAGTCGACTGGAGAGACACAAATTGATCAGTTATTACGGAGTACATGTTTTGCCATAACTAGCGTTTTTTTTATTCATCCCTTATGGCTGCACAGACATTTGAACTAGAACCCGAACACTTAAGAAAGCCGTATTATAAAAATCTATTTATCTAATCTATATCTAATCTAATTTATATTTTTTGGGCATGTTTCTAAAAAATATATTTATTTGGGTATTGCCACGTATAACTTTATGTACTCCTGCTGTCGGCCATTTCTATTGCTATGTAACAAAGGGGTGTATAATTTATCCAGGTATAGTTTACTACCGAAAAAATAATATGCGAAAGCAATTTCGTTAAATAAGTAAATTAATAAAGAGTTAATCATTTTTAAAAGTACGACCGAGTAGTAATGTGCATACATTGCTACAGTCCAATTTGACTTGAAAAAGTTTCAACGGTATATTGAACTGTCATGATATGACGTGTAAAAAGAAGAAATCAGTCGACAACTTCAGATTATTAGAGAATACATTGCGTGTTCAATTTTTTTTTTGTATAGAAAAATACACTATTAATTAACAAAATTTATGTAAACGTGTTGTTTAGGACCAACACTAATTGCCTTAACTTGCGGACATAACGACGCTCTCACTGACATTTCATTTTAGGGTTCCGTACCCAAACGGTAAAAACGGAACCCTATTACTAAGACTAAGAGATCGCTGTCCGTCTGTCACCAGGCTGTATATCATGAACCTTGATAGTTAGACAGTTGAAAATTTCACAGTATACTATACTAAAAAGCAGAATAAAATAAATATTTATGGGGGCTTCCATACAACAAACGTGATTTTATGCCTTTTTTATAGAGAATGGCACGGAACCCTTCATGCGCGAGTCCGACTCGCACTTGGCCTGTTTTTAAAAATGCAAGGAGTAGGAGATATGGCTTCGTTGTAGTCGGGAAAATTCTGAAATGATATAATGTGGATGAGCTCAATCGGATACCAGCAAACAAATGGTTATAATTCAGGTTGCAATATTTAACCTGAACAAAACAGACATACAAACAGTTCCATTTATAAACCTTGAAAAAATCAGTTTAATTGATAATCGCTTCTTTTTTTGAAGATGATTAAAAAACGAGAAGTCGTCGAAAGCTCGGAATATTTTTAAAACAGTGTATAAAGCAGTTTAGTTTTTTTTTGTATTGTTTTTCCGTGGATTAGGAACGAAACAAAAAGATCTGTGTTTCGTATTAGTAGACAACCCGTCTTTCTGTCAGCCGCTTGCATGAAACTATCAGACCCTTATCAAAGTTGTTATATCTTTTAGTGGCAAAAGAAGTTCTCTGCGTTTTCAGAAGCTTAAGTGTCTAGTGAATTCTTTATTTTATCGAACACTTTGCCCTCCCGCTCAGTACACAGGTCTTTGTGTTTCTACACAAAACCTTACATTTATGCTTTTCTTTGTTTGGAAGAAAACAAAAATGTATTTAATTGGGTAAATTTAATAATTGACCGAAGCGCGAGCGAAGCCTCTCCTTTTCAGCTTGGGCAAAAATTATTTCGTATCTCCGTCTAGACGGCGAATCTCCAGCTGCTCTACTCTATGGGTCACATTTCTCAACCGATTGCCTTGAAATTTTGTTCAATGTGGATGACCATGTTTGATAATTATGTAGAATTTTTTCGCGATTCAGTTTTCAGAAATTTTTCAAAGTGGCGGAGATATGTGGGTTTAAAACGTTAAAAAATATTTTTTTTTCTTCAAAACAGTCAGAAAACTATTTTGCTACCTTTATTAAGACACATTTACATCAAGGGGTCGGGTGTGGGCTTAATTAATGAAGAAAAAAAACCCTTTGTTTTAAGGGATCAGAATCTCGAGGTCTACTAATAACAGCTCACAGAGCTACTGGTATTTTTTGCGCCATTCATATACACTTTTAGTCAAAGGCATTTCCTTTTTTAAAAACATCCACTATAAAGAATTGAAATTTTCTTTGAGAGCAGAGGAAAAGGTGTTAATTTTATACCTTAGAAGCTTATCTTAGTAAAAAAAATATCCGCCATATCGTAAAAAATAAACTGAGAGGAAAATAAACGCTAAAAGAAGACAAAGCTCGTAAAGTCTAGCTCAAGTTCTTCGTGATCCTGATTTACTTCCTTACTTTAATTTTTCCACCCGAGCGCTACTAAGATAACAATGGACGGTTACTATTGAAACTCGATAGAATTACACAATAAGATAATATACTGTTTTTTTTTCAAACCACATCCATAGTCTAGTTGTGACACAGCTGGACACAGTACGGAGGTCGGAGGGTCCTGTCTTGCACGGGGTTTGATTGGTGGCAGTGCATTTTGGAGTTCCCATCTAACTTTAAAAATAACTTTTACCGTGTGTTATTATTTTTAGGGTTGCGTAGCCAAATGACACAAAATGGAACCCTTATGGATTCGTCATGTCTGTCTGTCTGTTCGTCCGTATGTCAAAACCACTATTTTCCGAAACTATAAGAACTTATAGATTCAAGATTCATTTTATTGACCTAGTAATATGAACATTACACTCGGCTAAACTATACTTAATTATCCTAATTATATTAACCTTAACATTTAAATAGAAATACTGTTGAAACTTGGTAAGCAGATGTATTCTGTAAACCGCATTAAGATTTTCACACAAAAATAGAAGAAAGAAACCCAATAAATGTTTAGGTTCCCCATACTTACAACTGAAACTCAATTTTTTTTCTTCGTCACACCCATACCTGTGGATAAGTCTTCAAAAATGATATTGAGGTTTCTAATATCATTTTTTTCTAAACTGATGATGTACATTACAATGCAAACTTCTATCGAAAATTGGTTTGAATAAGATCTAGTAAGTAGTTTTTTTAATACGTTATAAATCGTAAACCGCAATTTACCTTTCATTCAATCAACTATATATAAAAAAACACTATTATTAAAACATCGATCAAAGTTACAACGAACTACAAGAACATTTATATTATGTTACTTGCTGCTACGGAACCCTTCATGGTCGAGTCCGACGCGCACTTGGCCGCTTTTTAAATTGTGTGTTTCGGGCATTCACCTTATGTATTTTACGTGAGTAGCGTTCATTATTTCTTAATGTTTTCGTTATTTTGTAATTTTTGTTTTTATCTGTTTTTTCATTTCGGTGTTCTCGTAATGGTGGAGTGGTGGTCCAAAACTGCCACCGATGTGAGAAAATTCACTGCAATGGCGACATTATCTCATTTCGGTTCAATAAATGTAATTTCGGTGGTCGTTTATCTCACTTCGGTGGATGGCTTCGTCATTTTGGTGTGACATTAAGAGACTGGGATTGATTAAATAATCCAACTCTTTCTCTTACAAAATCAGTTTTGCGAGAAGTATATTTTGCGAAAGGGAATAATTGCTGCGTAAGAGGCATTCAGAGGTAGAGAACTTATGCCATATGCCATGTATCTTTGTTTAATGTTTAAGTTTTCATTTCGGTGACCCAAATATAATTTTGGTGGCATCAAAAGTTAATCTTTAATATCTCTTATGCTTGTTACAATATTTTGATCCCCATAATCAAAATATACTGAAGTATAATTTATATATAAAACCAAATATTAAAACCTTAAAATAAAAAAATTCTCCGAAATGTGGAAAAATCACGAAATGTTGAAATTTTCCTATGCAGTGTATGCGGCATAGCGTACACTCACTGTCTCGTGTGCCTATGGATTGGTATGCTAAACTTCAGTGTCAGAGTGTCAATGACAGACAGTAAAACATAGTGATTAAATGCTCCTAGGACAGTTCATGGGAGCCGTGGGAGAGTGCGGACGTTGAGTAGTACCGTGTGAATTGAATCGATAGATAACGTAGTACCTATAATTTACAAATTAGGTTTTTGAAGAACTACGATATTATAGTAATGTACTGTAGTGGGTCTCATTTCATTAATGGCTGGGTACGCATGCATTTCACACTTTAAAATATTTTTCAAACATAAAGAGCCGTGGTAGGACCCATCGCCCATACCGCAGTGCTTGAGAGGCTCGATAATAAAACGTTCAAATAAAACTGGATCGTATAAATCGCTCGTCCATGGCTCGATAACATTGCTCTGTTTACGTCGCTAGTCGGTGCAACAATGAAGCTTATGTCAGGTTTACCTTGCAAAGTTTCAAACAACTAGACATTTCTTTATTTTTTTATTATTTCTCCACCGAAAAACATGACAGCATAGCACTACATTGTGTGTTGTAGTAAGCTTTTGCTCTCTACTTCTTCTACGTGAAGTTCAGAGATTTTCACGAAGTAGTAAATGTCGTTCATGTTTCTGGATGGAAGTGGCGCGGGACCGGGATAGATGGCGCAATCTGAAGGAGGCCTACACCAAACTGGTAGAGAATGGCTAGGAAGAAGAAGAAGAGTAAATGTTGTTATCTACGAGTATGCCATAGGCTACGTAAGAGACTTGTTCCATCATGATTAGAGCCACAGTTTAGTAATGAAAATACAATACATAGCCAGAAGAACAGAGACGTTTTTCATATTCATAAATCTATTTTTAACCGAATTTAAAAAAGGAGGAGGTACTCAATTCGACAGGTATGTTTTTTAAAATGAATGAACTTTCGACTGGGTGAACCGATTTGGATGATCCTTTTATATTTGAAAGCTGGTGCTTCCCGTGTGGTTTCATTTCAATTTGGTCCAGTTCTGGCAGTGGCATCCATGAGAAAACTATATAAATCTTAAATTTGTTGGAACAAAATTTACTTTGAGGGCAATTGAAGTCGGTTTCCAGTTCTTTTTTCGAACGCATTTACTTGTTTATAACTTCATATCATTTGAAAAACCGGCCAAGTGCGAGTTGTACTCGCACACTAAGGGTTCCGTACAGAATACGGATACTTAAAATACAGAAAATCATAAATATTATGCACCGAACAATCCTCTAACGAATGCGCCTAAATACCATTTTCGATTTAGTTTTGCTACGCGACAATAGATGGCGTTATTAATACTTTAAACCCCACGTCTAAAAATCACTTTATTCTGTTTTTTAGTATTTGCTGTTATAGCGGCAACATAAATACATACATCATCTGTGATAGTTCCAACTGTCTATCACGGTTCATGAGACAGTTGGTGACAGACAGACAGACAAACAGACGAACAGCGGAGTTAGTAACAGGGTCCCGTTGGTTACCCCTTTGGGTATTGAACCCTAAAAAAAGTATTACACTATTTCAAAAACGTACGTACACGTCGAACTTCGAATCTCCTCTATTTTAATACGCTTTTTTGAAGTCGGTTTTAAAAGAAAACTAGATAATATTATTGTGCTATACATAACATGTAGAATAGAAAGTTTCTAAAATGAAATTCCCAAAGACATGGTCCGCACGTGTAAACAATTTTCCTACGAAAACAATAAATTAATATTCTTTCATGTGTAAAATATTTCTATGTCTATTAACAGGATAAACACAAGTAAATAACTTTCTGGAATTACTTTGTATTCAATACAAATAGGAAACAACAAACGGGAGGAACGAATTTTGATAGAGATGTGGCAAAAATGTATAAATAAACTGTTTCTTAAATCATCCTTTTATTTATTCACCGAAAATCTAAATATATCTAATTGAGTAAGCTTTTTATTGTTATAATCAAGAGATCGCCTATAGAAACTACTTTTAATACAATTGTTTTTACATAATTGGCTATGAAACAATATTTTAGAACGTAAGGTGACAGGTGAAGGTACTCTAAATGAGCCTTTTGTAATAAAGTAGTAGAATCTACCAAACTATTGATAATCTTGTGAAGATACATTATATCCATATAGGTATTTAGATGGGAAGAGATGAAATGTTTCCCAATGCCCATTTACATGTGTGGTGGTAGAGCTCTATGAGTAGCGGTGTTATAGTACTTGTTCCGGTATTGAAATAAGATAACTAACAATTATAAAAAAACTTAATACTCGTACAGTTACAAACGCTGTGCCTTTATTTGATTAAAATTCAAGTCAAATAGCACATTCTGCGGGAGTGAATAAGAGCGGACCCAGAGCAGTCCCTTGCAGCACTCCCTTTGTCTTCAATCGGTACGCAGCGTGCCATGAAATTGGCTGGACGGGAATGGAGAACAATAGCACACATATGTTCTTATTGCGTTTCTTAGATTGCAACGTATTTTCTATTATTTACAAAGCAAGAATATATAATTAAAATTTAGGATTTTTGAATTAAGATGTACATATTATTTAATGTGATACACCTTTATTTTCTGCTTCCAAGGGTTTAAAGTAACATATTTTTAATTGAAATCTTTGTCTGTAAAATATTCCATTACCAGATGCATAAGTCAACTGTTAAACAAAAGCTATCTATTTATCTATGGTGGCTAAAACAAAAAGGCATTAAATATCCTAGGTTTTCTAAGGTCATCGACATAGCTAGACGAGTCAGTGAGCTGAAGTGGCAATGGGTCACATCACTGAAGAACCGATAACCGATGGGGAGTAAGAGTTATTGAGTGGTGATCGCTTACCGGAAAACGTGTATGATCAGTTACCCTACTAGATGGACCGATGACCTAGTAAAGGTCGAAGAATTTGTGTGTTTATACAAATGTGAATATTATTTGTATTGTAAATGATATGTATCACAGCTCATTATGTATATGATTTTAAATTACATTGTGTGCAAAAATTACGACATTATTACGCCACCATGAGAACATGGCCGCGAGCATGGTGGGCGAGCCCCCTTCACCACAAGTGGCATATTACCATCGACCTATCACTTGATACTAATTAATTAATTATTCGATTATTTTAATATTTGACTTACTAATTTAATTTGACATACTATTTTAACTTAGAAATTTGACATCATTCATAATTGTAATTGTAATTTTTAACAAATATGGACTGATGGTCTGGATTCAATGATTTTCATTTCATTTCATTACATTAGTTACCCAAACCTATTTAAAAGTTTACATTGCATACGGTCAAAAGAATTCTGCTAAAACTCAATAGTAATACAGCTTCTATTGGGTGTGAATGATTACTTCCCGGAAGGGCCGGACCGGGCAGTCCCCATACTAGATGAACCGACGACATGCCGACGACCTGGTTAAGGTCGCAGGGAGTCGCTGGATGCAAGTGGCTCGGGACCGGTCAATGTGGCATACCATGGACGAGGCAGTGGATGTTTCCTGGCCTTGGTCACCATATGTACAGCCGCCATTTTGGATTTTATTAGACGTCATATTTTCCCGCAGATAAATTCAACACTTCCAATGATACCTCACTTGTTAAAAACTAAGACGGGTAGTTTTGAAGACATGAAGGAAAATAATACATAAGTAAAAATAATTGACATCTCATTGAGTTAAAAGCGCGTTGTCATTTATAAAGACAAAGCGACTTCTCTGGATATTAATTCGTCGTGCAAACAGCTGGGCGTCTAACAAAAACAAAGAATTCCTCTTGGAACTGAGTTCCGTTTTCAACGGTCGACAGAGCCACACCTGCTACGGGAATTCCCGACGTTCTAGCGACAGGACGAGTATTTCTCGACTGTTTTAAGTCTCTCTGCATTTTCGAGGAATGAGTTTAATACAAAGCAAACATTGACATGACAAGACTGGTACTTATACTTATGTGGCGTTGTCTTGACAGGATTAGTTCTGAAAGTCTTTGGTGAAAATAAGTAAAGAGCCTGCTTGCTCGAGGTCCCCCGACCTTTTCTCCTGGGATTCTTTGCCCTGGGGATACCACGGGCAAAACAATTTGCATTTGTTTGCCAAAAGATTCTCAGTTTGGCGATGTCCAAAGGTATCGCAGTAATTAATACCCCTGCTTATAACTATATATTAAAAATCACACTTGCTTCACACGAACATTATTTTGGCCAGAAAAATGAACGCTCACAACCTCCGCAGCAACAACCGACTCCAGCTTCGCAGGTGTCGGACAGGTTACGGAAAGAAAACAATCTTGTTTGAAGGTGCAAAAGTATATAATAAAGAAATAACAGATTTGGACCCTTTGAATAAACCTCTTATCTAATTAAACATAGTGTAGACCTAATTTTGCGGAACTCTGTAGCACCAACTTTAATATAAATGGTGATTTCTCTAGTTTTAAGTGAAATGTAAATTTCTTTTTAGATAAATCGTCTTTTAAGCAATTTTAAAGATTAGCAAAATCAATATTCATTAATTAAGTTAAGAGTCAAAAAATAGGAATAAAAAAGCTCAGTGCATGATGGGCCACGAGCAGTGTAGGGCTCCGTAGCTACCCGACACAGTATGCGTACTTAGAAGGGGGTATGATCTGAGAAATCTTTTTTAATAACCGCAGCAAAATTGATATTCATATTTTTAGTGAATTTATTCCATGTTTATTTTATTCTGCTATTCAAGGTAGAGACAAATTAAGATCACAATCGGTCCAGACTCAGCTCGAATTATAAATGGTGTATCTAGCCCAATTTTGTTTTATTTATACATATAAAATTAGCTAGCTTATATATGTTTTGCTATCCACTAAACATCTCTAATATCCATCGGGTACAGTATAGGTATATGTTATAGTTCAACTTATAAAAAACATCAAAGGTTTTAACCGCCCCTAACACACCTGCGCGAGTCGGGAATGGCCACGTTCTCGCAACAGTATTTTCCTTGACTGTTTTAAAGTCCTCAGTAATGGCTGCCGTTTGCGAGGACTGACGTTCAGTTCAAGTGGAGTTGCTACGGCGTGAGCTGGTTTTATTTGCGTGTGAATTTCTGGTCCTAGTGTGCCCTGTTGTAAATTTCTAGAAATGTTTGTTCTGGTATTTTTACGATATTCATTGAGGCTAGATACTAGTTTTAGGAAACGTTTTTGCTTGTACGTAAATATATTTTTAAGCAATAGCTACTGGTGTAGGGTTGGAATAGTATTAAATTGTAATGTCTAAAATAAATAAAGCCCAGACCGAACAGTAGTACTTTTGGTGTTACGTCACGAGTTAAAAATATAACAGTATATCAGCTACCTTTTCTTCGAAATTTTGTTATCTAGAGCGTTTGAGAACAGCTTTGCATTCTTCAAGAACAGTTGCTAGTCTTTGTCGAGTTCCTTCATGCAGCTTCCTTTCTTCTCGCAAATCTCTGGGGTAGAGCCAGGACGCGTGTAACGTCACAGTGACGTCAGAGAGTCCCGTAACACCGCATGCTCTCTAGTTTATTTTGTACTTTGAAGTTGTACTTATCTGCAAAAATTAATAGTGCGTGTTTTTATTTATAACAAACTATTTATAGGCATAGGCACGATTAACATACATGTTAGTTAGCAAGGTGTACATACCCTTCAACCAAACTGAGTACCGATAAGTCATTGGGAATCGAAGATAAAGATCTAGACACGCAGGAGCGAGTCAATCCGAGTTTAAGCTAACAGAACTGGCGTGCAGCACCGTGTGTAACTCACACGAACCATTTGATTTTTTTTTTGAACGGAACAAGGTACGTATGGTGACCGTCAGAAAATTTCAGTTTCTCACATTCCACCTTTAGAGACATGCAAATGTTTCATATTGTTAAATGTTTTAACAACATGATTTGAATTCATGTCTGTATTTGCTTAAATATGCGTTGTTTTTAAACTACCATTACTTTATAATTATTACTATAAGCTTTAAACATGATGCTTAAACTATCATATTCTCGACTGCTATACAGGAATTCTTTAACTGAATGTAAAGTTTTTTTTCCTTCTAAAAACCAATCACGCAGTTTACTATCGAGAAAGAATCTCGGCAGTTCTCTTATAAATCTCGAAATCTTTTTGTAAACCCTTATTGACATAATACATCAATTCTTTTTACACAGCGCAGTTATAAATGTAGGTATTAACAGGTGTTGGGTCTATGCATGTTTGAACCTGAATCCGTGACCACTGGATTGTGAGTACATCGCTGTAGCCACTAGGCCACGGAGGCGGTTCAATGGAAATTGTTCTTATTTATGTTTCATGAACGTCTTTTCATCCAATAGTGTGGGGAAGTTTGTGAAACGGTGAATATATCGAGGGTTTTGAATTCGGAATTTAACTTGTATTTGTTTCTGTACAACATTCAACTCACTGAAACAAACAACAAACTAAGAATAAGTTCGAGGAGAGCGCCATTAAAAATTTCGCAAGAGAAACATGAAGTCAGCAACGCTCGGTAAATTGGAAACATATGTCCAGCAAACTGAAAGTTTACTGCCAAACGTTTTAATGAATAACAATATACATATTTATTTAAAGAGTACCCACTGGACCCGTAAACGCCATTTCTGTTTATCTTAATTAAATACATAATTAAAACACTCATTGAACTAAATGGGTATGTATCTGTTCGCTTAGTTTACTTTCAAACAGGTATTTATTTATTCAATGTATATTTATACATTATAGAATGGTAAAAAGAAATACTTTTTTAAAAAAAGTACCTGGGCTAGTTTGCTTCGAATCGTTGGCCAAAAGCACAATCTCTTTCTAATTTGGCTTAAAAAAACTTGAAACAATAAAAAAATTATTTTTAGTCGTGCCTCTTGGCCGATTGACCACGTAGCTTATGAGAAATTTGCGACCACATTTCGTGTGAGAAAGAAAACCGCAAGAAAACTCGAAAACACGCGTTTTCCTACACAAAATACTAATGTAGATCGATTTTTCGCGCCCGAAACGCCCACATACCAAAACTTCAGCGAAATCTTTAGATCAGTCTCTGAAATCGCCAGTATAATTAATTAAATAAAAAAAAGTATTAGACTTAATACATGAATAATACATTAGCATAGTTTTATAGCTAGTACCACAAGATAATGTTTGTCGAAAAAGGTCGCTGTACCAAAGAAAATTGGTTAACTTTTACTGACCACAATAGTACATACTGACTTTCCTATCATCTCGTCATGTCAGATACAAATTGGTATCCTTGTATATCTAATATGATTTGACCTCAAAGTTCCGAAGTTAATCTAAACCTTATCTCCGTTAACATAAAAAGGGAAATGTATGAAGGATACGAAAAATGATGGAATGTTTGTGCTGGATTTAGTCCCAGAAGCTCATAAGCAGGTGATTTTGTATTTTACGTCCGTTCTTTATGACAAGATCTGACATCTAGGCCAGTAAGCATTAGGAAGTAAAATATGGAGCCATGAAAATACAGGACAAAGTTATACAAGGCTTTGTGTATGTGAGAATAGACTTCAGGATGCGGCGCACGGAATACTACGAGTATATCGTTTTTTTAATGTACCATGGGTTTGCACTTGGCCTTCATATCACCTGATGGTAAGTGGGAATAAGGCCGTTGCATGGTAAGCGTGCACATCCAGATCTATCAACTTATTGAGGCACTGGCTGGCTATGCTAACAGTGCTATTAACACTGCTGTTTGGCGGCAGGTGGACGTAGAAAATGTCGTACCAAAAAAAGTACCGATAGGTATCCACACTGGGAATCGAACCTATAATCTCCGGATTGTGAATCCAACATTTATCCATGATGCCACGAAGGCGTTTAAGTTACAGTTAAATTACAATAATTTACTTATACTTTACTTACAAAGCTTTATTTTTAGATATAACATGACAATCGACTGGTTCGAACCCCCATGTTACATGTTAGGAGATTATTATATTTTTCATGAAAGTCCGTGTTTTTTCCCCGTTATTTTGAAATGCTCAGTTGATTACTAAAATTCACGAAAAAACAATATTTGCCGTCGCTCTGACGATATTTGCACGCCAAAGTGATTTCTGGAACCTGACGCTATAGACCTTAATTAACTCTGGACAACTGCCATCTGTCATCATTGAGGAGTTGCGTCACTATGTCCTGATGCCAAAGGTTTTCCAGGACGTCAACTAGGCACCGAGACCTCATGTCTTGACAACTGCCAAAAGTGTTACAAGCCAAAACTTTCAAATATTAGATGCGTCTGAAATTTCATGCATTTTTTATAAAATTAAAAACGTATGAATTGTTTTAGATGGTGTTATTTTTGTAATCGTATGTAATTTCGACAAAGCTCCTGTCTGATCAGTTTCAAAACCAAGTTGCCTGCATCTGGCGATCTTAGCTAGACCCGCCTTTTCTCTTGTTTTGTAAGTTTTTATTACTTTTTAGCGTTCATTGTAGTAGTTAGTTATAGTTTAGGGTCATTTTATAATGCAGCATTGTAGCGTCCAAATTGCTGGACTTTTACACATACAACAATGCTATCTTGTTGTTTATAGTTTTATGATCTATCAAAAAAAAACTATCAAGGCGGAGCAACCTGACTCACGACTGTATGCGAAACTGGCCCTAATGGTGGTCAGGCGGAAACTTTGTCGGTAGTACATATTTGTTTTTGATGGATCGGTTTTGATATTCGTTTATTATTAACATTTGTATGTTTTGCATGCCATCTTCTGGTTAAATGTAAGAAGTTAACGTTTTTATTTATTAAGACCAATTTAGGCGCAATAAAGAACTTGAATTTTGTCTTGATTGAATTACACCCCAGATCACATGATCAACAACATCATGTGAGTTCCGAGAGACTAATCATGCACTGTTGAGTGACCGACATTATCATAGAGAGGTCGTTAGTCAAGCCGGCCACCTTCACTTTATACAGAGGATGACAATGCGGTATCACCTCCTCCCGACTAACGATGATTAATACTGAAAAGTATTCTCCGAGGAGATGGAATTCACGATAATGGACGACCTTGGCCTTCCAGTAACCCCGTTTGTTAAGGAAGAGTGATGAAGTCGCTAAGATATTATTTAAAGTCAGCAGAGTTAAGATATATTAAAGACAAATCACACATTTATTCTAAAACAGAAAAATTCGCCAAGTGCGAGTCGGACTCGCGCACGAAGGGTTCCGTACAGAATATAGCTATTTAAAATACGGAAAATCATAAATCCTCTAATGAATGCGCCTCGATTTTCATTATCAATTTAGTTTTGCAGTAGGAGTGTAGACGAGTATGATACTAGATGCCGCTAGTAGTATGTTACATCGCATTTCTCCAAAAAAACTCACGTTTGTTGTATGGGAGCCCCCTTAAATATTTATTTTATTCTGGTTTTTAGTATTTGTTGTTATAGCGGGAACAGAAATACATCATCTGTGATAATTTCAACTGTATATCACGGTTCATGAGATACAGCCTGGTGACGGACGGACAGCGAAGTCTACTAAGACTTCCTGTTGGTTACCCTCTGGGATAAGGACGCGTGAAGGTATCAAGTTGAAATTAATATCGAAAATGCAAATCTGCAGTCTCTTGCAACTGTAAAAAAATCAAACTTATAGGCCTACTTAATAAAAAGATATAGCTGTATTTGGAAACATTTCCATACAAAACATAAGGGAACCGAAACATATAGGGTACTTCCCGTTGCTCTAGAATCCTGAAATTTGTAAAGAAACAAGGTCTTACAGCACAATCATAGCACAAAACCAGCAATTTTTAATTATAACACATTTTTTATTTTTACAAACTTAACTTTGTAGTTGAAAGCCATACATCGGGTATATAATTTAGCTGCAAAGTAAACTTGTTTTTCAATCAGAATTTCATTTTCGGTAGAGCATTGGTGGGTGCATATTACCGTACCTATTATTTATGATTTTCAGTATGTTAATTATTCATATTCTGTACGGAACCCTCGGTGCGCGAGTCCGACTCGCACTTGACCGGTTTTTCAAATTTAAACTTCGAACTTAAAAGCCTCTAACATTAAAATGTACTACTTAAGCCAGTACTTAATATTAAGTCGACCATGAGACTGCTCGCGTATTTAGAATTCCAACAGCCAATTATGAAATTTGTCTTATCTTCAGATCAATATTGAGCAAGATATAATATAAATCCTAGACTATGGTCCTAGGAGAAACAGGAACGCGAATCAAGCAGTCGTCGAGACGGCAGTCTGCTCGTTATGTAAGCGCGTATGCTCCAGAAATAATTGAAGTCATGTCAATAGGCTGATTGATTGAACACAATCAGAAATTTCTGAGCGGCTCGACGTCTAGGCTCCATTCCCACTGAGAGAGTTTTTGTACGTACGTTGTGCCGTCGCCGTGCCAACGAATATTTCATAATGGGGTGTCTAATACATCATTAGGGGCATATCAAACCAAAAAATATCTAAATTTGTGTATATTTTAGCACTAGACAGTAGAAATACATACCAATAAAGTTTGTGCCGAATGCATTGACTAACTTTTGCCCGCGACTTGCGTCCGCGTTTATTTCAAAAGCAACACTTTTCTGTGATGACAAGTGGACTATGTGCCGCTCTAAATCAGAAGCTACGTGCTGTTCAAATTTCATCAGGATTGCATGTATTCTTGAGGTGTCTAGTGGTTACAAACACACTTAATTATTTAAGTCCAATTATTATTGTCATCCGAATCACTCATAACTACATACAATTAGGCTTAGGTAAAAATTGACTTGTTAAGTTTATTGATACAGTGAGTGACTTATATAGTTAGTTAAACAGAAGTGAACCTAATGTGAAGCGTGAAATGGTATGTGACCTCATAATGTAGCTGATTAAAACAAAGACAATAAAAATCTAATTGGCATGAGCTACTAAATGACGTCACATCTACGTGTTAGAAATGAGGCAACGTGCAAGCGCAATACAACCTAACTTATCGCCGTATTCCGTGGGAATACACCTTAAGGATAATGTGTAATCGATATTTTCTTATAATCTCTTTTATTGTGAGTCCTTGATCTCCACGAAAATATTTCTTGGATTAATTTCTTCTTATCGGTGAAGGGGTAATCCAATTTTACTAAGGAACAAAACATCTTAGATGAATCTTTATTAGCGAGAGCTTTGAGAATTGTACAAAGAAAACTCGTTAGATGTAACAATATTAAGACCATAAAAAAGGTACAGAACTTTGCTACTCGACACGAAGGAGATAGATGAATTGGTCTCCCTTTCACACTTGTCAATCCTCATGTGATTATTCGAGATCCTTCCACGCTATCTTTTGTTGCTATTCGACACGAAGGAGATAGATGGATCCGCCTACCTCTTTCAAACTCGTTCGAGAAGTTTCCATGCTACTAGACAAGAAGGAGATAGGAGATCCACCTCTCTTTTCATTATCTCTATACTGTTCGAGAAGCTCCGTGACACTATATTATTACAAATGCGAAATTAAGTTAGATTGTTTGTCCTTCCTTCCCGTCGTAAACAAGGGTCAGATTGATTTGATTTTTTATAAAAGGATAGTTGCAAGGCCGGAACATAGGATATGATATTTATTCTCCCGATCTATTCTGAAGTCATCGCGATCGATGTAATATCTAAAATATTATATGCCGTTGCTTCATTAATTTAGGATTTCTGGAATGAGCACTATTATATCCCAAGGCGTTGTTGTCATAATTGATGTCGTGAGATGAAGGCAAAGAGCAAGAATATTTTGTATAAGAACCCCAACAGTTAAATCATCAGCAGCAGCAGCCGGGACACGTCCACTGCTGGACATAGGCCTCCTTCATGGCACGCCACATCGACCGGTCCCAATCCACCTGCATCCAGCGACTCCCCGCGACCTTAACCAGGTCGGCGGTCCACCTAGTAGAGGGATGGCTCTGTAGACGTTTCCCGGTACGTGGTCGCCACTCGAGAACCTTTACTCCCCATCGGTTATCGGTTCTTCGAGCGATGTGGCCTGCCCATTGCCACTTAAGCTCACTGATTCGTCGAGCTATGTCGGCGACCACAGTTCGTCTACGGATTTCCTCATTCCGGATTTTATCACGTAGAGAAACTCCTAGCATAGCTCGTTCTACTGCTTGCTGAGTGACTCGGAGCTTGTTTATTCTGTCCACAGTAAAGGACCACATTTCGGTTCTGTATGTCATCACTGGCAACGCGCACTAATTAAAGACTTTTGTCTTTAGACGCTAATAATTAAATATAAAAACATTATATGACAAATTATATTTAAAGCCTATAACTCAATCTAATGTCTAAACTACGTCCACAAAAGCACTTCTGTCCATTTTTTGTGGAGTAACTTTATGAAGAGTTTAAAACCAAGTTTGCGACAGCGACTTTGATGGATATACCCGCGATCCGGAATGATACCCCTGAATTACTGGAGCGAACTCGGTACTCGAGTGACTGGGAAATACATTCTGAATGGATGAGCCTGGGGGATATTTCTATTCAAAACCAACAAAAACTAAATACTATACAATACAATGGTTTAGTTTGAAGTATTTATTACCTGCAATAAATATTAGTTAGTTTCCATGACTAGAATTATTTGTCAGGGAGTGGGTGGATGTGGAGAACTGATGACTGGAAGGAGTGGCTTATCTTCCAGTGGTGAAGATATACGGGCTGGTAAGTAAATCAATTATGGTATTCAGAATTTTGGCATGGTGTTGTAAAGTGTTGCAAATAGGGTTTAAATTTACTGTCAGGATATCCTACCTACAAGATAAAAACTTGCATACAGAAAAAAAAGTTGTGACGTGTGACTAACCGACCGACGTGTAAAAAGATGTGAAAATAAAAGGTACCTCTTCTTTACACGATTGATTTTCATTCAAATACAATATGATACTATCAAGCCGATACGTCCAAAGAGTATTCAATATACGTATACTACGTAATAAGAGACTGGACTCCATACAGTGAAAATAAACTTGCCAAAACTCAAACAGGGCAAAATCAACATCTATTCTCTATCATACATAATGTAGGGACAGTGGCGCCAACAATGCGCTAGTAGCGCCTTTGATGCTTTGCCATGTTTCATACAATTTGTCGTGAAGTAATTTAGAACTAAGTAGCGTCTCACTGGATACATCTAATAAATGAATGCCTCATCTAGTTTTAAGTAGGAATCGATGATCGAACCCTTGTTTTATGAAATATGGACGGATCCATTGACAGTGATCTTAATTTATTGTAATGTCAACGGCAGAGTGCAGGCGGGCTCGTTGTTTACTGAGCGAACGAGAAACCATGGAAATAGCAAGTGATTAATATTTAAAAGTACTAGATCATAATTAATGCTAAAACCTTATTTCACCGGTAAGCTTAACCACAAACTCTTATCGTTGAAAACAAAGATGGCGTCAACAAAATGACATTTGACGTTGTCACTTAGTACAATCAAAAATTATTTTGTACAATTAAAATAAACGCAAAAATATAATTCTCGTGTTTTTCTATTTATATTTAGATTATTATTTAAAAAATTTAAACAGTGTCAAAGTGCAGGCCGAATTTGAAACACCTCTTTTCTGAGTGCTTCATTGAATTTCAAATTGACTGTTAAATGACGATTGATAGTTGTGATTAAATATGGTACTCTCTTGCTTATATAGCAGTGGTTTATTCCTTTGACCTTGAAAGTTATTTTCCGCACGTGTATCATAACATAAATAACTATTAATCCCGATAAAGTCAGTAATTCCCCTGTGATCCAATAAAATAAAACATGACGTCAATGTTTCAGATCGCTTCTCGAAAGAGTATTGATACGAAAACCTCAAGCTCTATGTCCCTATATACACGTTGTATTCAAATATAATTCAATGAAACGCTTCTCTTTCTTTTGTCAGAGGCACAGAGCCACGTGTCTGTCTCAATTTAGATTCATTGGGTTATGTCGATCGCAGCCTCGGGGGAGGTAATATACGTAATGCGGCGTAATTCCCATAACGGCTCACTTTGTCCCAGCTTTTTTGTTTCCATGATGCTTTAAGGGTTCCGATGTGAAAAAGAAAAAGGCTAGGATAGGGAAACGTGGCCTATTATCAACTAAACTAAATTCCATCGACAAAGCTCCCGCGTGATCACTTTAAAAACCAGTTCCTTGCACGTGTCTAAACTAGCTCTGTCTTTTTTGTTCAAAAAGGAAAGACGAAAACGCTTTTGTTTATGAGTTTTTATGATTTTTTGTGGTACATTATAGTGGTCCGTTATATTTTAGGATTATTTTATTATGCACCATTGTGGCACCCAACTTACGACAATATTCAAAAACATCGAAGCTTCCTTATTTTTTATAGTTTTATGATCTATAAAAATTATCAAGGTCCAAAGTCCACTAAAATTGGTCAGGGGGGAACCTTGTCGATAGTGACATAAAATAATGCTTCGAGGTTACCAAGATGCCGATCTGGTTTACTCTTTGTCTGTGACCGCCAGGCCAGATACCACAATGTTGTTAAATCAGTGAAATTTGAAAATCGAATAAACTGCACATAAGGTCGTTTGTTCATCGTGCCGGGGAAACATCATTGAATTTATTTTCTTAGTAGTATAAATTCTAGGGTCACAACTATGGATTGAGCTAAGACCGGCTTAAGCGGCCTTCGTGGCGCAGTGTAGCGGAAGGTTCCGGGTTCCATTCACACGACAGTGTCAAAATATAACTTTGTGAGACTTTCCCCAATGTGGTTAGGCCAATGCAGTTTGTATCACCTGGTTGTCTGAAAAGTAAGATGATTCCGTGCTTCGGAAGGCACGTTAATCCGTTGTTACCGGTCACTATATACGACAGGTAGTGGCTACATATGCCTTGTCAGAGGACTATGACGGCTCAAACACTCTAACACTAGGGTTTGTGTAGGTTTTGGATGCGCTCAAACCCATAATGTTAGAAACGGCAATTCGTTTAGAATGCGTCCATACAAAATTTCTTTTATAATAATCGTTTAAAATATAACAGCTGGCTTTAGGAGATCGAGTTATAATGACGAGAAATGAATATCATTGAACTATAACATTTGTGTCAGCTATTGTAATTTTGAACAATAACCGAAAAATATATAAAATATGTGTCAATATAAAATTAGATGTAAATGATACTCATTACATTACAATCTGATGTCCTTTTTTAGGCAATCACTACACAAAGCCAGCTATCGTATTTTAAAAGATTATCGTAAAAGAAAATGAAACTTTTGTTTTTGAAATCACCTTTGTAATGTTATTACATATTTAATTTTTAAATAAAATATAATATTTAAATTATTAGTAATTATCGATGATTTCTCGAAAAAATAATCTTCGCATTTTACTTCAAACTTACAAGAGATAGATTCCGTGACCATAAGAAATTCAATAAAATTTTTCCTCATCTGTCGGTATCTCACGAAATTATGACACAGTCAAAGAACCTATTGTTGTGATTCAGGCTATAATAACACAAGCAGAATCCGGCGAAGCGAGACCCCCCTCCCCCCACCAACACAACAAAAGCTGCGAAAATAAAAATATATTTTATTAAAAAACGGTGACAAAGGTACTCCGGATAATAGGACTTCCTGGTCCCGTGGGATTTATCCCTGCAATCAGTTAATTTGTCGAGAAACCTGGTGACTCTACGTCATCATTATTAAATATAATTGTTGGGGAACACGCTTCCATTTGCACCTGAGACGTTTACACTGTATAATACGGGAAATCTCTTAATGGAAGGCAGCATGCTCCCTAAGGAGTCCTTGGGCTCAACGAACTCCATTTTAACGAGCTTTTTTTATAGGTATCGTTCATAAAAACGTTTTTAATCTTCACGTAGCAATCGATCAATCAGTTTGGTATTCGTAGATTTAATTTTCAAGTCGGAAAGTCCACAAATAAACAAAGATGGCTACGACGGAAGAAGTTTTGTTGTGGAGCTTCGCATGCAGTGATGTCAGTGGTATACAGTCAGCGGTAGCAGTAATTTTAGGGCAGTGATTTCATTTGTTCCATTGAAATCTTACTTCTACCAACGACTCATGTAGTCATTGTAGAAAATTATCATAAAATACAGCATTTGTTATGACTGTCTGTGAAGGTGGGTTTTGTTTTGATATCCGCGTTAATGGGAATCAAAATAAGAATGTTTAGAAGTAAAACGTGGAGATATTTTGAAAATCCCTACTAATATTATAAATGCGAAGGTAACTCTGTCTGTCTGTTACGCTTTCCCGCTTAAACCTCTCAACCGATTTTGATGAAATTTGGCACAGACAATCTTTAGACCCTGAGAAAGGACATAGGCTACTTTTAAAAACTAAAGTCCACGCGGGCGAAGCCGCGGGCAGAAGCTAGTTAAAAATAAAATAGCATATCACTTTATGCAAATCTATGGCCGTTGTCACATCTGATCGTATGCGATGTTAAGGAATTTATGTATAAAGCATGCTTACCCAGAAGCCACAAGTCAATGAGATTCTCTGATAGATTTCAAACCGAAACACAACAGGACTGAAGTAACATGGTGTCAGCTACACGGACATGAAAAATCCGCATCATCTCTAAAACCGAATTTCTATAGGTATACCCCACAGGGAATGGAACACGAGACTTCCGTGTGGTGAGTCTTATGCCACGTTGGAGCCAATAGGCAACAGAGGCGGTTAAATATTGTGTTGATTTATAAATCCAATCACAGTTTACACAGTAAGTATTAAAATAATAAATAGAATATACACTATACAAGAAATTTGCCAAATTTCGTCATGAAATTGCGTGCCAAACGTTGGCCAAACGCGTTTACAGAGAAAATAGAGCCAAAGTACTAAGTTCCGTTTTCTATAAACAGAAATGCACAGTTGTACGAAAAGAATGCAAGTATCGGCCAAACGTTTGAACGACTGTCAGCTAGCAAACTTCATTTCCATTTTCCAGCCAGCTACGCCAGTCTCGCAGCGTGCACTGAGTGAAGCGCACGTCGCTCGGGATAAAATCCAAACTCGCGAACCAATTTTGATAATTGACGTATAAACGTGATTCTGTTATTAATTGGTTTACGGATACTCGACGCGTTCTAAATTCAAACACGATTTACATAGAAATTGTTTCCCGAAGATCATCCGCGGATTAATCGGGGATAATTCGAAATGTAAATTTTCGAACGGTGTGATTGTGAAACGTTTTTTTTAGTGAATTTTCGTTTTGATTGGTGGGATTTCAATTTGACTCTGGTAAGTTATAGCTTTTATTTATTTATCATAGTTTTATATGCCTTTCTTATTCTTAACAATAGGATTATTAAAGCTGAAAAATATAACTACTTGAAACTATTTTTATTTATCAATCTAACCAAAGAGATTCGGCTACGAACCTTGGTGCTGGCCAGAAAATATATTCGATATTTGAAAATGTAGACGACATACCTTATTCGTGGCTAGATGATGCATTTAAAATTTTCGATTGCTTGGCGCGAACTTGTAAAATGGTGGTTCATTGCAATTTTAGTAATTCGTTAATAATACTGTTATGTGTGTTTTTTGTGTTATAATGGTGTGATATAGTGCAAAAAGTGTCACGGACAGTGTTATAGTATCAATTACGCAAAATTGCGAGGGTTTCGACGCGATCCGAAGAGTTTATCATGTCGAGTACATTCGGCATATGGATTCTTTCGAATAATGTTGAAACCAAGGCTGGCCTTTGAAGTTCTCGTCAAGAATCCAAATTAAGCGATAAAATGTACACATTATACATTTTATTGAGAAAGCTGAAGAAATGGCTTCGGCATAGTTTATAACCTCAAAATTTGTTCACCTAAATTTACTCGTCATTGGCTAGATAACCACTGGTTAAAGCCATTAAAAAAATTCGATTTCCTAGTTCGAATCAATATATAGTGGTCTGTGGTTCGAATCTTTGTTATATCGAAGTTAATTTTTTTTGTTATTTTGTCTCTATATTTGTTTGTGTCTTTTTCACGACTAAACAACTACACCAATCAACTTTGGTAATGAAATTTAACAGGCGTGTAGCGTAGGCTATGACATATAGAAAGACACAAAAAGCAGACGAAGTATTGGTCAAAAGCTAGTATGTAGCTAAAATGCTTTTTAAAGGGGTTTATAACACATAAAAACATTATTTTGCGAGATAACTCACAATACCGATGAAGCTCCATACATTTGTATGCTTCAAAAACGCGTGTGACGTCACAGATGTCACCGGATTTATATGGAGCGTTTTAGCACCGCGTGACTAGAATTACTTTTTGGCGGGTTGTACTAGAAAAAGTATAGTCTAACCGAGAAAAAAAAAAGATACAGTTTTTTTACATGGACGATCGATTTATACAAAAATATTTTTCCATGCATCTTCCTCATTGTCAGTGATCTACCAAGATGTTATTTTTCAAAGAGTTCAGAATGTTACGGATTAATGAAAAATATCTACATGCCTAAACTGTTTATCATAATACTGATATAGCTCACAAATTGTATAATGTTTACTGAGGTTTGTCGCTACCTCCTGAAATGTTTTGGCATCTTCATATGCATTTGAACATAATATTGAAGACTCATCTATGAATTTATCATACAACAAAATTTTATTTGTTGCGGAAGACTTTGTTATTTGTTTGTAAAGTAATTAATTACAGGGGTGCGATTCACTAAGGATCTATTTTGTTTGTCTTTGCTGACGATATCCTCAGTTTTCTAGGCAACGAATCAACATGGAATAACATCAGCAGAAACATGCGTTAGCCGTGCGGTATTTAGTGAATTGCACCTCAAGAAAGCTGTATTATGTACGCGTATTAGTAGTGCACAAAGTCCAGACCGGGAATCCATATCATCATCATCATCATCAACAGCCTATATATGTCCCCACTGGAGGGGCTCAGGCGTACTCTCCTACAGAGAGTGTATCCATATCCATATATACATTCATGAATTGTGTCATTTTAATCAATTTGTTCTGAATTCTTTCATGAGGACAAAACCATCTCCCAAACAAGGGTCCCGTTGAAATGTCCGATCCGATATAGGCGTTTAATCAGGGTGAATTTGGATTGGTATCGCGGACCTGCGGAGGGTTCCGTCAGGGACCTTAAAGCCTTCCTCGATAACTGTCCAGATAATGGGTAACCCTTCACTAGTAATCGAAAGTTAATTTATATGATGATTGAAATTATTTGGCAAATTAACAAGTAAATGCGTTGAAAAAGAACTGAAAACCGACTTCAATTGCCCTAAAAGTCTACTTTTATTAAAGCAAATTTAAGATTTATATAGTTTTCTCATGGATTCCAGTGTCAGAACTGGACCAAATTGATATGGGACCACACGGAAAGCACCAGCTTACAAAAAGTATCATCCGAATCGATTCACCCATTCAAAAGTTCTGAGGTAACAAACATAAAAATAAAATTTAAAAAATGTTGGTAGAATTAATAACCTCCTCCTTTTTTGTAGTCGGTTAAAAACTTTGCAAAACTGACATTTTAAAATTTTGATTCTCTTGACTGTTAACTTGAGTTCAAATTGGCTAGGTGTTACCCGTTGTGGCTGAAGCCGCAGTATTGTAATCCTAATGGGCGTGGCTTGTGTGAAAATCTGGAACTAGAGCCATAGGGTCGGAAATGTCATTCACTCCACATGAGTCCTGCGTTCAGAAACGCGAAAACACATTTAATTAATTATAATATATAGAATAATATATAGAAGAAAAAACCTTATTTACGATTGTAAATATTGTAGTTATCTATTTACTAAAGTGATTTCGACTTAATACCCTATTGTCGTTAAATAATAATTTTTTCATTTATAAATTTGTAGGGGTCATTTCAAAATTAAAATGTATCAAGGCAAAATCACCGAATTACGATTCCGCTTTATAAAGATATGACAAAATATATGCCTTACTTTGACATTCCCAGGATCTTTCAGCGTCCTATAGCAATACAATTTATTTCAGAAAGTCGCCTTAAGAATGCAAAAATGTTTTTAAAATGCATAATGAATTTTGCACTTGGCTTGTGACGATATGTGATGGGGTTCAACGGCCTTATCGTCACTTACAACCAGGTGATACGAAGGCCAAGTGTAAACCCGTTATACAAATCAAACAAAAGGTTTTTTGTTCTGAAGCTGAAGCCACACGGGCTTTACCTCGATTACTTATTGATAATGGCCGAGCCTTCATTGTTATGTCTAGTTAATTAATATAATGGCTATTGAAATTACTCTGATATTTCACCAAATAATGGTCATCTGAATTGGTGATTTGGTTGAACTGAACACACATATTTACTTTTTATTATTTATTTAAATTAAAACTATATCGTTTCAGCGACTTTGTCTCAGTAAATATAAGATAGTAGGGATAAAAGTATCATCGTCATCAGCCGGGAAACGTCCACTGCTGGACATAGGACTCCTTCATGGTACGCCACATCGACCGGTCCCGAGCCACCTGCATCCAGCGCCTCCCCGCGACCTTAACCAGGTCGTTGGCTCCCCACCAGTTATCGGTTCTTCGAGCGATATAGCCTGCCCATTGCCATTTCAGCTAGAAATGCTTCAGCTGGCTTCAGAAATGTTTGAAAACTGGCAAAGTAAGAGCCAGATTCATACAGGAAGGGTTCCATACCAACAAACAAAATCGAATACGAGATTGAAAAGCGACAAAACCTGCCGATGAATCTATATTAGTTTCTAGTATGAGGATCCCATTTTATTTTAAACTTGTTTATTTTTGGTTTTTAAAACGTAATACGAACATTGTGAAAATTTCAAGAGATTACTTATTACTGTTCAAAAGAAGAAGAAAATACGTGATTGACAGCGAAGCCTTTGGTACGGTACACTAAAAAGTATTAGATCAGTTCAAGGCCTATTAATATCCAATAACATTTATTTCAAGTTGAAAAGGACCCATAATAAAAGTATTCATTAGTATTTGTGTAATATATTTGCGATAGATTCAATACTTTTTACCTAATAAATATTGATCATAGGCCTCAAGGATATATTACATACAGAAACCTCAACATAGCAGTACAACAATATAAAAATCAATACAGTATTTTTTTGATGAGCGGATAAATAAAATCTCTCCCCATTGAATACGCCAACTATATTCATAGATTTCTCTTATGCTCCCCAGACAGTAATTCAAAAGGAAGTAGGATAACGGTGCCCTATGTATGGATGACTTTTATCTTTAGATAGGCTATAGAGCTTAGAGTGCGATAAAAAGTGGTTACTTTTTAGGGTTTCGTACCCAAAGGGTAACCCTATTACTCAGCCTTCGCTGTCCGTCCGTCCGTCTGTCACCAGGCTATATCTCATGAACCGTGATAGTTAGACAGTTGAAATTTTCACAGGTGATGTATTTCTGTTGCCGCTATAACAACAAATACTAAAAACAGAATAAAAAAATATTTGTTCATTTGAACCACAAACGCTCTATAGCAGGGAAGTTTCAAACTTCGCTAGACGTTCAATAACCGTTCACCTCTTTATTTCATACAAAATCTGTCAAATCAAACCATTTTATTTGTTAATTTGGGTATTACATTATGTAGGATCTTAAATATATAAAAGTCTCTCCAAATTAAGTCTATAGGCTGTACAATATTTCATTCTGTACATTCTGTACCACGATCTTACATTTGCTTGACAACCTGTCAAATAAAAAAATCTGTAGTCACTAAGCCATAAAACAAATGTGTTTTTTAAAAAAAACACTCGAGATACAAACTTAAAATTTGGAAAATATGCCCCTTTAAGTGTGTAGGTAAAATTGGAAGAATAAGTAAAGTCCACGCGGGCAAAGTCGCATGTGAACTACTAGTCTCATTTAATTTAGTAGTAACTGTTACTTGTGAAATGAAAGTCTGTCCAATTTTTAGGCCTGTGATGTATATCCACCCTTTCTGTAGGAGTGGGCAATAAATAAGGCGACTCCCATCTCAAGTGGTCGCGCGTGGGTACCCAAGCTCAACTGTTTATTTAGGACAATGTGTAAAAAGACGAAAATAAAAGATTTTTTTCTTCACGAAACGAACACATTTTGTACCACTGTGCCTTAGTAGGTTTTTGTTTCAAAAGGTTCCTTTGTAAGAAAAATTTGGGTAAAAAGTGTTTGTTTTATTTACTATCGTAGTTTATTTCTAAATAATATATATAAATATATATAGTACAATGTAGCTATCAGTGTTATACATACTATTTGTTGTATTTTATTATAAATACAAGTATTAATTTTTAATTATTTACTAGGTTTTGCCCGCGACTTCATCCGCCTGGACTTCAGATACTATCACATAGGAATTATTTGTTCGATCAGGATAAAATGTAGTATAAGTCCTTTTCCTGCCCTTTAAATATGCCTACACAAAAATCTGGTCATTCTGACTATCGGTTACATCTTCAACGGTGGACAAATCAACATAAGAACTCCGTTTTACATTTATTATATAGTATAGATAGATAGATGTTTAATTAGTTTTTTACCATTCCTCTTTTCACAACACTGTCCATTTCTCATAGCTTGCCTGGAAGAAATCATTTTTACGGCACTCAAATTAATTAATTAATAATAATGTATTTATTAAAGTAACAAAATAATATTTAATGTATAAACAAAGTGCTTCTGTATACAACATCCATATTTTATTTGCTATTGGCTCATTTATGGTCGCCATGGTTTTGTCCCCAGCCTCTCAATTTAGATATCTGTTTTGAGAGACGGTGGTTCAACGCAGTGAAAATGTATGGTAAAAATGTGTTTCTTCAATGAAGTTGCCATTAAGATTAAATAATCTCATCATATCATTTATTCATTTACAATATACACAGTAGCCAAAGCATTAGCCGTCGCAGCACTCCATGAAACGATTTCAACTCGTTCTCATGGTGCAATCCACTTAGGAAAAGCAGCATCTTGATATCTTTGATGTCATTAAATATTGGTTCTTGTTGCCTAAGATATTAGAGATACCGTCAGCAAAGACATCCGTGATCCGTGATGTTGTATGTTTAACTTTAGTGAATTGCACCTCTGAGCTTACAGGTGAAAGCCACAGCAAGCTCTTGAGAAAAACAGCTAGATGGAAGGGATATGAATTATTTGTCCAGGAGTGTTTACACTGAAGTGAATAATTTGAATTTCGAAAAAAAAAGACATGTGCGTGCATATTTTGCGTTTTGTACATTTTACGATTGTTCTTTTTACTATTAAGACAATTTTAAGAATGTGGTCATTCTATAGCTTTAACAACTATTTTCATCGGTTTTTATACACCCAAAGTCTTCAACAACGCCATCGCTATAGCTATTTAATCAATTTTAAACTTATTTACATGCTTACATATAATATACATTATACATACAGCTATAATTCATCGTTTAAAGGTATAAGATAATCTAAAGCAGCTTGATTTATATGGCTTTTTAAAACGGTACGAAGAACTTTTAAGCCAGATTAAATTAAATCGGATTAAAAGAATCTGATCGGATTAGAATAAAAAATTGCCTTCATAAATATGATAAGCCGAACAAAGCATGGGGATATTTGCTTAGGACTCTTGTTTAAGGTTGTATTTTAATTTATTAAAAAGCAACCATTGTGTATCACATTTTTAGTACAAAATGTAATATGTATAACACTTAAAAAAGTTACAATAAACGAATTACTCAAAAATAGTATATTTTAGGAGTTGGATAATTGGGCAATGTTCTCATATTTATATTGCAGAAATTTACATTAACTACGCTTGGTAAGTATTAGTGATCCCAGTATGATGTCATTTGTAAAATGTTTGGTATACCCATTTTGTCGATTTCTGCTCATAGCCACCTTTTACGAATGATGGGTATAGCTAAACATGGGTGAATTCTATTTATGAATCCAAGTGCCAATTTATACTTAACTTTAAAAAGTGGCTAATTAAATGTAAACTCTTATTAATCATAGTGTCTCGATAACAAGATATTTTACTAACCAGTATTACTCGCAGATTCTATTAAACGGGATTGGCTAACATAAGTCTGAAGGGCGTAGTTCCGTTTCCAAGAAGTATTTCTTGTTTATTAAGAAAATAAATAGTGGAAAATTGAGTTCCAGGTAAGTTTAACGTAGCGTAAAAAATATACTTTCTTTTCCTGTCCCTTATGTTTCCAGTTATTTAGCCAAGGTCGCCTAACTTTGTTGTTGGAGTCATAGTGACGGGACGATTTCAATTCGACTACGAACAAACCAGAAACCTGGAATGACCACCTACCAAAAACTCTTGGTAGCTGTTTTTGATGGTCAAGTTTACTCTTGGTTTTATTAAACATTTATTATAATTACACTGCAGAAAAAAATCCTTAAAAATTTCTTGCATTTTTTCACACCTTTGTTATCCTTGATCAGAGACCAATAAGTTTATTCAATTTTATTAACAGTGCATCCTTTTAACTTAACTGGTATGTAAGCAGAAGGTGTGTGTGCGTGTGTTTGAATATGTGTAAATTCCTTATATAAAAACGATTTTTTTTGTCTTAGTGTAATGATTATCATCGACTTTGTGACGTCATTAGCTAATGTCGATCTCTTTATTTGGTAGTAAAGTTTCTAATTCCAAATTATATTAGAAGTGATTTCCTTTGTTAATTCTGTATAGAGGTTTGGTTAAGAATGGACTTTTGTTCCGGTTTTTTATTTTCAAAGACAGGCTTATCTTAGTAACAAAAGCTAGTTTTTGCCTGCGACTTCTTTTGCATCGATTTCATTGAATGTGATAATTAATGTTCTGTGTGCTAAATTTCATCCTATTTGGTTCAGATATTTGTGGATGGTTTTGTCACATTGATTCAAACGTTACTTAGTTCACTTTAATGTTTTCAATTACATGAAATCGATCCTTACTTTTATTTAAAACTATTAGCCATCGAACTAGATCAAATCTGAAACTGCAAACCAAAACTAGCCCACGTTCACATCACTACAACTGTCTGTTCATGTGTAAATGCTATGTAAATGGAGTTGAGCCAACTTACTTCATGTATAATTTATTTTTATAACAAAAAGTAATCCCGGCGGGACTATTCCGCCTTTTTATAAGCGAAATGGTGACCCTAACTCGTCGGGTAATGGCTACGTTCATGCTGTTTGCAAGGTCGTCCAAATTGGGCCAATTTTTTACCGGATACAAGTGCTGAACCGTTCGATTTAATTTGACGTGTGTTTCTTTTATTAGATCTAACATAAAATACACGTTCCATGTATTGGACTTTAACACTCTTAATTTTTATATTTCATTGTTAATGGAAAGAGTTTTAATTCAAAAAATTTAATTATATTGGACGTTTTTTTACCAAAACATTAATTACGCACGAAACAGGTAACACTGAATCAAAAAAATTAAGATGGCGTCAATAAAATGGCATTTGATGTTTTCCACTCAGTACAAAAATAAAGATTTTGTACCAGAGATATTTAAATATGTATAGGTTATACAGGGCGCATTTGGAAACTTTTCATAGAAGAAAAAACAAAACATCTTGAATGTCAATTGTACGTCAAATGTATTGTACGGGCGCGTGTTATTACCAATTGGTAATAATTTTTGGATCAAAATTTTGTTTGCTTTGTCCGGTCTATAACTAGTAATGTTAAATGTCTTTACTTTGTACAAATACAATACTTCCCAAAATGCAATTCTAGTGTTTTTCAACGCTCTTAAAGTTTTTATTTGTCTTGTCTTTGCCTGTAGTTAAGAACCATTTATGTCTTTGTAGCTGTATAAAAAATAACTGTCAGAATTTTGTAGTGAACAGGATGAAGTGTCCTCCTTGGATTTAGTTAACAAAGAAAGTAAAATACCAAGTACAAGCTAATTTTTTACCTCCGGATTGTTATTTTATGGATGTAAATTAGTCTCCAGGCCACCTAGGTAAATCTAAGCCCTGAGAATACCATCTAAACTTACGTTGTTAAAATTTAGCTAGCGTGCCTATTCCAATCAAACTCGTTACGTTAAACACCCACATGCTACGAATAAATCGGTCCAATTTGCGCGACCTTGCGAAATGAACTGATGAATTAATTTCAAAGAATATCTAGAATGATCTAGGGCTGCTATAGCAAACAACCAGGTTTTTTCTACGTTTCGGTCCTACTTAATAGTTAATCATTGTTTTTTTTTTAATATTTTAATTAGCAGTATATGTACTTGCTATTTATTCTGCGTGGAATTCACAAATTAATGAACTGGAATACAACACATTCTTATCATTTCTTTGCTCAATCTTTAGGGTTCTGTAGTCAAGCAATGATCTCATAGTTTCGCTGAGTCCGTCTGTCCGTCCGTGGCTTAGCTCAGACACTCTTACCACTAGAAATCTTGAAAAAAAATTCTGGAGGTATGTTAATTTGGTTCTTAAAATCAGAAGAATTCTCAGGCCCCACGGAAGATCAGCGTCGCAGCAGAATATCTGCTGCGACAATAAGCTGAGTTAGTTGAGTACCTTTTTTGACACGTCATAAAATTGTTTTTAGATTAGTCGGTTGTTCGAAATACAGTTTTTTCTTTCTTTCTTTTTATTTATGTAATTTCAATTGATATAGTCAGTTTTTACATAAGTACTTCATTTACTGGTAAAGATCGGGAACTACGTTAAAACAAAGGATATGTCATACGTCTGTTAACTTCGGAATGATGTTAAATATTTAATAGCCTCAGTAACTTCAACTCAGAGAGTATATGCTTCAAAGTAAAAGGGGATATCGATAATGCATCGCTCTCATATTCATAAAGGTGTAAGAGGCAAGAAATAAATATACTCACTCATGCCTGCTTTGACTGTATATTGTTTTAAGAATTTCAATGTTGGTGTTTTACTGTTTATTCATAAGTACGTAATATTAAGTACGAGTATTTCACACAGAAAAACGATAATCAAGGGTATAGTTGGTTCAGACTTATATCGTCTCGTCTAAAATACCTCAGCGTCTAAAGACAAAAGCCTTTAATCAGTGCGTTTTGCCAGTGATGACATACGGAACCGATACGATCACCATAGGACCACCTATACTGTGGGCCTAATTTACAAATACAAAGTCACTCAGCAGGCTATGGAACGAGATATGCTTGGAATTTCTCTTCGTCTAAAATTCGGAATCAGGAAATCCATAGACAAAAGTCACCAAATAGCTCGACGAGTCAGTGATCTGAAAAAGGCAGGCTACATCACTCGAAGAATAAATAAACGACATATATAACAACTTTTGTCAACAATTATAATGTCGTAGTGTTTAACTATCCTGCAACGCATCGTCAAAAACCTATTTATCCACGGGATGACATAAGATGACATAACTCTGAAGACAAGACAAGACCTTACAGCGACCATATTTCCGAATCTAATATTGAATGCATTAGCTAAAACTGCAGCTCAAAAACTGTCCAACGCAAAAAGGTATGCTATCAAAGGTCTAATACTCCCAAACATCACATCTCTTAAACCTATAGCGAGCTCAAGTTCGATCGTGCATGGAATACCTCTGCCATCTTAGGGATGGTTCTGCTCGCTATCGACTAGCTGCTTAGGACTCAGTGGAGCGTCGAGCTTTGAGAGTGTTAGGCAACGATACGTTAATTAAGTCGCAGTTCCAAATTCAGGAGCATAGACGTCACGATGCCTGCCATTAATAGAGCATAGATTGAGTCATGTGTTTTATAGCATGAATTAATAGTGCGACTAATTAAGACAACTGGGAAAAATTTCTTAGAGTACGTATTACGTATTTACATTGAACGACGCGGTCGAAACATGTATGAGTATCCATAAAGTGCCTACGGAATTTAATACAAAACACTTTCCGCGATTCAAATACAACAAGAATAAATATAAACTTCCTCCCGCACATAGTGAATAGTTTTATCAGGGATGCGTGAAGGTGCCCAATCGAAATTTATATAAAATACTCAAGTATTCAATCCAATAAAAAATACATATATATACGTCTATGACACATTTTATGACGATTTTCTTTGAGAATTCAACGGGAACCAAAAGCTATGGGGATCATCCCATTGACATAGAATACTGAAATTTGGCAAAAAAACAAGTTCGTATAGCACAAGTATAGAATATATAAGAATATCATAGTTTTATCATATTAAAACAACTTTTTAAGAATAGAAACTTACATTTGAAGTTGCGAATTAACCGTTATATAAATTATATGTTTAGGGATATAATTTTTTAAACTGCAAAGTTAAGTTTGATCTTGAAGCAGACTTACATGTTCATTAGAGCTTTGTTGGTTGCTTACCCTATCTATTATATAAGATATTCAAAGTCAAAGTACCTTATTTGTTAAAATAGATTACAATTAGATGAGAAACAAAGATTTCTAAGTATTTCATTACGTTCATTGTTCATACTCAGTGACGAGCCCGCGGTACGCGAGTCTAACTCGCACTTGACCGGTTTATTAAATGTAGAATAAGGAAAGCATGGGACCCAGAAACCTCCAGTTTATCAGCGTTGGCTATGCTATCGTACCCTACAGGAAGAAAACAGTGCTATTAGCTCTATGCTTCGTAGCAGACGTTAGTAACTTAGTGTATCTAGCTAGGCGGACAGATAAAATGTCTTAGCTCCAACCAAACTGTGTATCAGAGACCATGGCTGCTCATGATGACCGGTTCTGATCCATTCGAATCCAGAGTTTTGTCCATTGCTCATATCGTTAGCTTTTATGCAAAATACTACCAGTTGACATTTTTAGATCAACTTCTACTTTAGGGATGGTAAACTTTTATATATAAAACCTATTTGACAACAAATGACTACGAAATGTTATGATTAGCCTAAATATAGAATTACACGTAAATTTTATACAAACATCAAATTAATTACTACGAAAGAAGCTACGAAGCAACTACGCTCGTAGCACACAGCTACGAAAAATATATTCATGAAACACGTTGAAAATTGTGAGCACATTTTCTAAGAGTTGAGACGAGAGCTGAATGCCATCAACAACTTAGTTAATTATTTGTTATGACATGTTTTGATAAAATAACAGATAAACATGTTTTTGCTCTTCCCTGTTAATCGTCTCTTTTTCTTATTAAATTTTTTTGACAGTCAATTTAGATGAAAAAAAAAAAACTTCTTAGAATTTATTTAAACTAAAATATATGTCCAGTTATTATTATTAGCCTGTACTGTCGCACTGCTGAGCATAGCGTTCCCTCAGACCCTTCTAACTCTCTTTAACAGCCTCCAGGCCTTCAGGAACGAGTCCAGTGCTTTTCAAAATTTCTATAGTATAAATATGTTTAAAGAACGCCGTGTAAATCTCATTATATTAAATTACCAGCTAATGTCACCCTGAGGGATTCATAATCCCAAAAGGTAACTAATTAGTTTTTTTGAGATATGGAAATATATAGAAAGAGGCCTATACATCAATAGCATATTACTGCTGTCAGCTACTGACTGACGGACATATGTTCAAAAGTGTGTTTTTATTTTGATGATGACAAAACCGTGATATAAATTCAAGCGTCCTGGTTATAAAACCGACATGCCTATTTCAGGCTCTAAGCGTCTTCTTCAGCTTCAAATATTATGCAAACAGCCAGGAAGCAGAAGGCACTGTCGGCGTCTGTACTCACACAAAACTACAATCTGGTTTTCTTTAAGTCAAGTGTCCTAGCGTTGAACTCATACAAATAGACAATAAAGTCGTTTACGTTTCTTACTCACATCGTAAGATATTTTTCACAGGCGCGTGTCTCCGTATGTCTCCACAGTGTTCGTATAATATTTTCTTACACGTCCGCGTAACGAACCGTCGCATTTCTCTCGTTTGTTCTTCCACCCCAAAGGCTTCCGTCACCCAAGTTTTTACAAAAACGAGTTCGCACTGCCAATGAAATGTTCAGACAGAGAATTAATAAAAGTACTTTTGTACGGGACTAAGATTTCAAAAACTGTGTAAACGTGTTCAGTTTGTCATTTTAAATCAACCTGATTGATTTTTAGGGTTCCGCACCTCAAAAGGAACCCTTATAGGATCGCTTTAGTATCCGTTTATCTGTCTGTCTGTCAATACCTTTTTATCGGGAACGCGTAGAGGTATCAAGTTAAAATTAATATCGAAGACGCAAGTCTGCGATCTTCTGCAACTGTGAAAAAATCATACTCACAATACAAAAATATAGCTGTTTTATATAAACACACTTAACTTTGTAGTTGAAAGCCATACATTGGGTATATAATTTAGCTGCAAAGTAAAGTTGGTTTTTCAAACGGACTTACATTTTAGGTAGAGCATGATTTTAAGTATTAATTATTCATATTCTGTATGGAACCCTGGGCGCGCGAGTCCGGCTCGTAATTGACCGGTTTTTGCGCACATATTCAGTGTATAGACTTTTTCACCCTTAATATTTTAATGGATATACAATATGATATTAGATTTGGCAATGGGTAGGCCACATTGGCCGAAGAACGGATGACAGATGGAGGGTAAAAGTTCTCGAGTGGCATCCTCGTGCCAGGTTGTCAGACAACCTAGTAAAGGTTGAGGGGAGTCACTCGATGCTTCCTGACAAATGATGCTGATAATAGATAATATTCGCCAAAAGTATTACACAAAACTAATCTGTAATATATTTTCTTTCAAATTTCAGCGCTGAAACTACGCGTACCTACCTTAAGAGGGTATGCTGATGTCAAAGCGCCCATATAAAACTTGGTCCAGACATATTTTGAGTATTAAGCTATGAAAATCTATGAAATTTTCAAGATACAATCTAGAAACAAATATCTGTGTCGGTGGTGAGTCAGATTTTCGTTTAAATTTATACTTCCAGAGTTACAGGGCGTCAAAGAATTGTATTTTACGATAGTAAAAAGCCTTTGAACCTGATTTACAAGAGTATGAATCAATTAAGAACAATTTGGAAAAACCACCGACATCTGAAATTTCATTAGTATACTGTATTAAAAAAATGATTACATAATATACTGTATCCTTCAAATGATCCCTGGACTACGAAACATCCAAATAACGGGTGGATAACTTCGCGTAGTGTATGCTGTCTCAACGTACGCGCTCGGGTAGGATAGGGCTCGGATAGGGACAGCTACAAAACAATCCAAATTTGAACGCGGCCAGGTGGTCTAACCAACATAGCCTCTTAAAATCCGTCCAAGTGCGAGTCAAACTCGCGGGTTCCGAGCCATGGAAAGAAATGAACAAATTACTTTGAAATAAAGTTTATTTTCCCGACCGCATAACAAAGTTTCAAACACCTCCGGGAGTATTACTTACCGGTATGTAAAACAGCAGTGTTAACAGCACTGTTGTGCTTATAAAACGCCAGCGCCTCATTTGCTTATCTATCTAATTACTATGACTTGGCAGGTAGATCGGTAGATATTAACATATTATTGGTACAGCTGAATTACTCGTATACGGCTTCGCTCTGATATAAACAAACATAGGCTATTACATTTTTACCACAAATGCGTAAAAGTACTACATCCCGCCCTGGGGAGGTAAAGTTGTATGAAAATCCATTATTAACCTGGTGTTATTAAATTCGGGAACGACATCACCAAATTACCGGAGTAGTACCTATACGGGTTCGGTTGCTGTTAGTGCAGACAAACATTATACGGATATCTATGTTGACGATGTCTCTAGTTTCCTAAACAGCTAAAATCTCTTTAATATCTATTAAAGAGATTTTACACGAATATTTAATATTAATTTGTAGGTAAACTCAGTAAAGATAAGAATGATTTTTTCCTACACGAAACCGTTTTTTAATCAATTTACTATTTGTGTTTTGTCGCTTACGTAATTTTACTCCGGGCAGCATTGTACAGTACTCGCACGCTATGTTTGCCCTATGAAGTTAGTCTCTCCGGAATTTTGTGCATTCATCAACAGCTTATATACGTCCCCACTGGAGGGGCTACTCTCCTACAGAGAGTGTATGGGTCATAGTCCATGCGGTCCCAGTGCGGATTGGCGAACTTCACATGCCTGTTCAAGACATGCAGGTTTTCTCACTATGTTATCCTTCACGGTTAAGCAATCGGATAATGTAGTTGAATTGAAAAACAACTAATAGGTACACGGCTGGATTCGAATCCGGAACCCTCAGAATGAGAGACAGTGCGTTATCCACTGCGCCACCGACGCTTCTTCTAATTTAGTGCATATACAGACGGAGTATATGCGTAATATTTTCGATAATATTAAGGTAATAATATGCATAAAAGGATAAGATTAAGGATAGTTTCCTTAGGTGACATACTCGTACAACACCAAGTCACTTCTTTCCTCCCGCTAACTTGCCTTGCCTCCCATTTACACTTATATTTATATTATATAGTTGATACTTCGCAACATTTTGTAGCTAACTTCAGAGGGGCTAACATAGTGTGCTACACCTTTCCTACTTCCGCAGTGAGAACGGATAAAGTGCTATCAGTGTCTTGCATATGTAGATAACTCTAGTCTATAGCCGTTGCGCAGCTAATGGTCCCAAGATGGCATTTTCAACAAAATTTTTTGTTTGTCAAATGGAAAATTGACATTCACTATGAAGTTGGATACTAATTATACTCATTTCGAGACATTACAAATAAATGTCCTATGTTTAGATAATTACTGCACAAATCCAGCTATCCTATTATGTTAAAATAAATTTAGTATGAAACTGCTGTAAGCGAAACGCCTCAAAACGTAAATATACATCTTTTGTCTTTACAAACCAATTCTCATTGAACACAAATCTTTTGTACCTAAATTAATGTTGAATCGGAAGAATACTCAATGAGATATAAAATATAACAAAGCAGAGCCTGCTTAAAAGAAAATGATTCGTGAAATTTTCTTTTCTATTCTGCGAGAGAATTTGCTATAAATCTCTTCGGAGCATTAATACTTGGCTTGGGAGGGATTCAGAATAATTATAGTACTATGTACAGAATGGACGTTCACCTTCCCCGCCGATGCGCGATATCTCACCTCTTCCCGCAAGAAAGTGACCCTTTCAAGGATCGGTATCGGTATATCGGGAATGGGAACCGATATCACGACATTTGTTTAAAGGGGACGGCATGTGACTATGCTTTACCTTTTTAGGATTCCCCAAGATTCCAATTCAATTCAAATAGTCTTTATTACACACACACACACACACACACACACACACACACACACACACACACACACACACACACACACACACACACACACACACACACACACACACACACACACACACACACACACACACACGCACGCACGCACGCACGCACGCACACGCACACGCACACGCACACGCACACGCACACGCACACGCACACGCACACGCACACGCACACGCACACGCACACGCACACGCACACGCACACGCACACGCACACGCACACGCACACGCACACGCACACGCACACGCACACGCACACGCACACGCACACGCACACGCACACGCACACGCACACGCACACGCACACGCACACGCACACGCACACGCACACGCACACGCGCACGCGCACGCGCACGCGCACACACACACCAGAAAAGAACATAAAAAGGTACAATGAAGGCGGCCTTATCGCTACAAGCGATCTCTTCCAGGCAACCTTGTGGCAGAAGAATCGTGTGATCAAGAAGGGGTTTATAGCAGATTATCTCGCAGAATATAACAGAAAATTCCAATTCGAGACATTCAATTGTAGAGGTTCCTTTGTCTGGCAGAGGCTTTCAGAACCTAAATTGTGTCAAAATGTATAAACTTACATTTCAAGTGTAGGGGTATTTACAAAATGACAAGTAATATAGTCTCGCCTCAATTTAGAACATAAAACTAAATAACAGTTTTTAAACATCAGCATTTTATAAAAAATTTGACTAAGAATTTTATTTTGTTATTTTAAGGTTTATTCGATTAGCCTTTTTTTTTAAATCATTGTGATGTTTTTTTCCTTATCCTTTTTAAAGTCCTTTAGTTTATTGTAGTTTTTTAAAGTTTCCTTTTGTGTACATTTAAGAGAAAATATATAGTTTTATCTTGTCATTTAAAACTCACATGTTATATATTTCAGCTATTTTTCAAATAAACATATGACTTTTAATTATTTATTTAACTTTCTATATTTTTTTATATATTACATTTGTGCCTATAAAGTTCTAAACAAGCAGATCAGCAAGAAAAAACAGCGATCTAAAACACTTTGAGATGTGAAAAATTAGATTCGGAAGTAAATGAGGGAAAAAAGATTCTGCAAAGAAACTTTTGCGCTTCAAATTAATAAAATTAGACTTAAGCGTGAAACTTTCTAGACTTCAATTCTTACTTTTTGTTAACAACTTCTGACTTGATAAACTGTCTTGATGGAATATAATATGAACAGACTAAGCTACGTTATTTATTTTTAACAAAGTCAAAAAACTTTACCCTCGATATCGTTCAAGTTTTGCTATTTTTGGTGAGATAAAAATAGTACTTATGTTGTGACTGTTAGATTTTTAAAGATTTATTTGATGTTTTTCTAATCACATTCAAAAATCCTTCAAGTGAGCGTAGCATGAAACCTGTGAGATTTCCAACTTTAAAGAGACTGGAAAATTTGTTTATACCACAATATACTCAAAACAACGCCCACAGGTCGTCACAAAAGTCATAAGTTTTTTTAAATAAAAAAACACACATAAATTTGTAAAATTAATATTCTAATCAAGACCAAAATGTAACCGAAGGTTTAAAATTATTTGTAATTGTAGATTTTTGATTGTATATACCAGCTAAAGAAATGCAATTATTTACTAGAGACTAGCTTTTGCCTGTGATTTAGTCCGCATAGACTTCGCAAAGAATCTCACTTTCACATTTATAATAGTAAGTATGGATAGCCTAACGCTTGACTACATTGTCACCTGATGTTAAGTGACGATATAGTCGACGATGTTACTCTAGTCTGTCACTTTACATCTTTAGAAGACTATATCTGACCCTCTCGATTACCTTTATCGCCCCTACACTGGCATTCCTTAATCCTGTCCCATGCTATCCCTGATAATGTTGGACGGGATATTGTGATCACGTATAAATTATTCGAATTTCTGTCCATTTTTGTTTCTGCGCAGAGATTTGAGGACTTTTGATTCTTTTTATAGGTGACCCAAGGTATGATTTAAGTTTGTTCTACTGTGAAAAACTTTTCTTGAGTGATAGTGATTTTTTTTGAGCGTAATGACAACGAATAAAGTTTAAAATTGACAATATTTTTGGTTCAATACAATATTGTTTATCAATTAGGTATAAACAATTTACATAAAGAATTGTATCAAGATTATGGAAAACGCAGATACAGAGACGCTGTTATTAAGCTATTGCCTACACTATACTACTGCTATGCTTTTTACCTTATACCTTTATTGTATCTCTTGTAACCTTTTACCTTTGAAAACGATAAATGCTTCCATGTGTTTGATTCTTTATTTCAGCAATGGGCTGACATAGGCTTAAAACTCAAGTGTTGCAATTTTGTACTCTGTATAAAGGTTTTTTTGTGAGCCTTCTGAGAAGCAATGTGGATAGATTTTATACATACTTAGCAGTAAAGGTTTTTCGCCTCATAATGATACATCTACCGCCTTAGATTCAGGCTAATTGCGTGTAACGGGGGCTCGACAGTTCGGCCCAGGCCCGACTGGCCCCAGGGCAGATCCCCGTGTCATGGCGCGGTCTGGGCTGATGGATCAGCCATCACCTATGTTAGATCGTGTATATAGTACATCTGTCACCTTACAGAGTGTAGATTCTGTACTATACTTTCTTTATGGGAAAGACAGAGACGGAACGACTTGATATAAAATCAGTCCTACAATACCGCAACACTAAGATCTAAGTAGTGTGTAATCGGTGCAATTATCTCGGATTAAAACTTAGATTCAGGCTTGAAAGGTATTCTCGCTAATGAAGAAAGTTGTAGGCGAGGGATAGTCACAGAGTTACGAAGGGTAGGAATTGACCTCGTCTGGGTTTTGTTATGAAAGTATGCTGGCCCGAATAAGTATTGAAATGAACTGGCATACTCGCCTCGTCTTTGAAATATTTTGAGGGTTTCACAATAATTGAAGTATTCTATCTTGTGTGTTTTCGATTTTATAATAGTACCGTCACATATAATCCCGCGGCGTTAACTTCGCTCCGTGGCTCCGCTTCGATTACCAGTCTGGGGTTTAAATATCGGTACTTAATTTGGTTGATGATAGGGGATTATCTATGTCCGCTTTGCTAGCTACCACCATGTTACCTAAGTCTGCTGTGAAACGGAATGCTAATAGCACTATTGTGTTCCGGTATGAAAGGTAGCTTACTACCCAACGGCCTTATCGTCACTTAGATAAGAAGAAGGCCAAGTGCAAAACCCTTCATACGTTTATTTTAAATCCCGCGAGTGTCGTAAAAGGCGACTATGGGAAAAATATTCAGTGTTTGGCAATGTTATGGTTTCCTAAACGTCATTGTCAAAGCTTGAAGGACTGACGGTCCTCTCCGGAAGGTAGCTTGTACCTCTAGCTTAGCTCGACATTGCCGAGCCAGTGAAGTGATTGACAAATGTAGGGACCAAGTCCTAAAGGTCCATACAAGTTTTGACATTCATATATTTTCCATATTAACAACACAGACATCAGAATTCCGTATGAAGTAACTACATCAGACAATTTCTTTTGTTATGTACAAGGTATGTACATACACACAAACAGAATTACACCAAACGTCAGACACTCATCTACATGACATATTTTATTTAAATATTACAACAGTATTTTTAAAATACTGGTTAGAACTTAAGTTCAATGCAGCGCTAAAAATAATTATATCGTCTAACCAAACTATAAAGTATGCAGCGCTAGATCGCAGAGTATCAACATGTTTGGATAGAGCTACTACTGTTCAGTTGATTAGAGCGGTCAGATTGAGTAATCATATACATATATATTGATGCTTAGAAATTAATATGCAGCGGACGTCATTGTCAGTTACATGTGTCTTCCAACCGACTTTAAAAAATCGCTCTCTTCTCTCTCTCTCTCTTCTCTCTCTCTTCTCTCAATTCGACTGTATGTTTTTTTGTTCGTATGTTACGCGATAACTCCACCAATTATGAATTTATTTTGATGATTCTTTTTCTGTTTGGAAGATGATACTACATAGTGATGACATACGGAACGGTGGTCTTTCACTGTGGGCCGAATAAACAAGCTCAAAGTCACTCAGCGAGCTATGCTCGGGATTTCTCTACGTGATAAGGTCCGGAATGAGGAAATCCGTAGACGAACGAAAGTCACCGACATAGCTCGACGAGTCAGTGAGCTGAAGTGGCAATGGGCAGGCCACATCGCTCGAAGAACCGATAACCGGTGGGGAGTAAAGGTTCTCGAGTGGTGACCACGTACCGGGTAACGTCTACCAGGCCGTCCCCCCACTAGATGGACCGACGACCTGGTTAGAGTCGCAGGGAGTCGCTGGTCGCTGGCAGGTGGCTCGGTCGATACGGCGTACCATGAGGGAGGTATATGTCCAGCAGTGGACGTTTCCCGGCTGATGATGACTACATACATGGTCCCATAGAAATTTTATAGAAATTGCTAAAGCTCTTTTTGAGCAAATCAACAAAAACAAAATATATAAACAGATAATTCTGCCTCAAAGTGCAAACATTTTAGGTGCTCAATGCTGTGAACTGTAAACAGTTCTTTTAGAACGCGTCAATTATAGTTAACCTTCAAAACGAAGTTACATCTGTATATTCTTAACAAATCCTTGACTAATCAATTTCTAAATAAAAAATCTGCATCTTGTCGGAAACATTCTCAGCTCTATGAAACTCACTCACCTAGATTTTTTCAGGCGCTGGTTTAATATGGACGTTCACGTAACTCCGGTTCTATATTAAAAGTGATATGTGATGTCGGCAGTCATCCTCGTACGCATGTGGTTGTGTGAGGCATGGGATGAGCAAATGAGGATACTAGCTCAGTCGTATTTTTCGCAAAAATAAACTTAATAACAATGTAGGTAAGAGCCGTGACGGGGATAAAAACAATATATATATATTTAATATTAGATAGGCTTCCGTTCGACCACAATCTCACCTTATGATAAGCGACGATGTGGTCTAAAATGGTTCACGGTTGCCTAGAAATATCCCAATCAAATGGTCTTGAAGATATCCAGATTGGAGCGCTCGGGTAACACAGACGCCATCAAGGAATCCTTTAAAAGATACCCGACTTCTTAGGAGAGAAGTCGGGTTATGTGGAATTTACATCCACTAAACACCCCTCGATGGTCATCGTCTGCGCAAGTCGAGGAGCCCTGGGAACTCCACGAACACTCCAGTGCTCCTCTTGTGCTTTGCTCCTCCCCTTGTCGTTTCAGCCACGACAACTCGGCAGCTCCGGGCTGCAGCGGGACGGGACCACGCCGTACCAGCCTAAAAAGTAAAACGCTTCGTGCAAAATTGCAGAATTTTAACCAAGTTTCTAACCGCCTCCGTGGCCTAATGAAATGTTGAACTAACACTCCGGAGGTCCTAGGCTCGATTCCTAGTGGAACCTATTGGAACTAAATTTGGTTGGTGGTAGAGGAGTTTCTATGTTTGCCTGGCTAGCGATCACCATGTTGCCTAAGTCTGCCGCCAGACAACATTGTTAATAACACTGTTGTGCACAGCGTCTCATTAACTGGATGTGCACGCTTATGGACTTATTATCACTTACCATCAGGTGAGATGAAGGCCAAGTGCAAACCCATCATAAAATTTTTGAAGTAGAATTTTTTATAGTTAAAATACAAGCGAAATTATGTGTTGTTTATGTTTACACGTCATATTCTCCCTTCACTTTTGATAGATTTGGTAGATATGAAAAAATCATTATTGGGCGTTATTTTTGCCATATAGAGCCACGAACGACAAAAGTTAGAACAAAAATTTGACGTTTCGTTTCACGGTGTTTCAACAAAACCGTTAGTCATTAATCCGCTACATTCATACGCTCATCTGATTCCGCGCGTCAATGTTCAGCTATTATGAAAAATTAGTAAAAATCAAATTCAAATTTTCAGATTAAAATCATTTTATTGTGACACACAGGTTAGAAATACATGATGTTAAAATTAAAAAAATAGTACTCCGTGGTCTACCAGCTGGCATACAATATTACTAACATAATTCTCCGTCAATAAAATAATATATAATAATGTCATGCTCATTTATAGTCATTCTTAAGTACAGTCATAAATCTTTGAACTATTTTACATAACGAAGCTGTTTTGTGAAACAGCTAGCGGTTATGTATAACGGTTTATTAGGCAATCCAACTAGAACATATATAACAGATCTGTTGATATGAATCTGCCATTTTTCTGTTGTTCGTACGGTTTGTTTAAATACACAGTTCTCCTTCCTACCTGTATTTAAAAATTTTAAAACGATCTCCACGTTTTTGACTTAAAATGTAATAGCATGGCGTTAAAGTTCATCGATAAAAAAATACATGAAGCTCGAAGATTTCAATTTCAGATAAAAAGATATTGTAAAAAGCTGTAAACCGCAGCCTTATCGATAATTGGAAACGTGGCCGCATCCTTGTTTTAGACGCCATAGTAAAATTTTATGGGGACTTCATGAAAAAAAGATTATTCCTTTGTTATACGTTGAAACAAGAGCCCCGCAAAGCTTTTCTATTCAATCTCGCTACACAATATAGCGTGTATGTTTCAAACGAGTATCTATTTTGATGGCAATTAGTGTCGGTCCTGAAGAACTCATTTACATAAATATCGTTAGATAATTATGTATTTTTCCCATACAAAAAATTGCACGCAATGTATTAATTACATCTAAAGTTATCGACGGATTGACGGTTCTATTTACACGTCATATCATGACAGTTCAATAAACCATCCTTTGTCAAGTTAATTTGGATACTATAAATTGCTGCTCGGTCGTCATTTAAAATGATTAACTTTTATTCATTATGCTATTTAACAAAATTGCTTTCACATATGCTTTTTACGGTTGTAAACTATATCTGGATAAATTATACTCCCGTGTGAAATATACGAAACGACGCTGTGTGTAACCGATTATATTATGATATACTTTTTCAATCTGTCATTTTTGTTGATTTACATTTGAAATTTGTCCAGACATATAAGTGAGCCCTGTTTAAAAAAAAACCGGCGAAATGCGATTCTGACTCGCGCACCGAGTGTTTCCTACAGAATGACGTATGAACTTAAGCTACATAAAAATACAGAACTATTCAAATAATTTTTATTGCACTCACATACACACACAGAACAGAAAAGAACATAAAAGGTACAAAGAAGGTGGCTTTATCGCTAAGAGCGATCTCTTCTAGACAACCTTAGGGCAGAAGAATCCTATAAACAAGAAGGGGTAAGTGGTGCTACATATATACAGTACTAGCTTCCGCCCGCGACTTTGTCCGCGTGTACTTCAGGATTTATTCTACTTGTCCGATAGGCATAGAAGGCATCTATCTCCATTTCCAGCACAAGGTACAAAATAGTGTTTATTCTGTTACGTAGGCTAATAGTTTAAAGAACAAAAAGAAATTTCAATATCTGACGTAGTACATTCAAAAAGTCTTCACACTTCACAATCAAACGCGAAAGTTTGTATATACGAATTACATATTCTATGGTCGGTTGCTAGGCAACTCGTTTTTGTTATGCCAAAATTGCCCATGTAATCCCACTAATATTATAAGTGTGATTTTGTACAATTTACACAATTTGGCTTTATAAATTATAGCCTATATGTTATTGTGATGTATAAGCTATATTATTGTAAAGTTTCATTCAAATCCATTCAGTAGTGTTTCCGTAAAAGCGACACAAACATCCAAACATCTAAACATCCAAACTTTCACACTTATAATATTGGTAGGATTATAATTTTTTTAAATGTATTACCTATTTAATTATAACCACCAACCAATTTGCTTATTGGTGGCTCAATCATCATATCATCTATACTATAATAAAAGAGTAAAACCAGTGTGTCTGTACATTGAATATATTTACCTAAAACTAATTGAGGGCGATGTAAAAATAGTAAGAGAATAGGAATCTACGATTTTTGAAATTTTTGTCTGTCTGTTTGTCTGTTTGTACACGCTAATCTCCGGAACTACTGAACGGATTTGAATGAAACTTTTTTGTTGTATATCTATTGAGTCAGGGCATCTACTAGGCTATATTATATTCTGAAGATCGGAATACCTGACGTGGAACCTTAACAGTACCAGTCAAACTATGAGAGATATGAAAATACTGCCTTAATAAAAGTTATTCAGCGTGATGATCATTTCCTATTGACTTACAAAAATTGAAGGTCTGGAGCAACTGATGTGGAACCCCAGCAGCTCAGCTAAACTATAAGAGATATGAATAGAGCGCCTTGGGGTAGATTGTTCAGCGTGATGAGCATTTCCTATTGACTTACAAAAATTGAAGGCCTGGAGCAACTGATGTGGAACCCCTGCAGCTCAGCTAAACTATAAGAGATATGAATAGAGCGCCTTGGGGAAGATTGTTCAGCGTGATGAGCATTTCCTATTGACTTACAAAAATTGAAGGTCTGGAGCAACTGATGTGGAACCCCAGCAGCTCAGCTAAACTATAAGAGATATGAATAGAGCGCCTTGAGGAAGATTGTTCAGCGTGATGAGCATTTCCTATTTACTTACAAAAATTGAAGGTCTGGAGCAACTGACGTGGAACCCCAGCAGCTCAGCTAAACTATAAGAGATATGAATAGAGCGCCTTGGGGAAGATTGTTCAGCGTGATGAGCATTTCCTATTTACTTACAAAAATTGAAGGCCTGGAGCAACTGATGTGGAACCCCAGCAGCTCAGCTAAACTATAAGAGATATGAATAGAGCGCCATGGGGAAGATTGTTCAGGGTGATGAGCTCTTTCTTTCTGTAGATGTATATAAATCAAAGATCTGGAATACTTGAAGTGGATGACGGTTGTAAAGTCAATACATATAATAGAACAGTAAAACCAGTTTGTCTGTACATTGAGTATATTTTCAAGTAAAAATAGTAACAGAATAGGAAGCTACGATTTTTCATTTTTTTCTGTTTGTTTGTACACGGTAATCTCCGGAACTACTCAACGGGTTTGAATGAAACTTTTTTTAAATGTATAGCTATTGAGTCGGAATACCTGACGTGGAACCTTAGCAGTACAGTTATATTATGAGAGATATGAAAATAACGCCTTAAGAAAAGTGCGTGCTGAGCACTTTCTGTAGGTGTATAAAAATCGAAGATCTGGAATACTTGATAACAGACCGTCTACAGAAAATCTAAAATAGTTTTCCCTGATAAGCATTTACATATACGTATATAATAAATAACTTATGCTGGGAGTACCTCCACGCGGTGATGGCGCAAATAGTTAAGGCCTAATTTTCAATAGCTTAAACCCGTGCTTAAAGTGCTTTACAGAGAAATATAAACGAAGCTAAAATTCTAACTGGGTGTGATGCAGGCGAAACTGTATTTATACCACGTATACCACTCATTCCCAACAATTTCCCGTTTGAGTTTAAACGCACACAGTTCCCTGTGACAATTTGCTTTGTAATGACTATAAATAAGTCGCAGGGACAGACACTGAAAGCTGCCGGTGTAGACCTGAGATCTGGTTGCTTTTCACACGGCCAACTTTATGTTGCTTTCTCGCGGGTCAGGAACGCTTCTGGACTTTATATATTGCCCTCCGAAGGGAAAACTACCAATGTTGTTTATAAAGAAAAATTCTATAAACGGTTCTTACGGTCATAAAGTCTACGCGAACGAAGTCGCGGGCTCCAACTAGTCATCAATAATCATAATAATAAAATAAATAAAAATACTTTTATTTGTTCCTCCTTGTTTCACGGTAATACAGATCTTACTAAAAACTAACGGAACAAAACGGCAGATCAGTTCTACCGATGGCAAGCAGACCTGCTTTTCAGCCCACGCTGTTATTATTATTATTATAATATAGTATAGTTTTCATAATATAGTACATGGAAACACTGGCCTATTCATATCAATTATTGTTATTGTACTTAAAGCTGTGTATCAAACGACTACATATAATCTGACTTTAGTGTGTATGTATCGGTATATATGTGAAAGTATGCTGAGCTGTATGCTAAATGCAAGTCCTGTCCTGGTGCTGTGTGCGTGGAAATAGATCACGCAATAATGGATACATGGAGAATCACGCAATAATGGCTGAACTGTTTGGGATTTCATTTAGCAAACGAATATAATTATGTTCTAAATGAACACATAAAATATTGTCAATGCCGGGAAAGCGTTCCCGCGGGGTATTCTAAAATTCACGCAGATCAAGTCATCAGATCATGTTCATCATCGTGTATGTCCACTGCTAATCATCAGCCTCATTCATCACGCTGTTTTTATGATGGCAATGGCTACAACCACAACACTAGGTAGATGAATTGGCGATCGGCGATTGGCGATCGCAGTAAGACTTTCTTGATGCATTTGTAAATGTTGCTGCTCATGTCCATTTTTCGCTTAAGCCTTTTAGGATATAGTATAGGAGTTGGTTCGTACGACGTTATTTATCACATCACTGGCTCGGCAATACCCAGAGGCTCGACGCCTATAGTGTGAGTCTAGTTTACGTTACGCTACCTCATATCAGATTTATATGAAGAATTGTGCAGCGCCTCTAGCGGCAAAAGCAATAGTATTTTGGTAGTAGTAATAGAGGTTTGCTAAAGGTACGGTACTCTCCACGTCCGCACTCACGCACGGCTCTCGTCAACTGTCACTCATTGACACTGACGTTTATCATACCAACCCATAGACATACGAGATTGTGTGATTGCACTATACCCCCGAAATGATACGAGGCATCTTTTGACAATTTAAACTCATGAAATTGAAATTCCTTGCACTCGCGTTGTGTAGCTATTCCAAATAGACTCACCACAGCACTTCTAGCGGCCCACAGATGTTCAATCGAGTGTCGTCTAAAAAATAAAACTTTTTTATCGTGCTAGTAATGGACTACCGAAAATTTGGATACTCCATTAAGCCTGTGTAATAACGATTCACCAGGTTCTGTGTATCCCAAGTGTTAATAATGTGAATGTCTTTAAGGGTAGAATGTGTTCATGTTACATAGTTTTAAATTAAGTTAAAATGTTTTAATTACCAAATCCAAACAAGTCAAATGTTAAATGTCAAATGTACCATCATTAATCCTGTTTATTAATATAAAAACAGTGGCTCGTTTATCTATCATAATCGTGTATTCTTACTCCTTATATTCATTATATCATACGGAATTATATTATTTATTTACAACAAAAAATGGTTTGTTTTTTAAAATAAATTAAATACTACATGTATTACAGTACATTACAATTTAGGTCACGATTTTTGCAGAAACATACTAATAGTATTTCAAGGGATAGCTTATAAATTGTTGCCATCGTTTTTAGTGGCAAAATTTAGTTCTATCGAAATTTCGCAACATTTTCTACAAATTACTAACTATACTTTACCAAATAATTCAAGTTTCAAGTTCAGCACTGAGTCTATCAGAATCAGCTCTACCCAGACACTAGTAACATATATGTGCCTGAAGCACTGCTGTAATGTCAAATCCCTTCAGGAAGGGCTTAATAGATCTGATTTACTGAATATTGATCATTATTATTGACCTGTTTCTTGATGCCACGAAATATAAGTATGTAACGGGTAAATCTAGAAGAAGCAGTTCATGTGCCCCCCAAAAGCCTCTAACCAAACGGGTATCAGATATACACTAGGAATCGTTCAGTCGACCTTTGAATCGTGAGTTTATTTTCGTGTGTATAATATCTCAAATTGTAAAGCAATCAACACTTGTGATCTTATTGAGACCTCAACCAGGACTAACGTTCCTCCTTGCATGCCCGCCCGCATCTTCCCCTCTCGTAGCTCGGGGATGACTACGGCTTAGTACACACACAACGTTATATATGTGTGTTCTGTATTTCTTAGCTACTTGGCACATGGCTGGTTAAAACTCTGAGTCTAATACCGTGTATACAGTTTTTGTAAGTCTCTGACCATCGGTTCGACCGAACAAAAGTAATTACGATCCGGTTCGGACGAGGCTCGTCGATTCATTAATATGCTAATACCGTCAAGTCGACCGATAAAGAACACGCTTCGAAAAGGAATGAAAGAAAATTCGCGGTCAGAGTACGTTCTGATTGCCATCTTAATTGAGTGGACGACTGGATTAATGGATGAATCACTGCAAGGCGATTTGCAAGAGTATCTGTATAAGAAAATGTCTTTATGTTCTTTTGTTCTGTTCAATTCAACGCCCAGTCCAACCGCTTGAGTTAAACCCTTAAATTGGGAAGATTGATAATTTAGTTGATGTAGAGAACCAGGGGCTCTATTTTTGATTCGCTCTACGCGCCGCGAGCGCTCGTTTTCTACTGATTTTGGTTCGACTTACGAAATTTGGTATTTTTGAATCGCTCTTCTGCAACGAGTGGTCGGGACCACTCTTTGCGGAGGCGAGCGATAGACTAAACGCCATAGTCGAACACTGACATTACCACTTATTGACATTGAACTTCTATGTACTTTGCATTCCGTTTTCCTTGCATGAATTACCGGTTTTATTTTTCTGCATAAAACGGATAAAATTAAACATTTACATGTATGTGTAATTTGTCTGTGGCAAATAAATGGTTTAAATGGTTTAAAGTTATATCGGCAACACCTGAGGCGAATGATTCAAAAATACGGTCAAACCTGTTTTCATGCGACTTGTAGTCGATCGTGACTTAAGTCGTGTGCGACGAAGCTATGTCACACGAGCGAATCAAAAATAGAGCCCCAGCTAAGTACCACTTTAAATGATTTTATGAAATTGCACCCCTGTTAGGATGAGAAGGGGTGAAAAGTTTGAGTACCACTTACGTAACGATATTGAAAGTTGAAACACGATACAATTGACGATTTTAAACTGAAAAGAAACATAAAATTTATTGGTCACTGTGATTGGACAATTCACACAACAGAATACAAAATAAAATTGGTTTTTAAATTGAAAAAAAATATGAAGAACTGCTAAGGCATAGTTACACGAGCGAATAGTCTAGTATTTACATCATAAGCAAGCAAGCAGGTATTTGCACTTGACTTTCATGCTAAGTTACAAAGCCCTAGAATGGAAATGTGATCTGGTCACTTCGCTCGCTGGGAACAGTTTTTCTTTCAAGCTCTATTTTGACGAGGTGCCAGTTATCAAATTTTGAGCAAATGATTTTCCTTAGGTTCTTCTTCTTAGGGTGTCTTTAAGTCATGGCATATCTTTCTCTTTCTCTTCATGTCATCGACCACAAAAACTGGAAGAGATCGCCGCTTAAAGACAGCTTTTACGTACTAACTTTTTATAAGCTGTAAGCTCTTTTGTATTCTACTTATTTTAGTATTTAAAATAAATTATATTATGATTTGATTATGATTTGAAATGTCAGAGGTATCACTTTTAAAATCACTGTACTCAATAATCAGTTGTCATAGCATAATAGCACTAGACGTCCCGGTTCAGCTATTCTTGACCTATAATAGTGTATTATAATCGTGTTCCACGGAACCGTATCGAGTAGTTGTATCATTTCACAAAAGAATAATAAGAAAACACTCAACCGTATGAGAACCAGCCACCTGCGTAATATTTTATTTCTTTGAAGAAAAAAAAGTGTAATATTTCTTATCTGTGACGCTAGCTGAAGCATGAAGAGTACGTCCTTATTTCTAAGAGATAATCTTCTTATGTTTCTTAGAGAGGAGCTCGTACTTTTGAGTAAAGTACAAACAGACGAATCTGATATGGTTTTAAAGACACTCAATTGGAAAATGGTCTCTTCATTCTCCAAACATGAGTCTAACCGCGAAATATGAGGTTTTGCTATTGTTGCTACTCTACATTATTGCTATTCTTTTACACTTTCATACCACTAAATATTTAATTGAATTCTTTCACAGTTGCTCATCCAATGATATTAATTTAAATTGGATATTACCCTGAATTAGGTATATGCAACCAAATTAGATTGGGATGAATTTAATTTTATAGTATAACTGGCATTAAAAGAAATCACAGTAAAATAAAAATTCGTAATAAGTAATTTCATTTTCATTTGGATTTTGCAAGAATTGAATATCTCAAAAATTGCGAAAAACATCGAATAGCAAACTGTTTATTAAATTTAGTTTTTTGAACGTTTTATTATGAGGTATATAGCACATAAAACATTACTAGTTCACTCAAAGCTCCTCTCAGCAAAACTCAAACTACATTTAACGCTCTAACGTGTCATGTGACGTCACAACACACGCCCGATTTATATGGAGCGTTTTAGCACGTAACTATAATTACGTTTTAGTGGGTTGTAATAAAAAATTGGCCAAGTGCGAGTCAGGCTCGTGCACGAAGGGTTCCGCCACAGAATATGGATATTTAACATACGGAAAACCAATCTAAAGAATGCGCCTCGATTTTCGTTATCAATTTAGTTTTGCAGTAGCAGTAGTAGACGTGTACGACACTAGGTGGCGCTATTCCTATGTTACATTGCACGTCTTAAAAACACGTTTGTTGTATAGGAGCCCCCTTAAATATTTATATTATTTTGGTATTTAGTATTTGTTGTTATAGCGGCAACAGAAATACATCATCTGTGAAAATTACAACTATCACGGTTCATGAGATACAGCCTGGTGACAGACGGACGGACGGACAGCGAAGTCTCAGTAATAGGGTCCCGTTTATACCCTTTGGGTACGGAACCCTAAAAATTATAAGTCGTATCGAGAAAAAAAGTACAGAGTTACCTTTCCCAAATGAACCAACTAATTTAAAAAAACCATTATTTCACACGTTTATCCGTTTCTTACGGAAGAAATTGTATTTTTATTTAGCGTTTGAATTACCCCAACGTCTTTTGTGTTTGGCATCTTGATATGACATGAAAAGAGTTCAGGTACACCGAACAAATCAAATTATCTCGCACCTTCGCGATTTCATAAAGTTGCTTTTGAAAAATAACTGCGGATTGAAGAGAAATTGCTCTGTACAACTGCCTCATTCTTTATAACGTGACGTGAAACAAAGCTAATCTTACGAAATCATGAAAAACTCAGAATTAGGCTTCTGGGTTCTATTTATCAATAATTATTGATGTTGGCTACTCACTTACGCTCTCTGTAGGAGAGTAGGCCTGAGCCCCTGCAGTGGGGACATATATAGGCTGTTGTCGGTTGATTGTTTGATGTTGGAAAATGACTTCTTTACTCACATGTTAACTTCATGAGAATGGAAGTAGAAAAATTCAATATAGTTCGAAAACACATAAGTAATTAAGTTAAGAGGAAACGAGACAGAAAGGAAACCAATTCTCCGGTCCCTCTTTCTCGTGGAACATTCCCCGGACACTCTCACCCTTCCCTTTTATCGAGCTTCGTAGAACAACTCAAAGTAAAGGTTTCTTCGTCATTGCAATTAAAAAGGACAAAGAGGACGATAAATTCTCTTCCATTGTTCTGTAGAAGCGACGTAACGTACGATTGATACACTTTAATTATCGGAATCAGATAAGCACGTTGCTCTCTCAACATGTTTATTGCAATATTTTATTTTCAGCCGACTTAAAAAAAGGAGATCCTTAATTAGACTGTATTTTTTTTAGTATTGAAATTTATTTTGTACTATCTTCCGCCCGCGACTTTGTCCGCGTGTACTTCAGGATGTTTTCGACAAATTATTGTACAGCATAAGGTACAAAATAGTGTTTATTCTGTTACGTAGTCTAATAGTTTAAAGAAACAAAATAAATTTCAATAACTGACGTAGTACGTTCAAATAGTCTTCACACTTATATTATAAACGCGAATCTTTGTTTATACAAATTTACATATTCTATGGTCGGTTGCTAGGCAACGGTTTTTGTTATGCCAAAATTGCCCATGTAATCCCACTAATATTATTCGTGTGATTTTGTACAATTTACACAATATGTCTTTATAAATTATAGACTATATGTTATTCTGATGTATAAGCTATATTATTTATTGTAAAGTTTCATTCAAATCCATTCAGTAGTTTTTCCGTGAAAGCGTCACAAACATCCAAACATCTAAACATCCAAACTTTCACACTTATAATATTAGTAGGATAGGATTTTATTTTCAGCCGATTTTAAAAAAGGTGGAGAGTCTCAATTAAACTGGTTTTTTTTCTTCAATTTTAATCTAGTATTGAATTTTATTTTGTATATCCGTCTTAGTTGAATTGCTTAATAAACTGTTTTACTAAGCAGCTCCGTTATGTAAAACAGCTGAACAATGTCCAGCTGTATGTCATTGCGTTGCATTTAACAATGTTTTGACGCAAATAGATTATCTTATTCACCGAGTGAGCGCAGCAAACAAAGGTCTCCGTTTTAGCTAATAAGACAAAAAGCTACTTTATGTATGCTTGTAGGTTTTCCTCTACAGGTTGCATTTATCAACCGATCAGGATGAAACTTGGTATATAAGTGAAATGATTTTTTGTGGTCTTTGATTTTTGATTGGAATAAAACCTCTCTTATTGAAACAAGAGAATGTAAAAAGGTGGCACTGGATATCTCCGATATTAATAGATTCTGCTTTTGACGCCATTATTGTTCTTATGCCACACAATGGACAGTTTTACACTTGAGTTTATACTTGAGTTAAGATATGTTATTTTACACGTAGTTCCTCGCTAGTAAAGTTAAGTATACTATACAACACATTCAATATATAAAAGTAGTTACGTGATATTACTAGTATGTGGATTTCGAAAGTCCCTGATCCATCCGTATACCAAGGTTTCTCGTCTCCTACATGGCCTAAGTGCTCTCCAAGCATGGATGGCAATGATTCGCTCGTGGAGGCCAAACTTCAAAGCCTTGAACACTGGCATAAAGTGGTCTGACTCTATATTCTATAGGTTACAGGCTATGGCTCGCACTAAGCGTTTTGCTTGCTTGTTTTATCATGCGTACATCTAGGGAGTGGAAGGTACTGCCGGCGTCTATAATCCCTGAAAACTAAAACTTGGGTGTCTTCAAGTTTGTATCTTAGTTTGTAACGAATCTACATAATAATAGCATGTTTATGTCACACACACACACACACACACACACACACACACACACTTCTTCACACCTAATTATTAAAACTAGATAACTAATATTGTATACCTACTACTTAGTTAAAAATATGTACAGTAATATATATGTATATATAATTTTCATAAATTTAAATATATAATCGATGTCTAATGTGGAGGAGCGGGGCTTCCTACTACAGGTATTTATATACTTATCAGGAAGCTCCAGCGTAAAGTATAACAGGATAATTTTAAGTTTATGGAATAAATATATTTTTCATTTTTTTTTTCAAGTCGAAGGTGAACAGGAACGTTCTAGACCAAGGCACACCATCGTAGGCCAGATCATCGCTTACCATCAGGTGAGATCAAGGCCAAGCGTTGATCTTGAGCAGTTAAAAAAACGCATGAAAATATAGGTTGAGTTTAGATACCTCTGCACTTTTGCCTCGAATACTCAAAAATGTAACTATGATTGAACAATTCCAGATGAGATAACAATAATCCTTAATTAATGAGACTTCAAACTCGGAAAAGTTCGTTTACATTTTCCGATTTCCTCTCCACCGGGTCCGAGGCGCAGTCATTCGGACGAATCAAAGTCGTTAGCAATAAATTGGATGTGAGTTTCAAGTGATATCGAGTTGTCATAGTAACGCTTCAATACTGATGATATCGAAATCTTTGATCCGCAATGATTCTTTATTAACTGGTTAAGCTCTATTTGTAGTCCACAAAAAGATTCTTGTCAGTAAATAAAGCCAATATTTTAGTCGAAGTTTTCAATAACAGGCTCCAGATATGACTTTTTAAGGAAGGGATGTCTAACATATTACAGATATGTGGACAATTTCATCCAAATCTATTCACCTTGCCACAGTTTTCACTTTTATACAACTCTCTTCAATATATCCTATATGAAGGGTGCTTAAGTAATATTTTCTCCCACGGGCTTCTAGGCAGTTAATATCCAGCAGACGAATCATGTCAGTATTTATCTTATTGTAAGTAGAATTGAATAAATTTCCTGAACTGTCTTCATCTTGCACCCTGTAAACAGCCGCAAAGCGCTTGATCGTCTCGTTCGCTGCCTATTTACATATTGATTGAACGTTTTGGTAGGAGGATTAAACACTCCGTTGATCATTTAATTATTTTGTAACCTTAGGTTTTACTTTTCTTTTCAAAACCGATACCAAATTACTAGCTAACAAGCTATCTGATCGGTACCATTGTTATAACATTGTAAACAATTAATTGATATTTAATTAATAGGACCTTATTCCAAGTACTCATACCAATTATCTCTAATTTACCCTACTAAATTAAAAACTTGTAAAAATTATAAGCAAGTAATAAGTTTAAGTGTCACAGAATATAGCCGGTTTATAGTCATAGTTTTACAAGTTGCTACACACCAATATATGCGCACTTATAGCAGAAATAGAGGAAACCTTTGACATCAGGTTTCCATCCTAAAATAAACTTTTCAAAGGGCATTCCTTTTAAGATTTATCTTACAAGCTTCAACGTAAAATACTTCATATAATGCCCTAATTATCTTTGGGTGGCCAGTAGAAAATTAGATTATAGAAAATTATAAAAACCTAGCGGTATTAGCAACGCCGCCGTTTTGTGGATTGTATATGTTTCAAACACTACACAAGGGCCCTCGCGTAGATTTAACCACGTTACTTTCAAGGCTTGTATTACTGTAAGGTAAGGTGTTTTCATGAAGGCTTCCTGTTGCCACTCATTTAGTAATTTAGTGTTTGATAGTATCGTTATTTTTCTGTTATTTTGATATCTTTTCTATTTGTAGTTGAAAGAAAAGCAGACATAAACCTCGCTCACAGTGACTGCTTGTTGCACTCGTGTCTTTAAAACCCTCTCTACCACTCGAGCGGCCTCAAACTAACTAAATAGTCTGGCTATTTTTTACGCTAAACTATCAACGAGTGAGCTGCCACCATAAGTAATTCATAATTACAAAACAACGAAAATGTCAGATAAACAATTTATATTTTCATTCATTTGAATGTCGTTGAACTCCGATGTATAAACCTACTAGCAGTGGCATATGTTTGTCGCGTTCGCTATTTACATATTGACTGAACGCGCGGAAGTGGGATTAGGTGTTTACGTGTCAGGCACATTTAGTTCAAACAGCGCGTAAAATAACGAGAACGTTTTGACGTTGAACTTTTTCTTCGTCACTCGGATAAGTTAAGATGTATTTAACGATGTGATTGTTAACACAGAACAATAAAAATATATACTGATATCCCTTCAAGTAGATTGTTGTCTCCGTGCCGGGCGTCGTTGACGCATGTATTGAGTACTATATAGGCTTATAGCATTATATACCTATAGTACGAGTTATCGACTGTATGACGTTGCAATTTGTGTATTTATACGATCCTCTTCTAAAACCCTTTTTTATTCACTGAAAACAGTGGATAAGAACCACTTTTAAACACTATTTTTGTGTTTAAATTTAGAACACACCAATATACGACCTCCATCTCTGCTTGTGCAAATAACATTTTCAGCAAAGAGTTTAGCATTAAAATAAAAACTTTTGGGTGTTATTTGCTGTCATTAGTAAATTGACACTATTTTGAATACTGTAAGTTGTACGAAAACAAAGTTTAGTTTTACTAAATAATACATGCTGCATTTTAATTAATTTAATTTCACTTTTGTTTTTAAACGGATTTAAAGCGAGGCCCATGAATCACTCGCGTCGCTCGTGCGATCGTCATTCAGTTGTTAGAATCCTTCACTTGCTCGTGATCGACCTATAGACCTCGCTTTTAATCCGTCCTTTATTCACTAGTTGCATACTCGTAATGTGGGATGGATAGATGTATAAAAGAAGATGAAAGCATGACAGATTTTAGAAGAAACTGACTGAAAGAGAACATTGTGTGATTGAATTGATAAGAGTGAAAGAGAAGACGAATGACAGGAAAAAACAATACAGAACGACGGACAACGAACGAAAGACGTATGGAAGAATTGCGAGAAATATGTAAAATAAAAGAAAACCGTGAAAATAAAGGTTTGAAAAAGAGTCACGAGTGTTAATTCGCCAGCCCCATCCCTACAGTAATATACTATTTTTTCCACGAATTGAAATGAGAATGAGAACAAATCGTAATATTGTTTAGTCATCTACCCAATTCCCATCTCAGAAATCTCGTTCGCTGCGGGAAACTATGGTGGAGTATCATGTTCAGAAGTTGAGTCATGCATCTGCTGTGATGATGTCTTTCCGAGTTGTATTGCTAAACGCAATCCGGGATTCCAATTAAACCACAAGATTAGGTCGTGTCCGCGTGTATTCGGTTAGAACGTGTCCGATCGATCGTTCACCGCACGATTGCTGTTTACTAAATGACTAACCCCGTTCGTTACCCACCGAGTGTAAACAGGGGTCTTACTACAGGATATGTCCTATTGAAATCCGATGAAAATCCGTATTTCGGGTTAAGGCAATCCACCTCCATCAAAGTTTCACACTAAATTTCTGTTGCCATCCCCGAAAAACAGGACATCAGATTGTGATATCGCGAAATGAGTATCATTAGCATACAACTTCACAGTGAATCACAATTTTCATTTTAAACACTTTTTTTCGAATATTGTTCAAAATTTTATGAACCATTTAGCTGCGTAACTGCTATTATAGCAAACTATAAAGTTGTGAATTCATCACCTATACACGTCCCTACCGCAGGGGCTCAGGCATACTCTCCTATAGAAAGTGTATAAGGCCATAGTCCACCACGCGGGCCCAGTGCGGATTGGCGGACTTCACATGCCACAGTTGTAAATTAATCATATTTATTACGCGACACAATAATTTCGTTTCCTATTTTTATAGGTAATTACTTATCAAAGCCAGCTATTCTATTTTAAAAGATTATGGCAACAGAAATTTTGTATGGAAGCATTAGGAGAGCGATAACGTTAATATAAAAATTAAAACGCAGGGAAGAGCCCCTTTGGGATATTTACCTACTGATCATGTTATGTACGGTGTATCTTTTAATTGAGAAAATTTTTGACACTAGCGGAATTAAAACCTGAATCTCTCACAGGTCGGGGCAAACGCTTTGATATAAATCGATGAACGCCGGCTGTATGTACGAAAAAGTGTCACATTCCGCCTGAGCCAAGCGTGCAAGCGAGAGCGCGGAGCGAGCGATAGAGAGGTTCGATCAGCCTACGCGTGCGGCGTATGACGCGTCTTTTATTATGACATTATCACGTAAAATTATCGTCCATAAACTAACTTTACAGATAACAAATTTTTGAAATAGTGCAGTTTTACTCATTCTTCGAATTCAATCAGCTACGAAATGTAAGCGGAGCCATCATTTCTGAACGGATTACGCAAATGGAAGCACAGTCAGCAAAGCCATTGTCAAAACTTCCAATCTTTATTTAGCCGTTATTACTTTACCTCGATATAAAAGGAGCAAGTAAGAAAACAAGACACAATAAAATAGAACCCTTGGCCAGTAAAAGCACTGTAAACAAGCCATCAGTTACGCGTCTAAGTGAAAGGAAACGCTCCCGTCGGCCGTTCGAGCGATTTCCCTCAAAATTGTGAGGGTTCGGACTGATCATTCGTAACGGAGTCACGATTTGTCTCCGTTCGACTACATTTAGTAGGGGATGTGCGGTGATAACTCAAGGTATTGGTTTTAGGGTGAAAGGGTATTGACCGCCTTGGCTTTAAAACTTTCTACTCTTGTAATGAAAAAAGCTTGCGAATTCTAACGAAAATTTATCGTAGCCCATGCACATAAAGTTCTTGGGTGTAAACGATTTGTTTTATTTATTTACCAGCGACCGCTTGTAGTTGCGTCCGGATTAAACGAACACACTTCGCCTCTCGCCGCCCACTCACTATCCAAGGTCCGAGCGAAGCGCTTCGATATAAATATTCGTATCCAAAAGCGAAACACCACTCACTCACTTTCTCACTTTGAGAAAATTGTCATTTGGTAAGTAGTCTTACATGCGGTAGATGCTTACAAAGAAAGTTTTTTGTTCGACATTTTTACTCCCCTACGGAAGTAAAAATCCCCTAAGGGGGTAAAAATGGATTGATAGTGTCAAAAACCTAAGTCGTAACGTTTACATACTTGAAATTTAGTAAGCAAGCTCTACAAAATTGAAACAAGAAAGAGGAAAGATTTCCCTAAATTCAACTCCTAAGGGGGTGAAGCAGGGGGCGCTACCGTCCAAATGAAACGCGATTGTGACTCGTCTTGTTATATATCGTGACAAGATTTTATACATTGCCAGTTACTGAGTGGAGAAAGCTTACAAATAGATTTAGAAGCAGACAGCCAATGAGAAAGAGAGGTTTTGTTTTCGCTAGGGGTGTGTAAATGTGAAACTTCACTAATCTAGAACTAACGAACTAACAGAATTGAATAATTTGAACAGAAACAGATAAATATTTATTTAACTAAGACACACGTTCAAGTACCGGTCAAACAGAAGAACAGCAGACCTTCACCCGTACACTGTGGATATTCCAACAGCTCGCACCAAGCGTTTCGCTTCCACATTTATCGTGCGTACAGCAAAAATATGGAATGCACTACCGGTTTCCGTGTTCCCCGACAGCTACAACTTGGGAATCTTCAAAAGAAGAGTAAATAGGCACCTTTTAGACCAACACGTAACATCGTCGACCTCATCGTCACTTACCATCAGGTGACATTGAGGTCAAGTGTTGGTCTATCTTCAATAAAAAAAACACACATACAACATAATACAAAAAATACACTTGGCACATAAATTGCCTACAATTAAAATAATACATTATATAGGATATATATATAAAAGAATAGAATAGGCTGCTTTTTTCTGCGGGGAAAACACCGTAACATTCCCACCAGAAAATCTGGTTCAAAGAGGGCGTAGCCGAGGGGAGACAGATATCGACATAAAAAAACTCGCGCTAAATTGATTTACGAGTATGTGTATACAAACAAGGAACCAACGTCATTTATGTAGTAATGTTAAAATCGGTTCGCGGGAAGATTATAAAATTATAAACAATGAATTTCATTCCTTATCCTCCATCAAAGTTTCATACTAAATTTCTGTTGCAATAATCTTTTAAAATATAATAGCTGGATTTGTGCAGTAACTATCTAAAAATAGGTCATCAGATTGTGATGTCGCGAAATGAGAATCATTACCATACAACTTCACAGTGAATCACAATTTTCATTTTAAACACATTTTTTCGATTATTGTTCAAAGCGCCATATGAACCATTAGCTGCGTAACTGTTATTGTAGCTAACTGTAAAGTTATAAATTAATGATATTTCTTTAGCGGCACTATAATTTCGCCTCCTATTTTAGGTAATTACTTATCAAAGCCAGCTATTCTATTTTAAAAGATTATGGCAACAGAAATTTAGTATGGAAACATTCAGAGAGGGATAACGTTAAAGGTGAAATATCTTCTTCAAATATATTCTTAAAAGTTGGTACAAAATTTAACGCAGACAACCTTTTGTTTGAAGTCAGTTAAAATACAGGTTTTTAAGCTGCTATGCTATAGTATTGTTTTGTTCTAGCTGTTTTATTGTAGAACATGTGTATTTTGCTTTACCCTGTTATAGTAATTTATGGAAGTTACATACAGATTCTTCTTCTTATCGTGTAGGTTGTAAGGTCAATAACCGACCTGACAAATTCTGGTTGTCAGAGTTGTTGAGTCGCCAACCTCTGACATGTCTCATGTAGCTACTACCTGTCGTAGATAGTAACAACGGCTTAACGTGACTACCGAAACACAGAATCATCTAACTTTTCAGACATTGATGTGTATTCAGCCTGCAGTATCCTAACCGGACTGGATAAAGTCTCACAAAGTGATGTTCAACTATGTTCCCATAACCACGGAGGCCGTCTACATATCTACTACAAAAGAAAATCTTGCCAATTTAAGTTTGTTAATTTTCTAAGTCTAATGAAATAAGCGTTCATCTGAGGCAAGCACTTCGGTCCTTCACGACACTTCCCAAACTTGTATTTAATGACCAAATTTATCAAACACAGACTTTCCTAGCGCCCCAAATATTAACCAAACCGTGAAAATACTTAGGCTTCTAATTCTACTTACCCAAGTCTGAGCAATCAATCTCTATTGGCCTTATCTACATTTCACCGAAATAAATAACTATTTAGGTTAGGACGTTTCGCCGCATGCCCGCACATTTACTCCAACCAAAGGTCAAACAATAAATTGCGTGAATTCGCTTGCGTATGGCTCGCGGGCTGTTTTGCATACGCGTGCAAGTTTTGTGAGAAAACAGGGGTTTGGATAATTTATTGATAATTTATGAGAACGCGTAATAATATCGGTCGGTAATAAATGATTTTTAATATTAAATCGGGCCAGAGAGATGTCTTGGGTGCGAAAATTGAAATCGTCTTAATCTATTTGACTTTTATTTGCATAAAATGGATCTGACGTGGTTTTGCTATCTAATTTTGAACGAAACACTCGAACGATATGCCCTTATCTGACACTTACATATCGTTAAACAAAACATCAAGTCAAAGTATCTGCATGATGTCACCACTGATGTTCAAAGAAACTGTCGCATTTTAAATATTTTATTTATTTATTTTTATTTAACAATTTATTGTACACAGAAAAAAACACACACACAAAAACAGAGAAAATATACACAAAAGGAACAGGTTATTTCTATAAGAAATTTCTTACAGCAGTCCTGGGCCAAGAGAGAAATAGTGAAGAGAGGAGGGCAGTCTATATATATATATATCATTGTGGTCATTGTGGCATTCCAAGGGGTAGGCCTATGTTCAACAGTGGACGTTTCACGGCTGATGTTGATTAATTTAACAAATGATGTCGCTGTTAACCTGCCTGATGATTTTACGCTTCCATCCAACAGTCCAGTAGTCCAGTCAAATATTCACTTATCATAAGATGAGATGAAATCTATGTGACAACTAACATTATACACAAAAAACGGTCAAGTGCGAGTCGAACTCGCGCACCGAGAGCTCCGTACAGAATATGAAAAATTAGCATAATGAAAATCATAAATAATGAGTAGGGTAACATGCACCCAACAATGCTTTACAAAAAATGAAATTCTAATCGAAAAACCAACTTAACTTTGCAGTTGAATTACATACCCGATGTATGGCTTTCAACTTCAAAGTTCAATTTGTAAACATAGAAAAGAGTCTTTTAAAAATCCTGGTTTTCAGATCTATTCCTATGGTTATGCAGTAAGACTTTGCTTCTTGCCAAATTTCAGGATTTTAGGTCAACGGGAAATACCCTATAGGCTTTGGTTCCCTTGAATTTTGTATAGAAATGGTTTGAAATACAGCCATATATTTTTATTGCGTTGCCTTATAAGTTTGATTTTATCACAGATCCAAGGGACTGCAGCTGCAGCTGTATTCGATATTCATTTCAACGTGATTCGTTTACGCGTTCCTAAGGAAAAGGGCTTGACAGACAGTCAGACAGACGGACAACAAAGTGATCCTATAAGCGTTCCTTTTTTCCTTTTGAGGCACGGAACCCTAAAAACACTGCAATGTGGACGAAAACCAAGTAAAACGTTTCCATGTTTAGTAACACTTTATTTTTAACTTTTGCATACCTATGCTACGCAGGTGAAAGGTAAACTTTAGTTAGTTAGTTATGTCTAATTCTACGATATATTTTTACAACATATCCAATTATCCAAGGGCGACCTTATTCTTAAAAAATACATGGATATTATTGACTGTCCACGACTTTCAATTTCGGAAAAGGCTGCCTGTATAGTATTATTTATTTTTAGTTTAGTTTTTTTAGTTTATTCAGAAAACATATGTTACCGAACAGTGGACTGTATCTTGGGTGGAAGTCTCTAACGAAAGGAAAACCAACTTTACATTAAGACATTTACTCCAAAAACACTCTGACATAAAAAACAAAGACAGCATAAAAAAACCAAAAACAATATGTATCAAAAAGGTATAATGAGGCTGCCAGTTCTCCACAACATACATTTGGAGTTTTATAAGTATAAAGTCTGTTTATTTAGTTACTACGTGTTCTTTAACTGCACAAATTAGTCTGTGTTTTGAGAGGAGCTGATCAAAACAAACCACGATACTCAGTTCACGAAACAATACGTTATTTATTCAGATATTACAAATTTGTCTTAGATTAGACGAGAATAATGTATGACGCAATAATATAGCGCTGTGCGCGCGTGGTTGGCTAGGGGCGCGGGGAACGACTGGCGAGCCCCGAGTCGCAAAACGTCAAGTCAGCATACTGTGACGTATGCGCCCCTACATCAGTATACCAAAAAATATATAACTAGAAACCATTTAAACGTTTTCACATATGTTCTTCTATATATAACAGCGTCACTAAAGACACGGAAATGTTTTTATACATAAAATTGCCAAGAATATGTGGAAAATTTTTTTTTCTTTATGCACTAATAACTATTTACGAAATGACAAATAATATTACGTGACCGGATGAGAGTCGAAGAAGTCGCCTGCCATATACAAGGCGAAAGAAATTATGTTTATCATTCCTTCGTTCTACTTAATTCAAGGAAATAGGGAATATTATTTTGACTCATCCTAACAGGAAAACGTACCGTTATTATGATTGCTTATTTCCCTCATTCATATCTCAATCAATTCACTAAACTTACTCGTAGTTGAGATTCCGCAGTGCGGTTTAAGGGCTAAGCCCGCAGAGTATTCTAAATTACCTGAGACTGGGAGACTAGGTATGGCCTTAGTGTAAGCTATCTAAATCCTGAAGACTCAGCACTTGGCCCTATCTGACCTGAGTTTAGTTATGAATCTCCTACTTAAGAACAGATTACTGAACAGGGCATCGATAGTCTTCTTAATTTCTTTTTATCTAAGGTAGGGTCCATTTTGAGGGTCAGTTTTACATAGTCGCCATACCCTTGTCTTATCCTATTTCTCAATCGGGATCGGCAATCTAAATTCAAGGTTTGACAATATTTGTCAGTAGTAGTCCATTTTATTTTGTGATGAGTTTTTTTATATGTTTTTATGGTTTGTGTTGAATACAATGTCATCGGAGGTTTGGTCGAGTGTGAGGTTCATCTTGCCCAAATCCATAAAAGCCATGTTTTAGCGCTCATAGCAGTCATTAAACACAGAAGCCTCCAGGGAGATCCACTCTTTAGCATTAGTATATTTTTTAAGTACTATGCTTAGATTTCTGCAAGGTGAGAGAAAATATATTATACTCTTGCACTGTGTTAACAATCTGCTGAGAAAAAAGGCCTTGAGAGACATACAGACAGACAACAACGTAATTACTTTATATTCATATTAAGATCTTTTTAAATTTGTATTCTAGCAAATAAATCTTTCTTTCTTTCTTTCTAATCTTTTTCTTTCCTTTTGTACGGAACCCTAAAATTTTTATTGTATATAAGAAACAAATAGTAAATGTATCCTTAACATGTGTTATTTTGTTTGACGTTATAGAAGCAATTATAGCTTTTTGTTTACATAACTAAAGCTGGGGTAAACAGCGACAGATAATGGGAAAATATCGGTTATATGTTTGTATTTTAGATAATATAATTACTGAGGTTATTTTGAATATTTACGGGTTGTACATCTATTTGTTAAGAAATTATTCTAAAGCCACGAAGCATTTACATCATTGTTTTATACTGGCAACCCTGACCGATTTTGTTTCGCGCCAAAGATATCTAATCTATTTAGACTGATCGTCCATTAGCCGGGCGTTTGCCGGACCCGTAACTTACGTCCGTTATTTGGGTTTGAAGTATAATTTATCGTCTTCAATTCCATCGCGGAGGAAAGGTTAAGTTATAAATTGGACGCAGCTGCTTTACGGATATAAGCTCGGAATTAGGTAACAAAAGAGCCCCCGATTTGCGAACGGTTGGCTATTTGTTATTGTTACAAGAGCTCCGATGTATCGGTCGGATAAACGTTCGTGTTAGGCTGCCTGCACAGATGGCATTAGTGTCGGTGCGATTTTGTCGCATCAGATTACTCTCAACGTCACTAGTCGAGGTCAGAGCTCTAGAGACGTACTTAAGAGGCTTTGTTGGTTAGACCACGTGGCCGCGTTCAAGGTTGCATTGTTTTGTAGCTGTCCCTATCCGAGCCCTATCCTACCCGAGCGCGTACGTTGAGACAGCATACACTACGCGAAGTTATCCACCCGTTATTTGGATGTTTCGTAGTCCAGGGATCATTTGAAGGATACAGTATATTATGTAACCATTTTTTTAATACGGTATACTAATGAAATTTCAGATGTCGTTGGTTTTTCCAAATTGTTCTAAATTGATTCATACTCTTGTAAATCAGGGTCAAAGTTGGGGCTTTTATTACCGTAAAATATAATTCTTTGACGCCCTGTAACTCTGGAAGTATATATTGAAACGAAAATCTGACTCACCACCGACACAGATATTTGTTTCTAGATTGTGTCTTGAAAATTTCATAGATTTTCATAGCTTAATACTCAAAATATGTCTGGACTACGTTTGTATGGGCGCTTTGTCATCAGCATACCCTCTTAAGGTAGGTACGCGTAGTTTCAGCGCTGAAATTTGAAAGAAAATATATTACAGATTAGTTTTGTGTAATACTTTTGGCGAATATTATCTATTATCAGCATCATTTGTCAGGAAGCATCGAGTGACTCCCCTCAACCTTTACTAGGTTGTCTGACAACCTGGTACGAGGATACCACTCAAAATATGACTGGACTACGTTTGTATGGGCGCTTTGACACCAACATACCCTCTTAAGCTGGTTGCAAGTAATTTACCCAGCTGAGCGCTTAAAGTTACTTTGTTTAAGGCGTACTGTACTTCGTTCTATTCAAACAGCCTGTGGGTCAGCTATACTCAAAAATCGCTTAGCACTCTACGCGTCCAATACAGTAACGCGTTCAGGATGGTATTGGGGCTGCCGCGCTACTGCAGTGCGTCAACTATGTTAGCGGAGGCGCGCACAGACAGCTTTCATGCTGCCCTCTGAAAAAAGTACGCGTCTTTATCCAGTCGAGTGCGCGCCAGCTCCAATCGCATCCTGAACACCATAGCCTGGAAATTTGACTGTCCCATTACGTGACATGTAAATAGTTTGACTAACTCAGTTGTGACATATACTTACTAACATAGTTATAAGCATTTACATATATGGATCCTTGACAACGGATAATAAAATGTGTTTTTTTTTTAAAATTACTTAAAAATTTCGAAAAAATATTTCATCCGCCAATGGACGCTGTAGTGTACGGGGTATAGCATACACACACTATCTCGTGTGGCTGTCAGTGTCAGAGTGTCAATGACGGATAGTTCGCGAGAGCCGTGGGCGAGTGCGGACGTGGAATAGTACCGAACACGTGGGTATTACCGAGCCAGTGATGTGATAGACAACATCGTCCGGACGAAATCTCTTACATCCAGAATAGATTTACACAAGTTGCACTGCAATGCAGGATGCATGGATTGTACTTATCATATCCCAAAAGATGCTAGATACTCTAAATTATTAATAAGATTTTAGCCTAAATTATTTGAGTTGGATGGTGTGGGTTGTGGAACGGCGCGTCCGATGAGAGAGCTTGCCATAATTATCACACTTGATTGCTGGAATTTTGTCTCACCTTTTACAAAATCTACGAGGGAGACGGGGGATTCTATTTTAAAGCTGACATCACATGGCTCTATAATGCTCCTAGCCCTCTAGTAGCCGCATAAAAGTGCTCTTCTTCAACAGAAGCTTTAGAGCGGCCAAATGAGCCTGGATAAAATAGTATAACTTTTGTTTAAATATTTCATGTAATTGTTTAATATTGTTTATAGTTTAAAATAATTTTGGTGCCATCTTTACAAGTTATACTAAATAAGCTAAATAAAAGCAATGCAACTAGCACATAAAGATTGATTTGTGTGTCTTTAAACCTTTCTAAAGTATGATAAACACCTTATGATTTTATTTAAATTAAACATTTAATAAAAAGAAAAAGTCATTTAAAAAGTTCGCTATGTCTGCGTCTCGCCTATTTGAGTCTAAGTAAACGTTTGACTTTTTTGATTTCGGTTTTCTTTTGAACGGCCATTCATATTTTATTTTTCAATTAGTCAAACTTTCTGAGCTAGCTTATTGAGCATTTTATTTCGGGAACTATTTTGCGATAATATTTAATTTAACTCCTCGCTTTAGATTCAAATATTAAAAGTAACTTGAATGCTATTGTTAATTAGAGGGAGACTACCTATATAATTTTATGTTCATATTTATTTATTGCTTTCAAAAAACATACATGTACTTGCATATACAGTCTTATGAGCCCTGTCGGGCGTAGCAATTACATGTTGTCAGAGTGACTCAATTTTTTGTTGAGAATAAAATCTACCTTCAAAACGTCATTTTACTTGAAATTCTTTTCTTTTTTATTTCCCTGTACCTAATTTAACAAAATCTTCTTCTTTTTGCCGTTCAGTAGTTGATAGATTGTGTAGTAAGAGGTATACGTCGACGGTCTGATTAAGATGTTGCAGTCTCGTTTTTTCATTTGGTGGATTACGTGTGCGAAAGCAGGATCGACTTACAGACGCAGGTTGTGCCAAATTAGGTTTATCCGGAGCGGAGCGTAGGTATTTAATCTATGGTTAGTCAATTGATGAGACTTTTTTTATATATAATTGGTTAATCAAAATTCTATATTTAAAGGTAATAAATAATATGTGTACGTTTCTTTCCATGGTTTGTAACCCATAGAACGTGAGTTCAACTCGCACCTGGCCGGTTTTTAATACCTTTTTAACATTGATTAACGCTTACATTAACAACTATTTCACTGCGAAGCATAGTCAAAGAGGTTATAATCTGAGACTGATCGTTGTAAATTAAAAAAAACCTCTTATGATAATAAAATAGCTTTATTTATTCCGCAGAAATTAGAGTACCAGTTGTACATTTATTATTTAATTAAGTTACAATAGCAATACATTGAAAAAGAAAGTAGAATTTTTAAGATTTAAAATATCCATATACAATTCTTTTTATGCCGCCTGTTTAGTTAGTGAAATGCCAACTTTCCGAAAAGGACACATGAAAAATTATATTGAAATCAATAATTGGGTCATCATTACCCTAAAATCTAAGTTCCGTTGTCCCTAAAAAGGTCTCAAACAAAACCACAAGAATGTACGTGAGCGAATTTCATAAAGAAACAAAGGGAGTACCGCCGAAATTCCAGTAACCCTTCACACGGGGGTGTTTTTGAATATTTTTTATGAGTAAAGTTTTGGTAATTCCCTACGAGTAGCAGTCACCGGTCGTTTCCCAGTAGTTCTCAACAAAGGATATTACATGAATTTTTAACATCACACGAAGAGCACGTACAGTGGTGGAGATAAAATTTTTAGATCTATTCGAGGTACGAGTATGCACCTGACGTAATTCAAGATGGCGGAACTAAAATGGCGGATGCACGCAGAGTTATTGCATGGCGTGACAATGTATGTACTTTTAACGTTATATATTGTTAATTATAGCGGATAATTATTATTTTTAAATTTTGAGGAGTGTAAATGACTTCTACTAAATAATTTACCCTTCGGGATGATATGAGATAGTCCTATTCTAATGCCGAAACCACACGCTCTAAACGTTACGTAAATTATTAATGAATCTGTTGAAGTATAAAGAACATCATTCTTTTGGGGGCTTTTCTGATGATGATATCTAACAGATGACGATCCCACAGCTTTCACGCTTTAATGACAATTGCTTCAGATAATTATTTCTAGCAATATCAATCATTATTTTATGTTTCCCAGCACCTTCAGAAATCAATGAATGTATGAAATTGCTGAATCATTGAACTGGTACTTGAATCATAGCGATTCTACAACTTTTGTGCTATATTAACTACTAGCTTCCGCCCGCGACTTTGTCCGCGTGTATTTCAGGATGTATTCTACTTGTTCGATAGGCACAGGTGACGTATATGACAAATTATTATACAGCATAAGGTACAAAATAGTGTTTATTCTGTTACGTAGTCTAATAATTTAAAGAAACAAAATAAATTTCAATATCTGACGTAGTACATTCAAATAATCTTCACACCAATATTATAAACGCGAAAGTTTGTATACGAATTTACATATTCTATGGTCGGTTGCTAGGCAACGCGTTTTTGTTATGCCTAAATTGTCCATGTAATCCCACTAATATTATAAGTGTGATTTTGGACAATTTACACAATATGTCTTTATAAATTATAGCCTATATTTTTTTCTGATGTATAAGCTATATTATTGTAAAGTTTCATTCAAATCCATTCAGTAGTTTTTCCGTGAAAGCGTCACAAACATCCAAACATCTAAACATCCAAACATCCAAAACTTTCACACTTATAATATTAGTAGGATTAGTGTTGCGTATATACGTATCAGTATGTTAGTTATATGTATGCATATGTATGTATCGCTGCGTGCAAGTTTGTTGAATAAAATATTGTTAGGATAGGGTCTGGCTGAAAACCAGTGTTGTGCAGCATGATGCATGACGGGCACTGAGACAGCTCCTCACACAGAACCTTGACAATTTTTATTAATTTTTGTAATGTTGTGTATGTATTAATTTGTATTATAAATATAATATATATGTGTATGTATGTGTAACTAGTCTGTGTTGTGTGTTTTATATTAGGTTTTATAATTTTTATTTTAGCCTTTGCTCATTTATTTGTTTTAATTTAGTTACTGAAGTTATATCTTATGAGCGATCCCAAATGATTATTTTAGATATTATTCGTGTTAACGCCGATGTCTTGCGATTTATATTATAACTTTTTGTAAGATTGTAATAATTACATTACACTACTAAGCTTCCATCGTCGTCATTAAGCCTTATTTAAATCGAAACACAGTACTCGCACGCTATGTTTACCCCTCTGAAGTTAGCTCTCCGGAATTTCGCATATGTACATCGGAATATGTATGTTTTATTTTCGATACTATCCCTAGATGACATAAACACAAGGAAATTTCTTTCCACCCGCTAATTTGCCTAGCATCCCGTTTACTAGATTCACTATGAAGTTGTATGTTAATGCTACTCATTTCTCGACATCACAATCCGATGTCCTATTTTTAAATAGTTACACAAATCCATCTATTATGTTTTAAAAGCTTATGGCAACAGAAATATATTAATCATTGATACTTCGCAGCCTTTTTGCAGCTAACTTCAGAGGGGCAAACTTAGTTTGCGAGTACTATACACGCACATCAAATGTTATCTTTTCAAACACGTTGTATCGAAAAGTGTGCTCGAAAATCTACCTATTCCTGAGCCATTGATCACGAGAATATAATGTCGCCTACACAGTCGCACTGTGATATTTTTTCTGGTAAATCGAATCTTGGCAACAGATGTGGAGAGAAATCAAGAAGGCTGACAGTTTGAATGAGATGTCCCTGTTGAATATTATTATGTTCATTTCGAAAACTTCTGCAAGAGAAAATCTTGTAGAAATGCTTGCAAATAAGGCTGTCAGCTACGGGTATGTAACAATATATGCAAAAGTAACTTCTGTTGGTATCACTTTGTCACTGAACGACATCATTTTACTAGGGTTTGCAAATGCATAGGCTACTTTCTATACCGATCAACTTTCTTATAGGGTCATTTCTGGAGTCCACGCAAAATTTCGGGAAAAATACTAGTTAAAAATCGATTTAATTTTAATACGCAAATGATTTTTTGAAATTGAAATTGTCGTAATGGAGCGTCGTAATGATTCGATTTTTTGTATACGAATAGTTTGAAGGAAGGTAAAGTACATAGGCTAGTTTTTACGCTGATCAACCAACTAATGACGGACGAAGTCTCGAGAAAAAGCTAGTGAAATACAATAAAGAAGTGTTTTTATTCAGGTACAGTTAATCACTTGTATTTATTGTTCTTACACAGCGTACATTTAAATTAAATAGGCTATAAACGCTCGGCGCAATTTATATTGCTTTTATTGAGGGTTACCCTTGGACTAAAAGCTTTTTTACGCTGTCCATCGCCTGTCATATTTATAAAATGTACAAGAGTTCGTGAGGAAATTCTCTTAGCAAGCTTTAGACTTCTGGAGGAATACAGTTTTAGTTTATTATTTCTTTATTTAACCGCCTGTGTGGTGTAATGGCTACAATGGACTGACACCGGAGAACGCTGGTTCGATTTTCAATCGGGGTATCTATGGCTAATATTTGAGAGATGAAGTTGACCTACCACACTACACTCAACCACTCTGACCTTGATAGATCTATTGTGACCCATGGTATCTTTTTTTAACGAAGGGGAATCTTAAAAGGATACTCGACTTCTTTGTGGAAGAATCGGGATGAGTGGGATTCTTGCGGTGGCCATCCTCAGCGCATATCGGGAGCTCTGGGTCCTGAAGAGGAACGTCGCCAGGTGGTACTTGTATTCGTTGATCGTTTTTCTATGTTCTATTTGCTACCACCATGCTATGTAAGTCTGCCGTTATCACTGTAGTAAGTAGTAAGATTTTTACCGCCCGAAAATGGCCATAATTAGTTTCATAAGTCCACAGTTGTATAAGAATCACCCTCATCGATAATCGCGTTCAACTTGACATAAAACGCTTGTCAGGCGGATTTGTGATCGCAGTACTGGACATTTTAAAAACAAAAATACACGCCACACAAACACTTTTGACTGATACAAAACTTTTAAACGATATTCCATTATTTGAGCTAGGATTTATAAATCCATTCAACGAAGCGTTCCCTTTCCACTAGTAGAAAGTAGTCCTTTATAAAGCCACAGGAGCAGTGAAAGCAGAACACCAGCTCTTTGAAAACTAATTTCAAGCCTGAACGCTCATTAAAAAACCTCATGATCGGCTTTAAAACCTCCCAGAAGGTTTAAAACCCTGAAAGCGGAGTCGGCGGGGCGAGACGCCACTGATAGTGGTCGTGACTTGGTTAGAGATCAACTGTGCTGCGTTCAAACGGGATAGAACTAGTTTGTTACTTGTCTTAGAGACACGAGTATGTTCGTTATAAATAAAATACCATGGTTGTTTAACACGTTTACTGAAAGATTAGACCCGCTAGAATGTTATCCCGAACCAGCGACTTCCCGCGAACCTAACCAGGCCGCTGGTCTAACTAGTAGGGAGACGGCCCTGTAGACGTTTCCCGGCACGTGATCGCCACTCGGGAAGCTATATCAGCATAGTTGTATTAGTGCATATATTATGGTAATATTTTAAACATAATTTATTTTTAATATATCAACAGGCTATATATATCCCCACTTCAGGGGCTCAGGCCTACTTTCCTGAAGAAGAGTCTATGGGCCCTAGACTTCACACACACCTTCGAATTTCTTCACAGGAGCGTACAGGTTTCCTCAAGATGTTTTCCTTCACCGATGCCAATAAATAAAATAGTTTTTTATTTTAGCCACAAGAATCAATTAGTAGTGGAGGCTGAAAATATCTTTTAAGCTTTGAAGCTTGTAGTAGAGGTTTCCGCTCTTCCGTTAGCATAAAGGGGTTAATTACAATAAAACGGCTTATTGTCTAACAAACACAAAAATATATAATATTGTCTGTGTGAGTGTGAGGGTGAGTGTGGGGTAAAATTATGTGATAAAATGTATAAACGATTCAGTCTCATCATAAGTTTGGGTTTTTAGCCATATGGTAATAATTTCTTTACTATTATGGTACCTCATCGTATATATGTTCAATACTCTATTAATTTTGTTATAGAGTCGTGATGATTGATTCTGAAACTGTAGTCTCGCAAAGTTTGTTTTACAGCTTTGATATTGTGCAACAGAGTCAGTTCTTCTTTCACTCATCAACAAGGGATGCCACAATGCCAATGGTAATGGTTTTTATCATTCATACATAAATTTCAAATAGCAATTTTTTCCCAAAGTTTGAATGATTTTTTTGGGTAAGCTTTTTACAAATGAATAACTTTCTTTTGCCGTTCTTGACAATACGAGTGTGTTGCATTAGTATCAACTTATAAAGTACACTGTTTAAAATTGTGTATTGCTATTGTACCAAAGCTAAGGTTCAGTTTTCTGCACTTCCATATTGCACGCACACCAAGTACTTACTCCACTACTGGAAAGCTACATTCTATTCGTTGCGTCTAAACGGGGCTTCTTCAGATATCGCCGAAAGCCAGTTTGAGTAGCTCTACCGTGAAATGACTATTTTCAGATTCTTATTGTTGCCGCGACGCGACGGTATAATCCGGTTATTGGCTTATAGTTTCAATGGAGCCACTTACATACATATGGAGCGGGTCGAGAAATCCTTTTTGCAGGAATGGCTCCTGTTCACATTTGTGACTTGCTATGTGCTTGTAGGTCAGAGCACAAAGGATGCCTTCCGGGAAGTTGCTATTGCGTTTTAGCAGAATTCTTTTTGACCGTATGCAATGCAAACTTTTAAAGAGGTTTGGGTAACTAATTTAACTTTAACTTTAAAATTCTGAAGATCTACCTTAAATATAATTGAGCTATGATACATATCATTTAAAATACAGTTTACATTGTAATTTTTATAAACACACAAATTCTTCACAAGGTCATCGGTCTATCTAGTAGGGGGACGGACCGGTAAACGTTTTCCGGTACGTGGTCTCCACTCGAGAACTTTTCCTCCTCATCGGTTATCCGTACGTCGAGTGATGTTGACTGTCCCTTGACACTTCATCTCACTGACTAGTCGAGTTATGTCGATGAATTTATTTCGTCTTCTGATACATAATAAATTACATACATATTATAAATATTACCAACTAATTAATATTTACTTAAAATTTAGGAGGTAAGATATATTGCAGCTACTGTCTTATTTCGTCACCGAAGGCTTTTGAGTACACTTCAGACCGGTCTTTATTTTTAAGCATATACCAAATAAACCTTCGTTTCTCTGCCAGTATCAAATAATGTTTTCGTTGATAATTAAACAGTTTGGAATAACTTTGGTGGATTTTGAATGAGCATTTTATTGGAAAACATTACTCGCTAAAACGCTGAACTTTCAAACTGAACATCACTAGGAAACTAATTTCCGATCAGAAAAGCTTTACTCGTCCGGCTATTTCGAAGCGCAAAAAATTTTAATTGAGCCTGGACTTTGATCTACGGACTGAAGTTGTTGGCAACAAAATAACGAGATGTGAACTTCATTCACCAACAACTTTTTACCTATTGATAGAACGTTTTATCGCTCGTTGGAAAATTCAATATCTTGTATTCATTTTCATAATATTTATTTAACTTTTATTCGCTTCTGTGACCAAAAGGTAACTACAGCTGTCTGCTGGACTCAGAATTTGGTGGTCTCGGGTTGAATTATCAGCGGAAATATCTTTAAGTACACGGTTTGGTTGGTGGTAAGGTGTTATATGTATGCCTGGGTAGCTATCACCTCATTACCTAAGTCTGACACCAAACTACTGTGTTAATAGCACTATTGTGTTGTTGTAGCAGTATGATAGGAAACAAGGCCCTGAATAATCAACTTAGTGAACTTATTGTCACATACCACCAGGTAAGTTGAAACCAAGTGCTTGCAAAACAATTGCACTTTAAAAACATATACACTTTTTGTTGTTCATTTCTCAAAACATCAATTAGTCGCCTTTTATGACACCCAGTCCACACAGAAATCGAAATGGCCACGCCATTGTCAGAACTGAACCAAATTGCAATCGTACCGCACGAGTAGCATCAGCTTTCAAACAAAAAAAAAAATCATCAAAATCGGGTTACCCAGTTGAAAGTTATGAGGTAACAAACAAACAAAAACGTTGAATTGAGAACCTCCTCCTTTTGAAGTCGGTTGAAGAAAAAAACCGATCGCCTTAAATAAATATAAAAGACATTAATGTGTATTGCCAAACACATTACTTGAGAACTTATATGACTATTCCTATTTTAAAATGTTCGTTTCTGTTTTTGTAAAATAAAAGATAAGAAAAAATTCTTTATTATTTTTTTGCAATTCTGACAGAACATCGTCTGTCGAGACGGCTGGTTATACATATTAAAATTTTCAGTTCAAATAAAACGAGTTACACCGCCATACTTTGCTCTAGTTTATTTCCCCAGCATGAAGCTTTTATTCCTTGACCTACAGTGAGCACTTCGTTCTTATTCAGTGCTCATTCGGAAGTTCTCTTCAAACTTTTTCTTCACATTTTTCAGCTCAAAATGGAGTAGGTCTTAGTGACGATGTCATTAGTGACCTTTCATAGCTGAGCCACAACTCGCTTTACATTAAAACCACAGAATTGGATCAAGACCATCGACTTAAATCTATGGATAGGCTACTGCACGGTAGGAATTAGGTATCACATCAGTCGTACGCATAACTGCCTAGTCTCGGGTTTGATTCCTAATAGGGATACCTGTCGCTAACACCATGTTATTTAAGTGTGACACTAAACAGGAGTTTCAATAGCACAGTTGTGTTCCGGTATGAGAGGTAGCAGAGCATTAGGATGAGGTATCTGGGTGCGCACGCTTTCCATTCAACGTCCCTATCGTCACTTACCATCAGGTGAGATAAAGGCCAAGTGCAAACCTATCATACATTTACAACAACCTAAGTAATTAGTGTATGGACTGTACAGTCATTAAAAGCTTATGTACATTTCCTATCTGATTTTTTAAAAACTTTGAACATCATTATGCACTCTATACAATTGCCTCAAGATTGCCTGGAAGATATCAATTTAGCGATAGGTCTCTAGGCCACCCTCTACGTACGGCTATAGGTCAAGCTATAAATTTCCAGTATAAGCTGAACTAGCGCCGTGCGGGAGTTCATTCAATGTGAGGTCAGCGTATACTGGAAATGTATAGCTTGATGTGTAACCGTGTGTACCAAATAGTTTGCATTTGTTATCGTCTGGTTTTATTATATCACAATATTGAACATTTGTCAATATTGAAATTGTCACCTGTCAAAAATAACACATATATACAGTAATATATTATTATTAATAATTATATAATAGCATAGTATTGCTGGAAGTAGGAAGGAGCTCAAAGAGACTCAATGAGCTGTAAACCGAGCTTCTGTCACAATCTCCTTCTCGATTGGTAATCACGAGTACGATACGATTTCGTGACAAGTGTTATTAGTTAGTTATTACTAGTAGTATTAAGTGACGAATGATTTTAATGCTTCAGTCTTTTCGTAATTTAGAGTTTTTAGCCAATCAGTAGATAATTTTTTGCAGTCAAACAGTGTTTTGTCATAAATGGATAGTTGCTTGTTTAGTTGGTTGTACAAGTGTGAAGATTGATTTTTAAGTTTTTGTCTAGCAAAAACTGCAATAAATATCATAATTAGCTGGGAATTACGTGGTCGCCACCCGAGAACTCATCCTCTCCATCGGTGGCTTGCCCATTGTAACTTCTGCTCACTGACTCGTCGAGCTATGTCGGAGACCTTAGTTCGCCTAAGGGTTTCCACATTCCAGATTTTATCACGTAGAGAAATTCCAAGCATAGTCCGTCTCATAGTTGTTTCTAACAAAGTTTAGATTATAACTGTGAGGTCAAATTCACAATAGATTTTCCACCTCTATCTAAAGCAGGGGTTCCCAACGTTTTCTTGGTCAGGGACCACTTTTACATATATTTTTTTGGCAGGGACCACTATTTAGGTGTAATAAAAATAAACTGTAATAATCAAACTGAAACTTTAATTAAAATCTAATATGAAATAACATAAAAAGAAATAATAACATTTTTAGGATAAAGTTTTGTAATTCTGAATTAATGTGATTTCTGAGCTTGCATCTCCTTCACGAGTTCGGCTATCCTAGGACTATTGTTACTCAAAGCCACACGCAAATCATCACTTACTTTCAAACGATTTCTCGCCTTGTTTTGTATTACCAACAAAGCAGAAAATCCTTGTTTACATAAATAAGTTGTTGAGAAAACCATAAAATAACGTAAGGCGATTTCTCGAAGTTTAGTATAAGAAATTGCTTTTTTACACCAAAATGACTCAAGTGAATTCGATTCAAAAGTATCCTTGCAGTTTCTGTCATTTTGTAAATCAATAAGTTCTTCTTGAATTTCTTCTGTAACTTCACCAGCGTCCGTGCTAAAAAGGTTACGAAGCTCTGCACGGCGACCGACGGCTCACCGGCCGCTAATTTTAAATCATTCGCGGACCATATTTTGGCTTCTGCGGACCACTGGTGGTCCACGGACCACTGGTTGGGAACCATTGATCTAAAGCATGCAAACTCGAGATAAACTCCAGCACATTACACAAATCTAAATGTGTATCAAAACGCCATCAGCCGCGGCGCTCCGAGTGCGCGAACGTGATATGAAATCATATTGCGATTAAGTATTGCACAGACGGGCGGTTCAATCGCTGCGGTTGGAACGTCTGAACGCTAGCTGTCTGTTTAATGTACAACCTTACTTTGTACAGCCTGAGTTCACACTGAACGTCCATTGTAAACATCGGTGAAACAGTTTTGGATACCGGATGAGGTAGATTCGATATTATATAAAAACCGGCCAAGTGCGAGTAAGACTCGCGCAGGAAGGGTTCCGTACGATTATCTATAAAAAGGGGGAAAATCATGTATCTTATATGCCCCTCCCCCCTGAAATATTAGTTTTATTTAAATTTAATTTTTTCAAGCCAATGTATAATTAAATGCTCTGCGAATATTTTAAGCGTCTATCTTGCCATTGACGCTATCAATATCGAGCAAAACCCCTTAAATATTTCTTTTATTCAGTATTCGTTGTTATAGAGTCTAACTACAGCTCATGAGATATCTAGCCTAGAGAGCCTAGTGACAAACGGACAGACGAAGAGCGGAGTCTTAGTAATAAGGCTCCGGTTTTAACCTTTGTCTACGGTACCCTAAAAACTAATAAATGATACTTTTATTATTATAGATAGGTATTTGCTTACACATATTTTTTTAGTCTCATTTGATGTTACGTGGCAATAAATCGAGACATGACGAGAAATGATATATTAATAATTATTACCATGTTTTTAAATAACTACCAGAAAAATAGATCATATAAAGAAAGGTTGTGGGTGACATAAGTGTATAGAACAAAATTACAACCAAACACACACATTTAAACGTAAATTGGAATACTGTATAGTAAAAATAAATGGTTAACTTTTACTATTTTCAACCATGTAATTTGATTTGATTTGAAAATATATTTATAACTGAAAATTCATATACGCGTTTTTCAAACCGCTCGTCTGTCCAGCCATTTTACCACCCGAGAACATTAGCTCCAATTCATTCCATTATCATTCGATACTCGTTATCCAGCACCGTTCTCTGCACTGTTTACTTGCTAAATTGAAATCTTTTGCTTTCTTCACGAAAAAAGGAAAAAATAATCCAACCCTTCCGCTTCGAACGCGAAAGCTAAATGATTTCTTAAGGCTTTATTTGAAGCTTTTCTTGAAATGAGCACTTGGAACATTTGTTTGTGTTTACAAATTTCATATTTATTATATTGGGATATACTATATGGGATACTATATGGTATATACTATATATATACTATATACTATTGGGATATACATTATCCGATTGCTTAACGGTGAAGGAAAACATCGTGAGGAAACCTGCATGTCTTGAACATGCATGTGAAGTCCGCCGATCCGCACTGGGCCCGCGTGGTGGACTATGGCCCATACACTCTCTATAGGAGAGTAGGCCTGAGCCCCTCCAGTGGGGACATATATAGGCTGTTGATGATGATGATGATACTATATGGGAAGCTTGTTTTGTTGGCGATCTGTGACTATTCCAACTGATAAAGAAACAAAGACCCTCATTAGATTCTAAATGATAAAGCTTCTTTTGATGACATGTAAGCCTGTGCATTTAAAATAAGTCGCGAAAATCTCACACCGTGATAAGGAAACTAGCCCCCATTCAGTTTATCCAACTGTCTACTGTTGGACACGAGCTTCCTCCATGGATCGCCACGTCATGGGACTATTCACAAAGGATAATAATTTTGGCTGGATAGTGATCGCAGTAAGACATGCGGCTCGCGACCTGTCATTGTAGTGTACCGCAGAGGGCTATATAGGCGATTTTAGAACTATGGAAACAAAATGGCCGGCGGTCCTAAAAATTTTGTACCACATGCACATCTTTCTGGAGAAATGACTTGCGGAAAGTAACAAACAAGTGGCTGTTTTCAGGATGGTCTCACACAAATGATGGCTGTCTGCATGCCTACTGAGCTCTGAGCCCTGTTTTGTATTTAGCCAGGTGCCGCAGCCTTGTTGGAAAGTCTCCGGGTGACTTGCGGAACTCGTTATAAAGTTATACCTCTCGGAATTGAGTCGCGATGAGAACTGTACAGGTTTTATTTGAACTTTCGTCTAAGTGAGGGTTGTAGGTCATTAAATGTTAACCGTTTAGCCTTTGATGTGAAATATTATTCAAGTCTTTCGTGATTTTCTTTCACTAAAAGCGTTTCAGACGTTTTATTACGTTATTAATAGTCCACTTTTGAGTTATAAAAGCCATCTATCCCAGAATATGGAAGAATAAGAAGAAGCGTCGGTGGCGCAGTGGATAAGGCGCGGACTCTCAATCTGAGGGTTCCGGGTTAAAATTCAGCCATGTATCTATGAGTTGTTTTACAATTCAAGTACATTATCCGATTGCTTAACGGTGAAGGAAAACATCGTGAGGAAATCTGCATGTCTTGAACAGGCATGTAAAGTCCGCCGATGCGCACTGGGCCCGCGTGGTGGACTATATCCCAAACATTCTTTAAAGGAGAGTAGGCCCCTACAGTGGGGACGTATATAGACTGTTGATTTGATGTGATATATTCTTAGATTATTACTAAATCTTAGATTTTTGTGGTCTGAAATAAACTCTTATTATTATTATAATAACATTTTTGATATGACGTCATATAGCCTATATATTATATATATGTAGCCCGCGGGAGAGCAAGATGCTTTGCATAGATACCTCTTTGTCAAAATACGAATAGTATTATATATCATCAACAACACACACACATATATATATATGTACAGGTCTACTTTCCTACAGAGAGTGTATGGGCCATAGTAAACCACGCGGGCCCAGTGCGGATTGGTAGACTTCACCTTTGACTTTCTTCTCAGGAATGTGAAGGTTTCCTTCCTTCACAGAAAAGCCAATGGTAATGATTTTTATCATTCGCACATAAATTCAAAGTTGGTACTCATCAGACCTCGATTGTTCAAGAACTGACGCTCTACTCAACTGAGCTCCCATAGCACTGTTTTATATTTATATATACAATTTAATATTGTTCAAGTAAAATGTGAAGGGATTTTGAAGATAAATTCGGATTTTGAATGAGACAAACAGCAACTTTGCTAACTGATGAAATGTTCAAGCACCCCGGCTTCCAAGTAAAATATATCCTCTCATCTTTCTGGCCGGCAGCCAAAGTCTGGTGTGACATACGGTAATTCCATTCAAATGTACTCTCGTCTTGACCATATCATTTAATTTGTTTCAGGAGACAACTGGAGTACCGTATTCAAGTGCAAAAAGGATGGGGAGCCTTATTCTTCGGTTGCAAATAACATCAAATGAAAAATCTTTTAAGCTCACTATTAAATCTAAAGAAAGAGCTACTTAGTTCCATAATAAGATATCTTTTCTGAGAAAGTCTGAACGGTTTCTGCTCTAATTGGTACTCAGTGAAAGATAAATATGTGTTCAGGAGATAATATGAAACAAATAATACAACGATGCAGTGTGCAGTCAGTGTGAGTGACGGCAAATGAAATGTCTAGCAAAGTGTCTTTAACAAAGTGGATTTTGTGAAAAAGAAAACGAGATTAGTGACCGCGATGGCTTCTTTGCTGCAGACGGTGGTCACCTGCGTTGTTCTTCAATACATCGGTATGTTAACGACTTATTTTCTTTAGAGTCAAAAATATTTCATCTCTCTTTCAGTTTATCGTGAGGAAACCTGCACACTCCTGAGGAAAAATTCAGAGGTGTGAGTGAAGTCTACTAAACCTGCAGTGGGGACATATATATGCTGTTAATTATGATAATTTAGTTACATTTACAGAACTGGTTTCTTGATACACATGATACTATTTTTATTTAATTTCTAATTTGAGGTTTATTGCAGTCTTTTAAAATAGAAAGAATATTTATTTTGGATAAATGAGGATAGGTCGTATACCTCTATCATCACAGAAAATGTATTTCATTACGCGTACCTTAAAACTTCATGGCATATGCGCAGATCCAAAGAGTGTAACCATCGATTTCTGTTTTCTCAAAGGGGTGTAATTCACTAAAGACAGACTCCATTACAAAACTCACGTTACGGCTCACGGACGGGCTACTTTGTGTCTTCATCAACAGCCTATATTCGTCCCCACTGCAGGGGCTCAGGCCTACTCTCCAGTGAGTGTATGGGCCATAGTCCACCACCCGGACCCAGTGCGGATTGGCGGACTTCACATGCCTGTTCAAGAAATGTAGGTTTCCTCACGATGTTTTCCTTCACGGTCAAGCAATCGGATAATGTAGTTGAATTGAAAAACAACTCATAGGTACACGGCTGGATTCGAACACGGAACCCTCAGATTGAGAGTCCGCGCCTTGTCCACTGCGCCGCCGACGCTTTCTAGTATTACTTATTAGTCATCATCAACAGCCTACATATGTCCCCACTTCAGGGGCTCAGGCCTACTCTCACACAGAGAGTGTATAGGCCATAGTCCGCCACGCGGGCCCAGTGCGGATTGGCGGACTTCACATGCCAGTTCAAGACATGCAGGTTTCCTCACGATGTTTTCCTTCACCGTTAAGCAATCGGATAACGTACTTGAATTGAAAAACTACTTATATATATATATATATATAAGTAGTTTTACATATAAGTTTTACATATACGTTACGTTTTATATATATATATATATATATATATATATATATATATATATATATATATATATATATTAACTAAATATATATATTAATTACTTATTAGTACTTAAAATCAAAACCAATTGAATTCTAACGCAAACTAATATTTAAGCAAAAATTAATTCTAAACCCGAAACCACGCGGCACCAAAGTAAAAAAAGTTAAAAACAACAACACCTTTATTTTTCTTTATTTTGAGACGAACCCATCCATCGAAAACCAATCCGGTTAAATATAATAATAACAGTGAATACAATCAAATGATATCAAAACGAATCTGTCGTCAAGACGCCTCACTTTTTTCGTAAGCCGGAAAATCTTGAACAAACAACGATGTTTTCAACTGTTCCCACAAAGAAATCACAAACGAATTGACAATATTCGTAAACGCTCACCGCGAGACGTTTTATTTGATTGTCATTATTGTTGTTTATTCTTCCGCCTCCCCGTTGACGTAATGACGTACTTGACGATTGTGTATAACGAGGGGCATTTACCTGACAAGGGATTTCTTTGGGAACCTCTGATATAATTCACTATTTCTCAAAAAAATTTAACGACGAACATAGACTTTGCTGAAAACTACAAAGTTTATCAAGATAAGTTATAGGGCTTTTGAATTAGCACGCTTTTAACCGAATACCTTATCGTCTCTTTCTGTTCTATTCGTTTCTAACTAAAGATATAGATAAGATAATATAGAGGTACACTCGAGTACAAAAACATGTATGCACTTTTCAACCATGTCACATTCATCCTTGCTTGTTCCTATGTAGTGTGTTGAACGACGGAAGTTTTTGTTAGGACAAGTAATGCAGTTCTAAAGAAAGGATTAATTTTTTTGAAAAATATCAACCCATTTGGCGACATCTGCTGCATTTTGACGCGATATAGAATGAATGTTTGTCTCATTCTATCTTATGTCATTTTAATGATGTTAGAAAGGTTAATTTGGATCCTGATTCAAATAAAATACTATTTTTATGGGTGAGTCGAATGCCAAGTACAAACCCATGGTTCATAAAAGGTTTAATTACTAGTTACAGTTTTTGATGGTTCCGTAATTAAAGTCTCCACGACCAGAGAATGTACACTCGAGTAAAAAATATGTATCCTCTTTTGAAACATGTCACATTTACCTTTAATTGACATTTCCTTCAACTTACTACACATAAAGAAACAAGAGAGAAACTGACATGGTTCAAAAGTGGATACATATTTTTTTACTCGAGTGTACACTTGTACAATATTTGATTTCTTTTATGTATCTATTTAAAGGAATATATAGGTAAATAATTTAGAATGGTTTCAGTCAAAATCCCACGCAACAAAGTTCCAGAAACGTTGACAATTTATTCGTTCTATAAATAGTAAAGAGTAAATATATATTCACTATTCATAGGACATATACCAACGAAAGTACTTAAGGTCTTGAAAAATGTTGCCAGCGCACAAAACCGAATATATTATAATAAGCAAGCATATTTTAGGTTTATGTGTATGCCACAATGCTTTCTACTTAATAAGACTGACAAGGGATTTTATACGGTTTATACGAGGTCGTAAATGCAAGGGGCGGAGCTAGGGCGGGGCGACAACGTTGAGGGCGCTATATTAAGAGAAAACATTTTTCATGACTGGTTCCCCTTGACAGTTCCATGCTCGGTTTTGCAGTAACATCTAAACCAAACAGGCTACAATCATGGTTTCAGTTCAAACAATAAACAAGCAATATTTAATGCATTCAAATATAACTAGGGAGCTGACATTATTTGCCTACAGTCTTTTAAAGAGGCCACTTTCAAGTTTAATCAACATTAGTTGACGGTAAGAAGATGATATATGAAACTATGCAAGACTTTCTACGATGTTGTTTTAACAAGGCGCCCCCTTTTTTATACACCAAAACTCATTTTTTTAAATGAAAAACGCTAAATATCAAATATCGTAGTCGTAATTTCAGTTTGAAATGAGTTTGAAGATAATATTATGCCTATTAGGATGGAAAATTCATCCCTGTTATAATTTATGACGTCATTAGTTACTTAATAAATGTGAATGTTCGTAAAAGCCTGAAGACTCAATGATTTATGAACTGACGGACAGATATGGCAGCGAAAGTCATGGCTAATAAATGGTTTTATGTAAACTTGACATAGAAAAAGGCAAACATTTAATGGCAATTATAAAAAATAGGCAATTTATTATTATCATGAAGAAAAAAAAACACTCGCCCAGGGCGCTATTTGTCGTCGAGTACGTCCCTGCCCATTGTCCTTGTTTAGTAACAATTTCTAAAAAGCAGATGACTCTGCCTTTTTTCTCTCGTTTTTATTGTTACTTAGATAAGGCACTTAATTCTGAGGGCTGGCTGTTCCGTCTACGCAATAAATTCCCTGCGTCGCCCCCATAAGGCAATGTCTTAATCTACCTGCTTAATGTGATTATGTGTTTGCGCCCCTCTTTTATTAGTCTGTTTTTGTGTGAAGGTATAAAGAGATATTAGTCATTTCATTTATAAGGGTGCAAACGTTGAGGGTTTTGGAGATTCCGTAAACCAAGAGAGCGTTACAACTGAAACGGTTGAGCTTAAACCTTAAGCCATAGATGGAATAGTTGTTGCAAAGTAATAAATACTTATTAAAAAACCTACCAATTTTGTTCTCAAAATATTATTTGCGCTGTTTTGTACTCTTCTTAATTATTTTTTTATAAAAAGCAATAGATTTTACGAGGAGATTAAACATCAAAGTCCTTCGTCCAATGTCTATAAATATTGTGTTACTAACTGTTGCCTGCGACTTCGTCCGTATGAACTTCAGAAATATCCCACGGGAAATCCTTCGATCGGCATAAAAAGTTGCCTGGTCCTTTTCTGACCTCTCAACTATCGCTGTACAAAAATATCGTCATTATGACTCTACGGTACGATGTAAAGCAAGGACAAACACTGTTTGACAGTTAAACACAAATAAATTTATAAAAGTCTATTTTCTCAAGTAAAAACGACTGAAATTTTTTTTTGTTTTGTAACAGTTTTGACGTAATAAGGTTATCTTTGCACCATCTGTGATTTCGTAGTGAAAACGATAATACACAAAGCTGTTGACGTCACGAGGTAGACATCATTCTACAGAGCGTTTGGGTGGTAAATTAAAAACCATTAAAACTAATTTTGATTTTAGCTTTTGACAAAATTGACATAATTATAATTATTTTTCTGTTAAATATTTCGTAGCAAACTTCAAATGGCAAGACTGCTAAAATTTTAAAAATAACCTGTTGTTAGTTTGCTTTTTATGATACAAAAAAATATCTAAATAAACGAAATATTTCCATCTGCCTCTTTGTGTATGTAAATGTACCATTACCTCTACAACATTAAATTTGATCTCTTTCCGTATGATAATGAAAGACTGCTTGTTTGCTCCAATTTATTTCCACAAAGCTTTGCGTTAACATCAAAATTGCCTTTTACTCCTGTATTGTCACAGGCCGTAAAAACGTCCGTGCTCATTTCACCATTCATTGACGACGTAAATTCCCTCATTTTTCTCGACAGCCTCCGTTTAATATGCTTAAAATGTCGGGCGAGAATTATATCCATCGCGGCCTTGTAATATTTCCGCGTTTCTTTTGTAAAAACACCCATGTCGCCGAGCGGCGGACGCATCACTTGGGATTTTCGTTAAAAATGGCCCGTCTCGAGGATGCGATGGAGGTTTTTTATTCGCACGCTTTATGAAACCTGTTTCTTACGGGTATCGTAAAGCCTTTATCTGAGTATCTTTATGAATCAAAAATAGAGACACCGATGTTTGAATCCACCAATCAGGCCTTTGCCGAATTATATCCGAAGTACCTGATTTAGAGAGGTTATCGGCGAAACATTTCAAGACTGTTAATATCCCCTTTCTATGCTTAAAATACCATTTTTATGAGTCAGTCGAGTGTCCTATTATTATTATTATTATGTATACTATTTTACTTGACGTTATGTATGTTATGAAACCGCTCACGTGCTCACCAAGAACCTTCAATTTAATAAGGCGCTGTATATGTTGAAAGTAAGTAAAGAAAATAACTGTGCAATGAAAAAACACTGCCGATTGGTTCATAAAGAAGTGTTAGTATTCGTGGATTATGAGTAAAACTTTTATTCAAAGAAGTTTCAATTTTTTATAAGTCTGTGTATCTAACGCCCCTTTTTGGAAAGGTAAATAAATACCAAAAGAAACCCTGCTTCTATCGCATTTCTAAAAATCCTAATGCGGAGTCTAAAAAAGAAATAGCAAATTATGCAACTTACCGAAACTTGAGTTTAACATCATTAACGATCTGACTATCTAAGCTACATCAATAGCTTTGTACATAGAGAAAAGTTAATTAAATGCAAATCGGTATGTAAAAATATATAGCAATAAAATAATAGGTTCCTTAGTCACAATAGTGTCATTAAATATTGGACCTTAACTTGCAACTGGGCCACATTTGTCCGCCCTAAGTACGTCCACTTTTTTCATCTGCGTACGTCATTTCATGTTTAGCTAGCAACAGTGAGACCGACAAACGTAATCCGACCAACTGGGACATTATGAGTCCATTAGGGAACTCCGCGATAAATTTGTAGCCGTTCGAGATAAAATCTGCGACCTAATTGTATTTCAGGACAGGGATGTTTCCGGGCAAGGGGCCCGTGTTCATAGTTGAACGTCTCAATAACACATTTGGATTGAAATCATTGCAATTGTTGTCGCCGTCGCAAGAGCGAGCGAAGTGACTCCATTTCAGCTTGGACATGATTCTCTACAGGACGCATTTCTCAACCGATTCTTGTGAAATTTTGCGAGAAGGTTCGATAAAAATAACACTATAATTCTGCTATTTTAAGAACGATTCAAAATGTCACAACACTTTTTTGTATGAGGTCTAGGGGTCGGTGGGTAAGCTGTGGAAAATAACACAGATAAAACTTTTGTTGTAAGGTCTGAGGTGAACAATTATTCAGTTTTATGCTATGTAATAGACTCGCGAGGTCTACAGCTCACAGAGCCATTATTTAATTACACCTTATTATTAAATTTTTGGGGAGTACCTATCTCAACTGTTTCTAATCTTAAACAAAACATACAAAAGTTTATTATACCGTGATTCATGCCCTTCGTACACGCCAGAAATATTTGAGTATCAAGTAATGGATATCGTTTTAGTGATGACAAACAACAAGAACATTGATGTTTATCTGGGGCCCTAAAAACCCTAGTTGCGACCCGCACCGTTACATTGTTTTTCTACCGGACCCAAAGGGAGCGAATTATACTCCAAAAACCAATTAGCTCGAGATTGATACTCGTCTAGATCCACCCTTATTAAGACATCTGAACGTTTTTAGTGGACCGACTGAATAGGAAGATACGTTTGTGCTTTTTGCTCCTCAAAACCTTTTGTTTGAGACCAATCTAGATACAGACTCTGTTGAAATGCAAATTCTTGGAGTAAAATATTGTTTCAGATTACATTTAAGCATGCTAGCTTAACAACCAGCTGAAGTTGTGCTACGACTTAGTATTGTGTTACAGTGGCAACTGCGTCTTTTCTGAAAGTTTACGTTCTTTTATATCTTCTTTGTCTTTTAAAGAATTTTGCCATTTATCAGTAACTGCTTTTTTACAAGGTAAAAAATTCCATTCTGGAATATGAATCTCACACAGGTATGCGTAAACATCGTCAACTGGGTATGGGTATTGGGTAATCTTACTCTTAAGGCGAAGTCACTCGACAAACTGATTTTACGACTACTCTCTTGCCATCTTACAAAAATGTTTTGTCATCGATTTTGGCAAAATATGTCTTAGTCTATAGGGTTCCGGTCATCTACGGCCACTTCCTTGTACGGCCACCACCCAAATTCCTTGTTCGACCACTTCCCCGTTCGGCCACTTCCTTGAAGCTTGAAGCTTCTGGGTGTGCACGCTTAAAATCCACCGGCCTTATCGTCGCTTACCATCAGGTGAGATGAAGGCCAAGTGCAAACCTATCATACGTTTAATAAAGCAGCCAAGTGCGTGTCGGACCACACACATTGTAATGCGATATACAAAGTGACGGGATGACATTAGTCACCTATAGTCAGTACAGAGACTTTTGAGAACGTATATTTCCAATGTACTTCCTTTTTTTACTTGTTCAGATATTACTCAAAGATAAAAAACCATCGAAAAGAGTTATGGTTGCGATGTCATCGTGCCACATAGGCCTTTGTGCGAGAATATCGCGGACTTATTGATTCGTGTTGCTTACTCCATTCCTAGCGGAGGCACGGGCGCGGTACATCAATCAAACGCGCGCGATACACACAGTCGTACAGACAAGTGAGCAATATTTTATATGTTCGTCACTAGTCGATTCCTGCGACTCCGACTGTGTGAAATTTAAAAATAGTATCACATTAACAATTGATCAGGATTAAAAGTATTCTTTATTCCAGACACATTTACATTATTCAGAGTGTCAAATTTTAGTTCAATATGTTTTTTGTGATTGTTTCACAAATAAACAACCGGTAGAAACATTTACATTTACAGTATTAAAATGATTACTATTTACTCGCGTTGACTTCAAAAATTATCCCACGGGAAATACTTGTTCGGTCGGGATGTAAAGTAATCCTTGACAATTTTCAACCGTTCAACTACCCCAAACATCTAGACATTCTGATTCTCCTTGACGATGTACAGAAAGGACAAACAGACGAGCTCACTTTCTCTTTCTTAATATTAGTAAGGATTCATCATCAATATCAATACTCAAACAAAAATACTATATCGAGAAAGTGGTTACATATTTAGTGACGACAAATACGTCACAAAAAAGAACTGCTGTAAGAAATTTATGGTAGAAATAAGCTGTTTCTTTTGTATATTTCTCTGTATTTTTGTGTTTTTTTTTTCTTTCGTACATTAAAATGTTTGAGTTAAATATGTTGTGTTTGGAAAATATATTATAATAACACATAATTGCCCGTATCATATAACGGTTAACGAATTTGCTCTATTACCTTGACCGCCGTGTGTCTCACTAGCTGTTTACGTGTGTTTCCCAACGCACAAGCGTTTCATTGCAACGTTCTTGCCGATAAATCTTTTCCCGGGACCCTGTCATTTGTCAATCTCAATTTGCTGTTAAAAGGCTTTTAAGGTTCGCAGGCTGGTACTGACGAATCATCGTGATATTGATACGGTAAAAAACGGTTCTTCTCTCCTCAACTTTTGGGGCAAGCGGTATTTTATTGGAGTCAGGTTCGGCTTTTGTAGGGCCAAGTATCTTTTTCATGGCAATATTTTCGCGTATGAAGGGATAGCCCTAATATTTATTACAAAATTCGGTCAAACGCGGGTGAGACATGCAAAGCAAGGGTTCCGTCTGTTCACATATTTTGTTACATATTTTTAGCGAACTGCATTTAATTTAGCATTATTTTAGTAGGTTATCAATAGAGTTTACACATTATGACTTACTTGCCTTATCATCCCGTGTCCCTCCACTGAAGATAGTCCTCTTCCAACCTACGCCACTCCTTTCAGTCCTCAGGCCACCTCGCCCTCATACACATTTGTCTCCACCTCGAGGAGCAGAATAACTACAAATTCACATTTAAAAAGTTTCTTTTCTCATACATTCACAATCTAACAGAAAGACAGAATGACTTAATTTTTTGTAGAGGGATAGTTGAAAGACCGGAAAAATACATAGGCTACTTTTAATGCCGATCTAACAAGTATTTCTCATGGGATAAAACCTAGAGTTCACACAGACCAAGTAGCGGACAGAAACTAGTATCAAATAAAAGTCAAGGCAAGCATTAACATAAGATTCAACTAGCAAAGTTGCTTGAATTTAGAATTGAAAATAACTGTTTTTATAATCAAAATGTTCTAGTCTATAACAAAAAAAGACGATTATATTTTTGGACATGGGCTAGCACTTGGCCATTATTTAATCTGATGGTAAGCTAGTTTGGACATTGGATGGAGAGCAAGTTCATCCAGAGGCGATGAGGCGATAGCTCTTCTACCTTTCATGCCGGACGACAATAGTGTCATTAAAACCATTGTTTAGCGTTTACCATTGTGTAGACTTAGGCTTAGGTACCATCGTGGTAGCTAACCTGGGGTACATATAAAAAGCCATACCACTAACCAAACTGGGTTCCCATTGATGCTTTGGGAATCGAATCCAGAACCTCCGGATGGTGACTACAAGTGAACTACTAGACAACAGGCGCGGTTGAAAATCATTTTTTTTCAGTTTTGGAGAAATAACAGAAAACAGAATATTTTAGACTTAAATTTTTTTTTACAATAATATCTAAGTTTTACAATAATAACTAAGCAAGCAGCACGTTTATTTCATGACGTGCTTTTACTCTAAAACCGAGACTACATGCCCGGAAATATTATTGTTTCGCAATGATGAGCTGCTCACATTGAACTTCTATTATTTTCAAATGTACAGTTCACATTTACGGTCTCAGTTGAAATAGCGACGTGTCTTCACAAAGCTTTCCAAAGCCGAGCGGCTTTTTCATCCAATTGATCAAGCGTCCGATGGTGTCACTGGGATTGATGGGCAACTGAATGTATGTTGACAATTCCGTTGGAGTTTGGGATTGTTGGTAAATGTAGATTTATGCGCATTCGACTCGAAGTTGTTACACTGTTGCAAGTGGCTCGGGACTGGTCAATGTAGCATACCATGAAGGAGGCCTGTGTCCAGCAGTGGACGTTTCCCGGCTGATGATGATGACAAATTCTGAAACCTCTCATTAAAATCAATTCAATTCAATATAACTTTATTGTACACCAATACAAACTTAAGTTAAAAAATAAAATAAATAAATAAAATTTACAAAAGGCGGTCTTATCGCTGACAGCGATCTCTACCAGACAACCTTTGGGTAGAGGAAATAAGTAACAATATTTGGGTGGAGGTGTGACAGATATTGATAGATTATAATTAAATACTTGAATAAACACATATGTATACTTATATAAATAATATATAATATTAAATAATAATAATAAATACAGACAAATTAAATATACGTTATTTATTATATAATATAAAGTCATACTTTGTATGTACAAAAAAAATTAAATTATCTCAATATGACTGTATCCTCCCTTTTTTGTTTGTTTTTGATTGTGTTTTGTTTTTGAAATTGAAAAATAGTTTTACTAGCGACATAACTTCCTTAGTCTACGGTTTTAACCCGTTTACTACAAGTTTGGACCTGGCGTCAATGACGTCACTGCGACGGTGTTCCAACCCTACGGAGATGATAGGACGACCGCGAGGAGGTGAGCGGTGAGGCGCGGAGAGGCGTCACATTCCAGCGAGGTCCATTCTTTCGGTAAACGTGTTTATTCACAGACATGAAACCATTATTATCATTTGGTAACACTGGCAATATGTACATACAGCCAGTTCATTGATTCTTAGTAGCACTAGTGATAGTATTATCGGTAGCATTCTTATCAACATTATACATAGGTATTATTATTATTAGTATTGTTAATATTATTGTTATCATTACTGTTAGCACTAATTGGAGTATTTTTTTTATAGAGTATAGATCAACGCTTGCCCACGATCTCACCTGATGGTAAGCGACGATGTGGCCTACGATGTTGCGCGTTGGTCTAGAAGGTGCCTGTTATTGCGGGCACTGTTGTTAGCATTACTGTTAGCACTATTGTTAGCATTACTGTTAGCACTATTGTTAGCATTATTGTTAGTATTAATGATATCACTATTATTAGTATAATTGTTAGCTTTATTGCGCAGAATTAATGTAGTACTAAGTACAGAATGGAAGTTCACCGCCTCCCACCGATCCGCGATACATCACCTCCCGGCAAGAAACTGACTCAGAAAATGTTTGTTACATGTGGAGCGTGCTACTCATTCACACATGCGCGTGTGTACAAACGGCACCCGTTCGTTGTGTGCCAATATCACGAAATTTGTTCGAAGTGTCCAGCCTGTGACTATTGGTATTATTGGTAGCACTAAATTGATATTTAGGATTCTCCGTGAGTGACGTAATATATAAAATATTTACCGAGACCCTTCTCATATCACTTCCTAACATGTACTTGGTTGGTATTGATACCTGTACACAGGCGCATGTAAGCATATTCAAAATTGGATATTTCCATAGAAACATGTAACCAATAAATCCTTATCCAATAACATCAAGCACAGATAACAAGGGCTATGAAGCTGACCGGAACGGGACATAAATATCTTTTTTTTTTTTTCATAAATCAGAAGGGACACAAGTTTTAGTGGCAGCGGGACCGTTCGCGGTCTCATTCTTTTTGTTGAGGGTAGTTTGACAAAGTTTTTTTATAGTTGAGATGACAGATTTTCAATATTTTCGATTCAAAAGCATTTTTAACGATAAGATGTGTTACATTACACCTGGTTGTAGCTAGCCAAGCGCACATATAAAACAGAAAATCAGCCAGTTGTTGGCCAGTTAATTCTTTAAAAATCTAATATTCATGTAAGCAATAATGATAGAATACTCATCCAGGTCTTGTAAACTTTCTGGTACTGAAGTGTGAGGAATATCATTGTCAGGTCTAATTGTCCAAGGGTGCAACCTTATGGCTCATGTCTTTGCTAAAGTCATTCGATATTGATACGTGTTGCCTAGAAAACTAGATATCGTCAGCGAATATATCCTTGAGTCGTAGAGTTTTAATAATGATTTCCCAAGCTGAACTGCCCCCCAGGGACAATTGAGAAAAAGTTTTCTACAAAATCTAAGATGATCACATGAATATTATTAATTTAAAAGAAAGTCAGACCTTTTATCTGCTTGTTGGTTTTTCACGACTAAATGTCTGAACATATCATAATGAAATTTCGTTTGCACTTATCATATAGAATGGGATAGGACATAATTTTCAGAAAACGTTGTATTCCTTTAACAGGCTGCTGTAAGTGGTTTTTAAATGTTAGCTATACGGTAGTCCAATGCAAAAGTTTATTTCGAACATTTTACACTTTAAGAATGTGCTTAGATCGTCGGTAGAATTTTACACTTTCCATTTTACCGCCCGCAAAATAACTTTGCAGAGCCACTAACTCCTCGGCCTATAATAAATAATACACGGTTTATGGCCGATTTTATTGTCATTGGATTGCGCCGGGAAGTCTCCACTTGCCGTCCTGACGTTGTTTTTTTACGATAAAAATAGAAGGCAATAGAAAAGTCGTATAAACTATACGGCCGCACCTAACTTGATGATGCAATTTCCCAAATATTTTGATGGAAAACATTTTCTCGGATGAGTCCTAAAAAATGTTATCAGCTATTTTTAAAATCAGTGCTTATTAAAATTGAAATATTACCCGTCAATTTTCCATTGCTAAAATCAACTCTCAATCGTATGTCACTCTAAATAGAACACTATCATGCCCAATACGTCCTCCTTGGGTAAAGTGTTTAGAAGAGGGCGGGCGCGTTGCTGGTTGAAGCTGATTCTTTGGTCGAGGTAGCTGCCCGCATTCTTAAGTTCGGAGGGCCCAACAAAAGTTGCTGGAAAATTGAAGTATCTAAAACTAGAACCATGAAAGATTTTTTCTAAATTATAACACAGCAGAAAGTCAGTGAAACATGCCGATCGGGGGGAAAGCATAGGCTAGTTGTCAATGGTCATATATGTATGTGAGAGTCGATGAAATGGGCCATAATCTGTCTATATAGTGAATCGATACTCCATTAAATCACCGGACATTTCTGTTAATAGAATTGAGTGGTTATAGTGCCCCCGACTGTTGGTTTACGACGGGGTCGTAAAACGCCCGATATTAATAAACGACTGTTTTACGTCCCGGTTACTGTACTTTAACTTACTGTTGTTTTAGACGACTAAAATCAAAGTAATACGGCGGCCCTTGAAGGCATAACCTAGTCAATACTAATTGACCGAGAGAGCGAACCGAACAAAAGTCCCCGTTTCAGCTAATACGGCAAAAGCTAGTTTCTGTGTGTTTGTATGTTCTCCTCTGCAGGTCGCATTTCTCAACCGATCTGCACGAAACTTGGTATATAGGTTAAACGAATTTTCTGATTTTTTTCAGTTGGGGATTTGTATTGGATTGATGGATTCCAAAAAGTGGTAAAGATGGGGTAATGGATATCTCCGCCATATGATATCCGATTTTAACGCAGTTTCTTATTATTTGAAAGTTTAATTGAGTTATGGAGTAGAAACAAAGTCGAAAAACTCGAAAAACTGGTACATAAACAGGTAAACTGTCAGTTTACATGTAGGGGTAATTTCCGATACTTCTCATGCGATTTCAAACATTCTTTCATCAGTATTTTGAGTGGCTGAATATTTTAGATGGCGTCCATACTAATATTACAAATGCGAAAGCAGGTTTGTTTGCCCTTCTTTCATATCTGAATGGAGAGTCATAATGACTAGATTTTTTGCATGAAGGGCCAGAAAATGAGAAAGGCTACTTTTATCCCTATCTAACTAGTTGTTACCAAGGGATAACTCCTAAAGGCCACGCGGACACAGGCACGGGCAAACGCTGGCAGGTTTGAATGAGTAATGCCTCAAAGTTTTACGTTAAAATGTAAATCAGACCTAACTAAAAGTGACGTCACATTTTTATCACCAGTTCTAACAGAAATACAATAAAAATAATACTTCTTTGTTTGAATTACGTAGCATAGATTTAGGGTAACTTTGAAAGCTAATTTCTGTAAAATAAGTTAGTAATTCAGTAATTTTACCTAACTAGTTCTACACTGAAATTTGAAACAGTATTCTGATTATTTGGTTTGACTATAAAGGACAGATTCTGAGAAAACTTTTGGTTCTAGTATTTTAGTTAGAATAATAGGATAAAGAGGTCTCCCCTAGACTAGGCTTCTGTGTGGGCATTATTACATTTTCATCGGTATTAACGTCACTTATTTTCAGGTGAAATGAAAGTCAAGTTACTGTAAATTAAATAAATAATAAACGCGTTCAAAAAGAACAAAGAAACCGACTTAAACTGCCCTAAACGTCTACACCATTCATCCCCTAAAATGTTCACTTAGAGGTAGAATTATCTGGGCATACATGTTGTTTTTGTAGATTTTCTCAAAATGTGCTATATCAATTTCGGTAAAATTTATTTGTGACCAATCGAACAAAAAATAATCATCAAAATCGATTTACCATTGGCGGAGTTATCACCTAAAATGCATACCAAAAACATTACAATTGGACTAAGACCCTCCTTCTTTTTTTAAGTCGGTTGAAAAATGACAAATAAATATATGTCATAACTCTTGAAAATTGAATATTACATGGGCACCGCTGCAGAAGATGTCAGGAAAATTTCCGGGGACGGGTACCAGCAGTTATACCAGGCATGGTGATTATGGCAAATCCCTGACAGCGGCTCATTATTACTTAAGATGAAAATACTTAACTATCATATTTACGTATAGTTTTGGTCGGTGGTAGGGCATTTTCTATGTCCGCCTGGCTAGCTACCACTGAGTTACCCAAGTCTGTCGCCAATTTCTGAGTGTTTATATCAATATAATTGTGTCCCGGTATAAAAGCTAGCAAAAGCCAGTGCCTAATTAGACTCAGGTACCATCAGGTGAGATCAAGGCCAAACGAAAATCCCATTATACTTTAAAAAATAAGCGAATACGAATTTCAAAAAATAGTGTCAAAAATAAACCCTACATATTAAATACGTTTTGCGACGAACTATTGGATCGTTGTTAACCACTTCCGCGGTCTAGTGTAGGAACCATATGACATTATTCATAATAAATTTTATTTATTTAATTTTTAGACATCTATAATCCATTTTGTTAGTAATTATATCAGCTATGTTGGTATGAACTTATATTCTACTTCAGATTTAGGAGATAATGCCCGCGCAGTTTGAAATATGACCAATATGACAGGGCAATATAATCTTCACTAAATAATAATGCCATTCGCCTATTGGGCAGAGTAATAACAGTATGTGTTTTAATGCATTATTCGTATCATCAACAGCCTATATATGTCCCCACTGCAGGGGCTCAGGCCTACTCTCCCACAGAGAGTGTATGGGACAAGTCCAATGCGGATTGGTAGACTTCACAATTTCTGAGAATTTCTTCTCAGGAGTGTGCAGGTTTTCTCATGATGTTTTCCTTTACGGAAAAGCCAATGGTAATGATTTTTATCATTCGTACATGAATTCTATATAACAAATTGGAACTCATTGGTATAAGCGGATCGAACCCAGACCTCGATTGTTCAAGGACTGATGCTCACCCAACAGAGTTACCATGGCTTTTATTCTTCTAATGTGTGACGATTTTTTTTTAATTATTAAATTTTACACGGCTGGTCTGTTTAGTCTTATTTTAGACACATATAGAGCACGTTTTAAAACGGTGACAAATATTTTTAAAGTTCCAGGCGAAATCACTTTGCATTAAATATCCATCGAATTCCACAACGGTATGTAAATCACGATAGAACTTACTCATTCCCGTACTACAAATGAGAGGCAAATTGCATGCAGGCCACAATCTGTCGATATTAAAATAATCAACTCCATTCACAAATAAGCGCCAGGGCCCATTATGCGGGGCCCAACATTCCAATAAATTGGATCCGATTCAATTTGGGCCCCCCGCCCTGGGCCGTTCTCGGCGCAGACAAATCGCCTCATTAATTCCGTGGCACGGGCCCAGTACAGCGTCCTTGCTCAAAAGATCCCTAAAAAATGACACCGACCCCCTCTAAGATATTGCTTCCACCTTTCTACAGAGATGGAGTCAGATGGAAATTTGAGGGGCCACAATATAATATTAACTTCAAGTATAGATTCAACTTGAAGCGTCGGTGGCGCAGTGGATAAGGCGCGGACTCTCAATCTGAGGGTACCGGGTTCGAATCCAGCTGTGTACCTATGAGTTGTTTTTCAATTCAAGTACATTATCCGATTGCTTAACGGTGAAGGAAAACATCGTGAGGAAACCTGCATGTCTTGAACAAGCATGTGAAGTCCGCCAACGCACTGGGCCCGCTTGGTGGACTATGGCCCATACACTCTCTGTAGGAGAGTAGGCCTGAGCCCCTCCAGTGGGGACATATATAGGCTGTTGATGATGATGAAAGATAAACTGAAAAGTCTATTCATATTCAAGCATAAACACATATACTCATATGTATGGAGTTTCAAAAACAAGCATACTTTTTAAGGTATCTTAAATTTATAGGATTATTTCGTTGTCCGTTTTTATGTCAATGCCCTTTTCCTCGAGACCTTATGTAATCTTTTGAAGATGTAAAAATTTAGATTTCGCAAACAAATTTTATAACATTTAAAAAAAATCATTGGCTAGCTTTAGTATGCGTGGATTAGGCTTAAACCGTGCCTGTAGCGTAAATAACATGATCTGTAAACATTTTGTAAAACTTGATTAAACTAAAACTGACAACGCAATCAAAAGAAACGACTGCTTATGCCGCGTATGTTGACATTAAAAAACCTATGGGGTTTTCAAGAAAAACAATTCCGATTCATAAGTTCGTTCGGCGTGCACATCTTTTTCGGGTGTCAACTGTGGTTTATTTCAGCCTGATAGACTGATTCTGACGCTTCTGAAAGAAAAGTATAATATCTACTTATAATCAAGTACCTACTGACCTGTACTAGCTCCGTCTCTGTCGCGAACCTTTAAATTTGGAGGAAAATTGTTTTTCTTATTACGCTCCCCGTAGACATGAAAGCTTATACGCAAAACGTATTTTTGGCTCGGTTTTAAATAAAATAAGGGTGTTTTTTGTATAATTCAGTTACAGTGTAAAGTTCATTATCCCCCTATTTCGCTGTCATTTCAATTTTAATCAAGGAAAATGTTCTTTTCATACTTTTGTGGGTTGAATGCTGAAGTACTTGTTAAATTTTGTTTCTTTCTTTTGGGATGTCATAATTTGCTTGTCCGGTGTATAGTGTAATTTCGTTTACATAGCAGCTGTTTTATTTTACAGTTTTACTGTTTTATATATCAGTAATAAAGAATAGTTACAAAGTTTATATACCAACAAACGACTGTAAACTTCTACCACAAAATTATTCAAGGAAAACCTTTTTATTGGCGCTACCTTAGATTTCTTCAACCGTAGTTTTTAAATAAAATTTGCATCTTTCTAGGTATAACGTGGTATATTTATCTGGGTGGAAGGCATGACTATCTCAATTCAACAGATTTTTAGGGTTCCGTAGTCAAAAAGGAACCCTCATAGTTCCGTCCCGTCTGTCCGTCCGCGGCTTAGCTCCGAGACTATTTCTACTAGAAAGCTGTAATTTGGTATAGTTATACATATTGACCACGCCGACAAAGTGGTACAATAAAACTTTGAAGAAAGCTTTTTAGGGTTTTAGGCTAAATTCACGTCCCATTGTGTGGGGTATCGTTGAATAGGTCTTTTAAAAACATTGAGGGTCTATGAGCATCACTTCTCGATTCAGGTATCCTTTTGCGAAATATTAATCTTTAAAGTGATAATTAAATAACTATTATGTTTAGTAGTTTGATAGATTTGTTGTTGTGTTTTTATTGGTATGTATTGTGTGTATTTTTAAATAAATTAATGCCTATGTCTATTTTTTGTTCGAGTTGAGAGTCCCCCTTTTAGCGAGACTTTTAGGGAAGTTGAAGTCTGTTGCTAGTTTTCTTTGAGCGCGTTAATTATGCCTTTTTTAAAGGATCTCTTGGGAAGTCAGATTACTTATTTGGTAAGAGTTATTACACTACACACAATAAAATGTTTAGATTTATCTAAAACAGTGCTAAACAACACATAGACTTCAGAACCACGACGAGAACTACTTTATTGATCAGGATAAAAAATGCATATATTTCCTCTCTTTCTCCAACTCACTTTCTCTATGCCATGGAGGTTGAAATTATATGATTCTTTTTTATTATTTACTTTTCCTTCTAAACATAACAAGCACACACAACAGACACATTCACACACACTACACACATACACAGTATGTACGCACACGGCCCCTATAGCGGTCAGGCTTACAAACTGAAAATCAGCGTTTGTTCCCCGGGAGCAAGCACACGCTGAGTTTGCGGCCTGTTTTTGCAGCTGCAACATATGTTTATATAGAATCTTAGATTAACTAACAACTGTAAATCTAGTAATAAGTAAATATTGCAATCATGTGTTGCTGATGTAAAAATAAATCAATCTATCTATTTATCTAATATGAAGCAGTTGATGGCTGGGAACATCTTCTTTTACCGTTATTTGCTACAGTATTTTCATTGTTCAATTTATCCTTCCATTGGAAAAGCACAACGACTATTTATTGCAAATTCTTTTCTGATCTCTTCAAGCAACATTATTAGACGACAGAAATTGCACGAGATATTATAGCGATATTGCCTAGATCTTGCAATCCTTCTGTGTGTTTTATTTTCTTTAAGATAGACTAAGTACGTACGTAAGTACGTACGTAAGTACGGCTAAATTAAATCAAGTTTCTATTACAAGACCTTATCATTACTTACATTAAGGTTACATCTAGCTAGACCAGATTTAAAACTACTAGCAACATCCGTGGAAATACCTTTCTTTGGCGTTCTCTTAATTGTCAAATTGATCCATGCTTGCTTGCGAAGCTCAAGTGGCTTGCCCATAAACAAATTTTGAAACTTCTTCATCCCTTTGGTGGGACTTCTTTCTCATTGGTAGGATACAGATAAACCAAAAAGCTTGCTTTTTTTTAAATCGATGGTCATGAGATGAACCTTTGCCGAGTCGTCACTCTCCCAGTACATGGTCACATCTGGAGACTTTCCTATGGCTATCTGATCTTCGAGCCATGTGCCCATACTGCCCATTGTCACTTCAGTTCACTGGCTCGTCAAGCTATGTCGGTCACGTGTGGCAGTGGCTAATAGAGATAGTAAAGCAAGATTTTGCACGAAAAAATAATTATTTCGCGTATAACCGAATCCTACAATTAATAAAAACGTATTTCACACGAAAATAGAAAATTAAACACGGAAAATTTCTGTAACCCTCAGGAAAATAACATAATCTCAAATCCTTTTTACCAGCGCAACAACATCCGGTACTGGCGGCCGTTTCTCATTATCCCCTTGTTTTGACCCTTATGCCCTAATTTGAAAAGATTGTGGCCCCAAAAAGGGCCTTTGTAAACCTCCCACTTAAAAAACAATAGCGCCCCTTGTGCCGAATGCTCGCTTCAAAATAAGTGTGGGGTCACTCGAAGAAACGGTCTGTTTTGTTTGAAGTGTCGAGTTTTAGATCTAAGAGTTGAGCGGCTTCTTATTCATGAGTGGTTCACACCATGCCTTTAATGATCGCGTATTTCTTCTTGTGCCGGTCGACAATATTCCACCCCAACAATGGTTTCTTTCCAAATTTGTTCGAAAATAATCTTTTAAATAAAATACAATACCTGACTTTTATAAGTAATAAAGTAAAACCTTTAATTTGATATTAATTTCAATTTGATACCTCCGCGCGTTTCTGAGATAAATGATATTGCCAGACAGACACCAGACACACAGATGAACCACTTGGCAAAGTGATCCTATAAGGGTTCCGTTTTCCCTTTGGAAGTAAGGACGGAACCCTAAAAACAACGGAAAAGGAAGGTCTGACAAACAAAGTTCACTCATGCATTTATAATATTAATATGTATTTTGTTTAATCAGTAGCAGTATTAGACTTGAACATTAACAGATACGAACGTTTTGTCAACCGACTTCAAAAACGGAGATGTTTTTTATATGTGTTACGTGATAACTCCGCTAATAGTGAACCGATTTTGATTATTGTTCTTTTGATTGATAGGACATACTACAGAAGTCGTTACATATAAATTTTATCGAAATTGATTGATCGGTCTTTGAGAAAATCAACAAAAACCGAATTTGTAAGGCGATTGAAGTCGGTATTGAGTTCTTTTTGAACGCGTTTTTTTTGGCGCACATCCAAATGAACGTATTCTTCGTCATTCACAGTAAATTAACAAACATTCACAATCAAACAAATCTTACAGTAAACGGTGAAATCATTCATAAGAAGAACTGTGAAAGGTACCTAGGATTGACTTTAGACTACCTGGAAGCCGCACCTTGATGTTTTCAAACGTAAAATAACATCGCTCATAAGAGCCTTAAAGCTGTGTGTCAGTTGCCTGCCACGTGATATTCAATTTACTGTATACTACTCCCTCATAAAACCGCACCTAGAATATCTAATTGACCCATGGGGATGCGCAGCACCTTCAAATTTGAAAGATCTCCAAGTCTCCCAAAATAAACTAATTAAAGTTTTGTTTTCATATGATTATATGACAGCTACGAAACAAATTTTTTAAGAACACCAAATTCATAAATATTAGACAAACATACATTTACAATACATGTGGTTTGATACATAAAATAATAAAAAAAGAAATACACACAGAAATATATTTCAACACAAACAAACAAATAAAAAACTCTGAAATGCCAATAACATCTGTCTTCTTGCCCCTATAACGAATTACGGGGAAAAGAACATTTTGTATGGAAGGAACAAAATTGTATGATGAACTTCCAACCGAATTAAAAAAACAAAGTCTACAAAAGTTTATAAAAACAACTTAAAAAATTCGACACCGAATCATATTTGAGTGCAATTGATACTTGGTTCGGTTGGGAGTACACTGCATAGCACGTAAACAATTTGTAAATATAGCCTCTTCCTGTAAATATGTCTAATTTTTTATATTTTTGTTTTATCTGTTAAACTGCTGAGCATGCGCAGTATGAGCTGTAAAAAGTTACTTGTGTTTTAGTTATAATTTACTCAGTTAAGCTAAATGTAAATTTCTTTGAGTAAATAAATATATTTAAACCCAAACCCAAATCACAGCTCGATACAATATCGACCCCTCGAACTGTATCGAGTTACTGACAGAAACTCTGTGACATTCCTCGAGTAATTATTTCTAGTACGACGATAAAATATATCCTCGTCGAGCATCATTAATATTATTACCAGTTAATTATGACAAACTACGGGAGCACAGCTTGTGAATAAACACAGAACAGATGCGAAACTCCAGTTGATAGTAATGTATTTCAATTATTCCTGCCTATAATGTTGTTTGAAACTTAAACGGGGAGAAATTTAACTTAACTAACTAACTTAACTGGGATAAAAAGTAATCTCTGTTGCATTATCATGGCAAAGGAATGCTTGCCTTACTCATCAAGATTGGTTGTACTTTTAATGCGCCAATAGAAACGAGTAACAAATCATCTCATTTTCACATCAACAACATTAGTGTGATTCGTCTGGTAATTCAAGAACACCGTGTCTTTCACAACCTGTAACTTAACACCCTCATATTTAGGGTGTCATTAATGGACGTATGAGGGAAAAATTTAACCACCTCCATGGTCGAATGGCTACACTTTTGGATCAACAACCCGGAAGTCCTGGGTCCCGATGCCTATCTTTACTCAGTTCGGTTGGTAGTTATTTATCATCATCAGCCGGGAAACGTCCACTGCTGGAATAGGCCTCCCTCATGGCACGCCACATCGACCGATCCCGAGCCACCTGCATCCAGCGACTCCCCGCGACTCTAACCAGGTCGTCGGTCCATCTAGTAGGGGAACGGCCTGGTAGACGTTTCCCGGTACGTGGTCATCATCATCATCATGTACAGCCTGCGGCAGTCCACTGCTGGACATAGGCCTCTCCCAGAGTGCGCCACTCGATTCGGTCCTCTGCTCTCCGCATCCATTCACGTCCGGCTACCCTACGTAAGTCGTCTTTCCACCTCGCCGGGGGACGTCCTACACTTCGTTTGCCTAGGCGTGGTCTCCACTCGAGAACTCGTCTGCTCCAGCGACTGTCTGTCCTTCGGCAAATATGACCGGCCCACTGCCACTTCAGCTTGCTAATACGGTGAGCTATGTCGGTCACTTTGGTTCTCTGACGGATCACTTCGTTCCGAATGCGGTCCATCAGAGAGACTCCGAGCATAGCCCGCCCCATAGCCCGCTGAGCGACTTTAAATTTGTGTATCAGTCGTGCCGTGAGTGTCCACGTTTCGGCTCCGTAAGTCATCACGGGTAGGACGCACTGGTTGAAGACTTTTCTTGACAGTCTTGACAGACAGTCTTGAGGCATTGTGGTATCGACGATTTAAAGACTTGACGTAGTTTCCCAAACGCTGCCCACCCCAACTGTATCCTCTTATCGGCTTCTCTCTCGAAATTGTTTCTACCTAGCTGCATCGTTTGTCCGAGGTAAACATATTCTTGAACAATGTCGAGAGTTGTTCCATCGACGATTACCGGTCTCGGAACGACGAGATCATTGAACATAACCTTAGTTTTGTCCAGATTCATTCCGAGACCTATACGTCTAGAGGCTACATTAAGGGTGTCCAGCATTTCCTGCAGTTCCTGCGGGGTTTCTGCCATGATGACGATATCGTCAGCGAAGCGTAAGTGGGAGATGTACTCGCCGTTAATATTGATTCCCCGGCCAGTCCAATCCAACGATTTGAAGATATCTTCCAATGCGTTCGTAAACAGTTTCGGAGATATAACATCTCCCTGTCTTACTCCTCTACGCAATGGGATAGGTCTTGTTTGTTGGTTTTGGACTTGGACGGTCATCGAAGCGGCGTCATACAGACATCTCAGCACTTCGATATATCTCCAATCAAGTTGGCACCGCTGCAGGGATTCCAGAACTGCCCAGGTTTCAACAGAGTCAAAGGCTTTCTCATAGTCCACGAATGCAAAGCACAGGGGCTGATTGTACTCTTCAGTCTTCTGTATAATCTGCCGCACTGTGTGTATGTGGTCTATGGTACTATAACCCTGTCGAAACCCAGCCTGCTCGGGAGGTTGGAACTCGTCAAATCTTCGTGTGAGACGATTTGTGATGACTCTCGAGAACAGTTTATAGGTGTGGCTCAGGAGAGAAATGGGCCTGTAGTTCTTCAGTAGGGTTTTGTCTCCTTTTTTGAAGAACAAAACTGTGATACTCTTGCTCCACGCCTTTGGAGTTCTCCCTGATTCTATGACGGCATTAAATAGCTTCTGTAGCTCAGTCAACACAGGCTGACCACCTGCTTTCAGAAGCTCGGATGTAATGCCGTCATCGCCAGGGGCTTTTCCGTTTTTAAGCTGTTTGAGTGCCAGTCTCAATTCGTCTAGGCTTATTTCGGGTAGCTCGTCTGTGTAGTGCCGGGTAAGCCTGGCTCTAGGATCAGTTTCGTGGGGCTCTGCTCTTATAGCTTGTTGCGCGTACAATCAACCATAAAAGTTCTCGATCTCAGCCGAGACCTCGTGCTTGGAGGTAACGATAACGCCATTTGAAGTTTTCAACTTCGTCAGATTGCTTCTCCCTAGTCGCTTAACGAATACTTTTGATCCCCGGTTCTGCTCGATCGCCTCTTCTATGAGGCGTGTGTTGTGGCATCGGAGATCATGTCGTATCCGCTTGCGAATTTTTCGGTTGAGCGTGTAGGGGCGCATACGTCACAGTATGCTGACTTGACGTTTTGGACTCGGGGCTCGCCAGTCGTTCCCCGCGCCCCTAGCCGACCACGCGCGCACAGCGCTATATTATTGCGTCATACATTATTCTCGTCTAATCTAAGACAAATGTGTAATATCTGAATAAATAACGTATTGTTTCGTGAACTGAGTATCGTGGTTTGTTTTGATCATCTCCTCTCAAAACACAGACTAATTTGTGCAGTTAAAGAACACGCAGTAACTAAATTAACAGACTTTATATTGGTGACCCCGACGTAAAGCAGCGGTGACACACGCCTAAAATATAATCATATTTAAAATATAAAGTTACACCTACTTAAAATAAATTGCAATGGGACAATATAACACTAAGAACGAAGAAGTAAACATCGTCAACCAGCAGATGAGTCAACAGGTTGAGGACCTCAAAGGCAAAACGGAATTCGTTGGAATTATGATTATAGGAGCTATAATTGTTTTCACAATCATTATGTGTTGGCTATGTTTACTACGTTGCAAGCAGTGTACGGGAAAGTGGATCAGACGAAGAGTGAGTGCTGTAGTTGGTAAGGCCATCGAGACGCAGGAGCTGTCTGCAGTACGCACAGAGCAGCCCACACCCACTAAGGTGATATTTTCATAAGTGTTTTAGCATTTACTTATTTTTCTCACTTTAGTTCACAACTATTACTTACGTTTTAATAAAAGGCATTTCGTTCACAGTTTGGTAAAAAATATATATTTGATCTAGTATATAAGAACTTGATTGTTTAAATTTAATAATGTACAAACAGTAATGTATATTGCCAGCAATGTATACTTAATGATTTAGCATGAACATTGAACTGTTACAGAGTCATGATGTAAGCAAAGCTATCATGTTACGCATTGTTGTTGTAGGTTTATCGCAGCGCATTCTTTGTTTGTATCGAGTCATATCTTAGTAGTTATAATTTGGTTTGTGATTTCAAAATTTATGTATTTTTCATCGTACCAAATTCTAGGGGGGTGTGATGTAGGGGCGCATACGTCACAGTATGCTGACTTGACGTTTTGGACTCGGGGCTCGCCAGTCGTTCCCCGCGCCCCTAGCCGACCACGCGCGCACAGCGCTATATTATTGCGTCATACATTATTCTCGTCTAATCTAAGACAAATGTGTAATATCTGAATAAATAACGTATTGTTTCGTGAACTGAGTATCGTGGTTTGTTTTGATCATCTCCTCTCAAAACACAGACTAATTTGTGCAGTTAAAGAACACGCAGTAACTAAATTAACAGACTTTATAAGCGTCTGTTGATCTGACTGCTGAATGGCTGGGCTGTTTTCACGTCTTTCCCTCATCAGGTCCAAGGTTTCTTCTGAGAGCTTGGACTTCGTGCCAGTACGACGGAGCCGACAGAACTTTTTGCCCTCTTGACTTAAAACTGACTCCACTTTTTCGAGAACCTCGTCCACGTCGATTGGGGAGTCTAGAGATTCAAGTGCTGCGAACCGATTTTTAAGTTCCAACTGGAAACGTTCAGATCCAATAGCCGTTTGGTGTAGGTTTGGTCGGAGTGTTGACTTCATCAGGCGTTTGCGCTCCAGCTTGTATTCAACATCCAGGATGCCTCTGACAAGTCGGTGATCACTACCTGTGTTAAACCTATTGATCACAGAGACATCTCTGAATATGCGCTTTTTATCGGCCATAATGAAGTCAATCTCATTCTTCGTCACGTTATCTGGGCTTTTCCAGGTCCACTTCCTTTGGGACTTCTTCTTAAAGAACGAATTCATAAGGAAAAGTCTCTGTGATTCGAGGAAGTTCACTAGCATTTGCCCCCGGAGATTTCTACACCCGTAGCCAAATGGTCCTACTTTCGATACGCTGCCACTCTGATCTCCCACTTTCGCGTTGAAGACCCCCATGACAACGTTGAAATGGGCCTTAGAAGTATCGTTTAAGGCTTTGGCTACGTCTTCGTACAAAGCCTCCACTTCGTCATCAGAGTGCGTCGAGGTTGGCGCGTATACCTGTACAACTTTGAGGGAGTACCTCTCAGTGAGCTTAAGGACGAGGTACGCTACCCGTGTCGACACACTCGAGACTTCTACGACGTTGTCACTGACGGTACGTGGTCGCCACTCGAAAACCTTTACTCCCCACTGGTTATCGGTTCTTCGAGCGATGTGGCCTGCCCATTGACACTTCAGCTCACTAACTCGTCGAGCTATGTCGGTGACCTTCGTTCGTCTACGGATTTCCGAAGTTCTTTAGTAGTAGGACATTATTTATGACCAACTGGCTATCTACTACCATCTTACTTACAGAGCCAGCGCCATATTAGCTCTGGATGGATGCAAGAGTTCTGGATGCGCAAGTTTACAATCCAAAGACCTAAAAACGATGTATCCGACCGGGTTTGAAACCCGGACACGATGCTTATACCCAAGTGCGTGAAATTAGTGACCATTTTGCGTCGAATAAATAAAACCGTGTGAAAACTTGAAAACACGCATTTCCACTTATATACATCGATAATATGTTCCTCTAGTTTTAATTTTAACACCTACGAGTAACTATACCTATTGTCATGTCTGAGTCATTTGTTTAATCTATGCCTTAGTCATTATCGTACAAAGCCACACTTGCGTTCAGACTATCACAATATATTACACGTCATGTATACAAAAAGGTGCTGAAACACTCGCAAAATTCCGTACGATTTTAATTAATGAAACATATTTTTTCGTTTTTGGTACAATTAAGCTTTTTTATTGACAAGGCTAAGTTTCTTTACTTTTCAACCGACTTCAATAAAGGAGAAAGTTATCAATTCGACGGATTTTTTTATTTATATTTGTTACCTCAGAACTTTTGACTGGGTGAACCAATTTTGATGATTCTTTTTTATTCGAAAGCTGGTGTCGTGTGGTCCCATTTCAAGTAGGTCCAGTTCTGACAATGGCATCCATGAGAAAATCCATAAGAAAAATAAATTAATTGCATAAAATATGGAACAAAAATTTATAAACTAAATGTATATTGAAGTAAAAGGCCTATCTCTGCTTATGCCGCTACCACAGAGTAATTGCAGTGATGGTTTTCAGACTTTTAGGACCGTTGAAGTCACTTTCTAGTTCTTTTTGAACACTAAAGCATCATACAATTCAACTATGTCAATATAAAATTGTGCGAGCACGAACGACGATGCCATGACACACACATAATAAAGCGCATAATATCAAACTCTAGTTAGCTGATAATTTAAACTGTCCGTATTGTGGACAATAGTATTAAGCGCCCCATACAAGTGATTTAGCGTCGCTTGACCTGAATATCCCTGAGTTATGAGTTCATTTATATGCAGAAAATACGGTAGGGTCTTGTTATGAGCGACATATACCCGAATATATTCTCATTTATGCTGCTTTCTATACAGAATCCGTAACATGGAAAGTCGTGAAGTATATTGTCACAAACATAACGTGAAGATGAGGCACACATTTCACTGTTTGGTAAAATTACAATGTGTTTACACTGCCCCATGCCTCGATTTCTCTACGTGACAAAATCCGGAATCCGAAATCCTTCGATGAACTAACGTAACTGAAATAGCTCAACGAGTCAGTGAGCTGAAGTGGCAATGGGCTGGCTACATTCGAAGGACGGATAAACGATGCAGAGTAAATGTTCTCGAGTGTAATCAACAAAAAGTAATGTATATTTCTTAAACTAAATTCATGGTTATTTACAGACACACACATCATGCTTTTAGTTTAAATATAGTAAAGTACTGTGGTAGATAATTACATGAAAAGTACGTTCCGGTGAAAACTTCCATGAGAGTCGTGGAAGATGTCCACGTCTTTAAAGCTACTGTTGAAGGTGTGACAAATCTAGAATCAATCATCACAAACAACCTAGTAACTGGTATATTTGCATCAAGAACAGTACAACATATATAACGGTGGGGCTAGTAGCAAACCGGGAATACCTGCTCTAAGCCCATATGTTAAACTTGCTTAACAATTCAATCTCGAGATCAAGTCAATCTCGACGTTTTGAGAGTTATCGTATATGTTGAAGCGACGTTGGTCAGGTTCTTTTGCGGTCAAGTATAACATAACCAGCCTTCATTACTGAAATATCTTCGCATCCAACGACCTTTTCGTCACTTACCATCAGGTTAGATGATAACCAAGTGCACTTCTTCCGAGTCGTAACAGTCGGAATGACTTGCTTTTTGTAAAGGGATGGTTGAAAAGCTAGAATAGGATATAAGATTACTTTATTGGTTGCCTAGAGACACTTCCTGAATCTACGCAGATGAAGTCACAAGAAAATATACTAGACCTACATAAAATAACATAATATTCTTATTTGTAATAGATAAAATTGACCACAATCCCAATATTGGTATGGCACAATGAATGGTAAGCATTCGCCTAAAAGGTGTCTATAAGATAGAGTCATTAACCCCGCTTCTCCCACAACTAAAGCCAATCCCTGACAACAATAGTATAGGTATTACGGAGGATGTGCCAACAATAGGATCTGACGGCGATTTGCATTTTAACACAGTCTGTTCACACAATATTGTTCAACATAATTGATACCACTGTGACGGTAACGGTGGATTGTTTAGCCGCCTTCATGCTAATTGTTTGTTGAGGGTTATTGTTTACTTCAGTGGCTGAACATTGTTGCATTATGTTTATTACCTCTTTGTTGCCGACTACGACACTGCGAAGGGAAAAGAGGGTAATGTTTGCCGCTGGTTTTGGTTTGTTGCTGTTTTTTATGCATATGGTCTCACATATGTTGCTCATCTTATCCTCCTCCGCTAACCGCCTCTGTGGCCTAATGGCTAAATGTTGGAATAACCACCCGGAGGTTGCGGGTTCGAAGCCCAGTATGGGTACCTATTGGTACTCGTTTGTTTGGTGGTAGGGCATTTTCTGTCCGCCTGGCTAGCTACCCCTACCCCCTACCGCCAAACATCATTGTTAATAGCAATGTTGTGTTACGGTATGCAAGCTAGCAGATACAGCGCTTCATTAGCTCTTGGCTTACCGTTACTTACCATCAGATACCGCCATACATGAAAAATTTGATATATGTATATGAATATATTTTATCTCGTACTTATGTAATCTAATATATCATTTAAATCGAATGTACACGCCTAACGCCCTCCTTTCTTCACTATTTCTCACTTAACCTAGGACTACTGTAAGAATCTGTTCCTTTTATATATATTTTTTTCTCTGTTTTTGTGTTAAGTAAATATTTTCCGTGGACAGTAAATTGTTTAAACGAAAATAAATAGCTGTGAAATATATATTCGCTGCAGCCACATAACTTTTATGTGACAGTTTATATTATACTTACCTACTTAACAAGCCCACTGTTTAAAAACTTTATGGTATAAACTACCAGCTCTTAGATTGCCCAGCAAAAATAAACAGATTTTATACCTCTACAGAAATCCCATTAGAGTAATATCTTCCTCTATGAAAAGGCTTCGCTTTATTGGTAGCTGGCAAATGAAATGCACTTTTGCGGGTCTCCTTTGATGCATCGACCGGGGCAATGAAATGGCGTAGGGAAATTAAAATACAGGAGAGGGAAATGCTACGTTAATACTTTCTCCTATACAGTAATTTATATTTATACGAAATAAGTCAAGGCTTTTCGCACTTGCTTTGACACTTGACATCTTTTTATGCCGTTTAAAGTTTTTATTTGCAAATGAATCGATAATTTATAATACCTATCTTTTACTCATAGTTGTCGTCACTAAAAAGCGGTATGAAAATTCGTATTTTTATAATCCATACTAATGTTGTATGCGAAAGTGGTTTTTTGTTTGTTTGTCCTTCCTTTACGTCGTAACGCAGGTTCAGAATGACTAGATTTTAGTACAGAGATAGTTGAACGGACGAAACAGAACATAGGCTACTTTTATCCCGATTGAGCAAGTAGTAGATGGACGGACCAGTATACTTTTCTTGGTACGTGGTCTTCACCGTAATGAGGAAATCCGTAGACGAATGAAGGTCACCGACATAGCTCGACGAGTCAGTGAGCTGAAGTGGCAATGGGCAGGCCACATCGCCCGAATAAACGATAACCGGTGGGGAGTAAATGTTCTCGAGTGGCGACCACGTACGGGGAAACGTCTACCAGGCCGTCCCCCTACTAGATGAACGGACGACCTGGTTAAAGTCGCAGGGAGTCGCTGGATGCAGGTGGCTCGGGACCGGTCGATGTGATGTACCATGAGGGAGGCCTATATCCAGCAGTGGACGTTTCCCGGCTGCTGCTGCTGCTGCTAATGGTGTGGTCTACACCTAAGGCACAGGCTGGACACATCAAATAAATGGCGTGATATCGGTTCTTATTCCCATCGAACGGATAACGTTTGTATACACGCGCATGTGTGAGTATATTTTCCCGCGCCATAGTACGATTATAGTACGAGAGCCCACGACCAAAATTTTTGTCCCAAAGCAATATGGCCTCAACCGCATCAAATTGATCGATTCGATTATCGTGAATTCGAAAATACCAGTATCAGAAATTTTTCGCGTAGCGTTTGACCCGGCCAAATTTTCAAAAATGATAAAAAAAATTACCGGCCCGTATCATAGCAATCTGTCTGATTTTTGGACTGGATGATAGCTGTAGTATATTAGTATCTGGGTCACTTTCTTGAGGGGAGAAGTGAGGTATCGCGGATCGGTGAGAGGCGGATCTTACCCCCCATTGGCTATGCGATTTGGCTTGCTCATTGCATTGACAATATCGTACGGCTGTTTAATATGTTTACAGTTTGTACAAAGCTTACCGTGGACCTCAGTTTTCATGAAAAAAAACTTAAAACAGTTTATGCTAATGCCTAAATCGGTCACTATCCGTAATTGAAGTGACCTCAAATGGCATTTCAAATTGTTTTCCAACTATAACAGGGGTTAGTATTGCGCGGTTAACCCAGCGATCTCAAGATAGCCGTCAAAGAGTCCCTTTACTTAACAAAGCTATGCTTAACCGAGTGCCAGATTGTTTGAGCAGTGGGCTTTTGAGATACGAGTAAGTTTGGGAATTCGAAAACATTGATAAGAATTCCTCCAGGGCTTGTCTTAAACTGGAATTCGTCAGTAAATAAATCAAGTGAGAATAATAATGCTTGATTTATTATTCTGACTTGAATTAAGCCAAGTTCAGAATAGAATAGACAACGTGGTAGCCATGAAAAAAATTGTATATTTTTTGTGTTTGATGTGATTTCAATGTTTTTTCCCGGTAATAAATTGATTGGACATATGATTTGATGATGAGTTACATTTCTTTAGATTTGTTAAGCGACGGGTCTATAACTTAGTCATCATCATCAGCCGGGAAACGTCCACTGCTGGACATACGCCTCCTACATGGTATGCTACATTGAGCGGCCCCAGCAACTCCCCGCGACCTTAACTAGGTCGTCGGTCCATCTAGTAGGGGGACGGACCGGTATACGTTTCCCGGACGTGGTCACTCGACAACTTTTACTACACATCAGTTATCCGTTCTTCAAGCGATGTGTCCAGCCGAATGCCACTTCAGCTCAAAGACTCGTCGAGCTATTCGACGACCTTAGTTTGTCTACAGATTACGTCATCTCAGATTTTGTCTCTAATTAATCTAAATTAAACCTAGTAACAAAGTTAAATACACACACACACACCAACAATTCTTTTTTCTTTAAATAAATGTTTAAAATAGATTGTCTGTCGGTTGTATCAACGTGCTAGCCAGTGCTTATGCTACAGGACTTACAGTCCTATTTTAAGCACAGGCTGATCAATAATTTTGTATGACTGTTGTTGTTTTGTATGTTAATGCATTAATAACTGGTGTAGTTTTGGACAATAAATCATTTCTGTTACTTTTTTTTATTGTGTCCTTGCACCAAATCTAAAATCCTTTATGAGAATTCCTTCCTTTATAAGAAGCCCTAATTTCACCAGTCGATAGTTTGGATGATCGAAGTGCGCCACATTATGGTCAAAATTATTCATCAAGTCCCTCGACACTAAGTATCCCACTTTGTAAATATTAACCCCACAAGTTCAGCTTATAAAATATTAACCGGCAACCCCTACGAGCAATAACCGAGGCAGTCTCAAGCGGCAACACTGCCAAATTAAATATGAGCGAAGTTTTGCATGCGAGCGTTTGTGGTGAGGGGAATTGGCCCAGTTGGGGAAGTCTCGACGTTTGGCCGGGTTGGCGGCTCTTACGTGATAATATGCGAGCTTCGGGAGCAATAATTAGATAAGATGGCTGGGGATATGATACTAATGCTCGAAAATTTCACCGGAATTTTTGGTTACTTGGCCAATGGCCAATGATAAGTCGTTGGAACTATTTACACGCGTCGAGTTGTTAGGTGATAATAGCAAAAAGATATCACTCCTAGATATTATTACTTCTTAAAACAGATACATCGTCGAAATTATCGAATCCTCACTCTTCTCTACAACATCTTACACAATTCAACTTATCCCAACTATCTTAAAGAACGGTTCCATTTCCATTCTTCCTCTGGCAGACTACTGCGTCCCCAATACTCCCTTGATCTCTCGCTCACTCCCATTTTCTCTGACTCCTTCTCTGTTCATGCAGGGTTCTAATTAAAAGATGTGATATAATCAACACACGCTGTAGCAGTAAAAATATAGTATTACGTACTACTACTACTGCCCATGGGAAAACTTTTCGTGTTTATATTCTAAAGACGGACCCATAGTAACAAGTTTGCAAGATATTTAACACTTAATTAGCACAAGCATCAGAAACTCTTCAATCCGATTCTAAATCCGATCAAACTAATGAAGTTTTAATCCATACTAATCTTATAAATGCGGCAGTGATTTTTTTTATTTGTCTTTGATGACTTGATTGTACAGAGATAGTTGAAAGGCCGTAAAATGACACAGGCAGATTTTTACCCCAATCGATTAAGTAGTTCCCGTAGGATAATTTGTGAAGTTCATGCGTACAAAATAACGGGCACTACACTAATAATAATAAAGAAAATTCAATATATAGCTTGAACGCAACCCGTTCGTCATAGCAATCTACGAGTATGATAGAGGCTTTATGCCCAAAATTGACACACAGCTGATGACGAACCTTATGACGTATGAAACCAAATGCTATTATTATAATAAAAATCTTAATACACATTACAAGAGTCAACGCGACACACCAAGCGTGTAATACCCACAATTTCCGTATTTCCATATACATAATTTAACTCCATAGCTCCGCAATAATCCCCTTAAAGCCTTACAAAAGGTAACTCTCTTAAGATTACTTCAGATACAGTCATCTACAAAAGTGTATGCCACCGAATAGGTGCACGCTTAAACGAACGGTGTAATGAATATGGAAAGTAACAGGCGCCGTATGAGGTACTGGAAGCGCAAGTCGCGATACACGCCTCAGACTTATCTGGATTTACACCGAAGTGTAACAGAATAAGGAAGATTCCAGTTCAGTCAGTTCAAGAATGTAAGTTTTTTGGCGAATCATCATCATAAGCCAAGGAACGTCCACTGCTCGACATAGACCTCCTTCTGGCGAATAATTTGATAAAATTAAAAAAAAATAGTTTTTCATGTGTTTGAAATATAACAACGGTTCCACTTAATCCTTTGCGACGATGTGGCATTGACCGTGAAGCCAGATCAAATCCGATTAAAACACTTCCACTAGCATTAGGAATAAGTGTGATTGTTCCCAACTACGTGAAATCTATGAACATTTACCTGCCGACAAGTGATTGTCACTATTAGAGGATTTATTAGTTTAGATGTTTACTTTATTAGTTCATGACAAATATTTCAATTATTTAGTTGAAGGTAGTTTTATTTGGATTAGCTTGTTTTTTACTGTTTGCTACGTAAACTTTAATTTTATTTCTATAGTAAAACCAATTGGTTTTATTTTGACTCGATTTCAGTCTATTGAGATATAAAAAAATTGACCACGTCTTCCTCCGCGTGGACTTCAGGAAGTATCGCACCGTAACCACATTCTCTATCGAGATATATTATAGCCGGTGTTCTTCTTTTAGTTTTTTAACTATATACAAAAAAAATAAAGTCATTCTGACCTTCTGTCACGGCGGGAAGGACAAATAAATATGCAATCTCCCTTTCGCAATTTATAATATTAGTATGGATTTTAAATCTGTACATTAATAAATACAAAAAAGCCCCAGACATATACTTTTTTTTTGGCAATACAGTGACTTAACTTTGAACTGTTTTAAATGTAATGTCGAAATATATATTTAAAATACTTTTAAAATTAATATAATATTAGCAATCTGTACATAAGAGACCAATATAATAGTTAGCAAAAAATCAAACTATTACAATGAAACGTCGAAGAGATACATTAAATTATCTTGAACGATACTTTTTTGAAAACTTTCTTGCTCATTTCCCACAAATTGCAATTTTTGAGTTAGGTCACTTTCATTCTAAGGGTTCGATTTATCAATTAAAACCAAACACACAAAAACTAATTTGAGATGCTGTTGTTATTAATTCACTATGTTTATTTATTGATATTAAATACTAGATTTAATTTAAAATCATTATTCTAAAGATTTATCAATATAAATAAAAGGAAATCGTGTTCGTAACTAACACGACTGTTACACAACTTATAACTAAAAAACGGCTGAACCGATTTTGATGATCATTCATTTTTTAATTTGTCTCCGCCCGTAATGGGGAGATAAAACATGGGATGAATTCACACACACAAAAAAATGATTTTCATACATTCACGACCTAATAAAAATTTGAATGACTTAAATTATTTGTAGAGGGATTGTTCAAAGAAGGACATATGATACATTTGTAATAACAACCACGAAGCATGAGCTACAAGTATATTTTAAACTGTTTTATTATTCTAATATACTGTTTAGGACAGCATAAATCGGTTAAACGAAAAAACCTATATACCTATCTGTCTGCTTACATGTCCATTGCGTTACGCTCTGGTGTAACACACGGCCAAGTTTACACACTTTAAGCTCAGTATTACCGAGCACGCTTTCAGACGAAGTAGGTTAAAAGCAAGTTGCATTAAGGTGCCCTGATACGGATACCGTCTGTAATGTACTGGAAGCACACAAGCTCTGTCTCTCTCTCTCTCTGCACGCCTCCCACAATCACGTTCACGCGCTTTACTCAGGTTATTATAAACATGTCGAATGATTGTGTGGGCGAGTGTACTTTGTGTTTTGTGTGGATAAATATTACTCGCTAGCTCGTAAGAAAGGAAACGCTTCCGTGTTTTCATAAATAATAGATGTGTATTTTTTGCGACTTCTGCAAGTAATCGAAAGTAACTGTTTTCATAACATTTTGGTAACAGAGTTATTTTGGGATATCTTACTTTATTTTAAGCAATAACATAATTTATGGTTTTGGTTAACTCTAAAATTGGATAATAGCATATGTACCGTTTCAACTTTATTACAGCTATATTTCTAATTAAAAAGGTTAAAAGCAGTGTGGTCTTGAATGTAGAATGGGAATTTTGCGGGTTTCGTAAAAAGTTAAAAAGGGATCAAATAATCAGGAAATTGAAAGCATATAAGAACATCTTACTGCGATTAATAATTCGCCTGCCAAACGTGGTAGTTATGCTAAAAACCCTTACCATAATCACCACGGAAAGCGCTTTTGGTCCGACTGTGGACTCTACAAGAGCTTTGTGGCTGATGACTGACATAAAAACTAACTTTAGGGAAGAAAAATAGTTAAGTAAAGTTTAGAATCCAATATTTAGCTTTCTAAATTTTCTTTCTTTATTATAATAGAGACTATATTAATAGCGAAGGGCGCTAGGTGACGGATTGACCATTCATAGTAATAATTAATTTTTATAGCTTGTTTATTTTTCCACAGTGTTTTCACTGACGTCAATTAATAAAAATTCCCTGGAAAAATCCACGAAGCGCCTTCTACAACGCCCACAGCCAGACACGTCCGGTTTCTATAACCTAAAACATAATAATTTCATTAATAATGTTCCATAGAAAAAAAATATGATTTTGGATCAGATACAAAAATTACAAGAAAATTAAAACCAGTATGAGGATGTATATACAGTTTGTGATCAGTATGGACACAGATTCGGTGAATATGGCTCCTGAGTGAATTCAATTTTTATTTCGAGTGACATAAGGTAACATTTGCCAAAATAAGTCCAGAATTCACTTACAATAGAGCAATACCTTCTCGAAACGTACTGGTATGTACAATACAAATCTTTTGTGGAACTCGTTTCAGTTTATTTGTATTCAATCGATACGCCGCTGCTCATTTTCTTAGCGAACCAATTTGTTCCACTTTGCCAACTCGGTAATACACTCCGAACTCTTTCTTCGTATCCACGCTAAGCCTGGGTGTTACTCGGATTTATGGCGTCGGCGACATTTCGACAACTTAGCTCGAGTTAGTTTGTTACGTGACAGGTTAGTTAGTTCCCTTTCGGAATTACTTTATTGAGCGACTAATGAGATAATTGTTTAATTGTTCAATGGGTCAAATCAAAATGAATTTTAAACACTGTTAAACGTACGTTTAACTTTTTTGTGTGTAATCCGTAGTTGCCTGTAATTGCGGTAGCATTTAGAATTAAAATTTGCGTTTTTATTTATTTATTTATTTGTAATAATGTTTACTGTGTTATCAACCTGTAAAATAAAATAATAACACACTCAAAATATATACTGCAATAATTATTATTACAAGTAAAAGTAACTGAAAAATATGTACTGAGATGTGAGTGATCATAAAAAGTTCAATGTTTGATGAGAGCTGCGAATACAGAATCATACCCAAGGAATTATTTAACTGATATAGGGTCAATTTACGTACGCTGTAAATTGTATCAAAGGGTCTGCGCAAAACGTGGTTGTAACTCGGATTTATGGCGAGAATTATTTTATTAAAATTTTATATACATCTTGTTACGTCACAGGTTAGTTAGTAACCATTTCGCATTAATTTATACACGCTGAATTCTGACATCGTATCTGCGCCATAATAGGGTTTTACTCAAATTTATGGCATCGGCAACATGCGGTTGAATTAGTCTCATCTAATTTAATAGTGTTTTTAAATGTATGTAGAGTTTGTACTTGGCCTTCATCTCACCTGACGTATGTGATGACGTCTATGTGGGCCGTTGGATGCCAAGTGTGCGCACCCAGACTCCTCAAACTAATGAACCGCCGGCTCTGCTAACTTTTATACTGGAACACAACAGTGCTATTAACACTGCTGTTTGGCAGTAGACTAAGATAATATGGTGGTAGCTAGTCAGAAGGAACATTATTTACCATCAACCAAACCGATAGGTAACCTCACTGGCAATCGAGACCGAATCTTTCGAATTGTGAGTCGAAGCATGTAGTACTCTAAATAAAATTAACAATTATAACAAATTAACACGGGTAAGAATTTTTCATTCGCTCGCAAGTCTCAGTTACCATAAATGCAAATAAATCAAAGTTTACACAGCTCCTAGGACTAAAAGTGTAGAAAATGAAAACGTTTCTCTCGTGATTGTTCAGTCAAGTGCACTGAACAGCTAGGCTCACCAATATTAAACGATTCCGCTACACGAGCAGGTGCAATATGAAAATTGTTAATGTGTCCGAACTGTGCCCACAAGCAGCTGTGGCAAGAACCCTCAGCCTGATAGAGATGGCCTGGTAGTCATCGATATCGATAATATCGGAAACTTTGTTCGCAAAATATAATTTTTTGGGTATTTTGTAAATTTTGTGTGATATAAAATCGGTGTCGCGGCGTCCAACCTCCACGGACGAAATCTCCGTGGAGTGCAAACTCCGCGGCAACAAATGTCATAATTTAAGAAAAAAAAGAAAAAAAAACAATTGACTTACTTGTTTATGTGACTTAAAAACTTGACGAAAATTACGATGCAAAAAAGTAATCAAACGGCTTTAATGTTCAAAAGTGTTATAATTTTGAGCCGATACAAAGATAGACAGACCTTTTGAGACAGACTGAACAATCTGTAAATTTTAATTATGAACTATGAACAGCAAAGCAAATAAAACTAATTAATACATACACAACATTACAAAAATTAATAAAAAATGACACAGTTCTGTGGCAGGAGCTGTCTCAGTACTCCAGTTTTCTCAGCTTTCTGTCTTCCTCTCTCACTTTTACAGCAGCTGATGATGGACCATTGTATTGACCGATATGAACCCTCCTGAAAATCGAATCTAAACGTCAAGTCAGCGTCACGGTGGCTAAAAAACAGGTCTTACCCAAGCGCAGCTATCTCCGTAACTCAGTGGTTAAAAAACTATGCAACGGTCTTCGGATTTTTTATCGACTGCTCGTTTCTCCTCACTATTCTTGGGTTCTGTAATTGTGTGCCTTACTCCGTCCAATGCCCGCAGGACGTGCCATCAGCAATTCTCAGCTTATTACGACCGATCTCTGGCACGGTTCTCTTTTTGAACCACTCATTGTCTACAGTTACTGAGGTAATATATATCTTCCTATATTCAATATACAGAAAATCCTCCCCCAATGGAGACCCAGCAGTAGGTACTAGCACATTTCATACAAATCTAGTTGGGTCTTATTTTGTATGCCTTTAAAAGGCAATGACAGTTTCTAGACACCGTCTAGAAACCCATATCTGTCTATGGTTTTCGTTAAAGTTTCAACCGAGCTCAAATCTTTGTTCGGTGATCAAAAATGCCCAAATATTACTGTAACTGCAACATAAATCTTAAAAACTATAAACAGAAACAATTTCTGAACCGTCCTTTGACAAATTAATTGAATTCCATTTTAAAATTCATTATCCGCTGCACCCCGGAGAGTGTGCGATTGCATTACATGACCTAATTCCACCGTCTACTTTTTACAACCAGAAGAACGGCTGGGTTCCACCCCTAATTAATTGACATTCCACCATTTCGCACGAAGCATTTCGCTTCATCATTCATTATGCGCACAGCTAAGGAGTGGAATTCTCTGCCGGCTTTTATTTCCCGACCGCGACAACCTGGATATCTTTAAGGCTAGAGTGAATAGGCTATTTCTAGGCAACCGTTAACCATCCTAGACCACATCGTCGCTTAATAGCAGGTGAGATTGTGGTCAAACGGAAGCCTATCAAATGTAAAAATAAACTACCTTCGGGCCTATAATGTTAGGTGAAGCTCCTGCAAAGGTTCTCCAAAGAATGTTCTTAGAATTACTATTGTTCTTGTCGAAGTAGTGCCTTACGAAAAGATAAATGCTTCTCAGCGGAGGTAAAAATAATCTTCCTCATATATCCCTCACAACATTTCATTATTCGAAGACGGCGACGTTTTGATTAATGTTGGAAACTAGCTTAAAATTACATTTCAGTAGAAGTAAGAAGTTTGCGGTGCATCCTTTCAGCGTTTTTCTTGGAACCGCCTCACAGATATGAGAAAATATCATCGCGGGCACAAAAAGTGTTCGGATAGTCGGACTTTTCCTTTGTAACTAATGAATATCTACGGCGAGGATAATGTAGGTCTTCCTGAATGCAGATTCAGAACAAGTAAAAATAGTCTTATTACGAATTTATCATTGCGCGTTTAATGATTACCTCTGACAAGTATGCTTGTATGTAGTCTGGCTCAAGGCCCATAAATAACGTGGTCGTGTATTTAAAAAAATGGTTTTTAATATTTCTTTTAAATCCCTTAAATCAACACAAAACCTAGTTAGATAGATAGATAGGTAATCGTTTTATTTTCCAGCATAATACAAAGAAGAACACACAAGTCAGACAGAAATAACAGCATCGATTACTGCAACGTATCATGCCAGCAAAAAGTCCCGAACTCACCATAATGTTGTGGACTATTTTTTTTATTGTATTTATTTTCTAGGAAGACATACAGTGTTAACATAAGAAATAGATATGCAAAATAAATATAACACATATACCAGTCAAGTCTCCACTGATATACACTCACTTACTCACTAACATTTAAAGGAAACTACCTAAAATAAATTTGAACTATGAGCCCACAACGTTGGTAATCCTGCTAGAGCATTTAAATTGACTTTGACGTAAGTTAGCTTTTTTGACGTGACAACGTCTTATAAATTGGTTTGCCGGGTGACACTTCAAGAAACTGCGTTACGCTCCGCTCACGTTATGCGCTCACAATGAGAGCGAGTGAGAGGCACGCGTCCCTTCCACTCGGGCATGGTTAGCCCGCCTAAGAGCGAGAGAGACAGACATAAAAAGTGAAAAATTCACATTAAAATTATTTTACCACTCAAAGTCGTTGTCACGTAAAACTTTCGCCCGTATACCGACTTTATAGGCAACCAATTTTTTTTACAATGATTATTTGTTCACGACAGTTTCAATAATTTTTTGTGCAATACGATATCTGTGCTGAAGTCCTTCTCTTACCCAAGTATTCCAATTTCAATATACTCATATTTCAATAATTTTTTTTCTTCAAAATCTTCCTAAAGTTGGCCGTTGCATTGACGTCCAAAAAGTAGTAACAGTAACGTAACGAATATATTTTCAAAATAAAGTTAACTCTTCTTCGTAATGTGTACCGTAGGCCTATAATATATCTATAAGGTATATCTAATAAGGTATATCTTCCCCTTCTAAAAAAACTAGTACCTTGGGTTAAAATAGCCGACACCGATTGAGAAACGGAATAAGAATAGGGAATTATCAATGGTTATCAAAAAATATAGATATATAACTGGAGTTTCATATGTATTTCTGGCTAGCCTGGCTACTTCAAGCAAAGCTAACGTTGCTGGTTTCGCAATAGATAACCGCCTCCGTAGTCTAATAGCTAAATGTTGGACGAATAATGTGGAGGTCCCGGACTCGATTCCCAGTGGAGGTAGCTAACAGTACCCGGTTTGGTTGGTGGTAGGGCATTTTTTTATGTCCGCCTGGCTAGCTACCACCATGTTACTTAAGTCTGCCGCCAAGTAGAAATGTTAAAAGCACAGTTGTCTTCCGGTATGTATGGTAGCAGAGCCATCACTCATTAGCTGGAGGCTTCTGGATGCATCAGGTTAGCATCAGGTGAGATGAAGGCTAAGCAAACCCTCCATACCTAAAAATATAATAAAAGATAGTCTTCTGAATGACCACGCTTCTTACATTTAACAATGCACTTTATGCAGCAGAGCAGCTGACATGAATGGCTGATGGATTTTCCGTTTATCTCGTTCGCCAACAATATAATTACATAATTACATCGTCAAAATAAGCAAGCGAGACGTGAACAAAAGCCGGAAAGTCTATTCAGCGGGAATACTTCGACTATGAGGTCCTTACAGTCGCAATTAACGAACAAAGCAGCTCGACAATACCTCTAATGTGCGTCAGGCTGTTGCAGACAATGTGTTCGTTAATTCCCATCTTCAAGTGCTGCGACTGAAATACTTATAGACTTGTATCGTAGAACACTTTTTTGAGACGTTGAATGTAAGTCCCAACCGCCTACTCTCCCTAACGCGCAAAAAGTTTTAAAGGTAATTTATTGATGAATTAGAGAAAATACGTTGTTTATCGTTTCTATCGAGGGATAGCCGTCATAATTCCCATACGAACGCTAGTATTAAATTATGGCGTTGTTATTAATCTTCAGATTTTTTGACCAAAAATATATCTTGCACACTATATCAAATAAGTTTAATCGAAATAAAATTTTTAAAAAAGTCAAAAAAAGTATTTAAAGTTTAATATAAATATTAGTTTAATGTCAAAATATTCACATGTCAAATACAGATACATATTTAAAAAAAATTAAATTAGATTTGTTAGTACACTTAGCCTAGATTAGTAATAAAATTAAACCTACAACCTAAAGAGACAAGTATTTAAAACAACAAGTATTTTAACATACATCAACTTTAATCATTCATAATGTACTAGAAAATTGCAAAAGTAATGAAAACTTTTCAATACAAACCTTGCATAATTACGTAAGATAAATTCTAAAAGGCTAATCTTAATAAAGCTTTCACAAAGATTATTGAAAATAAAATTGTATAAATAACTCGCATAATTTATCGACAATGTTTTTTTCTCTCTTCAAAACAGCGAAAATTTCCGAATGCCAACCGAGAGCTCTGGCGTTGTATCTCTTTTTTGGAATTGCCTCCCTCTTTTTTCAACATTGTGTTAGACGAAAACGCAAAATTATAATTCTCGCTTCCGTTGTAGTTCAGCAGGCTGGGAAGGTCCGCCTTAAACTGATTTATATAACAAATGTTTAAGCACTCTTTATTTTAAAATAGTCACTCATATACTTTTTGTTGATCTCAAAAAATTATGCCATTAATGGCTTCATGGTGGACCCTCGGAGGCCTACGTTCAGCAGTGAACAATTCTGTGCTGATGCTGCTGGCTTTGTAGGATCAAAGTCAAAGTACTTTATTTTATTTTCCCGTAAGGTACGAAGTGCGGAGTCCATAAATATTTTCTATCTGTGTTTGAGCGGTACTTCGTGGTGCGGTTTCAAGTGCTATAAGATGCCGTCAAGACGTCAACTCGTGGATCTCAAGTTGATTGCAATTTGCTTGTATTTGCGAATAGTTGATTGAACCAAACTATGCAAAGTAAAAATAAAATGTTTGTTTATTGTACATTTATAAATATAATAAAGACAATTATAACTAAAATAAAATTGTACAATGTGAGTTGGCTATCCCAAAAGAGAGATTTCTCCCGGCACTCACACTGGAGCTTTCAAAAAATATATAAACTGAAATTAGATCTACATACATGTACATAGACAAAAAACAAAAATATTCCAGAAGAAGATAATTTATGTATATCGAAAAAAGCATAATAATAAATAAAAACAATGTAGCATACTTTTATGGTTTTAGTCAAATATTTTTGCAGAATGCCTATTTTCTCGTGATCATGATCACGATTTACGAAATACGATGAGCTTTTGTCCACTGTAGGACATGAGCCATTTACTTTTGCACCCGGATCGGTGAGAGGTGGTCTTATAGAATAAGTGCATAAATTAGATTTCGTACATATTTTATGAAGTTTTTATATACACACAATACTTTGTCTAAAAACAACTTGAACAAAAATAATAACTAATTGGTTCAAATAAAAATGTACACGGGTGTAATTGAAACAGAAGTCTAATAAATTTGATATCGACCTTCACTCAAACAAAACAATCAGCTGAAAAACAATAACAGACAAAAACAAACAACCAAATAAAATAACAAACTGTATTGTGATCAACCGGACACATAGAAGTATAAAATAATAGAAGCATCATCCATTGACGTGATTAAATCATTGATGTTCGAAATGGACTGTATATTTATTATAGAAAATGGTTTAAATGAAACGATGCGTACGGACAAGATTCTAAAACCAGTCGGGTTATGTTCACTAAAGGATTCCCAATAGTCAGCTGATTTAGGCTCTCTCTATGGCTCGGGTTCAATGCCCTTCGTCAGCTGGTCCGAGTCGATGTACTTCGGGTCAATGACCTCTCACAGCTGATCGGGTAGGACTTCGTCTTCAGGTGAATGACCTCTTCAACGGTCAGATGTTCCCAGGAGCGCTTGTTTCTTCTTCAGGAGACTTCTTCTTTCTTGAGCGTCGAACTGACTTGCGAGGAACCTTTGAGGAACGTTTCGAGCCTATATTTATACTCTGGTGCACACTCGCTATCGTTTATGGACGAGGCGAGGTGACCAGCTATCTCTTTCTAGCGCGCGGGGGTGCGCGGGTCGGGGGGGAACAACCCCCCCCCCCCCCCCCCCCCTAACGAAGCAATACGTGAAAGAGAGCCTGGTTTTTGGTTCCCTTTTGGGAGTTATTTCAGCTATGACTGGGGGGGAACCTTTTCAGTGAAACCAAGCCTCATAGTATCTTTATTCACATAACTTAGGTACTAATACATAGCCTGGCAGGTATATTCTATACTATAACTATTACAACTGTATGCCGTGTACTATGGCTACGCTATACTCAATATCAGTACTTTATTTCTAAGTTTACGAAGATTTGTTACACAAATACATGTTTTATTGCGTGTTGCGAACAATTGATGACTCGCCCATGTTGCAGTAGACACAGACCGAAACGACTCTTTTCTGTATGTTTATTAGGGGAACTTATCAAAAAGGAAACCACCTTTTTACTATTCCGTCCGTCCGTCCGTCTGTCTGTCCGTCTGTCACCAGTCTGTATCTCATAACCGTGATAATTAGACAGTTGAAATTTTCACAGAAGATGTATTTCTGTTGCCGCTTTATCAACAAATACTAAATAAAAGAATAAAATAAATCTTTAATGGGGCTCCCATACAACAAACGAGATTTTTTGGAGACGCGCGTGACACGAGAAGTATCAGTAACGCCATCTAGTGGCAAGTATCAAAACTAAATCGAAAATGATATTTAGGCTCGTTCGTAAGAGGATTCGGTGCATATTGTTTATGATTTTCCGTATTTGAATTACCCAAACCTTCGGTGCGCGAGTACAACTCGCACTTGGCCAGTTTTTGTCTCTATTTTCTTGTATTTTTTGGTATGCTTGCTTTTAAGTGTTAAGATTTGTGTTATAGTAACAATTTATGGACTCTGTTATAAACGCTTCTGTTATTATAATAGACAAACTCCTTAGTCCTAATCGTCTAAAAATTGCATACAAAACTTTTGTTTGAACAAATGTTTTTTATAGCCCACTTAGCCTTTATCTCATTTGGTGAAGTGATGATTGGTTTCTTATGATTGAAGTTTGATCTCCCAGAAGACGCTGGTATTTATTATTATTATTTGTTTTAATTTCACCTAAACTACTAAATATGTCTAAAAATGCGTCCATTGATGTTTCTTAACCTATCGGTAAGGCGAAGAAACTTTCAATTCAATTCAAGTAAACTTTATTGCGCACACACGAAACAAAGCAAAACATAATAGATAAGAATTAAAAAGGTACATGAAGGCGGCCTTATCGGTAAAAGCGATCTCTTCCAGGCAACCTTGGGGCAGAAGAATCATATAATTAATAGGGTGTAACTTTGTTCATTTGTGCTCTTTTACTGAAGCACTAATTATTAAAACTATAGTTTTAAATTAACTAATTACCTCTCATTGTTGTTTGGTGGCAGACTTGGGTAGCGGGCACAGAAGAGTGGTATTTTCCTCTATCCACCTGCCAAGCTACCACCATAAGATCAGCTCTACTTTTTGTTGGCTTTCGCTTTTTGAAATACAATGTATATGGCAATAAAATCAATCCAAAACCATTTCTATTGACATTTAGATTTCAGTGGTCCTCACCCTTCGTACAGATGAATCGTAAATTTTATAACTTCCATTCGCTTTAGCGAAGAATAAAATTTGAACTTCTTTACAACATTCATCAGGACGCCATGAGCAAGGCTTTTGAATAATAAAAATCTTCGCCTCCCGAGTGCAGAACTTCTCGTCTCCGCGGCTTTTTTTTCTCAACTTTAACGCGCGAGAATAATTTCCAACATTTATTATTATAGCAGGAATCTCTTTTATCGTTCTGATAACTGGTGATGAATAATATGACCATTATTTAGGGGTTTTTACTTGTGGAATTTTCCTCAGCCGTAAAACCACACATGTTACTTCCATGTCTCATAATCCTACCCTGAAAGGTCTCGAAAGCCAATGCGATGTCCGAATTACGAGTCGGACTCGCGCACAAAGGATTCTGTCCCATGGTGCATCGAGCAAAAAATGCAGTCAGAAACATGTTGCTTGTATAGAGACTCCCTTTTTGTTGTGCCATAGGAATACATTTAGAAACTACCTACATTACATAATATCAATTTTGTAGCTATTTTATTCCACCCAACCACTATTTAGCAAATACTGGTATTTAGGATCTTCTTAAGGTTTCAGTTAAATTACAGCTAGAAAATAAATATCTGAAGACTCTGTGAAAGCTTTTAGATAGAGTATCGTCCAAGGATTTCAGTAATGATCTTTTAAGGTTTCTCCGGTCACAGAGAAAATTCAATTTTGTGAATTTCAATTTTGGAACGATACCTCTTCGGGTATTCATTTAGTTATTCAAAGTGAAGATGAATAAGTTTTGTTTATATTTTTCTTTCCAAAACTTTTCCATTTCTTGGATTTGAATTTTAGAAACGTTTTGTAAGATTCTGCGAAGCTTCGAACAAATCAATATACTAAGACTTGATTTCTCCCGTTACTCTCTGCATATAATTCAAATATGCCTCACGAAATGCACCTAAAGGCCAGGATAAAGACTGCCCAATGTTTTTCTTAAAGCATTTTGACTTGCGTTGTGTTTTTGAGATCCCGAGAAGTAACAAACAAATTGACTTTTGAATAAATAACACGTATTACAACGGCATTGCTCTTTTTGATGTAATTGGACACAATCATTTTGAATGGTTCCTCTAGACCAGTGTTTCTCAACTTGTGATCCGTGAACCCCGGGGGGACCCCCGGCAGCGCGCTTTTATGTCTTCGTTTAATTAAAAATCATATATATGCTAACGCATTTATAATAACGGAAACAAAATACTTATTTTATTTTGGGAAACTAAAATAAATGGACCAAAACGTATTGCTGTTCTTCTTCAAGGGGTCCTTGAAAATTGCGCTTGCTTTCCTAGGAGTCCGAGCCTGAAAAAGCTTAAGAAGCGCTGCTCTAGACAAAACTTTCAGGACCATGTTATAATTCTACGTTGCATAACATCATAAAATATAACAGAAGCGTCGGTGGCGCAATGGATAAGGCGTGGTCTCTCAATCAAGGGTTCAGGGTTCGAATCCAGCCGTGTACCTATGAGCTGTTTTTCAATTCAAGTACATTATCCGATTGCTTAACGGTGAAGGGATACATCGTGAGGAAACCTGCATGTCTTTAAACAGGCCTGTGAAGTCCATCAATCCGCACTGTTCCCGCGTGGTGGACTATGGCCCATACACTCTCTGTATGAGAGTAGGCCTGAGCCCCTGCAGTGGAGACGATATAATTAGAATTTGGATGATGATATAATTAGAAGCAAAAAGACAAATTACTTATGTATGACTGACGTCCCTTGAGTCACTTACTGATATGTTAGTGCCTAAGCAATAACGACATGAGACGAACTCCAACATCTGACTGCGACCGCCAATCTTATATAGTAGATTGGGCTCCCTGCCTAAAACTCTATGCTCGGATTATGAAACGCTTGCTAACCCAACTTTTCAGCTGTATAGGTAAAGACATTATCGAAACTTAAGTGATTACTATTGTTGGAGAGTTGGCAGGCTCAACTCGGTGTATGGGGCACGGGCACCCGCATATTTCAGATAATGTGATTTGAGGGTTTAGTTTAAGCTTTAGTTTAACAGCCTCCCTAACCAATTGAACTGATTCGATTTCCGGCAGGATATGTAATATCGACAAAGCTCCCTCGTGATCAGTTTCAAAATCATGTTATGTCATCATCATGTCGATCATGCATGTCGCGATCTTGGCTAGACCCGCCTTTTCTTTTGTTCAATAAGGAGAGACGAAATCTAAAATTAAAATTTTGCATGCTTGTAACTATAGCATGGATAAGTATAAAGCCTACAAGGATCGATTTAATGTTTCTCAGTCAAAAGTTTTTATACATCTGCCACTGCAGTTCGAATTGCCAATTGTCGGTGTCTTGCACCTGTCCCATCAGTGGTGCAAACAACTTTGGCTAACGTTAATAACCTTCATCAACAGCCTATATTCGTCCCCTACTGCAGGGGCTCGGGCCTACTCTCCTACAGAGAGTGTATGGGCCATAGTCCACCACGCGGTACCAGTGCGGATCGGCGGACTTCACATGCCTGTTCAAGACATGCAGGTCACGATGTTTTCCATCACCGTTAATCAATCGGATAATGTACTTGAATTGAAGAAGAAAAAAACTTATAGCCTGGATTCGAACCCAGAACACTCAGATTGAGAGTCCCGCGCCTTATCCATTCCGCTACCGACGCTTTTAATAATCTTAGAAAGTAATAAAACACTGTTAACTTACTATGGTATTTATTATCCTAAAAGGTTTGCCATTAAATTTAACTGGCAACTTATCACAAAATTCATAAACTCAGATTTGAGATATCATTCAAAGGTATTCGATACTCAAGCAAAGTTAAAATGTAAGACAAGAAGTCAATGAGGCGTGTCATTTCCGTGGGTCCAGAGAATCGGAGTGGAAGACGGATAAATTGGAGATCCAAGCGACGCGGTGCCCGGCGGAGCGCAGTTTTCTGAATCAATTTCGGGAAATGCTTTCCACCATTTTATACCTTTAGATTTTTGTTTTCATTGTTATATTTTCAACTATAAAATGCATCCAACTCTGATATGAGATAACTGGAACAATTTGTAAATAAAACGCATTCGGATTACCTCGAAAGCAAGTCGTAATCGAAATAACGATTATCTTGAGTAATTTTGAGAGATTTTGCCCGCGACTTGCTCAAGGGATACTTTCCGGGAATTTCTTATATAGGGTAGAAAATAGCATAAAGTCACTCTGACCCCCCGTTATGACGTAAAAAAAATCAAATAAACTCACTTTAGCTTTTTAGATTAGCTTTCACCTGCGACATCGGCGTGGACATTACTTAACGGGACACACTGCTGCTATGAAGGTGTTCACGAAAATTTTGGCCACCAGCTAGTGCCACTGTGGCAAGAGGTCACCCCATTCCAGAAATGTGTATAAATATCATTTTGTTATAAGGTACCCTTTTGTTATAATGAGCGCTGTCAATTAACTCCAATAATGTACTACTAAGCTAGAACATTATTGAAATGGGGTGGGATTCTATTTTCAGACCCATTTTTTGACGATAGTTTTCCACCTGAAGGTTGGAGTGTCACCCACTTTCCTTGAACCGATTTTAATAAAACACGTAAATAATATGTTTAAAAAACTTTTTGGGAGAATGAACTCGGATCCTTAGTTCACCACTTGTACCTTAGTTCTGTCCCTGAACTATAAACGTTTGACGACAACTTCACCTGCACTATAACAAACTATTCCTTACAATTCCACAATAAACTCAAAAATCCCACACGTCAACCAAACAGTAAGAACAGCAAGGACGCTAACGACTACGGTAATAAAATACGGGGAACTTTTCACAAAACTCGGAGAAAAACTTAGTGGCAAGTATGACGTCACAGGCTACGATGTTGCAGGAAATTCTTTTCCCGCGCTAATCAGTGGGAAGTTGCGTCGGGGCAGTTTATCATGGCTTCCCGTGGCATTCTCTCTTTTGTGACACCCGCTTTATGTGCGGTGACAATGTAGAGGTATTATGCAGGACATTAAAAGTTTAACTGGGGTTTAACCGTCACTGAAGCTATTGTGTTTTGGCTAGAGGATTGCTGTCAACAAAGGCTGCGAATACAGGTTTTTTATGCAAAAGCCATATGTTGTTTATGTAAAAGATGTGCATAAATTAACAAGTTTTTAATGCACAATAGACCCGCACTTGATGGTTTTCTCATTTGATCAAAGCGAGTTCAGAAGCCTAGAAATAGGTATTGCATTTGTTCTCTTCCCTCGTTGCATCCACATAATGGACATAAGCGCATTTGACTTCATTTGAATTCATAGAACGTGTACAAAAAAGGAGTGATAAAACTTAAGTGCGGTATATGTTAGGTAAGGTTTTACCTTTGGAGCGGTAGTAGACATCTGTAAACCGTACGAATTTAGAGAAAAACGAATTTAAAATATTGTCAATTTTTTTTGAATTTCATCCCTATCCTAGTTCTACATGTGTCAATAACCCCTAAAACCAAAGATAAGATCATTCATCATTGACCCCAGTGCTCGCGTTGGTAAACAAACATTTAGGGTTGTCGAAAATTATGACGTTACACCTATGAAATAAAAATGTATGGAAATTTAAACTAACCTTTACAACGCTGCTACTTTCACAGTGTATTCTATACAAGGGATATATACCCACCTTTAAGTATTATCACTCCTTTTTTGTACACGTTGTACAGAAATTCACCTAGATAATATAGTTTCATTTAAATGTAAATAATAACAGTGTAGTTGTTATGTTATTTATTTATTATTAATTCAATTATTCTCTTGGGTCATGTTTTTTAATTATGGTATAAGGATTCACATATTTTGATATCACATTTTTAGGGTTCCAAATGCGAAAGGCCTGAAACCCTATTGTACAGGTAACTCTGTGAAGCTCTTGATGTGCTTTAGTCGAGAGCCTCGGCATACTGTTGAAGTACTTAAATAATTTAATAAATATATTAGCTTAGCTTGCACAAAGAAGTTCGCTTCCACTTTCATCATGCGTTTAGCTAAAGTATGAAATGCACTACCAGTTTACATGTTCTCTGAAGAATCTGCAAACGAAGAGTAAAAAGGCACCTTCTAGATAAACACGTAACAAGTTTGACCTCATCCTCACTTACCATCAGGTGAGATGAAGAAGTGTAAACCCCGCATACATTTCAAAACGCTACGAAATGTTTCAGAAGGAAATAAATTGAAATAGGTATAGGGTTGCGGTCAATACCACGCTTATTTCACACTATTTGCCATCACTATATTGTAACGATGCAAACCAATAATATATAATAATAATAATATAATAATAATCACATATCACATGTGTATATAATTATTACACAACACTCCATTTACAAGCAATTTTAGCGCTAAAACTCCTAAATTCACCAAGACAATCAACGACAGATTATATTGAAGTATGATTCTCTAATCTTACTTTCTGGCGCACGCACCACACCCATGTCTCTGCTCCAAACTTTTTATCTATTCTTTTTATTTATATCTAGAAGTTAACTTACGCGGCTGATAAAAATAAGGGAATTGTCCGGAATGTAAATTGCATTCATAGTCACCCTATAACGAGGAGTCAGTACTGATAAATAAATTGCACAAAAACAACCCGCGCTTCCTGCAGGGTTCATAATTAACGTGACATAATAAAAATATTGCTCCGAACTAGCCAAAGAAAGCATGGGGTACGGGTTGTGTAGTTCATAGTGATGTGCTGTGGTCGAGAATGTTGATATCGATAAAGCGAAATAAAAACTTATCGAGAACATTTTTTGTTGCAATAGTGTTGTTGGTTTCGTCTTTGTGTACAATGAACTTATAACTTCTCTTGTTTTGACACAATTACGCCGGTTAGCTGTCAGTATCTGCACGTAATTTAAATGAAATTATAATAATAATAATCTAATAGTGTAAAAATCCGGTCGTAAAAATCTGTTTTCTTTATGGATGTATGCTGAGGGACATGTAGACTGCTTCTACAGCACGATGCGCAAGAGTGGAGCCTCTATCGCGCGCAGGGTGCGGGCAGCCGCAGCAGTCTGCTCGCTGTCGTCGCGCAGCACCGACGGACCGATGCTGCGATACTGGCTGTCATTACATGCACCAGTGTCACAGTAGCATGTCTGAAGTTATAATTATAATTTAAATTACTATGGATATATATCTGATTTAAATAAAATAATAAAAATAAGAATTCCTTTAATTCGAATTATGGAGCATTAGGCCAAACAGCAATATTTTCATTGTCAAACTTTCGGACCATTTCTACCGCTTATGGAGTGAAGGATAGGTGTTGTTTTAAACAATAAGCATTCAAAACTTTTTAAAAGCTTCGTTCATATAACCGCATAAAAAATTGTGTTAATAAATTATTTCGCAAATCTTTCGTAGCTAACGTACTTTAGAAACATTGACATTGCGGCTCTGAATTAGAATGGTAAACAAACCACAGAAATAAGATTTGTAGTTTTCATACATGACACATTTCAATGTATTAAAACCATATCAAATAATTCGAAATCTGAAGAGTAATTCATTTATTAGCTTAACAGTGTCACGGAGTTTCTTGAACAGTCTAGAAAGAAAGAAAAGAGAGAGGCGGATCTCCTGTTTCCTTCGTGTCGAGTAGCATATAAAGTTCTCAAATGAGTGCGAACGAAAGAGGTGAATCTACTGTCTCCTTCGTGTCGAATAGCAAGAATTGACTAGCGTAGAAGGTTCTCGAATAAGTCACGTAAGGATTATCAAGAGTTAAAGGAAGACCAGTCCATCTATCTCTCTCGTGTTGGATAGCGAAATTACTAAATATAATAAATTAAAGTAATCATCAATTTAAAGCGAATAAAATAAAACTGGAAGACAATGTAAAGTGAAAGTACAGTGAAGTGAAAAAGTGTTAGTGTAACTAGTGTTTTCAAGTGGTGTCAGTAGCGACAGACCGGCCAAAGTAGTGCCAAAGGACTCTGTACGTAGAATTTGGGATGGACTCAGTGCAGAAGACTTGGACCCAGCGAGACGGACGCACTTTGTTGGGGGGACCCGCGATTTTGAAGATTGGGTTGTGGACCTGTACTACCAATAAACTCCAGAACTTTAGCCACGTAACAATATACAATTTCAGTGCAGATAGTAACACTCGGTTGACACTTTATCGAAGCATAACTACTGTTTTATAAAATTTACAGTACACATGATAAAATTCACTTATCAGACTGCACCAGTTATGTCCAAAGTTACGTCCTGAAAACATCGACAATTTACTGAAATACGCCCCAGCACTAGCACCTCTGTAATAGAAAAACACAACACACTCTGGGTTTTACTCTTCATTTATCAGGACATAAAAAGTGTGGTTTTGACGCCCCTCGCATTTCCCGCGACCATATGTTTTGCAGGCTTAGTTATGTACAGGCAATTTAATTTGAGCTTACTTTCAGCAGCGGCAACGTTTACTTTATTCTGTTTATATTTTCCTTGTTTAGATGAAATTACATTAAAATGTTGACGTAACTTCACGCCTTTGTATATTCCCTTCTTTTGTGTATATTCGGGCAATTAGGGTGTAACGAAAACTAAGATCACAGAATACGTCAAGTTTATTTCTATATTCTATAAATTTTCCATCCTCTGAGCTCCTTGATGTATCTGAACAATTGAACATTCATGCCAACAATATTTTATGAAATCTTTTGTGTGCCGTCCGTTTGTACGCCACGTTCCCGTAACATCTCTTTTATTTCCTATCCTTTTTTACCCCCTGTATAAAAGTTAACGTGGCCAGTTTCTATGTTATGGTCACTATTAAAAAGAACATCATCGAGGTAAACAAAAGGAGCCTTAACTTTATGGCGTCTTTAAAGTAGATTTTTATGTGAAGAAGTTTGTTTTAAATAAAGGCCGAAGCGGTGTCGTATATTTTAATCAAAAGATTTGGTTGAGAATTGGTTTCACACATGTTATTTATTAAACCAACTACGTGGCCTAGTGGTGTACCCAATACGCTTGGAGTAAAAATCCAGAAGTCCCTGGTTCGATTCCCAGTGAACCGAGAGGCACCCCGTCTATACCTAAGTCTGTCGCCAAAAGCCTTTAGCCCTAAGATGTGTTTCGTTATGAGAGGTAACAGGGCCAGCTGCTCATTATAATGACCCTATCGACACTTATCATCAGATGATATTAAGGACAAATGCAAACCTATCAAAAATATTTAAAAACTATCACTTTTCCCCATGACTTCATCTGCGATGACAACAGAAATTATCCTAAAAGAACGACTGAATTAAATTTAAAGAAGTTTATGTCATTTTGTATGATGTAGGCTATGTAAGTGCCAAATTTCATTCGTGTTGTTGGAACGCAAGGCGGTAAAGAAAAACTAACTCTCGCATTTATGGGTTACATCATGTATGCCTGTTGAAGGAGTTCGTCCCTACATTTGGTTATCACTCACTGGCTCGGCGCTGTCCGCGTGACACTGACGTTTAGCAAACCAACACATTGACACACGATACAGTGTGAGTATGCTATAGCACCATCTTGATTCAATGTGCCGTTGAGGAGATGAGTGGTAAAATAGGCTAACCGAAAAGCAAACAAACGATAATAAGCACTTTGACTTGTAGGCTCCTACGACTACGACTGCCTCACCACTATCATGTAACAAGCAGATTGCTAACTCTGTAAGTTTTTACGGTGGCCACGCCAACTTCACCTACATTTTACCTTGAAGGAGAGTAAATATCAGTTTTATGTCAGCTCGTTAGAAGTTCGGTCATAACGCTAAACGACGTCTCTCCTGTTATCGTGGACTTTTTGCCGCTCAAATCTTTGAATCTTGGCATTTTTTTACACACATTGAGTTCGGGGTTGTCCTTTATTTTACGAATATAATATTCACGATGAAAGCGCGGTGTTTTATCTAAAATTTATAGATACCTGAAACATTCAGTTTAAGCTTATGTCTTTCATTTTATCTTTTGGAAGTAAATATAATATTAACGTAGATTCGAAAACTTTGGACAAATCTTTTGTGTAGTTTTTTGTCCTTACAAAATATAATGTGATCCATTTCTTAAGAAAAGTATAAGTCCAAAACATTTTCTGCAAACTATCTAAATGTTTATCAGATTTTCGTCAAATGTTTTTTTAAGTTTCTATACAATTATTTGAGCCTTTATAACTTTACAACTAATTACTTAAAAACTTAACAATCCTCAGACCCATATTGTCTAGAAAATATATTTGATTCTGATTGAAAATGGGATGAGACTAGACGTTTGTAAAAGTTCTCTCTAAAACTTCATCTAACTATAGGTATAACGCATAACTGCATCTGTTCCTGAGGTGTGGGAGCGGTACAGGAGGGTGTGTTTATGGCACGTCAAACGACGCATAACTTCAGTCAGAATCACACGCGAAACCCCTCCCGTACCACTTCTTACCTCAGGAACAGACTCAGTTATGCATTACACCGTAGCAATGTTTTATAACGAACTTCTTTTCATTTAAATTGCCAAACAAAAATACACAAACACAAACAAGAAAACATCATCAGCCCACATTGTCCATTTAAGTGCCGCATCCTGTGATCTGTGTTGTCGACGAACTGGTCGTGACTCAGCATATGCTGCAGACAGAGCTACAGCGCTGATCTTCCATCAGAGACAACAGGAAGTGGTGGAAGAATTAATCTCAACGCTGAACCATAATTCCACTAGACGTAAAGTGACGTTGTTACACTTCAGCATAGGTTTTTATAGACGTCCTTTATCAATTGATTGGACACTAAACCAACCACCAACGCTCTTTCCAGCCAATGTACGTAAGTATCGTTGGACTGGCAGGTGCCTAACAAGGCAAAATTTTACAATATCGATAATATTTCAGCAGTAGTGCGCGATTTTTATATCCCCTGCTATTGCGCCAAACGACCGGCAAACAAAGAGATAAAAGCTTTTTAAATCTCCGAATTTATGGTTTGTTTTCGCAAGCCGAATAGTATTTGGGATTCCAAATATATCCTAGTATCCGTATTCCGATATTATTTTAATGCAAACCGAATGTAGCATACTTTATGCGGATCCACGTTGTAAGGGTTGCCATCCGCTACGATGAATCCAGCGCCACTTTACTAGCTATGCGTCATAGGTCTTTATTAACCGACTTCAAAAAAGGAGGTCATAAATTCGACCCGTATCTATGTAATATTTCCAGAACTGGCCAGTTTATGTTAGTCTATATCAGCTTCTAAACAAGTGTGCAAGTTTAAAAGTGTATCCTCGCATATCTCCGGAACTACAAGATCGATTTAAAAAATCCTTTTTTTTTTGTTGAACTTGGTATTGTTCTACTAAAAATCGGTTCAGTAGTTTTTGAGATAGGGAATGTTAACTGTGTATTCGTTAAATGTTTGTTACCTCAGAACTTTCAACTGAGTGAACGGATTTGGATGATTCTTTGTTTGTTCGAAAGCTGGTTTTCCCGGCTTTCCCTGTGGTCCCATTTGAATTTGGCCCAGTTCTGAGAATTGCATCCATGAGAAAACTAGATATATCTTAAATTTGACTTAATACAAGTAGACTTAGGGCAGTTGAAGTCGGTTTCTAGTTCTTTTTTGAACGTGTTAATTATTTGGTTTCATGCAAATGTTTTATGAGGTTTCAGCGTGAGAATAGAAACTGCCCATGTCATCTCGTGGGTGACATTCAAATTCGTTTTTGACACCGTTACGAATGATATTATTTTTCGTGTGAAATGAATTTTTTTTCACACACTCGAAAACACAAATACATATCTACTTTTGAACCATGTTACATTCATATTTAATTGACATTTCCCTCAACTCACTGTTTAGGAACAATCAAAGGTGAATGTGACATGGTACAAAAGTGGATACATATTTTATACTCTAATGTATTTACATAGGTTGTTAGATTTTTGTGTGACACAGCATCGTTCCCCAGCATGTAGTTTTTAAATAAACTATAACTTTTAAAATATTATATAAAATATTATTTAAAAAAAAACATTCGTCAATTAGCCACTTCTGTAATTTAACTTTAGAATAGTTGTTTCTGAATTTCTGTAATTTAATAATAACATTCTGAATACATAACAAGTTTTTAACATAAAGTGCACTGTTTTGTTTTACCTAGCATGACTCATAATGTACAGCCTGCGGCAGTCCACTGCTGGACATAGGCCTCTCCCAGAGTGCGCCACTCGATTCGGTCCTCTGCTCTACGCATCCATTCACGTCCGGCTACCCTGCGTAAGTCGTCTTTCCACCTCGCCGGGGGACGGACTACAATACGTTTGCCTAGGCGTGGTCTCCACTCGAGAACTCGTCTGCTCCAGCGTCTGTCGGTCCTTCGGCAAATATGACCGGCCCACTGCCACTTCAGTTTGCTAATAAGGTGTAATGCTACGCATGTCTCGCCATTGCCGAAACATTATTGGTTATAGTCCGTGATGTTAACTGAAAGAGAACAATGAATAAGTACAATGACACCGATAATAACTACGCGAACAAGCATAATTTAATTTTGATCCCCCGGGTTTCTCATGAATAAGTTCATAAGAAAAGTTTTCAGCGAGGCGGAGAGTCTCTTAAACTATGTTAGTGCCGAGCATAAACTCTAGCCCCGCATGAGACGTGCATCTTGGAATTAGTTGAGATATAACAGTCATATACTGTTGTCGACACTCAGAACAAACTTTCACAACTGTATTTCACAAATTTGTAACTTATATTGTTGTACAATCGAGTGCAAACATATGTACCCATTACTTATTCGTTCGTCTACGGATTTCCTCATTCCGGACCTTATTACGTATAGAAATTCCGAGCATAGCTCGTTCCATTGCTCGCTGAGTGACTTTGAGCTTGTTTATTCGGCCCACAGTAAAAGACCACGTTTCGGTTCCGTATGTCATCACTGTCAACACGCACTGATTAAATACTTTTGTCTTTAGACGCTGAGGTATTTTGGACGAGAAGATATGCCGTAACTTCCCGAACGCTGCCCAGCCGAGAAATTTTAATGTGATTAAATTTTAAAAATAAATATTTTATTATTATTAGTTGTTATAAGGGCAACAGTAATACACACCCTGTGAAAATTTCAACTGTCTACCTATTCATCAACAGCCTATAAACGTCCCCACTGCTATGGCTCAGTACTCTCCTACAGGGAGTGTACACCACGCGGGCCCAGTGCGGATTGGTAGACTTCACACACACCTTTGAATTTCTTCTCAGGAGTGTGCAGGTTTCCTCACGATATTTTCCTATACCGTTAAGCAATCGGATAATGTATTTGAATTGAAAAACAAGTCATAGGTACACGGCTGGATTCGAACCCGGAACCCTCAGATTGAGAGCCCACGCCTTATCCATTGCGCCATCGACGCTTCTGTTATATGAAGTTATGCAATGTAGAATTATAACATGGGCCTGAAAGTTTTGTCTAGAGCACCCCGAACCCTCAGATTGAAAGTCCGCGCCTTATCCACTGTGCCACCGACGCTTTTCTACCTATTACGGATCATAAAAAACAGCTCGCTGAGAGACGGACGGACAGCGGAGGCATAGTAATAGAGTCCAATTGGTTACCCTTCGGGTACGGAACCCTAAAAAGCTATGCAAAACTACATCGCACCCGTCCACTTGTTGTCCGCACTTGAAAAACAAGTTTCCAGTTTTATTTTGTGACTGTGGCGTATCGAAATTGGTTTTCCACTCGTGTTAGCAGGATTGAGGACTTTTTAATCTGTTTTTTTTTTAAATCCGTCGTTCGTTAGAGCCGGCATGTCAGCGTATTGTAGACGAACGTCAATCAAGGGACTTTTATTGACTGCAAAAGCGTCGTTTGTGCCAGTTTACTTTTTATATATTTTTTGAATACACCGTGACGCATACACGGTAAAGCATTATCGATTAATTTTTATAGCTGTTGCTTCCGACCATTTTGCCGATTTTACATTCGTGCACAAAAGGGTCACGTAAGCCTCTGTAGTATAAACTTTATAAGATAAACATTACCATATAATTTAACAATATAACCCATAAATTTTAGGTTGTACAGGACTGGTGGTGTCTAACACCTGGTTGAGGCAGGGCAGTTGCAATCCGGACTGATCCCGCGTGGTAGACTATGACTCTATATACACTCTCTGCAGTGGGTTGATAGGTTGTTGATGTGATGTGAAGCATCTATCTGAAGTACATCACCAATCTATCTGCCAAGCGTGTTGATTATGTAAAATACATGAAAGTATGTTTAAGAGGCTAAAATCCAGCAGCGGGCAGACTGTGACTTGATTTTCTGTATATCCATCAGTCTGTTGGCTTTTAACGGCTAAACGGCTTAACCGATTTCGATTAAATTCGGCTAACAACTAGCCTATAGATTTTAAAGGAAATTTGCTACTATTTCTATCGATCAAGGGTTGAGCCCCATGCGTTGAATACCATGAGCTAATTTTGGCAGTCAATGCTCAATACAAGCGAAGTCGTAAGCCAAAAGCCTGTTATTAATACCATTGTTTTTAGCCAGTGACCCACTTAATTGTCTAACTGATTAAATCCGGACAGTTAAATAAAACGTTTCACATTAAAGGTTTTAAGCGACGAAAAGGTGGCCATCCGTCCAAATAATAACTGCAAAAAATTTAATTCAGAGGGACTCGAGGATCCTACTAAAAGTTGAATAAGAGGGTCATTATTCAAGATGAGGAGAGCGCACTTCATGAAACAAATAACGGTTTATGAGATTACCGGAGACGGCGTTATTATTTACAGAGTCTACAGTATGTCGTTCAATGTACAATCCTCTAACGAATGCGCCTCGATTTTCGTTATAAATTTAGTTTTGCAGTAGTACACGAGTACGACACTAGATGGTTCCACTAATATGTTACATCGCACGTCTCAAAAAATATCACGGTTGTATAGGTGATGACGCGCCTACATACCATTTCCGATTTAGTTTTTCTACGTGTCACTAGATAGCGTTACTAATACTTTAAACGCACGTATCCAAAAAATAAAAAACGTTTCTTGTCTGGGAGTCCTCTTAAATCTTCATTTTATTCTGGTTTTTAGTATTTGTTGTTATAGCGGCAACAGAATTACATCATCTGTGAAAATTTCAACTGTCTAACTATCACGGTTCATGTGATACAGTCTGGTGACAGACGGACGAACGGACGGACAGCGAAGTCTCAGTAATAGGTTCCCGTTTTTACCTTTTAGGTACGGAACCTTAAAAACTAACTTACACTAGCCAACCCAAATAAAAAACAAATATTATCCCCTCCAACTCAAATAGCTAACTACCCTACTAAACGCCCTTATCTCTGTTCCCAGGTACCGTCAACACGCTAAAGTCCCTGCAGATTCACGTACCGAGAGCCGTACTGACGGGCCGCGACGCGGAACTCATGTGTACTTATGAGTTGGAGGAAGCCCAGCTGTATTCTATACGGTGGTACCGGAATATGATCGAGTTCTACCGCTACGTCCCGAAGGAATCCCCGGCTACAAAAGTGTTTCCAGTCGCTGAGATTAAGGTGGACGTAAGTAGCTCTTTATATCATACTTTTACTAGCAATCCGAGCTGGTTTCTATTTTCCGGTGAAATTTTTAGAGTTCCGAATCTCGAAAGGGAAAATGAACCCTTGTAGGATTTTTTTTGTCGGTCCGTCAAGAATCTTTGTCCCATAAACGCGTATAGGTATCAAGTTGAAATTATAATCAAATACTCAATCCCTTAAAGCTGTGGAAAAATCAAACTTCTAAGTCATAGTATGTCAGCCAGCTGTGTACCTATCGATCACTAAGGAGACGGAATGACGTACTCGTTTTATACAAATATATTTTGACTGTTGTGAGGATGAGTTTGGATCAGTACTTCTAATGTCCGTGTTGGTTTCAGGTTGCGTCCTCGGACCAGAACAGGGTTGTCCTGACGGAGGTGGACAGGACCCTAACTGGGGAGTACCAGTGTGAGGTGTCAGCAGACGCGCCTCTCTTCCACACGGACATCAAGTCTGCGGAGATGGTAGTAGTTGGTGAGTTTCTGACTATCTTAGCATCATATCGTACCTGTGCATTTTCCATGATATATATAGGTTTACTTGTATGTAAGACTTGCAGACACTTGCAGATAAGGGTCTGATAATGAAGCCAGGAAGAAGAAAGAGGAACTTTTCAATGGGTACTGGTAAACCCCTCGAGTTTGGACTCATTTGGTTTGGTTTGACGAGCGCAACATATTACAAGTAGTACACTTGGTGATAAGGGTCTGATGATGAAGCCAGTGACAAAAGCATGGTTTTAGTTTTTAAAACTATAATTATAATGTAAAACTGTAATGTATGATGGGTTTTCTCTCGGACTTTATCTCACCTGATGCTAAGTGACGATAAAGCCATTTGATGGTAAGCGCACGGACCCAGAAGCCTCAACCTAATGAGGAGCTACCTAACCTAAGGAGGAGGGTCTGCTACCTTTCATACCGGAACACACAGGCTATTGACACTACTTTTCCAGCTTCAGGATTGACCCTAGAATTTTTAAGCAGAACTAATATAAAAACTAACACATGAAGGTTTGCTTAACAAAATTGCGGAAGAACGTAATTTTTTATATGTTTAATTCAATTTTTTAAACAATAAAAATTTCAAGTATATACATCATCAACATCATCACCAGCCTATATACGTCCCCACTGCAGGGGCTCAGGCCTACTCTCCTACAGAGAGTGTATGGGCCATAGTCCACCACGCGGGCCCAGTGCGGAGCGGCGGACTTCACATGCCTGTTCAAGACATGTAGGTTTCCTCACGATGTTTTCCTTCACCGTTAAGCAATCGGATAATATACTTGAATTGAAAAACAACTCATAGGTACACGGCTGGATTCGAACCCGGTACCCTCAGATTGAGAGTCCGCGCCCTATCCACTGCGCTACCGACGCTTTTTATATACATATATACATATTATGGTTCAAACGACACATACAGCTTTGTGTTAGACCGGTGGACGGACGGAAAGCAGAGCCATAGTAGTTGGGTCACGATGCGCAACCTTTGGGTACGAAACCCTAAAAACGAATCGTAAAAGACTAGTGGCAAAAGATTTTTCATTCCGTAGTACACGGTACATCATTCATGAAGCGTATTTCAAATTCCGCCCGGACGTTCGGAGCACAGGCATAAATATCTAAGCGTAATTCGGGCACTTTAATCCATAACTCGAATCTAAGCGCTGTTGCCAGTCTTAGCTTCTCAAAGTGCCTAGCTCAATATTTAAACACAGCCAGCGGGAAAAACGTAAAATGCCTTTTGCTCGCCAATTTACATAAATGACTAGCTTTGCCTGCGTCGCTGTTTGCCCATTTCTAATCAGAGCAATCAAGTGACAATATATAAATTGGTGTACTATGAACTGTCTATATGCTAGTGAGTGATATTAATCTTGTCTAGGTATACCTATATATAGAACTCGTGCCGGAAAACGTCTACGGGGTCGTTCCCCTACTAGGTGGACCGACGATCAGGTTAATGACGCGGGGAGTCGCTATATGCAGGTGGCTCGGGTTCGCTCGATGTGGCGTACTATGACGGAGGCCTATGTCCAACAGTGGACATTTACTCGCTCATGATGAGCCGTGTTCTAGATGATGATGATATATCTAACTAGCAATATAATCACCATCATCTAGAACACGTCCACAGTTGAACATAGTCCTCCTCCATGGTATCCCACAAGAACCAATACCGAACCACTTGCATCGTCACGACCCTGAGCACTTCTTCACTACATCTAGAATGGTTGGAGGAGGTAACCTGGTACTCGTTTCCCGGCAAATCCAAATTAAATAATACAATCGTTAAGATATTTTGTTAAAGAAAAACGTCATTATCAGATTACCTCATGATCACCAAGTCAAAACTTACCATGAGGAGATGATGTAAATGCTACAACAGCTATGCTATTTTTACGTGATAACGTCTTATAGATCTATGAACGCCGGCTGCACGCACGAAAAATCATGACTCATTGTCACGTTCCGCCTGAGCCGAGCGTGAGCGCGAAACAAGCGATAGAGAGGCACGATCGGCAAGCGTTCAGCTTGTGACGCATCTATCTCTCTTCTTCTCGAACACATCGGCCCAAGTAATTTTTCATCAATGTTTTCATAAGACTTCATCACGTAAAATTATCGTCCTTAACCCGACTTTACAGACAACCAATTTTTTTTTAAATATTCCGTGTCAATTCAACTCGAAAATTTACATAAGCAATTACTTGTTTCAACTCCAAAAGATAAGGGTTAACGACTCGTGCAAAGCAAATTTTTGTATTTTCCTTTAATTTGTCGGGGTTTCTGCGTTTGCCTGCCTTCTGTTTTAAGGGCCCGCTAAGGTTTTCTAATACCAACGGGAACTGATGAGGGCTATATTTTAAGGTCAGTCCAACCTTTTGTTTAATGTGTATTGTCTTTCTGAAGGACTCGCAGTTTGTTTAGTCCATTTATTTAGTCTGTCCGTGCTGTCGTTTGCGTAACTATTATACTAAATGCTATTTACATTCGTTAGAGAACCTTATGGTTCTGAGTTTTCTTGTAGTATCATTTCATATAATCCTATAGGTATCGAAAGGCGACTAAAGGAAATTTACAGGAGTTATATCAACTGCTTTATCCATCAAGCATGGAAACTGCGATAGCCTGGTAGGTTTAAATCTGTTCACCGAAGAAGCTGATGATGAATTAAGAATAATTATCTGCTATAACACTTTTTTTATAAAGCTTAGGTCCATTTTATTTTTGTCTTGACGGTCTTTGCAATAGTTGGGACGGCCATTGTTTGGAAGACCTTATCCCAGGTGTAAGCAAGGCGCATTAGGCGCCGCACGCCTCCTTGAGTGATCCTGGATTGTCTAGGATCGTTGCCCGTTGTATCGCCACACTGCTGCAGGTCGTGAGCACATGGGCGGGAGTTTCCTCGGCTTCCACGTATCCAGGACTTAAGTCCTATTACATTAACACAGACAAGGTGAATGCTAAGTACATCAAAATAGGTCTATGCGTTTTATTGTGAAAAGAAAACGAACAACACACTCGGTTTGGTTGGTGGTAGAGCATTTTTCCCTCCACCTGGTAATCTACCACGAGGCAACAATACAACATCCATCATACATAAAAACAGATTTTTGAATTTCGAAAATCAAGTGTGATGAGTATTCGAAAACTCTCGAATCCCATATTAAATCACCGAAAGGCGATCTCGGAGTAACGGTCCGATGATATGAGGGTATTTTATTCGAGGATCGAATATAAAACGGGCCATATTCATCAGTAACGTATCAGGCATCACCAGCTGTCGACTTTCACAATATTTTCCTTACCATCCGAACATTGGGATATACTGCGAACCCTTTATTAGGATCCACGGCGAGAGGGACCGTTTTAGTGATAGGTTTTAGGGGTCATGACTGTGTTAAAGAAAATAATAAATCTAGTAATAAAATGTTTAGTGTTGGTCAGTTTCTTGAATATACTACTGGAGCTATGCTCAAAATAAATATCAACACAATACATATTTGATGAATAAGAAAACTCTTTTCGTTTTCCCATCAAACCTGTCGCCTGGGACCTACAGCGTATACAACGTGTACAAAAAAGGAGTGATAAAACTTAAGTGCGGTATATGTTAGGTAAGGTTTTACCTTTGGAGCGGTAGTAGACATCTGTAAACCGTACGAATCTGGAGAAAAATGAATTTAAAATATTGACTAAAATTTAATCCTATCCTACCCTACCCTACCCTACCCTATCCTATCCTAGTTCTACATGTGTCAATAACCCCTAAAACCAAGGATAAGATCATTCATCATTGACCCCAGTGCTCGCGTTGGTAAACAAACATTTAGGGTTGTCAAAAATTACGACGTTACACCTATGTAATAAAAATGTATGGAAATGTAAACTAACCTTTACAACGCTGCTACTTTCACAGTGTATTCTATACAAGGGATATATACCCACCTTTAAGTATTATCACTCCTTTTTTGTACACGTTGTATACTTCGGAAAATGCTAAGATATAAATCAATCCATACATCATCATCAGTCGGAAAATGTTCACAGCTGGACATAACATGTCCTTTTATAAAAAAATTTAAATAGTGATGTCATAAGTTTAACGCCAATGGCTGTGTGTGGCATCGTTAGGTCTGGAACGTATGGACCGATTTTGATGTGGTTTTTGGATGCTCCAAAGTTGAGGTATTCTAAATTAGTTCCAACGAAATTCTGCAAGATGGCGGCACCTCACTACGGCAATATTTTCCCGGTCAGGCTGCCGTGCGATTTTATTGCGAGAGTGAAAGTTATCTCAAACACTTGCAAACATATTTTGTAACTCGATTACAGTGCTAATAACGAATTAATAGTGTTTCCTGTCGCAGTCCAGAGCAAATCGTACATACGAAGGGATTTAGCAATCAGGACAAGACCCTTATTACGCGCGTGACCCACCCCCGAATCCGTGGTTCCGTGAAAACGGGTGAAATATTGCATATTCAGAACGCAGCTGCCATTTGTCGTATTCCTAGCACACGGGCTCGTTCGATTTCAATCCCTGAACGCGCGTTTTGTTTTCCCACAGCTTTTGTTCTAATTTTGAAATTTCAATATTCAACAGTTCGCAATTTTACCGGAGGCACGTTCCGAAACTGTGTACGGAGGTGTCAAATATCGTTTTTGTTGTGGATCAACTTTTGTTTTTATAGCGGTCGTTGTAAGTTTCGGAACGCATGTTTTGCTGTTGTGGTTTTGTTTTAAAAATTTTCCTGCCGAACTCGACAGTTTTGCTGGACAGCTTCTGTGATAAAAGTTTATAAAATGGTATTATTCTGGCACAAAAATCATAAACAGACCGTAAAATTAAATAAATCAAGTTTGATCATCACAATTTTTCCTCAAGCAGAGCGAAGTGTACAGTGTGGATTTCGAAATCCTAGAAGCATCAGTCTCATATTTGTTTTAGCTAATTCCTTTTTTACTAATCAAAATTTTTGCGAAGTACTATCATTTGTGTCACTGTAAGCTTTTAGAATACAGAAAAAGAAAATACAATAAATTCTTAATCCTTAACCGGCTCATAAATAAGTACTTATAATATACACGAAATAGTTCATCATCATCATTAACAGCCTATATACGTATATATACTGCAGGGGCTCAGGCCTACTCTCCTACAGAGAGTGTATGGGCCTAGTCCACCTCGCGGGCCCAGTGCGGATTGGTAGACTTCACACACACCTTTGAATTTCTTCTCATGAGTGTGCAGGTTTCCTCGCGATGTTTTTCTTCACCGAAAAGTCAATGATAATATATATTTTTTCAGTCGTACATAAATTCCAAATAACAAATTGGAATTCATTGGTACGAGCCAGGATCGAACCCAGACCTTGATTACTCAAGGAGTTGCGCTCTATCCAATTGAGCTACCAGAGAAATAGTTAGCACACAAAAAATTTCGAAACCAACTATAATTTAATTAATTACAATCGCGTTCCCCCAACAGAGCCACCTCTGACCAGTCCGAACGTGACAGCGGACAGGATGTCTTACGTAGGCGGGGACCACATCCGAGCCAACTGCTCATCGCCGCCCTCTCTGCCAGCTGCCAACATCACCTGGTTCGTCAACGAACAAATGGTAAGCATAGAATATGGTAAGCATAGAATATGGTAAGCATAGAATATAATAAGTATAGAATATGGTAAGTGTAGAAAATAGTCAGCTCACGCTCGTTTTCTTTATCAGCCGGAAAAGTTCACTGCTGCCTCCTTGATGCCACGACAAGATGATATCTTTATTAGATACAAAGATAGATTACTCGTAGGGTTTGCCAAAATCACATTTGGCAATCGTAGTAAGATTTCCAAGTTGGCACCTGTACTATACTTTCAGGAATAAACTGTTTGATTCTAAAACTTAAACAGCAACACTCTTCCGTCCCTGTTCCTCATAGGAAGCTCGTTCCTCCTGGTTCTACAAATACAAAAATGTTTATTTCCCTAAATACTCGTAATACGAACACATATACAATTTACATCATCTCCCGTACTAGGAGACTTGTGTTGCGGGTAGACAATTTTGGAGAACAAGTAACTTATTTTACATGACCTGACATCACATCTATGAAATTAGAAACATAATTCTTGTTATTATTGTTTAAGGCTCCTCCACGCCAGTGCTGGGAAAAGGTATAACACAAATACCTTACTCTTTATTGTCGCCCAAAAAATATTCACAGAAACATATATTAAGGAACGAAATGGCACACATCAACAAGGTCTCCGTTAATAATTTTTTCTTCAGTTTTGGTAGTTGGTCAGGACGTCTAGGAATGATTCTAGCTCCACTTGCCATCCTTTTGGTTTTCTTCGCCAAGGTCATTTAAATAAACGTAATTAATTGAAGTGTTACCGGACCTTTTCTTCCGAGCTCTTAAGATCTACGACTTGAAATAACTTTTCGGTTCCCAGGTGCCTGGCTTCACAGCAAACCATGTGCTGAATTTCAGCAATGGCTACGCTTCGAGCTTGGCCACGTTGGAGCTGGAAGCAGCTGTGTTGTCGCCTGTGCCTACACTTATGATACGGTATGTTGGTTATATGAGAAATATGCTTCTTATCATTTACATACCCTAAGGCACGCTAGAAAATCAACGCTGTTGCTTTGACCATTGCAAGCTATATATATAATCTCAAAAACTCTCATAATAGTAATCTATTCCACTGACATATTGAAAAAACACAACTCTGGGCCAAAGATATTCAAGACATTCGGGATTGAGAGCCTTGACAAGTGTCGACCTTTCAAGTAACTTTCGTTATCGGATATTCGGATCGTTAAGTCGGCCAAAAATCAGTCTCATCTTTTTCTTTTGCTGCCAGTCCTTTAGATATTCTGCACAGCGTGTGTTCTATTTTTAGTAGCACTAAAGGTCAATATATTTTTCAAGCTCTTTTTCGGGTATTCATTGATGTTATTTATCTTTTTTCTTACGTAGAATTAATTCAAATATAATCGACGCAAAAGCCAACTCGAAAAAATTCATCGGAATTTAATAAAAACAAGCATTTTTGCGCAGGAATTGCCTGATACGTGTCGTATGTGAGGTCGAAATAATCCCTTTTCTGCGACCTTGGCCCCCTATATCTCTATTGTGGAATTTAGGGTGAAGGGAGCAATACACTGTTGGGAGTACGGGAGAGGAATAATAAGTTTGGAAGGTAGGAGTATCTTGGTCTAAGTATGTATGAACGTGCTTACAATTTGACAATGTTTTTCCTGGAGTTACGTGAATTTGTTTTACATTAAAACATTTCAACTACATAATATTAACTGTAAAATGTGCTATGGGTGCCCGTCTAAAATAAGGTTTAGTATAGGTCTCTTATATTTAGGTGGATAAATTATCGGGTCACATTTTTCTAGAAGTGTCCAGTCTTTGAAAGCTGAATTTAATCTACTAACAAACCGCTGGGAAGCGGGATCGCTCTAAGAGCGTGTGGGGTTATCAATCGACTCACACACTTCTCGGAAGAGATTGTCTTGCTCGAAGAGCTGGACTAAAATAAAATGTAGCATATATTATATATATTAAATAAAAGTATATACCCGTGCCTAAGACATTCCGGGCCGATTTTCTCCGATCTCTTCATCACAAAGCAACGCCCTAAGCCGAGGACGAGCCCGAGCGGGCGCCCTTAGGCCTGTTGCTAGTAATAACAATACCGGTTGAGCGTCTTCCGCGCTCGCCATTGTCCGGGTGAAGCTGTAGAGGTGGCAGGACCAACAGCTTCAAGTCCATTCGAAAAAAAAACCTGTGCCTAAGGCTGTGTGCGTGCCTCATCATGATAACTTGTGCTTGTAGTAACAAACAATCAATAAATGTGATGAGAAACAAGCTAAACTAAACCTTTTGTTCCAGATGTGAAGCGTCTATATTTGACGTTTGGAGGAGTACGAGTCACACGATAGTACTCAGAGAGAGAAGTGCAAACCCTGCTTCAGCTCTCGGCAGAAGTTTTACAGGTACAAACAAAAATCAATGCAATTCTTACAATCCTTCAATCTAAACTTAAATAATACTCTGTAAATCCGTCTGGAAGACGCGGTGCACTTCCAATACAAGTGTCGAAAGACTACTTTCTGGAAGGCCCCTGCAAAACTCTGTAAAAGTTATTTAAGAAATAAACACTTTTTACTACTTTACTTTAAACTTCTAGTCCCTTCTTCCCGACATAAAATAAATAGTAAGTCCCCAAAGAACATCTTCATGTCCATCCATATTTAGCCGCATGGAATGATGAACGAAGAAGACATGTGGCAGAGATGCGAATGTTAAGGTGTATGTGTAACTTGAATGGACAAAATCCGGAATGTGTATAGTACTTTTATATTACGTGGTAGCTTAGTAAAAATAGACGATTCAAAACCATTATTTCAAATCAAGGAAAAGCTAAATATTATGAAAAATTACAAAGAATGCCTCGCTACAAGTGGGAAACATGTTTTCTTCTTCCACTTCCACGCGTTTCGGTCACCGCGCACGCGCACACTAAAATCTCAATTTATTTGTAATTTTTCATTATATTTTTACTTTACCTTGATTTTAATAATGGATTTGAAACGTCTATTATGCCAAGAATGTAATGTAAGTGTTTATTAATTTAAAAAATGTATACCTCGAAAACTATTCGAAAAGTATAACAGTCCTCTGTGGAAAACTAGATGAAAGAAATTAAAATAGAAATATTAACATCCGTTTTCTTTAAAATCCCACGGGGAAATATTTGTTTATGGATGATTTGCCATAATCGCAACACTCGTCAGGCGAATTGCTGAACGCAGTTAGATGTTCCACAGAGACCTGTTTTTACTCATCCTATTGATAAGCTGAGACCACACGGCAACGTTCTTCCACATGTTGAGCCGTAGTGAACGGTTTCCAGACGCTTCAATCCAGTGGTTCCCCGCAACCTTCTCCACGTCAATTATATGTGTCGAAGCCATCTCTTGTGACGATGTGGCGATATCCGAGTATTTAACAGATTTACTTATCCGCATTTTGTTTCACAGGTTCAGCAGAAACATGTTTACCAACAATAATAGTGCTGCTACTTCAGTTCTTCCTGCAGTTCCTGCTGGGGAGCTACTCCGAAACTTCGATAAGATAGCTGACTTAGTTCTAGCTTAGATAACATTTGTATAACTTAGTCGAGTTGGTAAGTTCATAAACTTTGTAGTTCATTTTCAGGGTTTACAGTTATGATGACATGCTAATGTAAGATTTAGAAATAAGGCGTATATGTTAAAATATTGTCCGAAACCGCACTAAAATATCCGCATGAACACAGCCTAAGTCACCCCATTTTGAAGCATTTTACTATCATAACAAATGCGCTATTGTACTGTAAAATCAGATAGATACCCTTAATTAATTATTAACGATGGATGTATTTTTATGAGATTTTTTCATGTGACGTCATACTGCTTAAGTGCAGGATGAAATTAGTTTGTTTAGTTTTGATATTCAAATTCTAATTAATTGTTTATTTACAGTTTCTTTTGGCTATATTAGGAAGTTATTAATACTCTCAATAATTATACTAGATTTGTGAATATTGTATGTATGAAAAGTTCACTATTGAGATCTGATTGCAATCGACAACCTAATGGCCAAGCCTGAACTAAATTGTAATGCAAAATTAATGTCCACATTACGTATGCGCAGTTCATGATGTCCATGTAGTTGATGCGGATAAATGCGGATATTCCGAGATAACCTTGAGACGATGCACTGGAAGTCAGCGATAGACGAATGTGGCGGTAAACGCGCGTTGCCTTTCGCTCACGCGCTTCACTGCCTTCAAAGACACGGCCCTAGGACTTGTACATACATTTAATAGGATCCATTTCGTCTTGCTTCTCTAGAGCGATACGAAACATGCATAGCCCAAACCGTGTGCGATAGTTTTATATTATTTGAAGTCAATTCTTTTTTTACAGAATTTAACTGTCACAATGAAAAATTCTACTTTCCACCCTTGTGTCACAATGTACTATTTTGCTTCAAATATGAAAAAAAAATGATAATCATCTATGTAATAGGTGTTAAATGGACAACATTTTGATATAAAAATAATAATACATAAGAAATAGGAACCATATTATTAAAATAGACTGATTATTTAGAATAAATAGTCCCGAAATGTAAATAGTTCAAAGTAATTAAATATTCAATTAATTCGTTTGTAAAGTTTTGGAAATGCAACAGTTATATATATGTACTAGTTAATGGTTACTAAGAATTGTTAAATTCAACGTCTTTTTCTAAGAATATCGCTTTAGTTTTAATAATCTAAAAATGTTAAACTAAAAATGGTTTTAGTTATATGCTTGTTTTTTTATTATAATACAGTCAAAGCATTTTTTTGCTTTGCTTTTTTGGTAATTATTGTTTGAAAATTTAATAATAATCTCCATAAAACCAACATGGCTGTGTTTTAAAATATATTAGTAAATTATATAGAAACTGTTATAACATTATAATTTTATAAATTAATTAGTCCATTCTGTTAAGTTTAAGTGAAGAACAATGTGATGGTGCATATTAAATATAATAAGCTGTCTAAATATTGTAAAAAAAAAACATTGAACATTATGTATAAATATTTAATGAAATTAAAATAGGTAAACATTGTTTTCTAAAATGGTAAATCAGTGTTAAAATAGTTTTGTGTCGTATTTTGTATTACAGGTACTGCATCTCACTTTTTTCTTAGCTTCATAAATTACTATTTTATAATTTAAATATTAAATTTACTATGTGATTTACAACTGCACATAACTTGTTATATCTTATGTAAATAACGTTTTGTAAGTTTATATGCAAAACATGTTTTATAACATTGTCAGGATTTATTTGCATTATTTATTTATTTATTTATTTATTTTATAGGTTGCCAACGCAGCATACATCATTCAAAGCAATTACACACACATACACACAAATTCAGTTCTAAATGCTGCCGCAATTACAGGCAACTACGGCTTACACAAAAAAAGCATCTGAATTTTAATATTAAAATAACATTTAAAAAGCGTGCCTCCAATTACAGACCATAGGCACGCCTAACAGAGTTTTTAAACCTATCGATGCCGTCATCAAAAATATCTATATCTATCTCTTTGCTCTTTACAATCTTGTTGTATTGTCTCATTAGACGGTTCAATGGTGAATACTGTCCCAGATTCGATCTTGCAAAGAATTCAGTAAATAGTACGTTTTTGCCAAGACGTGGTAGTCTGGTCGGGATATGGAAATTTATTTTATTTAATAGCGAGGGCGAATCTGTAACACCATTCACTAATTTCCACAGAAAAGTGATGTCGAGCAAGTGTCTTCTGTTAGCTAAAGAATCCATTTTGTAGTAATCTAAACGATCTTTATATCTCGGAAGTTTTTTCGCCATGTGACAACCGTAAGTCATGTGCCACATAAATCTTTTTTGTACACTTTCCAACCGCTTAATATAAACATCGTAATGAGGGTTCCAAACTACGCTGCAGTACTCAAGTCCAGAGCGGACAAGAGCATTATATAATAAAATTTTGGTATTTGATCTTTTAAAATTTCTGCAATTACGCAGAATAAACCCAAGGTTTTTAAAAGCTTTTGTGACAATAGTATCAATATGTACATTGAATTGTAGTTTATAATCGAGTATAACGCCCAAATCTCTAATTTGCTCAACTTTTTTTAAAGAAGCATCGTTGATCATATAATTATTATTATAATTGTTAATAGTTTTTTTCCTAGTGAATTGAATGTGAAAGCATTTTTCGATACCTTTACTAAAAAAATTGAAATTAAGGTAGTTGCGACTTTCTTGACCGCGATATTACTAATTGTATCACAAACGTACAGAAATTTTTAAATTATACTAACGTCAACTCGGTTTTCTGACTAAACGCAATTTTTAGTAAGTTCTAATGAAGGCTTTAAAAATAAATCTACTCATTCATTATAAATCCGGAAAAAAATAGTATTTTTATTTCAAAAATTATTTCATAATACGTTGTTATGAACCAGAAAGGTACAAAACAATATTTTGCAAATTTTATTACCATAAATTTCATTACTAAAGCTAAAGCTTTCCTCATTACTATTTACTGCTTTTTCCTTTAAATTTATTTATTTCTTTAAAAGTATTATTTAAAACTTCAAAATATTAATTTATCCTACTTTAGGAACACATAAAAAAAATTGAAATCGAAACACTGATATTTAAAAATAACTTTAAAAAAATTGCCTAATCTGTCCATCGTTCTACTATAGAATCCATGTAACTTCCTAACAGTAAGTTTGAATAAAATTGTATTAACTTGAAGGTGATCTAGAATAATAGTTAATGTAATAAATGATACGGGAACGTAAAAGAAATAAAACCAGTATTAATTGTAACAAATATGTTTTATTAAAACCCTTTTATATGTTAAACCCCCTTTGCTTCACAAAGGAAATGAGTAAGATTCACAATATACCAAGAATCTGCCAAATAATATTAATAGATTGGTAATCGCACTATGATGTCTATGATAATAAGATGGACTGATAATGCAGAATGTAAGACGTCAACTGGAAAACTCGGAAAAAATCCGAAAATAAATGATTGAACATAAACAATTGGATAACTTGTTTTCCAATCTCAATATCCAAAAAAAATGAATATCCAATCACTTGATCATTGAAAACAATAAACTTTTTAAAGTTTGGTAATTGTTATTATTACATTCTCAGTATTAGTTTTGCGATTTAGTTATTAATTTGACAAAATTAATGATATTTATAATAACAAAATTAATATCATTGGATCCAGAGATTTGTATGAGTATAATTCTGACAGCACCTCAAAACTTTCTCAGAATATTACTTATAAAGAAAAGTATCAAACCCCAAGACGTCATGAAAAATTCAAGTCCGATGTAATCATGACGAGAGCAACAAACAAAGGGACACTTATGTTTCTTTTAAATTCTAAAAGACTTTTTGTCATCTAAATATTTTTTCCAGGAATTTATATATAATGATGTAAATTCTAGATTATGTGGAACAGCGAAGTTAATTAAGAAAATTAAGAGAGAGGTAAAAATTTGGTTTTGACCGCGGTAAAATTATATTACATTAATAACTCTTTGAAATCAATCAAAAAAATCAAAATCAAAATCAAAAAAAGCCCTACTGGTTTAGGACGTAGAATTATTATTTATACAATGCTGAATGATGAGATAATTGTTTGTAGGAATTCATTGTATTACAATTACAAAATGGCAAAACAATAAATGTACGTACCACATCAGACAAGCTTTAGAACTACATATTGTATGAAGCAGATTAAAGTCACTAGGTAAGATTAATAACAGAAAAAATTATTCAGGAAATAAGTATTTAAATTTATTTTTATCTCGAGTTAAAGGCGCCCCAAATATTAAATTTTAGCCGGTACTGAATTATCGCTTCCGTCGTTCATCGCAAAAAAATTCAAATGAGGAACAATAGCGCTTCCAAATTCAAAATTCAAAAATCGGGGTTCGCAGCAAGAAACAAAACACGGCGGGAACAAATCACGAGGCCCGTGGGCCGTGCTCCTGAATATTTCATAACTCACTCGCAATAATAGAGGTTGAATATTATTTTTTCGTTTTTTTTTTCTTGTTCAGGTATTCAGGTGGCCGGTGAATAGGCGCCTGCGACCGAGTGATAATAACTCATCGATTGTTTACGAGCTGTGGGTGTTTGAATGAATAAAATCCGTTGTTGTATGCATTGGACCTGTGGTTAATTTTAGTTTTAATTGGTTTTGTGCACTGCGGTGAGTTTTTATTGGTTACATTTTTTTCGTAATACTCGTGTTTCGTATTTTGATATATGATCTATCATAGTTCTGAGTATATTGGTTTGCCTTAATTTAAGCTAAAACATAAGTAAAATTCGGGACACTGTCACTAACGTGATGTATGCTTTGATAATGATATTGCCAGTACAAAATCTCATTTAAGTTTGAATGATGTGTTTTTGATATAGCTCTAAAGCTAAAATAATTGTTTCAAATTCGTCCTGCACTTGTACACTATTTAAAAAAATCTAGAAATAATCTAAAGACACAATTTATAATATATAATAATAATATAATAATAAACAAATACACAATTTACAATTATGCTTTTTTTTAAATGTACAAAATCGTTCTTTTGTACTAAGTGACATCGTCAAATGTCATTTTATTGACGCCATCTTTGTTTTCTAAGTAAAGTCTTATCCGTTTCGTGCGTTTTTAATGTTTTAATACAAATAACTAAACCAATATACAAAAATGATAATTACATCACTTGCATTTGATAAGGAACTTTTAAAATTACAAGTGCACAAGACCAGGCCGGGGCACCATACATTCGCGGAACGTGTCATTCCCAAATTAAAACACATAGGTCTAGCTTAGCGTTGAAATGTCGAGTGACCTCCCGAAATCCAAACTAAACAAAACCGAGTGCATTCTAGATATTTGTGCTTTGTTTTCGGTTGCCATCTCCCTTGACATAGTGCAGTAGGACGTTTATACCGAGATAGTGTTTCCGTAGTGGCGCTCAGCGAATTTATCGTTGTTTGTACGCCACTCCCGTCACGCCGAGTTTCCATTTAACAATTCTGATGTTTGATAAATTTGTGGTTTTTAGGCGAGTTTGTGTCGTGATTTGTTTTGGTTTGTTTGGTGCTCTGTTAGACGCGAATTTTGTGAGATTTTGATCCACCATTAAAAACAAAACCCTAAACAGTTGTAGTCCTCCATTTTGTATAATTTCGACCCTTTCGTTATTTGAAATGAAATGATACTTTATTTGCTTAAAATATGGTTTAACAAGATGTGACAAGTTTACCTGGAGCTTTCATATTTTAGTGTAAATATTAATTGAATGTTAGGATAATTATGTCAATATTTAATTTACAAAGCAAATAATACTATAGTTTCATTATGTCAATATTTAAATATGTCATTAATACAATTAACAAAATTGTTTTCATCATCAGCCGGGAAACGTCCACTGCTAGACATAGGCCTCCCTCATGTTACGCCACATCGACCGGTCCCGAGCCACCTGGATCCAGCGACTCTCTGCGACTCTAACCAGGTCATCGGTCCATCTACCTAGTCCCCACCGGTTATCGGTTCTTCGAGCGATGTGGCCTGCCCATTGCCTCTCAGCTCACTTACTCGTCGAGCTATGTCGGTGACCTTCGTTCGTCTACGGATTTCTTCATTTCGGACCTTTGTTTTTAGCCATGTCAAAATCTTAAATGTTTGAACAATCTATTTGGTACCATTTTTATGTCCTTTTGTACGACATTATAAATTTTATCACACATGGCATTACATTGGTTATGGCAGTGAGCTGATCTTGGCACACTGTTGTATACTGTTGTATTATATTTGTTTGTCAATGAGTATGACAGTAATTTCCACAGAAACTTCTGCAAGTCTGATGGATATTGCATTTGTCAATCTGATGGTAGGCAAATAAATGCGTAAGATGGAAGCGTGCTCGCTCAGATGCCTCAAGATTAATGAGGCGCTGGCCATGTTATTTTCGTTGCCGGAAAACAAGTGCTATTAACACTGTAGTTTGGTGGCATGCTTAGAAAACATGGTGGAAAATTAGCCATGTGGACACAGAAAAATCCGAAAAATCCACCACGATCAGAATCAGAATTATTTATTGCAGAATTGGGTTATACAGTGATCTTAGGTGTATAACTAACAATTACAAAGGTTTTCCAATTCTTACCCGAAGGCGTACAATATTTGAAATGCCAAAAGAAATTAATACAATAAAATAATAATTTTTTTGAAGAAATAATAAAATTATACATGTCACCTGGTTTGCTATAAGCTCTAAAAGTCGTCACACAAAAGATCATTTATATTATAATAGCACTTTTCAATAAGTAAATTGTTTAATTTCAATTTTTTCAATGTCAATTCTTTTAAGCAGTCAGTTAATTTATTAAATAATTTTGGGGCGATCAAAGCGAGTATCACATATATTTTGCACTGGAAATCGAACCTGCGACCTCTGGATTATATCCAACGAAGTAGCCTCTACGCAACGCAGTTCTTTAAAATTGGATCTCGCGTGGCACATATGTCCCGATGTTTATAACCTGTACCTCTAAACTTTCACATTAAAGCCACATTAGTTAAGCGAGCATTAGTTACTCAAACGTTATCCATTAAAATTCATAATTCACGAAAACCAATACAAGTTGCGCTATGCGATGGCACACGATACAAACTTCGTCGTGGAGCGAATAAACAAACCGAACGGTGCATACCGAGTAGTTCGCTAAACTAGTGTAGTTTGGTATAGATTAGCTTGCCACTCGCCTTTTAACAATTTCGGGGCACGGCTTCGTGGTACTGATTTTAGGGTTTCTGTGGCACAGGTTTTGGGGCACGGGTTTCTGTGGCACTGGTTTTGGGGCACGGGTCCGGAGGTCAGTTTTTGGAGCACCGGTTTTGCATCTTATAGTCCCGAATTTTTTAGTTTATCCGTTCCGAACTTCTGTTCCCTCAACCGTCTCTTTAGCATACTTGCTGCACAGTTAGACTCGTAATACGAAAGTTATGAGTTCGATTTCTAGAGTGGAGTATGTCTGATACACGAATTGATTGGTGGTCTTCCTATCTGGCTGGCTATTTTTGTGTTATTGATGAATTCAAACAAGTAATTGAAAAGTAAATTTAAAAAAAGACTGCGATATACGCAGTGTTACGTCACAATAAATACGAATCTAACGACACCTCTCAAGCTAAAATCCATCGAGCCGTTCATTCAGGCTGCAGAGCGTGCCAAATAATTATACATACATAATTACATACATACTCTAGAAAAACATAACGTTCCTTCCGGTGCAGTCGGGTAAAAAGCTTCACTATTGATACACACTCGATTAAAACAAAACCTACTCCCTCTAGGCAATTAAATTCCAACACATACAATACCACGGATCTTAAGTCATGAAATATGGAAGTCAATCTGAAACCCATCCGCGAGGCGGCTCCTCACCACGAGTATTTGCTTTAGCGCCTCAATTCGAAACATCAATTTGCCAAAACAAACAGCGGGATCCTCAATATTTACCGATTACTGGGATGTTATGCAGAACATATGTTTAATTTGCTAACTTCTAGCTTCGTAAACATAATTCCGGTTCACTAGTTTATTCCTGTCATGTGGTAACGCCTCTAAAATAGATGGAAATATACACAGTGTCAGTATCTCAGTAAATACGAATCTAATGACATCTCTCAAGCTAAAATCCATCGAGCTGTTCGGAGGCAGAGCGTGCCAAATAATAATTAAACATACATACGTACTCTGGCGGCTGGTAAAAAGCGTCGGTGGCGCAGTGGATAAGGCGCGGACTCTCAATCTGAGGGTTCCGGGTTTGAATCCAGCCGTGTACCTATGAGTTGTTTTTCAATTCAAGTACATTATCCGATTGCTTAACGGTGAGGGAAAACATCGTGAGGAAACCTGCATGTCTTGAACAGGCATGTGAAGTTCGCCGATCCGCACCTGGGCCCGCGTGGTGGACTTTGGCCCATACACTCTCTGTAGGAGAGTAGGCATGAGCCCCTGCAGAAGAAAGTCTTCAAAAAGAAACCCAATGAGTATGTAATATACGTATATTACGTAATAAGAGACGGGACTCCATACAGCGAAAATAAACATACCAAATCTCAAACGGAGCAAAATCAACATCCATTCTCTACCATACATAATGTAGGGACTGTAGTGATAGTAGCGCCTTTGATGCTTTGTCATGTTTCATACAATTTGTCTAAATTTGGAACTAAGTTGCGTCCACTGAAGAGACCTGTAGGGATATGGGCGTTCTTCAATAAGCGGTGTACCAAGTGAAGTGTTTCGCTCGAATTTTCTCGTGCCTCAAAGCTGAACGAATGCTGGCTCTGCTATCTTACATACCGAAGGACAACAGTGCTATTTACACATATGTTTAGCAGCTGGACCTACCACCTTAAAAATGTGTACCGATACCCCTTCTAGGAATAAAACCCGGGACCTACGGATCGTAGTTCAAACATAAAGCCGCATATTTAATGTATGATAGGTTTGCATTTGGCCTTCATCTCACCTAATGAAGTAAGTGACGATAAGGGCGTTTGATGATAAGCGTGCGCACCCAGAAGCCTCAATCTAATGAGGCGCTGACTCTATTACATTTGATACCAGAGCACAACAGTGCTATTAACACTGCTGTTTGGTGGCAGACTTAAGTGATAAAAACTCCTCCTCCTAAGAGTTAATCATCCACTTATCTATCTCTGACATCCTACTGCGACCACCCACTATGGCAGGTTGTTATGTCAAATCAAAGAAAGACTGTTTCTATTAAGGGTGCATGGACATTAGCTCATATCCCGAAAAACAGAGATGGGGAGAATGCTTTTGACCTAAACCACACAACAAAAACGAAAGGTAAGTTCTAAAGCCCAATTAGTTTTCGGTAGCTACTAAAACTCTACCACTAAGAAGTTAGAGGTGTTTACCTAGCCGTTTTAGTACTACCAAGTTACTCATGTTTAATGACTGTAATACCTTCTATAGTTTTACGATTCAAGTTTTTATTTCCCCTCCATCCTACGTAATATTTTTATGGCCTGTTTTGGTACGTGTGGTAAGCGAAATATTTTTCCGCGCATAGCTGACTTTAATGCACTCATTACCTACTCTTAAACTTAAAAGAGATTCCAACAATACTTTTTAGTTACATAAAAAAGCATTTAGTTTAAATAACAAGATAAAAGTTAAAAAATTAAAACTTTTTGTGAAGTATTGTCTATCAAAAACTATTTATTTTTCAAACCATTCTTCAAAAACACGCTGTAATGCGTAACCCGATCTCAACAAGTTAACGCAGGTGCTTTGTTCCGCTCGACATAGATCCTGTAGGATTTCATTCGTATTACGTTGTCTATTACATAGCACTGGCTCGGCAATGCCCACGGGTTCGGTACTCTCAACGTCCGCACTCGCCCACGGCTCTCATGAACTGACACTCACTGACACTGACACTGACGTTAGCATACCAACCCATAGACACACGAGACAGTGTGTGTATGCTATACCGCATACACTACAAGACCACCTTTTTACGCAGGTGCTTATTACGTCGTTACTTATTCCCTGTCGATTATTAAATAAAACGTTAATTTAATTAATTCATAACCTTCAAATCGAAACCTGTTTTAAGGACCCTCTATCTGACCTGGAAGTTTGTTTACAGCGACTAAATTCACCTACAATCTATTAGCATGAGAGCGGAAGTAACTCGCTGAAACTAAACCAATTCATCACAAAGTTAAGTTTATTTTAATTAACGTACTAACTCAAACTAGTTGCTGGAGGGTATACTCGCTCGAGATGAATTCTGGTGATCTCTGGAGATGTTTCCACTAGAGATATTTCCATGGATCACAAGATGTATCTGAAATATCAGCAGTAATAAATTAATACAATATTAACTGCGCGTCAGCGTAGAGTTTTTATTTTGTGAAGAACATAGGTCTTCCTTAGCCATTTAAATATCCCTGTATAAAAAAAACTAGTTAACCTAGCTTTCTGTTAGGTCGACAAAGAAATCAAAGATCATAAAAGTCGGTTCAGTCGTCCTTGAGTTATAACTTATTGTAACTAAAAAAATCTTTTATTTCTTACAAAATGATATTTACAAAGTTGATTAGTTTTGCTAGTATCAATAAAAAGATTAAGTAGTTAATTTAATTATTATAATAGTTTTATACGAAGGAATTAATTTTTAGTACGTTAATAATTTTATTTTGAAATTATTCTGCAAGGGGTTCTTGCAGGTAAAGGCCTACTCCAAATTGAGCCAGTTTTCTCTGGACTGGGTCCCGGGTGGCATTGTCTACCCGAGAGACATTCCCGAATTTGTTTAGTACATCGGTTGAATCATCAGATTGTCTGTAAACCTTCCACATGTCATTGGACCAGAGAAAACTGTTTTAACTAACCCGACTTTATTTTATTCATACCGATTTGTAAATGAAGTACAAGTTAAGTTAAATACGAGTATCACACTTCAAGAGTAATATCAGTCAATTATTCATACAGTTATATTCTTATCCTATAATCTAACTCTACAAGTCAGCATTTAAAAACATTTATGTTGTAATAGCATTTGTTACTGAAGAATATATAAGTGCAAATAAATGTACATGAACATCACAAATCTTTTATACAGTAAATTTAATCATAAAATCAATACTCGTAATTTAACAAGTAGCATTGCATATCTGAAGTGATAATAGAATTTTCAGTTCACAATTCGACTGCGTTTGTTTTATATTTGTTACTTCTATGCCATAGTCGTGTAGACACGGCTTTAGAATAGGTCCTCTCATTTTACCACGTGGGTGTCGCGACTAAAGGAAACAATATCAAGAGACGGGCAGCAGCATCTATCTATGAAACAACAACATCTAGCTGCGATCACCAACCCGCCTGGTAATTATGATTAGCAAAGGTACGATATATAAACACTCAAAGGCGTGCCTCCGTGGCGCAGTTGTCTCAGCGTCAGACTCAGAGTTCCCGGTTGACATTGTCTAACACACTTTGAGAGACTTTCCCCAATTTGTTTAGTACATCGGTTGAACCATCAGATTGTCTTAAATTGTGGAAGGTCCACATGTCATTAGACCCTTTATCTTACTTGAAAATAGGACAATCCAAAACTAGAAAAGTTTAACTCCAAAATTTCCAAGTTCAAATCATGCACTCGGACGGGAAACTAGAACCCATACATTTTCCTAATCATATTTTCCAAAGAATGTAACATTTAGGTCACAAAAATAAAATCCAGAAGTCTTCGGAACAACGGTGGCCTCGCAAACTGGTACAGTCAGCTACAAAAGGACAACAAAACTATCGAAGGGCTCAAAATATATGTTTTATTAGTATAAACGCCTTCATTTCAGAGTAGTGCTTCGTGACGTCACAGAACAGAGAATCTGGTGAAAAAATGAATCACTTAGATAGCTCTTGTAAACTCTGGTTTCTGTTTGTATGTCCGTTTGATACAACTACATATCTCAACGTTTGCTAATTCCATCGTCTTGAAATTTGGACCGCAAGAAAGTGACCCGCTCAAGGATCGGTAATATTGCACGCGCGAATTCACTCACACATGCGCGTGTATATCAACGCCATCCTTTCGATGTATGCGAATAGGAACGGATATCACAAAAGTGTGTTGAGAGTCTACTACAGGATTTGTTTCGTTTCGGATTTCTTTAGGTTTGGGTGCAATTTGTATGTATCCTAGATTCGGATTTTGAGCGGATTGCAGTTGTTCGTATCTTGTCAGTCAGCAGCAGCAGCAGCCAGGAAACGTCCACAGCTGGACATAGGCCTCCTTCATGGTACGCGCCACATCGACTGGTCCCGAGCCACCTGCATCCAGCGACTCCCCGCCACCTTAACCAGGTCGTCGATTGACCTAGTAGGGGGACGACCCGGTAAACGTTCCGGACGTGGTCGCCACTCGGGAACCTTTACTCCCCATTGGTTTTCGGTTCTTCTCTCTTCATGTCAGTAGGTGCCCGGTTTTTATCCGACTTAAGATAATTAACATGTTTTACTATATATTTTATTATATTTTATTAAAATTCTTAGTTTCTGAGCGGACTGTACTGTACGTATCGATTGTAACAAACTATTCCGAGTTGGTCCATTTACGACGAGAGTTTGCGGAACACTGGATATTTTCGGCTGCGGTCTTGATTGAATTTGTAGCTAAAACGTTGTATAAGACAATTTAAAAAAGCGAAATTTAAAAATCCATAGTTTTTTTTAGTTTTTTGACGGGCTTCTGAAAATTTCGATGATAACTTTTTTTGTCGTTAAAAATGCTGTTACGTTAGATTTTTGTGTTACAGCGGTGTGTAGCGTAGAAAGTCACACGGATGGTGTTTTGAAGAATTTTTAAAAAAATATTTGTAAGGTTTTCGCTTTTTGATAGGTTTGCACCATAAGACCTTTTTTAGTATTTATACCTTATTATATGTTTTGTAGTTCCTAGATTCGATTACAAGGGTGAGTGGTACTGGTTCGCGGTCGCGTCTCGTCTTTGCTAGGCCGAAGGACTCTGAAGAAGGACCTCCGATAGATACAAAACTAGTGGTACCAATGCCCGTACCACCCGCTTTGGACTTACAATCCGGAGACCCCGGGTTCGATTCCAAGTGGGAGTACCTATCGGTACTCGGTTTGGTTGGTGGTAGGGATTTTCTATGTCTAAGTCTGCCGCCAAACAGAAGTGTTAATAACACCGTTGTGGTTCGATATGAAAGGCAGCAGAGCTAGCTCCTTATTAGTTTAAGTTATATAGGAATTAGTAAGTTATGTAAAGAATCAGGCTACAATAAATAATAAATATATAAATTAGATCGGGGCTTCTGGATGCGCACGTTTACCACTTACTACAGCATTATAGTCACTTACTATCAGGTGAGCAGATGGCAAGTAAAAACCCATCATACATATTTAAAATTTAAAAAACTATACTGAGATTACCAATAAACTTTACGTGTTTAAACTTTTATTTTATATTATTCGGAAAGCTTACAGCTATTTTTACAAAATGACTAATCTTATACAGCAATATTAGCCAATTAAAAGCTTCCACATATAGAATACTTTATAAATAAATATTAAACTATATAAGATAAATCAGACATAGATAACAATAAGCATAAGCAAGCAAACATAAAAAAACAACAAATAAACAAATACAACAGAACATAACTACAGAGCAACTGTTAGACTATTTACAACATCTTTCTTGATACTAATTATACTATCATAAAATATATCTATGTTGCTATTCTGGCAAATTATGTTAATTAATTTACTAATTCTTGGCACACAACTACTATTTCTGAAGTTTATGATGCTGCGTGGTTAGTCACCTAGTTATTATAGTGAACTACTTGGAATGAACATTGCAATTAGTTCAATTACAGTATCTTGAAAGTCACCGACATAGCTCGACGAGTCAGTGAGCTGAAGTGGCGATGGGCAGGCCACATCGCTCGAAGAACCGATAACCGGTGGGGAGTAAAGGTTCTCGAGTGGCGACCACGTACCGGGAAACGTCTACCAGGCCGTCCCCCTACTGGATGGACCGACGACCTGGTTAGAGTCGCAGGGAGTCGCTGGATGCAGGTCACTCGGGACCGGTCTATGTGGCGTACCATGAGGGAGGCCTATAGCAGTGGACGTTTCCCGGCTGATGATGATGATGACAGAATCTTGATTATCATATTAATATATAACTCAAAGTAACAGGCTCTTCTACCATGAGCTGGGCAAGCTGGAATAATAGCGCGGACGTCAAAGGCAATTATGACCAAGCTTGAAAGGCGAGGGCTAAGCTTGGAGTCATCCTAGCGTGGCCATTAGCGCAGTCATTGCATACCAAGGTTTTATAATGCTCTACCCAAAAATGCAAGTATTTTGAATAACATTTTAATTACTATGCAAATTGATGGAAAACATCATGAAAAATTATTATTGAAGACAAAATTTCCGCGAAGCACTATTGTACTGTTTACACATACTGTTTCTTTCCCTTGTTTAAAAAAATTAGATTAAGATGCTTGTACTGCTGAAACAAATAAAGCCCAATTTCAAACGGAATCTTTTTACACCTGATTTTTTCAAAAGAAATTGAGCATTTTCAGTCACGTCTGTCAGATGAGTTCTCAAACGTGTCAATAGATGGCGTGTAAGAGATAGATATCATAAATGCTGCAGCACATGCTGAGACGAGTCCATTTTAGCAACACACTACAACACAACCAAATTTTATGAATGTTATATAGCTTCAATTTTTGTTTATCAGTTTTAAGTATTTTTGTTTTTGTTTAATTAGTTTTGTTTTTGTGTTTGTAGTTTTGTTTTAGTATATTTCTTAATGTGTTTTTTTCTATGTGTATTGTGTTGTGTGTGTTATTAAATAAAGATGTGTCTATGTCTAAATAATCATGACAGTTCACACATCCCAAAAAACTTTGACAGATTTGTTTACACAGTAGTTATATTCTCATCAATATGCTTTAATCAAGGATTTTGGTATGTAAACTCCTTACTTTGAATTCATACGAAAACATATACATTTGACAGAAATTTTTTTTTAACGGTATATACGTGAGTGAAGAACCATTTTTTTGTGAATGAAACTCACCAGCAAGGAAATACGTATCTTACAGTTGTACCTTTTCGGGTCGCGCGGAAAGATACAATTTGCTCTAAGATTGTCCAAATAATGGTCACAATACGAGCATTAACTAACAGACGAGAAGATTCAAAATAAAATACAATTTACACGTTATTTATAAGTGGAATAAGAAAGCATTGTCCCGACGAAATAATGTTAATTATTCATGTAATTCCAGTTTATTTCAATATAATATTTGAGCACAACAGTTCCACAACTATTACCAAGCGTCACGAAGTTATTAATCTTTATATTATAACTAGCGGCCCGCCCCGGCTTCGCACGGGTGGACATTTATCTTTTAAACATTTTGGTAAAAACGTAAATGTATCTTTTTGCAAGACATAAGTAGTTTTTTCTGATTAAATTACTATTTATATTTTTAGAGTTTCAATTTTTTTATACTTAATCAAAAGTTTTACATTTCTATATTTACATTTTTGTACATTTCTAGGGATCCGTAACTCAAAAGGAAAAAAGGGACCCTTATTTATTGGATTACTTTGTTGTCCGTCTGTGTGTCTTTCAAGACCCTTTTTCTCAGGAAGGCGATCTGTAATATTTTCGAAAATATTCATTTAAATTACTCTCTGTAAAAGTCCATATTGATCTATATTAAACGCACAATGTGTCTAAGGTACTTAAATGGATAAGGATTAATGCATGTGTGGGTCGTCAGCTTCCTCATAGAGCTATGAGAATTCTACGCATGCCAAATTTTAAGGCAATTTAGGAGCAATCAAACTTTAGCATTCATAATTTAGCAGCAACCATGACTCAGTTACAGCGAGTTGTTTTTAGTGTGTCAGCTGGAGACATGGGTCTCCAGCTGACACATGCCAGGAAGGCAAACCAGTGGGGTTAGGGCTTTAGACTATAGTCAGGCATTTAAAGCACAATTACAGCAGTGAGAGCCAAAAAAATTAACGATCACATTGATAAACTGTTGGATCTACGAACGAAATACCGTGTGTAAGCTGGCGACCCGTGTCACCAGCTTACACATCTGGATCTTCGTAATTATTCAAGTTACGATTATGTATTGTACCTCATATTTTAGAGCAAAATAGCAGCGCCAGGCTTCAAAATTTTCGAATCTCTAGTGCTAAAACTGTTTGAGCTACGAGCCCATATGTGTGTGTAAGCTGGTGACATGGGTCGCCAGCTGACACATGTTGTATCTCTGAAACTACATAAGTGAGAACTTCGTTTTAAAGATCAGATGAGACCATACAATAGCAGCGTTCACGAGTCAAAATTTCAAATCTCCTGGCTGTCTAGATTCAAAGTTATAAGCAAAAAACTATTTTCCCGCCAAAAAATTCAAAATAATCGCACGGACGCCGCTGAGCGGGCCGTTGCCGTTCCGTGCACTACGCTATTACAATAGAGTTTCAACTTAGCCGTCATTGTTTTAAAATTCATTTTAACCTGCACTTTCGTATCGATTCAATTGGTATATTGAGCGTGGTAGACCAGGAGCCGACAGAAATAAGCAATGGTATACTACCGATTAACTTCATAGAGAGACTACGAACGACCTTCACCAAATTTGAGGTCAAGTGAGAACCCTTCATCGCAAATCTACTAATTTGACTAATACGGAACCAAGATTTAGTTTAGTAATGAATCAACATATAAGAAATAACAATTTACGGTGTGATATAACATAGTATAAGAGGTTTTGTTCAACATATACAGTTTACATCACTATGATCAATAATTGTTGAGCTCGGTATTTAGTATATTTTCAGTAGCAATTATTGAATAAAACATGATATAGATTTCACAAACATTTAATTTTCATTTAAATTCCATACAAAGCTTTGTCTCGTTTATTTCTTTATAGTATCCAACCTGTGATAATGGAACGCTAGTTTTTAGAAAAATAATTAATCTTAATGATGTTAACTAATATACACACACTTTAGAAGGCAGGTATTCTGAATTCTACTGGTTATTATATATAAGTTTCAACAAAATATGGGTTCCCATACAAAATTATGACTTGTTTACTTCTTTAGAATACAACTATCGCCTTTCAGAAGCACCTTTGTTATGATCAATTATGTACATAAGCGGTTAATTTTGTGACTAAATAATATATTTAGGCGAACCCTAGATTGGATCTCTTTGTTGTTCTTCGGTCTGTTTTTAAGGAAAGGAAGGAAAGAAAGACCCCTTTTTTAAGGAATGCGTGAATGCATCAAGTTGAAATTGATATCAAATACTCAGGTGTGCAATCCCTTATATCAAAGCCGTGCATGACGCATATTTTTGATTGATCTATAATCCTGAAATTTGGCAAAAAACAAAGTCTTATGGGACAAATATAGGAACCCTCGGTGCGCAAGTCTGACTCGCACATGTCCCGTTTTTGATATTATGAAAATCAGACAAAGCAATGTTAGTCAACTTTTATAATAAAAATATATCAAATCATAAGATTTTTATTCATTTGCAAATCTAAATTTCTGAGTATAAGCAATAATTTTTATTAAAATGTGCCAATATTGTTTGCAATTTCCATGAAAATAGCTATGAATAAAAGTTTAAGAAATACAGCCTATGTCATTTTCCATCCTTTTCCAAACTACCCCTATACAAAAAATCATCATTCTGACTCTACGTTACGACGATAATAAAGGACAAACAAACAAAATCACTTTTGCATTCATAATATATAAATAATATTAGTATGGATTGCTATTGAAAATATACTAAATACCGAGCTCAACAATTATTGATCATAGTGATATAAGCTGTATATGTTGAACATATACCTCTTATACTATGTTATATCACACCGTAAATTGTTATTTCTTATATGTTGATTCATTACTAAACTAAATCTTGGTTCCGTATTAGTCAAATTAGTAGATTTGCGATGAAGGGTTCTCACTTGACCTCAAATTTGGTGAAGGTCGTTCGTAGTCTCTCTATGAAGTTAATCGGTAGTATACCATTGCTTATTTCTGTCGGCTCCTGGTCTAACACGCTCAATATACCAATTGAATCGATACGAAAGTGCAGGTTAAAATGAATTTTAAAACAATGACGGCTAAGTTGAAACTCTATTGTAATAGCGTAGCGCACGGAACGGCAACGGCCCGCTTAGCGGCGTCCGTGCGATTATTTTGAATTTTTTGGCGGGAAAATAGTTTTTTGCTTATAACTTTGAATCTAGACAGCCAGGAGATTTGAAATTTTGACTCGTGAACGCTGCTATTGTATGGTCTCATCTGATCTTTAAAACAAAGTTCTCACTTATGTAGTTTCAGAGATACAACATGTGTCAGCTGGCGACCCATGTCACCAGCTTACACACACATATCGGCTCGTAGCTCAAACAGTTTTAGCACTAGAGATTCGAAAATTTTGAAGCCTGGCGCTGCTATTTTGCTCTAAAATATGAGGTACAATACATAATCGTAACTTGAATAATTACGAAGATCCAGATGTGTAAGCTGGTGACACGGGTCGCCAGCTTACACACGGTATTTCGTTCGTAGATCCAACAGTTTATCAATGTGATCGTTAATTTTTTTGGCTCTCATTGCTGTCATTGTGCTTTAAATGCCTGACTATAGTCTAAAGCCCTAACCTCACTGGTTTGCCTTCCTGGCATGTGTCAGCTGGAGACCCATGTCTCCAGCTGACACACTAAAAACAACTCGCTGTAACTGAGTCATGGTTGCTGCTAAATTATGAATGCTAAAGTTTGATTGCTCCTAAATTGCCTTAAAATATGACATGCGTAGAATTCTCATAGCTCTATGAGGAAGCTGACGACCCACACATATTAATGCTGTATATTGCCTAAGATCGCTGCATAATAAGCCGTTATTTCTCGTAATTATATTATAATTTAATCTCATATTAACAATAAATGTACTTTGTAAATATTCTAAGTAAATTTCAGAATATTTACAAAGGGAGTCAGCATAACAAAGCAGGGGTTTCGTTTAAGTTTAGAACATAGCTTACAACGAAACTGACATTGTCACCAACGCTGTTGACGTAAAACGTATATCCGAAAAATCTCGTAAAAATCCGAATCCGAGATTCGCCACTGATTCAATAAATGCTCCAGCGCTGCAAGTTTGTCGCACATTTTTATGTTCCCTTACTTTAGTCCAAGTGTAGTACAAACTAAAACACTTTAAAACTATAAAACACAGAAACCACTACGAATTTCAAACTGAACAATTTCTAGCAAACCGATGCAGACAACCACAAATAACATTTAAGCGAGATAGAATAAATTCTGTACTTACGCACGGCTAGCCCGAACTGTAGTGCAAATGTGGCTTTTATTGTAACTGAAAAGAGTGTCTTTATTACACTTGACGTGGAATCGTGTGCCCGAAGAGGTCAAGAGAAAAACTTTTGAAAACAGACACGCAAAATAAAGCAAAACTGTTTCTCAAAATGTAGGTCCCTTTACTAATCCACGCATGCAATTATTGCATATTTCGCCTACTACTATAGTCCTCACACTCCCGTTTTGACGTCTAGCTACGACTATAGAATGTAACTTTGGGTAAAATCAAGAGTAAAATTTATAAAATATTATTAGCTTTTTTAATTCAAAAAAACACATCCTTTTATCCACCGTTAAATAATATGTGAAAAATTATTGCAAGTACTATTTTTATTAAGGAAATTATGGAGTAAAATGTATTTTTGAATTGATGCGAAACGTCGCTAAAATATTTACATACTCAGTCTTTTTCTTTTTAAAAGTTTTTGATCATTACATCTCACCGACTAATTTCGATTTCGTGTTGAAATATTCGAATAATAAATATAATACTAAAATAAATTTCTCAAAATCAAAAGACTTTTTGGATTATCCTGATAAGTAGTTGACATGATTTTCATTTTATTTAATGATTGTTTTATTATATATATTATTTATACGACGGACTTGTTTTATTTTTGATTAATTTTATAAATTTGGTTTTTAATAAATTTGGTTTTTGTGATCCATTGGATCAGTGTGTCACTTTCTAGAACTTAAAAATAAATATAAAAAACCGAATCGAAGCTCATAGAATTATGAATCGATTCTCGTGATAATCGAATGCGCAGGTTGTATAATCCACATCCCTAATCATGTCACGATAACAAGTGTCAAAACGGGCTTCTTAAAGTGTGATGATAATAGCAGTAGCTACTCGCAGATAATAATAATAATAATATAACAAATGTTAAATCAGTCAAAAAAATTATATTGCTCTCTTCTTTCATAAGCGATTGTGATAGAAAGGTATACCTGATACTTTCTTTTCCAACTAACAGAGATAAGCTCATTAGCCACTTAGTTCTCCGCTAAACTTCTAAGAAGTTTGTGATCATATGTTTAACATGTGAGAAAATTCTGTTATTTACTATACATATAGGTACGCTTGATGTATTTTGACGTTAGCTTTTAGAGTATACGATTTTGGTAACCAACTATTTGCATGCTATTTGAAACAGTTAAATAGGTTAAGCGACACGTTGAAATATTATTTAAGACCGACATGTACCCTGTTTATTGCAAATAAAAATTTTATTGATTGATATAAAACGTGTTTGAAAATACGTCTTGATCCTCAATATCAGCCGGGAAATGTCCACTGCCGAACATAAGCTACTTACATCCAGCTACTACCAATGACCAAATCAATCCATCAAGCCGGCTCGAACACGTTTTCCGGTACGTGGTCGCCACTCGAGAACACTAATTACCCATCAGTTACCCGTTCTTCGAGCGACGTGGCCTGCCCTTCAGCTTACTGATTCGTTTGATTTCCTCATCCCAAATCTTTTCCGGCCTCAACTACTAACGTCGTTAACATGTCTATAAAGTTTTTGGTCATTGTAAACCAGAAATAATTCACAAGTGTCGGTCTCAGTGACCTCTACAACAAATAGAATTCTGTAGTAGTCCGCTCCTTTCGAAGTAAATTCTGGATTCAAGACCAATTTAGGTGTTAATTTGAAAAGGTGCGAACTGTGTCTTGTTAATATACTATAGATGAATAGCATTCTCTTTTTTAGAGAGACCTCAATGGCTTAGTACATCAACCGTTGGAATGCTAATCTATAGGTTACCGATTCAATCCACGAGATTATCTCTTACCGGAACTGTGTTTAAAGTGGTAGATTTCTATGTCCATCTGGTAAGCTACCAGCCTTCTAACTAAATCTGTCTGTAAATATCATTATTATATTACTGATGTGCGTAATAATAATTTTGTAAAATCTTAACAAACAAAATAATGTCACAAACAAATAAAATAATGTCCCTTTTCCCTTTAAATTGTTTTCCTTATTATCCACTCAATGTAACTGATTGAGATGTTTATTTGATCGACCCCCAAGGAATAGTAAATGATATCAAATGACGAAAACATCTATTATTATGTACATTCAATATCAGAGGCAAATCGCAAACCGCAAGCTTGCCGCGTCGAGTTACATTATAACAATCTCTCCAATAGCGTCCTCGCACCGACCGACCACAGAGCAAACATTATTCATTCATCATTATTCTTATTGAAATATAATATCCAATACTTTCTTATAGTTCTTAGTCATGTTCATAGACATTTATTTATTTCATCCTTCCTGGTATGCCACATCGACCGGTCCCGAACCACCTGCATCCAGCGACTCCCCGCGACATTAACCAGGTCGTCGCTTCATCTAGTAGGGTGGATGGTCCTGTACACGTTTCCCGGTACCATGTACTACTCGATAACTTTAACTCCCCATCGGTTATTCGTTCTTCAAGCGATGTGCCACCCATTGCCACTTGAGCTCACTGAATCGTTGAGCTATGTCGGTGATCCTTGTTCTTCAACAGATTTTCTAATTGCGATATTTATTACGTAGAGCAGTGGTTCTTAACCTTTTCATGATGAAGGACCATTTGAATAAATTTCTGTCTTGCTACGGACCACTAACTGATTGGAGGTATTATAAAGCAAATGTAAATGAATAAGCGGTTCTTCTAACTATCAATTTTTAATAAAAACTCGTGTAATCGTTCAATATAAACAGCATTTTAATTTATATCGAAGGAAAAAAATCGTAACTAAATACCCGTATAAGTAGGTATATTATTCTGTATACTATTTACTAACATCGTAATCTTGGTTCCTTCGCGGACCACTTCGGGTGCTTCCAGGGACCACCAGTGCTCCGCGGACCACCGGTAAAGAATCACTGCGTAGAGAAATTCCGAGTGTAGTAGCCTCAAAAACCTGACCTTCTGATCTGATCTGAATGTTTTATACTGTGTCATCTACGTAGCATCTCTATCCGGATATCATTACCGCGACAGGCTTACTGCTCTACATGACAGAGCAAATGCTCGCTCAGGCATTTAGACGCATGCAGACATGAGTTATGGCTCCTAACTAACCGAGGTCAGTTCAGCATATATCCAATTTTCAACCGACTTCCAAAAAGGAGGAGGTTCTCAATTCGAATGTATGTTTTTTTTGTATGTTCGGAAATAATTCCGCCAATTATGAATCGGTTTTGATGATTTTTTGGTTTTTTTCGTAGAGGTGGTCCCATATAAATTTTATCGAAGTTTATTGAGCGCTTTTTGAGAAAACCAACAAAAATTAAATATATACCCAGATAATTATACCCCTAAGTATGAACATTGTAGGGGTAGAATGTTGCAGAATTCGGTTCCTTAGTTCTTTTTGAACGCGTTTATGGTAGTGCTAGTTTGTGCATGGTTCAATAAACGGGGTTTGAATGATTAAATTGTTGTAAACTAATAAGTCCGACAAGTCTATGAACAACTGTAAAGATTTTTTTCAATGTATGATGGGTTTGCACTTGGCCTACATCTCGCCTGGTGGTATGTGACGGTAAGACCATTGGATAGTGAATTTGCGCACCCAGAAGCCTCGCTAATAAGTCACTGGCGCTGCTAACTTTCATACTGGAAAACAACAGTGCTATTCACATTGCTATTTGGTGACAGACTTAGAGAACATACCACCAACCAAACCAAATACCAACAGTGCCACTGGGAATCGAACCTGGATTCTTATTTCTAGCGTGAAGTCATTACGATTGAGAACGTATAGTTCCCGTGGGGTAATTTATGAAGTCCCGTGGATGAAGTCGTGGACAAAATCTTGTTGAAAACTAAGATTATTTTTATTTTTCTTGTTCCGAAACAATAAATTTGCTAAATAATGGTCAGTAAGTGATTGCAATTTGTGTAAATTTATTTTAAACCCAAAATATTCTGATTTTAATGTCAACGACCATCACACAGAAATGTGGAATTGAACGTTTATAAATACAACGTAAATAATTTGCAATTAACACGACAAATTGAAAGGATCCAATCGGGTTTGAATATTAATTGGGATCGATCGGGACCACTCATTTACTTAGTGGTAGGTACATAAGCTGCTTAACAAGGTCCCCAATAATCGTCTTTGTCGAGCATTACATGACCTGCCGACTGCTGGGTATTTGCAAACTGGGATTTTTTAAAATATTTGTTATGTTCATTAGTGATATTATTGGCCAACAGACTGTTCTAAGACACACACAAAATGGTCAAGTGCGAGTCAGACTCGCGCACCGAGGGTGCAGAATATGAGTAATTAAAATATTGAAAATCATAAATAAATAGGTAACCGAAAACTGCTAGAACGAAAATGTGAGTCCGATTGAATAATAAAACAGCTTTTTTATTCTGATATAATAATAAAAAATAGTGTTTTCTGAATTATTACTACGGTAATTCTGTAAGAATTTGCTTCTTGCCAAGTTTCAAGATTCTAGCAAAGTGATCCTATAAGGATTCAGTTTTTCCTTTGAGGTACGGACCCCTAAATTTTTTGTCAAAGAATAACAATATTTTGGTAAAGTTTAGTGTTCCATGATGGAATTTGATTAAGAAATTATGATGATCAAATTTTCATCAAATAAATGAGTCGACTGGAATTGTCACTTTGTTAAGAAAACGTAATCCAGTTCCAGTTTGAACCTCACGGGCAGATGAAGTTATACATTAGCAGCAATCCTAAACACGGTCCAACTGCGTGCCATAATAACATCTGTCTACACATTGATTTCTAGTTCAGTAATCTTTGTGACGGTGGGTGATGCATTTCTTTACATACCCCTTTACCGTTACTCACATCCTATATGCCAATCACTTCCAGATGTTTCAATATAAAAAAGAGTTTTATTCATATGTTATGTCTCTAATTGCTCTATTAAATTGAATTGAAAGTCAAGTTATTTACAATTACAAACTTATACAATAATAATAAACAATACAATAATAATAAAAAACAAAAAACGTATATTTACAAAGTGAACACTTCGTCCAGGGCTAGTACGTGCGGCATGGTGCCCAGTACACTGGCGCTGTTGCCTCGCTGTACTGCGAGGATAAGCCGCTGTGCAAAAAAGGCGCCGGCTCTCGGGTCACCCGCGGCCAACTCCAGTCTCACGGACACGTCTTTCACGAACTTCTTCGTGTCCGTGGACCAAGGCCCCAAGTTTTATTCATCACAATTTATTAAATCAACTGTTAAACAATTGGGGATTATGTGAGATACACACAAACATAAAATGTACAGTTGAATTGAGAACCATGGCTGACAACAACTACAAAAAGTTTTAAAGTCACACTTCCGAAATTCGTAGACGAATTAAGGTCAACGACATATCTCGACGACTTAGTGAGCCGAAGTGGCAATGGGCAGGCCACATCGCTCGAAGAACTGATTAGGTTTAAATGTTAGGTTAGGGATTAAATGTTCTCGAGTGGCGACCACGTACCAGGTAACGTCTACCAGGCCATCCCGCTACTAGGTGGACCGACGACCTAGTCAAGGTCGCTTGTAGTCGTTGGATGCAAGTGGCTCGGGACCGATCGATGTGGCGTACCATGGAGATGGGCTATGTTTAGCAGTGGACGTATCCCGGCTGATGATGGCACAGACTGAACTTTAGGTTGCTACTCCATCCAGACGATCTCCTCCCAGAAGTGGGCAAGACGCTCGATGTTCCTGCATGCCTCCGGGAGCAGGGAGGAGGAGTTGTGTTCCGGAATGAAAAAGCTAATGAGCTTGAGGCTTATGGGTACGCATGCTTGCAATTCTACGGCCTTATCGTCATTTACCATTAGATGATATGAAAGCCAAGTGCAAACCCATCAAACAATTAATAATAATAATAAAATAATAATGAAAAGTTCCTCTTACGCTCGTCAAACGAAGGTCCCGTGTGTCGCAATGTAACATTTTGCGCTATACATTCGTCTGCAGCTGCAGCTAAGGGGTTATTTCTCAAACACGTCGCGAGCGCGGCCCGTAATGGCCGTCATTTGTACCAGTGATCGCTACTGTCATTTGCTAATGTCACTCCGTGTGTCGAGTCAAATGTTGCAGCCAGGAAAGAATAGGCCACCTATAGAAGACGTAACTGTATATTTTCGCCGTTGGTAAACCAATCCGGCTATCTAAATAAATTAGTCTGTATATATCTATAAACAAAACAAACAAACATCCTCTCACCCTAAACGCATATACTGTCTCCGTTCCGTCGCGGGTAAAAAGAAACTCTTTCAGAAAACTGTCGGTTTTTGACCGCCTCAGTGGCCTAATGGATACACGCTTGGGTCCCGGGTTCAATTCCCAGCAGGGGTACCAATCGGTACTTGGTTTGTTTTTCGCAACTACATTGACATATTAACAATAATTATTCTGTTATTTATATTTTGTTACGATCGTTTAAAGAATATATAAAAATTCTGCAGAATCTGAACCATTCAATTCCGGTCAATTCCAGGTCGGGAACAGCAGCTATGGCATATCTAGACATTTCCCAGCGGTTTTCAATAACCTAGCAAATTGTCATTTCTTGTTACATCACAAATGGTATTTCCGTCTGGTAATGGTATCAGACTTATCGGGACGGATTTAAGCTCCGCAAATGCAGCGGGAATTGGAGAGAAATTGCAACGGATTGAAATGGTTTTTGCACTTCATACGACTCTCCCGGTTTTTGTTCCCATTTTCCGCGCTGAAACGGTATTGATAAATGAAGCTTTGTTGGTGAAACGCAATTATTGTTAACGAGGCACTGGAGAACCATGGTGAATTGTTCTAATAATAAAACCTTCATTGGAGACGGCAAAATCCACTTCTGAAACTGAATACGTGGCTCGTCCCACCGCCTGAGCAATATTCTCAGCTCTGTGTTTTTATATTTAAATAAAAGTGATTGAAAAATAATTAAAATTAAACAATTTTTTTTTCAGAATACATCATTTATAAATAAAAATTATTTTTTACAATTATTCTAATTGTATCACCGATGGGTTACCATTTACTATAACTATTCTAAATTTCAAGTCTATGATATTAGTAGTTCCTGAGAATATCGGCTGTGACCGACGGATGGATAGGCAGACATACACCAGGGGCCTTGGACCTACCTAGTTGAACGATCTGTCCCAGGTATACATCATCAACAGCCTATATACGTCCCCACTGCAGGGGCTCAGGCCTACTACTCTCCTACAGAGAGTGTATGGACCATAGTCCACCACGCGGGCCCAGTGCGGATTGGTAGACTTCACATGCCTGTTCAAGACATGCAGGTTTCCTCACGATGTTTTCTTTCACCGTTAAGCAATCGGACAATGTACTTGAATTTAAAAATAACTTACAGGCTGGATTTGAACCCGGAACCCTCAGATTGAGAGTCCGCGCCTTATCCACTACGCCACCGACGCTTTTCAGGTATACATATTCGTCCACAACTTCGATTGCAGTGTTCCCAACATAGGTGCAACATTTGACATGATTATCGTCTTGTCCATGTTCATTTTTTTTGCACATAAAGTAGAATAATATGACTTGTGACTATGAATTTGGAGTGTAATAATTGTTAGCAGATATTATAAATAAAATAAATAAATAAAATGATATTTGTCAATTTAACACGAATTTTATTTTTATGAAACAGGCCCCAGAGTAATTCCAGAGTGATACTTAAGGGTTCCGTTATTTCATCAGATGTTTGGAACTCTAAAAAGGGAGTACTTAAAATTATTACATATTACCACAAGAGGCACCATAATCTTGATAATCTTCCTTGAAAACCGAGCAAACGATAACGATCGTAAAGTTTACCAAAGAATTTTACGATGACACTTAAAGACGTATAGATTGGAGAAGCCTTCCAAGTTTCCAGTAATAAAGTTAACGTACGTTCGTATAGCACAATTTCATATCTTGAGGCGTTATTATCTTTTCAAAATATGGATTGGGTTTATAGTCATAAAGCAGATGCGACTTTTACGGCTTCCCGCCGAGCATTTGTGACGGAAAATGTTGAACGAATGGTTTTAGATCAGTGATATTAAAATTAAATTAACATACAATGGCAAAATCACTAAAGGATCTGAATGAAATGCTCAATGACCTCAACATAGTTTCCCAACAGGCAGATGTGAAAATGAAAATTTACAATACAAAATCATGTCGAATGTCCATGTTGCTCCTACTACGAAATTGTAGACGAATTGTAGCGGTAGGGGTCCGGAATACGGAACGCGAAAATAAGAACGTTGATTTAGAAAATAAAAAAACTGTTATTTTGTTTTAAGACGCGATTACGCGACCGTTACCGGATCCATCTATCGGAATCTACGTGAAGTGAAGTGTATTGTTCTATTTGTGAGTGCTTGTCGGTGACTTTGACGCGCCGAAGCGTCTTGATGGAAGACAAAGACCTGGCAGACCCCCAGACAACACAGCTTTCTACTCAGGTAGGATATTAAATTATCTAACTCTGCGAATCGCGGGCACTTTATTCAGCTGCTTTTGATAGAAGAGCCTTACTATTACTGCGTAGCTCGAAGTTCAAGAAAACAAGGGTTGTGGAACATCGTCTGTACTAAATTTTGTTCAAATCTGTCTGTATCTGTATGAATAATGTTTAGTTATGTTACTTTAACTTTACAACTATGAACTGTAATGAATTACACTCCTGGCGGCTGTGCGTGTTAATCCCTAGGGATCGGGAATAAAATGATTGTATCGTTTAGTGGTACGAGTATGTACTATGGTAAAACGCTAAGAAAAGGTATAAAAGCCACCGAAGTGAAAGTATTTAAAAGTAAACACACTATTAAAAATATCGTTCTTCGTTCCGTCTTTCACGAAGACTCCTTTTTGATACCAAAATGGGTGCCAATCGAGGGACTTCAAGGGTTGATAGGTTGCCTTATTACTTCATTTTACGCTTCAAGGCCCGCGGTAATGACCTCGCCTGTTTCCGAACTTTCAGAGGTTTAGAGTTCCGCCGAAGATTGGGCAAAACGTTAGGCCGTTGAGCAATGAAGTCCAAATACCTATCTGAGAAAGGGTATCGGGATTATTTGAAATGGTTATGAAAACTATTGGTATGAATTGCTATTTGTGAAAATAGGGAAAAATATATATTTTCATCTGTGTGTCTGTTTTTCATGTTACCCGATTGCTATAGAAGAAGAGTAATGATTTCGTGTGTGTACATACAACTCCCAAATGGGTAAAAAAGATCTCGTTTTTTTGTTGATTTTTCTCGAATGATTGAATTGGTTGGGTGACTTCACTGTTTTTCATTATAATTTTTTGTATATTTGTACTTTACTTTCTACCATAAAATACGACCCTACATAATCCATATATAACACAGTGAAATTTCCAAGGAACGAGCTATACAGATGTTACTACTTGTTCCTTAGGATATTGTAATATATAATTTATAAACCTACAACTTTTATATCTACGACTTGAATACTACAAATTAAGTACTACAAAGTGCGTACTGCAACCTGCTACCTACAACTTGCATACTGCTACTTTCAACCTATAATTTGCATACTACAACTTTCAACCTATAACTTGCTTACTGCAACTTCCAACTTGCGTACTACAACTTGCATACTGCTATTTTCAACCTATAACTTGCATACTACAACTTGCAACTTACAACTTGCGTACTGCAACTTTCATATTACAAATTTCATACTAAAACTTGCACACTACATGTTATATACTGCAACATATACACTACAATATATTGTGATCTCCAACCTGACTCCATACCATAGTGAATATGATAAATCTCTAGTGGAAAGACATTATTTTACGTGTTCTGTAGTTTTGACAAAAAAATAGAACAAATGCCGGACGCCATCCAATTTCGAACAAAGAAAACGTGTCTTGTGACATACAGATAACGTCTGAAAAATGTATAACGCTTGACTGAGATGTACATAAATTAAGAAGACAGGCCGTAAACGTACGGAGCATGAATTACAGCCTGACGTGAATGGAACAGATGCCAGGTTTTGAATTATTTAGGTATAACCGTAATGGAGAGCTTGTTCCGTCGAAGGTTTCCTGTAATCGGTGGTCTTGAAGGCCTTTACACTATGAATAACGTGCCTTTTGAGTGCAACAAGCCTCGGCTTTAGAATAAACTCATGTCATCCCGTATTGTATAAGCGTCGGTGGCGCAATGGATAAGGCGCGGGACTCTCAATCTGAGGGTTCCGGGTTCGAATCCAGCCGTGTACCTATGAGTTGTTTTTCAATTTAAGTACATTATCCGATTGCTTAACGGTGAAGGAAAACATCGTGAGGAAACCTGCATGTCTTGAACAGGCATGTGAAGTCCGCCAATCCGCATTGGGCCCGCGTGGTGGACTATGGCCCATACACTCTCTGTAGGAGAGTAGGCCTGAGCCCCTGCAGTGGGGACATATATAGGCTGTTGATGATGATGATCCCGTATTTGTCGCAAAAGGTGACAAAGGGATATTATTTAGGAGCTGGGCAGCAGCGAGGCACTGGCTCGGCTACCTTTCATACCAATAGCTACCCCCACTGGGAGTCAAACCTGAGACCATCTGATTGTTATTCGAAACGTGTAGCCATTAGTCCACGGAGCCGGCTACAAATTGCGCTTATAAAAATGTATGCGCCTATATAAAGTCACCTTCTGTATTCACCACCACCTCTATTCTTAAGTTCACACTTTAACTACTACTAACTATAAAGTTGGCGCGGGTATTTGTGTAAAATATATATATCTTGTGAATGTAACATTGTTCATTCTTTATATACCCTCAATGCATAAATTGTTAAGGTTTTTAGTTTTAAACTGATGTCAATGAAAGAGACTAACATCTATGTTACAGGCTCGGCCTAGTTTAGATGCTAGTGTTCACATTAATTTCCAATTCTACTTGTACTATTAGATTAAGACCGTTGTAAACATTTTATGGCAATAAAAATACTTTTTGCTTTACCTTACCTTATTGTAAGTTGACCTTTGTTTAGAGTGCTTCACTTAGTTCTATTAATTTTTCATTTTCTTACTACTAAAGACATATTACCCGTCTATCTGTTAAGAGTTTTCTGTTTAACAGCAGTTGGTCTTGACTGATGGAATCCTAATAATAAATAAAACAAAGGTCGGTTGTCGTTGTGATTTCGAAGGTTTGATTGCAAAATTAACGTGAAATAAATTGACGGAAAACGTGGGAGACTGGATATCACAAAAATAACACATACAAACATGCAGCGGTGTGGTCATTTTGCGATCTGGTCAATAGCTATTCTAATACTAACTCACAGCGCCTTATTGAACTGTGTGCAATGTGCATGTGAGCCATGCATGTAGCTTAAGTTCTCAAGGGCCCTTTACCTTTGTTAATTTTTAATTACTCTTACTGGATTTTTTTTAAAATTCAAGTAATAAAAATCAGTCATTCTGACTCTGCGACTCGTACTCTAGTACGACGTGAAAGAGGAAAACCAAACAAACATACTCGTTCTCTTCTTTATAACATTACTATGGATTATACTGGATTATACGAGTAGAAACGTCAATAGAAATATCCTCAGGGCATTCAACCCTTTTTGATAAAATTAGAAAAGAAAAAAACAGACATTTAAACCTCCCGAGCGTCGACTAGACAAACAACACATACGTGAGCTGAAACTGTGTTCTTCAGATGTGTTGAAGATTTGGATCCATGTACGGATAGATATACAATCTTGTTACATTGTGTAGGAGTTACTAGCGCTGTAATGAAACTGTATACGTAATTTACTTAAGAAGTAAGTGCTTCACTTTTCTTTAAAAAATTGAATTGTTTATTAGCGAAGACTTGTAATTGGCTTTTTGTCTACTAGTTGTTATGTTGCACTTATACGTATTATTAGCTGTTAAATAAATAATTCCTTTTTAGTCTGCTCCAATCCTCTCATGGGTAAAAATCTTTATCAAGGTATCATTTTTTTCCTGTGGCCTATAATAACACAATAAATATATACTAAGGCTGGCGATTTTAATATTGGATATTAGACACGGGTGTCCCGCAACAAGCCGTTCACACGCTTTTTCATACACCGCCGCTACGGGCGAGTGATCGCTACAGCAGTGTCTACGACTCGCCACTTGTGGCCACCGCGTGCCACACACAGCAAGAGAGCTTTAAATTGAAGCGAGTAGGTGTTCGGTGGCTCGTATGCACCCAGATTAAGGTTTGTCAGACATTAGACTGAATATCTGAACATGAGCTCAACTTCGAGCAAGTACTGCCTTGATTTTAAGCATTCATTTATTCCGGACATTCCTAAAAACCAATCTAGATATAAGAAATCTATGCTAAAGGTTCCATATAGGGTGTTTGCACACGAGGGTTTGGGATCTAACGACATTGAATATTCCCTAAGGTTTCACAGAAAACAGAGGATTTCAGATTCAGTATTTTTGTAAATATTTCGTATACATTGAGATTCAGATCTGGAGATTAGAATATAATAATATAAGTACACTATACAAATACAGTGGTCTTTTGTCACAGATTTTGACAGCTGGAAGGAACACTACCATCATGTTACCTAAGTCTGCCGCCGAAAAGCAGTGTCAATGTCAAAACAAGATTTCATTATAATCAGACTGAGTCCACTATTAGACATGAGCCTGTCTCATAGATCGCCACGTCCAACTTTCAATGAAGATATTCACCAGTATCATAATATTATATTGGCGATGAAGGGTTGTGATTTTGATGTTCATTTCCTGAACATTTTCCCCTCAGTCGCGTTACTATTCAGAAATATAAAGACGAAACCACACCATATTTACGTATTAAAATTATGATGTCATACTTTGGTAAATATGTTTTATAGTTTTGAAAAACAGGTTCTACAGAACAATCTCATCTCATCTGACAAAACTATACCGTAAAAACAATCCATATTTGGGCCAGTATTTCAACAGCGCCATAACCAAACCTACACAATCCGGATAGAACGGTATCCGACCAAACTTGGGCGATAACCGCCGCGACATGACCGTTTTGGCAGACAACCCGCACTAGAAACTCTTTCGCTTCGACAAATTGAAACGGTTAGGTTGACGCATCCTCTTTCCTTCTGCAGAAGATTAGTTCACATTGAGGGGAAGTAGATTCAGGGATGGCTAGAATTTTTTTTATAAATAAATTTGGATCTTGATAGGGTGATTTTTTTAAAGAGTGAGGGGAATTTTTCCAACAAGGAGAGAATTTTTTCAACAAGGGTCGTGGTACACCGGGCCCAACCACTCACTGCGATGTTGATAGATCTTTTGTCTTAAGGGAATCAAAACTTTTAAGGACCAAGTTTACTTGAGCGCCTCATGAGAGAACTATTCCTAGTTAATGTAAAATTATTTGTTATAAATTGTTTTTGCGAATTCCGGATGGAAGTTTACATGGAGCGCCTAATCTGGAATACACAGCAAACGCTATGTTTTTTTGTATAATTTGTTTTCTCAATAATTTATATGTGAGAATTCAGAGTCCTAAATATCAAGTAAAATACTTATCAAAATTTTTATAATTATGTTTCGCACTTGACTTTCATCTCATCTGACGGTAATTTACGATAAAACCGTTTTAGTATGTATGCAAAATTATTTATTTATTTGGCTTTGTTTGTTGCCCTGTATGGTTAACCGACTGAACCAATCTTGATGAAATTTGGTAGGATGAAAAAATAACCTACAAAGTCTCAAGTTACTGGGACGTTGGATATGTTTACCCTTTATACTTTAGCATAATACAGCGGTGCTCGTTACATTGCTGTTTGACGTAAGACTTAGTGTGGGGACACACCTGCCTTCGCTGTTCTGATCTACCTAGAATGACGTAGATCAGAAAAGAATCCGGTTTGATCGCGTCACACTTACCGGTTGACGGGCTTTCTTGATTCGTTCAACTTCAGTCGTACTGAAGCAGTCGATCTCTCTCAGATTAATGGAGCTTGTATGTAATTCGCGCCTCTTTCTACCCGGCCAGCACTTTCTCCGGGTATGCTGGCCGGTAGCTAGGTGACCGGGCGTGCTTGACGGTGCGGGTAGACAGGTGTGTCCCTGTCCCCACGCTAACACCCATAGGTGGAAACTTGTAATTAAGAATAGTTTTAAGTTAGGTTTTTTAGTAGCCTGTAAGTTTTCAAAAAAAACATGGAGGTGGTTTTTCAAAGAGCTTTTACCCTAATGAACGCTGTCTAACAATAAATTGTAGCACTTTTACACTAACATACCTATAAAGTACGTGTTCTTAGTGCTAAGGTCTAGACGAACCACTTCACAGTGTGTACTCCAGCTAAAACTCCGCAATAACAGTAATAGCGTCGGCGGACGTACGCTGGCGTGAAGCTTGATTTGGATTTGGAACTTTTGTGAGAATCGGAACGTATTGAACACTGTCATTGGCTTTTGTAATGACATTGACGATAGTTTTTCTATTGATGTTGTATTGTCTTCGTGCCTGATCTTTGTTCGTAATGAATTAATGAAACGTAATGAAAAATTGTAGGATTATTTGGAGATAAATGGATTGTAGAATCACTTGGTTGTCCGCGTGTGGAGGAACGCGTGGAGTTATCTAATTTAAAATAATGTCAAATACTTAAATATTCAATCCCTTTGATCTATTAAAAAATAAAACTATAAAGATAAGGCCGATAACTTAGCAAGAAGCAAGGTCTTACAGCACAAGTATTATTTTATAGGAACAAATCGGAAAAGTATAATTTATAAATATATTTTATATTTATATTTTAGTATGTATGTTAACAATTTCTCATGTTTCGTCGTCAGGTGCAATTTATGCAACTTGTTCTTATAAAATGTGATTCCCAGTATGTTAATTATTCATACTCTGTACGGAACCCTCGGTACGCGAGTCTGACTCGCACTTGGCCGATTTTTGGTATCGCACTGTGTCTTCAAAATTACGGATTTTGAATATATTTGAGGATCACATAGCCCGCCAAAATTATAAAGTCTTCGACAGGTTCACAAGCATAGAAATATAGAACAAAACAAAGTAGACGGTTGAAAAAAATTCAAATCTCATTTAGACGAAAGGACAATAATGTAGAGTCCACAAATAACCAGATTGAATTCAATAAACGCCCCCGGTCGAGTCTATTGACACGGAAAATAAAAGAAGCAGGGGTGCATGCATATACACAGAATCACCACTTCAATTAAGATGTGTGGAAGGTATCGTGCACGCTGTACCTTGTTGTTAGACAACTAGTTTCTGCCCACGGCTTTGCCCGCGTTGACTTTAAGATTTGTCCTATGTTCTTCCTTGGTCTGTCTTCTATCCCTGTACAAAACATCAAGTAATTCTGACTTTCCATTAGATTGTGAATTTATGAGAAAATGAAACTTTTTAGTGAATTTATCCCATGTTTTAATTTATTCTGCTATTCAGGGCGGACAAAAAATCAAAGAAAAATTATAGCCGTTCCTGAGTTATATATGGTGTAACTAACACATAAATTTCATTTCTGAAAATGTCAAAGTATTTCAATATTTGTTTGTAAGTTGCTATACTAGGTTAGTAAATACCACAATAAAATAAATTTAATTTGATCACTAAATCAATCAATTACTTAAATAATGACAGATTAAACAATGTCAAAATATAGAGGTAGACTTTAGACACTCTTTAAATTCTGGTGCAAGAACAGAAAGCACTCTCTCTGTTGTCCGTCTGTCCGTCCAGTGTCTCTGAATTCAGTAGTCTGTGTCATCACGCTGTAGGCAGCGTCGGGTTGAAGAATAAATTCCCTTCGTTCTCGCGAGCTCTCAAATTAGGGGTCCGTTAGTTCTGGAAAGTGGTGCAAGTGATGGAAGATTAGCTAAGTACCGTGACAAAATATACATCCATTTTTTCCATGTTATATTAAGCTAAATAGGAACAAGAAAGGGCGAATGTACTGTAATGTACAATGGTTTATGTCAAACTTGAGATTGTGGTCAAGCATTTGATCATAGTAAAAAAAATCATATCAACCAGGAAACCCCAGTGCCTAGTGCTTTTTCAGTTTACTCGTCGACTTAGATTGGTGAACCCTACCCTACCCTACACCGGTTTCGTAAATGTGCCGCTAGAGGCGCAAACGCGATAGTATAGTTCAAACCTCACACTATAGATATATGGAATTTATCACGTATAGAAATTCCTAGCAAAGCTCGTTCCAAAGCTCAATGAGTGCAAAATGCAACTATCGTTCAAAATTCGAATCCTAAAGCAATACAATAATAATAATTGTACGATTTCTCTGCCCCGAGGTTGCCTGGAAGAGATCGCTCTTAGCAATAAGGCCGATTTCATGTATAAATATTGTGTTGCTTTATCTGTTCAATTTTTTTCTTTGTTTTCTGTATGCAATAACGCTGTTTTGAATTGAATTGAATAATAAATGTTTCCTTTATAAGCTACTAACTTGTTCCCAGCTCCCAACCAGTGCTACGCTGTGATACAAGCCACGGTTCTTGGACCGCGGCCAATCCACATAAACTGTTATTTTGTTACATACGGACATAGGGACTCGCGTAAATAATATTTATTCATTCTTTATGTGTAGTCCTTGGAGACGCTCTGTAGAACTGTCAGATGAAAGCATTTTTCATGCTGGATAAGATATTCCAGCAAAAAACTGTACGTAAAGATCATCACGTTTAGGGACTCGTTTCCAATGTCAAAAACCGAAAGCCTGCTTATTTCTTTCGATCCGCCTTTTAATGAATGTAAGTGTGTTTATCTTTTGATGGTCATTAAAACCGGCTAAGTGCGAATCGGGCTTGGATAGGAATGGTTCCGCGCCGCTTTAGGTTTACCAACGAAATTTTTAACTTTACATTTTATATTTTGTTTCTTACAGCATAGCACATTAAATCTGAAGCATAGCGGCCGTACATAATCTGTGAAAATATCAAGTGTATATACATAATCGTGTACATATACCTTAGTAAGTCAATGTGAAACTTACAATTTCATCATTTTTAGGGCTACATATCTTAAGGGCACCCAAGGGACACCCCAAAACAATCTTATTTCTATGGCTACACTGTCCACCCGCCCTAGAGAATATTTCGTACAGTAAATTATATTACTGTACCAAGTAATTTTAAAAATCATTTTGATAAGTATTTAAACGATATGTTTCACACTGACTTTTTAACCCCCGACGAAAAAAGAGGGGTGTATATAGTTTATTAGTTTGACGCCAATGGCTGTGTGTCTGTCTGTGGCATCGTAGTTCTCGACGGATGGTCCGATTTTGATGAGTTTCTTTTTAATTTGTTTAAGTTTGTAGATAGTTGCTACACTGCTAAAGTATGTAATGAAGAATAAAACTTCACAGTATTTAAACGAATAGTAAATAACGTATATAACATCTCAATAAATGTCATTATTTTCTAGAAGTCAGGAACAGCATGCATTGTTCGACATCGACCGGTCCCGAGCCACCTGCATCCAACGACTCCCCGGGACTTTAACCAGGCCGTCGGTCCACCTAGTAGGGCGACGGCCCGGTAGACGTTTCCCGGTACGTGGTCGCCACTCGAGAACCTTTACTCCCCATCGGTTATCGGTTTTTCGAGCGATGTGGCCAGCCCATTGCCACTTCAGCTCACTGGCTCGTCTTAAGAGATAAATTGTACTATAAATTGAACCTGCAACCTGCAATTTTAATACTACTGCTAGTTTTCTGTTGGTAGTCAGTAGCCTTCATCATCATCAATCATCATCAACAGCCTATATACATCCCCACTGCAGGAGCTCAGTCCTACTCTTCTACAGAGAGTTTATGGGCCATAGCCACGCGAGCCCAGTGCGGATCGGCGGACTTCACATGCCTGTTAAAGACATGCAGGTTTCCTCACGATGTTTTCCTTCACCGTTAAGCAATCGGATAATGTACTTGAATTGAAAAAACAACTCATAGGTACACGGCTGGATGCGAACCCGGAACCCTCAGATTGAGAGTCCCGCGCCTTATCCATTGCGCCACCGACGCTTAGCCTTCAATTGGTGGTAATTATGTACCATAGTTTCCACCCCGTTGATATTTGAAACCCTATTCATTGCCATGTGGCCGGCAGTGTGGCTGTGATATAAATAATAAACAGGCAAAGTTAGCACATGCTCTAGTTTACGGGCAGTGTTGCAAAGTATGGGTAAACTAGAGCTTATTTGTGTCAGTGTTTTCCACCGACTTCAAAAAAGGAGGAGGCTTTCAATTAGACTGTATGTTTTTGATGTGTGTTGTAATCGCTACTTATGAATCAATTTTGATGATTCTTTTTTATTTGATAGATCCTACTTCAAAGGTGTACCCGTATAAATTTTATCGAAACGGATTCGGCACTTTTTGAGATAATCAACAAAAGCAAATACCCTAAGCGTAAAATTTTTAGTGGCAAATGCTTCTGACTTAAGGTAGTTGAAGTCGGTTCCTTAGGTCTTTTTAAACACGTTAATGATATATTGAAAATTTCTATTAATATACGCTGAAAATTTACGCTATCGTTATCACCACATGGCAGATGACAAGTCCCTTTTGACGTCACATTATTATTTTTTCTTTAAGATTATTGTGACCTGTTAGTCTTGCATTTCATTTTAGCCAATAGAGAATCAATTCACGTCTCACTCTCCATGAGGAGACTTGCTATAGTAGTCACGCTTGGCAGTCAGCTCAGTGATCGCAATTAGGAATTGTTGACACAAAGGTAGACGCTTCTTACGAGCTCTGATTTCCTCCACAAAGACTCCACTCCTTTTAGGAGATTTTAAGTCCTACAGTTACTCCCTTGGTAATAGCATTTTGAGACCTAATTACATAGACGGAAAGCAGCGAAATTACGCATCTATGTGAGATTAAAATCATATACTTACCACAGTCTTTACGCTAGGCAGTTATACCGCGCGAAGGGGTCTATTCTCATAATCATTTACGAGTGCTCGTAACGGAATCGTATTGAGGCACGTGAGAGACGCATTATCCGAAGAATTGCGAGGAGAGGGGCGATGTTCAATTGTTTATAGTTACACGAAATAACGAGATTACTTCGTGTAGTTTGGTTAATTGTAGATTGAAATATTTTCGTTTTTTGTGGTGAAAAAAAGTGGTAACATAATACTTTTTTATTTTAGTAAAATTCAATTAAGAACTAGATATTTGAAGATACCTATTCTTGATTCGTCATACAACAAGATCATTAGCTGCATTAAACCACACTTTGATGTGTTAAAACTACTCTCACACCGAACGCCCCTTTTCTTCAAAAAAGGAGGAATTTCTCAATTGGACTGTATTTTTTAAATGTATGTTATGCGATAACTCCGACGGTTGTGAATTGATTTTGATGATTCTTTTTTTGTTTGATAGAACATACTTCAGAGGTGGTCGCATATAAATTTTTTCGAAATAGATTGAGCGCTTTTTGAGAAAATCTGCGAAAGCCAAATATGTACCCAGTTAATTCTACCCATATAAATTTTATCGAAACTGCCTTCGTTATTTGAGAAAATCAACAAAAACATAATATGTACCCAGATAATTCCACCTCTAGTTGAAGTGGGTTTTTAGTTCTTTTTGAACGCGTTGAACCCAGCGGCCGAATCGAATTCAACCCCCATATCACACTCTCGCAACACAAACTAGAACTCCAGATAGCCCCTATCGAAATTACAAAACCCCTTTCCCTAAAATGCAATCGCGTCTTCGAACATCAGCAATTACCTCGGAACTTCCAACGCTAATCGTCAGGGGTTAACTCCCGCCAAGTTTTCACATTTACACAAATAATTACACCCCCTAGAGGGGGCAGAATTGAACTCGTTAGAATTCCTCTACTATTTACCTTTTGGCTGGCTCTTATTGAAAAAGTTTTGGACACATTGCCTTACAGGCTAGGCCGCTAGGGTTGGGCCTGATGAACCTGCTAAATAAGCTTACATACATTTTTATTTAGCGTCACAATACAAGATTTTAAAACTTGAAGAAAAAAAAAAACCTTTCCTGGGGTTATATTTTTGATTCGCTCGTGTGACGTAGCATCGTCGCATACGACTTAAGTCACGATCGACTACAACTCGCATGAAAACAAGTTTGACCGTATTTTTTATTCATTCGCCTCAGGTGTTGCCAATATAACTTGATATGTTTAATTTTGTCCGTTTCACGCAGAGAAATAAAACCGGTATCGCAACGAAAAAGTTCCTTCAAGTTTTAACAATTATATTTTTAATTAGTTGCGACTTGACCCTATTGTTACTAAATAGTAAAACTATAAATTCAAATCAACTCTATTTTTATCATTTCGCTTGAATTGATAAAACCGGCAATTCACCAGACCACTACGGTTTTACTGAATAAACCGATACTGTCCCCGGAATTAACAAACGATTCAATTATGCAAGTTATACAAACAATCGATCTTTATTAAGAAATTGTATCTTTGGCTTCGAAGTTTCATGCGCTGCTGGTATGCCGCGCTCGTAAATTCTCAAAACTGCCCGCAACTTTGAGAGTCGATGGAGGAAGGATTAAGACGAAAAGTTCACAGTTTATTTGTCTGTTGTGGAGATATTTTGTTACTGAACGAGGACTGGACTGAACATCACGAGGAAATCTGAAGTGTTTAAGAAAATTCTAGGAATCTGCCACTGTGTTAGTACATCGTAGCCTGTGATACTACCCAAAAATAAATTAAAAGTAGTCTTTCGATACTCACGCATTAATATCTGGTAAATTTTTTTGTGGCAACCATATGCCGATATGGTCGTCGCGATTTGGTATTTTGCTCGGACCATTTTGGCAAGCCGACGCGGCCAATTAGATTGCCGATTGTCCCGCCCACGTCAATCACCATATCTCTATTCTATACATCTAATAAAATGGTAAGTGGCCGATGTATGTACATTAAATATATTAACGACAAAATAACATGAGGGGAATGAAGGTGCATGAACCGCACGTGAGCAGAGGCCTATCTGAAGCAGAGTACTACATATAGTAATCCTGGTGCAGTAGAAAGACACACGAGGGGCCTTAAGGCCATTCCCTGACCACCAAAAGTTCAATTTTTGGCCTCACTTCCCCTCTAATTAACACGTAAGAGTAAAAGTCATTGGGAAACAGTACGTCATATCAACTCTTAATACTCAATTAATTTCTTAAATATTTTTGCAGAATATATTTATATCTAAAGCTGTCAAATGAATACTAAACTCATGATTAATTATGCAACCTGATTTCATAAGATTCGATTAAGTGTAACGAAAATAAAGTTTGTTTAAAACTCCACAAATTGCCGTTTGGAAACCTACTTTGGGATTTCATTGTATCGAGAGAAGTAATATGAATCTTGTATTAACATTGATGTGGCTGTTTTATCAAAGATATTCACATGAATTTTTTCCTCGTCTACAAATGTCAGAGTTTTTCCTAAAACTATGATCATTCAGGGGTGTCTGGGTCATGGAAGTGCCTTAAATAATGCGCTGTATTCGGGTGAAAGTTTAGTTTAAATTGTTATAAATCTATGATGCTACAGTAAAATCACGTTCACAAATACATACCACTACAAAATGTTTCCAAAGTCATTAAGTCACTCTTTTAGCGTCCTTTCCAAGGAAAACTCGCTTTTACAAAAAAGGAAGACATATATCTTCGAAAAACTAAATTATAACTTCAACTACCTGCAACTAATAGCGGTAATTAAAATAAGATAAAACTCCAACTGTCTCTACAACTTCAAGTTAAATTCATTACTTAGTTTCTAGCAGCATTGAAACAGGAAGTTCCTACATAAACTTACAGCGTTTGGTTCATTCCCGCTTGGCAGAGCTGTGGCCAATGGGACTTCCCCATTTTTCAAGATTTTATTCTACCACTTTGTTGGCGTCATTAATATGTATACCCGTACTAAATTACACCTTTCTAGTAGTAAGGGTCTCTAATCAAAGCCGCGGATAGACAGACAGACGGACAGACGAACATAGCGAAACTGTACGGGATCGTAGTCGGACTGCGGAACCCTAAAAACAGAAGTGACAGAAGCTAAGCGTTCTCATTTAAAAACTAAGTTTTACTCAAACTGTAGTGTAACCCGAGCGGAACATGTCCTCAACTTCTTCTGTTTCTGATAACCTGGTACTTCAAATGATTTTCCTATAGTTTGGTAGGAAATTAACCTGCGCTATACAGAAAAGATATTGCACGCTCTGTTGCACTTATGTCAACCTGGTATTCTGGTATTGAGATGAGCCCGCATTCGAGAGACCATTGAAGAGTTTCTCCTGACTCCAGCATCAGACCAGCTCGATGATACCATAAAAACGCATTGTCATCGGAACTGAACCAACGTGTAAAAATTAAACTTCATAGGATAAGAGGAAGTGGTTCTAATTCAGCTTGCATATACCGAACATACATACATTGCAAGTTAAATAAAAGCTTTTAATAAAAAAAAGCACATCGGTTGTCGCCTGTGTTCAACTGTGGACATATAGCAGTCGTGTGGTGGACATAAAGTAGTCATAATTATGTACGATCGGCCAAAAGAATTCCTGACCCACTTCAACAAGCTGACTAACTTTGTCATTCTAATTTAAAACTTAAATCAGAAGTCAAACTCATCATAATTTTCATGTATGTGGAAGTGAAAAGGTTGTTTAGTTTGACTTGAGTTCGACACAGTGGATCCCGGTTCCCTTTGACATATCGTACTTATGTGTATCCATCAGTTGACACTGCTTCGAATTTTACAATTCACACAAGCGATTTTTGTCCTTGTTACAAATTGGTGGTACAGAGAAATGTTAACGGGAATATCCCGAAGTCTCGCTTACAATACTTCCTGCTTCGCCTCGCTGGCGATCAACCGACCGTGGAATCAATTCGGGGTAGTAGCCGTCGAATTAAAGAAAGTTGGAAGATCCGTATCCGGCCATACAGCTAAAGATAAATGCGATGGACTGCTCTGTTTGCCGACTTCATTTCTACAAAAGTTTTGGGAGATTATTAAAGCACTTTTCATCGCTGATAATATAATTTTTCACATTGGACAATGTTAGCATAGCTTGTGTTTTCGGTTTTGGCCTCCGCGGCCGTGGTGGCGTAACATTTGTACGTTGGGAATCCGGAAGTCCCAGGTTTTATTCCCAGTGAGGGTACTTATCGCTGCTCGGTTTGGTTGGTGGTTATTGTATGTCGGTCTGGCTAGCTAGTACCTACCGTCTTACCTAAATCTGGCAAGGCTTCTGCGTAAGCACGCTTGCCATCCTACGGCCTTATCGTTATCGTAAGTATACAAGTGCGGCATGCACGGAATATTCTTTAAAAAAAAAGAACAATACTAGAATTACAATTTTGTGTGTATTTTGTGCCCACTCAATCATACTAAGTGAAAATGTCAAATTGACGCCATCTTATGTGTGCTCTTAAGACAAAAAAATTACATCACATTATTTGATAAATAACCTTTTAAAATTAGGTCCACTCCGGAGCTCCATATATTCGTGGAACGCGTGATTTGTAAATTGTTTCTGAACCGTGCACTGTTTTCATTTCGGATTAAATACATTATTTGTTGTTGTCTCCTTGGCCTATTTTTTACACAATTGGGCTAATAAACCAAAGGTCGAGAAATCATTCCCAGTGGGGTACATAATACACGATTATATAATCACATAATGACTGTTAACATTATAGATCAGATTAGTATAATCAGATAATGACAGGATAACATGGCCGCTTCATCAAACCGCCTCCGTGGGCTAATGGCTACACGCTTACAACTCCTAGTAGTTTTCTACATTAGCTTTTAAATTTTTGAGTGTAAATAACTATTATTTTATTTCCATTTTTCATTCTATCTTTATTTAAATAAATATCTTTGTTAATAATTTATAATATATAATAAATATCTGAGGATTTTTATCCGAAGGTATTATACAAATTTTTCTTTTAAGCGATTAACTTTGACATTTAAATTAAACTCCCTTGGAATCCGAAGCAAAACTGTTACTTTAAAATTTATGTTCTACTGTCTTCATAATTTAGATGTGATGAAGTTCTCCACAAGTTTAGTGAGACTCTGACATGACAACTGTACTGGCAAGCATAGAGGCATTCAAATGTGGAAAGCAATATCCAACAAAGAAAATACACGTTCCGCAAATCTATGGAGCCCCGACCTGTACTTTTACACGTCAGATTTTAAAAAGTCATCATCAAATATAAGTTAATTAATTATAATTTTTCATATTTTGGTCTAGTTTATTGCTATAAAATCATTAAAAACGCACAAAACAGACAAAACTTGATTTAAAAAACAAAGATGGCGTCAGCGAGATGACATTTGAGGTTTACAAAAAAAGTTAAACAAATTCTAGTATTTTTTGTACCTTTGGATTCTTAGATATTTTTTTTTCAAAAGTTTACAAATGCAGGCTGAACATTTGGTAAAGTTGGGAACGCCATATCACCGCCGAGACGCCAGTTCTTTCCAGCTAACCTCCAGAGCTTCTCGAAGAACTGTGAACTTCCAGCCATGCGTGGGTACTCGCTGAAATTTTTGGCAAAACAAGCGGGTTGACATAAAATATTCCCGACACCACGCGTAACTTTAGAGACGTATCTCCACCTCATGTTTGGAATAAATCACTTCGTTGTGTGAGGCACCAGGATACGGACGTTGGCAGGGGTGCGATTCAATAACGGCAAACATCCTTACAACGTCACGGATCACTGATATTATGTATTTAAAAATGTATGATGACGGTGAGTGATGATAAGACCGTTAGATGATAAGCCTGCGCAGAAGTCAAATTAAGGAGGGTATAATATCTTTAGTAACGAAATGGACAACCTTTCAAAATAAAGAGATGCAGGTGTTTTCGGGATTTTGGGTAGAAAATGACAAATAAATGGACCCGTATGTTTTTGTTTATTGAAATAATTTAATTTTCATTGATGATTTTGACAAAAACATAATATTTTTCTCGTGTGTCTCGAAAAAGTATTATGTTAAAATCTTGATAAATAATGATTATTTATTTATGTAAAATGTGATGAATTTGTTTCATCTAGTCTATCCCATGGGCTTGGGATAGTGAGGATAGGTGTGTGGGGGTTGCCATTGGATAGATTTAATTGTGTAGTATCATATGCGTGACGTCATCTGCGAGTTTTATAATATAACGGTTTATTGCGAAATCACTATCGAGAAAATTCTAAAATAACTTTTTTCTGGTTTATTGGAGCTAAATTCTGAAATGGTTTTAATTAATTCGATATTGATTTTTGTTGCAAAGGAAACTAGAAATGATGCCATCAGAGATATGCGTGAGCCGTGCTTCTGTAAAGATGTTGTTACTTCGTGAATAGCACCCTTGTTACAATCAATGATAATACATCGATTATACAACAGTTGATTGTGACGGAATCGTACGTCGTGTCAACACCATTGAAATTGAAATGGTACATTTTATGTCGCCAAGAAGAGACCCATAAATTAACAAAGAGTCGTTCAATGTAATTTAATTAAAAACGACAATCCAATTACGACAATAAGACGTTGTTGAAAACCGTCCTAAATAAACATAAGGGGCTGTCTCATTGAGATTTACATCGTAAAGTGGTGACGGGGGCCACCTTTGTACTAATTAAATTTAGCCTTCGTTAGTATTTTTGGTTGTTGACGGAATTCCATTCGATCAAAATTCCATACCAAATTTCTATTCCCATAATCTTTTAAAATTGTCGACACGTCATCGGATTGTGATGTCGCGAAATGAGTATCATTAACACACAACTTCATAGTAAATCACAATTGTCATTTTAAACACTTTTTTGCACACACCATTAGCTGCGTAACGGCTATTATGGCTAACAATACAGTTGTAAAATAACTGTATTCATTTCGCGACACTATAATTTCATCTTCTATTTTCAGGTTATTATTTATCAAAGTCAGCTATTGTATTTTAAAAGATTATGGTAACAGTAATTTAGTATGGAAGCATTCGGAGTGGAATCCCTTTAAGTTATTCGCAAATTTGTCGATATCGTACGCGTCGTATTTTTTTCTACAATAAATAGGCTTGGTTTTTATCACAGTCTCACCTGAAGCTAGGTTATTCGCTCCATAAAAGTTTCATACGAAATTTCTGTTGTCATAATCTTTTAAAATATAACAGATCAAACAACAGGCGTATCGTCACTGACCATCAAAAGAGATGCGATTTTTGGCGCGAACTTGAACAATGGTGGTTCATTGCAATTTTATTAATTGAATAATAATACTGTTATGTGTGTTTTTTGTGTTATAATGGTGTGATATAGTGCAAAAAGTGTCATGGACGGTGTTATAGTATCAATTACGCAAAATTGCGAGGGTTTCGACGCGATCCGAAGAGTTTATCATGTCGAGTATATTTGGCATATGGATTCTTTCGAGTAATGTTGAAACCAAGGCTGGCCTTTGAAGTTCTCGTCAAGAATCCAAATTAAGCGATAAAATGTACACATTAAACATTTTATTTAGAAAGCTGAAGAAATGGCTTCGGTATAGTTTATAACCTCAAAATTTGTTCACCTAATTTTACTTGTCATTGGCTAGATAACCAAAGGTTAAAGCCATTATTAAAAAAAAGAGATGCAATTTTCAAACTAACTCATTTGCTAACTCATGATAGTGACTCAAAGAAATATTATTTCTATCAGCCTCACTGCTGCATTAGCATACATAAATTATTTTCCTCCAACAAATCTACTGTTTTAAACTACCTTTTCAGTCCGTCGGCTGAATTTACATAATGCTTCGCCTCGAAATAATCACAAGTTGCCGGTTTCAGTCATTTAAAAACGTTGAACAAAAGTGTTTGAAGAGAAAACCAGCAGAAGAAATGAAAGTTTGTTTAAAATTTTAAATTTTGTCATTTATTTACGGTTCCCGGCGTTTTATGTAAATTAATTGTTTAACACTGAAGTTACATTACCGCAGCGTGTATTTACAAATAGCGTAGAAAAAAGGCCAAGTGCGAGTCGGAGTCGCGCACCGAGGGTTCCGAACAGAATATGAATAATTAACCTACTGAAAATCATAAATAAAAGGTAGGATAATATGCACGGGAAAATATCCTAACGAAAATTTAAGTCCCATTGATTCGCGAAAAAGCTATTTTAATTTTACAATTTACAATTTAAGAATATATAACTTTCAGATTTGTTGCTATACATGTGCTGTAAGACCTTCTTGACAGATGTTATGATTCTAGGTAAATTGGAACTAACCTATAGTTTTTAATTCCTTGCGCTATCAAAGGAAACCGTCAAAATATGCAATACAAACGGCCTTATGTTTTTGTTGCGTTGACTTAGAAATATTTTTCACAAATAAAAGGGACGAGGAAGGTAGACAGGGTTGTGTATATGATATTAATTTCAACTTGATACCTTTACGCGTTCTTCAGAAAAGGTTAGAGTAGGGGGTAGTAGGGAAAGTAGGGAGAAAAGGAGAGAGTAAGAGTAGACTAAAACAATATCTGACCTGTAAGGTCACCTGTTTAACCTGTATCTCTATAAGGGGTATACAACAATCGGTAAACAATGCCACTAATTCATCCCTACTAATATTATAAATGCTAAACAGAGTTTTAGTAAATTGAACCCTTGCCTTGACAATATCCAATATCCGACATAATTCAAGTCATTAGCCATTTACATATGAATTCCCAAAACAACATTTCAAATCATCAGAAGCGGCTTCATAAATCCACTGTTGGACATAAGCCCTGATAGATCGACACGTCGTTCTATCAGGGGATTTATCATAATCACCACGCTAATCAGGACGATTGGTAATCGCAATAAGATATTGTTGATTTTTTTGTGGAACATTGATGACATCTGATGACCATTTCATAATATTTTTTCCTTGGTCGCCTTTTACAACACCCGCTGACATGGGGTGGTCCTATTCTAAAACGTAGACCACACAGGTAAATTTCAGTGGCTCTATTCTAAAACATAGACCACACAGATAAATTTAGGAGGTCCTATTCTAAAACGTAGACCACATAGCAAAATTTTGGTGGTCCTATTCTAAAACTTAGACCACACAGATCAATTTCGGTGGCTCTATTCTAAAACATAGACCACATAGCAAAATGTTGGTGGTCCTATTCTAAAACTTAGACCACACAGATCAATTTCGGTGGCTCTATTCTAAAACGCAGACCACACAGATAAATTTAGGAGGTCCTATTCTAAAACGTAGACCACATAGCAAAATTTTGGTGGTCCTATTCTAAAACTTAGACTACACAGATAAATTTCGGTGGCTCTATTCTAAAACGTAGACCACACAGATAAATTTCTAACAGACAAATACATTTAAACAGGTGTTACTAAAATAAAAATATTAACTAAAACGTATACATATTACGAGCTAAAGTACGAGAGACTGAGACGGAAGCAGTAAACAGCCACTGCAGTGATTCAGACTTAACAGTCGCAAGTTTTCAGCGGCACTGTTGCTGAAATTTGAAATAATAGCGCATTGTGCTCGCGGAGCACAGCGCTAGTTTTCAAGATTCACGGTATTATATTGTTGATGTAAATTTGAAAGTGCATCAAATGCTTTTGAACAGCTCTGTTTTAAAACTCCAAAGTGACAAAAGATAAATATTGTACTGTCCTACTAATTTCTTGCAATGAATGAGATATGATCTAGAAACAAACATATGTCCTTCCGCTCTCAAATTACACGTACACAAACAATCAAGTCATTCTGACTCTCTGTTACGACGAAAAGGAAGAACAAACAAATAAGTAAGCTATTTTTCGCATTAAAAATATTCGCATGAATAACAATTCCAAGAGAATAAAACCTATACGGTTTTCTAATCAGTGATCGAAGCCTTCTCGTTGACTTAGAATGATGAAATATGCCAAGAAGCAATGTCTTATGGCACAAGTAGTTAAATATTTTTTTACCCGTTTGTAAGGAACCCTAGGTGCGCGAGGGTGACTCGCGCTTGGCCGCTTTTTAAATTTCAAGCATATGTTGTTTTGTGTAGGTGTCATTTTGCGTAAGTGTCGTTTTGCGTAAGTGTCGTTTTGCGTAAGTGTCGTTTTGCGTAAGTGTCGTTTTGCGTAAGTGTCGTTTTGCGTAAGTGTCATTTTGCGTTAATATCGTTTTGCGTGTGTGTCGTTTTGCGCAAGTGTCATTTTGCGTAAGTGTCATTTTGTGTAAGCGTCATTTTGCGTGAGTGTCATTATGCGTGGCCGAAAGATATCATTATGCGTGTGATCCTACTTATTTACGTAGCTTTAAGCGTTACTAACAACACTGCTTGATGTCCAATAAACCATTCTATACATTTTATTTTTATTTAACATGACAATTAGTATAACTAGTGTTAGTATAATTATTTAAGTTCATTTTTATTCCAAACGGAATTTGTACTCTGCAAATATCATTTGACTCCGTTTTGATACGTTTCGAAAAGATACTATGAAAAAGAATTATGAATGTTTCCCCGCTGCAAGCGATGCATACAGGGCTCTCACGTCGTAATCCTAATTAATTCCTGTTTTGACTTAATTTTATTACAGTCACATTTTTGGCTGTGCTTCGTAAAGGTTTCATTCGGTTATTATTCTCTTTAATACGTTTTTGCAGAAGTGGAATCGCAAAATAAGTTTCAACTGCAAATCTGTCAATAAGTGAATATGTAAATTATGTGTTGTTGGTGCAAAAGATGGGGTTGTCATGGTAGCTCAGTTGGGTAGAGCATCAGTCCTGGAAAAATCGAGGTCTGGGTTCGATCCTCGTACCAATGAGTTCCAATTTGTGATTTGGAATTTATGTACGAATTATAAAAATTATTACCATTGGCTTTTCGGTGAAGGAAAAGATCGTGAGGAAACCTGCACAGTCCTGAGAAGAAATTTAAAGGTGTGTGTGTGAAGTCTACCAACCCGCACTGGGCCCGCGTGGTGGACTATGACCCATACACTCTCTGTAGGAGAGTAGGCCTGAGCCCCTGCAGTGGGGACATATATAGGCTTTTCTACAGCAATGGAGTAATGGTAATAAATTATTATATCATTTAGTACGGCTAACTTGTACTCGCAGATAATCGAAGCTACATTTACCAGTCTATAGTCATTATTCAGAGTGACCAACTGCATAAATTACATGGTCAATTAGACGCATTGATGGCCGGTCAAGATTGGGATATCTACGTTTGGTTTGTAACAACACGGCTGAGTATTCGGCAGTACCGTTTGTTCAAGAATGTTAGTTCATCGTCATCAACAGTCTATATATGTCTCCACTATATTGGCTCAGGCCTGCTCTCCTACAGCCTGCTCTCCTACAGAGAGTGTATATATACACAGACTATAGTGTAGGGCTATAGTCCACCACGCGAGCCCAGTGCGGAACGGCGAACTTCACATGCCTGTTCAAGACATGCAGGTTTCCTCACGATGTTTTTCTTCACCGTTAAGTAATCGGATAATGTACTTGAATTGCAAAACAACTCAGGATAGGTACACGTCTGGATTCGAACCCGGAGCCCTCAGATTGAGAGTCCGCGCCTTATCCACTGCGCCACCAACGCTTGCTATATAAATATACTTTTTTTTCTTCAGAGTATAGATCAACGCTTGGCCACGATCTCACCTGATGGTAAGCGACGATGTGGCCCACGATGGTGCGCGTTGGTCTAGAAGGTGCCTGTTCACCCTCGACTTGAAAACACCCAAGTTATAGTTTTCAGGGAATACAGACGCCGGCAGCGCGTTCTAGTCCCTGGCTGTACGCATGATAAAATTAGAAGCAAAGCGCTTAGTGCGAGCCATAGGAATGTCAACGACGTACTGGTGGAGCCCTACTGTTCGTCTGTTAGATCGATACTTAAATGGCGATGGCGGAATCAACATGAACATTTATAGCAATTAGTTGCAATAACATCCGATTTATCCTCCCGTATGTTTTAACTCTGCATATATATATTTGCACCATCATCTCAACACAAAGGCGATATTGTCTCGCACTACACTGAAACCACTAGAATTGTACCTTGGAGAGTGATTACTGATTAGGTACCGATAGAGATGTTCAAAGGCAAAGCCAAATCCCCTCTCAAGATAGAAGCCAGGTGAGCGTTGCACTCCTAAAGCAATACATATGGTTTACTAATTTGGTTTGGTGACTGCACATTCTGCACACAATATATTGAACGTCATTTTAGTCTTTGTTTCTATGGTGTCAGTGTTCTACTGAGAGGCAGATAATGGCTGAAGAGACGACAAGTTCACATTTTAGCTGTATCTAAACAGAGCACTCATTTTCCACTGCAATTTAATTTAACACAACAACACTCCAACACACATTACGATTTTTTAAGCTATTCAAGTGCTAGTCGGACCGAAAATCCCGTAACATGGAAGGAAACGGAGCCTAAAATAAATTGCATTTAATCGTCAATATAATTGTAAATTATTTTGTGGTGATTTCATTTCTTCTAGTAAGAAACCTATCTTTTAAATTTTTGCCCCGCAGATTACACATTTTATGGTTTATGTGGGACACCATCATAACCACAAAAAATTAAACACCTGCGTCTCTCACCAATCGCCAGCTGCTACCTTTGAGCATTACTTAAATAAATTCACAAAATAAATATCATTTTGAAGCTACATAGATTTTACTATGCCACCCTGCCTACAAAAATAGGTTGTAAATATTTCTATATTTTCAACAAATATCATTAGAATCGTTGGGTTCCTAACATCATTAAAACACAGTAATTTTGATAGTTAGATCAATAAATTTGAGATTAAGCATTGTTTTAATAAAAACACAACAGTAAGTTTTATTTACACAACTTTGCATGTTTTGTGGTCATTGCCGTATTAACGATATGCAAACTTCCTTTACTGTGACTTCTACTTAATGAGACAACCGTCGCCATAGCTATGGTGCACTTCTATAATATCTTTCAAAATAAAGTTTTGGCTTATCTTGCGGAAGACATAATTTTCTATTAAACTTATGCCTTTTAAAGTGAAAGATAAAACGTATGCCATCTTATCGCATCTTATTTATTACTGTACTTCTGTTACTACTCTTATTAAAGAAGGTTGAAAAGTGAAGTCTGGAAAAAATAATGCTTGTTAGAAAATGTAAACCTAAAGATGTCAGGAAAACCTATGCGATGTCTTTTATTCGGATATTGAAAGGGATTAAGAAATATATTTATTGAGTTAAAGTGGCTGCTCTCGTTAGATAATTACTGATATTTAAATATTGTTCTATTTTTTACCGACTTCAAAAAAAGGAGGATGTTCTCAAATCGGCTGTACGATTTTTTATGCTACGCGATAACTCAGTCAGTTGTGAATCGATTCTGATGATTATTTTTTGTTTGGTAAAACAAACATCAAAGTTTGTCCCATATAAATTTTATTGAAATTAATTGAACGCTTTTTGAGAAAATCAACAAAAACAAATATGTACCCAGATCATTCTACCTCTACCGGTGAACTTTTTAAGGCAGTTGAAGTCGGTTTTTTGTTCTTTTTGAAGACGTTAATTATTGTTAGAACTGTTACTGAATTAAAACTGCTAGTTTATTGGTTAGACTTGTTTTATTTCTTCCTGTAATGATTGTTCATTGATCGTCGTAGCTTATTTTTAGCCCATCATCATCATCATCAACAGCTTATATATGTCCCCACTGGAGGGGCTCAGGCCTACTCTCCTACAGAAAGTGTATGGGCCATAGTCCACCACGCGGGCCCAGTGCGGATCGGCGGACTTCACATGCCTGTTCAAGACATGCAGGTTTCCTCACGATGTTTTCCTTCACCGTTAAGCAATCGGATAATGTACTTGAATTGAAAAACAACTCATAGGTACACAGCTGGATTCGAACCCGGTACCCTCAGATTGAGAGTCCGCGCCTTATCCACTGCGCCACCGACGCTTTAGCCCATAATAAATGCGATTCTTTTGGGAGTAGATAGAAAAATTGACATGCTCACATCGCATGCAACATCTTATAGAATACTAGATTTGGGCCGCCTACTCCTTTTTCGTAAACTTCATAAACTTCACGTGAAGATTTGATACTCTCCTCGTAAAAGCGGCAAACAGACACCGCGTTAAAGGCGAAGTTACTTTCACATTTTAAATATAAGTCTGATCTTACCCCCTACTCCAGGGACATAAAATAAGAAATTTCATCGTAGCGGACTAGATATGAATTTTAACAAAGCCTTTCTGAAAACTCACTATCATTCGTACGAAACGAGTTCTTTTCAGTAGAACTGAAATACAGTTTGAAGTTGCAATGACGTTGATATTAAAAGTTCGCAATCTTGTTACAAAGAAGAGTCTTCATGTATTTTGCATGACAAACGAGTGTGTCCCTTTAACTAGGGAGAAGTTTCTACTTAAACTACAGTTTAACATTTTCATCTGGAAAAGTTAGCCGTTACGCTGATAAAATTAACAAATTGAAAGCAAAGAATATGAAGTGTGAAAGAAAAAATATATTTCATTATGTTCTGTTTTAAAGAGCCCTCCACCATGGCCTGGTGGTTACATATCATCATCAATGGCCTCTAACAGAGAGTGTAAGGGCCACACTTTTGAATTTCTTCTTAGGAGTGTGCACTTGTACAGGCTCACGACGTTATCCTTCACCGAAAAGCCAATGATAATGATTTTTATCATTCGTACATAAATTCCAAATAACAAATTGGAGCTCATTGGTACGAGACAGGATCGAACCCAGACCTCGATTGTTCAAGGACTGACACTCTACCCAACTGAGCTACTATGATTCATTACACAGCGTCCAATATAACAATGCGTTTAGGATGTTGTTTGTGCTCCCGTGATATTGCAGTGCATCGCAGACGGATGGCTTCCATGCAATCATCAGGAAACGCTGCGCCTCCCTGCAGCGCCGCTGTCGGGGGAGCACAAACATCATCCTGAACGTACTGGGGGACAGGTGGGACTCCCCGCTGCTGGGACACTGGTCACGCCTGCACACTGCACGTGACTAGTGGCCTGGCAGGGGGTATGGTCTTGACCTGCCCAATTGACATCTGTATAAAATAGACCTTATTACTAGGTTACTACACTAAGTTAAGATTGATTTTATTTTATTTACTGACAAAAACATAGACTTCAATGAATAATAATAGAAAGGTGTAAACATTTTACACAGCTGTTACATTTTAAAACCTTAGAAAGTGTTTAACACATCATCCGCAGTAATGAATATATGCAGCTCATAGTTCAGCACCCAGATTATTCCGAATCCTTTTACTGGCAGCTACAGCCACACAAACAAACAGCGGGACTTGAAAAAGTGCTGAGAGAATTTAAAACGGCACGGAATGGAGCGCGGCGAAACAAAACGAAGTGAAGAGGTATTCTGGTGAACGTATAAACTATTCGAAAGCGTTAAATAATCCTTTCATATAAAGTATCAGTTCATAGAACAGTTCTTAAGGTACGCTTCAATAAAAGTTCTTATCGGAAATTTCCCTTCGTATCTGAATTACTTATTAGAAAAAATCTAAATGTCCTAAAAGCAAAAACTCCCAATGTTGACGAAGTATAGGCTAACACTTTTTTCTGACGCTTAGAACGTACGTGTTTTGTTTACTTCTTGTATACAATTGTACTATATATCCATACTAATATAAACGAGATATTCTCGTATACTTATTAATTTATGTATATATAATAGCGATCTCAGAAATAGCTCTAACGATTTCGCTGAAATTTGGTATATTTCCGGGGGCAAAAAATTTATCTAGATTTAGATTAGTCTTATGATTTGTTTCTCACGCAAATTATGGTCGCTAATTTCACACACTCAGGCACAAGCATCGTGGTCAAGCGGTTATATTATAGATTGTTAGAAGTGGTTCCCAATAACGTTTAATCACTTCACTGTCTCGACGACGCCCACATGTTCGGTACTACCTAAACTTCCACACTCGCCCACAGCTCTTGTGTCACTGTCACTCATCAGCACTGTGATACTGATGTTTAGCAAACCAACCCATAGACAGTGTTATTATGCTATGGCGCAAACACTACAGTTCAGTACTTTCCGAATTCCACATGGAATAAGTCGCGGGCAAAAGCTAGTTGGTTGCTGATGGTGAAAAATGAGCAGCAAATCAATAAGGGAGTATCGTAAAATACTATCCAGAATAACGCCGTGTCGGTGGCTAGAGCTGTAAGTATAAGTTTTAACGTAATTAGTTGGCTTATCAAGTTACCCGCAGTTGTTCGACAGCCGTAAAACCTCTGTGAAACCGGACCACGCCAAAACCAACCATTTAATTTAAACTTATTAGCTTTGTTTGTCTTCATTCCGAGTACATGGTAATAACAGTGTTATTATTTATTTGGTTTTGTATCTTATAGTCATCGGAACATCTGAAATATTTCATACAAAATTACACCGGACTTTTGTAAATGAAACAAGAACAAAATTTAATTTAAGTAAAACTCCAGTAACCAAATTAACCGTAGTATGTATACAATTTTTATTTTTATTTTCTGATGTTTATGTAAATGAAGTTATATATGACATTTACATACGAGTATTTATTACCGAAGCAAACCGACGTACCCTGAAGAATTTGACGGTTCCAGTCACTTAGGTCCAATTTCCATGAACGGCCCCTTCCCTGAACAGACACTCCCCTGAATGGACACTTCCATGAACGTCCGCTTCCCTGAACGGCCACTTCCCAGAACGACAACATTCCTGAATGGCCACTTCAAATTAAAACAATAATTGGTGACAAAATATATCGAGAGTAGTAGAATTATCGCGGGTTTTATTATACCGGACACCACTTTGTTGAACGCTAGCGCTTACGTCATTTTGGTCCTACCCGTAGAACCAAAATTATATATACCGAAATAAGTATTCATCAAGGACTTTCACTTGATACCAATCATCCTATCTATATAATACGTCTCTTTCATCTGGATTGCCAATACCTAACCTGTACATTTAAATTATAAATTAAAAGTGTTTTTCTTAGTGGTTGGGCGCTTTTCTTTGCCCATCTGGCTAGCTACCACCCTGGTATCTGCCGCCAAGATCCGGTAACCAATTAACAAAAGGTGACGTACGCAATGCCAATTAATGAAGCGCTGACCCGTTACTTTTCATAAACAGAATACAACAGTGCTATTAACACTGCTTTTTGGTGGCAGCAGTTGTAATTAGCTAGAAGTCGTTGGCTCCAACCAACAACCGCACTTGGAATCGAACCAGTGACTTATACTCGGCCAATAGACCATGGCACCACACAGTATATTCTAAAGCGTCTTCAACGCGTAATAACAGTATTCATAGTGGTATTCAAACAAGTTTTAATAAAACCTACCCACGTACAGCGTAATGCATTTAGTGTTGAGCCGAGTTTGTCGGAGGTCGAACCGGGCGACGAGACGCAACCAACTTCAACATAATTTGTTTTGATATTGTGTCTGAGGTGCATTAGACTTTCGACTTTAGCTTGTGCCTGTTTTGTGTTTTATTTGAAACGACGTTAACGAAAATTAGGTTGAAGTGAAATGATTGTCAGGTTTGAGCCTGTTAAATTGTATTGACTGTTTGCATAATTGGAAAAAATACAACGGCAAAAGAGAAAAAATAATAGCTAAAATTGTTTCTAGATCGAATGAAGTTAGGGTTTAGAGTAAATTAGTAAAGTACCTCAAATATAAGTGCGACGGTACCTGTGTAATTATTATGAGTGCTGATAACGAATTAAAAATGAAGATTTTAAAAGTCTAGATTTCTAGTCAATCATTGGGTAAGTAAAATTTTAGTCTTTTATATGTAATTATAGAACAGAAATACATTTATTTGAATAAGACATATATCGAAATATTATTAACCTCTGACTTTCTTTAGACCACAATTTTATCCAAAAAATTATTTTATTATTAAGATAGGGTGAGAGCGAAGCATCTCCGTTTCGGTTTTAGCGAAAATGCTTTCGTATATCGTGAAATTTTGTGGGCAGGTTATATAGCTATATATGATTTTATACCGGGTAACGTCTACCAGGCCGTCCCCCTACTAGATGGACCGACGACCTGGTTAGAGTCGCAGGGAGTCGCTGGATGCAGGTGGCTCGGGACCGGTCGATGTGGCGTACCATGAGGGAGGCCTATGTCCAGCAGTGGACGTTTCCCGGCTGATGATGATATGATTTTATTGTTGATTCCGTTTTTAGGAATTTTCCAAAATGAGAATTCATGAAATGCAAAAACAGACTCGCGAGGTCTTCAGCTTACAAATACACTATTTTTTATCTTTGAATCCAATCATAAAATCTCTCATAGACAAAACGAATAGTAAGTCACAAAAGAACGCCAACCGAGCACATACTTTTACCCAATCAGACAAAATGCAACAAAACCTAACACTCAGTACATTTTCTCTCAAGCTTTTAGCTTAACACTCAATATGTCTATTAAAGTCAAGAGGGACTATTTTCCGCAGTGGACGGTCGATTGGCCGGCCGGAAGTTCCGGTTCGATTCGGAAACGCCTGGCGCTGTACATCACAGCCACGCGGTCTCGGTGTGATTTGTCTGTACGCGACGCGAATGAAAATATTGGCGGGGTTTGAAGTTGATGTTTATCCGGAAGCAAATATAAATGCTACCGGCGAATACGAATCCCGTGGAATCCTAGCGGCAAATCTGTTTTTCAGTTAAAATGATGTAGATAGTGTATAAGCCATGGTAGTAGTAAGCGCTTCAAGGCAGTGCATTCTAACTGCCCCTTTTAACATCACTCATGAGGGGACATGAAATTTATAGTGTTGACTCTGGGGCAATCAGAAAATATTGCTAGCCATATGCATTAATTTTTACCGACTTCAAAAAATTAGGAGGTTCTCAATTCGACTGTATGTTGTTTATGCATGTTACGTGATAATTCCTCCAATTGTGAATCGATTTTGATGATTCTTTTTTTGTTTGGTAGAAAATACTTTTTTTTTATAGAAGATAGACCAACACTTGACCTCAATCTCACCTGATGGTAAGTGACGATGAGGTCGACGATGTTACGTGTTGGTCTAGAAGGTGCCTATTTACTCTTCTTTTCATAGGTGGTTCCTCATAAATTTTATCAAAATTGATTGAACGCTTTTTGAAGAAGAAAAAAATAAATGTTTCCACGTAATTCTACCTCTGCGGGTGAACATTTCAGGCGATGATTTGTGTAGACTTTTAGGGCAGATGAAGGCAGTTTCTAGTTCTTTTTGAACGTGTTAACTATATTATAAACAACACCAGACACACAGAGGAACTTCCCTATACTCGACACCAATAAGCCATAGTTTACACTGACCGTAAACTAGAACCGGCGCGGTGCAAACTTTGCCTATAGAGTTTGCTATAATATTGAGAAAATGGCAACACTGGCAGTGAATCGCAGCTGAAAATACATTCGCGTCAGTTATTAATTACCTACAGTGTGCTATCTGTGTTGCCAGAGTTGCTGTGGCGTTTTGTTGCGTTAATTAGTGTTATATTAGTTGCACTAGTAAATAGTGCTGGGTTATTTCTGGCCCAGTTGTTTGCTTCTAGAATATAATCATTTCATCTCTTTTTGAGTTCTGGCTTTTTGGGGTTCAGATATATTTTGCCATACTAAATTTCTTTTTAAACAAAATAGACGGCTTTGATAATTAGTGACTATCTAAAAATAGTAGCTTGGAGAGTGTGAGTGTTGCAAAATGAATATCAGTAACCTATTTTATTTTACTCGTTATTGATACTCATTTTGCGACATTACAATCTGATGTCATATTTTATAATATCAGATAATTACCGCACTATACAAAGTCAGCTGTCCTATTTTAAAAGATTATAGTAAAATAAATCCAGTATGAAACTTTTATCGGCGAAATCTTTAATGATTCCACTGTCCATCCGTCACATTTCTGTATCTTTTGATCCATAATAAACATATGTCAACTTAGATGAAAAATTCCTTATTGAATTTCAAAAGGTTTATTTTTTAGACTGGCCTTAGTCAACAATGTATCCACTTTTATACTGCACAAACGGTCTTCCGTATTCTTATCCAGTCTTCTTAAAAATTATGCTAGATATTTTATGTAAGATGAGTTGTACACTTGTCCTTCATCTCACCTGATCATAATTGACGATAAAGCCGTTGGATAAGCGTGCGTACCTCCTCAATCTAATGAGGCGCTGGCTACAGTGCTATAAACACTGCTGTTTGGTGGCAGACTTAGGTAACACGGTAGTAGCGAGTCAGAACTGACATAAAATTAACAATTAAAATGAACACCCATCAATACAACCTCAGAAACAAAGAAATAATTCAACACCCCAGAACTAAATTAAATAAATTATTGAAACAAGGTTGCCACATAAAAATAATAATGTATAATAAACTCCCATTTGACATTTGCGTTTGCCTTTTAGCGAAATCAAGAAAAAACTCATTTTTCGAAAAGAGTACCTTCTATTCTATTAACGAATTCATAGAATTACGTCTGACCAATAAAATATTCATTTCTAGTTAAACGTTTAGGTTAATATAATTAGGCTAATTACGTATAGTTTTAATATGCATATAGGTAATATTTTGACGTACCGAGTGTAATGTTCATGTTACTAGGTCAATAAAGTGAATGAATTGAATCTTGAAATATCGACAACCATCAACCAAACCTACGAACCCGGAATCTCTGGAAACCTTAACAAAATCATTCTAAATTTTTGAAACATTCCGTTGCAAGACTGCCGACTACATCCACTTTTCAGTAATAAGTCGCGTCGAGCTCGTCTCATACAGTGCATGAGACGTACTTGTGAGAGCCCGACTGCAACAGTCTTCCGTTCGCACCAGGCGCTTCCGCGAGAAAAACTTTCTAGGGTTCCGCAATATACCGGACCATTTTTAATAAACGCTTTCTTGACTTTGAATGTTGAAACAAGTGGAAAATAATTAGTTTAAACAGACAATTACCATGGTAATATAATATTTTATATATATTTATACTTATTTATTACTTACACACATAAATTAATATATATATTTTCCATTGACTGCCCCGAAGGCTTATCTGAAAACCAGCGCCTGTTTGACGACACAATTCAACACAATCCCTATATATGCAAAATTTCACATTATTGATGTCTTATTTCTAATTGTAAGTAATTGAAATGTCAATTGTGTTTCTGTTCTGTATATTATTTTGTTCATGTGTAAGCGTGCGGACTCATGTTAGGTCTCAAATAAGGGCACGAACACCATAGTTCTTAGGTAAAGTATTTTGATGTCATCATCAACAGCCGACACATGTCCCCCCTGCAGGGGCACAGGCCGACTCTCCTACAGAGAGTTATGATATTGTGTAATTGAAGTAAACAATTAAAATTCTCATTTAAATCTCTCAGATTAAAACCAAATCCTGTAAGCCCTGAACTAAGCCCTAACATGAAGCCCACGAGATATCAAGATATCGACATTCTGCATAACATAATGGCATGACAAAATTATCTCGTGGCCTTCATGCTCTTCTGGTTAGTTTTTATAGCGGTACTTAAATAAAAAGCATGTTTTGTACAGAACCCGTAGTCCTTAACCCCAATGCGTGCCTTGCATTTTTTTCTGGCAAAACTGATTTACTGTATGTAATATATTTTGCATATTTTCGTCGGCGGGCGCACTTTAACTTTGCGAGTTGAAATAACTTTATTCTCCGGTTAAAATTCATTTTTAAGTGGCTTCCAGTCCCAGTGAAAAGGGCACTCCGTGTTCATTTTTTGGTAGTCTACATTTTAATTTCAAAATTTTAATAGTTGGTTCATTATACTCTTGTATACACTTTTACACGAAAGTATTTTAGATTTCACTTAACATTTTACATACATAAAAGAGTTGTTTCAAACACGGCCTGCACTTGTACACTATTTAAAAAATCAAGTAATATTGCAAATATGTATAGAAAAATACTAGAATTACATTTTTGCAGTTATTTTAATTGTACAAAATCATTTTGTTTGTGACAGTGACAGCGTCAAATGTCATTTTATTGACGCCATCTTTGTTTTCAACGTCAAGTATTGCCTGTTTCGTGCGTTTTATGTTTTTGTACAAATAAACTTTAGAACTAGATGAAGTCATATATTACTAGTACTTATTATTTTGATTTATACTATAACAAATAATGAGGAAAGATCATTCTATGCATATACTATGAAATAATAATTCTAAAGAGATAAAACACTAGTAATATCTAGAAACCCGTATCGTGTGCCCGGCTCAAACGCACCCATGACGCTGGCAGCATTGCTACGCTGGGTGGCCAGCGAGATACGTTGAGCCAGGAACGATCCGGAGCGGGGTGATCAACCCCTTTTCCTCAGACATCGGCAGAAGGCACAAGGTTATACGATGGTTTCAAACAAGTGTATTTACTAAGCTTGAGTCTAGCTGCAATCTCAGCCGCAGCACCAGCCGAAAGAACGATCATCTTTACTGTAAATAGTATTTCAACTGCGTAAACTAGGACCACTTATTGGACCAGAATAAATAATCATTCCATTCCTTTAAAGGACTAAGCGATACGAAACAAACTCACTATTAAAAACTGAAATTACGCTAATGATATTCGCTTCCCAACTTTATAATCGGATGACCGATTTTCAGATAATTAACGCACATATACAGCTTTTCGATTTTAAAATATTATGGTAAAGGAAATTTAGCATCAAACTTTTATCGTGTGATTTTCGCCAGAGAGTGACCTTGACTTTTTATATCGGAAAAATGCTCTTGTGGAAAAATTTCAGATGTGCATGCAGACGAAATAGTAGGGATAAACTAGTCACAAAAATATACCAGTAACAGTTACTTCGAAGTACCGCTTCAAGTTACCCGAACAGCGATATGTCTTGTTATACGGAGTCTTTCAGCTCTCTTAGCGCTACAGAGCAGGATATTGACTTATTGACTTTTACTTTGCAACTTTTGCAGCGTAAAGTTGTTCAGATTTGCTGTAAATTGACGTAACATCCGGTTAGGCTACATACTTTCCATAAAACGAGATACGTCGGAGTAAAAAATTCAGCTGTAAAATGAAATGTAGGATTTTGTCTAACGCCTTGGACATTTTTTGACCGAGCCCCATAGTCCCTGGTCAGTAAATTTCATTAAAATAATTACAGGTTTAACGAATAACTGAGTCTGTTACTGAGGTATGAGAGTGGTACAGGAGGGGTGACTAGAGGAACCGACGCATTAGGAAGGAAGGTCATAGGAAGCCGCTGGATGTCAGCGGTTCGGGACCAGTTGTCGTGATATACTATGGGACGGGACCGGTCGATGTGGCGTACCATGAGTTAGGCCTATGTCCAGCAGTGGACGTTTCCCGCCTGATGATGATGATGACTATGGGAAGGCTTACGTTCAGCAGTGGACGTTTCCTAGCTAATGATGATGAAGAAGCTGCGTTTATATAGCCTACAATAATTTAAGTCTTATTTGCCAGCAGGCTTCCATCCTCATACCCATATCGAAATATTTCATAATTATTATTTGACATGCTGGGTTTGTTACCCCAACAGGAAATCGTTGGTTTTCCTTCCCGTTACTGGAAATTACATAGCGAACAAACACAATATTAAATTTTAATTAATATACCTACAGCATTAAGTTAATAAAAAACCTGTAACAATTAATAGAACATCTCGAAAATGCTAATAAGTAAAATCTCATGGAAATTCTCCCCAACGATTCCAGTGAGGGCTTCATTAAAAATTTTCCACTTAATTATGCTAATCTCTGATAAAGTCTTACGTAAATTAAAATTAAGTATAAAAAATGTTCGTCTCTCAGTTACCGGGGCTTGAATATTTTAATGTTATCATATTTATCTAACTGGGGGTTTAATTCTCAAAGATAAAGTCAGTTGTCTCCTAATTTGGCGCCATTTTGTCGTGGGAAGTTTTAATACTTTTCGGAGTTCGCTGCCAGCCTCCAAGGTTGCTTCGATTAAATTTTTAAACTTTTGTAGCGATTTCGCTACAATATAGCCTTCTTGTCACAGGTCCTCAAAAACCGTTGGGCAAAGAATTTTTCGGCAACTTCGGTGTAAATTAGGGATTAAGGATTTTGAGGACCTGTGACAGAAGGTTTTATGCTTTTGTTTACAAGAACTTGGTTCCGTATTTTCTTTTTGCCAATTTTTGACCTCGTGCGTGCAATTCAGAGGTACTGGGTTCGATTCCGAATGAGCTATTTATCGGACTCGCGACACACACATTATCATTTATCGACAGGTACACAGGACGTAAAAAATGAGCTCTAAGTCGGGGTGTGTAATGTATTCACGATTAATATGTATTTCAATATCCTGCCAGCAAACATTTTCCTATACCTCATTTATTCTTACTATCAGTCAAAAGCCAAGTGCGAACCCATTGTGCATGAGAAAAACCCTCAGAATTCTGAAATACACATAGTTTCCCCTCGATTTTCTCTGGCGAGCAACACAAAAGGTTGCCAGGTCGCGTAGTATAGATTGACATTTACCTGTTCACATTTTTACAATGGTGCATTGTGTCGCGCAGCGCGGGTTAGTTACAGGACTTTGTTATACAATGATGTATGGCGAACGAGTGAATGTATAGTTTTCAGGGCGGCTGTGTTTATGACCTTCCCACCCCGTTCTGGTTGAGGGTTAAAGTGAGGTTTTGCATTATGAAAATAACGATAAGTTTGGAGAGAGTTGATCTTATTTGCGGCTCAAGGAGTATGGGTGGATAGAGTGTGAGCTCGTATTCGTATTAAACAAAAATTAACCGATTTACGGTGGGAGATGAGGTAAGCTGAGACAGCGATAGTGTACATTATGTGTATCATAAAGGGACAAGGGACAGCATAAAAGTAAACAATCATAATACTTTGTATTTGTTAAATTATTTCTTTCTTCTAAATTGAAGTTGCAGCTACGCATTCCGTGCGATTAAATTTTCTTCTTTTTCATAATAACGTGTTTTTTTCAGTGTGTGTATTAATTACGAATGTCTCTATTAGTGATCACTGTAACAACAAATGATAAAAGTAAAAGCAGTTTCGAGGAAGAAGAAACGTGTTTCTTTCGACGGTTTTGGATTGATCTTGTACCGTAACAGTTTTTTTACAGTTGATAGACCAACACTTGACCTCAATCTCACCTGATGTTAAGTGACGATGAGGTCGACAATGTTCCGCGTTGGTCTAGAAGGTGCCTATTTAGTCTTCTCTTGAAGATTCCCAAGTTGTAATTTTCGGGGAACACGGAAACCGGTAGTGTGTTCCATATTTTTGCTGTACGCACGATAAATGTGGAAGCGAAACGCTTGGTGCGAGCTGTAGGAATATTTTTTGAAGTCATTACTACAGATATCTTAGCTCAAATTTAAAACCCTGAAAAATCTTTGGGCATCACTTGAATCTCCAGATTTATAAAAATGAAAGGAAAAACTTTCCTTCGTTTATTTCCCCCATGACAGACTGTATGTCTACACCATATAAATTCAATTGTTTTGGTCAGTAAATATTTTTGCATTTATTTATTTCAAAAAGAGTATGTGAGTCTTGTTACATTTAACTAAAAATTATTTTAAAAACTTATTTAATAAGTTTGTCACACATACCTACTATCATTTGATACCACCGTAATTGACGAAAAGCGTATATTGAAAGCGTGCTTAACCACAAGGTTCAATCGTAAGTACAGCTGCCTCCACGGTCTAGCCTATATCATTGTAATCGATCAAGTCGATAAATTTTATGAAACCCGTTTGAAAGTTTAAACCATGAAAATGAAACATATATACAGGACCACTCTCGCAAATTTAGATGCTACAAGAGGCTCTATATAGGATAGTAGTTGAAAAACCCAAGACAGTACGTCGCCCATCGACCCTCAACACAACTCACAAAGGAAGTACGCAGTTCTTTTGTTTTCACAGCTGGTTACCTTTCAACAGATCAAAGACAATCTTTTATACGTATATAACCTCTCGCATATTCTCCAAAGTAAAATAAAACTATCTCAGATATATATGACAAAGGGCACGAAGAAATACGTTTTTCATCACGTTTACAAAGCGTGTTACAAAATCAATGTCACATCCAAATCTGAGACTACATTCAGGGCTGTGAACTTCTCATTTTAGGGGCCCGTACAAAAGTATTGTCACGGAGCTTCTCGAACAGTCTAGAGATAACGAAAAGAGAGGTGGATCTCCTATCTCCTTCTTATGAGTAGCACTGAAACTTCTCGAACGAGTGTGAAGAGAGAGGCGGATCCATTTATCTCCTTAGTGTCGGATAGCAACAAAAGAAAGCGTGGAAGGCTCTCGAATGTTCCTGAAGATTCCGAAAATTGAAGATCACCTCAAGATTCGAGGACAGTTGAGTTCAGTTCTAAGTAAACAGCGATTTAAAGTGAAGAAATGGAAACCGGAAGAAATTGTAGAGTGAAAGTACAGTCGAGGTGAAAAAGTGTAAGTGTACTAGTGTGTCACGTGGTGTCAGTAGCGACAGACCGGCGTCAGTAGTGCCAAAGGACTCTGTACGTAGAATCCAGGGACGGACTCAGTGCAGAAGACTTGCATCCAGTGTGACAGGGATGCACTCTGTTGGGGGGACCCGCGATTTTGAAGATTAGTTTGTGGACCTGCGCTACCCAAAACTCCTGAACTTTGGACATGTGTTTTTCTTCAATCCCTCAAACTTGGAAGCTAGTATCAGTATATAAGGGACTTTTCGTGTGCGACTCGAAATCGCACTTGGTTTGCTTTATTTATTTACATTTAGTGTACGGAATAAGCGTCTTTTCTTTCTTAACAGCATACTCACCTGGAAGTCAAAACTCGCTGATGGTCTAAATACCTAATCTACTTTACGAAAACCTGCAATAGTTTTATATGACCGTATACAGTATGTTGCGTTACATACTATATATGAAAAACGGTATCCAAAAATTATAAACATCTTTTGACTCCCCAAAAGCTCTCTGGAGTAAGCCCGGGGCGATAAATCAAAGGGAATCTCGTCACAAGAGTACGAGGTGTATGCCAGTATATGTGGGAGTATGTATATCGGGGGTATATCTCAAAAGAAGGGTAAAACAATCTACTGCGTTGAGGAAAGGGGCTATAATTCAGAAACCGGAGCTTTATCGGCTTTTTGACGCCGAGTTTAGGTGCGGGTGTGGACAGACGGAGGCAAATTCGCTCAGAAAACTTTATCTGTCTTTCAGATATATATAATTTTAAATAGCGTTTTTATTATTATTTTAAATTTATCATCTTATACGGGAATTTATTAAACAACAATATATATCTTGCTACAGTTGGAACAACTTGAGAAAAAATACGATTAATAATTTGCCCATCTACTTTTATCTCGTAAGTTTTTTGATGATTGTAGTAATTTCCTATGTTACACAGGAATTCCCTTCCTTTTTTATGGTATCTATAATGTAGTCCTTCTCCCAGTTAATATTTAGTCTGTGCATTGAAATAAAACAGTATTTATTATCTGTGAATGTCATGTGTAGGAACTAGGGCTACTTGTCAAATGTATATCAACAAACGTATAAATAAATCAGTAGCTACGAAACTTTGCCACGCACTTTATTAGGCTATGGTCCCAGTACCTTTTTTCGCGGAAAGTCGTTAGTATTTCTAAAAAGAACAATCAAAAAGTTGCTCAGAGTATCTTTATAGTGACAATAAACAGTTCTGCAGTTGTTTTCATCTAACATCAATTTAGCCACAGGGTTTTACATTAATAATAAAAATGGTCGGTAGTTATATTATGAATGTGCCTAAACTAAATGGTAGAGAATTTTATTAACTATTTTTATATAAAAATGTGATATTAATGTTTTATTGATGAAAATATTGGCTTTAATTAATACGGGATATTTTTTATAACCCAGTGTTAATGATAACAGCGTCTGAGTCTGAAAGTTCGCAGTCAGTCTAGACGCACCTTATAACCAACTCGTCCTTCACCCAATCGTTCTTCACAAAAGAAATATGTTATGGACTCTTCACATTGACCCGAATGCGTGGAATCGACCTTTTCACACTTTTCACCGGAAACGTTTCTCTTATGGGTGTATTATAACCTTTCACGGCGTTTGAAGAGCATTTAAGTAGTTTCGGTAGGTTTTCGTACCGGAAGTTACTTTCAGCTGCAGCCTCTGAAATATTTGAGGAAAATCATTGTTACAGATTCAATAGTAGACTTAACTTTTTCATATATTAAAATATATAAATGCCGCTAAAAGACCCAAAAAGTCTGGCGTCGATTTTATGTTTAAAAGTTCTCTTTTAAGAACTTTTAAAACAAGAACACTTTATTTTAATACTAATATAAAAGAAACGTTCTTGAAAATATTGCAAAGATTCATAGATCTAAAAATATGAACAAATGATAATGAGACTCCTACATATAAACCGCCACAGTAAACGAGGATCAAGAAAATATTTGTTTAGTTTACATTACAGTTGGCCGCTGATATATTATGGAGTTTCCCTTTCTTCGCTTTTTCCACATGCGGTGTAGCTCTATGCTTGAATTAAATCTAAACGTTTTGGTTTAATGTCACTGAGAAATGAGGTTTCCAATGATATCATGAAATCACGGCCATGGTATGCCACAAAGTTCGGTCCAAAGCCACTTGCATCCAGCAATTTGCCGCCACCGAGTCTGAGAATAAATTAAAGAACATTTAATAAGCTTTAAAACGACACCATACACAAGCAAATATACCTAAAAAATGCGATGTAATTAATTGATCATATCCTAACGATTGTACATACTAAATTTTGCACGCTGCTGTGCGGCGAATCATGTGAAACCAAATTACTGTTATCTATACTACCATCTTTGTAACCATAATTACATGCAAATAAAGACTCTACTATACTAACTTAAAAAACACGTCAGCGGCCATGTTTATGACGTCACTGCTATCTCCTCCACCACTAAAAAACACTGCAATAAGCGGTTTTGTGATTTACACAACGCCCTGTACACATACATACCTGTTGTGTTTGAATTTGTAGGTATATAGAAAAGATACGGCGAGATTTTTCAAAATCAGGTCGTGGACGCTGTAACTGTAAGGGGATGGTTCGGTACGCGATTCCTAGTACGCGGTTGTCACTCAAGTATTTCTACTCCTCATCTATTTCAGTTCTTCTTGCAATTTTATCTGCCCATTGCCACCAGTTCACTGACTACGAGTCAATGAGGGAGTAAACTCTACCAATTTGGCATAAACACCGACACACGAGTCGCAACACAAAACTCAACTATAATTAAATCTTTAAAAAAACATCCTTACATACTCCTTAATTGAAGTAGCGCGCTTTCAACTCATATTTTTTCGTCCGTTGCAATAAAATTTACATATAAAATGCAGTTGCCAGCCAGCGTACTTCCCGAACTATACAAACTCCTATGATTTATATTGTAGAAACATTGGTGGCACACTGGTTGTGTGTTTGGCTTTTTCTTGATTTAACTAAAAGATCCGAATGATATTATAAAATGATATTGTGTAAAATTTACTAAATACTGTAAAAACATTTTTTTTCTGTAGTTTGTTTTTTGTGTACAATAAATTGTTTAAATAAATAAATAATTTTGGAAAATAATATTACTTACCTAAGCATAACGAGACTAGTTTTGCAAATCTTAACAAGCTTTCTTTCAAAAGAACACTCTACAAGTTGGCAAACAATTGTAAAATAAAATACGTGCAGGTATAAATCCAGCTCGGAAAATACAAAGTGAAAGTCAGAATAAAAGAGATACAGTTTGAAAAATATGTGAAATTCAAAATATTATAAGCGCATTTGTCACCTGTAATGCGCTGGCAGCCGAGCATCCGGACTCAGTTCAGTGCACAGAGTAAAATGTAACAGATGTTTCACTTTCCAAACAATAACTATTCATGCATAATATTTTAATGGTACTTTCAGTTCATCATCATTATTTTATTCATAAACAATTTAAAATAGTGTCAGAAATAAAATTTTGAAAGTCAATAGTAAAGTCAAAATATTACTCACAAAAATAAGCAATTACGAGTATTCAATCATATAATTAAGAAATCATCAGTACAGTACAAAAACTTTTCCAGAAAAAGTGCTTTTCATTTTTCTTGGAAAATATCAACAATTTGCGTGCAGTCAAGTACTGAACCACTGCTAATTTTGGCTGTATACCAATTTCTTAAAACTTCTTACTTACAACTTTTTGATTGATTCAATTTTTAAAAACTAAGGTTCATTTGTTTTATTATTTTTTCGTTTTTTAGGGTCTCGTACCGCAAAAGGAAAATGTCAAGACTCGTTTTCTCAGGAATACGAATATCAAGTTGAAATTAATATCGAATACTCAAGTCTGCTGTCCCTTCGATCTGTTAAAAAAGGATGTTTTAGCCAGTCAGTATAAAGATATCTATATAATTTTTTAATAATTGGTATTATTATGTTCGTTATCAGCTACATTAGTCGACTGTTTGATACCTTATACCTGGCCTGGCCTACCTTATAGATCGCCACGTCATAATCATGGTTTCTAATTAGTGTGTTATTTCCACAATGATCCCTTTATACATTCTTGTTTCATTATGATTTACGACTGCATTTATTTTTGATGTCGATAGATGTACAGTAGTCGCACACTATGTTTGCCCCTCTGAAGTTAGCTACAAAAGACTGTGAAGTATCAATTATTTTCTAACGTATAAAGGGAGGCAAGGCAAGTTAGCGAGTGGAAAGAAATGTCCTAGTGTTGTATGTCATCTAGGCATAGTTATTATAGAAAATAATACACACACATTCCGATTACGTGTGCGAAATTCACGGGGAGCTAACTTCAGAGGGGCAAACATATCGTGCGAGTATTGTAACATGGCATCAAATACAGGAATCAAGAATCGCTCAAAATAGAATCAGAATAATATTTGTTTGACTAAAATCTCGAATACTTACAATTTGCACCGAATCCGAAGGAAATCCGGAACGAAACAAATTTTGTAGTAGGTGCCTTGTACTTTGGTACTGGAGGTACTAATTTGGTGGTACTGGATGTTTTTACACTCTGGGGGACAGGAAGCTCGGAGCGACGAAGCGTGAGCTCTGGAGTCTCATGAGAATAATAATACCTTTGGAAGCGCACAAGGCTCCAGCAAATTATTATTTTTGATTCTCGCCGTAGTTTATTCGGGAAAGCATTTTTTTCTTAACATTTCATTATTTGACTACATACATTAGTGACTATGACAAATTGAATTATGGTTTATGGGAAGTCATAAATTTACTGGATTTTTTCATATTTCTTAATTAAAATTTTCGATTAACAAAATAATCGTGTCAATATCTTATTGTGCAATAACAAAGAAAACAATAATAAATAATTGGACAAGAATAAGTGATCGCATATGGAATGGAGTGCTTCAAATTAAATTATATATTTACATATTAAAAATCCCCTAAAGTATAAATCAAAATTTTAGGTTAACGCACTTATGTTCGCGTTGAATTTACCCGCAAATATAAAATGAAAATAATAATTTATAAATATTATTGCTTTATTTGTATTATTTTGCAATAATATAGTATTTGTTGCTCGATTGAAAGATAATAGTGAGATACTGTGAAAATAACAGACTCGTGAGCCAAAATGTTTTTGTAATTTGTCCATACAAACCAAGTCCAGTATTTTTTTATTTTTTAAGAAATTTTTTTTTATTTTTTTTAAGTACTTAAAAAGTTATTTTCAAGGACATACCACAAGCCCCGGTAAATACATGTTAAAGTTTTTCATTAATTGGTATATTTCTTTAAACATTTAAAAAAATACTATCGTAATGTATTCCAAAAACTTCATTCAATTCTCTGAACTTGAAAGTAATAAATTAGAAGCAACAAATTGATTATACGAGTAAGAATTATTAATATCAAATACCCACCAAAATACATTCGCTTATAACGAATCTACAACAAACACTCACTTACTTTGTTATTTCCCAGTAATTGGAAGTAACGGGAAGTAGTTCAGATAGGGCCCACTTGTTATTTCGGGCCTTAACCCTTGGACCTAAAAAATGTACCAATCACGTTAAATAAACGAGTGTGTTACGTTTCACGTCGGGCCCTAATAGTTTCACAAGTAGGGTGACAACACAATACGTACCTACGCTGTTGAAAACTTCCTATTCATTATCATATTCCTCGAGTAAAGGCCGTGCCAGGATAAGCTATGTGATTCTGCCCTGAATTTTTGGGGACGGTATGGCTCTACATAAGTAGATCTAGAGTGGGGGGGGGGGGGGGGGGGGGTGTATTGAATTTGTATTATATTTCTTTGATATATTTTTCCTAGCAACGAGTAGTTTTTTTTCTTCAAACGTCCCTGTGCGTACTAGGTAAATACTGGCCACTTTCATTTACTTAGGGTTATTATTTATAAAATAAAAGCTTTTAAAAATAGATTAATGGTTGACGAATGATATACAAGTGGCCAATATTTAGTAAGTACGTTTGCCTAAAGTTCCAATCATTTCACTTCATTGTTTAGGCGATCCTAAGATCGGGTCACGACATATACATGTCCTCCCATCAAATGAAATTTCGAAAATATAAATTTGAAACGTAGACACAACTTTATTCACAAACTTACACCCAATACACATAAAAACACCAAAAAGCAACAACTAGTAATTAAACTAAATTCAATATTAAAAATAATTTATCAAGTTTATTGACAACATATTGACGTTATATGCATAAAGCTTTTTTTAAACACTTGTTATTGTAATTGTTGTTTACAATCTTCATCATCATCTGGGAAATGTACACTGCCTCCTTCATGGTACGCCACACTGACCAGTCCGATCCACTTGCATTCAGCTACTCCCCGCGACCTTAACCAGGTCGTCGGTCCATCTAGTAGAGGGACGTCCCGGCAGACGTTTCCTGATATGTAGTTGCCACTTGAGAAATCTTACTTACAATACTGAGACAAACGCAATTAAAAATATAAGCAGGTATTACGAGTACCACAGTTCCTTTTTATCCTAATACCACCTGACAGACATGGCTAGCGTACTTTAAGAGGCAATCCGCGAGCGCTTTGAGCCCAAGTAGATTGATGCCAGATAATCCACGCATACATCATTGGCGATGGACTATTTGTTATAATTCACCGTACACGCCGTGATAAAACGTCTCCAAGATGAAATTAAAAGAGAGAAGAAATATTAGGCCGATGATTGATCGCTCGGAGGCACGGGAGTTCTCGTGTAACGTTTTTATCCTGGAATTTAGCTATGAAAAGGTTTTTTGTGTAAACTGGAGCCATGAAAGTCTTTGAGGTCTCTGTTTTTGTGGTAAAGCAATTAGCATTGTTTTATTGGTTTGCTAGGAAAGCCAATAAATTAATTGATTGATTTATTTCTGTTACAGAGACAAACAAATGGAGTTGTGATGTTCGGGGCTTTATGGAATCCTAAGTATTGTTAGTTAGTATTAAGGTTGATATTAAGATGCAAGGTTCGACTTTGTGTACAGTCCCAGTCGCGGGTAAAAGCAATAACACATGGAGCGTTATTGTGGAGGTTGTTTTAGCTATTTATTTATATATTTCGTATTGGAAGGACCTCAGTGCAAAAAAACTGTCCAACTCATCACCAACCCTCGCTGAAGACCCACACCAAATGATAAAGGTAGCTCACCTGTTGCTGGCACTTCTAGAGTGTCCTGGGCGTCCAGAAATAATTGAATTTCTTCCAGCTGAGTATAGAACTTCACACAAACACGACTTGTCCGTCCACCTTTCTCCATGTATAGTGCGAAATCAATTTGTTCGTGGCGATGAGCTCTTTTTAGAACCGACTAAACTTTTCTTCAACGGTCACGGTGAGTAGTTTTTCAGCGTTAGTTAGAACCGACGGCATATTTGAATACGAATAAAGCTTATGAAGGCAGCAAATTTGAAACTGTCTTTATCCAGCGCCGAGCTACCATGTTACAATGGAGTAAATAGGCTCAGGTCATCAGACACAAATTGGCCCAAACAGAGGTAATACGTTGGATAGGCCTATGTTCTACAATCAACGCTGGAACTTACCATAAAATCATGGTGATGATCAAAAGTGAAATAAAAGCAATCTGAGATGGATAGGTGACACTAAATTGAAACATTGCAAGTTAAATAAAAGCTTTTAATAAAAGGGAGGGCAATATCAAGATGCATACGTCTTCGGCGCAAACACAGAAGCTGTCGATATTTCAAAGTGATCTATGTTATTTGAAAAGGGCTTTGTTGGGGCCCCTGTGTAATGTATAGAATAGTGCTTTACTAGCTTTTGCGTCGGAAAACTTGTGACGTAACCTTCAATATCGAAGTCTTTCGATATAGAACCGACTCAGAACCTATTGGTTGGATAAGCTGAAGGTCGGTAACCGACCTTACAAACCCTAATGTCAATGTTATTGAGTCACCATCATAAGGCTCTGGCAAGGCTCATGTAGCTACTACGAGTACCTATCGTATATAGTAACCGGGACCAACGGGTTTAAATGCCTTCTGAAGCACGGATTCATCATTCTTTATAGACAATCACGTAATTCCGACTGCAATGTCCTAGCCAACTAGGAATAGTATCACAATGTAATTTTTGACCGACCGAGAATAGGCTAGATGACACCAAATCAGATTGGGGCTAAATTGTATTTTAAACCATAAAGGTCATTATAAAGCTCCTATAAAATTTAAAATATCTAATATTATTTAATTTGTTCTGGACTTTTACCTCCGCAAAAATTCCAAAAAACCAACTTGCTGGTATAAAATTTTTTATTTTACGTTTTGTTTTGTAATTACATTGTGAATATTTTTTAGTAAGGGAATGGTCACATAAAAACATTATTTTACGAGATAACTCAAATATTGTTAAAAGTTTCATACGTTATCTATACTTCAATACTTAACCGTGACGTCACGCCTGAGTACCGATTTGTATGGAGCGTTTTTGCACCACGTGACTAGAATCACTTTTCGATGGGCTATATTAGGAAAACTATCAGTCGTATCGAAAAATATTTGACAAGGCCATTTATCTCTTCACACGGTCTCTCGAATGAGGGAATAAAAAATTTTTTGTCATCATCCCTATTGAACCCGGGTCACCTGTACCATGGAGGAGTGCTCGTTCCCAGGCATGGTAACTATTTGTACCTATTCGTATTATATACATAATATATATATTATGTCTATAATACGAATAATATAAGTATAGATAAGTATAAATAAAATAAGTATATAAACAGATGAACCGATCTTGACGAAATTTGGCATACATGTAATGCCAAATTTCGTCAAGATCGGTTATATGTTTATTCATAAACCAGCAACAAATAGACAGAGCTACTTTCTAATTTAATGCGTGTAATGATTAGGAGGTACACCTCCCTCACTCAAAACCGTCCATTCTTCGAGAACCTTCCAAAGATGAACTGAATATTAAATTCAATTTTAACAATTATTGCGTGAATGCTTCTTGATTAAGGTCCTGTTAATCTAATTTTGATTTGTCAGAACCCTTCTCTTTGGCACAATCATGCCAATTAGTAGAATCTTAACAGAGTTTTAATAAAAAGGGAGTACTGACACCCTTTCCTGTAAAGCTTTTGATAAGGCGGGTCTGGCGTTGGTTTTCGTGTAAATGCAAACTTTGTTCCAGAAAGCGATTCACTAAATTTATTTTATGGTGAAGTTAGTTTTTTGTTAGACTTTTGTGTCACCTATTGTCAGGGTTTTGTAGTCAACAAGGAACCGTTTTAGTTTCGCTATGTCCGTATATGTTTACGTGTGTCCGCAGCCTAGTTCAGATACTCTACGCGTGGCACTTGAAAGCTGTAATTAGGAATGGATACACAGTACACAAGTTGATGATGCCGACAAAGTGATACAATAAAATATTGGGAGGTTTTTTGGGGGGAACAACTGTAAAGGCCTGGAGCATTGGCCCTAACATCAATACAGCAGCAGAAAATTTGGCGAAAATTCAAATTTGTATAAGCCGAAAAAACTTTAGCAAATTAAAAAGCTGAATAGCCTTAAAAATAAATTAGTTCCTACAGTGTGCATTTAGAATTCTGTGAACACGACGGCTTTTCTATTATGCAATCAGTTGCGAGAACAAACTCAGTAGGGGCAGCAAAAAAGGCCAACACGGCCCAATTAAACCGGTACACGCTGGCTAGAACCGGCTTTATCCGCTTTTATTCGGCTTTGGAGCGGAAATTACTGGCTGTGCTTACGATAGTTTACACAAGTTGATTACTAGATTTTTAATTGGTTATTTTTATTAGAGAGTTGGTAGGAATGGGAAAACTATCTGAAGTCATTAAGTAATGTGAATATAAAATCGACGACTCGTAACGGTAGCTATCCATATTCACTTTATTTATTTTTGGGTATCTCAATACCACTGGCCTCAAGAACCGAGAATTAAAACCTATGTAGGTCTACTTACAGTATATTTATTTTTTGAAAGCTCCAGTGTGACTGCCGGGAGAAATCTCTTGTTAGGGATAGGCCACTCTAATTGTCCAATTTTAATTATAATTGACTTTGTTATTATTATTATGTGCCATAAACAATAAAAATACATTGGGATTCGAATCCGCAACTATAATGTTAGTCCAACGTGTAGCCAGTGAGGCGTAGGTGGTCAAAAAAGTATATGTGTTTTTGTGATATTCAATGGCAATCCCACATTTAAAATCTCTTTCGTTTACTGCAGATGTACGGCAAACAAACTATCTATGTGAGGCTTAGCCATAAGCGTCAAACTTGGCAGTCGGGTCGGTTACAGCAGTAATATGACGCATGCGATTAAACAAGTAAACGCTTTCAAAAAGAACTAGAAACCGACTTCAACTGCCCTAAAAGTTAGGTCCGCTGTTTAATACACACTTCACATTCCCTATCTCAAAAAGTACTGAACCGATTTTAATGAAACTTGCAGTCTTCCCTAAGCTGAACAATACCTAGTTCAACAAAAAATAATTATTTAAATCGAGCTTGTAGTTCCGGAGATATGTGAGGACCAACATACAAATATACTAACATACACTTTTGTAATTTGGCACACTTGTTTACAAGCTGATAAAGACTATCATATACGAAAACTGGTCAGTTCTGGAAATATTGCATACATACAGGTCGAATTGATTACCTTCTTTTTTGAAGTCGGTTAATAACTCTCGAGTCGATCTGTCCATCACGACTTGAATTTTGAATGTTGTACTTACATAATGGTAGCGCACCTCTAGTTCAACTTAAATAATTACAATTATTATTTTCTACCCGCTCAAACCTTCTGAAAGTTCCACCTAAAACCACCGTTATCTGAAACTGGAATCAGGAGATGAATATTAAATATTAAAATTTTACGCTCTTTCCGTTAACATATTTACTAATAACGTATTTCCTTGAACAGATTATTCCTTAGCAGCCTTTTTATTCTTTCCTGCCTGATCTCCTCTGATTTCCTTTTCCTACTGATCCACTATATTTTGTCTATTGTTTATCCATTATATATATATTTATATTGCACCACTTACCACTTGTTATTTATATGATTCATCTGCCCCAAGGTTGCCTGGAAGAGATCGCTCTTAGCGATAAGGCTGCCTTTCTGTTCTGTTCTGTTTATGTGTGTGAAATAAAGTTTATTTTAATTTGAAATTTCAATAAAATACCTAGTCCTTAAAAACACAGTGGGCAATCGAAGTTGGCTTCTAAGTTATTTTTAAGGAAATCAATTATTTAAGTAAGAAGCAAGTCAGTAAACGTTTCAATAATTAAACAGCCTCAGTTAAGGTAAATATTAATATCGCCTGAATTCGCAGAGGGCGTGAGTTTGTTCAACTCGCACGGGAAGTTCATTCGCGAGGCACTTTGTTCCTGTGTTGATATGTTCCGTTTTAAAGCGTCAAAGTTAACCAATAATGAGTTGGTTTAAACTTACGTATAGCTAAGGTTGAGTTTGGTGATAAAATGCCGATAACCACTCAACAGTTGCACCAGGCTGCAAATAGTTTTTAAAAGTAACAGTCCGCCTGCAAAGAGGTTTTATACTTAGTAAAGCTACCGAAGAATATTTTGAGCTAACCGCCTCCGAGCTTATTGCTACAAGCAATCCATAGGTCCCAGGTTCAATTCCCACAGGGGATACCTGGCGGTACTAGATTTGGTTGGGTAGCTACCGCCATGTTATCTAAGTCTGCCGCTAAACAGCATTGTTGATAGTACTGTTGTGTTCCGGTATAAAAGGTAGATAGAAACATGGGTGTGTTATTGTGTGTGATATTTTCTTAAATTACCATTAAATCGCTTATTTCATCAGCCAAAACGCCGCGACATTTCGACAAACACAAATAATTAAAGGTGAAAACGTCAAAACTTATTCAATCTGCCTTTAACCCCGCTAGTAGCAAAACAAAGCAATTTCGCTCCGGTATCCAAACAGCTTAGAATCGTAACTGAATTGTAAACAGCCGTCTTTGTTAGTGAAGCGACGGGTGCAGGGGTTAACTGCCAACTTTACCTTTGACTGGGACCTTTATTTGTTTGATACACCAAGCTATTGTTAAGAGACTTTGTTGGTTAGACCACGTGGCCGCGTTCAAATTTGGATTGTTTTGTAGCTGTCCATATCCGAGCCCTATCCTACCCGAGCGCGTACGGTGAGACAGCATACATTACGCGATGTTATCCACCCGTTATTTGGATGTTTCGTAGTCCAGGGATCATTTGAAGGATACAGTATATTATGTAACAATTTTTTAATATAGTATACTAATGAAATTTCAGATGTCGGTGGTTTTTCCAAATTGTTCTAAATTGATTCATACTCTTGTAAATCAGGTTCAAAGTTGGGGCTTTTTAGTACCGAAAAATACAATACTTTGACGCCCTGTAACTCTGGAAGTATATACTTACACGAAAATCTGACTCACCACCGACACAGATATTTGTTTCTAGATTGTGTCTTGAAAATTTCATAGATTTTCATAGCTTAATACTTAAAATATGACTGGACTACGTTTGTATGGGCGCTTTGACACCAGCATACCCTCTTAATGAAATGTCGTTCATAAGTCAAGACGTTTTAAATATGGGGGTGAAACCTGTTCTAAAATGTTTCTGTTCAGCCTAACCCTTCAATGTGTTCATCATAGCCAGGAAACGTCCACTGCTGGACATAGGCCTCCTTCGTGGTACGCCACATCGACCGGTCCCGAGCCACCTGCATTCGGTCCTCCTAGTAGGGGGACAGCCCAGTAGACGTTTCCCGGTACGTGGTCGCCACTCGAGAACTCCCCATCGGTTATCTGTTCTTCGAGCGGTCACATGGGAAGCACAAGCTTTCAAATAAAAAAGGATCATACAAATCGGTTCACGCAGTCAAAAGTTCAGTGGCAACAAACATTAATAAAAAACATACCCGTTGAATTAAGAACCTCCTCCTTTTTTGAAGTCGGTTAAAAAATCACTTTCGGTGACGTTATTTTTTTGAAATTAGTTTTAAAAATAAGTATTACATTCGGTTTTTCGTTAAATGCGCTAGCACCTACAGTTGGTCCAACTTTGAAGGAATATCCTCATAAACCCCATCCATTATACAACCTCTTCAGGCCGGAGGTATTTAAAATTTAACATTAAGAATACGACAGCTTTCATTACGAATTATTTAAATCGATCGCTAAAGGTTCCTACCTACGCAATGAACCCCAATCATCTAAATTACGAAAGTGAGACGAGTTATCGTACTTTTGCGTAGATTTGATGATATCTGGATTGGTGGTAGCTGCGGGAAACGTCTGTATCAGCTGCATAAATACTCAGATAACCATTACGTTTGACAAGCAGAATGGTGATTACAGTAAAATGTTTTTAATACATAGGCAGATAAGGCTGCCTATCAAAATTTAGCCCTTACTTGATTTTTGTGACACCTATTAGATCACACTGTTGTAAGAATACCCAAAATCTGTACAAAAATTACAAAATAATTATGTAACATCGGCAATGTTTGGATATCGTCGGAAAAGTACGAGTAGGTTACGATTGAGATTTTATACACTGTTCGTTGCTGGTTTCTGATGTAAAATGTAATGTTACCTGACAGGCAGAAGCAGTGACTTAAATAGTGCAATGCGATAGCACCGGCTCAATCCGACATTAGCCAGCTATCATAATACAGGGGTCAACAACAACTTATTTAATAGTACTTCTTAGTCAATACTACAACATCAACAACGCAATAAGAAACAATGTGAGCTTACCTGTTACCAACAAGGTCCATTACTCCGAAATCATTTCAATCAAGATCCGATAAAAACAATCCGCGTGGACTTCGAGAACCTCTATCTATCTTACGGGACTACTTGCTCGATCGGTATAAAAAATAGCCTAATATCCTATTCCGACACTTCAAATATTCCTATACAATAATTAACGCGTTCAAAAAGAACTAAAAACCGACTTCGGTTGCATAAAAATTTGGTTTTTGTTGTTTTTCTCAAAGAGCGATCTCAAATCAATTTCGATAAATTATAAGGGACCACATCTGAAGTATGTTCTACCAAACAAAAAAAGAAAAATCGGTTCACTGTTGGTGGAGTTATAGCGTAACACAGATATAAAAAAAACATGCGCGTCGAATTGAGAACCTCTTCAATTTTTGAAGTTGGTTTAAAAATAAAGTCATTCTGATCCTCCTTTACGATGACGAAAGGAAGGACAAACAGATAAACAAAAGCACTTTCCCATTTATAATATTATCCAATGTTTAAAAACTAACAAATCTCATAGTAAGGTTCCCATAATATAGACGTCTGTGAAGGTCCCAGTGTTGAATGGAGGTTTATTCAGTCGATGGTGACGGCATCATATTTGATATCTTCCATCCAGATCGTTAACCTCCAATATCATTGGCGATGTCTTTAACGATCAACATTAAGGAGCCCGCCGTTGTTATTAACAAGGTTTGAATATTTTAATGTTACAAGATTTATCTTGCTCAGGATTTAATTACGGAATATTTGGACGAACTTGAGACACAAAGATTTTGGATAGAGTAAAACCTGAGAGGAATCTTTGTTCATCTTTTGCATACAAAGTTGGGTTATCAATTGAACTACGAGATCTGTGACCAAAAAACAGTGTTTTCAACTGACTTCAAAAAAGGAGAAGGTTATCAATTCGACAGTATTTTTTATGTATGTTATGTGGTCATTCCGACGACTATACATCGATTTTGATTATGATTTATTTGTGCGGTACTCGTAGGAATTTTTTTTCGAAATTAAGATGCGCCTTTTTGAGAAAATCAACAAAAAAGCAAAATACTTATATACCCAAATAAATCTACCTCTACGGGTGCATATTTTAGGGGATGAAAATTTACTTTTGGGGCAGTTGAAGTCCGTTGAAAATTGCGTTTAAAAACAATCATCTAGCTTTATTTTCAAAAATTATACTTTTTTGTTGAAAAATATTTTAAAGGTGATTTCACAGATACAAATTAAATACTAAATTTCATTTACCATATTATTTTAAAATAGAATAGCTTTGTGCAGTAATTATCTAACAATAGGACATTGGATTGGATTGTCGCGAAATACGAGCAAGAATCATTAACCTACAACTTCATCACAATCTAAATTTTTAACACATTATTTTTACTTTTAATTGAAACGATTGACATTTCCCTCAACACCCTACGAGTACATAGGAACAAGCAACAACAAGTGAATGTGACATGGTACGAAAGTGGATACATATTTTTGTATTCGAGTGTACATAATTACTGCACATCTGTCACTTCCTCCACTTCACTTCATTTTACAGCACTATCCACCGTTGGACTGAGTTGGACTCAGAAGGGCTTTCAATGATCAGATTTTTAATAATCACCACGATGGTAGTACGAATACATGTTGTAAACTAGTCGACTTTCTACCCTTTTCCTTTATACCATGGTACGACGTCGGGTGATTCAATTCTAAAGACGGTATTCTAAAGTTTCCTTTAATTTCAACATAGGATTCTAAAACTAAAATAAATTCTGTAAAAAGAATCCCGATAGTGAATTAAGCACAGAACAAAATAAACTAGTACAAGTTACGTCGAGCCAGCAAAGTATACAAGTTGTAATCCTGCGCTATATCAAACTGACCGGTTTGTTTCGACGCCGGCTCCATTGAATTGTGTGAGGCTGACTTCTGCAGGCGATACTGTGATAGCAGGTAGCGGGGAATGGACAGCTTTCCAGACACGTTACAACAAAATTCAAATAGATGGCGCTGTCCATAGACTTTCAAAATATATTAACTTTAAGGAACCTTAAATCTAGCATTTTAAAGCATTCTATAAGGTGCTATTTTCCTAATGACACGTGAGATATATATATAAAATAGTCCCTATGGTCACGTAAAAAAATACTTGGTTTCGTTATCAGCCTTACCACTTTTTTGGACTTACTTTTATGAAAGGTTTATGGCATAATTTGCACGCTTGTCAGACGGGTTGGTCATTGCAGTATTGTTGTTTAGTTCTTCAGGAGGAGGCTTCTGCCCCTTCCCCGATGTGGCTTTCCTTTAGTCGCCTTTTACAACACCCACGGAAAGGTATGCAGTGATTTCATTCTACTCCGGAACCACACAGCAAAACAAATCTTCGCTCCTGAAAAAACTGCATAACAACACAAATTGCATGTTACCGCATTTGTGTGATACGCTATTCTTGCAGCTGTCGCTATCGCTCCGTCCCTGTCTAAAGTCGTACACTAAAATTTACATATAAATAGTATTTGTTTAAGTGCCAGCAATTTGCAAGTAGTCGCTCCTCTTGTGAGCGTAACCGCAAATGAAACGTCTCACATAAATCGTGTACTGTCCGAGATCGGAAACAGTTGCGGTAACGATAGTGGATTAGACACCATTTTCAACCGGCTACAAAAAAGAGAGAAAGTTGCTCTCCCTTAAATTATGTGTTTGGTAATCATCCGGACTGAAGATCCGAAAGAACTCTCCATCTCTAATTTCTCATCTTTTAATTACACTCACTGTAGGAGAGTAGGCCTGAGACCTTGCAGTGTGGACATATATAGGCTTTGATGTTGTATATTATTAAGACAAAGTGATCAATTGAACAAGCCTTCCTCGGAATTTCTCTACGTGATAAAATCCGGAATGAGGAAATCCGTAGACGAATTAGGGTCAATCACAAAAACTACTTAACCGATTTTAATGAAACTTGCAGTCTTTAAGTTGAACATAACCTAGTTCAACAAAAAAAGGATTTTTTAAATCGAACTTGTAGTTCCGAAGACTTGCGAGGACAATCATACAAATATACATACATACACTTTTGAAATTTGGCACATCTGTTTAGAAGCTGATATAGACTAACATATATGAAAACTGGGCAGTTCTGGAATAGTGCTAAAAGACTATATACTACAGATAACCCTCTTTTCTGAAGTCGGTTAATAAATAGTGCTAAAAGAGCAGTTATTACCGCGAGTGTGCGCCATTCACCGTCGGTCTAACAATTTGTCTCGCTATATAGCCTTTCCAGCACTAGTACTGGTACCGACGGGACGGACAACTAAGATACTAGTGGTAGGTAACCCGTACCACTGAGAACTTCACTTGTTCCTGAAACTTGAATAAAACCAATAGTTGGTAACAGTTTGGAAGTAAACAATGACAGTATATTTTTCTACAATAGAACATGTTGGACTGATGAGACATTTTACTAACAATTTAACACTTTTGAAACACCTTTGAATCCCGCGGCAACCACTTAATCGGGCGGGATAAAAGTATCGTATATCCCTCTCAATGATCTTGCTTTTGAAGTAATCATAATTGGCTACAAAAACCCACTGTTGAACATAAGTCCCTCATAGATCGCCATTATACGTTTGGAATAATATTATTCACATAGTCACACAAAAAAACTAATTTTATTGCGATTGGGAAAGATTCATTGTATCACGGCCACGTCTGCCAAGTCTACGGTTTATCGTCACTGGTCAAGTCAGACAGTGAAACGAGATTCCAAGCTAAACCAAACGTACTGCAAATACAGAATACAAAGTGAATTAAAAACGAAGCCAGACGTCATGTTATCCGAAGTGAATTAAAAACAGACGAATGTGTACCTTTGAAATAAAAGCGGCGACGAAACAGAATGCGGAAGAAAAAGCGACAAAACCGAAAACTGCGGAAGTTCTTGTTCTTATTGTTTCCCCATCACTAGTTCCACGTCTGGGTTCCACTATAAGCGGGTTGTCAAAGGAATCAGATATGAAGCTTTGTCCGCGAGAGAAAAATAGCATTTTCCTGCTGAAAACAATGGAGGCAATAGCTGTTTAAACTAAATACTTTTGTTTCGAATGTCTGACAAAAATACGTAAAAAGTTGTAAATAAAACTAAATAATGCTCACAAAATGTCAAAATATCTGTAAATAATTATAAGAGGCTTCAGGCGAAGCAGATGGAATGCAAAGGGGTAAACAATTTTTATAGGAAAACTAGCGGCCCTCCCCGGCTTCGCACGAGTGGACATTGATTTTGGCATAAGCGTAGAGTAAATGTAATCTGTCTAGATCATTACAGAAATTTTCAGAACTGTCCAGAAGTTCTCATGTGAAGTTCATATGCATATGTTCAGCAGGAGACCAAGGGGTACTCCAACGGGAAGTTGATCGGAGTTAGTGGTGATAGAGAAAACCCTGTTATGTCTTAACGTACTATTGCACGCGTTTAAGCAAATTGCGTCGTTTGACATTCCGTAAATAACACCCCCCCCCCCCCTTCCGTGCCTGTACCTCAATAAAACTTTCTAATAAATATTATAAACAAATTTTAGTTGAAACGACTAGTAACTTGAGACGCGTATCAAAACAGATAGCTCTTGTCCCAAAGCTTCCCGATTTACTCGTAGACACTTTACCTTTACCGAACTGAAGTACGGGGCACATTGTTGACCTGTCCCTACATACATATATTGATGACCAGTATTGTAACACTTGGGTGTGTATTGGCACGAGTGATCAGTTTTTGTCAAGAAAAAACATAGTTTTTTAAAGCTTGTTTTAGAGGCACGTAAAATTGTTTCAAACCATCTAACACTATTTCTGGAGATTAACCAGTTCATAATTTTTACCGAAAGACGTTGCATAATTTAAAAAGTACGACGTATACTCCCAACATTGATTCTCTCTGATCGCACTTATTCATTTCATTATTATTTAAAAAATACAATTTTATTTGTAAATATATTTAGCATTTTAGAATTTATTAGCATTACAGCAAATGACACGTGTGACTTGTACAGTAGAAAAAACATTAAAAACGAACAGGCAAGTCCTAAGAAAACAAAGATAGCGTCAATAAAATTACATTTGACACTGTCACTTAGTACAAAAAGAATGATTTTTTACAATTAAATAAAAGCAAAAATACAATTTTAGTATTTTTCTAGACATCATTCGATTTACATTGAATTTTTTCAAATGGTGTACAAGTTTAGGCCGAATTTGAAACGTCTCTTTTTAGCAAGAAACTAAATATTTTTAGGTTGTTACAATTGTGTTAGTATGCGAAAGCTTTCAGAAGCGTCGGTGGCGTAGTGGATCCAATTCAGCCGTGTACCTATGAGTTGTTTTTCAATTCAAGTACATTATCCGATTGCTTAACGGTGAAGGAAAACACCGTGAGGAAACCTGCATGTCTTGAACAGGCATGTGAAATCCACCGTTCCGCACTACGTAGACTAGGGCCCATACACTCTGTAGGAGAGTACGCCTGAGCCCCTGCAGTGGAGACATATAATATAGGCTGTTGTGTAGTGATGTGAGTGTTCGAAAGTTCTTTTTTTAAAGTCCTTAAAGAGTAGTAGTAGACAATCAAAGATTTCAATCATTATTAACTTCAGCGGCCAGTACATAAAGTTCAGGGTCAATATGTGTTTCTAGATTGTTCTAGCTTGATCATCTGTATTATAATAGCTTGTTTTTAAGCATACAATACATAATAATACTTTTAAGGACACTAGTAACAAAATCACAATAGCAGTGATTATACACAGTTGTGAAAGAAACATTCCATATTTTGACAATGGACAGGATATATTTGAATAAAGTAGTATTTTTGTCCAGTCCCATTTGGCCTCAACTACCCATCTCAAACTACAAACTCTTATCCCAAGAGCATCCCAAAATAGAGATGTGATAATACAAGTGGAGACCGAACTAAAACTACCATTGGAAAATACGAGGTAGATTATCTGAAAATAATTTGAAATTTGCACAGCTTTCAGGATTCATATGGCAATAGCGATTAGAGCAGCCCCAATTTTTGAAATCCAATTTTTTCTGGAAAGTGGTAAATCACAGACCGAGATAATATTTTTGAGATCATGCCCATAAAATCTAATTTACTTTGAATGATTCATCGGATAAAACTTCATTATTTAGAGCTCAGTGTGAAGGACATAGAAAAATTACATTAGAAAGGACATTCAGCCATTCAATAGCTTCGTTATTCATTTCGTGGACCTTGTCCAGTCCTCCATGAATGGACTTTGTCAGGCAGTGCCCCACTAGGTGCTACATAAATGGAACAACCCCTCAGCTGAAAATTAAATCATCTTCAAAGTCCCATTTGTACATTAACTCTGTGGAGCTTTGTCCGGTATTGAGTCTCAAGACGGTCGGTCTCAGGTCGCAAGACTTCACATCTGTGTTTGGGTTGATGGCGAGGTATTTTTTGGGTGCGCTTGAAGACGTCATCATTTGGATTGACATTTCTGTATTTGTTTTATCTGCAGGAACTAGAATGTGTGCGAGGTTACCGAAAAGAGTGCGTGCGAGATTTAAACTTTAAATCAAATTTCATTCGTATGAAGGGGGATCTTCTCCTTAACCCGTGAAAGGGAGCATCTATCAAGGTCGCCCCTTGTACTGTAACTGAAGCATCGAACAATCCATTGTGTTGACCTGCATCGGTCGCGCTGTACTGAAACTTGGGACATAAATTTGTCGCATGTCGCAGTTTAGAACCGGACCAACGGAGTCAAGTTTGTATTGGCTCACAGTTTTAACGTTCTGAGCCAAGAAATACTGATTAATGGTTGGCGGGTTTGTTTATTGATTGTTTACTGAGAGGCTTTCATGTTTAGAAAAATTGAATGGACTGCAGTCTCATTGCGGTAAATAGTTTCGCTGTCGCCATCGCCACTTAATCTGCGTAAATTTTAAACACAATCCCACATTATTTTAATAATATAAAGGTTGCATAAGTTGGTAGCTGTTATTGACGAGTGAACTGTAACCGGTGGTGGAGGTCTCGGAAGACGAAACAAAAACCAACTTTTTGAAACAATACTTTTACTCCAAAACTGTCTTAAAACGCAACATACCAAACCAAAAACAATATCAAAGACAATACGAGTATGTATCAAAAAATTATAATGAGGCTGCAAGTTCTCCGCAGTAGCAACAAGCAACATAATTGATTATGGCAAACACACAACAAAAGAAAAACACACGAGCAATTTATTGGCGTGGAAAAGTATATAAGCATTGACCATAGACTACATGCTTGCCAAATTTGATTGTGACCGATTTAACCGTTTACAATTGAAAAGCAAACAAATACACCAAGCTATAGTTATTTACAAAATTATAATACGTATCAAACTAAACTAGTTTTTCACAAAGGGACTTGTCAGACTGGTTGTCGTACATAAATATTGTGTGTGGAGTTACGCGTATTCTAAATTTAAAACTATACGGCAAGTTACGAGGCAGAACAAAAAAATTCTTACGTCATTGTTCAATATTAAATTTATGTTAATTAACGTAACTAAAGAAAGCATTTTTAACTCCTAACGCCCCGAAAGATAAATCCCATATTTTTACTACCACTCCTTTTATTGCAATTTGTCGTTGAAATCTCGTACAAAATTAACCCTTGAGAATAAGCCACGCACTGGAAAAACTTTATAGTCCATAAAGCGGAGTCACTTAACATCATGAAATCGGAGGGGGTGGATATTTTGGGGTTGATAATACATTTTATGCGATTCTTCTCTGAGATGAATTTGAAACGCGTGTTTTACGGGCTGAGTGTCGGATGTACGGTTGACGGCGTCATACAACATGGCTGACGAGTGTTTGTCTTATTCTACTCGTAATATTAAAAACAACTTACCTGTTACCAAGGGCCTGTTGAGGTCTGATGAGATGCAACCCAATGCCATGCACTGTGGACTACACTTCGAAAACATTGTTAGCTTTTTGTAAGTTGAAAATCGGAAGTCAATCGACACAAATTAGTCCCAGAGCAAATCAAAGTGGCAACAGGTTGCAACACTGAAATGACTTTAAACCAAAACTTTTTTCTTAATAAAACCGATAAACTAAACACACATTAGTACATACATAAAATATGTACATAGCTCCTGACTAGCCATTACTAAAATTGAATAAAACTGGACCGCGGTCTCGATAGCAAACTTTGTATGTCCTCCTTCCTTGCAAGAACACTACCAACTTTCACTTCACTAATTTTTCTACAAAAATTCAAGTCTCTTTGTATGTATCTTATTATCTACGCAAATATAGTTATCTTTCTTCCTGTTTTAATTAAAATCAGTGCGTCAATATTGCGGAAAAAAAAGAACCTGTAGATATATAGTAAAATTTTAAAAAAGATGCAACGTTGAATGGTCCCACAATTTGCAGCTTGTTCCAATTTCACTGCGAGCACCAAAACGATTGTAAATTGAATGTGGTGATAATTTTAAATATCCAGTAAATCTTTGCGGCTGTCGATGGCGACTCGTTTTCAGTTGTCTTTATGGTTCTGTCGATGTGTGTATCGATGTAAATAACAGTCCGTTATAGTTTCCCGTTCGCCACGTCTGTGTGTAGCCAGAGAGCGAGTTTCGTTTATGTCCATCGCTTTACGGCCGGCTTTTTGTAAAAAGGATACTTGCTTAAGATGCGCATATCGAATTAGTTACGCCATTAATATTCCATTGCTCAAGCTTTTTTAAGGAATTAAAATATAATTCGTTAAGTGAAGGTTTGCAATTTCGTAGAAGACTTTTGTAAAGGCTATAATTATACCTATTTTTCGGGAAAATTTTGATTGGAACGAAATCACGTTCGCTCAGTAATTTTTTTAACAACTCTACCTGTACTCTTAATCTATTCTAGTACAAAAAAATGTGCCTACTTTTGTAAAATGACAGATTCTCATTAAGAAACAAGGAAAGGTGCATGTGACATGGTACAAAAGTGGGTACATTGAGATGTGACCAACTAAATTAAAAAAAGAATTTTAAAAATCGAAGACTTCAAGTACCATACACGCACACACACAAATGACACAGGCGAATTGAGAAACTATAAACAGTAAATTATATAAATATTGATATATTTAAATTCACTAAAGTGTTCTTGTAGTGAAGAGTAAGGTGAGTACGAATCTATCGCACGACATTATTGCCATATTTTGTCACGTTCAAAATGTGTGCAAAAACACTCTCTATCCTCCTCTATCATCTTGATGTTACCTTATCACTTCTAAAAACCTGAACCGTTACACACGTAGTCAAGTCGCGGTCAAAATCTTGCCGTGTATAAATAAATTAAACATCTCATCACTATCAATGCATAAGACCTCTGTGACACAGGCTTTGCCTACAACAGAGGTCGTTGAATATTTAGTAATGTATAAACTAGTTTTGTTCGATCTAAGTTAAAATATAAAAAATAAAAAAAATTTAGTCAAATAAAAGTCATCAATCAAAACTGAATTCCAGATATATACATTTCATCATTCCTTTTAAATTCTAATGAAAGGTAATTGCACAAATAAGTCTTATTTACTCGTACCTGATATTACTTCCCAAAGTAAAACAAAATAAAAAATAAATAATCTAAATAATAACACTAGAAACCGACTTGAACTTCCCTAAAAGTCTGAAGCATTCATCTCTAAAATGTTCACCCTTGTGGGTAGAATTATCACATTTGTTCGTTTTTGTTTTCTCAATAAGAGCGGAATAAGTTTTAATAACATTTACATGGGACCACCTCTACAGTATTATCTACCAAACAAGAAAGGATAATCAAAATTGATTCATAACTGGCGGAGTTATCGCGTAACACACATAAAAACATACAGTCGAAATTAAAACCTCCTTTTTTGAAGTCGGTTGAAAATTGAGGACACCATTTGTTTTCCTATAATTTGCGGCCGTTAATTTACAGTTTAGTAATACGGCTATACGTTAACTGAACTAACGGCTCATAAATTGAAGCGTTGGCGACGGAATTGTTTAGTGTCCGCGCCAGACTGTAAAGTACTGTGCACACAGCAGTCGCACTGATAAGAAAAAAGTCATTATATTATTAAGCCGGGATACACCTTCAGTGTAATGTATATCCGTTACACAGCTGGCTGCAGGTGCTACGATTAAACCCCGTCTCACAACTACAGGTGTACCTTTGTAGTGCACAACTGCAGGCGTACTGAAACAAAATCTCCGGCTCCGGGGTGCAACTGGACACTATTTATTCATTGCACACACAAATAAAACGCAGCTGAGTAAAAATACGAAAAACAAATTAACTTTCATAAATGATGTACAAACTGAATTGGCTATTAAGATAGAGCTACAACTAATATTTTCTTTTTACTGGTATCTTTGCACGCGCAATCGCAGCTACCTAGTGCTCCGCTGAAAACCAGCGCTAAATTAGTAATAAGAGTAGATGAAACAGTTAAAAAAATAAAACTTGAGAGGTGTCAAGGGACACCCGGATGGAACGAAGTTCCTTTCGATTAATTAGTGAAGGAATTGTAATAAAATTTGACAAATTTTCAATAAGGTTTGAACGGATTTTTAACATTATATTTTAAATATGGTTTTATAGGTTTTTTCATTAGATTTTTTATGTACGTGATACGTTTTGTTTTAAGCGACATCTGTCATTGAGTAGCGGCAACTAATCAGAGCCATCTGTCGTCACATAGCTGTACTGTTGGTATCGTCTTACTACTGCGTACGTCGTACTAACAGATGACGCTAACTTACTATAGCAAAAAGTGTCGGTGACAACTTTTCGTAAGAATTTTTTCCGTCTAGCCCCCTTTCACAACGCGCGATAAGGTACTTCGTTCCAATAATTTATTAATATTATCTAGTTATAATAATTGCATGAAAATGTATTAATATAAGGTCATGATAATGTATTTAAAGTAACACTAGGAAGAGCAGGGCCTCCTAACACAAGTCATCAGTACTTAAGAAGAGGTCCTGAATGTATTGTATAAATTATTGTCCTGTTATAAAAAATAAACTATTTTATTTATTATTATATATTTTACTACCTAGTTTTTCCCTGCGCAATGTGTGCCACTGTCCTAACTCAAGATGCATATTCGACTGTTATTTATTCCATTAACAATGTCGCGAAGCGGGCGGGTAATGCCGTTATATTTGCATTCACAGCTTACTTCTGTTCTGTTGACGGTGCCAAGTGGTGTTGGCGCGTCAATATTAATTGTCTACCAACTAGGTTGCGACACCTTATAAACTGTCTTTTAAATAAACAAATCTGTTAAATCTCTAAAACAATTGCATAGTAGACTTTTAGAAAAGTTAGAAAAATTTGTAGAGAATTATGCTCTTTTTATTTCTCGTATAATTTTCGTAAAATTGTGTGTACTCGTAAACCATTTTATTTTTGTTTTTAATTAATATTGTAAGATGAAGGAAAGTTAAAATAACCATAAAATGTATGTGAGTATTATAAAATGGACGAGTCACATGGTGTACAGATAAACCTTCCAATAGGATTAAGTACACTTTAAGAACTTTTTACTACAAATTTATGTTTTATTAATAAATAAATAAAATAAATAAATAGCGTTAAGAGTTCTCAGGCCCCACGGAAGACCAGCGTCGCAGCAGGCTATCTGCTGGGAGCTTTTTGGCACGTAATAAATTTTTTTTTATATAACATGTCGAAATAAAGTTCTTTCTTTCTTTAGAGAGACCGTGTGAAGAGATTCTTCGGTATAACTTATACTTTCCTATTAAGTTATCGAAAAGCGATTTTGACTAGTTGCAAAAGCGTTCCATACAAAACAATCCCACGCTGGTCATTCCCCCCTCCTCTCCGCTCCCACTGTTATTCCTGTTTTTTATTTTAGCCAGGATCTACAGCGGTACACTTGAAACGCGTCCACTGAAGGTGGATGAATTTCCTACGGACTCTAAAGCTATCTTGGGACCCCAGACTCGTTTAGAATAAAGAAATAGTGTGGAGTGCTAAAGACGTTCCCACTTTCTCCCCATGGTAAATGGGAGATATCGAAAAATCGAAAAATCAACCATAAGGTCACATACTAATGGGAGGACGGCCGAGTGAAGCACGACCGCCCGGTTTTGGAATACACCACGGACAGCGCCATGCAGTGAGTGCGGGTAGCTGAGGGCTACTTTGAGTAGTACGACCAGTAGTACTCATGGCAGAAGCGCTTGAATGCTCGGAAGTTGCGGCGCGTTGAGACGAGATCGCCGTAGTAGACCGGATGACCACCCGAATCGATACCGTCCAGCATGAACTCGCGTTCCTGACTCCACAAATTACATTCCCACAAGATATGATGCGCAGTTTGCGACTGCGCCCCGCATTCGCACTCCGGTGACTCGACCAAACCCATGCCGTGAAGTTTCCCGCGGAAGTTACCGTGCCCGGTCAAAAATTGCGCTACGCAGTGGTCGACCTCCAGCCAGTGGAGCGCCAGTCGAAGGCGGACGTCGGGGAAGAAAAGAAAGAGGTGCCTCCCTTTTTCCGAAGAGGACCATCGCGCCTGCCAATCGTCGATGAGTGACTCCCTCACGCGCCCCCTATCAAAGAGCCGCTCGGTACGCGCTCTTTCCCCCAGACCGAATTCAGACCACGACATATTACGCGACTCGAAAAAGGAACCCGCCTGACGTTGCAGTTCAAGGTCGATGGGCAAGACGCCCGCCAGCACCGGCAGAGCGTCGGTACTGGTGGTGCGATACGCCTACGCCCACGCTGGTCAGTAACGGTTTCGTTAAAGCGTTAAAATGTAATATTATACATTATGATTAGCTTCATCATCATCATCATCAGCCGGGAAAAGACCACTGCTGGCCTCACCCATGGTATGCCATAATTCAGTCCCGAGCCACTTGCATCCACCGTTACTAGGTCTTCGGTCCATCTAGTAGGGGGACGGCCTGCACACGTTTCCCGGTACATGGTTACCTATCGATAACTCTTACTTAAGTAGATTAGTAGATATTATCACAGAGAACTATAATATTTTATTACACGTCAGTGCTATTAAAAGTTCTGTTTGGCGGCGACATGGTGGTAACTAGTCCAGCGGGATTAGACAAGTCCCCAACCAGCAACCAGAGTACCCTGATGGGAATCCAATCTGCGACCTCCAGGTTTTGCTTACAGAATAAAATGTGAGTTAAAATACTTGAAAGCGCTATAGGGACTTACAATAGAAAACCTTTGCCTAAAATTCCACCATTCTCGTTAACTCTATAAAACTTTGTGAATATTCAGAAAGCGCTAGTCTATGGAATGCTTGGATCTTCAGCTATTTTTGTCCCTCACATTACAGGTTGCAATGTGCGGTCCAACCCCCATTTTATTCACATTATACCCACATAAATTATACACCGGTAAACTGTCTAGAATCCTATTTGTGTTGAAAATCGGTAATTACGGTAGGAACAACATTTTACCATATACTTGAAAATTTTGTAAGATATTTTACAAAATGTTGACCTGCAAGATTTTACAAAAATTATGAGTCAGTTATTTTTCAAACAATTGCTTTAAATTAAATTCTTACTGCTCCAATAACGGGCTTGATTAGATCGCATTACCGCCCTAGGGGATGTAAAATTTTATGAAAATTCACAAGTAAATCCATTAGTAACCTCGTTTGTGTACAATTTTAATTCATAATGACATTCTGCCATCGTATTAAAATACCATGATATGTCAATACAGTTTTAACTCCAATAGTCGAAGAAATTGTTTGCGAGAATTTTTTCAAGTTGGATATTGCGCTCCTTTGTGCTGTATAGAAGTTCATTACTCACAAGCTTATTGAGTACTTTACAAATGCTACGGAAATATTTAATCGGATCCGAAAAAAAACAGATTACATATTTTCATTTGGCTACCTGCATGACAAATTTCATTAAAATATATTTTTTTTACGTTTATTTCATTATGAAAGAATACGAATACATATTTTTATTTTATATATGAATCGCCAAATATTGGAACAGTTTGCTGACGATAGTCGCTCTATATATTACTTATTCTGTACATATATTCTTATGCTAACTACATCTTTTATTTTTTACACTACCACTTATTTATCTACTTATAAAATCATTTTTCGAAATCAGTCCCTTCTATTCTATTAACGAATTCATAGAATTACGTCTGACCAATGAAATGTTTATTTCTATTTAAACTTTTAGGTTAATATAATTACGCTAATTAATTATAGTTTTAATATGCATATAGGTAATATTTTGTCGTGCCGAGTGTAATGTTCATATTAATAGGTCAATAAAGTGTATCTTGGATCTTTGTATTATACTATCATATTTATCTATCTATTAGTTTATCATTGGTTAAGTCGTTTCGTGAAAACGTAACAAACATACAGATAAAGAGACAGTGTTACAGAAGGATACTCATAGAAGTAATAAGTGTGATGCGCCTTTAATTTTATGCACAGCGGCTTCGCAGAAACAGTTCAGCTGTTTTAATTTCTTCTTAGTTGCTGTAGTAAACTCGTGGGAAATCACCAATTTTTATTTCAAGTAGTTTATATTCCCTAATGCTCACTCGTTAGTAATCCGTCGCTTTCTCCCCTAGGGCATACTTAGGGCAAGTAAGGAATCGCGCTTGCCCGTAATTTTAAGAAAGCATTTCATTCATGTTTGAGGGGTGTCATTCGCGGAGCGTCTGCTTCATTCTTGATTATTGCGATATAAAAATATTCACATTTATAGTTGTATTTATACAGAAAACGTATCTTAAATCTTTGCTAATTTCTTATAAGACTGTAGGTTATTGATCAGCAAATGTGTGTCAACACATAGCGGCGCATTGAAACATCACTGTAACAGAGAAACAGAAAGACTTGCAATATTGTTCTTATTTATTTAGAAGCAAGGATGTAGACGGCAACAAACTTAACTTTTCACCTAGACCCTAGATCTTACAGCTTTATTATAAGGAAATAGAGTTGATAGTATGTTTATAAGTACTTTGCCGGCAGTTGTGTAATGTTTGGTGAGGTAGGAAATGGGAAGTACGGAACTAGAGAACCACACAGTTGGGTAGTGATGCGAACGATTCCGTCCGTGGACCAGAAATATTTTTTGGTTTTAGTGTTGATTAGTCAGAAAATGAAATCTAAATAATTTACTTGATGTGTGATTTCGGCTCTGCAATTAACAACCTTATGATACATATGTTATTGAAAAATGTTGCTGTTGATGTTTGTTGTTATCTTTACGGTCAACCGCAATCTTATCGCCGAATTTTCTTTTGTAAATACTTATATACTATACTAATAAATCATATTACGAAATATTCCCAACATCATATACATGATGAATTTAAACATTTAGGACAAAATGATTCAATGTAGTACTACAAACAGAACGAACGTTCACCGCCCCTACCGATCCCTCACCTCTCCCCGCAAGAAAGTGACCCGTTCAAGTTTAAGTGTGTATAAATAATAATAATAAAAACGTTTATTTCCGACAGAGTTCATAAATTATTAGTACAATACTAATCTTTAAAACCAGTGTTAGTAGCAGGCATACAGAAAACAGCAACAGTAAAAAAAAGATAATTTTTCTTCTTCTAATTATACGTTTATTTCATTATAAAAGAATACATATTTTTATTTTAAATATTAATTGCCAAACTGTGAAACAGTTTGTTGACCATAGGCGCTCTATATATAACGTTAGTGATGATGATAAACGATGATGATGTTGGTTGATATGATGATGTTTGATTTGAGATTACTAATCACCACGCTTGGTAGACGGACTGGTGATGGCAGTAATATGTATTTTGTTGTAACATATGGAAGTAACTGCTTCTGACCATCTCCCCCGCCCAGATTCAGCGCTGAAACTATTTCTACTGATTTACGTAGTATTTTGTCGTGTTATGAAACAAATCGTTACCATTTTTGATTTCGTCAAAAACTTGCTATTTCCAGACCAAGTCCAAGAATAGCTCACTGACGTCCCACCACTAGAGTTTCGGAGGAAATTGCTATGTTTTTATTCTATTTTCCTCGCTTGTCGGTCTATAGGAAATGTGGGGATTACTAAATGTTTGTACCTCCATAACAATATTGAGATTGATCGAGAAAAACTCGCTCAAAGTAATACCGTATTACGCAAACGATGAAAGGAGAAAGTTGTATAAAGAATTTGGTTGTAATTTGGCGGAACTTGTGAAAGAAACCACATAAAGTGTACGTTTTCGGAATACTACAGGCTGTCTTTGTAAGAACTCTCTGGAACGTATATAACTTCTTCGTTCATCATTAATATAGAAAATAATGTAAAAATTATACCTATGATGGTTCAAACAGACTCGTTTCCAATACATTTTAAATTCAAATCAAGACTTGAAGAGTTTTTACGATTGCTTAATTTCTTATTTTGCTTTGTTTGGTAGCAGATTAGTAGCTGGCATAGCAAACATAAAAGTATACTGCCACCAAGCGAATGGAGAAGCTGTGAATTCTTGCCAACGTGATCACTGCATCGCCAGTCAAAGGTAGCACTAGCACAGAATCAAGATAGTAACCGGGACCAACGGCTTAAGAGGAAACACTGATTTTGAAGGTCGTGAAAATCTATTTTTCTCATTAACGGTAGCAGATAGAGACTTGATATTATATCAATGATACGAGGAATATCACAACCAGAAACACGATCTGTGAAAATTTTCTCGATAGATTTATTTTTCAAAGTCTGCTCTTCTAAAGCACTTAAATTGTCTGTTTTAGGCATCTACTTAAGATTATCAGCTTCTTTTTATACAATTATGAAGGAAATTATGGTTCCTTAGGCATAAAGTATTTTTTAATTGATCTTCTAGTTTTCAAGCAATGAATGATTTGTTGCTTACGTTGATTTTCTTGAGACAATGTGATGCTATGCATATCTCTTTCTGCCGACAAGGAAGTTAGTATCGCTATTGCTCTCTCGCGAGCCAAAAATATTAATGAGTTCCAAACCACGGAATCATCTTTCTTGTCAGACAATCAGGTGATTCAGCCTGCAATGTTCTAAACAAACCTGGGAGAGTATTGTATCCTTATTTATGTCTATATATATACTTCCGTTTGACCACAATCTCACCTGACGTTAAGCGACGATGTGGTCTAGGATACTTCAAGGTTGCCTAGAAACCTATCTCACAAAGAGATTGTTTGGCAATGTTTCCAGCAGGGAATCGAACCTCGGATCTATCGTTCAGCTAGCTGCGCCACGGAGGCCGTGTATAAATAGCGTCGTATAGCACATGCTTGTATGTCAATTAACCTTTGATGCTGCTCACAATGGTTGAGTCGGATCACCTCCGATTCTCTCTTGATATCCAAGTTGGTTTAGATCACAGCTCGACATCATTTACGGCACGACGACTAAACACAATGGCGCGAGGATCAAAGCTCGTAAATACGATGGACGTTTCAATGGGCGTCCGTGTCACCCGTCGGAGGATGCGGAAACTACCGACGTGATGTCCAGCTGTCATACTATTGAAGCAAATTAATGATTAAGGTTTAAGCTACTGCTGATATAATTCTAATAAACGACTGCGGCATCCTATTTCGCTCTTTTCTACATTTTTCCGCAATTATAAAATAGCTTCAAAAAACAAGCCGGACTTTTGTAACAGTTGCAGCCTACGTAGCATAAGACGTGTGACAGCGGCGAGAATGATATATTGTCATATCTAAACGTCAAATCTTATAGATATTTGACATTCAAATATGACATATCTCACTGCCACTGCTCTCACGTGACTCATGCTACGCAGGCTGGTTTACGGTAAACCAGCAACGAATACAAAAACTGTACTGTCTGTAATCCTTTAGCTGGTTCTCTTACTTCCCATTAATAATAAATAATTCTTAATACTTGTTAATTTATTGTCCATTTCAGTATAAGGCGATAGTCGATGTGATGCAAGTGGCTTGGGACCGGTCAATGTGGTATACCATGGGGAGGGTTTTGTCCAGCAGTGGACGATGATGAGGATTTTCCATAGTAAAAAGTTACTACTTCACAATAAACTTTCCCTAAAAAATTGGTCAGTGACTTTGTAGGTAAATGAAGACATTTCGAATTACTTTTTAAAGGAATTAATTATTTCGATTGCCGTATGATCTAGGCTTTAGAATAAGGCCACCACATCTCTACTAGATGCAACAATGAAGAAGGCTGATGAAGACCTCGTCTCATCTCGCGGGAGTCGTATAAGGTGAATAAGGGAAAAATATTCAGGAGATGTACGGCAGAATCTACCCAATGTAACAAGATTTTGCTGAGATCACCAATACACTTGCAAAAGTTGGTAATTGGGTACTTTAAGATTTTTATAAGGTATGATTTTTTTTTCTCGATAATTTTAAAATACCAAAAGTTACCGCATAGCCCTCCATGTAACGGACGACCACTTACGCTTACGAGCACTTACACGTGTTGATAAATACGACGTGTTTAAAGCTGGACGTTGAAATACGGTCACTAGTCCCTCGCGGTAGAATTCATTGCGATAAAAAAATAAAAAAATTCTTTTGAATTTAATCTCTACTACCATTTAGTATGAACTTACGTGTAGAAAAAGGCTTTTGCAAAGTCAAAATGGATGAATGTTGCTTTTGATCGTCTGCCGTATTTGAATCTTCTGCGTTGAAAGTACTAGATAATTATCTTACGTTTAACATACATTGCTAAAAATACAGATAAAAACTAGGTAAGTATACTATTTCCTAGTCCCGTCCCGTTGTAGCTCGGACCTGCCGAGTTGTCGTGGCTGAAACGTCAAGGGAAGGAGCGAAGCGCGAGAGGAGCACTGGAGTGTTCATGGAGTTCCCAGGGAACATTGACTTGCGCAGAGGATGACCACATATAAAATATAGATAGCCCCTAACATTTTTTGGGTGGTTCTACTCACTTTGGAATCGGTGGAGCGTCTTGTTAGGATACGTGCCGGTCCCCGGCCGTAAGAGGCGCCCCCAGGACGTCCTCAACGAACCCGATGATCCCATCACCTTGGCTCTTCAAGCACTACCGATCCGTCCCCAAACCGACCCTTTACAAATACACCGTCTCCGCCGGCGGAGACGGCAAAGACACACTTTCCCCACGACGAGCAATAATCCCAGCGCTTACCACAACTATCTGCACATTCCGGGCCGATTTTCTCAGATCTCTTCATCACAAAGCAACGCCCTAAGCCGAGGACGAGCCCGAGCGGGCGTCCTTAGGCCTGTTGCTAGTAATAATAGTACCGGTTGAGCACCTTTCGCGCTCGCCATTGTCCGGGTAAAGCTGTAGAGGGGGCAGGACCAACAGCATAAAGTCATTCAAAAAAGAAGAAAAAAAGGCAACGATATTGGAGGTGAAGATGCTCAACTTCGAACACAGATGTTAAGTCTATGTCTTGTTGCATTAAGGATATGTGTATAGGAGCCATTTGTATTGATTCTGCCATTGCCCTTCATATACCGGACAAACAAAATAATAGACAAATAATAGCAGACTTCCACCCGTACACAGTCGATATTCCTACAGCTTCTTTCGCTCACATATTTATCGCTTGTACAACTAAATATGGTACCCTACCAGTTACCGTGTTTTCTGTGTCTGCCCACGTTAATACCACTGACATCTCACTATGATCACTAAACTGGCCAGTGTGGTGATAACAGTCAGCCCTCATAGAGAACCCGTCGTAATAAAGAAAAAGATCGAATCGAAAAGACTCCTTTCTATCTACCACCCTTTTAAAAGGAGATAAATAAAAGATAAATTCCTCAAAGAGTCAATAAACTAGTAACCCAAGAGAAGATATGGCTCTACTCTTCTCTATTTTTTCTTATCGTAAGTGTCCGAGCAAAGGAAGTTATGAGTTTAAAAGTAGAAATAACTTGTAAACATGTTTTTAAGTTTCTGAAAGGTACGAGTAGACAGGTAATACAAGACGCTTAGAACTCCGACGGGACTGTTTTCTTTTAAACGACATATTTTTTACACTTGAGGACAGAATAAAGTATTATTTAAACAATTTTATAAGGGGGAAATATTATATATATTAAAGGTATATTAATCACTACTTCCTGTTTAAATAAAAAAGTAACTGATTGTAATGTTTTTTACGTTTGTATATTTTTGCAAATCATTCTTCAAACGTCAAAACAACTATCAATTTATAATCCTTATTTGTGAAGACACTGTAGAGTACAGCAGATTTATCATGTTATTTTTATTAAGGAAGTACGATTTATACCTTAATTGCTTATGTTTTTAATTTGTGAAGAATCTTTATAACGCGAGGAATGGAAAACCGTAGGGAATAAAAAATTTACGAGCAGTATGTTTTTTTTTAAATGGAGTTTAATGCCCTGTGATCTCTGCTCTCGTTTCCCGGCTGATGATGATCGTTATCTTGGCCTTAGAATAGGATATCATCCCGCGGGTGTCCTAACAAGACATGGTCATCAGCAGCTATCTACGCAACAACGACCTACGGTGTTTACGAGTATAAATCGTTTACTTACAAATGGTGAAAGTACGTCATGGCAATCTATGAGAAAGGCTGATGTCCAGCAGTTGACTTACAACAGAAACAAAACTTGTTATCCTTATTAGAAGGGCATGAGTAATATTCAATGATATTTGTTAGACGTAAATTAACTAAAACAATTTGGACATTAATTTATTTTAATTATCTGGTGTTCAATTTGAATATTATATATATTTAACCATGAATGAATGAATCACATTCGCTAATGCAACACTCGGCAATATGCCAAAAGTTGTGATTTCTTTGTAAAAAAGTATTTAGTAATACTAAATACGTATTGATATTTATTTTGTCCGCAACTGTAAAGTCTGTTTCAGCAAGTTTCCTTGTATACACGTGTTATCCCGGGTCAGCGATGTTTTCCTTTCAAACCCGGTCTCTTAAACCTTCGCAAACCTCCTGAAAGACACGCATTCGACTGAAAAATTCAATTTAAAAGTGGGTTTCTTAATTTTTCGTTATTTTGTAACTTTGCTCCCAGTGGAGAAAGTTCGCATAGAAGTGCTACGAGCGTTGGAGTGCTACGAGCGTAGCATCTCGTAGCAGAGTTTGTTGAACAACTTTTTCTTGCATTTTGTTTCTGAAAGATTGTAAGATAATGAAAGGCAGTAGATTGTAATAAGTATTTAATGCACTTTCAAGCAATTAAAATAAGTTTTAAATTCTTTAAGTATAAAATTATGGCATGGCTAGCTCGCGAATTCGTCTGTGTGGCCCAGGGGAATATAGTGTGTTATATATTGTATGTAGGAGACCTATGTCCAGCAGTGGACGTTTCCCGGCTGATTTCAATGATGTAAGTGTGGTTATGGATTGCCATACTCATTACGGAAAAATATATTCGGATTAGAAGTCTTTTATCTTTCTTACATCTAAGAGAAGAAACTTTTATCCGCAAATAACAGTTCTGAAGAAATAACCACACATCTAATATAACAATAACTGAATATCACAAGAACATCCCACCCTAGAGGATCGTTAACCCCTTCTCAAGGTGTCAGTGATTACGTCATGCAAGGGCATCATCGGGAGGAGTCCGGCCCTATTCAAGATATATGAGCTGCCCACTTTAGTATTCCATTTCCGACGGCGGCGCGGCGGAGCCGCGCGTTCGCCAAGATCGGACAGGGCCGCACTAGCGCCCCTGCTGACAAATAATAATAATAATAATAATAAAGTTCTTTATTAAAGGCATTGCCCATATTACATTATAAAAATATAACAATTTAAACTAAACTTAACTACATTAAACTTAAATTAAACTAATCCTTACTTATTTACATATATTGCACATATATATGGAGCGGATAACAGTTAGGAATACAGTGGCCACAATTTTGTTTTGACTGCTCGCGAGTCTGTTATAGAAAGACACTTTGTGTCGCCTCATTACGGCATAAAAGTCGTCGACCCTGTTCTCAGCAAACATGCCAGACGCACTACACCGCCAGGGCAGGTTGAGCATGGCTCTGAATGCATTGTTGTACTGCACACGAAGACAGCTGTAGGCTCTCTTCGTGTGCTTGTACCACAGCTGGCTCGTGTAGAACGACTGACAGTAGGCTTTGAACAGGGTGACCTTGACTTGTTTCGAACAGTGGGTAAAACGTCGTGCTAGCATGTTGCTTTTGCAAGCGATTCCTCTTCTTTGTCGTTCTAGATCCAAGTCGTCGTTTAAATTGTCTGTCAGGACATGTCCAAGATATTTAAACTTATCTACAATTTTCAGAGTAGAACCTGCTAGTGTGACGGGTAATATTGTATCAGGACCTTTACCATACCTGAACACCATAATTTCCGTCTTGTTTACATTGTACACCAGCTGGTGTGCATCAGCATATCGTTCACATACATTAATAAGTTTTCTTAGGCCATTGACCGAGGGACTAAGCAGCACCATGTTGTCTGCGTAGCTCAGATTATTGAGGCATTCACCACCGACATGGCATCCAGCTCTGGTGCTGCTTAGTTCCTCTATCAGATCATTTATGTATAAATTAAACAGAATCGGTGAAGTCAATCCAACCTGCCTAACGCCACATCTCAGTTTATAGGAATCCGACATAGCGTTACCCCACTTGACTAGGTTTTCCTGATTTGCATACCAGTACTCTAGAATATTTACTATATCAGGAGGCACATTTGTGTTTCTTAGTTTATTCCAAAGAATATCGTAATTAATTGTATCAAAAGCGCGGCTTAGATCTAAGAAGCATGCATAGACTGATGTGTTCCGTGATAGGTAGTTAAAAACAGTATTTTTGAGTGCATAAATAGCCAAATCGGTAGATAAACCCTGTCGGAACCCAAACTGAGCCTCGTTTAAGTTAATGTTTGTTTCGTTCAGGTGTTTAGATATCAGACGCTCGAATATTTTTGAAAATATAGTCGCCATCAAATATACACAAACCAGATTCTTGATTGCGAAATTCCATTTATTTATTTCACTATAGCAATAGAGGTCGCGGGGCGCTATATAGACAAAATTTGACAAGACCATTTCATTTGCTGATCACCTTCACACGAGAGAAGAAAAAGATTGATTTATTTGAGGAAGATCAACAGCTTTGCATACGAAGTATATAGAAATCGTTGAAAGGGAAAGTCAATAAAATATGTCCACATAATCCAATGAACTTCCTTTGTAGGGTTCCGTACCTCAAATTCAAAAAAGGAACCTTTATAGGATTACTTCATTGTCTGTATATCTGTCAGACCCTTTTTCTCAGTAACGCGTAGAGGAATCAAATTGAAATTAAAATCAATGACTCAAGTCTGCAGTCTCAATTTTTCAAAATTCAAATTTAATTTCTAGGTCAACGTTATAAAAAGATACACTGTTTTATGCAGCATATTTTGACGTTTTCCCTTTAAAGCGTGTCAAATCCTGTAGAGTAATTCCCATTGACTTATAATTCTGAAATTTGGCAAGAAGCATGCTCTTACAGCTGCACCAGTAAAGGATAAGGATACGAAAAACATAATTTTTAAATATACGATAACAAGCTATTACAGCGCCTGTAGTTATATTCTTGATACTATTTTGTTAGCAAATAACTCGTTGATATCGTTAAAGAATTCTCGGTGCATATAACTTAACTTATTATTAATAATTTGCAGTGTGTTAATTATTCATATTCTATACGGAACCCTCGGTGCGCGATTTCGACTCGCACTTAGCCGGTTTTTATCTACAGAGCGAAGTTTTTCGAATCGTGTAACTCCATAAACTTTCATCGAGTATATTTTAAGAATAAAATTGAATTTATTCTGAACAGGTTTCACCTTCATTCATAGTTACAATTTAAAAAGTACGCCCCAAAACAAATTAGAGCCATGCAAGGCGCAGCGTCCTGCCGCCGCCTCTGCGTTGATCCTGAATAATTACTGAATAGATTTCTCTTTGTGTGTCCGTAGATGGTTTCTTCGAAGCAAATGTAATTATAGCCACTTTGTTATTATATTAATAGCAACGATCTCAAGAAGCCCTTTTATTAGTGGTAACGCGTTCACTTATTGTGGAAATTATTTGTTATTTTGAAACTATCAGAATACCAATTGTAAATATTGCATTCATTGTCCTGACATAGTCACGGATTAGGATTTACAGAATAGACGTACCGCCTCCCGGCCTCCCGCCGCTTCGCGATACCTCACCTCCCCGCGCGCGTATATAGCAACATCATATGTTCAATGTGTGCCGATATCACGACATTTGTTCGAAGTATCCGACGCGTGACCTAGTGAAGGATTTGGTATTAATTTAACACCTTGTGCATCATTAAAATGTCATAAAAGGTGATTAAGATAAAAACAGAAGAAAGGCATTAACAACATCTAACTGCGATCACCACCTGCCAAGCCTGTTATTATTATAAATCCTCTCTAACTCCAATGTGGCGATCCATGAGACGACTTGCGTATTGTTAGTATACTAAACTGTCTATTAAAAAGGCTAGATGAGGTATAAGTAGCTTTGGTTTGTGTTTTCTCATCTCTCATGGAAGCTACACGTATGAAATTTAGGAAATAAAAACTAGAGGGTCTCAGAATAAAAACATAATTGGTGTCAATTTTCTCGATAACTTTAACGTTTCAAATCTCATCTTCTAAAACACTTTTTTCACCGTACCGTAGGTACATTCAGTACCTAGTAAAAATCAGAATGTTTTTCTCCTACACAAAACCGTTTTTTTTATAAATTCACTTTTTGTGTTTTGTCGCTTGCCTTATTTCTTTCCGGGCAGCATTACACTATACCTTTCCTACTTCCGCAGTGAGAACGGATGCAGTGCTATCACTGTCTTGCATATGTGGGTTACAGTTAGATATTTCTGAGTCGTCTTCGTAAACTCACCTCAATATTGACAAATTAGTGACAGTCAATACTTTAGTCTTACCGTATTGCTGATGATCCATTCAGAGCCCAATGCATTGGCACGATGAAAGCGAATGAAATTCAACGTTGAAAGTCGGCTTACAGTTAGATATTTCTGAGTCGTCTTTGTAAACTGTCCTCAATATTGACAAATTAGTGACAGTCAATACTTTAGTCTTACCGTATTGCTGATGATCCATTCAGAGCCCAATGCATTGGCACGATGAAAGCGAATGAAATTCAACGTTGAAAGTCGGCTTACAGTTAGATATTTCTGAGTCGTCTTCGTAAACTGTCCTCAATATTGACAAATTAGTGACAGTCAATACTTTAGTCTTACCGTATTGCTGATGATCCATTCAGAGCCCAATGCATTGGCACGATGAAAGCGAATGAAATTCAACGTTGAAAGTCGGCTTACAGTTAGATATTTCTGAGTCGTCTTCGTAAACTGTCCTCAATATTGACAAATTAGTGACAGTCAATACTATCGTCTTACCGTATTGCTGATGATCCATTCAGAGCCCAATGCATTGGCACGATGAAAGCGAATGAAATTCAACGTTGAAAGTCGGCTTACAGTTAGATATTTCTGAGTCGTCTTCGTAAACTCACCTCAATATTGACAAATTAGTGACAGTCAATACTTTAGTCTTACCGTATTGCTGATGATCCATTCAGAGACCAATGCATTGGCACGATGAAAGCGAATGAAATTCAACGTTGAAAGTCGGCTTACAGTTAGATATTTCTGAGTCGTCTTTGTAAACTGTCCTCAATATTGACAAATTAGTGACAGTCAATACTTTAGTCTTACCGTATTGCTGATGATCCATTCAGAGCCCAATGCATTGGCACGATGAAAGCGAATGAAATTCAACGTTGAAAGTCGGCTTACAGTTAGATATTTCTGAGTCGTCTTCGTAAACTGTCCTCAATATTGACAAATTAGTGACAGTCAATACTTTAGTCTTACCGTATTGCTGATGATCCATTCAGAGCCCAATGCATTGGCACGATGAAAGCGAATGAAATTCAACGTTGAAAGTCGGCTTACAGTTAGATATTTCTGAGTCGTCTTTGTAAACTGTCCTCAATATTGACAAATTAGTGACAGTCAATACTATCGTCTTACCGTATTGCTGATGATCCATTCAGAGCCCAATGCATTGGCACGATGAAAGCGAATGAAATTCAACGTTGAAAGTCGGCTTACAGTTAGATATTTCTGAGTCGTCTTCGTAAACTGTCCTCAATATTGACAAATTAGTGACAGTCAATACTTTAGTCTTACCGTATTGCTGATGATCCATTCAGAGACCAATGCATTGGCACGATGAAAGCGAATGAAATTCAACGTTGAAAGTCGGCTTACAGTTAGATATTTCTGATTTGTAAACTGTCCTCAATATTGACAAATTAGTGACAGTCAATACTATCGTCTTACCATATTGCTGATGATCCATTCAGAGATCAATGCATTGGCACGATGAAAGCGAATGAAATTCAACGTTGAAAGTCGGCTTACAGTTAGATATTTCTGAGTCGTCTTTGTAAACTGTCCTCAATATTGACAAATTAGTGACAGTCAATACTATCGTCTTACCGTATTGCTGATGATCCATTCAGAGACCAATGCATTGGCACGGTGAAAGCGAATGAAATTCAACGTTGAAAGTCGGCTTACAGTTAGATATTTCTGAGTCGTCTTCGTAAACTGTCCTCAATATTGACAAATTAGTGACAGTCAATACTATCGTCTTACCGTATTGCTGATGATCCATTCAGAGCCCAATGCATTGGCACGATGAAAGCGAATGAAATTCAACGTTGAAAGTCGGCTTACAGTTAGATATTTCTGAGTCGTCTTCGTAAACTGTCCTCAATATTGACAAATTAGTGACAGTCAATACTATCGTCTTACAGTATTGCTGATGATCCATTCAGAGCCCAATGCATTGGCACGATGAAAGCGAATGAAATTCAACGTTGAAAGTCGGCTTACAGTTAGATATTTCTGAGTCGTCTTCGTAAACTGTCCTCAATATTGACAAATTAGTGACAGTCAATACTTTAGTCTTACCGTATTGCTGATGATCCATTCAGAGACCAATGCATTGGCACGATGAAAGCGAATGAAATTCAACGTTGAAAGTCGGCTTACAGTTAGATATTTCTGATTTGTAAACTGTCCTCAATATTGACAAATTAGTGACAGTCAATACTATCGTCTTACCGTATTGCTGATGATCCATTCAGAGACCAATGCATTGGCACGATGAAAGCGAATGAAATTCAACGTTGAAAGTCGGCTTACAGTTAGATATTTCTGAGTCGTCTTTGTAAACTGTCCTCAATATTGACAAATTAGTGACAGTCAATACTTTAGTCTTACCGTATTGCTGATGATCCATTCAGAGCCCAATGCATTGGCACGATGAAAGCGAATGAAATTCAACGTTGAAAGTCGGCTTACAGTTAGATATTTCTGAGTCGTCTTCGTAAACTGTCCTCAATATTGACAAATTAGTGACAGTCAATACTTTAGTCTTACCGTATTGCTGATGATCCATTCAGAGCCCAATGCATTGGCACGATGAAAGCGAATGAAATTCAACGTTGAAAGTCGGCTTACAGTTAGATATTTCTGAGTCGTCTTCGTAAACTGTCCTCAATATTGACAAATTAGTGACAGTCAATACTATCGTCTTACCGTATTGCTGATGATCCATTCAGAGACCAATGCATTGGCACGATGAAAGCGAATGAAATTCAACGTTGAAAGTCGGCTTACAGTTAGATATTTCTGAGTCGTCTTTGTAAACTGTCCTCAATATTGACAAATTAGTGACAGTCAATACTATCGTCTTACCGTATTGCTGATGATCCATTCAGAGACCAATGCATTGGCACGATGAAATCGAATGAAATTCAACGTTGAAAGTCAGCTTACAGTTAGATATTTCTGAGTCGTCTTCGTAAACTGTCCTCAATATTGACAAATTAGTGACAGTCAATACTTTAGTCTTACCGTATTGCTGATGATCCATTCAGAGCCCAATGAATTGGCACGATGAAAGCGAATGAAATTCAACGTTGAAAGTCGGCTTACAGTTAGATATTTCTGAGTCGTCTTTGTAAACTGTCCTCAATATTGACAAATTAGTGACAGTCAATACTATCGTCTTACCGTATTGCTGATGATCCATTCAGAGCCCAATGCATTGGCACGATGAAAGCGAATGAAATTCAACGTTGAAAGTCGGCTTACAGTTAGATATTTCTGAGTCGTCTTCGTAAACTGTCCTCAATATTGACAAATTAGTGACAGTCAATACTTTAGTCTTACCGTATTGCTGATGTTCCATTCAGAGACCAATGCATTGGCACGATGAAAGCGAATGAAATTCAACGTTGAAAGTCAGCTTACAGTTAGATATTTCTGAGTCGTCTTCGTAAACTGTCCTCAATATTGACAAATTAGTGACAGTCAATACTTTAGTCTTACCGTATTGCTGGTGATCCATTCAGAGACCAACGCATTGGCACGATGAAAGCGAATGAAATTCAACGTTGAAAGTCGGCAATTACTCTTTAGATAATTGATGAGAGCGGTCTGCCTGCCTCTCAATAATGCATGAGGCGGGTGCTAGGGGTGCAGGAAACCTGCGGTGTAATTGGATCAGATCGTTACTAAATAGTGGATCAGTACTGACTAGTAGCTTGTTTGCTCTATCGAGACGGTTTTTGAAAGCACCAAACGATAAAATCACACTGTCTACATACATACATTTTTATTGTAATGCTTTTGTGTAAATTTCGTTCACTTCCCCAGTACTGATGAAAATCTTTTCTAACAACACCCCACACAATAAAATAGACGAATAAAAAATCCTCCCCCTAGACTTTATTTTTTATCCTTCACGTTTTAAATTTATTTTCAATTTTTTTTGTTATAGCGCCAACAGAAATACACATTCTGTAAAACTTGAAACTGGATTATTGGATTCCGCCCGCTGACAGACACACGGACGGACTGACGGGATGCGGAACCTTAGTAATAGAGTTCCGTTGGTTACCCTTTAGGTACGGAACCCTAAAAAAGAAAAGGAATCAGACGATTTGGTAGGAGCCAAGTAGGAGCTAACGAATGGCAAATAATAATAATAGTTCAAATTGTAATGTTGGTAGCCCTGTCCTATGTGATGACGTCACGTGACCCCGCGGGTCACTGCAGCAATGCACCGATTGCACCGACACCACCAAACTACCAATTAGTGTTGGAACTTATTTACCCTTTTGGAACAGGATATCACTATACCTATTTTGTTAGAAAAAATATACAATGGTTATTGGTAATCGAGTAATGCTAGAAGGACTAGTCTGGGTAAACTCATTCTTCTCTCATGCGTGGGGCACACTGAAGGTTTTGCGTAACTCATAAATAAAAGGGCTAAAAGACACGTTCCGCGAATGTATGGAGCCAAGGCCTGGTCTTGTACACTTATAAATAATTTTAATAGGCCATTATCAAATAAAAGTGATTTAGTTAACATTCTTGTATGTTTCTGTTCAGTTTATTTGTACAAAAACATATAAAACGCACGAAACAGGCAAGACTTAACGTCACTTAGTACACAAAAAATGATTTTGTACAATTAAAATACATGCAAAAATGTAATTCTAGTATTTTTCAATACATATTTAGATTATAACATGATTTTTTAAATAGTGTACAAGTGCAGGCCGAATTTCAAACATCTCTTAAGCCGATCTGTGTCATTATCTTTAACAACTATGACTCACCCAAAATTTTACGAATTGAATAAATTGATTTGATTTAAAATAATGCAGTAAGTATTATCCATCACGTTTTACAATAATAAATGAAAAAGCCATTCAGATTCAAACTCACGCCTGCATCTATTTTATAAAAGCACTAGCTTTTGTCTGCAGCGTGGACTTTGGAAAAAATCCCACAGAAACTACTTCTTTAATCGGAATTCGAAGTAGACTATGTTCTTTTCCGTCTTTTTAACTATTTTTGTACAAAAAATCAAGTCATTCTGACACTCCGTTACAACGGGACGGAAGAACAAACAAAACACTTTCGCATTTAATAATATTAAGTATAGATATCCTGTTTGATTGACATATCAACGCTATGCCAGTGGGCGACGACAGCCTAACTTAAATATTAAGATACAACTACAGCTCCCCCTTTTTATAAATAAGATCATCGACCGGTCCCGAGCCACCTGCATCCAGCGACTCCCTGCGACTCTAACCGGTCGTCGGTCCAAACAAACAGAGTTCCCATACAAACGTTCATCCCTTCTGTTCACCCCCACTAAAAATCTGTAAAACACGTATTCCTTTGCTTCTAATCTAAACACTTATCAATATTCATGGCATTATCTTCAAACACACTTTCGCATTTATAATATTAAGTATAGATATCCTATTTGATTGACATATCAACGCCATGGCAGTGGGCGACGATAGCCTAACTTAAATATTAAGATACAACTACAGCTCCCCCTTTTTATAAATAAGATCATCGACCGGTCCCGAGCCACCTGCATCCAGCGACTCCCTGCGACTCTAACCAGGTCGTCGGTTCAAACAAACAGAGTTCCCATACAAACGTTCATCCCTTCTGTTCACCCCCACTAAAAATCTGTAAAACACGTATTCCTTTGCTTCTAATCTAACCACTTATCAATTTTCATGGCATTATCTTCAAACACTTTCGCATTTATAATATTAAGTATAGATATCCTATTTGATTGACATATCAACGCCATGGCAGTGGGCGACGATAGCCTAACTTAAATATTAAGATACAACTACAGCTCCCCCTTTTTATAAATAAGATCATCGACCGGTCCCGAGCCACCTGCATCCAGCGACTCCCTGCGACTCTAACCAGGTCGTCGGTCCAAACAAACAGAGTTCCCATACAAACGTTCATCCCTTCTGTTCACCCCCACTAAAAATCTGTAAAACACGTATTCCTTTGCTTCTAATCTAAACACTTATCAATTTTCATGGCATTATCTTCAAACACACTTTCGCATTTATAATATTAAGCATAGATATCCTATTTGATTGACATATCAACGCCATGGCAGTGGGCGACGATAGCCTAACTTAAATATTAAGATACAACTACAGCTCCCCCTTTTTATAAATAAGATCACTGTACTTTTTTTATCTGGTTTTTTCCCCCTCAACAAGTGAAAATAATTCCTTTCCCCGTCACACAGGTCAGCACTGTCCCGTGCGGCCCAGTTCCAGTGAATTATGTGCCTTTTGTTACGCCGTAACTAAAATACCAACCTTACCTTTGATAAAAATAACATAGATCTGCGCTAACAATACATACACCCTTTTTTGCACGCCTTTGTGTGCCGTTTATAATAGGTCCCACACCACTTACCATATCAGTCCAAAATACATTTTGTTTACAAAGTACGGTTGTGATGTGAGGTCTCTGATAGAAAATTTCAGGAGTTTCAACTTGATGTATTTTTCGATGACACAGCAGCGATGGCTAATCAAAAGCGGTAAACGTTAGCTGATTAAGATTATGAAAGACGAATCTGGTATGTTCCATTATAACTGATCCAAAAATGAGGATACTAGTCTGTCAGATTTAATCCCGATATACATATTATTTATATCGTCAATAAAAATTCTAACGTAAGACGGAGATAAAATTAAATCCTAGAATCTTTATTTTGTGTTAAAACTGATCTACCTAACGGATTGCCGATGAAAAATACCTTCGTTGACAGTATGATCACTCTGTCGAGGCTTGAGTGGAGGGGATAGAATTCATAAGGAAAAAAATGCTTTCTCGTGCATGTCAAGTGAAGGGACCTACATCATAGGTCACAGTGTCCTGCTCTAAAACGGTGTTTAACTATTTTTATTCCGTCAAAGGTACGGTCTAACAAAAATACCAACTATTTCTAAAGGCTCAAAGGTCTTTGCGACTTGGCGAGGAGGAATATATTAAAGGGAAAAGATGAGCCTTCATTCACTTTTATTCAGCTTTAAATGTATGTAGGGACAGTCAAGTAAATACTTTATTCATAGGTAGCTCGGGGTGTGAGAAGTTTACCTCGATTTGATAACTAAAATACAAATCATATACCGATGTTTGAAGAAAAAATGACAGCGATGTGTATGAAAACAAAATGGGCTAGTGTCTATACATGGCTTCTAATTTGCAGTCGTTTACGAGTATGGAACACCTCGTTGAAATAGTAGTTTATTACGTGACATACTATCGCCTGGAACTAGCTACGTATCTACGTCCAGCTTTTCACTGTGTAAATATGTCGTGACATTCCACTATGAATCAAATCACCTCTCGAAGTCAAAGCCAATTTTACTTTCGCTCTCTTGCATTACCCATTCGCTGGTATGCCAGCTCCAGATATATGATTTCAAAATCGGTCCTGAAATAGAAATTTTTTGAATCCTCGCCTGAGTTTTATTTTTAAAAAGTAATGGACGACTAAAGACAATATACATACATAACATTCAATATAAATATATTATGTAAGTATATATAGTGTTGTCTACAAACTCCAGCGTGTATGTTGTGTTTACAACTATTTACTAATGTAGAACATCGCACCCGCGAAACCATAAACAATTAAGGCTTTAATACCAACGCGTCAGCTGGCAGCAGCGCTCTTTTCAAAACTGGTTTATTATCTACACACTTACACACACATCCTCACTTCTTCACACCTACGTACCCAAATATACATACTCTTTTAATAATAATCATCATCATCAGCCGGGAAACGTCCACTGCTGGACATAGGCCTCCCTCATGTTACGCCACATTGACCGGTCTCGAGCCACCTGCATCCAGCGACTCCCTGCGACTCTAACCAGGTCGTCGGTCCATCTAGTGGGGGGACGGCCTGGTAGACGTTTCCCGGTACGTAGTCGCCACTCGAGAACCTTTACTCCCCACCGGTTATCGGTTCTTCGAGCGATGTGGCCTGCCAATTGCCACTTCAGCTCACTGACTCGTCGAGCTATGTCGGTGACCTTCGTTCGTCTACGGATTTCTTCATTCCGGACCTTATCACGTAGAGAAATTCCGAGCTTTTAATAATATATAATATAATTTTCATAAATTTGAATAAATAATCAATGTCTAATGTGGAGGAGCGGGGCTTGGTTACTACAGGTATTTATATACTTATCAGGAAGCTCCGGCGTAAAGTATAATAAGATAATTTAAGTTTATGAAATAAATATATTTTCATTTTTCATCTGACTGGCTTTTTTCCCGCAACTCGTAGGCTTTAGAGTGATAATGATTTAGAAGGATAAAAAGTATGTGTCCCTTCAGCTATCACTATAAAAAAATATCAAGTCATTCTGACTTTTCGTTAAGACGTAAGGAAGGGAAAACATACAAACAAACTGGAATTAAATAAAATCTTTATTATGCGTGAGTTTGGGTACATTTCGAGATGAAAATACATCGAATATAGTTTCTTTTCAGAACTTACTTTAGTCTTATTGTTAGTATTAACATAAATAAGTAAACATCATGGCATGACATGGCATTTAGCGGTCTAAGGAAGTGATGTATGTAATTCTACTACGTTAGGACTTTTGTATATAAATTTTCAATTGCCTTAAATCATTTATAAATGTATATAATCGTAAAAGAACGCGGCGTAAGTTGTTTCTGAAAATAAGTTTATGTGACAGACGGACGGCAAAGCATCATCAGCCTTCCTTATCCTATTTTTCTCAAAAGTATCCAATTTAATTCAAGGAATGCTACTATGAAAACATTTTGGAAAATATATACGAATTTTTTTTTAAATTAATAACTTACGTATTTCAATCTTCAGATATCTGAATTTGCATTTAGCCTAGTTACAAGTAAGATGATGCCAGCTTTTGCGTCGTGGCGTCCTTAAGTAGGAACTGTGCCTTGTTCAGTAATCACTCTCGACGTAAATTAATATGTATCACTATGGCATTAAAGGACTCCATCGCGAGTAACGCAATTATCTATGTCATAGTAATAGTTCAGGCCAAACTACAAGCTATGAGCTGTTTGATTCAAAGCTTGACAGTGGAAACAAACCGTAAGTTTTTGATGAAGACACTCTATGATTTCAGAGGCCAAGGATTTGTAAAGAATATACGGATGGAACCTCGTTTAATAACAGAAGCCCGCAACGCAACATATTCACTGATCCGGTTGTTAAAAAAGTGCCACCATGTGTAGTGAAGACATCATCATCATCAGCCGGGAAACGTCCACTGCTGGACATAGGCTTCCTTTGTGATATGCCACATTGACCGGTCCTGAGACATTTGCATCCAGTGAATCCCGGCGACTGTAACCAGGTGGTCGGTCCATCTAGTAGGAGGACGGCCAGGAACACGCTTCCCGGTAATGAAGCCCATAGAGAAGTTTTTTCGTTTCATCTGTTTGGTATTATATAAGTCACTGAAAGAAAAAATTAATGGTTTTAAGTTGAAACGAAAAATATTTAAAAAATATAAAATAGGTGGTCCCACTATATAGATAAATCTTTTGGGTAAAATAATATAAGGATTGATTTTCATTGTAGTTTTGACGGTTTACTTTGAACAGTCTGGTCGCTACCGCGTGTATCTCGCGCGGTGTAATATGATTCTGTAATCAATTCCTTCACAGTGAATATATAAATTGTAATCCTATGTCTTTATGTGTACGCTGGAAGGGATGATGTTAATTTAATGCCTTCATGTTAAATACAGAATGGTGCTACTTCCTAGTTCAGGAAATAATCTGATATACTCATAGTGACGACATTGTTGTGACAAAACATAATTGAACGCAAGATAGCTCAAGACACTAATGCGATACAATGAAGTGCTATTCTAAATCTGAAGCCAGAAAGCCAGAATATATCCTAGCTCACACCACAACACGTTGTCTAAGCTCATATAATTTAAATCATCCTACATCATAACAGGCCGCAAGGGAGAATTACTCGCCACTCAAAATAATTACAACAGTAATTGCCATCGTAATTATTCTGAAGTAATTCATTAAAAGTTCAGTTCAGAAGTAATATGAGGATAGAGACGCAGATAATAAGAGATACAGGAAAATTACAGACATGCAACACTCATGAGGAAAATGTGTGGGAAATGTAATAATATTCCCATTCATTTACCTCGATGTGTTCAAACAATAAACATCAGCTTCGTTCATCAAATCGGTGTGGTTTTGGAACTGAATCACCCCGTTTCATCGCGTTGTAACGCGTTCAAAAGTTAAATGTAAGGTATCCCTTTGTTTTGTGTTTTGTTTTTCTGTATAAATAACAAGGATTTCAATATCAAACCTACCCACTAGTTAGAATATTAATAATACTACCCACTGTATCTCCTATCTCACAATATAAATAAATTTTATTCAGTTTTGTGAAATAAATGTCTAAAACGGTAACCGTAAGATCAAAGATATTCAAATGTGCCATTAGATTACTAACCAAGTGTATGATTTACTTAAAAACTATTTCTTCAGCTTCACCAATTTCTGGGTACGAGTACTCTGTGAGTTCTCTAAATTCGCGATGATCCCCACAGTTCTGAGAGGTCTAACAAGCCGTTACACATAACACAAAGGAATTACAAACAACCCTGATGGAACTCGCCGTCTACATTCTAATTTATATGGCGTGGCTCGGAAACCAGCGACGACAACGACTCATTACATCAAAAATTGTTTAAGACAAGACCATTCAGTCACACAATTAATACAGCACTAGCGCAGTGTGTTGTGTTTTAATGTTTACTATAGCAACAGAACGGATTTGACTTAGTAACTCAAATTGGTTGGATTATATGTACACTAAAACTCGACAAAATTATGATGACTGTTTGGTTTGTCAGATAGGTTTCCTTCTTGAAGTTACTATAAATTTTCCCGCCCCTTGAAATTTCTCAAAATACGAAGAGGTTGAGTGTATTTATTAAAGTGTTTGTAGTCCTCAAAGCGGACGTCAATATGTGATCTGATTGTGGTAGCTTGGTGATGTCGTATGTAACAACCAGTACCAAAACATCGATACCAATAAAATTAACGCGTTCAAAAATAACTAAGACCCGACTTCAATTGCCAAATTTCATTTGGATTGATTGATTGAGAAATCAAAGAGCGATCAATAAATTTCGATAAAATTTATATGAGACCACCTATGAAATATACCAAACAAAAAAAGAATTATCAAAATCGGTTCACTAACTCCGCCAGTTATCGCGTAACACATATACAAAAAAAAACATACGCGTCGAATTGAGAACCTACTCCTTTTTTGAAGTCGGTTGAAAAGAATGACATGTAAAAACACGTTAATTCCCTTTATTAATTTTTCGGTGAAGGAAAACATCATGAGGAAACCTGCACACTCCTCAGAAGAAAATCAAAAAGGTGTGTGAAATCTACCAACCTACCAAATGTACATGTGATGGTCTATGAGAGTTGGCCTGAGACCCGACAGTGGAGACATATATAGGCTGTTGATCATAAATAACTTGACAAATTAGTGATCTGGTGTTTTAATGTAAGCATGAGATGTACAGATTAGGGCTCACGCTCATTACACTATCACTCCGAGTTATTTTTTTTTAAATCACCCGCGCTTCTTTAGTTTCCTAGCCCGACAACATTGAACGGGGAGCTCCGCTCGCGGCAATCATAACTTGGTACAAGACTTTTGCTACAGACTTGTGGAACTCCTTTTGGGCACTGCTGTTAATTAGATGATACGGTAACGTGGAGTTTACAAAATGTCATGAGTACTGAACATAGATTATAACTTATAACTTAGTTCTTGGTTGGGAACTTTCCCTTAGATATGTCTCTCATTGAAAATATTTCACTCGCACGTTTAAATTATGTCTTTGAATATACATTAGCATGTATTTTATACATTTCTTGTTAATTAAATCTTTCATTTTGGTATCATAATAATCTGTGTAACTTAAGAGATACTCAAGAACTGTTTTAAGAAGTGTCTCAAGTTAAATATTTCTATTCAAACGTTTTAACTAATCTTATTACACTTCTATTTTCCCTTTTGCTGGAGACTGTGGATGTAGAATATTTTCATCCTCCTATTTCCAGCAAAAAAGAAAATATCACCCTAACACATACACAAATTTTCTTTAAAAGTCAAAACTGCCAACGACCCTCCCTTGAGGACGATTCAATACGGTGGCGTCTCTACTGCTGTTGCTACAATTGTATTAGGAACATGTTTGTTTAGTTTTAGTTCGGTTGCCAGTTCACTGGTTGGATATAAAATTGTTTGACAGAGTTTTCAGCCGCTGACGCAAAAATGGGGTGTCAGAGCGAGTTCAGAGAACGTTCGTCTCATGATACTGATTTCTATGTGTGCAGGTTCGAAGTAAGGAGTTTATATAAAATATCCGGATTCATAATCTTCTATATGCAACTTAGACTATTTTATAATCCTGACGGTTAGTTCCTTAAAATCTAATGTCACCTGTCAGTCAGAAAAATCCAAATACAGCGATAACACTGTCACAACCTGACATTAGGCAGCTTTAGGCAGCATTAGGCAGCTTTAGGCAGCTTTAAGCAGCTTTAGGCAGTTTTAGCACAGAGACACACAAGTAAAACTAAACTTTCTTATTAATCTACCTTTTACTATAAATGCGAAAGTGACCTTTTTCACTTGCCCTTCCTTCTCATCGTAACTGGCGGTCAGAATGACCAGGTGTTTTCTACTGGGATAGTTAAAGGTCCCGTAAAGGACACATGCTACTTTTATCTCGATCAACCATGAAGTTATCGTGAGGTTTCTGAAGTCCACGCGGATAAATTCGCGGGCAAAAGCGAGTTTTACATAAATGATTTCTGCGACTAGAAAACAACTTTTTCTGTACCTTATTAATACAAATTAGTATCATTATACCCAAGCGTTTCATCGAGTCCAGTTCAGCCAGTTGTTGGCAAAAATGCTTGTGTTTCGTAGCCAGCCAAACACTGCTTTAGATCTGGGAACATAATGACTCTAAGTTCAACGTTGGGTTAATACAAGTATGTTGCTAAGCTCACAACCTTCCACGACGTAATCCCTCTTGATTTACTCTTTTAATAAGTTGAGAACACCCTCAGTAATGATGTGAGTACGAACTTGAGTTTGACTTTAAGACTCATCTCGGTTAATGTCCTTCTTTAGACGGGCTTGAATAGGTGATTCAGTTAAATAAGTTATACTTGAAAATTTCGCATTTGTCAGGGTGCCATAATAAAGTTGAAGCCTAGTATTTATGATTGGTAGCGTCTCAATGAGTGTGACTGAAATAGAAACGTAAGAGCATATAAAATAGTTAAGTTTTAATATCTGGAGTGGATTGCTTTTCTTCCTTTATATATTTGACATTTTGAATGTAAGCAGGTTAAAATTTTATTCATTTATCAACATAATATGAAAAATCCTCAAGGAGTGGGGCTCTGATTCCCCGTTATGTTCGTTCATGGTCCAAAAGATCTCCATTGGAATTCAACGTGGCGACGTTACTAGTGCCATGGACACATGGACGGGAGCAGATAAACCCTGGTTGTCAGGTTAAGTTATGTATTAATTTTACATTTTTCTACGTTTTTTTATGTTTGACATTTGAATTGTACCTACATTTGACTTTTAGTCAGAGTTTCTAAAAATTTACTTGTTTTGCCCCCGTAGAGTAACTAAAATTAATTCTCAGCAAGTGTACCGTTTTTTATTCATTGTTGACTTGACTTGCATGACTTGATATCAACCACCATACTGTCTAAGTTTTCTGTCAAATATCAGCTATAATATTGTTGTTGTGTTACTGAAATATAGCGTATCCAGCGCGTAATTAAGTCGAGGCTGCTATGTGAGCACGGCATCTCCAGTGGGATTGAATATCATCTAGCTTCCCAGTAGCTGGCCCTTGTACCAGCGTATATAAACGCAGACAATTTCACTGGATGTCAAATATAAATAAGACCTCGAACACGACATTAGGATTTTGATTAACCGCGCGTTTCGTCTCCAGCCATTCTGTCTTTGACATTCGACCGCGGATATAGAGTGTGCTAGAGAACGCTGAGTGAACCGTTTTGGGTTATCACAGCGATGTGAATATTACGGCTTTGAGCTTGGTGGTGTCAGCAATAAGAGTGTAAAATAAGAGTTTTCTTGAACGCAGTTGAGGCAGTAGTAATGATGGAGAGTAAAGGCTTTCTTAATGGCGGTCAAATTAGCGATATGATCGGAAATAAAGGCTTTCTTGGCAGTGCTCAAGTCTTTGGTATGAGCGGAAAATAAAGACTTTCTTAAGGATTGAAACTTGATTGAGACAGCGTGGCATTGATGGATAATGAGGCATTTTTGATAGCGGTCTTGAAGGTTTTCATAAGCGTGGTCAAGTCAACGCTACTAGTGAAAAATAAAGACTTTCTTGAGGATTGAAACTTGATTGATACAGCGTTGCATTGGTGGATAATGAAGGCATTTTTGAGAACGATCTTGTAGGTTTTCATAAGGGTGGTCAAGTCAACGCTACTAGTGCAAAATAAAGGTTTCTTGATCGTGATCTAGTCAGTAGTACTAGTGGAAAATGCAGGCCTTAATGAGTGTGATTGAGTCAGTAGTAGAAATGGAAAATGAAAGATTTCTGGAACGTGATCTAGTCAGAGATCCGAGTGGAAAATCAAGGATTTGTTGAGCGTGATCGTCGGATATTCTGGTGGAAGAAGAAGTCATTCTTGGCATGTCAGGATTACTTGTGGTACATAGAGGCCTGCATTACTTTATCAGATCCATTGGCACTTTGATCATATCATAACCATTGTAGAGAAAACCTGTTCAATTTTATATGTTACTTTATTAACGAAAGTTTCCACTTATATTTTACCATTGGAATTGATGGATCTCTTATCCAGTTTCCCTACATCTTGGCCCTTATAAAACGCATTACCCACATACCACGTCCCGTTCACTTGTCTCTTATATGAGACGAATATTAAGAGCCCGGGGGATATTTACAAGGAAATAAAAATGTTTTGACGCCATTTTTACTGTTCGGCTTTGTTGTACGCGTACTAAGGGCGGTCTAAATAGCCTCGCTCATGCAGTCATGTGTGAGTACGTCGTTAAATTTACATACGACTGTGTTGGATGTATTGTAAATAATGTGCTTTTTACTCGCAAGGGGAAGTTGATATGAAAATTAGATGTTTTTCTCCTTTTTTATTCATCCTTGTTTATCCACCGGAAATTAAATAATTAACGAACCAATATAACTTTATAGAGTGATCTAAAAGCCTTCGTGGATGAAGTCGTGGGTGCGTACGTCGTTTTACATACAACTGTATTGTAAATAATGTGCTTTTTACTCGCAAAGGAAAGTAAAGTTGATTAAAAAATTAGATCTTTTTTTCCTTTTCTTATTCATATTGTTAGTTAATATACTAATTGTCTATGGATAAATAATTACAGACCAATATAAATTTAGAGCGTGATATAAATAGCCTCACTCATGCAGTCATGTGTTCGTACACACGTCGTTAAATTTACATGCGACTGCGTATTGCAAATCATGTTCTTTTTACTCGCAAAGGGAAGTATTGACATAAAAATTATATGTTTTCTCCCTTTATTGTTTATTTTGTTAGTTATAATTCTATTTGTCTATCTTTTTGTTTTTCGTATAATTAGTTAAATTTATTTTTTATTAGAATTAGAAAAGTAACAATTAATAACTATAATAACTTTTTAGTGTGGTCTATTTTAATCATGCATGTGTGAGTACGTCGTAAAATTTACACATTGTGTTGGGTGTGTTGTAAATACCTATACAGAGAAAATAAAAGTAAAGTTGACATGAAATGACTATAAATTAAACACACACCAAAACAATTCTTACAACCTACTACTAAGTGCCAAGTCATCATCATCAGCCAAGAAACGTCCACTGCTGGACATAGGCCTCCTTCATGGTACGCCGGTCCCGAGCCACCTGCGTTCAGCGACTTCTTACAAAGTATTGTTATATAACATCTACACTATTATAACTGAGAAATGTATGAGCGTAATATTACATCGAGTAAGTATACATACTCGGTACATATAAGGAAATATTACTAAGATGTGATATCCAATTCACAATTTCACAAGCACTAAATCAAAGCCAGACTACGTGCCCAGACTTATTGGAATGACCTGCGACAATCATCAATTTTAATAATCATACCTCAGGCGGGCCGTTTTCAGCGCTCAGAATAGAATTTATGAAGCGCTTTAACCGCTGGAAGACATTTATGCATTTTCTACGTAGCTAACGCTGATATATAGAGACTTGGGTTGAATTAAATTAGCTGAAATGCTTAATAGGGAAGATGCAACCAAATTAGATTGGGTTGAATTGTATTTTAGAGCTTAACGGACATTAAAATAAATCCCACCAAAATAAACACACGTAAAAATTTTGCTTTTTTATTTGGATTTCGCAAGGACTAAATGTCTCAAAAATTTAGTTCCTCGAATAGTAAAATGCTTATTAGATTTAGTTTTCTCATTGCATTTTGAAAACTTTATTATAGGGGTATATAACACATAAACGAGACATTTTACGAGATAACTCAAAATATCAAACAAGCTCCATACATTTTAACGCTCTAAAACACGTGTGACGTCACAAATGTCACCAGATTTATATGGAGCGTTTTAGCACCGCGCGACTAGAATTACTTTTCGACGGGTTGTAGTAAAAAAAGTATTAGTGGTATCGGGAAAAAAATGGTTGAGGTATTTACCTTTTTACATGGACTATCGATTTAGACAAAAATATTCTTCCATGCATCTTCCCCATTGTGAGTCACTGGTGATTTTTGGTGCATTCTTCTAGTTGGAAAACAGTAGACACTGCTTTTCAGGGTAACTTACCCTTTTACTGAGCCACCGCTGTCCGTCCGACTGTCACAATGACTTTTTTTTCTACCGTAATAGGTAGGCACCAGAAATGTTCATAGAGTACATGTTACTATGGCTGCTATAACAAAACATAAAAATAATGAGGTAAAAATATGTTAAGAGGCTATGTTGGTAAGACCACATGGTCACATTCAAGGTTAAATTGTTTTGTAGCTGTCCCTCTCCGAGCCCTATCCTACCCGAAGGCGTACGGTGAGACAGCATGCATTACGCGAAGTTATCCACCCGTTATTTGGATGTTTCGTAGTCCAGGGATCATTTGAAGGATACAGTATATTATGTAACCATTTTTTTAATACAGTATATTAATGAAATTTCAGATGTCGGTGGTTTTTCCAAATTGTTCTAAATTGATTCATACTCTTGTAAATCAGGTTCAAAGTTGCGGCTTTTTATTACCGAAAAATACAATACTTTGACGCCCTGTAACTCTGAAAGTATATATTTAAACGAAAATCTGACTCACCACCGACACAGATATTTGTTTCTAGATTGTGTCTTGAAAATTTCATAGATTTTCATAGCTTAATACTCAAAATATGACTGGACTACGTTTGTATGGGCGCTTTGACAACAGCATGCCCTCTTAAGGGTTCACACATACGATAAACAAGTGTTTTGAGCTAGCTTGTATTAAATATTGTTCAGCGGCACGTAATCTTCGTTTGCGAGTCTGACTCGCAATTGGCACGTTAAAGATAAGTTTGTTTGCATCGAACATGTGCGGGGCGGCCGGGCTTCGCTTCGGGACGCTAGGCTGACGGCCAACCGCTTGTACACGCTCTCGTGGCGCAGGAACGTATGGACCACGTGTGACCCACGTGATCGCGGCGGCGGAGGGAGTTCTTAGAGAAGAGCGGGCGGACGAGCAGGGGTTCACCCTCGCTAATAATAAAACTTCTTCTGTACTATGGACAACTGTAGGCTATCTTCTCTGTGACTCACTTCTCGATGTTTTCTGTTAGGCTGTTGGGCACGGAATGACGATCGGTCGGCAGGCGGCCTGTTTATCTCTGATTTCGTACAACTTCGGGGAAGAGATAACGCGGGGGGGTGGTGTGTCGGTCGGTGTGCGAGCGGCAGGCACCGTGCGAGCGAAACAATAAGCCCCCGCATTCCAATCCCGATCTGTGCGATAACGAAAGCCATCTGCGTCGAGAAGCAAGTCAGAGGAAAACACCACGCTATCATGCTATTTATTTGTTCAAACTATTACAATACTATGAGGTAAAACTATGAATCTACACACACATGAATTAAAACTATGAACCGAACTTAACTATAAACAAACGAACAATATCTATAAACTATAACTTAAACTATGGCCTATTCGTATGTGTCTCGCACATTTCTCCCGCCGTGCAGTGCTCGTCACTGCATCCAGCTGTTCACCGTAGCGAGACGTCTTCTTCCTTCGTAGGCAGGATCACGAGGCGTTTCACCGGGCGTCGTAGAACTCCTCCTTTCGTCTTGACGTCCACTATTCGAACGGCTCCATCAGGTCCGGGATAGACGCTTGTGACGACGCCCCGCGGCCATGTGTTGCGTGGTAAGTTGCCGTCGACTATAAGTACCACGTCGCCTTCGTTGACTGTGTGCCCTCTTCCTCTGGGCTCCCGCCGGTATTGAAGCTGGGGGAGGTACTCTTTCAGCCATCTGGCCCAAAATAGATCGGCCAGTCGTTGAGAGGCCCTCCAGTGGCTGCGCCCGATGAGGTCTTTCTCGTCGAATGTTCCCGGAGTTGGTACTCGTGCGGACCCTCCCAGCAGCAGGTGATTCGGCGTCAGTGCCTCTTCATCTTCTGGTTGCACGGACACGTGTGTTAGCGGGCGGCTGTTGACTGTGTACTCTGCTTCCGCTAGCAGAGTGCTGAGTACTTCTTCGTGTGGATGGCGCTCATTAAGGGCGGCGTAGAGCGCTGTTTTCGTCGATCGTACCAAGCGCTCCCACGCTCCACCCATGAACGGAGCTCCCGGCGGAATGAAACGCCAGGTTATGGCGTGCGTAGCTGCTTCCTTTTCTGTCGCTATTAGCGCGGCGCGGCGTAGCTCGACGTCGGCACCGTGAAAGTTGGTGCCGTTATCCGACCATATCTCTGTCGGGCATCCTCTTCTCGCTATGAAGCGCCGCAGCGCGAGTATCGCTGAGTCCGTCGATAGCGATGTCGTTAACTCCAAGTGCACCGCTCGCATCGTCAGGCAGGTGAACAGCGCTACGTAGCGTTTATGGTGCTGTCTTCCCACTGTAACGCTGAGCGGTCCAAAGTAGTCGAGCCCTTTGTAAGTGAAGGCCCGCTGATGATGTGCGAGGCGGCATTTCGGTAAGTCTCCCGTTGGCGGTTCCGTTGGCGTCGCTCTTCGTATGCGACATGGTAGGCAGCGGCTTATGACTTCCTTGACGACTGGACGTAGGCGGAGTATCCAGTAGTGCTGTCTACACTCATTCACTGTGGTTTCGACGCCTGCGTGTAACAGCTGTACGTGCGTGTGACCTATCCAGAGCTTGGTCGCTCGGTGATTGCCGTCCAATATTGGCGGGCTCTTCTGTCTGTCGGTCACTCCCGCCGCTGCGTTGACCCGGCTCTTCAGATGGATGACGTCATCGATGAGTACCACCGACAGGGATCGGAGCCGGTCGGTACTGGATGCTGGTTTTCCTCTTCTCAATGCTCGTATTTCTTCGCGGAAGGATTCTTCTTGTATCGCTCGTACTATCTGTGACTCCGCTCTCTTGAGAAGATCCGCTTCTATGAGAAGGTATTTTCCGTCTTCTTTCTTCTGCGCTCGTTTGTTATGACTCGCTCGTTTTCGGCTCGTCTGTCGCTTCCAACCAAGATCTTCCTGTGCGTTCTTCTTATTGCGGCTGTAACCTACGCGTAGTCGCTCACCCCGCCTGCATATGTCTATAAACTGCAAGACTCTGGCTGTCGATCGTAGGAGTCTTTCCCATCTTGAGAACCGTCTGACGTCCGGAGTGGCACTCGCGATCCTCAGTGGTGCATCAGCTAGGTGGTGGACTACTGCTTTTTCTTCTCCTGTGGGTTGCGAAGGCGAGGGTGTTTCTGTGGGCCAGTCAGACGAGTTTTGTAAGAGAAACTCCGGCCCTCTGTACCACCTGTGGTGGCTGTCGAAACTCGTCGGGACTTCTCTTGTAGCGTCGTCGGCGACGTTGAGCTTAGTGGGTATCCATCGCCACTCCGCTGTCGTCGTCATCTCTTCTATGGCGGCTATCCTGTGAGCTACGTATGCTTTGTACGATCTCGCACCGTTTCTTAGCCATGCGAGGACTGTTTTGCTGTCTGTCCAATATATTTTCGTCACGGGCTTCTTTCTGTGTTCTTCCAGCACTGTGGCGGCCATCCTGCTGCCTAAAACAGCAGCTTGGAGCTCCAAGCGTGGCACTGATGTGAGTTTCAGCGGTGCCACGCGAGCTTTCGCTGTGATGAGAGAGATGTGCACGCTTCCATCCGGTGCCTCTGCCCGCCAGTACAGGGCGGCGGCGTAGGCTGTCGTGCTTGCGTCGACGAAGACGTGTAGCTGTAGCGACTGGGTGTCGCTGTACTGTAGATAGCATCGAGGCACGCTTATATGTCGCAGGTCTCGAAGATGCTTCATCCACATAACCCATTGGGCTGCTAGATCTTCTTCTATTCGAGCGTCCCATTCCGTCCCGCGGCGCCACACTTCCTGTAGAATCTTCTTGGCTTGCACGGTTACGGGCGAGGCAAGGCCTAGCGGGTCGTAGATCGACATGACGATCTTGAGGGCTTCTCTTTTCGTCGGCGCGCGTTGAGTGAGCAGGTCCGGCGGTAAGCGCGCTAAGTCGAGGTTGAATGTGAGCTCATCCGTCTGTGGGTTCCAGATGAGCCCCAGTACTCTCTCGGTTTTTGTGTCGTCGTGAAGTGTGACGAGCTGTTTCGCTGTTTGCGTTGTTAGAGCTTCGAGCGGTGAGGGCGCGTTGTAGTTGCTAGGGAGCTTGGCGTCATCGCGTTTCCATAGCAACGCGGTTTCTATACGGCCGTCGTCTGTGGTTTTCGTGCACTCTTCTAATATTGTGAGTGCACGTTGTTCAGGATCGTTCCTGGGTTTCTTTGGTTGGATATCGATTGAGTCCAATGCGAAGTAGCGTTTGAGTTCTTCGTCCATTTTTTGTTCTATTGTTTCTGTTTCTTCTGCTTTGTCGGTGAGATGGTGTACGAAGTGGACCCGGCGACCAATGGTGCGCGTGTCGGATCCGTGAAGAACCCAACCGAGCGGTGTCCGGGATGCGACGAGCTGATGACGACTGCCTTTCCTCATTTCGGACGCTATAAGAAGGTGCCAGTTGTCTTGGCCGATGAGGATGGTTGGCTTCGCGTCTTCGTATACCAGGTGGCGCTGTATGTCGCTGAGATGCTTGCAGCCCCACACGTGTCGCTCTTCTATGGATTGCGATGATAATCGCAGAGTGGCAATGGTGTGGGCTTGTATCTCGAACGGCTGATCTTGTCCCTGTACTGTGATGGTAACGCGACGTGACGACCCGGATGATACATCGTCGGAGATAGTCTCGAGGTTGAGCGGCTCCCGCGGTCCCTTGGCGCCTACCTGAGTGGCTATGTCAGCGCTCACCAACGTGACTGTCGAACCGTCGTCCAAGAGCGCGTAAGTATCGACTCGTCCCCTGGGCCCAGAGACGCTAACTGGTATGATCTTCAGGTATGCGTGCTTCTTTCTCGAGAAGGTAGAAGTCACGCGTTCTGTGTCATCTTCACTGTTTTCTTCTGTCTTCGGTTCGAAGTGCAACATAGGATGATGACTTCGTTCGCAGCCGTCCTTGTCGCACTTACGCTTCGGGCATTTGTGCGTTTTCTTCCTATAGTGAAGACATCTATAACACAGTCGATGTTTCTTCGCCATGCTCCATCTATTATTGATGTCGGCTTCGGCGAACGTCTTGCATTGCACGGCTTCGTGTCCTTTCCGGTCGCACACGGAGCAAGGATACGAGTACTTACTATTTTCATTGCCAACTGTGGCATGCGCGCGCTGAGCGCGTCTCGGCATTTTAGGGGCCGGTTCTTCTGTGATTTGTTCGGGCGGCGCGAATCTACTATTTCTGTCGGCCTCTCTTTCTATGAAGCGACTAAATTGAAGTAAGTCGCAGTCTGTCTTTTTCTGTTCCGCCGCAAAGTCCGCCCAGCGATAACGAAGGCTGGGCGTCAGTTTTTCTTCCACGTGCCTCATTGTCTCGGGACTGGTCAGGTATCGATCTTTCCCGAGGCACTGGAGAGTGACCGCCGCGTTTTTGACCTTGCTAGCGAAAATACAGATGTCACGCGGCGCGTCCGTGACGCGGGGTAGACTGCGTAACTTTTCCAGTTCGGCGAGTGCGATCGAGTCTGGCCTGCCAAATCTAGCTTCTAGCATCTTCATGATTTCACTAGGGTGGGAGCTTACTATTAGCAAGCTCCTGACTGTTTCTTTTGCCCTGCCGACGAGTGACTGCCGTAGTCTTGCTGTATTTTCCACCGCCGAGTAGTGCGGTGAAGACTCATCGTATGCGGACTTGAATGCGAGCCACTCGTGGTGCGATCCGTTAAACGTAGGCAGCTTACCGTACGCTTTGTGTGATGGTGTGGCTGAACGTGCGGCTAGAGTGATCGCTTGCGCTAGTTCGTGGAGGTCCAATGTTGTCTCTCCCTGCGGGCGTGTCCAGGAGGGCGTGTGAGGCGGGTGTTGGGCTGTGATGAGGTTCCCCGCGCTCGCGTTTGCTCGCTGATCTTCAAAACCAGTGACTTTCTGTTTTCTCGGGACTAGTACCTCCAAGGGTATTGAAAACCTGCCTGTGGGTCGGGTCGTCGGGGCTATCGAGTCCCCCGGCACCCTGCTTGCTTGGTTTTCATCTTCCTGTCTATTTACCCATGCGGAGGTACGTCTCAGCGTCGCGTCCTGTGATGACGCGACACTGTGCTCATCCTCGTCACCACTGGTTTCAGGCTCGGCTGCTATTGCTCTCTCCTGTTCTATTGCGAGCTCGAGTCTTCTCCTGGCTTTCTCTTTCTCTTCTCTGGCCTTAGCCATCCTGTACGCCTTCAAACTTTTCTGCGAAGACCTCGTGCTGTGTGATCTTGCTTTGTTTCGTCCAGTGTCACTATTAAATGAGTCGGACGGTGACACTGGCGGCTCCTCCTGACGAACGAAACGAACTGGCGGCTGCTCCTTTGACTGTTCTATTTCCTGGGCTGCCGCTTGATCCCGTGCTATTTCCTGTGCGATCACGATGTCCTGGTCCAACGCCCCTGCGGTTTGAGAACGCGTAGTCGGCATGGTGTTTTCTGTCTTGTATCCACGCGGTATTTTCCTTTCTTGAAACCACGTGGTACTTTTCTTCGAATCCGGCTCGAAGGACCACTTGTGCGGGGCGGCCGGGCTTCGCTTCGGGACGCTAGGCTGACGGCCAACCGCTTGTACACGCTCTCGTGGCGCAGGAACGTATGGACCACGTGTGACCCACGTGATCGCGGCGGCGGAGGGAGTTCTTAGAGAAGAGCGGGCGGACGAGCAGGGGTTCACCCTCGCTAATAATAAAACTTCTTCTGTACTATGGACAACTGTAGGCTATCTTCTCTGTGACTCACTTCTCGATGTTTTCTGTTAGGCTGTTGGGCACGGAATGACGATCGGTCGGCAGGCGGCCTGTTTATCTCTGATTTCGTACAACTTCGGGGAAGAGATAACGCGGGGGGGTGGTGTGTCGGTCGGTGTGCGAGCGGCAGGCACCGTGCGAGCGAAACAATAAGCCCCCGCATTCCAATCCCGATCTGTGCGATAACGAAAGCCATCTGCGTCGAGAAGCAAGTCAGAGGAAAACACCACGCTATCATGCTATTTATTTGTTCAAACTATTACAATACTATGAGGTAAAACTATGAATCTACACACACATGAATTAAAACTATGAACCGAACTTAACTATAAACAAACGAACAATATCTATAAACTATAACTTAAACTATGGCCTATTCGTATGTGTCTCGCACAGAACATGTTACATAATAATATTTAAAAAAACATGGTTCAACTCAACATTAAATAAGTGATAAAATTTAGTTCTGGTATATAATGAATGATGGTGTAACTAAACTCCCTTAGCCTAAAATTATCTCTACATTTATATAAGTAAGTTTCTATATGATTAGTTAAAGAAATGTATTTTCTCGCTCGAGAAACATTTTACCTTAACTTTCTATTTGGGTTTTGGCCTTCTCAGTCGTGATCGTCTAGTATTCGAACCCATTATTACATTGTGTTAGTAAACCCAGGCCTTTTAGATATTTGGGTTTCATTATTATAAACTACTTAAGTTTCTTATATTTATTTGTCATGCACCATGCAATTCTACAGAGGCTAACTCTTTATTTAAAGATGAGGTCTCTAATATATGTCCGTAGACATCCTCCCACTATCCACATGAGCTCCTCTGTTTCTAGCTCATGTGAATTGGCGCACCAACCTCTTTCCGTAATTTAAAAAGGGGTTGGTGGAGGCTTGCTCCGTCCACTGCGCAAACTTCCATGTTGACCATCCCTGTTTTCGTCAACCCTACGCCACTGTGGGAGTTCTCCTGACTCCATCTTTTGAAGAAGACGTCTACCTCAGTAAACGCCTTTATTGGGCCGAAGCCCTGAGTCCCTCGTTGTGGCCGCAGCCAAACAAAGTCCCTCGTTGTGGCCGTAGCCATAGAAGCATAAAGCTTGAGAGTGATAGAGGGCATACGCCTACTCATTCACTATCACTCTACAAAGTCGATAGAAGCAGCATACGCTACTTGGTCGGCCGCAGCCATAGAAGCATAAAGCTTGTAAAGTAATGGAGGACGTAAGCCTTGTGCCATTACAGTACTCATCGTTGATAGAAGCAGCATACGCCACTTAAGAGACGCAGACCCGCTAGGAGTGCTACGCTCAAAGTTGAGAATAAATCCCATTGTGCCACGAAGGCATTCATTTGTCATTACGGTGAGATCCGCATTGGAAACACACCTCGCCACGAAGGCAATAGATAACAATATTCATGTGTGACTACTACCTGCGCATACAGGCCTCATCTATTCGATATGTTTGTGATTACTACCTCGTGACGCATAAGCATGACACAGTCAGCTACCAGCGTTCACGGGTCTCATCTATTCGATGCCATATAATTTATTTAATGCATACAGACACTTTCCGGGCATGGCCTTTCACCCGTCAGCAAGTATACTGCATACACGTATCGTTAGTAGTAAGTCGGCCGTCGTCATCGCTTTCGGCTTTAGCCTAATAGCGTCCCGACAGGCTTCTCACATACATCAATACTTAAATGTGAGGGCTCGATGTTTATAGTGTCCCACCACCAAAGACACTTTTAAAAACTACACTTATAATGTAGTTAGATGCATGGTTGCTCAGGCCAGCATCATTCATTATGATCTCTTATTGCCTCGCTCGGGGCGCCCTCGCTCCGAGGTGCCCTCACTCCGAGGTGCCCTCACATATATGCGGGCGCAACGGCACGGTGCGAAGCGCTGGCGCTCAGCCCATATAAATTCGAATTTCTAAGATTTTATTCCAGCGCTCTGAAACTTTGTGTGTGCATAGTGTTTATTATTAATATGTTAAATACAAAGTTTCATGTTATTTTCTTATAATGCAGCGAAGTTATTGAGTTCGCAACATTAATTAATTTTTATATTGCCTGCACAATTTTGACAGGCGCTCTACTACTAAAATAAATAATTTTAATTCCTATACAGCATTTATTCACCAATATATATTATTTTAAATATTGGTGTGCTGTTACAATCCACCCCCGATAGTTTTTATGAGTGTAAATCGAATGGAAACTATCTCATGACTAGGAATTAAAATTCACAAGCGTTCAGCTTGTCTTGTCTTGCGAAATAACTATGTTTCCATCTCATACAGCCCATGTCTGGGGTTATCGCATTCAAGCGAGTACATTCACTATAAGTATCGTTTCATGAACGATGTCTCTTTCAATTCCACTCGGGTCGAGAGAGATTCCCTCTATAATATAACAGCACTACCCATAGGTAATGTGTTTGACAAGAGCATAGACATAAAAATCCTTTCTGCCACTCATCAACCAATTTCAGATAATATTATGCATTCGACTAAAGAGTAACATCAGTCACTTAATAGTCTCTTGTGCATAAAATGCATCTACGCTGTCAATCTCTACCACTTCTCCTCTAATTCACACTCATGTGACCTCCCACCATGTCTCATGTATCTAGAAGCATCTTGGATTCACACCTCGTGCGATATCCCACCATGTATCAAGCATTACTATAAGCATCTTGGATTTTCACCTCGTGTGAGATCCCACCATGTATCAAGCGTTTCTACAATCATTTCGGATTCACACCTCGTGTGAGATCCCACCATGTGTCTAGCATTATTACTAGCATCTTGGATTCACACCTCGCGTGAAATCCCACTATGTATCAAGAGTTACGCTTTAAGTGTGTTGATGCACACCTTGTGATACCCGTATATTGGGCCTTCTGCTCATTTAAGCGAGTGGCCACATCTTCATGTGATCCATTTATTTTATCAAATAGGCCTTTGCACTTCAAACGATCAGATTCGTTTTGCGACCACGTCTTTGCGTGTGTCTATTTCATGAATCATGTCTATGTCTTGATTTTATCAATTCCGCTCGGAATTAGTGAGAACCCACTGTGCAATATCAATAGTATTATCCTAAGATAATATCCATGTTCATTCAACAAGAGTGTAGACTCGAAAGTCCATTTCACTACCTGTCGAGCATTTTTAGATCAAAGTGTACATCAAGTACACATTGTGATCTCCACTGTATACATCTCCACCACTTCATCCATTTTAAAATTTCAAATAGAAAATAGAGAATTAATGATTGTGGCCAACCATTAACTCTCTAACACTGTATAAGTCTCCACCACTACTATATTCATTTTAAAATCTGAAATAGAAAATAGTGAATTAATGATTGTTGCCAACCATTAACTCTCTAACACTTTAACAACATCCTACAAACCACACTATCTTACTCAATATGCTTATGTTCACCATATAGTGCATTCAACTTGCAATTTTCCTAAGCCCAAAGGTTTTCCCCCTACCCCGGGAATGACCTCCCCATCGACCCCTCCAACCACACTTATGCCTATGATACATATTACAATACTAGGCTTGGCCAAGATTAAAGAAACATTTAGCAACGAACTGTTGTTTTTTCCAAAGTACAAATAATATTAACAACCTGTGGTTGTTATATGCCTCGAGGGCTTTATTTATGATTTTAAGTTAGAATATGTATTAACGATCTTTCGATCGCCCAGAGCATAAATGTGCTTGGGTCATTCCCCCAGGCCCATAGCCGTTTTATCATTTTTATTTTGTTACAATGATTCTTATTCTAACTTATTAAACACTACAATTTCCTGTGATCTCTATATCACAGTCATGTTTAGCATAAAACTACAACTGTATACATGAAACCTTTTTAAACATAAATTATAATTATAGACACTTGTGTGTCGTTACTATAATTAGCATAAAACTACAACTCTTACATGGTAAAATTTCTAACATAATATTACATTATTCTAGCATTCGTTTTACTTGTAGTATCTTAACAAATGTATGGCATTGAAGTTCCCCCGAACTTCATTGTTTTCAGGCTCTATTAATGTATACACATTTTCAAATGGCACTGCTGCGACCAAGTAAGGTCCTTCATATATATAAGTGAATTTGCCACTTATCTTTTGTTTTGCATCTGATCTATTATCCCGGCGCACTTTCACTAAGTCGCCAATGTGATATTTCATAAGTCGATGCCTTTTATCGTATTTTTGACATCGCTCTCTACTTGCCTCTCTCAAGTTGAGCCTTACTTGTTCCCGCACAGCATGTACATCTAACTTGGCTTTGATTTTCGGCATATACTCATCGAATGACATGTTTGTCGACTCGCCATACATGATCTCACAGGGAGTGAACCCCGTGCTGTCATGATGGCTATTGTTATATAACTGCTCAATTTTAGGCAGCATCACTGACCACGACTTATGATTGGAAGAACATAATGTTCTGAAGAGTCGGCCTAACTCTTTATTTACCCTTTCAGTGGTATTAGGACGGGGATTCCGAACCGTCGTATGAATAACGTTTATATTCATATTGCTCAAAGTCTCTTGCCAAATCTTACTTGTAAATTGTTTCCCATTATCTGTCATAATAGCCTTCGGCTTTATGATTTCCACAAATTGTTTTAACTTTGTACACACCCGTTGAGCGGTTGCGTACTTCAACGGATACAATTTCACAAATTTACTAAATGAATCTTGTATCACAAATATGAAGGTAAACCCCATTGAGCCAGAAGGCAAAGGTCCATACAAATCAGCCATTACTATATCTCCAATGTCATTCGTTATTATGGACTGACAAGGTCCCACATATTTGATGTTGTCGCTTCGTGATAGCTGGCATACATGACATACTCTTATTAATTTCTTAACATATCTATTTAGTCCCTTCCAATAGAATCGATCCTTAATGTATTTAATCACTTTATAAGCACCTTGATGTCCCATCTCAGTGTGGACTTGTGTTATTATGTCGTCCCTCAACGACTCAGGCAAATACACTACACTCTTACCAGTATTATACTTAACATAAACCACATCATCTTCAATGTAACAATGCGAATTAAGACCTTTCCCTGAGGTCCCTGTATCTTTCAATTGTTCAATAACAACTCTGATCTCTTTGTCATCCTTCTGATGTGTTGAGATATTTTTAAGTCTCGAGTTTAGACTTCCATTTGGTGAGATCTCGGTATAGTATATTTCAGGGCATTGCATTTTATCCTCTTGTACAAGATCACTATTCGGAGGATATCTCGATAGCACATCTGCAACTATATTTGCCCTTCCAGATACATGTTTGACTTCGTAATCAAATTGTTCTAAGTATGTTATCCATCGGGTCACTCTACTATTGTAGAGTTTCATGTTCTTAACAAAAGTTAATGCCTTATGATCGGTCAGAATATATAACTTACTGCCCCGTAAGTAAGTTTCAAATTTCTTTATGCAGCAAATCACCGCATAGAACTCTTGTTCTGTTACTGTCCAATTATGTTCGGATCCTTTCAGTGCTTTGCTGTGGTATCCCAACACTTTCATTTCGTTATTTCCATCGTATTGATAAAGCACTCCAGCTAATCCAATGCCTGAGCAATCTGTTTGCAAGTAATAAGGCCTTTTAAAGTCTGGATGATGTAAGCTTATCGTTTCTATGAAACGATCTTTTATTGCCTCAAATGCCTTTTGCTCTCGTTGAGTCCATGCCCAATGCTTCCCTTTCTTTAATAATTCGCATAGCGGAATTATAATCTCGCTATAATTTGGAATGAACCTTCTATAAAAATTACAGAGGCCCAGGAATGCTCTAACTTGTTTCACTTTCCTTGGGATTGGAAACTTCTGTATTGATTCAATCTTTGAAGGATCTGTGCGGATCCCTTCTGTTGATATTACATATCCCAACATTTTAATTTCCTTGCATGCGAACTCACACTTTTGTAAATTGCATGTCATTCCAGCTTTACTCAATTTGTTGAGTACCACATCAATATGCTCCAAGTGTTTATTAATAGTCCCTGTTGTTATTATTGCCAGATCATCAAGGTAATTTATGCAATACTCCCTTACTTCTGGCCCGAGTATAACATCCATAGCACGACTGAAACTACCCACCGAGGTCTTCAGACCTTGTGGTAGGACATTGTACACATATGACTTGCCATTAAAAGTGAACCCAGTGTACTTTTTCCCTGTTGGATGTAAGGGAATTTGAAAGTATGCATTATTCAAATCAATTGTCGTTATATACTTCGCCCCGTGAAATGCATTTAACACATCAACTTGCATAGGTGGTTTTTCTGTTTCAGAGACCATCTTCTTGTTTATGTTTCTAGCGTCCAATAGAACTCTTATTGAGCCATCTTTCTTTAACGTAAATGTTAATGGACTGCTATATGGCGTTGATGCTCGAGATAATATTTTCATATCAACCATCTCTTGTAACTTCGCCTCCATTTTATCCCGATATGCATATGGTATCGGATATGAATAGCTTACTACGGGTTCTTCATCAATCATCTCAATCTTATGCTCATAACAGTTGGTTCTACCTAACTTGTCAGAGAACACTTGTGGATATTTTCTCAGCACAGCGATCAACCTCTCCTTGTACAAGTTGTCTATCGCTGTTCCAATCTTTAGCTTGGTTGTAAAATCATTATTTGAAGCACAATGCAACGTGTTTGTATATATTATACTTTGTCTGTTTATAAATGGTATAAACTGCTTCGATCTCGGTATTTGTATACCCATTTGCATTCCTTTAAGGTCAATAATGATATCATTTTTCTTGAGCCAATCAAACCCAAGTATTATAGTTCTTACTAGGTTTGGTACTATTAAGAATGCTGTCTCAATTTCACTTCCACCAATATTAATAGGTATCATAATCATTTGTTGTATTTTTGCGCTTCTTTGCCCTATTGCACCTCTTAGTTGAAGCGTCTTTACTGGCATTACAGGTATATCCTTGTATTTTGCACGAATTTGTAGCCATAATTTTTCTGAAATGCACGACACGTCGCTCCCCGTGTCTAACAGTGCATTAAATTGTTCATTCAATAGTTGTATACTAATTTCTGACCTCACATCATGTGAAATCTCATTGTCCGAGTCCTCAAACACTGTTTTGCAATAATTATCCACTAAGTACATATCACTCCTCGGCTTCTCTGCCTTTAACTTTAGTATCGAAACAACCTGTCGTATCAGCTGTTTATCGTTGATATAGCCAATACCATGTTTTGTATGTTGACCTATAGCTTGAATAGGTACACTAATACCTTTCATGGAGTTACCAAGTATCTGTCCTGGTATCCATCCCATATTAACCATAATTTGGAGGCCTTTGTTCCCTTTGAATTCAACTGAGCCGGGAACATTCTCAGCTACCATTGGTTTAAATGGTTATTTACATTAGATTCAACAGGTTGTTCTATTTCACTACTTTCTTGTATGTTATTTGCTGTTAAAGTGGCAGGTTGGTTTTGGGGCTGCTCTGGTCTACGCCAATTCTGATAAGAATTTTTATAATTTTTGAAATTATAACTGTTATTGCCATAGCGTTTATTTGGATAGTGGTTTCTTGTTTGGTTATTGATATTCTCCTTCTTAGGAGTATCCTTAATTGCCTTCTCATCCTCACTTTTCCTAGCACTATCCATAATCTTTAGGAAATCACATGCTTCAATGATTGTTTCTTCTTTCCTCGACAGCCACAGCTGCAAAATGTTGAGAGGAAAGTGTCTCATTACTTCAGCTATTAATTGTTTCTCGGGGATCTGATAGGTAAGCATCTTTGCTTGTCCCACATAAAACAAAAAGTGTCCCAACATCGTGGGATACACCTTTTTGTTCCAAGAATTTGAACCTATTGCTCGTCTTAGCTTGGACTGTTCAACCTCGCCCCAATAGGTTGACAGAAAATCTTCCTTAAAATCATTAAAACCTTGCCATCGGTCTTTATAAGTTCTGAACCAATCCTTCATATCACCATTTATGCACTCTTGTACGATATCGAGCTCTCGTCCTGTAGACGGAACTTTATTTATATAACTCTGTAAGTCTTCGATGAACGTCACGGGGTGCGTTCCATTTTTGTATCGTGGCTTTTCCACATTTAAGTTAACCACGCTATATATTATATTCTCATTTATTGGTTTCGTTATAGCCACTTTCGGCTGCTCTTGTGGCTGACACTGCGGTTGTGGTTGTGTATGAAGGGTATTGGTATTGCCATCAGGTTGAGTAATAACTTTTCCTATCTTCGACTCCAAGCGTCGAACCATTCTGTACAACAACAGAAATTCTTTTGAACGTCTCTCATCGGTAGATGACGGACCGTTCCTCCGAACTCTCTTTCGTCTCAAGTTGAACTGTTGTTCACTTTCATTTGTATTCTCATGGTTGTTTGTACTAGGGCTCCCGTTGTCGTCCGTTAAACAACTGAAGTAGCCCTGATAGCCATTGTCATTATTATACACATTATCTCTCAGATTGGGGTCGATCACTTTGCGTTTCCCCATTGTAAAGTCTTTAGCACAATGCAATTTCTATCGGGTATTGCGCACTCAGCTCCCGCTCTTTACACCATTAATACCTGTGAACAATAAAATGTATCCCATGAATACATTTTCTTACCACCCCCAGACCTTAGCAAGGTTGGGGTATATGAAACCCAAATGATCTTTCCATTTCACTAAGCAACAAATTGTAAGGTCAAAACCCATTTTATTATTCTTTCCATCAACAGAATCAGGAATCCTGGTCACGCAAACCAAATTGTAACTAAACTCCCTTAGCCTAAAATTATCTCTACATTTATATAAGTAAGTTTCTATATGATTAGTTAAAGAAATGTATTTTCTCGCTCGAGAAACATTTTACCTTAACTTTCTATTTGGGTTTTGGCCTTCTCAGTCGTGATCGTCTAGTATTCGAACCCATTATTACATTGTGTTAGTAAACCCAGGCCTTTTAGATATTTGGGTTTCATTATTATAAACTACTTAAGTTTCTTATATTTATTTGTCATGCACCATGCAATTCTACAGAGGCTAACTCTTTATTTAAAGATGAGGTCTCTAATATATGTCCGTAGACATCCTCCCACTATCCACATGAGCTCCTCTGTTTCTAGCTCATGTGAATTGGCGCACCAACCTCTTTCCGTAATTTAAAAAGGGGTTGGTGGAGGCTTGCTCCGTCCACTGCGCAAACTTCCATGTTGACCATCCCTGTTTTCGTCAACCCTACGCCACTGTGGGAGTTCTCCTGACTCCATCTTTTGAAGAAGACGTCTACCTCAGTAAACGCCTTTATTGGGCCGAAGCCCTGAGTCCCTCGTTGTGGCCGCAGCCAAACAAAGTCCCTCGTTGTGGCCGTAGCCATAGAAGCATAAAGCTTGAGAGTGATAGAGGGCATACGCCTACTCATTCACTATCACTCTACAAAGTCGATAGAAGCAGCATACGCTACTTGGTCGGCCGCAGCCATAGAAGCATAAAGCTTGTAAAGTAATGGAGGACGTAAGCCTTGTGCCATTACAGTACTCATCGTTGATAGAAGCAGCATACGCCACTTAAGAGACGCAGACCCGCTAGGAGTGCTACGCTCAAAGTTGAGAATAAATCCCATTGTGCCACGAAGGCATTCATTTGTCATTACGGTGAGATCCGCATTGGAAACACACCTCGCCACGAAGGCAATAGATAACAATATTCATGTGTGACTACTACCTGCGCATACAGGCCTCATCTATTCGATATGTTTGTGATTACTACCTCGTGACGCATAAGCATGACACAGTCAGCTACCAGCGTTCACGGGTCTCATCTATTCGATGCCATATAATTTATTTAATGCATACAGACACTTTCCGGGCATGGCCTTTCACCCGTCAGCAAGTATACTGCATACACGTATCGTTAGTAGTAAGTCGGCCGTCGTCATCGCTTTCGGCTTTAGCCTAATAGCGTCCCGACAGGCTTCTCACATACATCAATACTTAAATGTGAGGGCTCGATGTTTATAGTGTCCCACCACCAAAGACACTTTTAAAAACTACACTTATAATGTAGTTAGATGCATGGTTGCTCAGGCCAGCATCATTCATTATGATCTCTTATTGCCTCGCTCGGGGCGCCCTCGCTCCGAGGTGCCCTCACTCCGAGGTGCCCTCACATATATGCGGGCGCAACGGCACGGTGCGAAGCGCTGGCGCTCAGCCCATATAAATTCGAATTTCTAAGATTTTATTCCAGCGCTCTGAAACTTTGTGTGTGCATAGTGTTTATTATTAATATGTTAAATACAAAGTTTCATGTTATTTTCTTATAATGCAGCGAAGTTATTGAGTTCGCAACATTAATTAATTTTTATATTGCCTGCACAATTTTGACAGGCGCTCTACTACTAAAATAAATAATTTTAATTCCTATACAGCATTTATTCACCAATATATATTATTTTAAATATTGGTGTGCTGTTACAATGGCTTTAGTCAGTTTGCCATCTTTTCTGAAACGCCATACTTTCACCGCCGTAATGCCAACTTTACAATATTTGTACTGTACTATTTCTTCCACCACAACCCCTAAAACCCGACTACATGAAAAGTTATTAAAAAGAATATAATTAAAAATTATTTTGGGGTGTTCGCGTATAACCGAAAATAAAAGTATTTATATGTATTTTATTTAGGTAAGTACTCATCAGTTTTTGTCCCCTTCAGGACGCCATTTTGAAATTTATATGACGTCATATAACTGCGGACGCTTCCAATGATATCACATTTTTAAAAACTACGATGAGTAGTTTAGGAGATGTGAGCGAACATATAAATAAACATACGTACATTCAAAGTTTCCTAAAATCATAACCCTCCTTTTGGCATCGCCGTAGTCGGGTAATAAATGTTCAATTTTAAACACATCTACAATCGTGTAACGAGGTCACGACATTTTCTTGGTTCTAAGAGAATATTCTGTCTCTCACGTTCACACAGTCCACATTATACTCAGAATACAGAATAACCACTGTCCAAATATCGTACCCATTGGTATTCCGTACATCCCAGAAGGTCCCTATTTTCTTAGACTAACTGAAAACGTATAGACACGTCGGTTGGCCTTGGACTTTTTTAGGGTTCCGTATCCCAAAAAGGAAAAAAGGAACCTTTATAGGATCACTTTGTGGTCCCTCCGTATGTCCGACAAAATCATTTTTCTTAGGAACACGTAAAGGTATCAAGTTTAAATTAATATCAGATACTCAAGTGTGGTCCTTTACTGTGGGCCGAATGAGTCACTCAGCGAGCAATGGAACGAGCTAAGCTCGGAATTTATCTACGTGATAAAATCCGGAATGATGAAATCCCTAGACGAACGAAGGTTACCGACATAGTTCGATGAGTCAGTGAGCTGAAGTGGCAATGGGCAGGCCACATCGCTCGAAAAACCGATAACCGGTGGGGAGTAAAGGTTCTCGAGTGGCGACCACGTACCGGGAAACGTCTACCAGGCCGTACCCCCACTATATGGACCGACGACCTGCGGCCTTATCGTCTAACTCCAACACCGATCACGATCCCTTTGAATTTGACGTTTGAAGATGATTCACGAACTTCACACCGCTCAAACGCGACTGCTAAATGTCATTGAAAGGTATAGCGACTAATCATGAGTTTGAAAGATTATGAATGAACGAAATCGTAATTTTGACATAAAATTGGTACCGTGTAACTTTTTGACAACTAGAAATTGCTTTCAAAGCGACTCTCAAGTGTCAAATGAAAGATTCAACACTAGCCTCGAATCTTTCAAATGTTTCTCGCAAGTTTATCATTGTTTTATAACTATAATGATTGATTTAGTTTTAATGTCGTTCTATCAATTGAATTAGCAGCAAGTACTATTTTGATAGCTCGCGTAGAAGAAGAAATTCAGCCGCACAATATAATAAATTGATGTTTTATTTATAACTCTCAGTGATTTCAGATTGTTTTTATTATTTGCCTAAATAAGTAAAAAAATCAACAAGATAATATACGTTATACGTAAATAATTATTTTGTATTAATTTCGAGAATTATGGTATCTCTTCAAAATTAGCTATGATGGGTGACTGTAGGTGACTATTGTTGTGTAGATAATAAATAATAATTTGTGCTGCGCGTTTACTGTGCTATGTGTGAATGGATGAGAACCCACAATATAATATTTGTATATAATTTATATTATATATACTTCGGAAATGAACTTTCTACACCACTGGTGGTACCAAGGCTATATTAGTTATTAGATGAAATGAAACCTTAGCAATTTTTGTTAAAAAAAGATACCAAAACCAGCGATAAAAATATTTTAAAATAACTAAAGAAGTGGCTGTAAGATTTAAGGACCATTGCCTGTTAAGGTAACTAAAGAATTGGCTGTAAGATTTAATGATCGTTGCCTTTTAAGACATCTAAACAACTGGCTGTAAGATTTAAAGACCATTGCCTTTCCTGCTAAGGATAATGAAAAATCACAACGACAACAAGCGCCGATTTCATTCGTTCCGAAAGCGATTGTGATTAAGAATGTTAGACGATACCATTTAAGAGTCGCAATCCCGATCGCGATCCCGATACCTTTCAAAGGTATCGCGATAGGTGTTGGAGTTAGACGATAAGGCCCCTGGTTAGAGTCGCAGGGAGTCGCTGGATGCAGGTGGATCGGGACCGGTCGATGTGGCGTACCATGAGGGAGGCCTATGTCCAGCAGTGGACGTTTCCCGGCTGTTGATGATTACCAAAAATAGAAAATCTGATTATAGTGTCGCGACATGAAATTTCGCGTGAAACTTTTTAAATTCATTTAATGTTTTTAGTTGACGTCGGTAAAAGGCAAGTGAGTGTAGTCTATACTATTATTTGAGGTAGTCTTATCGTTTTCTATAATCTGTGAGGATGCGCCACGGGGCGGAATATTTTCCCAAGTCGAATATTGGAAATATTTACCTACCCGCTATTGATTTGATTTGCGGAACGTTTGAGTGTTCACGCTTCCCGGACAGAATCAAAAGCTTGGCGCTGTTTGTATAATATAAATCATATAATTTGTAGTCTGCCTTATTTTACTTTTCATATGGGAGGAAATATAGGATGATCAAAATTCTTGCCGTGGGTGTCGTAAAGATAACGATTAATTTATTCGCATCGAATATTGTACATATGATGTCATTTAGGCATTAACGTTATCCCTCTCCTAATGCTTTCATACTAAATTTCTGTTGCCATAATCTTTTAAAATAGAATCGCTGGCTTTGATAAGTAATTATCTAAAAATAGGAGACGACATTATAGTGTCGCGAAATCATCATCATCAAAGTCCACCACGCGGGCCCAGTGCGGATTCGAATCGGAGATTTCCTCACGATGTTTTCCTTCACCGTTAAGCAATCGGATAATATACTTGAATGATTGAGAGTCCGCGCCTTATCCATTGCGCCATCGACGCTTCAATAGATATCATTAATTTACAACTTTATAGTTAGCTACAATAGCAGTTACGCAGCTAATGATTCACATATGGCGCTTTGTACAATAATACCTTTAGAAAAAAGTGTTTAAAATGAAAATTGTGATTCACTGTGAAGTTGTATGTTGATGATACTCATTTCACGACATCACAATCTGATGTCCTATTCTTAGATAGTTACTACACAAATACAGCTTTTATATTTTAAAAGATTATTGCAACAGAAATTTAGTAAAAAAAACTTGGATGGAGGTGAATAGCCATAACAGACGTGTTGGGTCTCTTTGTCTGAGTCTTGGATCATTTTCCGGTTTGTCAAATAGGTGTATGTTGTCTCGAACTAATTTTACATTTTCTAATATGTACGTGAAGGAGGAGAGCGTCGGTGGCGCAATGGATAAGGCGCGGACTCTCAATCTGAGGGTACCGGGTTCGAATCCAGCCGTGTACCTATGAGTTGTTTTTCAATTCAAGTACATTATCCGATTGCTTAACGGTGAAGGAAAACATCGTGAGGAAACCTGCATGTCTTGAACAGGCATGTGAAGTCCGCCGATCCGCACTGGGCCCGCGTGGTGGACTATGGCCCATACACTCTCAGTAGGAGAGTAGGCCTGAGCCCCTCCAGTGGGGACATATATAGGCTGTTGATGATGATGATGACGTGAAGGATAATGTTTATCAAATACAACATCATCGTCATCATTAGCCGAGAAACATCAACTACTGGACATAGGCCTCATTCATGGTATGCCAAATCGACCGGTCCCGAGCCACTTGCATCCAGCGACTCCCCGCGACGTTAACCAGGTCATCGGTCCATCTAGCAGAGGGATGGCCTGGTAGACGCTTCCTGGTACTTGATCGCCAATCAAGAACATTTACTCCCCACCGGTTATCGGTTCTTCGAGCGATGTGGCCTGCCCATTTCCACTTCAGCTCACTGACTCGTCGTGCTATGGCGGAACTTAGTTTGTCTACGGATTTCCTCATTCCGGATTTTATCAAATATCAATTCAACTTCAACATCAAATTGCTGACAAAGAGTCTGTAGGAAAAGTGTATATTTTTCCGGAAGATATATATATAAATTAATTAAGACAGACTTGTAGCCACTTGTCCCGTGTGGCCCTTAATAAGATCTTTTTTCAAGTCGCAACTTAAATAATCTCCACTTAGTCATTGTCACGCCTCATAAATATACAAAAATTTCGAGACCACCTTTTGCCTTTACGAGGCGAAAATACAGCGAGATGTAAATTAGAGGCCGAAGATGCTTATCTCGACAATTATTCATGTAAATGTGGCAACTTTGTGACTAATTCTCAAGCCCCGGTGTAACGTCGCGCGGCGTCTGGTAAAGTTTCCTCCCAACTTTCAAATCCAGTAACTTTTTGACTGGAGATTAACTAAGAAAACAAAGCGATATCCGAATTGATGATTCTGAAAAGTAAACGCTTAATAAATAGATGACAAAGAGTGACTTCCAAGAGCCAGAGTTTTTTTAATGCTTTTACTCGCGACGTTCCCTGCGTGGAATTAAAAAATATCACAAGGAACAGAAATAGAAATCGTTTATTCGGCATTAAATACAGTAGGTAGGTAAAATGCTTCTTAATCTAAAATCATATACATATTTTTCCGATTAACTGTGCTGTACTGTAACGCTGACATGGAGCTGTCTCTGCATATGCTGAAGCAGTAGCTGACTAGACCTTTCAAGTATCCCTCCAATATCCAAAAACCGGTCAAGTGCACGTCGGACTTGCGCACTGAGAGCTCCGTACATAATATGAATAATTGAGATACTTGTTACCGAACAGTGGACTGTATCTTGGATGGAAGTCTCTAACGAAAGGAAAACCAACTTTACATTAAGACATTTACTCCAAAAACTGAAACTCTGACATAAAAACGAAACAGCATAAAAAACCAAAAACAATATGTATCAAAAAGGTATAATGAGGCTGCCAGTTCTCCACAATACTGAAACTAGTAAATGCGTTCAAAAAGAACTGGAAACCGACTTCAATTGCCCTAAAAGTCTTACTTTTATTAAGGCAAATTTAAGATTTATATCATTTTCTCATGAATGCCGCTGCCGCGGAAAGCACTATCTTTCAAATAAAAAAGAATCATCGAAATCGGTTCGCCCAGTCAAAAGTTCTGAGGTAACAAACATTTAAAAAAACATGCCAGTCGAATTGATAACCTCCTCCGTTTTTGAAGTCGGTTAAAAATAGATAAGGTATAACGAAAACGTAAGTCCGATTGAATAAAAAAGTTATTTAAATTATATAACAATAATAAATCTGGATTTGAGATTTATTACTATGCTTGTGCTGTAAGACAAGCCCAGACTGAATAAGCTATTAGACCGCATTGTCACTTAACATCAGCTGAGACTGTGGTCAAACGGAAGCCAACCCTGTTTCTTGCCAAACTTCAGGTTTATAAATTAACAGGACGTACGTAATTTCAAGTGTCTAACTATCATGGTTCATGAGATACAGCCTGGTGACAGACGGACAGACAGCGAAGTTTTACTAATAGGGTCCCGTTGGTTACCCTTTGGGTACGGAACCCTAAAAATATGTTGGTGATAAATTTCAAGAGAAAAGAAAAAGCTAAAAACATTATTGGTTTAAAACTTGTATTTAGCGTAAACTACGAGGGGCATACCGAAATGATCGGGAATATAAAACAATATATACAGGAAATAACTAAATTTATTTTTATTGCTTTTCGAAGTATTCTCCGTTGCAGTTAATGCACTTTTGCATTCGTTCGAACCAATTATTATAGCAGCAATTCCAGTCCGAAGTTGACATGGTCAAAATCGTCGATTTGTATGCTTCCACTGCTTCTTCTGGACCTTGAAACCGCTGACCACGCAATAAATCTTTGATTCTAGGGAATGTAAAGTAATCATTGGGACTCAGATCAGGGCTGTATGGAGGATGATCCATTAATTCAACGTTTTCCTGCTTCAAAAACTCGCTTGTTTTCTGAGCGGTGTGAGAGCTCGCATTATCGTGATGGAGGATTATGCGTCGTTTCGGGTTACCTCTACGGAGTTCGGATATCATCTGTGGCAAACAAACCGTTGTATACCAATCAGCGGTAACCGTTCTCCGTTCCTCTAAGGGAACTGTGACTACATGTCCTGTTTTCGCGACAAACGAAGCGACCATTTTCTTCGATACGCTGCGAGAGCGGACAACTTTTGTTGGCTTGATCTCACCTGCGAAGACCCAGACAGCCGACTGATGCTTTCTTTCTGGCTCATATGAATAGATCCATGATTCATCACCAGAGACAATGTTATAAACTGCTTTTGACTTTCCTCCGTTGAAGCGTTGCAGAGTAGACCGGCACCAATTGACACGAGCCGCCTTTTGCTCTTCGGACAAATTATGGGGCACCCAGCGGGAAACTAGCTTTCTCACTCCCAGTTCACCATGTAAAACAGTTTGTATCGCAGTCATACCTATCCCTAAAGTAGCCCGAATCTGCTCATATGTAATATGTCGGTCATCCTGTATCATTCGGCGCACAACAGCGACATTTTCTGGTGTAACCGCTGTTTTTGGCCGGCCTGTGGAAGGTACGGTGCCAAGAGAAGCACGTCCACGCCGGAATTCAGAATACCAGCGATATATTGTCGTCTGGCTAGGCGCTTCACTCTTGAATATAGATATAAGCTCAGCGAGACATTGTCCCTGAGATAATCCTCGTCGAAAGTTGTAAAAAATTATGGCACGGAAACTTTCTCTTGTAAGCTCCATTTTTTTATCGACCTATCAATTTCAAACTGATATTGTTCTTTAAAAAAAAATTTTTTTTTAATTCTTTCAATTGTATTCGATTTTCAACTAACCAGTGTTTATTCATCAAAAAGAGTTTTTAATCTAATTAAATCGAAAGTACTCGATTACCGATCTTTTCGGTATGCCCCTCGTATTAAATCAAAAAGGAAAGAATTCCGGTTCAAATATATTCGACGCAGAATTCCAATTTGTATGTAACGAAAAGTAGAATTTATTCACGCTATTTGCCGTTCAAAGATGCAGGTAAAATGTGAAATCAGTTCCTTGGAAAATTCAAGGAAGTCGTATTATAAGTTGAAAGGATTGAATCGGAAATTGCAAATAATTGTAATTCCTTGGCATTTAAAATACTTTATACTATTTAACCTTTTTATATTATCAAATGAAAGTGATTTAGTTACCATTTTTGTATATTTTGGTTTAGTTTCTTTGTACAAAAACATAAAAAACGCACGAAACAGTTAAGACTGGAAGTTGAAAACAAAGATGGCGTAAATAAAATGACATTTGACGCTGTAACTTCGTACAAAAAGAATGATTTTGTACAATTAAAATAAATGCAAAAATGTAATTCTAGTATTTTTCTGTACATATTTCGATTTTTACTTGATTTTGTAACTAGTGTACAAGTGCAGGGCGAATTTGAAACTTCTCACATGAAGTCACAACATCACACAATCTGGCACCAGCCTTGTAAAGTTGCAAGCATCAAGTACACGCGACACCTCCGCCAAATTGTAAAGGTACTCTCACACACCTACACACGCTCATCTCCGTGTCGTCATCTACATAAGTTCACATCTCAAGTAGTTTTATTTGACGTAGCCGTTCCTATTCAGTTACGAGATAAACTCTCGGGGGACCGCTGCTCTTGCTCTCAGCGTGTAGCGTCAGCAAAACAACTACATTCCCTGTCATTTCAGACACTTATTCATCGTAGTCAGTCCACTGCTGTACGTGAGTACATAATTGGGTACTTGACACCTAATTAGTTTGGGGTTGCATTGTATTTATACCGGACGTTAAAAAAAAGCCTCTAAAATAAATATACGTAATAATTTTAATTTTTTATTTTTTATTTTTATTTTTCAAGATTTGAAAAAGTCACAAAAATTGCGAAAAATTTATTAGATTTCGTTTTTTCATTAAATTTTAAACGTTTTTTTATAAGAGTATATATAGCACATAAAACATTATTTTAGGAGATAACTCAAAATATCGAACTAGCTTCATACATTTAACACTCCAATATAGTGATGTGACGTCACAAAGCACGCCCGATTTATATGGAGTGTTTTAGCACCGCGTGACTAGAATAACTTTTCGGCCGGTTATGCTAAAAAACCGATTAGTCATATCCAAAAAAATTGATAGAGCTATTTATCTTTGGACTATAGAGGTAGAATGAGAGTCAAATATTATTTTTTTGTCATATATCCAAGTAAGTAAATCTTCGCGATCAACGCGTTCCAAGAAAGGATTTGCTATAGTCGTGAGGCTTGACAGGTGGATCGGTGCAGAAAGATGTTGTTAGTCTGTTGGATATGTGGAGATGCTCCTTTCCGTGCTTTTGATATTTGCTCCTAGTTGCAAAGGAATAATTAATATATAACTTATATATATATATATATATATATAACTTATATTTACCTTGTAATTAGAACATTACATTAAGTGCGTTGACATTAAAATTAAATACACGACACGAAAAACGATCCTCGTTTTTGCCCAACTGCGCCAGTAGCAGAGTTATGTTTTTTGAGAATATGTATGTATAATTGTTTGCTCTGTGGCCTGCACGGCTCGATGGATTTTAACTTGAGAGGTGTCGTTAGTTTCGTATTTACTGCGAAAGTGTGGATATATCAAAATAATAATAAAAATAAAATAAAATTACGCAGTAGGGTTTTTAAAATTTACTTTTCATTCACTTGTTCTTTGAATTCTCTAAACGGCATACTTCAAGTGGGTGTTAATTCTATTTATGCATATTTAAATATGACAAACTTCATCAATTGATTTTCTGATTTAGTGTTGGGGGTATGAAACAAATTCGTATAATTACACCATTTATGATTTAAGGACGGCTGGACCAATTCTTATAATTTTTTGTGTTTGAATTTGTCTCCCACTCGAATAGTAGAATAACTATTAAGAGGGTATGCTGGTGTCAAAGCGCCCATACAAACGTAGTCCAGTCATATTTTGAGTATTTAGCTATGAAAATCTATGAAATTTTCAAGACACAATCTAGAAACAAATATCTGTGTCGGTGGTGAGTCAGATTTTCGTTTAAATATATACTTCCTGAGTTACAGGGCGTCAAAGTATTGCATTTTTCGGTAGTAAAAAGCCCCAACTTTGAACCTGATTTACAAGAGTATGAATCAATTTAGAACAATTTGGAAAAACCACCGACATCTGAAATTTTATTAATATACTGTATTGAAAAAATGGCTACATAATATACTGTATTGAAAAAATGGCTACACAATATACTGTATCCTTCAAATAATCACTGGACTACGAAACATCAAAATAACGGGTGGATAACTTCGCGTAGTGTATGCTGTCTCACGATACCCGCTCGGGTAGGATAGGGCTCGGATAGGGACAGCTACAAAACAATCCAAATTTGAACGCGGCCACGTGGTCTAACCAACATAGCCTCTTAAAACATGAGATAAAGTCATTAAAACATTTAATTTGCTCATACAATCATGAACTCACTCAAAGTTGTTACCTACTCTGCGTAACTATAGTGACCGTCTGAAACATTTCAAAATTACATCGTTACAGGATCGTCGGTGGAGTGCCGATCAAACTTTCCTATACAAACTCTTGCATAATCTTATTAACTGTCCAGAATTATTACACAAAATCAAGTTCTCCCTACCACGATCACGCCTTCATATGGATAGTTTCAATCCCTTTGCTGTCAGAGGATACCGAACCAATATAGGACATCATAGTGTTATTCCGAGAATTTGCCCAGGGCACAATATACTGTATAAATCGACAAAGACCGATATTCTGTCTATTTATATCTCAGCTTTTAAAGCTGCCTTGGTTAAATATATTTTGAGTCACTGCTCTGCCATTGCCTCCCCTTAGTAGTAGTCACTTGTTTTAGCTATATTTTCCTTTTTTTTTTCAATTATTGTTTGCATGCGGTGGTTTCCTGTCATTGAAGGAGCACTTACTGTCATTTAAAGTTGTTTTTATTGTGTGATTACTTATAGTGCTTCTTTGTTCTAAATCAAAATAAATAAAAACTAACAGAAAGTCAGATAGACTTGATTTTTTGTAGAAGGATAGTTGAAATGCCAAGGAATGACACAGGCTACCCGATTGAACGAGTAGGTCGATCCACTCGGATTTTCTACACTTTTGCCCGTTCATGGTGATAATTATAACAAACCATCGAGGAGAAGATAATCTTGCTTAACTCTTTTAAATTCTTAATAATATTAATGGAATTCCGTTTGTCGTGCAGACCGTACCCCCTGTTTAAAGCAAGAATCTCGAAGGAATTCAAATCAGAAAGCATCGCAGACTTACGTACGTACACGTTGAACAAAAACATCTGGAAATATAGAATGTAAGATAACATTCTCTCAATGCTTCGAGAGAAACAAACATATATATGTGTATGTACATACATCACCATTTACACGTAACGTACGAGTAATACAATTACGATATAGCTACATGTAAATGTCTACTGCTATTCACTTAGTCCATATTCACCGCTAGGCTTCCTTACTTTAATTTCATCAAGTGCTTTCAATGCTCGGATTCACTTCTGTCTTTCGAATACCCTGCTTGACACATGTCAAAATCCAAACGGCCCGTAATGTCACTCTGACATTTGACAGCTGACGTCTGAAATCAGGTGATGGATAAGTCGTCAGGTGAAATGAATATTACATTTTATAAGGTAGAAAAATATTCATTATTTTATATAGCTTTTACGGTAAATGTTTGTGAGCGTAAAGATCGTTACGAGAGCACACAAATCAAGGTTCTATTTGAAAATCGTGCTACCACTGGTTCACGAAATTGGGCTAAAAAACTAACAAATGGCAGTTGACTAAAAATGGCATGCTTTACTTCGATAGACCGAGAATAATACTTGTTTCAAATTTTACCTGTCGAAAAGTACGAGTAATTCAAGTGAGCAAAAACAGACCATACGAAGCGATCGCACGCTGTGACGTAACACCGTGAATTAGGGCGTTGAAATGTATTTAAATAATGTTTTATATATTTACATCCTCATAAAAACCTTTCAAAATGTAATGAAAAAACTAAATTTGATTAGTTTGGGGTTAACTTTGGGGTTAGCTAGCTTCCATCCAAGCGCCTTGTGAGCTTAGGAAAGATGAAGGCCAAGTACAAAACTAGTCCTAATAACCCCCCCCCCCCCCCCCCAAACTGCAACTAAAATATTGTGTCGGAATAACGGTTCAAGAACTCCCAGAGTATCCAGGTAGAGTCAGGGCTGGCGGACAAACAGATTCGTATTGATTCTTTTAATTATTTTTACCTTGTTCTCGTGAGTTTTTTCCATGCGTCGTCATTGTTTGCCTCTTGTTTTCTTCTGTCATTCGTGGTCTATTTCGCTCTCATGAGTTCAGATTCTGTTCTCTTCTACTCACTTTCATCTAAAAACTTACATTCTCTCATATTCATTCAGCACTTTGAACCATCCCACATCCATAGTAGGGGCATAGGTGGCACAGGTCTCGTAGGAGCCCGCTAAAAGTACAGCAATACATTAAGTGAAGCGACGTGCCTTTGTCTCTGGCGTTTCCGTGTGACCTGGTTACTTGGACTTGGGGAGACCTACTTGGGTCTCAGTTCATACAGACTCTGTTCGGATTGTATCGTTTTACAGATCTGGCGTCGGTGGCGCAATGGATAAGGCGCGGACTCTCAATCTGAGGGTACCGGGTTCGAATCCAGCCGTGTACCTATGAGTTGTTTTTCAATTCAAGTACATTATCCGATTGCTTAACGGTGAAGGAAAACATCGTGAGGAAACCTGCATGTCTTGAACAGGCATGTGAAGTCCGCCGATCCGCACTGGGCCCGCGTGGTGGACTATGTCCCATACACTCTCTGTAGGAGAGTAGGCCTGAGCCCCTCCAGTGGGGACATATATAGGCTGTTGATGATGACAGATCTGGCTGGTTGTTTTTCTACAGGATGTAAAGACCCCCCCATCTAACCTAACCTGACCTAGCCTACCCTACCGTTCAACTAACCTACCCTTCAGCTCTCCTTCACGTCTCGTCGAATTACTCATCTTAATTTGAACCACGTTAACTTTTATTCCCTATCGTCCTAATTTGGAGATATTATGTTATAATAAAATCCAGCAACTCTCGATATCATCCAATTAATAATCGTCACTATATCAGGATCCACCTTGCAACGACCCACGATCGATCCGCGCGATACCCTACAACTTAACTACCCAATCATTCACTCTATCTACTAAATCCAACTCACATACATACACATACATCTCCTAAATACGCTTCCACTTCCATTGAACTCTCTACCACCTTTGAAGAAGGTAAACAATATATTAAATAAATAAAACGTTTGGCTCGTGATAATCTAGTGGCTTAATGACCCAAGTCATGTCCACAGTCTCCCAAGTCCTATGATCCTCCTATGATTGATGATTCAAACCATTCCTACTTCCTACTAATTACATTATGCTGAATACTATGTTTTACTTAGAGAAAATGCCTATCTTAAGGATATACTAGTTTAATGAGTTCTGACAAACAGATAACGGAACACCTCTTTGGTTCGATAAATATTTCAACAAATTTCAATATTTATGTTTCTCAAAACTTATATAATAAATATTGGGATATATGTATTCATTTGTAATAGGCATCTAAGGTGGTTTAGATAAAAAGAGCCCCATCCACGCTCAATTTTGTAATTCTCATTCCATTTCGTAGAGAATTTCCAGCCATCTTTAGTTTATGTTTATTTGTCTAACTAATTTGTCAGTTTGTTGGTAATGAACTATTTTGTCATACAAAGAAATTTAAGTAATATCAGATACTTCTACTGAGATGATGTTGTGGAGGAATTATTTAGGAACAGAACAAATTGTTCACTGAATCCAAACCATTATTAATATTTATAATATTTCCGAAGCTTTATTTTAGCTTCCTATGGAACCTTTTGTTTAATTTCTAAGTTATAAAGATTAGTTCTAGCGTTTAGCGACAGTCCAACTATTTTACATTAGACATAGCCACCTATGGAATTTTATACCATACTAGAACTATCAATAATTTATAAGGACACATATATAAACAAACTTGTATAATTTTATACAATTACTGTTCTGTTTGCAAAGGAGTGACTCTACCGTCGTTTCACTAAGGGGCTGTCCGTTTACATAGGTAAAAGAAACGACAAGAAAACCTATGTTTACGGCATCTTTTATCAAAAGGGAAATCTTAAGAAACACCAATATTGTTAAACCTATCCTGAAATTTAGGAATTTATATGTAAACCTGTATGACTGATTCGAGACAACACATTTTGGTTATTTATTTTAATCAACTTTATGAAATCCATAATTTCTAGGAATTCCCTCAATAGTGATTTGTTTGTTAGGTTTCCAGGACTTTAAATTTATCCTTTTCACTAGTATCATTCCAACTATACAGTATGTTCTAGCCAATAAGCCGTCTTTTAGCCAACCAGAACAAGAAGTGTTTTTACTTCGTACAAATCGCAAACGATACACGTGAAATCTACCTTCATATTTGGAAGGAAGAATCAATACTAGGTCCTTTTCACCTTCTAGAATAAATTGCATCTTTCGTGCCAAGTCTATACTTTTGAATGAATTTCCAGAAATTTGTCTGTACTTTCTAGACCAATTATCTTACGATATATTTACTTTTAAAAATAATGTATGTATCTCAAAGAAGCCACACATGTAAACATTCATAACAAAGTTATTCCTTTCTAGAACTTTAAAATTAAAATATTATTTTTATATTCCATAGTTCGGCAAACTACTATACAAACATAATTTGTTAATTAACTGATAATCCTATCCCTTAGGAATTTGGATAACCAAGTGTTTAAATTCACAACTCGTCTATATAATGTCAATCTTTGTAAGACTGAATTATAAAGAAGTACCTTTTCACTCAAATTAACATCTTTACTGCGATTACCCTTTACTACTGGGATAAACAAAGGACAACTCGATTACTGACGTAATTTGATAACTTCATCGCTACAGGACTGAAATTAACAATGTACGTCCTACTATGAATTCCCAGTAATTTTCCCTAATCCCTGGATTATTTCCTACTTTAAACTGATTGTCCTTATGGGACTTAAATTTAAAAGGTACGTACATTCTTTACCCTACTCCCTACTTCCCTAATACCCTGGATAGTCCCTACAGACCCCTACTTCCCTAATACCCTACCTACCATATAAACAAATAAATATGTATAAATAAGTGCGGGAAGCCTGTTACGGCTGAAGGTCCTGAAGGGGGAAGGATAAAAGGGTTGTGCACGTCGTGCAATGTGCACAGGAAGGAATTCCTCACTACCACTCAACCAGACTCAGAAGAGTGATCAGCAAAGCTGACGGCTAAAGGTGTCTTGGCCGTAGTTAGGGGTTTGTTGAGCTACGCGTAGTCCAGCTTTATGAAGTAAGACCGAAATCGTAGTTTACGATAGATGAATTCATTTAAAATAAATGAAAACATCCATCCCCATAATTTTACGAAGTTAAATAGAATTTACAAAGGAAACTTTCTTCTTGTTCGAAATGTCTAGCTAGCTGGACTGAGCGACGCGTAGTTCCCGTACGCCGGCCGCGCTTGCGTTTATATCCCCAGTTTTCCGCCCCCGCTTCCTCGCCTGAAACCTCGTTTCCACCCTGACGTATTTGTCACGAGCGCATTCAAAAGTATCATCTTTCCTAATACCCTTAAAGCCTATCTTTATTTAACGCAGACAATGACATATACCATTTCTGACGTGTTACCTCGGCCGTCCACGGTGCGACTGCAGGTAACCGAGCTCATTAGTCACAACGCATTCAATCATAATACTTTTCTTAATACGTTTAAGGTTTATTTTCGTATGGAATTTCACGGAGGTCTACAAACGCTACCCACAATACGATTTTCCGAGTACCCTCAAGGTTTATATTCGACCATCGATTTAAAGGCAATTTAGACACTCGCTATTCTACCGTTGACTCAAAGTATTCTAGACGCTCTATACATGAGTTCTATTGACATCGAATTGTTTGATCGTTCAACATAATATATTTTTTATCACACATTCGCCTGTATCATAGATACAAGGTTAATCCTTTACAAGAAAAGGTGCGCTCTCGGACTCGAACCAGAGACTCCCACTAAATTAAATATCACTATGATTATCTAGATTTGAAATGTTTCTTCTCAAATATAAGTTTGTTTATTTATTGTTTATATTTCATTTTAATAAAAATTAACCTCAGTTTATCTTTCCCTATCCCTCCAATGCATAATCAGTTAATTCTCGTCAAGAATCTACGGACTGAATACCAAACGACACAGAGATTAACCAACCAAGCTCGATGGCCCGTTACATCCCTGCCTTTAAATTATTATAGAATGGCAACGTATTCTCCCTTGACATGATATAATAATTTACCCCAACTTAATAATTATCAACATCGAGCTTAAATACAAAATCTAAACATTTGTCCATGTTAATCTAATCGTGAATCAGATAAATCTGAATTGTTGTGTGTATTTGAACCAAACGTAGTCACAGAATAAAGTTATGCGTGAGCTGCCAAATCACTATCCCGAAACATAGAAAGACAGTAGCCAATGTCAGATAATACTCCAACCTGTGAAAACGAAAGTTGTGAATTTCCGCAGTTAGAAGAACTTCGATTTGGGGATCTACACAGTAATCGTTCTCCATCAGTGATTCTACGCATTCCCCAAAAGGATCTCCCAGGTCAGAATATTACCCATGGACAAAAAACTCCTATCAGTACATATCTCAGAACACATCAACAGTCCACAACACATTCTTCACCCTGTTTCCATTTTGGAGCATTTAGAGTGTAGAGGTCAAGTATTTCTTCCCTGCCAGTAGAGTATGATATCGCCAGAATCCTGTATAAAACACGCTCTTGTTGTCGTTTTCGAACAACAATAAATGTAACCTAGCACCAACGAGCTGAGATCCTGATGACACCGTTGTATAGTATGTGTCTCATAAATTACATGGACAAACGCCGCCCAACATCTAATGATACATAGCCATTACGAAGCTCCTGTTATACCTAAATGAATTAATCTCACAGACAAATTTCATAAAATCCACTAACACATTCTTCATACTATCATATCTTTCAATGTCCAAAAGTTAACAAACTTACGCGCCTCCTCATACCATTGGCTTCACACTCGCTAGCTTTGTAACAAATATGCACTACATTAGCATGAGCGGATATAGACATGAATTGTATTAAATTTGTAACAATTTATAAACTGCAATAATTAATAAAATTAATTAATAAATAACTAATGTTATATATTATTATATTTATATAATATATTATTATGTTATATGTTATAATATTATTGAATAGTGAGATAATCGGTTTAAAATTATAACGACTTTCCCTTAAAGTTACCATTATAATTTATCACCCCGTTATCAGACTAAGGAGAATGAATAACTCATTCTAATCTATAATATATTCATATTTCGTTACCCTAACATTCAACTATTCACGGTCAATCTCTATTCGTTTAGCAGACAGGCCCTCAAACATATTTTATTAATTAATTTTTGGTACGACTACGTATAATTGCCAACGTGACAATCCTTCTATTATCAAATTTTTAAAAATATTTAATTAAAGGTTCATCAGTAATCTCATATTGTGTAAAACTATAATCATTACAAACAACATCAAAATTTCATAAACCCATCATTGATGATGATGAAAGTAGTTAGCAAGATGTACATTAGAATTTGTACTGATCATGAACGATATTATTTCAAAACACCTTCGGGTTTCAAAACAATATTAAATTTACTATTTTCTTAAAGTTAACTTACTATCTACCTATCACCTTGTTATTTATATGGAAGCACGCTTCCATACATTCCGCCACGCACGCAAATCTAAAGTCACAAATTCGCAGACTTTAAATTACTTTCAACAGCTACTCTATTAATTTGTTTACTGTTTACGCAATCTAATTAACTGGGAACAACCAAAAGACTTAAGAACTGTATACCTCTACAATCTAACAGAGAGTATCATGTCAACTATCAATCAAATTTATCATGAATTTATCCCAACTTTATAAACCATTAGGGTTTTCCCCGCGACTTCGTCCGCGTCGACTTCAGAAATCATCCCACGCGAACCTCTAGCTCGGGACAAACATTACAGTTATTTCATAATATTAGTGTGGAGATAAGACATACGTTCGATATTATCTGTGTAAGTTCTCTATTGAACACTATTTACACATTACTGAACATGAACTTCCCTTACAGATCGATTTAACATATGCCTCTTACAATTTAAATTCTATTAAAAGGTGTAAAGTGACGCCATTTGTGGTTTAGAAGGCGAACTACGTTATCAACCTGATAACTGACCACTGTCGCAACATGCAAGCAGCCTACCACGAAACGTCCATAGAACCGTTTCTTACATTAACTTATTTACTATTCTCTGTTTGTAATGACAAAAGAGATTACTTAAGAGATGTTTATTTCAGAAGATCATACTCAATTCTCAAATGTGAATTTTCCTCTTGCTTTAAACTATTATTCCCTCGGAACTTTTTTTTTCGATATATCTCCTGCGTTAAAGTGTAAGCTCTAAAACTTTTATTCCCTCATTCATATCACAACTTTCCCTGCCTTAGACTGTTACACTCTAAAACTTTTATTCCCTAATTTATCTCTCAACTTTCCCTGCCTTAGACTATAATTGTTTAAGGCTACTATCCTGCCTTCATGTTTTAACCTAAAATGAGGGTAAAATTTATGGTTAATAGACATATATCCCTAACTGTATGAATCATCAATCAAGGAGAATCGAAATCCATTTTCACGAACAACAAATTGTGGTTCCCCTTACGGGAAAACCACTCGCTTAAAAATAACTATACTATATTCCTTAACACCAATAATAAACTAATTGTTCCTGAAAGATTCCTTCCCTTAATTTAGCAGTATCGTCAGAAAGTCACCTTTATGATTCCGTAAACATATAAGGAAACCCCTAATATGCTACCACCAATAAGATGCAACTTGGCTCTAATACGTATATACTAGTCACGTCACCAAGCGTAAGAATTTTTTTCCCGACGCAATGAATGGTACAGGTGAATCACTAAACTAGTTTACCATACATCAAACTCCAAAGCGAATAATTACATCAAGTTTGATCGTTCCCCTTTTTCCTTTGAAACTGTGATTTTCAGAAACCATGAGACCATTCTTAATCATAATATATAATCTGAAGTCAAAAGGAAGATCATACAACTAAGTTGCTTCCACTAACCATCAAGCGACATTTTACTTAATCACGAACATACATAGAACTGTATAAACATATTCCTGTTCCAATCTTTATTCGAAACCGATATCTACGAATCGTTACTTAGCATCAAGTCACTGGCTCACTGCTACAACTATCACTTGGGAATATGAAACTTCTTATGTACGATAATATAGGGATAAACCTACCAAATTCGTATACCGACACAGACATATGTTATCTCTATTTGCTATTTTCATATTTTTAATTATTTACGTTAAGATGTTAATAAATAGCACTCGAACAAACAAACAAACAAACAATTATCCTGGTCACGGCAATCCATATTGTAATGACCCCCCCACAACCTGACCTAACCTAAACTGATACTGAACTGTGACTACCCACCGTTCGTTCAACTAACCTACCCTTCAGCTCTCCTTCACGTCTCGTCCAATTACTCATCTTAATTTGAACCACGTTAACCTTTATTCCCTATCGTCCTAATTTGTAGATATTATGTTATAATAAAATCCAGCAACTCTCGATATCATCCAATTAATAATCGTCATTATATCAGGATCCACCTTGCAACAACCCACGATCGATCCGCGCGATACCCTACAACTTAACTACCCAATCATTCACTCTATCTATTAAATCCAACTCACATACATACACATACATCTCCTAAATACGCTTCCACTTCCATTGAACTCTCTACCACCTTTGAAGAAGGTATTAAATAAATAAAACGTTTGGCTCGTGATAATCTAGTGGCTCAATGACCCAAGTCATGTCCACAGTCTCCCAAGTTCTATGATCCTCCTATGATTGATGATTCAAACTATTCCTACTTCCTACTAATTACATTATGCTGAATACTATGTTTTACTTAGAGAAAATGTTTATCCTAAAGATATACAAGTTTAATGAGTTCTGACAAACAGATAACGGTAACACCTCTTTATTACTGATTCGATAAATATTTCAACAAATTTCCATATTTATGTTTCTCAAAACTTATGTAATAAATATTGGGTTATATGTATTCATTTGTAGTAGGCATCTAAGATGGTTTAGATAAAAAGAGCCCCATCCACGCTCAATTTTGTAATTCTCATTCCATTTCGTAGAGAATTTCCAGCCATCTTTAGTTTATGTTTATTTGTCTAACTAATTTGTCAGTTTGTTGGTAATGAACTATTTTGTCATACCAAGAGATTTAAGTAATATCAGATACTTCTACTGAGATGATGTTTTGGAGGAATTATTTAGGAACAGAACAAATTGTTGACTGAATCCAAACCATTATTAATATTTATAATATTTCCGAAGCTTTATTTTAGCTTCATATGGAACCTTTGGTTGAATTTCTAATTTATAAAGGATTAGTTCTAGCGTTTAGCGACAGTCCAAATATTTTACATTAGACATAGCCACCTATGGAACTTTATACCATACTAGAACTATCAATAATTTATAATGACACATATATAAACAAACTTGTATAATTTTATACAATTACTGTTCTGTTTGCAAAGGAGTGACTCTACCGTCGTTTCACTAAGGGGCTGTCCGTTTACATAGGTAAAAGAAACGACAAGAAAACCTATGTTTACGGCATCTTTTATCAAACAGGAAAATCTTAAGAAACACCAATATTGTTAAACCTATCCTGAAATTTATGAATTTATATGTAAATATGTATGACTGATTCAAGACAACACATTTTGGTTATTTATTTTAATCAACTTTATGAAATCCATAATTTCTAGGAATTCCATCAATAGTAATTTGTTTGTTAGGTTTCCAGGACTTTAAATTTATCCTTTTCACTAGTATCATTCCAACTATACAGTATGTTCTAGCCAATAAGCCGTCTTTTAGCCAACTAGAACAAAAAGCATTTTTACTTCGTACAAATTGCAAACAATACACGTGAAATCTACCTTCATATTTGGAAGGAAGAATCAATGCTAGGCCCTTTTCACCTTCTAGAATAAATTGCATCTTTCGTGCCAAGTCTATACTTTTGAATGAATTTCCAGAAATTTGTCTGTACTTTCTAGACCAATTATCTTACGATATATTTACTTTTAAAAATAATGTATGTATCTCAAAGAAGCCACACATGTAAACATTCATAACAAAGTTATTCCTTTCTAGAACTTTAAAATTAAAATATTATTTTTATATTCCATAGTTCGGCAAACTACTATACAAACATAATTTGTTAATTAAATGATCATCCTATCTCTGAGGAATTTGGATAACCAAGTGTTTAAAAACACAACTCGTCTATATAATGTCAATCTTTATAAGACTGAATTATAAAGAAGTACCTTTTCACTCAAATTAAAATCTTTACTGCGATTACCCTTTACTACTGGGATAAACAAAGGACAACTCGATTACTGACGTAATTTGGTTTGATAACTTCATCGCTACAGGACTGAAATTAACATCGTACGTCCTACTATGAATTCCCAGTAATTTTCCCTAATCCCTGGCCTATTTCCTACTTTAAACTGATTGTCCTTATGGGACTTAAATTTAAAAGGTACGTACATTCTTTACCCTACTCCCTACTTCCCTAATACCCTGGATAGTCCCTACAGACCCCTACTTCCCTAATACCCTACCTACCATATAAACAAATAAATATGTATAAATAAGTGCGGGAAGCCTGTTACCGGGAGACCTAAGGTAACAGACGGAAGGGGGAAGGATAAAAGGGTTGTGCACGTCGTGCAATGTGCACAGGAAGGAATTCCTCACTACCACTCAACCAGACTCAGAAGAGTGATCAGCAAAGCTGACGGCTAAAGGTGTCTTGGCCGTAGTGAGGGGTTTGTTGAGCTACGCGTAGTCCAGTTTGTTGAAGTAAGACCAAAATCACGGTTACGATAGATGAATTCATTTAAAATAAATGAAAACATCCATCTCCAAAATTTTACGAAGTTAAATAGAATTTACGAAGGAAACTTTCTTCTTGTTCAAAATGACTAGCTAGCTGGACTGAGCGACGCGTAGTCTCTCGTACGCCGGCCGCGCTTGCGTTTATATCCCCAGTTTTCCGCCCCCGCTTCCTCGCCTGAAACCTCGTTTCCACCCTGACGTATTTGTCACGAGCGCATTCAAAAGTATCATCTTTCCTAATACCCTTAAAGCCTATCTTTATTTAACGCAGACAATGACATATACCATTTCTGACGTGTTACCTCGGCCGTCCACGGTGCGACTGCAGGTAACCGAGCTCATTAGTCACAACGCATTCAATCATAATACTTTTCTTAATACGTTTAAGGTTTATTTTCGTATGGAATTTCACGGAAGTCTACAAACGCTACCCGCAATATTTTTTATATAGATTGACAATAGATTTTTCAAATACCCTCAAGGTTTATATTCGACCATCGATTTAAAGGCAATTTAGACACTCGCTATTCTACCGTTGACTCAAAATATTCTAGACGCTCTATATATGAGTTCCATTGACATCGAATTGTTTGATCGTTCGACATAATATATTTTTATCACACATTCGCCTTTATCATAGACACAAGGTTAATCCTTTACAAGAAAAGGTGCGCTCTCGGACTCGAACCTGAGACTCCCACTAAATTAAATATCACTATGATTATCTAGATTTGAAATGTTTCTTCTCAAATATAAGTTTGTTTATTTATTGTTTATATTTCATTTTAATAAAAATTAACCTCAGTTTATCTTTCCCTATCCCTCCAATGCATAATCAGTTAATTCTCGTCAAGAATCTACGGACTGAATACCAAACGACACAGAGATTAACCAACCAAGCTCGATGGCCCGTTACAAGCGATCGCACGCTGTGACGTAACACCGTGAATTAGGGCGTTAATAAAAAATAATGTTTTATATATTTACATCCTCGTAAAAAACCTTTCAAAATGTAATGAAAAAACTAAATTTGATTAGTTTGGGGTTAACTTTGGGGTTAGCTAGCTTCCATCCAAGCGCCTTGTGAGCTTAGGAAAGATGAAGGCCAAGTACAAAACTAGTCCTAATACACCCCCCCCCCCCCCTCCCCAAAAAAAAAAACTGCAACTCAAATATTGTGTCGGAATAACGGTTCAAGAACTCCCAGAGTATCCAGGTAGAGTCAGGGCTGGCGGACAAACAGATTCGTATTGATTCTTTTAATTATTTTTACCTTGTTCTCGTGAGTTTTTTCCATGCGTCGTCATTCTTTGCCTCTTGTTTTCTTCTGTCATTCGTGGTCTATTTCGCTCTCATGAGTTCAGATTCTGTTCTCTTCTACTCACTTTCATCTAAAAACTGACATTCTCTCATATTCATTCAGCACTTTGAACCATCCCACATCCATAGTAGGGGCATAGGTGGCACAGGTCTCGTAGGAGCCCGCTAAAAGTACAGCAATACATTAAGTGAAGCGACGTGCCTTTGTCTCTGGCGTTTCCGTGTGACCTGGTTACTTGGACTTGGGGAGACCTACTTGGGTCTCAGTTCATACAGACTCTGTTCGGATTGTATCGTTTTACAGATCTGGCTGGTTGTTTTTCTACAGGACTCCAAAATTTGTACAATTTTTGGAGTCCCAAGCAAGCCCTTGTCTTCCGCCTCATGTTTACTACCTACGTTTTCTAAGTCTTTGAGACATTTTCTTCAACGACCTTTTTATCGTGGTGGTCATAATCATCTGCATTAAGCTATAAGCGTCCTTCATAGATCATATATTCATCACGCTTGGCAGGGGGATTCAGCAGCACAATAAGATGTTGTTATTACATACGGTTTTTTTTCTCGAATGTACTTGATGCTGTTGGTCCTGCGACCTCTACAGCTTCTCCCGAACAATGGCGAGCGCGGAAGGCGCTCAACCGGTATTATTATTACTAGCAACAGGCCTAAGGACGCCCGCTCGGGCTCGTCCTCGGCTTAGGGCGTTGCTTTGTGGTCAAGAGATCGAAGAAAATCGGCCCGGAATGTATCTGCGGTAAGCGCTGGGATTATTGCTCATCGTGGGGAAGGTGTGTCTTTGCCGTCTCCGCCGCCGGAGACGGTGTATTTGTAAAGTGTCGGTTTGAAATTACATATGTAGATGCTGCTGCCTTAATATTCTCTTCCTTAATCGCACTCTACGACATAATCTGAATGACATGGGGCAGTCTTTTTCTAAAGACTAGACCATAATAGTTAGGCATATGGGAGATTATCAAGAAATGTTTTTGGAATGTAATATACTACTAGTGGGGGAAAAAAGTAAAATACTTATTGGCTATAGAGAATTATCACACTAAAGAGCATAAAAATAAAGTAAATCATAAACTTAATACTCGTACAAGGGCGAAACAAAAAGGGAAATTTATAACCAGTGAGAGAACCAGGGCATGGAGTAAATAATAAGTATCCTATTCTAGAAACTGTTATAAAAAGCAATTAATACAAAAACTCAAAGAATGATTGATGTAGTTTGTAAGTTAGTTTAAGTTGAATATGTTAGGTATAAAAAAGGTTAACATAAGAGCGCGTCGCCTACAAACTGTCTTGGCAGTTTGGCGAATTAAAAAATGATTAATTTATAAGATTTTTGTAATAAATAAATAATAGTAATAAGGTCTAAGGATTACATGGAGTGCATAAAATGGGTGACGGTATCTTAGTCAAAAGAGCTTTTATAAATATCGTTTGTATAATAGTTCTACGCTGTATTAGTAGTGACCTTTAATCACCTCCGTGACCTAGTGGATACATACTTGGATTCACAATCTGGAGGTCCCAGGTTCGATTCCTAGTAGATTCCTCGGTTTGTTTGTTGGTAGTTTATTTTCTATTTCTGCTTGGCTAGCTACCACCATGCTACCAAAGTCTGCCGTCAAACAACAGTGTTATGTTAATAGCAACAGCGCCTATTCGTATTGCAGCACTGTTGGGATCGGTAGGGACGTTATCAGAGCCAGCGCCTCATTAGCTTGTAACTTCTAGGCGAGCAAGCTTTCCATCCAATTGTCTTATCAATACATAGCATCAGGTGCAGACCCATAGAACATTACACAAAAAAGGAAGAAACCAGAAGAATAAACTGATATCTGATCAGCGTATTTTGTCTGCTAAAATGTTATATTAACCCCATTCTCAACACGAGAAAGGAAGAAAGCAGCAAGTCCGTAACAAAGCCAATAATCCGTGACGACACACCACCACCATCCCGTGCCTCTCGCAACAATGCTCCTGACAGTCGTTTCCTAATTATTGCCATGTCATGTCGGCCCGCTTCCCATCGAACGGAAGCCTGTATTTCTTGGGCAGATTTACGACGACTTTTTCCGTTGGAAAGAATGAAGAAAATCGAATTACGTATGAAGCGAAATCGGTGTCAGATTATTCTTGTGTAAACTTAGAAATTTTAAATGAGCCCTTCCAAATATAAGATAGAAGCATATTTCTACGAGTCGCAGCGAGACGATCCCCTAAAGCCCCGTCCACACTGTCCGTCCAGATAAAACTGCCGAACCGAGTAATGTCACATTACAATGCATTGGGTGTCACGTTTGGATTACTCGAATGTGTGTAATGGCCCGAAGATGCGGTGAGAATATCATGGATATGTCATAGTGATTACGCCTATATTTAAAAATAAATGGTATGACACAATCCGGTCCTGAGCTACTTGCATCCAGTGACTACCAGCTACCTTTAATAGGTCGTCGGTCCATCTAGTAGGAGGGACGGCTGGGTATACGTTTCCCGGTACGTGGTCACCACTCGAGAACTTTTACTCCCCATTGGACATGCGTTCTTCGAGCGATGAGGCCTGCCCATTGCCACTTCAGTTTTAAATTGTATATATGTACAAATAATTATTTATTCGTCTTTATCAGCTGTATAACTCAACCAATGTTAAATGAGTGCCTTACCTATGTCAAAACTCACAACCCATGGTACCGTAAAATGTAAACTTGTTATGATATTTTAACATTAGTTTGTTTCTTTTGTGTATAATTGATAATGTTGGACATGAACCTCCCTCATAGATCTCCTCTTCACATTTTTCATCAAAGGACTTGATTGGATATCGCAGTGAGATGTTGTTGTTACATGGGAAGATGCTGCCCATCTCCTGAATAAAAGAAAGAAAGAAAGAAATAATTTATTCGGCATACAGATTACAGTACAGTTAATACATTAATTTTAAATTTGCTCTGCTGCACTGCAACGCCGAAATGGACCTGTCTCAGCATATGCGGCAGCAGTAGCTGCAGCGCTGATTTTCAGACAGGCCCAGATATTTTATTTTCCCTTAGTCCCCTTTTTGACACCCGCGGGATGAAATAGCGCGGTCCTGTTCTAAATCTGAATCCACACGGCTCAGTTGTTTAGTAAATGATACTAATACACTATATGTATTAAAAATTTCTATTTTAAAGCCCAAGTGTAAAATCATTATACTTCTACATTTCTATTTTTGACTGTCATTCTGTTTAACGTAAATTTTTGTGTAAGCTGTGGATACCTATAATTAAGTAAACATTTTTAGTAATTAGTTATGTAAGTTTGTATTTTGTATGTATTTGGAATGTAACTGGTTGGAGTCTCTAAATAAATAAATATGTGAATTTATTTGTTCCAGGTCAATGCCTCAACAACATAATCAAGCCTTTTGCAATTTAAATTACCCGGAGGGCCTGGATCAAGACAAAGGCTTCTTTTTTTCTTAACCCGATGTATATTTGTTTGTGACTGAGCGTTCTCACTCACAAACAAATATACATTTACTTTTCTGTGTGGTCTTTACTACCGCAATTTAAAATTGTTGACATCAGAATTTTAATAATAGCAAACTAAAAATTCACTGTTGGAATGGCGTATCAATACTAATCCAACGTAGGACTCAATCTCGAATACTAACTGACCAATCACAGAGGAGCATTCTAATTGGACGAATAATGTATTCGAGCGCCATCTGTGTGTGAGAAAGGACGAATCTAGGGATATATAGGAAATTTTTAATTGCGACAGATCTTTCAAGGCCATATTTTAGTAAAATATTAACTTGGTTCGACATATCTCCTGATCTGCTTTTTAGTCTCTTTACAAATAACCCACGGCCATATCATTGCATACCATTAGTGTATTAAAAAATCTACAAATAATAATACAGATAATAAATAATAATGAAATGAGTTTATTTTTCTCCACAAATTTTTACAAACATTTAAACACTTATATTTCACCAAAGCTCAAATATTATTGTAAAATATTTGGGAGACTGGAGCCTAAACAAAATCAAGGATCTGTATTTCAGGTATCCAGGCCCTCCCAATTTCAGGAGAAAAAATACATTGAGTAGTATAAAGTTTCATAAATATAGTCTTATTGTGATGCAAAAATATATTTAGAGAAAATAGTAAAGAGTTTAAGAGTAGAATTTAAATTAACAATTTTGAAAGATTCATGTGAAAGTGTGTGTGCATTGCATAAAGAGTACGCAAATAGAGTAAAAGAGACTAGAAAAAGAGACTTACCACACCATACACACACTCTTACACATACACTATCTATTTATATATATTTTATTTACTATACAATGCTTACCACACCATACATTTGCTAATATAATATAATCATTCTTACTGTGAGGTGAGAACCTGGTGTCCTGACACACGGGGCAACCTACTCAGGCACCAGCTTCACACACTGCTCCATTACGGTAATTGGCATTAAAACATCTTTGGCCTTTGGTACAGGCTAGACGACACCAAATCAGATTGGGATTAAATTGTTTGAATTATATAAATGTTATCTATGCTAAATATATAATACATAAATAATAAGTTTTTGTGTGTGTTGCAAATAAAACATTTTGATTTTTGACTTCACATCACTAAAAATGACTGACTTAAATCATTGCGTGGGAAGCAATTGTGGTGGATTCCCAGCTGATGAAGATAGCAGGGATCAATATTAATACAAGGGGTCTGGATCTGTCCCTGTCCATGTCTCCAAGTGTCAGATGTGAATCGGATTCACAGTAACATCCAGTAATTCAACCTGTGAACGAGGACGGAAATTGCAGTCGGTGAAATCTGACCAGAGCCGAGGCTAGCGGCCAGCTTGTGCCCATGTTGCAGGTTCCAAGATAGGAGCAATAGGGCGAATGGTAAAAGTGTGCCAATTAACACTTGATAAGGTTTTGGGATGAACATTTATACGATTGGCAAACATTTGCCCTAACGCGTTTTGTCGAATCCAAATGTTTGCCAATCACAAAATGTACGATTGTATGGATTTATTCAATCGTTACTTACATAAATTCAGTTTATTTTGTTGTTTCAAATCATTGTTGCGTTCAAGGCAATATGGTAGATGTTTGCCGATCACATACGCTTAAGCTCCGTCCCACACCTGCCGTTTCTGTTCTGTTCTAGTTAGAATTGAAAACGGAAGCATGGCATACAATACAAATGTACCGATACGAACAAACAAGAATCCTTACAATTGACTGACAATGAATAAAATATTTTTATGGTATTTTACATAACAAAATAAACAAACACAATTAATACCAAAATTACAAATACTTTAGCAGAAGCGATTTGAGATTATAAAAACATGTTTCGCATCATAAAACAATTGAAATAGCACCCTTTGTGGTCAAGGATCATGGCTTAAGTTTCAAGAAACATGATTAACATTTATTTTCCTAGATCCATGTAAAAATCTGACCTAAAAGTTAGGTCGGAAAACCACCCCAGAACTTTAGCACAACGAATTCCAGACTTGACTGAGAAATATAGTGAGGTCTAGTTCGACATTACTTTCGCGATAAACATCAGGGAAACTCGAGCAAAACATATTTTGTTGTAAAAACATCGAAAGCAAACAAGGACTCAGGGTGGAGGTCATGACCCCTGACCTATTTACTATTATCCTTTATATATATAACAAATTCAAAGGACCTATTCAAACAAAATTCATCATTATTATGCACAAATGAATTTTGTTTATTTGTCTTTCATGTAAGTCGCAACGAAGAGTCAGGATGATTTCATTTTTTGTTTATGGGTAGTTGATGTTAGGCGAACTCGACGGCCATAGTTAGTTACGAGTATTCCAGTAAGTAGTTATCAAAATTGATTGAAGTTTTAAATTTCAAGATGTCTCAGCTGGTAAGAAAAAATATCTGAAGTTGTCATCAAATACATCCGTGAGCCGTTAGATTGTAAGTATATTACTCCGTAGTGAATTTCACCCCTGAACTGGCAAGGGGCAGGTGACATCGCTCGAAAAACGCAGAGCTGAAGGGTATTTAAAGGTTTCGAGTGTCGAACACGTACCGGTAAACGATACAACTGAGGAGAGACGAAGAGACGAAGAAAGCGGTGTGATTGCGACATAGAGATTTAAATATAGTAATAGGTTATAGAGCGGTCATTGGGAAACGTTTCATATAAACATTTTGATCTCAAAAGTCAACGGTATGTCAAATGCCTTGTACGGCCGCGTGACGTGTTGTAACACTAGATTGAGAAACTTATTACCAATTGGTAATAAGTTTATGATCAAAATTTTTGTTTGCTTTGTCCGGTCTATTACTATTAATGTTAAATGTATTTGGATTGCGATATACAGAGACTTGACGTTTAAATATTTTTCCTTTTTCCCTTATGTATTATATCATGGGTTTGCACTACGCCTTCACCTCACCTGATGGTAAATAACTATAAGATAATGAGACACTGACTCTGGTACCTTTCGTACCGGAACACAACAGTGCTATTAACACTGCTGTTTAGCGGCAGTAACATGGTGGTAGCTAACCAGATGGACATAGAAAATATCCTACCACCAACGAAACCAAGTACCTTTAGGAGTACCCTTCGCAGCGAATCGAACCAAAGACCTCCGGCCTGTAAGTCTAACAGTCCAGGCCACGGAGGCGGTTCAAAATATGACATTACATAACTCTCTCCCTAGCCCTAGCTCTCATGCGTCTAATGGTATAACGATAGAACTCAAAACAATTACTAGAGTGCCCCCGCTAATCCTGCATCCATACCTGTCACCTACTGTTCTGCGATATGAGAAAAACCCGGTTATTGACCTAAGCAGTGATCGATTGCGCGGCTTCCATTCTCCTGATTGCCAACGTCCCAGGAGATACTGATATCTTTCAAATAACATCGCATAGGAACGTGTTCGAACCGTTGAGCTGAAGATTAGACTGACTATAACGAAACTTATGACACTGAATACTGGTGCAAGTTCTTAACGTCTGGTAAGCTGTAATCAGCGCGAATAAGTTTGAAATTGTAACGCGGCTTGTATGAAGTGTTCGATGGACAAAGATAATTGGATCATATGTGTACTCAATTTCTTTTGCGGTATTCATCATCAGTCAGGAAACGTCCACTGCTGGACATAGGCCTCCTTCATTGTACGCCACATTGACCGATCTCGAGCTACTTGCATCCAGCGACTACCCCAGGTAGTCGGTCCACCTAGCAGGGGGACGGCTCGGTAGACGTTTCCCGGTACGTGGTCGCCACTCGATAACAGTTCTCGAGTGGCAAACACGCACCGGGAAACATGTAATAGGCCGTCCCCCTACTAGATCGACCGACGACCTGTTAAAGGTCGAGAGAAGGTGAGATGAAGGCAAGTGCAAACTAATTATAAATACATAAAAAGCAATATTAAAACAGCAAAAAACATTAATTAAAAACAAAGGTTACAATGAGCAGCCGCGACAGGTTTCATACAAACGACACTTGCCCAGTAAGAACAAAAGGGCCTGCCTATTGAAACGTATAAAATAAATCAAAAAGCCCTTTCACAGGCTTCAATTCATTTGATCCGCTCCCACCACAAAAAGTGTAAAAAGCTCTGAAAAAGCCGAAATTGGTAGCGAGGCTGCGGAATGTTGCCAATACGTCGCTCCCTGTTTAATTAAAATGTAGAATAAAAGACAACGGGTTGTAATGGTTCAGCGATCAAATGAGAAACTGGACTTGGTGTGTATGCTATGGGAAAAGGATAAAATGTGACTTCAGCGCCCTCGTCGCACACCGAAATAGCTAATATAAAAAACTACACTAGGTCCCCGTGGCTCTGCCTTGTTCTTCCTTTGTGGTTCTATGGATCAAATAAATACAAATAATTTTTCTTTATTTTTTCAGATAATTTTTATTTGCCATAAATGTGGTACAATAAAGGTGGATACATCTTTAAAATATTTACAGATCACACATATAATCAACTCATATCGACATGCAAATGTTAAAATATAATAAAGGTATACTCGTACGAACAGTCAATAGCATTATAAATTTAAAATCATATGATATGTATGTTTCAATCACCAAAAGTTCGTATGCACAAAAAATTTTCACTCTTTTTCAATTCCTCTCTTGTTAGTATATAATAAAATATTATGTGGTGGTACTCCAGATCATCAAAGAGAGCAAGCACTATTGAATGTAGAATATATTCGTACGTGGTCCTTTTCTGTGGGCCGAATAAACAAGCTCAAAGTCACTCAGCGAGCAATGTAACGAGCTATACTCGGAATTTGTCTACGTGATAACAATTGGAATGAGGAAATCCGTAGACGAACTAATATCATCAAAATAGCTCGACGAGTCAGTGAACTGAAGTAGCAATTTTTTACTATTATTCATTTATTTCAGGTATCAATGATCAATAAGTATATATACAATACAATAAATACATTAAATTAAACTACTAGACACTACAATAATACTATTTACTATGGCACGTTGGTGCCGCTCTGGTGGTGTTGGTCGCTATCTTCCCTCTGAAGCGACGGTACACCACGCCCTCCGGCCAGAAGTCCTCCCTCATGAAGGTCTCCAGCTTGCAGGTCGGGACTCGCACCACGAACGACTTGAATGATGTATCGTGGCGTGACTCCAGCTGCGCCATCCTCACGGTGTAGTTGGACTTCTGCCTTATATATTCTGTGATGTCCTGCTTGGTGGTGGTGAAATGCAGGCGTGACGGATACATGGCCGTGGTTGGAACTTCAGCGCGCAAAACTTCAAAATCGGTACTTACGAACGCGGACGAACCGTTTTCTTTTGTATAAAAAGGCGCACCAAATTACGAAATACCCTTAGATTTCATATAGCTACGTTCCCCGGAAAGGAAACACTTAAACTGTAGTAAAGTACGAGTAACATTTCGTAGAACAATATATCATTTGTGTCATATTATATAGTAAATAAGGAACCGCTTAGTGCCGAGCGCTCGCCGCGCCCGACGCCCATCCATCAACATAGTGTTTTAAACCATTCAAGGTTTCTCATACACTACACACTGGCAGCAAGAACTGATAATAGTGGTAGCTATCGCTATAGCTATAGCTCGTAGCATCGATTGTATCCCACTATTTCCATATGTATTGGATGAAAACGCCCTCATCATTTGTAATTTTTATCGTCATGGAAATCGTCTTCACCATAAGCTGGGAAACGTCCACTGCTGGGCATTGGCCTCCTCTATCGTATGTCACATTAACCAGTCCCGAAACACTTGCATCCACCGCGACTAGGTCGTTGGTACATCTAGTAGGGGGACGGACCGGTACACGCTTGCCGATACATGGTATCGGTTCTTCGAGCGACGTGGCCTGCGCATTGCCACTTCCTCGTTTTTCTTGTCCGAAAGGTTTCCTCATTCCGGATTTTATCACGTAGAGAAATTCCAAGCAAAGCTCGTTCCATTGCTCGCTGTGTGACTTTGGGCTTGTTTATTCGACCAAAAGGAAAGGATCACGTTTCGGCTCCGTATGTGATCACTGGCAACAGCAAAGACAGTCATGGAAATAATGGTATATATTCGTAAAACACGCTTATCCCACAATCGCCGTTTTGTAATGGAAACTATTATACAATTGAAGTACCATGGGGATAGTTCCATTCATTTCAATCAATCCAATCAATAACAATTCAATTAGTTTTTGGTTGTTATTTTCAAGATATTAAAATATACATACGCATGATAAAAATCATTCTCATTGGCTTTTCGGTGAAAGAAAACATCGTGAGGAAACCTGCGCACTCCAAAGAAGAAATGCAAAGGTTTGTGTGAAGTCTGCCAATCCGTACTGGGCCCTGTTTGTGGACTATGGCCTATACACTCTCTGTGGAGAGCCTGAGGCCTCCAGTGAGGACATATAATGCTAATGATGGTCCTGTTGATGATGATTGTTGAGATAGGAGAAAAATATTACTGTCTGGAGCAAAATAGAAAATGCTTTAAAACTGTGCCAACAAATACTACACGAAAAGAGCTATCTCTTTTCTGCTGCTATTTTTATAGCTCGAATCGACGGAAACCCTAAAATATTCCTTTGATTTTTTTATAACTAATTATTATAAGCTATTTTCGCATAAATTAATTCATTATATCCTATTTTACATTTGATCACTGCGCTACTCGCACCTCTATGTCACTCGCGAAGTGTTTCCTCAGCCACAAAGCTCCGTTCCCCGCGCGTACATTTATAACAATTCGTCGGATGATTAATGTTTTGGAAATTGATATTTAATTGCCGGTTAAGAGCGTGTATCGCGACGGTGGCGCCGCGGCCATGTTGCGGCGTTTAATGACATAATTTATGGCACGCCATGGTATAGCGTGACGTATCAGAATTGAGCGCGGCGGCTGTATCAAATCAGGAGTGCTATTTATTCACTTATCATCTTAACAATATGTTGATAGCTTCCTAGCAATAATCGATATCTACCTCTAATGACGTTATCAAAGACATTTCGAGAGGTTGTAAGGATATCTGTCCTAAATGTACTTCACCTCTGCTACAAACTCTCATCTAGAAATACTAACATCAGAGTTCAAGGCACAACTGGCTTCGCTAAATTGCTGACGTCACTGGACCCCAGGTACCTTCTGGTCCAAAATCTAGACTAGTGCTTATGATCGTGGCGGCCATCAGATTGGACCGTGGCCAAGTGTTGTTTTATTTTTAAACGACTTCATCAATAATAGAAATTGATAAAATTCAAATGAAGTGTGAATATCACAAACAATTTTCAATGAATTGTATCCAATAATTTTAAATACCTACCATGTCAGAAAGTTCTTGCAGACACAGACAAAAATCCTGAATTGGCATTTGCAGCCTTATCATCGGCAACGTTTAGTTTGTAGTGAGAACGAAAGCAGAATAAAAAACTTAGAATCCATCTGATATATACTTAAAAGGTATCAGAGCCCGCGCCTCATTAGCTAATGACGTGAGAAGAATTATATATGTATATATCTCGAAATATTGTTTGTTGGTTCTAGCGGTGAGTCTTAAGTAATCTCATAATACTTAGAACTCGTGAGTCTCGATTTAGGTTCGCTTTTATGATTGCTCTAATTGCTTCACTCTGCTACGCTATGTGAGGATTGAGGACTCAGGCCTGTGTTGGTAGCGGTGGTATGTGGTATCTTATCCTCAGTTATTAAAGTTTATAGTAAACATAATTATATAATTTACTATTACAATAAAGATAAGATTATTTACTTAACACAAAAACAGAGAAAAATATATACAAAAGGAACAGCTTATTTCTAAAAGAAAATTTCTTACAGCAGTCCTGGGTCAAGTGAGAAATAGTGAAGAGAGGAGTTAAGAGTGTACATTCTATATAAATATTATATACGATTAATGATAATAATAATAATATATGTATATCAATACTAATAATTATTACATACAATAATTATATATTAGCTTATGAACTGTTTATAAGAGATTAAAAATTTATCTTGACGTTTTTCTTAAAGATGGAGACAGATTTACTGTCACGTACAGTGTGAGTCAACGAGTTCCACAATCTAGCTGCATGACTGGAGAATGAGTAGAAAAAGAAATCGGAGTGATGGGAGCGGATGGACAAAATTGTCTTAATGTGAGCTCGACAGGGTTGGCCAATAGGATGTGAGTATGTAAATCGCTCACTCAGGTAGCTAGGATAATAAAGGTTATTTAGGATATTGTACATAGGAGAAAGGATATGAGCATTTCTACGAAGGCGGATAGGCAGCTACTTGAGCTGAGCGAGATAATAGGTGAAGATGTATTTAGGTGTGAGACAATATCCGTCGTTATCAACGAGTGTGTGAGCACGGTCTTTTGGCGCCCCGTCTCCAAGACACAGTGCCAAGTGGAGCGCTGAGGCGCTAAATCTGCATAATCCGAACAACCGAGATTAATTCCAGACAGCTCCGGATAGCCTAGACATTTTTCGTTTTGAATTATGATGATAGATGGCGCAAAATCCACATGCTTCTTTCTTACATCTTTCTTTGTCAACCGAAAACACCACTACTGAAGTTGCCAAATTTTGCAGCTAACTATATTTGGCCAGTCCTATTTTCGTATTACTTTTAACAAGAAAGACAAGGAATACTCGTATATATGGTAAATCGAGAGCAAACTATACAAGAAATCAAGAACCTTCGTTGTCCGTGTCGGGAATTAGGTCCAACTAAATTCCACAACATAGAGCTTACTCATATACGTTCAAGCCAAGAACAAGTAATTATTAATATTATTATTGATTGAATGGTTGCTGGTTTTTTTTACATATTTTATTTTTATTACATACACATTAGAAATAACAGACAATTACAGCTTATAATTACGTTAACTACACAAATCAAACTATAGTCCAGTTGAATACAACAAGAAACTACTTGATACATTCAAATTTAAGTGGGACATGAAACTTATTTCCGCTATAAATAAAACAAACAAAGAATATTGATTAATTATGTACTACTAAAATAAAAGAAAGAAGAGATGATTTTATACTAATATTTTACACACAGACTTGCGAAAATATGTACAGCTGCAGTTGAAAATGTCTAAGTTGTTATGTACACGTGTTAAATCATTACAGAGGTGACACATACGGGTTAGTGGGTTATACTAGGAGGAAAGTTCCAGGGCTACGAAAACGATGTACGAATGTGATGAGTTTTGAACTTGCCCTTCATCTCTCTCTCATATATATAAGATAAGGCCGTTGAGGTGGTAAGCGTGCACACCCAGAAGTCTAAAGCTATTGAAGCGCATAAGGTTGCTATTTTTCATACCGGAACCATAGATTGGAACACAACAGTGCTATTGACACAGCTGTTAGTAGCAGAGTTGATTTTTTTCGCTAACTTTGTATTTTACTCGTTAACTTTGTTTAAAAGCAAGCTAGAAGGAAAGTTGTAGAGACTTTCTCAAGCAGCTTAAAATATTGTGTCGGCCATCTTTATATATATTCGAAGTGTGCTTATTTGTTAAAAGTAACTCACATTATTATGACAATAAAACAAACAATAAGTGGCAACATTGGTTTGTATGTACACACAAACAAACAAACAAACATCCTCTCACCCTAAACGCATACACTGTCTCCGTTCCGTCGCGGGTAAAAAAGTGAGAGGTAGACGAAATAAACTTGTCTTAATACCACTTAACCAGCCAAAATTAGAATTTTATAGGAAAACACTCAATCTAAATGGAACAAAATTGTATAATCATTTACCTGACGATATAACAAATCTCAATGTAAAATTATTTAAAACAGAACTGTATGACATTTTAATTAAGAATATTGTATACCATACAATAATTACTTGGTTAAGATTTTGTATTCATTTAATAATATAATAATACATTATTTTACGTACGCCTTAGGGTAGGAAATAGAGATTCTGGGTATGTATCAAACCCAACAACATTGTACCACCTATTTCCATAATAAAGAGTATTCTATTCTATTCTAAAGTTGGTACTGATTAACAAAAATAATTAATATAATTCTTACACAATAAAATAAAGACTTATAAAGTCCTATAAAAATACTGCACTCTCATTATGTACCTACTTCAGTCGTGGTTTAAAAACTGGAAGTTCCAATAGAGTATCCGAGACAGTAATAATGGACGGTAATAAAAACTGGAGTGAATTTACACACAGCTCTTACAGAGCGGGGATACGACACTGTCGGGAAAAAGCTGATTGAATCCCAAATTGCATTCGAGACCTTTTACAACTCACGGACAGGATCGTACCATCAACAATGTCGTAACACGGTCGTAAGTCGTAACCACAGGTGTTCGAATAAATTTACAAGTGTATACTGTTAAAAAAAATTAAGGAATAATCTAAAGATATATCGTTTGTTTGAAGTCTACCAATCCACACTGCTCCCGTGCGGTGGACTATGGCCCATACACTCTCTGTAGAAGAGTAGGCCTGAGCCCCTGCAGCGGGGACGTATATAGGCTGTAGATGATGATTGTTTTGTACAATATATTGTGCAAGTATACGATGCCAAAAAATTCAAAGATGATAGGGAAATCACTTTTATTGAATAATGACCTTTTTTAGAAGTTCAGGGACTCAATACATTGTACATGTCATTGTATTGTATATTGTTTTAGACAACATATAAATCGAATCTTACCGCAGTCCTGGGCTGTAAAGGTCTCCGTGATACAACAAGAGAGGTGGGTTAGCTCGTATTTGCATTCGCTAAGATCTGAATCGCGACCGTCTGCAATTGGGATCTCTCTGGATCTGTTCCAGGCCTTTACTTCCGTTTCATTTGAAGATTTTAAAAGATTCGCTGCTGGTGATGCTTTGATAAATCACGTGTAACGTACCCCTGATGTGTTTGTCATTTTGTTTCAACATTAATATTAACATGATTTCGAATCTACCTTTATTCCTTGCAGCTTATACACAATACCCGGTTTCCCGCTGATGTTTTAACTACCTCCGTGGCCTAATGGTTCCATTCTCAGTGGGTACCTGTCCGTACGTGGTTTGGTTGGTGGTAAGGCATTTTATTGGTCCTCCTGGATAGGTACCGCCATGCTACCTAACAACTAACAGCAGAGACAGAACTTCATTAGTTTGAGGCTTCTGGGTGAGCACACTTTCCATATAACGGTCTTAACGTCTATTACCATCAGGTGAGATGAAGGACATCTAAATGAATGAAATGATGATAATTCTAAAACCGAAATCACGCGGCATAAACTAGCATATTACAAAATCGCGAGAACAACTCAATCTGCCAATCAAATACATTGCAATTGTATACATTGTTTCACATTTAAATGGGAGTTGTTCTAATAATATAAAACACTTGAAAGCTTATCTTGTATCCGTCCTGATAACTCGACTAGAGCTTCCGGCAGAGAGAACGAGAGAGCGGCGGCTTCATACAAGCGCTCCGAAACGCACGCACCCAGGCTTGTAGTTCACCCACATAAAAAAGCGCGGGAAAAGAGTACTCCACGACGCGGGCTGTTGGGGCGGCGGCGCTACATCGGCTCGACTCGTCTCATCTCACGCCCAAATCCATTTCTTTTTACAGAGTATAGATCAACGCTTGGCCACGATCTCACCTGATGGTAAGCGACGATGTGGCCTACGATGGTGCGCGTTGGTCTAGAAGGTGCCTGTTCACCCTCAACTTGAAGACACCCAAGTCATAGTTTTCAGGGAATACAGACGCCGGCAGCGCGTTCCACTCCCTGGCTGTACACATGATAAAATTAGAAGCATTGTGTGCCGATCAGTATACACGTATCTCTTGGTGGTTGATTGTTTTTAGAGTTGATTATTGATATTTCCCTATTAAATATAATTATTATTGACTTATTATTACTGTGATAAAAAAACTGTCATTAGCAGACTATGTTTTGTATTTATGTACTATTATTTTATCAATATACCCAAAAAAATTATTTATTTCAAGTATATTAGTTAGTTATTGTAATTATTATTGAAGATAAGACTGATTTTTAATATTTAAGATTATCTTCATTCCTCGTGTAGATTTTTTTGGTTATTGTTTTCTTTTTGTTTAAAAGTTCATATTAAGAAGTATGCTCAATTGACAATATTGATAAATATTATTTACAAACGTATTATTGTGATGATTAAAATCTTTGATTACCCCAGCCAACTGTTGTATATTGGGTTCATATATTACGATTTTATATAAATCATGATCTAGAGCTAAACAATCTTTCTGGTCCCTTTTTTAAGACGATTTATTTAGTAAATACTGATTTCTTTATTTTGCAATAGCAATTTTCATGCTGATGGTACTTTTAAGCAAGATAGATTTTTAATTGACATCATGTACAGATAAACAGAGGTTCTTTGCTACGGGGTACTGCGGTACCGCGGTATTAGTGGACTAATCTTAAGTATTATATATTGTACAACTAAATTGTGTGATTCATTTATAATATAAAAGACACCCAAATTCACACAATATTAAATTAACGTGTGGTTCAACCCTAGCCGGTAGGTGCAGATCGGTACGTCGATTCAAGGTCGGGGCACTGTTGTCGCACTCTCGTTCACTCTGCTTCCGCCCTCAGTTGTACTGACCAACAGTCAGTTGCGAGTACGCGTGTTGATCTATATACAAAGCAATGATCAATTTTAACATGAAGTGTTTACTTGTGTGGTGTTTCTTTCAACAGTTCTTAGTATACGCTGTGGCTGATAATTTTACCTTCACCTATACCAGTAAGTTATATTATACTTGTATCTATTCGTTGGTTTATACTTTTGTAAACTACTCGAACGCAAATGATTTCAAAATAAATAAATTTATAAGATTTATGGTGATATAAAAATGGATTTAACTTATTAATATGTATATGTAGTTACACGTTGTACAGATTCACTAAAGTCGACACCAGAATTTTACCGACTAGTTTGACATAGGTGTGTGTAGAAAAATTGGCCAAGTGCGAGTTGGACTCGCGCACGAAGGGTTCCGTACAGAATATGGATATTTAACATACGAAAAACCGTCTGCCGTAAAAAAAAAACAGTCTAGTTTTGCAGTTACTACTGCAGTTGTAGACGAGTACGACACTAGATATTGCTAGTTGTATGTTACATCACACGTCAAAAAAGAGTTTGTTGTATGGGAGCCCCATTAAATATTTATTTTATTCTGGTTTTTAGTATTTGTTGCTATAGCGGCAACAGAAATACATCATCTGTGAAAATTTCAACACTCTATCACGGTTCATGAGATACAATCTGGTGACGGACGGACGGACAGCGAAGTCTCAGTAATACGGTCCCGTTTTTACCCTTTGGGTGCGGAACCCTAAAAACGTGGTCAAAATTGTTTAGTTTTAATTAATGAGGTACCCGTGCCACTGTTTCATTTTAAATGCTTAGTAAATAAAATTGTGGAACTATCAGAACCACACTGGGTGAACTGTGTTAGTATTTATCTCTGATGTACTGTCAAATTACTCCACGAAATTACGGCATCAACTTTAGATAGAACATGTCGATAATAATTCAAGTATGATATTCCAGTGGCTCTCCGGTGCAAGGAGCATCTCTGCCAGCATGGATATCTGTACGAGACTTTCTACCGGGTAGATAACGAGGATCGCAAGAAGTACAAAGGTGCTGCGTTCGAGATGCACCTGGCTATCCTTGCCGGTAGCAACGGACATATACTGCTGTCCACTATACCGCATCCAGAGCCCAGTGATCCCGTCTATGAAATTGGTGAGGATATTATTATTTCATGTCAGTTTTTCAAATGGCAATGAGACCATTACAGGGGGCGCATTCGCTTCTCATTCACGTTTACTCAAAAGCGTATTGTTTATTGTTTAAGAATAATTACAAAATCAATTATAACTAAAATTGTACAATTAGAATGGCCTATCCCTAACAAGAGAATTCTCTCAAAAAAAACTGAAAGTAGGCCTAGTAGTACATACATGTACATAAACAAACCAAAAAAAGTATATATTAGAGAATAAGATAATGTAGAAAAAAAAGCATAAAAATAAATAAAAACACGATTTACATAATACTAATACGTACATATAAACTGCCTATTATTTAAATGAGAGATAAATAGTGCTCCTTGAGTTGTTTTTTAAATGTTGCGATAGTTTTACAGTCGCGTATGTCATTTGGAAGTGTATTCCAGAGTCTCACTGCGTGAGCAGAGGAGTCAGAGTAAATGCGGGTGGTGTGAGGAGTTAGCAAGATCAAGGGAGTATTGGGGACGCAGTTGTCTGCCAGAGAAAGAATGGAAATGAAACCGTTCTTTAAGATAGTTGGCATAAGTTGAATTGTGGAAGATGTAGAGTAAGGATTCGATAATTTCGACGAAGTCGGAAGGCGTGTGTCTATAATTTGAATATTTCGTAAAAAGAATTGTGTTATTATCATAATTCATTTCCTGGTTTGAATGAGATTGATTACAAAAAAATCATCATAGATTTAACTCGTCAAGAGACTTTCCAAATATACGCAATATCGACTCAACCGTTCATCTTACCTGACTTTAGAATGTTTTATAAGTAAGTAGACACGCCCTTTTGTATTTTGGCAATCAAAGAGAACATAAGCAGCTGCCTCAACAAACTAGGGCAAGTGGACAAGCTTGCTTCAACCTTACGCTTGCCACCTGAAAGGCCAAGGTTATTATCAAAAAATAATGGCCGAAATACAGTCCTACAACCAAGTGATCGGTCATCCGATACGCAAAGAAATCTGAGCCGAAAACTCATTAGTACAAACCAATTCGTACTGGCTGCTATCCCATTATATAACAAAAAATAATACTTGCCTGCACCATGCCTATGTGGCAGCTCTGAGGACAGTAGGTGCTTGGCACCTACACCTAATAAAGAAAGACGTTCCTCCTCCTCAATTTAGCATATAAAATATGCTTAAAATATTTCGAAAATTTCCCACACTTTCGCCTACATTTTCGGGCTGAATTTTTACAATTTCGGACCAGCTCCGCATCGCTGGTTTTCTCACCATACTTTACTTCTTTCCTGGCGTTCGCATACTCACTCAGTCGCAGAAAGCGACTAACAGATATCCAAAAGATCCTTCCGTTAGTTTCTTCTTGTGAGCAATACGAGTAAAACAATCAACAAACAGCCTGGCAAGGGTTATAGCCAGCAAATCCCACATTGTGCCAGTACAGATCAATCCGACATACAATGGTCTTCATTTCACCTGATGGTAAGTGACGATAAGGCCAAATGAAAGAAGCACTGACAATATTATGTTGTTGTTTTATGTAAAAACAACGTTTGACCTCAATCTCATCTGATGTTAAGTGAATTGAAGCCTTCTTATACACGCTCTAGGGAGAACATTGACATATCTATCCGTTCCCTATTCAGTCAGTGTTCAGTCGTAATTCAAGGATATTAAATTACGTTTCTATGGTCCACAGTGGTCGGCGGTGGAGGTAACAAGTTCACAGAGTTGAGGCGGGCCTTAAGACGCAATGCCAAGACCTCAGCTAAGACTCACGGCATTCTGTCCCCCATTGAGTTCAGGGCATTCTATATTAGAATATCGGAAGGTATGGATCATTATATCTTGCATCTAATCACGTAACGTTATATGTTATATCTATCTTATTATGTAATCGTATAAGATCCTCCTGGTTTCACTAGCGTGAACACAAACCTGACGCGTCCTTCTATCTTGTAGCTTTTTGATAAACGACTAAACCGTTTGACTCGCATGACTCCAGCCAGCTTACAATTTACATAAAATCTATTCACCAGATGGAGTAATAGAATTCGGTCGGGAAGGCGAGCCTCTGCCAATACTCTCGTACACAGACGTCAATCCATTAACCATCAATTACTACAGCTTTGCCGCCTGGAACGGGGTTGAGGCTAAATTCCTCTATGACTGTCCAACACCTGGAGATAACTGTAAGTTATGAGAATATAATCATAGCGTCAGTCCTTGAACAATCGAGGTCTCTATTTGATCCTGGCTCGTACCAATGAGTTCCAATTTGTTATTTGGATTTTATGTACGAATGATAAACATCATTACCATTGGCTTTTCGGTGAAGGAAAACATCGTGAGGAAACCTGCACACTCCTAAAAAGAATTTCAAAGGTGTGTATGAAGTTTACCAATCCAACTAATGGGCCCTAAGACTCTCTGTAGGAGAATAGGCCTCAGCCCCTACAGTGGGGACGTATCTAGGCTGTTAATGATGATGAGAATATACGACAAAATATTTTTTCAAACGCCTTTATAGCCTAGAATCTACTTTAGATATCTGAATAATAATTCCTAGCGATAAATACATATATGGCAGTAGATATATTTTTTATATCTCCGTCTGAACAGCTACCGTGTTAGCTAAGTCTGTTACGAAATAACTGAGATAATATAACATGTTAGTATTCCACTAAACATATATACAATTTACTATCCGGTGGTACTTTACCACAATAATACCACCACGTGATAGTGTCGAGCATAGACAATATAGAGAGTAGAAGCATCGGTGGCGCAATGGATAAGGCGCGGACTTGCAATCTGAGGGTTCCGGGTTCGAATACAGCCGTGTACCTATGAGTTGTTTCTCAATTCAAGTACAAAACATCGTGAGGAAACCTGCATGTCTTGAACAGGCATGTGAAGTCCGCCAATCCGCACTGGGCCCGCGTGGTGGACTACGGCCCATACACTCTCTGTAGGAGAGTATGCCTGAACCCCTGCAGTGGGAACGTATGTATACGCTGTTGATGATGATGATGATAGTGTCGCCTTTTTAAATGCCGCTCCGCCTCTAGACAATCGATGCTCTGCGATATCAAAACAGGCTAGCTTTGGCGTACACCCACTGGTGAATTTAGCATTTTACGTTGAGGCATCGCTCTCAGGTTATATTTTATGCTTCGTCATGTGTGTCACCCATATTTTATCGATTCAATTTTTTGCTGCCTGAATTAAATTGTGTAAACAAATAGTTTTTCTTACAACAGCCACATGTTACGTTCGGATGTACCGACATTATCTAAGTGAACGGACTTTAGGCAAATTGCAAACCCGGAATTTGTTCAGGTGTCTGTTTCACACGTTAATGCCTGTTCTTTCCCCAGCGTCGTCCCCTGACTCTCAAGAGGTGGAACCAAAGCTATCCAAAGTAGACAAACTGAAGTATGAGCTGCTGAAGGACAGGCTGCCAAACCTGCCACCAGCTCCGATCGTCAATGTCCAGATCGGCGTCAAAATAACCAGCATCAATTACAATGCGTTCGATTCCAAACTCAGTACCGGAATCTCAATTATAGTGGTTTGTACTTTGTGTCAATTCATAATCGGCCGCAGAGTCCACTGTTGGACATTAGCCTTTGTGGATTACTACATTGGACTTTCCATGTGGGGATTTACAGGCGGTTTGGTGATCGCAGTCAAATGGTGTTGTTAGAGATGCGCTTCTGCCCATCACCTAAATATTTTCGAAACCATTGTTGTAATAGTAGTATATTTTTTATACTACAGTCTACAGATTTCTTGATACCGGATTTTATCACGTCGAGAAATGAGGAGCACAGCTCGTTCCATTGCTCGCTGAGTGACATTAAGCTTGTTTATTCGGCCCGCAGTAAAACACCGCACGCTTCCGTTCCGTTGTCATCACTGGCAACACGCGCTGATTGAATATTTTGGATTTAGACGCTGAGGTATTTTGGACGAGAAGATAGGTAACTTGCCGAACGCTGCGCTAAGTAATCGTTTATCGATTGTGATACAATTTGTCACGCACGTGGCCTAGGGACGGGGAGGGACATAAGAGTACTCGTTGGGAAGGTTTTCGTAGTAGTCGACACCAGAAATTATGTTGAATAACATGTTATTTACAATTACAGAGCTGGACAGATAACAGCTTGGCGTGGAACCCGAGCAAGTTCAACGATATCACGAGGCTGTCGTTCCGACAGGGTCTCATCTGGCGCCCGACATTCCTAGTTATCAAGTAAGACAACCTAAAACAAAAGATAGATCTAAACTTTATTTATACATGACAAAATATTCACATGTCAAAGATACATATTTTAAATTAGATTTGCTAGTACACTTAGCCTAGATTAGTAATAAAATTAAACCTACGGTTGTAGGTTAACACGTAAGGAAACACGTAACCTAACCTAAGAAATCGCGTGGATCTGGTCCCGATCCAAAGGCCCCCATCACGCTTGCCGCATTGCCACGTTGGATGGCAATGGAGATGCTTTGGACCAGGAAAGATCCCGACCGAGGATCAGAGCCCCTCTCCCTCAGGCGGCGTCCCAGTTCGTGGCTTCTTGGCTTCTAAGCACCACGGTCCCCCCGTCTTGACAGCAACCGGAACAAAGTCGCAAGCCTAAAATAATCATTTTGATGATTTAGAAGTCGCTACGGATGAAGAGTGCCACTAGGCGACCAAAGAGTTTCTCATAAGAATCTTATTTGTCTATGACAGGCACCCAACAGCCTGAAGCTAATGAGGCGCCGGCTCTGCTACCTTTCTTACCAGGACACAACAGTGCTATTAACACTGCTGTTTTGCGTCATACTTAGGTAACATGGTGGTAGATAGTCAGGCGGACATAGAAAATGCCTAGTACCGATAGGTGTTTTCCCTAGGAATCGAACCCGGGACCTCCAGTTTGTAAGTACGAGTACAAGCATGTAGCCATCCATGGAGGCGGTTAAGATTCCAGCTATCCTAATATAAAAGGTATGGTAAAGGAAATTTAGTGTATGAAACTGTTATCGTCGGAATCGCGTTAAACAATAAAACGTGGACTTATGAAGCAAATGATTTTATTTTATTATTTTTGGGTGTCTTAAAGCTATCAATACAGAGCATAGAGTGAAAAATAAACGACTAATAGCCATTGATAAGCCTCCACATAATATGGCTTTTGTAATTATACACTTACAATTTATTTTAATAATAATTAACTTACTAATAAATAATATAAATACTTAAATAATATTGAAACTAGATTCAAATAAATAAATAATAGCATCGAAGAAATTTTAAAAAATGATGATGATGATGCTCATTTCAGTTCGCACGACATCGGCGCCGTGGAGCCGAAGTACCCTGAGATGATATCAGTGGTGAACAGCGGGGAGGCGACCTTCCACTTTCATTCCGTGCTCAACTCCTGGTGCTTTGATACCACCATGAGTATGAACAAGTAAGTACAAAACTGAATTTCATTGCCGTCCCACTTAACAGAAGGCGTCATGCAGCAAAAAGCTGCTAAATGGCTTTGAAATTAACAGCAAAATGCATTCATACTACTGACTAATTAAAAAAACGTCATTTATCGTTAGTAAATATTTTGTACAAAAATATTAAAAATCCACAAAATAGGCAACACTTAACATAAAATAAAGATGGCGCTAATGAAAAGATACTTGACGTTTAAAAAGTATAGTTTTGTGCAAATGGAATTCGATAGGCCTCTCTCTATCAGTCCTCTCTCTACCGGGAAACGCGTACCGGTTCGTCCTCCTAGTAGATGGACTGCCGTACGTCTAACATGAGTTTACGCAGGTGATAACCTATATCGAATACTATCGGAAATGCTGCTCAGTCGAGATGCGGGTGACAAGGACAGAGCGATAGTTAACGATACACGTTATCGCCTGCGTAAACTCATGGTAGATGCACTGACGCCCTAACGTTCGCGGGTAGTCACTGGATACAAGGTTCTCGGGACCGGTCGTTCTACCATGGAGGAGGACGTCCAGCAGTGGACGTTTCCCGGCTGATTGTGATGTATTCATAAAAGACAGCGTGAGTCATGTTTTAGTTGGATTTTTTAACACGTTGTTTTTCAATTACTTTTATTACGGAAACTTGCATGTCTTGAACAGGCATGTGAAGTCCGCCAATCCGCACTGGGCCCGCGTGGTGGACTATGTTCTATACACTCTCTGTTGGAGAGCAGGCCTGAGCCGGTGAGCCCCTGCAGTGGGGACATATATAAGCTGTTGATGAAAAGTATATCAGGATGATATACTATAATATACCGTCGATTTATTTAATTTCAGATGGCCGCATGACATATACATGTGCAACATTGCAATAGGTGCTTGGGACGTGCACGAACAAATACGTTTACAACTCTTAAAACAAAGCGATGAAAAGATGAAAGTCGTAAGTTTTGTACTGTTACGTATTTAAAAACATTATATACACATTTAACTTTTAAATATGACAATATAACCCCGCTTGATCTTATGCCTCTAAATGCGGGTAGCTAGCGGGTAGATAGATAGATTAAAGCCATGAGATAATCAAAAAAACTTACGCAATCATACGAAAAAATTTGTTTGTGCTGAAAATGAATAACATTAGCTGATATTCTTCAAACTGCTGAATCGATTTTACCAAATAAACTTAAGAACTACCGCAAGGAAACTTGCTTTCACGTAAAAACAACCGCATCAAAATCGGTCCATCCGTTCGACCGATGCCGATGCCATCAACCTTGTAACTTGCTTTTTCTTTAAGGAATTAAAAAGAAAATTATGTTGTCGGCCTAATTACCTTTATTTGACGTGTTAGACCACTTTACTGAAATTGTTATCATTTACAGTTTTCAGCAGTTGATGAAGTCATCAGGAATGAGTGGGACGTCAAAACATATACCACTGTGATCGAAGTGTCCGTCTGGAACGCGATATTCCCGCCTCAAGATAATCGCACACATCAGAGTGACCGGGTCCTGATTTACGTACAGCTGAAGAGGCTAGCCTCTTATTATAGTTTGGTGTTCTATACGCCTTTGATGGGTAAGGATTTTCTTCGTCTCTTGCTAGTCTTGCTACAGTATTTTTAAGCCCATACAGAACGCAAAAAAAGTACCAAAAACATGAGTACCCTAACATGATCAGTTGAAAAGAAAACGATGCAAATAGTTGATGCAAAGTGTTTACCAAATTATGAAAGTAGTGGCTCTGCAAGCTGTAGATATGTCTTAGCGTAACTTAAAACGAAATAAATGTTCAACGATTTTTTTAAATATTTCACCCTTTCACAACCCCTTGAAATGTATACGTCTTTATTAATATAACAAAATAGCTAGTTGTCACTATTGCACATTTTTCAAAATGGCTGAAATATGTTAATGTTTTTACGTTTTCAACCCTCGAATGAGTTCACAAAATTTCACGAGAATTGATTGAGCAATGTGACCTGTAAAGGGGTACAGCAGAACATTAATAATAATGTCAATCCCAACTAAATATCGAATTACGCTACGATATCCGTCATCTATTGATTCTATCGTTCTTTATATATATTTATTTATTGCAGTGTTGGTGACCTTCGTACTGGTTTCGTTTTGGAGCGAACCCCTGCAGATGTCTAGAATATGGTTCTACATCTCTACGGTGGTTCTTATTGGCATGGGACTTAGCTTCATCGATTACTTCATACCCGGACCTTACGTACCGTCAATATGTAAGTCCTCATCAACAGCCTATAATAAACGTCCCCACTGCATGGGCTCAGCCCAAAGAGATATAAGTGTATATTTTAAATGTCTTTGGCTCAGCCCTACTCTGTTACAGAGAGTGTACTCCACCACGCGAGCCCAGTGCGGATTGGTAGACATCACACAAACCTTTGAATTTATTCTCAGAAGTGTGCAGGTTTCCTCACGATATTTTCCTTCACCGAAAAGCCAATGATAATCATTTTTATCATTCGTACATAAATTCCAAATAACTAATTGGAACTCATTGGTACGAGATAGGATCGAACCCAGACCTCATTGGTTCAAGGACTGACGCTCTACCCAACTGAGCTACCATGTCTCTTTCATACAAAAATGTAAGTACTCAACCATAATCATCTGCGTAAGTCCCGTCACAGGTCTACTCTACTTTCAAAAATCAATCTCTAATTTCAAAAATCATTTTTCGTGTATCTGAAAGTTTGGTAAATCTAAACCATATTTTGATTGTATGAATGATTATTATGATGATATTATAATGACGTAATATTCAGCCGAACTGAACTGGGTTTTGGTGGTCTAAAATGCAAAACTTATACTCGTTCTATTTTCTTTATAATAACATTTCAAGAGTCATAAACTAATTGAAGACTAACAAATATCTCATTCTGCGTTTTTATGGAGACTCGAGCTTGCTGCAGACTCTTATGTAGTTCCTGTGTGATCGTTAGTCATTAATAATAAAATTGTGTACATTTTAAATTTATAGTACGTTAAAATCAGATTTAATGTGTTGTTTTATAATCACAGTGGTCCTCTACATAACAGTCCTAGGAGGAGTGCTTCTAGCTTTGCTGATCAACATCATCATGATGATGGCTGTGGTGGATAGACTCTGCAAAACCACCTCGGTGCAAGCTATTTTGACTGCTAATTGGTTTAGGACAGTGTTCTGTTTGCCAGGAATAAAGGTAAATATGAACTACTACTTTTTGTTACAAAATGTTTGTTTATGTGATTAGCTCAGAACACACATTCACCAAAAAGATTCATAACAAACGGCGAACACTTTCAGATGTCACACCAATTTCACTACATATTGCACCAATTCAACAATACATCACACAAATTCAATAATACATCACACATATTCAACAATACATCACACCAATTCAACAATACATCGCACCAATTCGACAATACATCATACCATCACTTTAATACTTTAATTCCAACCACATACTCATACCGCGTGGCGGAGAGTTTAAGCGGGCTAGAAGACAAAGCCTCGTTCTCTTCCACAGGCTATAAAAATTTCCTTCAGGCTACAAAAAAAAACCTTTTTTGATAGCAATAATAATGCGTTCTATTATACTGCAGACATGCAGGCACTACGAAACGATAAACGAAGGCTTCGCAAATCAAGACGATGACGATTCAGGATTCGACGTAGCTCCTAGAAACAGCAGAGAAGTAGAAGAAATGCAAACAGACGCAGTCGAATTCGATGAACGAGAAGAAATGGCCAGAGCCTTAGATAGATTCATGTTTGGTATATACTCTGTGATATTTGCTGTTATGTTGGCTATGCATTATTAGCTGTATTAGTTTAGTAAAATGCAGATTACACGTTGGAAAATATATAGTGAGTTTTTTGGTAGTTTTCATGTCCCATCTATTTGTACCACAGAGCAGATGGTCTGTGGGGAGTGCGCGCCAGGCGAACACTCACAAGAAATACGCTTCTTCTAGTTTACGTGACAGATATTTTCATCAAAAGCCAATGCTGTGTCTTTATTAACGAGAACAAAACCAGAATGCTATTATTGAAAATTCCGTAAATATATTTTAATTACGTACAACATTACTGTCAGCTACAGTAACCGTTAATGGCCCCTAGGTGGCATTTTGAACAATAATCCAAAAAATACAAAGTACAAAAAGTAAATCTAAAAACCAACTTACAAACTTTTACGTTCGTAGAATTGTTATGAATAATTACATATTTACCATAATGACAGATATCTAAAACACAACCTACAACATCTTATATAATATAACATAAACAAATTCACGACGCAAAAGCAAAACCTCAAGGACTCAATAGCGGCAACTGAAATGGAAACCTTTGAATTTGTAATAGAAAATTCACCATTATTTAAATGAGAAGGAAGGACGAAACCTCAAAAATGTGAAAATCTCCAACATTGATTAAAGAAAACAAAGCTTTTACTGAGACCAAACAAGCGCTTAACAAAAGCAGTCCGTTTCGAATCCTCGTTTCAATGAATCCGACCGTTTTCTAGATGTGTGTATGTATGTTTTCTTTCGCAAACAACCTGTATTTGTTTGGCAAACAAATGCCGGGGTAAGGCGGGCTGCGGATGAACAGGTTTGCTTGTTTGTTTTAGTATTACGGGTGCTTAGATCCAAGATTTGTATAAGGTTGTCAAAGACCATACTAGACCACAGAGAAGAAAAAATGTTACTAAGTAAATTATTTTATAGTCTATCATTGTGAGTGGTTACGCAAATAGTGACCTCAAGGAAAATAATTGGCTTCGAGTAAATCGCGTTTCAAGTTTTGAGTCGATATGAGTTTCGGCACCTAAAATCTTCTGTTGAGACCAAAACAAAGCTGAAAGGTTTACTTTTTCTTAAATTTTGATTCGTTGGATCAAAATTTATGAAAAAATAAACCATTCCCAATCAATTCAGGTCCATTATTGCGTTACCAGTCACATACGAGTATCATCTTCTTTTTCTTAGGTACGAGTACAAAACAATGTTGGGTAAGTTACACTATGTACAACTCAGGAACTACTGAACCGATTTTTAGGATCTTTGACTTTATGAATTAACTATTTAAACATGGGATAAATTCACTAAAATATACTCATTTCCTCATATATTCATGACGTAGAAAGTAAGAACTTGTGGGGGATAGGTGAAAGGCTGGAAAAGGACACAGGCTAATTTTAATGACGATCGAACAAGTTGGTCCCATTTTTTGGAAATAAAGATATTAATATCAATAAACTGTATTTACAATTTTCCACACGACAATGTTTTTAGAGTTCCCTACCCAACGGTACCCTATTACTAAGACTCCGATTTGCGTATGTCAGTCAGTCTGTCACCAGGCTGTATCTCATGGACCGTGACAGACAGTTGAAATATTTCACATATGATGTATTTCTGTTGCCGCTATAACAACAAATACTAAAAAATAGAATAAAATAAATATTTAAGGGAGCATACAACAAACGAGATTTTTAGACGTGCATTTTAACGTATTAGTAGCGCCATCTAAAGACGAGTAGCAAAACTAAATCGAGGCGAATTCGTTAGAGGATCGTTCGGTGCATATTATGTATTCATTTATTTTAAATATCCATATTCTGTACGGAACCCTCGGTACGCGATTCCAAATCGCACTTGACCGGATTTTAAATTTCAATTTATTTCAGGCAATTCATTCATCGATCGAAATTGGTTGCGGCTTTTGTTGTCAACAAAGTAAGCGTTAAATGCATTATAATATTTGTTTTCGTAGCTCGGTTAATAACGACAAACAGTAAAGAGGAGACAATGCGAGCGCCGTCGCGTCGTGAATAGGTCTCATTAAAAGCTCCTTACGCTTGTTCAAATGTGACACGCCCCCGTTTTCACAGAAGAATTAATTAGTTATTGTTGAGAGGGCAAACGAACGTAACGTTTTCCTCAATTCGTTTTATAACAACTTCCTCGTTTTACCGTATTTTACTCAAGTATCAAAGAAGCCAATGAGTGTTTCGTAAAAAATTACCAAAACTTTTATACTTATTTTGTTCATTTTTGAGCGTAAACTGAAACGTTTACACAACAAATTAGCTGCGGCAAACAAACAGGATTGATTGTGACATGGTTCAAAAGTGGATTCATATTTTTGTGCTCGAGTGTACCTATCTTTCTTCCATGCCAAATTTACCTTTCATTGACATTTCATTCAAGTACAGTGCAGGTGATATGGTAAAATAGTTGGTACACTTTTGCACTCAACTGTACAGTTGCAGTATTAATTGCCATTGTGTGTATTTGGAACAGTATACCCTTATCGTGTATGGTGTAAGGTCGATAACCAATCTCACAAACCCTAGTGTCACAGTTGTTGATCCGCCATAGTCCTCTGACATGGCTCATGTAGCTACTACCTGTCGTAGATAGTAACCGGTAACAACGGATTAACGTGACTTTCTAAGCACGGAACCATCTTACTTTTCAGACAATCAGGTTTCAATAATCAAACTGTCGAAAGCCTCAAACAGTTATTTTTGCAATGTTGCAATTCCACTGGAAATTGAATCCGGGACCTTCCACGGAGTCCCTTAAACACTGTATAACTATTCTACATTTTGAGTGAGAAAGCGAGACAGATATAATGCAATCAAGTCAGTCTTATAACTACGAATAGGGAACTAAAAACACGAAATGTTCGCGACACATATAACTGCGCTTGCGATAACAGAACCTGAGACATCGGGAACATAGGCCAAGTCTAAGCAAAATTGTTAGCGAATAGTCCAATGTAGCAGCTTATCAATAACAATGATTGCATCTTGGCTTGCAAGCTGTGATGTCATTGATTGGAATCAATCTAGGTCTAGAAACAAAAGCGAACAGACTGACTGACGCCGAGCGGTCCGAAAATCCCAATATCTCTCGTTAGCGAGGCTCTAGGCAAAACAATTTCTGTATTCATCGGACCCGTACCAATTGTTCTTGAAACCAAGTCACTGTGATTCTTTTGAAACGGGATACTGTTGAGTGAATGTCGCCTGCCATTAAACAAAACTATGCTTTTAAAAAAGTCATCATCAACAGCCTATATACGTCCCCACTGCAGGGGTTCAGGCCTACTCTCCTACAGAGTGTATGGGCCATAATCCACCACGCGGGCCCAGTGCGGATCGGCGGACTTCATTCAAGACACGCAGGTTTCCTCACGATGTTTTCCTTATAATGTACTTGAATTGAAAAACAACTCATAGCTACTCGGCTGGATTCGAACCTGGAACCCTCAGATTGAGAGTCCGTGCCTCATCCACTGCGCCACCGATGCTTCTGTAAGTCTTAAACAAGTAAATGCGTTCAAATATATCTGGAAATCGACTTCAATTGCCCTAAAAGTCTACTTTTATTAAGGCAAATTTAAGATTTATATAGTTTTCTCATGAATGCCATTGTCAGAACCGGACCACACGGGAAGCACCACCTTTCAAATAAAAAAAGAATCATCCAGTCAGTTCACCCAGTCAAAAGTTCTGAGGTAACAAACATTTAAAAAAGAAAAAAAAACATACCCCTCGAATTGATAACCTCTTCCTTTTTTGAAGTCGGTTAAAATTTACTATTACTACTACTAAAAATATACTATTAGTTATCGTTTTCATAATTTTATCATAATTTTCTACTGACTTCAAAAAAGGAGGAGCTTGATGATGTTTTTTAATGTTTGTTACCTCAGAACTTTCGACTGGGTTAACCGATTTGGATGATTCATATTTTATTTGAAAGCAGGTTTGGTCTTGTGGCAGTGTGACTTGACACAAAATTTACGCATTCAAAAAGAACTAAAAGCCAACTTCAACTGCCTTAGAAATGTTCACCTGTAGAGGTAGAATTAACTGGGTACATATTTGGCTTTCGCAGATTTTCTCAAAAAGCGCTCAATCTATTTCGAAAAAATTTATATGCGACCACCTCTGAAGTATGCTCTACCAAACAAAAACAAGAATCATCGAAATCGGCTCACTATTGGTGGAGTTATCACGTGACATACATTAAATAACATACAGTAGAATTGAGAACCTTTTGATTTTTTGAAGTCGGTTAAAAAAAGGGACTGGCCTTGCTAGCTTTTTAGGATAAAAAGTTGACCATAGTTACGCAGATTCTACTTTCTAAAACTAGTGTTTCTGAAATTAACAAATCTTATAATGGGCTTCTGAATGTTTATAGATGTCTTTCGTCGAAAACCAATAGTACGGTCCGGTTGGTTAGTTTCGTTTGTGACTCCCGCCCGCTCGAATTCCTCTCAATTTTCCAACGTATTGTAATTTCACCCTTTCGGTTACAGCCGTTTCACTGACAGACTTTTGTGTGCGACAGGTAACGTTGAAGAGCGGTTTTGGAATTTGCAGTTTTAAATACATTTCATTTGGAATTAAGAATTTTCCTATTCGTTCCTAAGTTTCAAATTCGGCCTACACTTGTACACTATTTTAAAATATCTCGTAATAATCTAAATATGTATAGAAAAACATTAGAATTACATTTTTGTATTTGTTTTAATTGTACAAAATCATTCTTTTTGTACTAAATGACAGCGTGAAATGTCATTTTATTGACGCCATCTTTCTTTTCAACGTCAAGTTTTGCCTGTTTCGTGCGTTTTATATGTTTTGTACAAACTAAACTAAACCAAAATATACAAAAATTGTAACTGAATCACTTGTTGCCTTTTAAAGTTATAAGTTTACAAGAACATACATTCACGGAACGTGTAATTTCCATTCTGTATTTTACTACTCTCTAAATTAAGAGAAGGTACGAGTGATGTTCAGCGGTGGAACATTTTTGGGTGTTGATAATGATGATAGTGATTACAGGTTCGTTTGACCAGTTTTTACATAGACTCGGTAAATGTACGTCTCTGCATTATAGTTCACTGCTGGACATGTGGGTCCCTCATATATACTGCCACGCTGGTCAGGCGGATTGGTGGCCGCAAAATGATGTAGTTACATGGGTGCTGCTGCAGACAATCAATTCTGCAAAGTGTCTAAAGATGGGTAGTTATTTTGTTAAATGTAACGCAATGACCATCCAGCTACACATTGTACAGATGTTTTACAAAAATGAGCTGCTTAGTAAAACAGCTTATTTAGCAATCCAATTCAAATAAACCTTATTGCACGCGCACACATTATCCTTATCGCTACGAGCGATCTCTTGCAGGCAACCTTGGGGTAGAATAATCATATAATTAACAAGGGGTAAGTGGTGCTACATAAATAAATATATATATGTTATACATCATATAATGTATAATACACAAAATATAGTAGATTAGGAAGAAAAGGAAATCAGAGGTGATCAGTAAGGAAAGAAGAAAAGGCTGCTAAGCAATAATCTGTTCAAGGAAATACGTATTTAGGCTAGTTTAGAAGGATTTTAAGGAAGAAGCTTGTCCGTCCAATTGCAACATAAAGGTACATATTTAATTTCCGTTTCAGGAGCATCTGGCATTTAGCATTTATTCCATTGCGCCAGTAGACCTGCCACTACCATTGCGTGTAACCAATATGGCACCATTTTTTCGACTTTTATTCCACATTCCGTTTGAGTTATTACTACAATGTATTCGGAAAAGGGTCCAAAAAACTACATCTGGCGTAAAAGCCTCTGCGGCCAGTGTGTGGGCTTAAAAATTCAATTTTCGTCCGCCGTGTAGTATACACATACATGGAAGCATAGCGGGATTTACTTAATCAATTCCCGTTAGGCTAAAAGCACAATCAGTCTGGGGAGTGCAGTGTGAAATAGTGTTAGAATAAAGTTTAGTCCCAAACTGGTTTTCAGCATCAGCCGGATGTCCACTGCTGGACATAAGCCTCCTTCATGGTACGCCACATCGACCGGTTCCGAGCCACCTGCATCCAGCGACTTATGTTGTTTACCAGGTCGTAAGTTCACCTAGTAGGAGGACGGCCCGGTAGACGTTTCCCGGTACGTGGTCGCTACTCGAGTTCTTCGAGCGATGTGGCCTGCCCATTGCCACTTCAGCTCTGGTTTTATACACATTATTTTCACGTACCTGGGCAACCGAGCTTTGCTAGGAATTTTGGGCCAAAAGTACAATTTTCTTTTTAATTTGGCTTGAAAACAAACAAAAAACTTGAATGATTTTTAAAAAAGTAAAAACTTTATATCCGACCGTGATTTAAACCCAGTCGGACACCTGGGATTGTTAATCTTGCGCCTAGGCCGCTTGACCACGACGCTTGTGCCCGAGCGTGTGAAATTGGCGACCATATTTTACATGAAAACTCAAAAACACGCTTTTTTCCAGACTGATTAAGATCGATTTTTCACCCTCGACAAACATACATACCAAATTACAGCGAAATCATTAGAGCCGATTCCGAGATCACAGGTATAAATAAATATAGAAGAATTGCTCGTTTAAAGGTATTAAGATAGATAAGAGGCATAATATAATACTTTGGCTAAAATTAAAGATATTGATATTTCTGCTAACAGTAAAGAGTTCAAAAAAAATAGTTGAAGCCGTCTGTAAATTGTATAGCTTCGATTTGAATTTCGTAACTTGTTCATCGTACGAATAGCATGTCGTTGTTGCATATTGTTAGCATAGCATTAAATTATGTTCCATTTGTGTTCCTGAACCCTGACAACAAACTTCTCATATATAAGGCCATTCTAAAGCCAGTCTGGACATACGAGTTTGGCATCGACCTATGGTTGGTGGTGTGGTTTTTACATTTATCTTACACGTTGTATATTGTAGGAGCTGAATGTTGTGCGCTGTCAAAAATATTCTCTGGAAAATCATCATTATCATCATCAACAGCCTATGTAATGTCCCCATTGCTTGGGCTCAGGCCTACTCTCCTACAGAGAGTGTATGGGCCATAGTTCACCATGCGGGCCCAGTACGGATTGGTAGACTTCACACACACCTTTGAATTTGTTCTTAGAAGTGTGCAGGTTTCCTTACGATGTTTTCCTTCATCGAAAAGCCCATTGTGATTGAATGATTACAAATTTGAACTCATTGGTACGAGCCAGGATCGAACCCAGACATCGACTGTTAAAGGACTGACGCTCTACCCAACTGAGCTACCACGGCGTTTTAATTAAGTACTCGTATGTTTGTATGCCTTAAGTTTAGTCACAACTAGAACAAAAATTGTTTATTTACTAATGCAGAAAAATTTTCAATTCGTCATCGTACGTGAGCTGTCGTCCGATAAAGACCTGACTGATAATATATATATACGATGTAACTACTGAACTCATTTATTTTACAATACCTTTTATTTCTAAACATACAATCTTTATTAGGAAATCAGTGTTACTCGTACATTAGTACAGTGTCCGATATATGAAACCATAAAATTCTACGAGCAACGATCCAGTGCGTCTACCATGAGTTTACGCAGGCGATAACGTTTAACGAATACTATCGGAAATGCTGCTCAGTCGAGATGCGGGTGACAAGGACAGAGCGATAGTTAACGATATACATTATCGCCTGCGTAAACTCATGGTAGATGCACTGATCATGGAAAACTATTTACTAAACTAACTAAACATTAAAGCCCGCGTAGATACATCGCGTTGGTACATCCAAACGGAATATGTGTTGTAAAACAATTTAATTTTGGCAGCAAAAATAATTTAACCGACACAATGTGTGTACACATGATGGAGCATAAAACTAAACACAACTGATGTGTCAACTTGAAGTGTCCTGCTGCACCTCACTACGATGTCTCGATATAAATCGACAAATTCACCAGCGGGTGTACACCGTAGCTTTCGCCTTGGTATCCTTTGCCTAGAGATGATGAAGAATTTACCTCGCATGTTTTGTGTTGTGTTTATTAGACCAATAAAATAAAATCAAGGCATAGCATTTATTCGACGAACTATGAGTACAATTTATCTATAAAGATATGCTATCACACATCGATATTTAATAGACATGATTAATTTCCGCAAACCTAGAAACCTTATCTTTCAACAACAGCGGGACGACGAGGAAAACCAATCACTTGAGTGAGTTTGTCTCTTTTTAGTTTCCAAGGAACGGATATATTCGTCTACCTACGCTCTTTTAAGCCGCGTAGCTGTAGAATAAAATTAAATATCATATCTACCCTTAGAGAAAATCTTAAATGAGAAGTCAGTACCCGAGAAAATTCAAGGAAACATTTGGTCAAAGTTTGTGTTTTATTGCGTAAATCCGTTTTAGGGCTTTATTATATGATTGTTACGTTATTACCCTGTATCAGTTGCTAAATATTTCCGCAGATAACAGTGTTCTTAGAAATATTTCTGCGGTAAATCGTTCGCGCCAGTTGAAAATGTCTTTAAAATAATAGTTAGGATGATGAGAATGTACTTTAAGTAAAGATGACCCTTCATACTTACTTTTATATATAGGTACATCGTCTCTTTACCATCACGTGAGATCGGCAAAAGAAATGAGAGAGAACTCAATATGTACGTGCTCATAGATAGATTTGTAGTGTTCATGTGTGACAACATTAAATTTAGTGAAGCATTGACACTCATTTTGCCCGAAAACAACTCTTCACCCAAAAGTACCTAGCCATTGCCCATACTCGACCCACGAAAAGTTAATTTTCTTATCTTTCAATCGAGCCATGTCAGAGGCCTCTATGGCGGCTCAACAACTCTGTCTCTAGGGTTTGTTAGATCGGTCTTGAAATGTTTAAAATTTAATAGTAAATTATAAAAATATAATTTTTCGTTGCGCTATTTTATTTTATAAATATATAATTTACAATCGAGACTAGATGTAATAATTAGTTATGGGTCGATTCTTTATCGAAACTAGACACTACGTTTCCATTATATATCAAAGTATTTTTTCATTCATAATTCAAGCCAATGAAAATTCTATGAATCTACTTTTTCGAATTATATTTTTCAAATAAAACATAGATTAACGCTTGTCAACAATCCCACCAGAGGTTAAGTGGGGATGACAATGTTACACTTTGGTCTAGCTAGAATGTGCCTATTTCGTAACCCTACAGCGTAACTTCTTGGGGTTCCGTAGTCAAACAGGAAACCCTTATAGTTTCGCTCTGTCCGTCTGTCCGTTCGCGGCTTAGCTCAGAGACCCTTACTACTAGAAAGCTGTAATTTGGTACAGGTATCCCTATATCAGCTAAAACTATAGAAAATGTGAAAAAATCACATTAGTTGTATATATACTGAAGTTAAATGAAAAACTATCACGGCTAAGTTGGCTTTACAAGTTAATGAGTAATAGTCGACCAAATTATAAAATATAATTGGAGATGTCAAAATGAAAAATTTCGTACAAATTCCATTTGTATATATCAGTTACACACGCCAAACGAAAGAGATCACTCCGTCTCTCTCAAAACGCCTGTCACGCACCCTTCTCAGTCTAAATAGGAAAACCCTAAGTAGAATGATAGGGGTGCTGACAGGCCACTGTCCACTCAACAAACACATGTTTAACATGAATATTACAGACAGCCCCCTGTGTCGAGGGTGCATGGTCGCCGAGGAAACTCCCGCCCATGTGCTCACGACCTGCAGCAGCGTGGCCACACAACGGGCGACGATCCTGAACAACCCGGGATCACTCCAGGAGGCGTGCAGAGATATCAAGCGTCTCGCACGCTTCTGGGAAGAAATCGGCTGGCTGGAGTAGCCACCACCACTTCCATCCCCCCACGCACAATGGCCACCACCTGGCTAAGTGCGGAAACCGCCCCAGGAAGAAAAAAATAATCAGTTACACACTTATTAAAATCACACGTTAATTCTTTACCAATTACACACAACCACCCTCACACATGAAATTTTACTGTAATTTATGTTACTATTTAACTAAGTTAATTTGATTTAAATAGTATTTACGCTATGTATCTATCTAAAAAAACACTCCCTCCCCCAATTGTCATACGTTACCCAATTCTTATTTTCCAAAAGACATTAGCAACTTTGAAAACAATTGAGCCACAGAAAACTTGTTGTTTATATTCACAAAATACTTTATTTTGAACTAACATAGAATTTAATTTAGAACTCTGCGCACGTCTCCTCTCCAGTTGGTGAAATTTTAGCGAACTCCGGTGTCAGTTTTGCGTGATGACTAACTTATCTACATCAGTCTAGTTTGAGATAACTATCTAAACAACGGTTGAGGTAGTTTTAACTGGAAGTTAGCAAGCGATAGTTGGTCGTGCTACCTGTGACGTAGCTGGCTCGTTAGTTTTGATTTTATTCTTGCTTTGACGGGTTTGCGTTGGCCCTTCATCTCCTCTGGTGGTAAGTGACGATGAGGTCGTTGGGTGGTACGCGTGTGCACTCAAAAGCCTGAAGAAGTTCATATTTAATTATTTTTTTCTCCACGAAGTTTGTACATATTCACTATAAAATCCCTTAATTCTATGGTTTCGTAATTATCCTTTGCGCTAAACTTAGGAACCATAATTTCCATCATTATTGTAGAAAAATAAGCTGATAATTTTATGTAGATTCCTAAAACGAACAGTTAAAGTGCTTTAGAAGAGCAGACATTGAAAAAATCTATCGAGAAAATTTTCACAGATCGTGTTTCTGGTTGTGCTATTCCTTTCAGATGTCCTCGAGATATCATTAACATAACATCAAGTCTCTATCTGCTACCGTTAGTGAGAAAAATAGATTTTCACTACCCCTCCAAATCAGATGAAACGTTCTTCTTTATAAAATCTGATATTGGGTATCTAATGATATTGCTTTTTAATTGCGCGCAGGCGTTTTTTGTAGTAATGTTTTGAGCGTATAAAAGTTAATAGTACATTACATTAATGATATGTGGAAAGGATTTTTGAAAGGTAACCCAGTGGGAATCGGCTTGTATGGACCCTTCGCCACTGGTATCTATACGCAAAACGTCCCTTCGCTACTTACCACTGTAAAATTATAACACTTTAATGTCGCGATAAAACATTTAGACACACAATAAACTGAAGTGTTTATAGATACGGGTTTATGATTACGCACCACCGGTCAACTTCTAATAAATATGATGATCTCGATATCAATGATAAGAATAATTTATATAAGCATGCAAATTGATGTACAATAAACAATCTATTTTCAAGTGTTAACATGCTTGGAATAGATATGGCGATGTATGTGCTCGTTGGGATTTTAATAGCTCTAGTGAATGTTGTTGCTTGTGAAAGTAAGTCAAAAGTTTTTTTAAAGTGTAAAAAGTGGTTTGCATATTTGTTTTCCGTGTAAACTTGAGTGAATTTTTAAAATATGTCCTGTTACGTGAGCAAAACGAAAAAGGTGACAGTGGTAGGGGTGGAAATTCCTCTTTAAATATCAATACAATAAACTGAACACCACGAATAGTTTTGCATTACTTGTTATCCACTGTAAAACCGCAAAGAATTGGAGTAGGTATTTATTTGATAGCAGTGAAGATTAGCCCTTACTTACCTTTAAGTACTCTGGCAGAATTTGTTTTTATTCTAATTTGAATGTCTAATATGAATATCGGAAAAGAACTAAAGTCACCGACATAGCTCGAAGAGTCCGTGAGCTGACGTGGCAATGCGCAAACCACATCGCTGGAAGAATGGATAACCGATGGCGAGTAAAAGTTCTCGAGTGGCTACCACGTACCGTAAAACGTGTACTGGGCCGTCCCCCTACTAGACGGACTGACTAGATGCAAGTGGCTCGGGACCGGTCAGTGTAGAGGAGGCCGTACAGCAGTTGAAGTTTCACGGCTGTTGCTGCATCTAGAACAATGCATCTTTGCTAGAATGAAAATTTTGATAAAACAAATCTCTATTCCAGAAATTGTAGTATGTTACTACGGAACATGGGCCACATACCGATGGGGATACGGCAAGTTTGATGTAGACAATGTCAACACTGATTTATGCACCCATCTGATTTATACCTTCGTCGGTATCGACACGCAGGGGACTGTCATCTCTCTTGATACTTGGTTGGACTTACCTGGTGGCAAAGGTAAGTCATTAAGTTATGCTGGTGAATGAAGTAAAATGGAAAATGTGGATAAGGGGAAAATTCAGGAGACGTGGAGTTAATGGAAAGTCCTGTTTCTATGGCTATAACAACGATTGAACCATAAATAATAAGCACCAAACAAAGCTCTAGATGTAAGCCTGCTTGAAGAACAAACTTAACTGGTTGAAAAAATGATATCTAATACATCCGTCTATTATCACTATCAATTTCTGGCTCCAAATGTATGTTTGCAACCTTAAAAAGCAATTTTACTGCGATTTTATTAACAAACAGGGTTTTCATTTTTATTCCTATAGTTGTGCTGTGGGACCTTGCTTCTTGCCAAATTTCAGAAGTCTAGGTCAATGGGAATATCATTATAGGTTATGATTCCCTTCCATCGCAAAGGAAGTCGTATTAAAATGCCGCATCAATGGCAGTTTCTTTTTATTACAGAGGTTTGATTTTTCACAGCTCTAATAGATTGTAGACTATTTTGATTAATATCAAAATAGTCAAAATTCATCGTGGCTCGCGTTACAAAGAAAATACAGACAGACGGACAATAAAGTGATCTTATAAAGGTTCATTTTTCCTTTGAGATACGGAACCCCAAAAATGATAAATTACGAATTAAATATCACATTCCAGCCCCTGATACTTGTATTAAAGAAGTCTGTCACAATAGCAGTCTTGTTTTATCTGCACGAAACTGTATATCACTGATGATGAACCTTGTATTTCCTGTTCCAGATAACTTCCGAAAGTTCAACGCTTTAAAAGATAAAAATCCGAATCTAAAAACAATTCTGGCTGTTGGAGGATGGAATGAAGGTTCAGGAAAATATTCAGTTGTAAGTTAATTCTAAATTCAAACAGAGAATAGGACAGAAAATATCGTCAGTCTTTTTACGGCCTCCTTTTTTTTAAATCAATTGATCTGGCTGACCATACCAGCTGCAATCAGAAAAAACGTAAGCCTTTTCGTCTATGCAGAACGACTTTTCAAAAATTATAGTACATAGATGTTCATTGGCTAAAATACTAACAAATATAAATAAATAATTTAAAATACAAACCCGCGCCTAGACTTAGAATGAGGTAGTGCAATGTACTCCATAAACCATCGTCCTGGTAGATACCCCCATTGGGAATCGGACCTAGGATAGGACCTCATAATAGCGTAGCTAATCCAAGCGTGTAGCTGTAGCCACTAGGCCACTGAGACGGTTATATATTCAATAATATTCATAAACCTATTAGCTAGTCTGATAATGACCCCTTAAGAATTCTTCGAGGATTACTGAACCTAGATAATTGTTAATAGATTAAGTAAGATTTAATACAACTTCTTATAGATAAATTAGTCTTACCTATTATGATATAACGCGCTGGATTATACTATTCCAAACCATAATCTTTAATTATGCCTCCGAGGTCTTGTCTTGAAAATTGTGGCGTGTTTGAACCAAATCACTTCAGTAAAAATCGAGACACATCTCTTGACCACATTGGCTTTAACCTTCATAAAATATGTAAATATATGACATCATAGAGAAATGATATATGCCTGTGACGATGATTTAGAAAAATAAACAAAACATTTTGTTTTTTTCTCTCAGTCGTGTAAATTCTTTGTCAGCCGTAAGAGTCTACTACTAAATTTTTCGTGTTGCACAAGCAGTCACTGCTGCTAGCTTTCTTGGAACTTTCCCAGCAGCCTTATCTTTAAATCACCGCAACCATGCCAAGCCACCTGACTACGAAATATTGAATTGTATCAAACAACCTTGTGCGCAGATGGCAGCCAACCCAACCTTCCGCAAAAACTTCATAACATCAGCTCTTCAAATGGTACAACAATACGGTTTCGATGGTTTCGACCTAGATTGGGAGTACCCCAACCGGAGAGACACAGTCTTCGGTCAAGCTGACATAGACAACTTCACGCAGCTGCTGAAAGAAATGAAGGAAGAATTTGTGAAACACGGACTGCTGCTTACAGCAGCTGTTTCTTCTGTAGGGGAAATGGCTTCGTTATCGTATGACATATCGGCTATATCAAAGTAAGTGGAAGAGCGACAGAGATCATCATTATATTCACTCCCGATCATTCACATTGCTCTTTTTCCTCTTCGCCTTGTTTAATGGCAGTATTGAACTAAATTCGTGGTCAGTAAGTACAATCTAGTACTAAATAGACACTCCGAATGAGAAACCATGAACTGTGGTCCCTCCGGACTTCTGGCAAGTAAATATGAAGGCTGGTTAAAAGTAAATATCTCGTTCTTCTTTCAGTTACCTGGACTTCATTAGTATTATGTCTTACGATATGTACGGAGCTTGGGACCCAGTTACGGGACACAACGCACCTCTGCACAAAGGGGAAGGTGATGAGGCTGCTAACAGAGAGAGCTTGTATACAGTCGATGTAGCTGTTGAGTTCTGGCTAAAGCAAGGTGCGTGTAACTCTAATAGCTTTATTAATGTCTCGTGGTTATTGTTAACCATATAGTTGAATAAGAAACAGAGTTTTCGATATAAATGCAGACGAAGGTGGCCGCTACACGAATACTCTTATAATCGAATAGAATAATCATAGTTTTATCGCGAATATTAGCAATATACCAAATACATACCAAAAACCACGGCCTTTAAGGCTGTGTCTTACAGGTTTTGTGTACAAGGGTGTCATAATCCCTTTTGTAGAATGCAAATATACGTTACCACCTTAAGTGTAAAATTTTCTTAGATTTTGAACTCAGATAGGGATAACAAACTTAATATTGTAGCATCTCCTATTTGCACTGGGAGTCTTTTAATGGAAAATAGTTGTAATTATTGTCAACCTTCATATCGTCTTATGTTTCTGATCAGGTTGCCCTCCGGAGAAGCTAGTCCTTGGGTTGCCTCTATACGGGAGAACCTTCACATTGACAGACGCCAATAATCACAAAGTTAGAGCACCTAGCAGTGGAGCGGGTATTGCTGGACCTTACACTGTAACCAGTGGAAGCATTGGATATAATGAGGTGAGGAGCTGATCAATTTTTCGTGTTTTCCAGACAAGTTTTTTTATATGCTGTAGGTAGATATATTATAACATCAGATAATATGGTAAGCGATATGGTCTAGAAGGTGCCTGTTTATCCTCAACTTAAAGACACCTAAATTGTATCTTTGTGAGAATACAGACGCTGGCAGTGCGTTCCCCTTCCTGGCTGTACGCATGATGCAGTTAGAATAAAAGCGCTTAGTGTGAGCCTGAGGATATTGACTGCAGGCTATGTACTGAGGGAATCCTGCTGTACTTCTGTTAGAACTGTACTTGAATGGCGGAATCAATAATGAATAGGTCTTGCACACACGGAAGGGATGTTTAAATGGTTTTGCATCGCTCGTTGCGATTAACACCCTGGAAGCAAAGTTGTTGCACCTGGTGGACCAACCCTATCGTCTCAAATAAATAATTTAAAAAATGACGATTATGGATGAAATACACTTGTTTTTTTTTTAAATCTGTTGTATTTATATTTCAGTTTTGTGAGAAACTCAAAACCGAATCCTGGACAGTTTATCGGGACTCATCGGCTGAAGTGCCATACGCAGTACAAAACCTAAACTGGGTGTCCTATGATGATCCTGAATCATTGACTAGGAAAGTTGAATATGCTCTTGAAAACAATCTGGCCGGAGCAATGGTGTGGAGTATTGAGACTGACGATTTTAATGGCTTATGTTCTGGAGAAGACTTCCCACTGTTGAGGGCCATTAATAGAGCTTTGGGCAGGTTGGATGGTAGCAGTGTTACAAGTTCTAGTACAACTGCTTCTACAACTAGTTCGACAGCTGAATCTACAACTACTACTGCTGCTCCAACTACTTCTTCAACTGCTGCTCTAACCACAACTACAACTGCTTCTCCAACTACAACTGTTGCTTCAACAACCACTGCTTCAACAAGTGTAGCTACAACTGAAAAAGCCGCAACAACAGGTTTGTTTCCCACATTCAATATATTTCAAGGCAAGGATAATCAAATTAAAACGAACTGGGAACACTGTCAAAAGTTTAACTGTTTGTTCGATTAATACCCCACAGAACAGAATAAAAGATTATAAGGGTTATGTGGGCGTAGCTATCGTCTTTGGTTCTTCTCCTACCCTCCCTAGGGGTGGCAGATGTTAGCGGGGACGAGGTACCAAATCAAATGTCAGGGGAGGGTGTGGTGTAGTGGGAAAGGGAATAACATGATCCCGTTACGTATTTCGTCCCTAGGGAGGGTTTTTCACGAACTTGTCAGCTTGAGACACAGGCCGGACACTGCAAATAAAGGTCGTGATATTCCCATACATCGAACGGATGAAGATTGTACACACGCGCATCGGGTCACTCTATCCCCTATCGAGGTATCGCGAATAGGGGCTAGAGTGACCCGAGCGAGAGAGAGAGAAAGTAGAAACAGACGTCACGTTTGATTGCACTTCTAACCTCTCATCCTGTCCCTTTCATACTCATGTTATTTATGCACTATCAGTACTCTTCTACATTTCAGAGTCATTAAACAATGGAGAGTCGGAATCAGGATCAGTTTGTGTCAAAGAAGGGTACGCTTCAAGCCCCGACAACTGCTCGGTGTTCTACGTTTGTGCCAGAGATGTCAATGGAGAATTCGTGGCGTATGAGTTTGAATGTCCTGCTGGCACACAGTGGGACCACGACAATCGGTTCTGCAACTACGATTACGATGTCAATTGTAGTGTTTAGGATTATTTCAACAACGTTCATTGTTTTTTTTATGCAAAAGGATCGTTAATAAATATTATCCAAAACAGTACTATTAATCTTGTTAATCGCTGGCATTCAATTTAATGTTCTCCACCAGTTCAATCTTAAAGAATTTGCCTACGTTTGCGCAAGAGATTTTCGAGATGGCTTGGTTCATTCTACATTTAACATTCTCGAACTAAGTGAAAACAAAATAAATAATTTGCAACAAAACTTACGTAGGTATAAATACGTGTATGGTGTGATACATACATTATGTGACAATTCCTGAAGGCAAGCCCAAGCTTTTGTTTTAGAATAAACTTCGTTCCTTTCTCAACCGACTTCAAAAAAGGAAAAGGTTCTCAATTCGACTGAATATTTTTTTAATGTATGTTACGTGATATCTCTGCCAATTATGAACCGATTTTGATGATTCTTTTTGTTTGGTAGAGCAAGCACACTTCAGCGGTGGTCCCTTACATTTTTATCGAAATTGATTCAGCGCTTTTTGAGAAAATCAACAAAAACCAAATATGTACCTAGATAATTCTACTTGAACATTTTAAAGACGGAGTTGTTTTTAGTTATTTTTGACTGCAAATTGTTACAATAAAATTCGAAGTACATACAGATTACTATTTTTCTTAACTAAAAGTGAAAGAAAGTACCTACCTACACATTTATTTACAGCAGAGTACTGACGAAGTTCCCTAAGAGCTTGAAGAACTACCACTAAGGTCCAGTGTGAATAAGTAGACTTCTCAACACATTTTTTTTATAAGTGTGCCCAAAGTATCCTGAAATTGCTCATCATGGTTTTCTGGTTTTGGATATTACATATTACACACATAAATTATCCTTACTATATACTATTATTATAAATGCGAAAGTATTTCTGTCTGGATGTGTGTCCGCAATCATGCCTAAAATACTGATCCGATTTAGATGAAATTTCGTAGAGATAGTCTAAAGTCCGTGAAAGGATATAGTCTGACAAGAGCTGTAAAGGTTCAAATAGAGGATGAAAGTTTGTATGGAAATTACGTCATTTCTAAAGCTAGAAGCTTGAAACAGAAATAAGTACCTACTTAGTTTACTTTATGAGAGGCACTTAATCATAAACTCAAAATAAAACAAGACGGGACAGTCGCTCAACTGTCTCGCTATAAACTTTTCTAAACTGACGTAACACTTGACATGATATCCTTACCTAGAGTTCTCGAAGCGATCTCGAATAGAAATTTTTGTGACTTTGATCGGATTATTTCATGGCGCCGCCAGCGCTCTTTAGCTAGCTAGCCCATTGGCTAGATTGTTTATAGCATGGGTAGGGTAATTCAACTAGGTAACACTATGATTACCAACATAGTTAAATAGTTGAAACGTAATTCATGACAACACTATCGGAACCATCAGAGAGCGGTGTCAAGAAACGGTCTCAAAAATCATCATCATGTCATCTTGTTTTCGTATACTACATTTCAGTGACGTCAATGGTCTCTATTCAGCGGCAGATGAATAACGGTATAAAGCTATATAGGTTATCCTTGTCCGAGAGAAGTGACGAACACGGACTCTCTGAAATTATCTATTTAGAATCCATTTGTAAAGTCAATTTTAAATGTGTTTTATTCTTAACCGTTTCCGAGGGTTCACAATCCGGAGGTTTAATTCCCAGTGGGGGTACCTATTGGTACTCAGTTCGGGTGGTGGTGGGGCATATACTTTGTCCGCCTGGCTAGCTACTACCATGTTACTTAAGTCTGCCGCCAAACAGCACTGTTGAGTTCTGGTATGAAAGGTATCGGAGCCAAAGCTTCATTAGCTTGAGGATTCTGGGTGCGCACGCTTACCATCCAACGGCCTTATCGTCACTTACCATCAGGTGAGATGAAGGCCAAGACCCATCATACATTAAAAAAAAGAAATTTACCGAGTATTACTAAAGTCCGTGTGTGTGGCGTCGGTGGCGCAGTGGATAAGGCGCGGACTCTCAATCTGAGGGTACCGGGTTCGAATCCAGCCGTGTACCTATGAGTTGTTTTTCAATTCAAGTACATTATCCGATTGCTTAACGGTGAAGGAAAACATCGTGAGGAAACCTGCATGTCTCGAACAGGCATGTGAAGTCCGCCGATCCGCACTGGGCCCGCGTGGTGGACTATTATGGCCCATACACTCTTTGTAGGAGAGTAGGCCTGAGCCCCTCCAGTGGGCTGTTGATGACTAAAGTCCAGTCACTGACTAAGTCTGACACCCATATTCTAAGTCGTTTCCTTCAGATTTACTTGACTCAACTTTACTCAAGGACACCGAAAGGAAAACGTCAAAACTTTCTCAGAATCGGTATTCTAAGTCGAAACCTGAATGCGATTTGACGTTCCTCCCGCGAGGTGGATGACGTCATTGATTCGAGTGATGGCGTCATTGATTCGAGGATTTCATATATGTTTTGTTGGTAGCCTTTTGAATACTATCATGTAGTATTCGTTATACGCAATAACTTTACGTTTTCTAGCTCAAAACATGTGGCAAATAACAGTCAGAAATTAAAATACATATGAAATTGAAATAAACAACTTTAAAAAGTAAATTGGTTATCATTAGTAAAAACATGAAAAAGATGAGTTTCTAAATATTTTTGATAGTCACAAGCTTAGTAACTGACGTGAAACGAATTGCAACTAGTTAACAGGTCAACTGGCATAAAATTCGTTTTCAATTCAAATATAATCGTAAATAGCCACTTTTAGTGCTAATTCCTTTAATATTCTAGCCACAATTTTGGACACTACTGGCTGGCTCAAGTGTTGCAGGTCCCCACTAACGATTTGAAACGAACGTGTATTCATTATTATTGCAAACCTTGTGAGATTATTACACCTTTGTACTTATCTTATACCTTTAAACGAGCAATGTATATAAAATATATATAATTCGGATCTCGGAAACGGCTCCAACGATTTCGCTGAAATTTGGTATTTAGGGGGTTTTGGAGGCGAAAAATAGATCTAGATTAGTCTCATGTCTGGGAAAATGCGCGTTTTTGAGTTTTCATGCGCTTTTTCCTTCGCATTATTCGACGCAAATTGCTTTTATTTTTGTTTTTGTTTGTTTTTATTTATTTATTCAAGTTTGTAATTATTATTTTTTAATTGGCAAATTGTTCCACTCATTATATGTATTAATTCTTTTAACAGAACAATGATACTAATAAACTTTTGTTTGTTGTTGGATTTGTTACATCACGCAAATAATGCCTTGAAGGGTAATTGTATGGACTATCGTAAACATAATCAATAAACTCTTCGAAAGACATGCTTAAATCCTGTTAAAAGTTGATCGAAACAACGCGATATTCACATTGAGGAATCTTCAAGGTAGGTCGGTAGGTACCTTGACATTGACAGTCAGTTCCTCCACTCGACCGAGAGAATCCTTCAAATCTAGTAGATTTTACTTGACTTATGATACCATTTTGAGTGAGGGACGTCATTTCAAGGTGAGTAAATCTGAAGGAAACGTCTTAGAATATGGGTGTGAGTCTGACAGACTACCAAATATTTCGTTACGAGAACCAATGGTAGTTATTAAGCTGTTTCACAAAATCCACGAACTTGACTTCGCGAGTCGCGAACTCATTCAAACGCCTATTTTATTGCCGGCACTTTTTATACGAAGGCACGCCTGGAAACTTGAGACAGGACGAATTTGTTTTACGTGATGAGGGTTCTTATCACCGCTCCGATAGGTCATAGGGCTATCGATAGGGCTATAGGAATGTAAGGGATTAGGCGAGTAGGTACACCTAGGAAAGTTAATATCATCGTTGATATAGGATGTCTATCAGTGGCGAAGGGTGGAATTTTGGCGAAGGGAAGCCGATCAAAAAAAAAATGCTTACCGCGTGATTCAAATTCGGCTTCAGAAATTCTCAGTATTTCTTCAATTCAAATGGGAAGATGATAACAATTAGTCAGTTAGGCAGCATTCCATACGAATTAAAGCCATAATGGCACACAAAACTCACCGTATTGAACGAAATATGCAAGTAAATCACCTTATAAACACAAAAAACAGCACATGAACTTCGAACTAAGTGAAATACTTTCTAATCCGTCACATAAAAAACATCGATAGTACTAACCTAGGAGCATTTAATCACGTACTAACAAGCATTCATGATTCACGCGTACTAAAGTTGTTTATTCCAAACGGAACAAATCACACGCAAATACGCCTAAATAAAACAATGTGACTCGCGATGAAACATACTATCAAAATACTACTTTCTAAATTTTGTATTGTTATAACACTATTAACTTGCTAGAAAAAATGACTCATTGGCGATGTATTTTCTCCTTAAAATTATAGTTTTGAAATTACTAGTATTATAACTCTCTATCTCGCTCCGCATAAGGCGTTCGAAAGAGAAGGAATCGAGTAACCCGAAATTCACCGGCTTATATCGTGAAATAAAAAGCGACGTTTACTACGAGAGCGTAAGAAACAGAGCATTAGTTGACACGGGAACTGTGGTATAGTTTTGGCGGGCTTTGACAATTTATAGATAATATCTGTAACCCGGTGGGAATCGGCTTGTATGGACCATTCGCCACTGATAGATATTGCTTTTTAATTGTGCGCAGGCGTTTTTTGTATTGCTTTTTAATTGCGCACAGGCGTTTCTTGTAGTAATATTTTGAGCGTATAAAAGTTAATAGTACATTACATTAATGATATGTGGAAAGGATTTTTGAAAGGTAAGCTGGTGGGAATCGGGTTGTATGGACCCTTCGCCACTGATGTCTATCTTGTCTGTAGAACGGGATCATGCCATGGTAAACCGTGGGCGTTCCGAACGAGGGTTCTAAAGTTTGAGGATTTTTGAGTTTAAAAGATAGGGTTTTCCTCACTATCAATAGATAAATACTAAACTACACATTAGCTCATAAGCAGCGCTGCAGCTGCGCGGCAACAGCGTGGCGGCAGGAGCGTGATTGTCGTGCTACTCAGAAGCAAAGCTCAGAAGCTCCCGACTTCATCGCGACAGCAGCGCGACAGATTGTCTGTTGACGTGACGTGACTAGCTTACGCACTTCTTCCAAAACGGGTTCCTACGAGGAAACATCATTGTTACTTTTTTATATGGAAATCATGTGTCGCGCTACTTTTTTTTAAATATGAAAGTCGGCCGCTTCTGAGCAGTGTGACACTCGCCCTGCTACTGCCGCTCTGATGCTGCGCTGCAGCGCCTAAAGGTAAACGACTCTAAAGTATATAATCAAACAATTACAGAGCCAAGAAACACAAGCAGTGAAGAACTCAAATAATATAATAATAATATAAAAACTTATTTATTTTTAATTTATTAACCTGACCTTAAGCTAATTTGAAGGCGTAATTGCATCGCCCCGATTCAACCATGAGTTGTGAAAGGAGCAGTAGCTTAAGTTTTTTCTCGTGTCTAAAACACTAACTATGTAACATAACTAAGCACATCTGAGCAATCCTTGAACTATTTAGCTATTATTACATCGGAATACGATATCACGTAAAACAAATTGTTGCAATTGAGCGGACTCGGTACGCTGCAACGCGGTGCAGTCATGCGGAACCCTGATAGCTGCCGGAACACTGCTACGCGACTGCCACTCGTCTTCTTATGGACTGCACTAATAGCCTATTATTGGAAAATGTCAGTTGAATGAAGTAGATTAGAAAGCCAAGAGTATTAATTACATTTTCAACCGACTTCAAAAAAGGAGGAGGCTCACAATTTGACTGAATTTTTTTTGCTCTGCCAATTTATACTAATTTTGTTTAATTTATTAATTTTGTTTAATTAAATTTGTTTTTGAGATAAAGCATACTTTTTACGGTTTTTGATAAAATCAACCAAAACCAAAAAATTCTACCTCTAAGGGTGAACATTTAATTTTTAGGGGATGAATGCTGTAGACTTTCAGGGCAGTTGAAGTCAGTTTCTAGTTCCTTTTGAACGCGTTAATTATGGTGTTAAATTATTTCAGTGTCCGGAAGTATTTTTATGTGCTATTTTACGGTAAGCGGTAAGCTGATTTTACTCAGAAGCCTAAAACCAACCTTAAACCATTGATTTGATGACTTACTACTGTTTGGCAGCAAACTAAGGTAATATGATCAGACATTTGCATAAACACAATTTGCGTACCACCAACCAAAAAGAGTACCGAGATAAATACCATAGCATACCCTCGCTGGGAATCAAACCCGAGATAAAGACAATTATTAGGCTCCGTCATACTAATGTTTACACCACAAAAGACTTACTCCCAACCAAAGGCCTACTTTCTACCTACCTATGGTAGATTGTTTTAAAGCATATCTACATAATATCTATCTGAGAATTTTATTTATTTAAGCTATGGAACTATCGAAACCAATTTAATTGAAATTTGACTGAACATAAAATTATAGCTGTTGGAACGAGTCACTTGCCTTGCTTGTGAATGATCAATAAAAAGTAATTATTAACGAAACGCAGAAAAGACAAAATGACTTTTCACATCTGACAGAGCATCTGACTGACACTAATAGACACTTGCTTGACAGTGACATTTACTACCCCAAATCTAAATAAATGCAGTTTACAAATTTTGGAAAAAATCATTATAAAACCGTGTATTTATCTACAGAAACTATTTAACAATGGCTTCTACATCCAAAGATGATGTACCAAACAGTACCAACACGCAAGAACCAGAAGGGGATGATATAGAACCAGGTGCGTGTTGTGAAAGCATTTTGAATCCCACTGATTCATTTGAAGAGTTCGCATCCGAGATGAGCTCCAGTCTCCTTAATCAGAACCCAGTCTCTTCTAAAAGTAGTACAATAACTGAGATACAGAAAGAAATCTGTGATGGAGAGAAAAACATGAAGACTACAAAGTCCACAGATGATTTACAAAATAAAGATGTAAGTAGGTTTTTGTTGTTGATTTTAAATGAATTTTCTGTTAATTTATTGTTATAAACAGGTGGTCGTATGTAGTTCAATTATTCCGACGTAAAAAGTAGGTGCTGTTCAATTTTATGTAGATATACAATGAATTTTGATGAAACATAAATCACACAACCTTTACTTTCATAATGATTTCGTTTTATCTTTTGATCATCAGATTTAGGTAAGATAGTTGGTGACTATGTCAATTTTGGTTGGGATGCACAAAAGTGTAAGAAAGAATTAAGAAAGAAGTTTTACTTTCTCTGTTTCTTCTTTTGATATACAGTATATTATATTTATTGGGAGCAGAAACTTTAATAAAATAGCCCACGATTTCGATATCAATCTCTTACATACAAGAGTTGGTTCAGCGAGGCGTAACCTTTATTTTTTTTCCTCAGGGCGGTTTCCGCACTTAGCCATATGATGTCATTGAGCTAGTGTTTAAACAGTAGATTCAGTAATTTGTGAACATGAGTAAGCTTTTGATTTTCAGGAAACGATAGCTGCCTCCACTAGCAGCTCAAACCTTCTTGAACAGAATGGGGACAGTATGGACGATGAAAGGGATGACTATTTACAGTCACCAGAACTAGTGAACAAGGAGAAACATGTATTTATATTGAGTACTGCAGGGAAACCTATTTATTCTAGGTATATCTTAATTATTATTTTGTTAATTAAATTATCCATATGAAGATTATGACTGTGAAAGTTTGGTTGTCCTTCCGTTACATCATAACGGAGAGTCAGAATGGCTCGATTTTTTGTATAGGGGTACTTGTTCACATTACTATGAATAGATGTGCAGCAACTTGTCATAATATGTCTAAAAACTCACTTTATTCAGTGAAACTTAAACTGATTAACTGCTTATACTATATTTTATAAATGTGTAATTTTGTTGGATAAATTGGCAACAATTGACTGCTAACATTGATGGATGGATACAGGCTGTGTTGTACGCAAAAGTCATAATAATATTGGGTTCACTTGGCATCTTGCTACAAGTTGTCTACGAGAGTAGTGTATATTGTGACACTTCTAGTCTATTACAATAATATAATTTAAAAAAAGTGGTTTTCTGTAGAGTCAGTTTATGGATGATACTATCATAAAAAATGTGTCACAAGCCGAACGCTTTGGCCAATCGTGCCTCTCTATCGCTTGTTCTACGCCTCTTGCTTGCATGCTCGGCTCGGGCGGAATGTGACACTTTTTCGTGCGTGCAGCTGGCGTTCATCGATTTAGAAGACATTGTCATGTAAAAAAAATTCTTTACAGGTATGGCAATGAAGATAAACTGGCGGGACTCTGTGGTGTGATACAAGCATTAGTAAGCGTTGTAGAAGAACAAAACCGGGATATACTGAGATCTATAATTACTAATGACTGTAAGGCAGTGTTCCTTGTGAAAGGTCCACTTATATTGGTTGCTGTTTCCAAGTCAAATGAGAGTGAGACTCAGTTGGTTTTACAATTGACGTAAGTAATATCGGGTTTTATAATATCAAATGTGAAAGAGTCTAGTCTAGAAGATAACGAAGGCCAACAGCCTCAAAGATGTAATTATTGTATCGTATCGGTGAGGTATGAAGTTGCCGCTGACACAAATTCAGCCTCTCATCTCACTGCAATTGAGATATAATTGGCCAAATATACACTAAAATTCTGTTTTTTTTTCAAAAGCGATTGCCTACCTATACACTAATAAAACTAAAACTGTTTGTTAGACAAAAACAAAAAACATTGTGTTTTTGAGATTTTTTCCAAAGTATGTAAAAATATATTTTTTTTTCGTAGATCTCACAGAGGTACAACCACAGAAAAAAATATAATATAGCTCACTACGTTTAGTATTACAGCCAAAAAGTGTAAATATTTAAAAAAATTGCATTTTGAAATTTAGTCTAGTTGAATGTCTCTGGTCTCCGGATTTTCATTCATTTTTCTTTTTTTCACAGATATGCCTTCAACCAAATAGTATCGGTCCTGACTCTAACGCAGCTTAACAGGATATTTGAACAAAGAAGGAACTATGATCTAAGGAGGTTATTGTCTGGAGCAGAGAGACTCATTGACCATCTGTTTATCTTTATGGAACAGGATCCTGCATTTTTGTTAGGTAATTCAATTATACACTTTTTATTAAAATATTCATAAGAAATAAATATACACTAAAATGAAAAAAGTTAACAAAACAAAAGTCAGTCAAATAGACCGCCCCTGACAGTGCCCCTTACAAAAGTTTCCAATACACTGTCCGCATTGCCTCGCCTTGATCCGGAGCATGGCTCTAATGAAGTTAATGACCGATTTCGAATATATTTTTGTTCCTGTCAGGAGTGTCAGGTAACATTTTTAGGGTTCCATATCCAGTGAATAACCAATGGGATCCTATTACTAAGACTCCACTGTCTGTATATATGCCTGTCACCAGGCTATATCTCATGTATCGTGATAGTTACGACAGTTTAAATTTTCACAGATGATGTATTTCTATTGCCGTTATACTCGTAACAACAAATACTAAAAAACAGAATAAAATAAATGTTTAAATTAAAATAAAACAAATATTTAACGAGGCTCCCATACAACAAACGTGATTTTTAGGTCGTTTCGGCTCGATATTGATAATGGCAACGGCATACGCTTGAAATATTAACAGAATATTGAGTTAATCACTTTAAAAATAAATAGTTAAAATAAAGTTAATTATTAGGTGAGGCTCCCATACAACAGACGTAAAGTTTTTGCCGTTTTATAGATAAGGATACGGAACCCTTCGTGCGCGTTTTTTAAAATATCTCAAAACTTCCAGGTGCTGTCCGGTGTCTCCCACTACCAGAAAAAGCTAGAGAGAACATAACAAGCGCAATAATATCAGCTTGTAACAAGATCCGAGACCTCGTGTTCGCTATACTTATAGCGGGAAACCAGCTGATAACACTAGTACGAATGAAGAAATATACTCTACATCCATCGGATATCCACTTGCTATTCAATCTGGTCAGGAGCTCAGAGTCGTTTAAGACTGCTGAGAGTTGGACACCGATATGTTTGCCGAAATTCGATGCCACGTAAGTTTAATTCTCTTTAACTTACAAAATATCAGCCATACTTCGGATTTAATGTAAATCGAAAAATGATTTCCTAATATTTTTCACAATAGCACCCATACATCCTGTTAGCATCTATATTGTTAGTAAACTTAAGTCTATGTTAGTAACTTAAATTATAAATACAACGTCAGACATGCTACTGGACTGGGACACTGGTGCATGTAACAGTGTCGCAGCATCGGTGCGTCGGTGCGTTGTGCGACGACAGCGAGCAGACTGCTCGGCAAACATACATACGAAACATACAATATATGTACAAACCAAATATTCAAAACATACAAACCAAAGTGTCAACCAATCACACGCTGTCATTCGCAAACTGGCACTGTTGGCACTGGCAAGTTCTAACAGATGGCTCTAATTTTCTAGCACTCGAGTCAAATATTGAAGTGACGGTATCTTTTAAATTAATAAGTGAATTCGTGAAATCGTAATAATTTTTTACACACGAATACTTGGCTATTACCCTCTTCTAAAGAAGAAATAGAGAAAATGTTTGTATTCGTTACAGCATTGTTTGTTGCATAGTACCTTACCTGTTTAAAATTTTCAGATGTCAATATTCTGTGCGGCACCCTCGTGCGCGTCTGACTCGCACTTTGCCGGTTTTTATCTTTAATTTCTAACCATCTATTTTCAGGGGCTTCCTACACGGCCACGTCTCTTATATATCAGAAGACTGCCAAGCGTGCCTCTTACTTCTAACAGTTCAAAGAGACGCCTTCTTCCCTCTGTCCCAAGCCAAACACGTGATTGCAGAGAAACTCAGACGAACGAATTGCCTCGTCGCCATAAACGACGCACTGAATAGAAAAGTTGAACTACCCACAACAAATCCTTTACTACACATAGGGATACCGGAAATAAGACATTTTATATACAAAAGTAAATCTACAGCGCAGTTGTTCAGCTCAGATCCTATTAGCTTGGACAGGCTGCAGGATTACAGGCTAAGGCATAAGGAAGGTGGTGATATATGCGTGAAGAAGATCGAGAAGATGTCAGATATAGACTACGTGAGAAATTATAGGAAGTTTTGTAATCAAATCCATTGTACCTCATCGCCAGCGAAGTTGATTTTCAGGTCGAATTCCGATGATACAATATTAGCTTGGGTAAGTAGAACTTAATAATTTGTGTTGGGGTTTGGAAGTATAGTGCATTTATTCGGTTCAATTAAAGGGGAACATCGGCTCAATCACAACATTTTATTTAAATAATTTATGTAATTTTAAATTTTATTTAATTTAAATAATGAAAGATCGCTTGGGGATCGAATGTGCCGGCCGGTATCTCCCACCGAAGCCTCTCTTTACTTTCTAATGAAAGGCGACAAGTGACGCCATCTGTGATATTCAAGGTGAACCGCGTTACCAACCATTACTGTAACGTGCAGGCAGCTTCCCACGTGAAGCCGTTAGAGGACGCTCCATCCTGCATCGGCTGTAAAAGCCATAATATTTGGTTTTTCTAAAGATTCATGTTTTTCGTTACTTTAATTAATCAATCATAATTAATATAAGCATCTTATTAATCATAATAAAAATAATTATTTTGTAATATCGATACATATAGAAGGTTACAGAAAATGTGAATAGAGAAATATCTAAGGTGGTAAACTTTGTAGGTAAATTGAGGCCGCGTGGTCTTAGCTCTAAAATAGAATTAACCATTGGGATTTCCTCTTGGCCTTCATCTCACCTGATGGTGACGGTAAGGCCGTTGCATGGTAAGCGTGCGCACTCAGAAAGCCTCGAGCTAATGAGACACCTTTCACTAATAACTAATGAGACACCAGTGCTATTAACACTGTTGTTTGGTGGTAGACTTAGGTAACATGGTAGTTAGCCAGGCGGACATATAAAATGTACCTAGCACCAATCAAACCGAGCCACACAATATTTTGATCCATCAATTTCCATATTGCAGGTGACCAACGGCTTCGAACTATACGTAACGTTCGACCCTTTAATGGAGAAAGACCAGACCATTCGAGCGGTAGACCGTCTCCTCCGATGGATTAAGAAGGAGGAGCAGAAGATCTTCATAATGAACGCGCCCACGTTCTAGTCCAGGCTTACCCTTAGTGGTTTTATCAAGAACTCTGTGAGTCGGAGTGCAAGTGAGGACGATTTGTGAATTGTGACGTTAATATGACAGTTATGTTACAAAAAGACTACATAAGCTGTAGATCTTTTTAGCCGACAAAAGTCCTTTATTGTATGTTAAGTTGGTACATATAAATCTAAGTACTATCTAAGTCTGCCCCCAAAATGGCAGTGTTAATGGGATCCCTCTCCGAATGCTTCCAAACTAAGTTTCTGTTGCCATAATCTACGGTCTACCTACAATAGCCGTTACGCAGCTAATGGTTCCTAGATGGCGCTTTGAACAATAATAATAAGTGTTTAAAATGAAAATTGTAATTCACTGTGAAGTTGTATGTTAATGATACTCATTTCGCGACAGTACATTCCGATGTACTATTTTAAAAAATTATGGCAACAGAAATTTAGTATGAAACTTTGATGGAGCGGGATCCCGTTAACAGTAAACATGTGTAAGTAATACGAGTGACGCAAGACGCGTGATATTACCCGACCGCTTACTGTCGCATCACACACGGACGGATGCACAGGACGTGCATGTTAACAGATCGCTAACGGTGCTCATACTTCTCGACTTCAGCAGCGCTTTTAACTCTGTTGACTTTGATGTTCTCCTCGCTATTCTTCGTTCTCTCAACGTTTCCTCTTCGGTAACCAACTGGTTTAGTTCATATCTCCGTGGTCGCTCGCAACGTGTTCGCACTGAGGAGTCTGTCTCCGATTGGTGTGACCTAACTGCGGGTGTACCCCAAGGTGGTGTTCTCTCTCCTCTTCTATTTTCGATCTTCATAAACACGGTAACTCCGTTGCTTTCCTCTAACTTCCATCTCTATGCTGATGATTTGCAACTTTATCGCCATTTCACTGTTTCTGATTACGTCAACACAATCGCTGAAATAAATGCCGATTTGCTAAGAATTAGTTCCTGGGCCGAATCTCACGGGCTATTAGTTAATCCAAATAAGTCACAAGCCATGATTATCGGGAGTAGATACATGTGCAACTCACTTGACCTATCCCTTGTCCCCCCTGTGCTGTATAACGATACTCCAATTGCTTTCACTCAGACAGCTAAAAATCTAGGTGTCTTCCTTAGCTGCAATCTTTCTTGGGTGGAGCATGTCAATGAGATCAGCAAGAAAATTCACTTTGCTGTTCACTCTCTCAAGCGCTTTCAATGGTTCCTACCATTGAAAACTAAGATTTCTCTAGCCCAAACATTATTGCTCCCTATTCTTGACTATGCTGATTCTTGCTTCTTGGACGTCACCGAAGAGCTATTAAACAAACTTGAGCGACTTCAGAATCTTTGCTTACGCTTCATCTTCGGGTTGCGAAAATATGACCACGTGTCAGTTTTTCGCGCTCAGCTCAAGTGGCTCCCTATCCGCCTTCGTAGAAATGCTCATATCCTTTCCCTTCTGTACAATATCCTAAATAACCCTTCTTATCCTAGCTACCTAAGTGAGCGATTTACATACACGCATCCTGTTGACCAACCTTGTCGAGCTCACATTAGGACAATCCTATCCATCCCTTCCCATCACTCCGATTTCTTTTCCTACTCATTCACGGTTCATGCAGCCAGATTGTGGAACTCGTTGCCTCACACTGTACGCGACAGCAAAACTGTTTCCGCCTTTAAGAAAAACGTCAAGGAACATTTTCTATCACTATAAGATTATATATATTTATAGTATGTAAAGTATGTATGTATTATTATTGATATATATTAGTTTGTTTTGTATATCGTATTTATGTAATCGTTTATTATATTTATCATATCGTACACGCCTAACTGCCCTCCTTTCTTCAATATTTCTCCTTAACCTAGGACTGCTGTAAGAAATTTCTTTTAGAAATAAGCTGTTCCTTTTGTATATATTTTTTCTGTTTTGTGTTATGTAAATATTTTCTGTGTACAATAAACTGTTTAAATAAATAAAAAATAAAAGTTACTGAAATGCAACCGTATTATTAGGACGATAAGGCTTACATTACGCATGGCGCATATCTCAGTGATGTTTAGAGAGCAGGGCATTACAATAGCAAAAGAGCGCGCGCAGGCAGCGCATGGTGCGCATCTCAGGTGATGTTTAGAGTAATGTGTAATGGTACGATGTAATGCGGTAAGAAATGTAATAATATGTCACTGTTTTGCGCATGTCTAGTTAATAGAACTGTTGGTATCCGGTAAAGTCTGTTATTTATTTAATTTGGGGGTTCTGGGTGAGTATGCTTTGTAGGGCCTTATCGTCACAATCGGACGAGATGAAGGCCATGTGCACGACCATTGAATAAAAAAATATTATTCCCATAATATTAATTTGTGAATATTGTACAGATTTTGATCAAAGTGAGATTATTAGTATGTTATGTGTTCAAACTTTTTATGTTATTGGATGGAGTTGAATATGGAATCAGTTAAATTGTGTAGAAATTAGATACCGCCTCCGTGGCCTAATCCAGTATCTATTGGTTTGGTTGGCGGTAGGGCATTTTTATGTCCTCCTGGCTAGTTACCTAAGTCCAGACCATGTTACCTAAGTCTGCCGCCAAAGAGCAGTGAATAGCCCTGTTCCGGCTTGAGGCTTCTATGTGCGCACGCTTTCCATCCAACGATCTTATCGCACACTATCATGTGAGATGAAGGCCAAGGGCAAACCCATACATAAAAAAATATGATATGCAGGTACATAACTCAATTTTGTTCAAAGTAAAGCTAAACGTCCACTTGTCGGAACGTATTGTATCAGTTTAGTAACGATAAGTGAAAACGTCGTTAAATGAGCTTTCATATAGAAGCATTGCATAAACAAATAAATAAAATTCGTCGTCTTTTTCAAATCGAGGCAGGCTTTTATCATACATTGTCACTTGCCATCAGAAGTGCCGAGTGAAGAAGACCATGTATAAACTCGTTGGGTATTTAATCGCACTGCGACGTATAATTCCTATATGGGTTTATTTTATTACGGTTTAATCACATTGCGATATATAATTCCTATTTGGGTTTATTTTATTACGGTTTAACCGCATTGCGATATATGATTCCTATTTGGGCTTATTACGGTTTAACCGCATTGCGATATATCATGCTTTAAAAAATCTGTTTTCGTAATTTCTTGCCATAGTGAGTACAAAAAACTCTTGCTTTACATCCTTTTAGATAAATGTAAATTGAATTATTAATAAAAGACATGCTCTGCGGATGATTGGAGCCCCGGCCTGCGCTTGACCACTTCTAATTTTAAAAGATCACCTCTAAAAGTGATTTCATAACATTTTGAATATTTTTATCTAATTTTGTACAAAAACATTGAGGTACCTTGCGCACTAGACGGACACGACCAGGCCGCAGCCTTGGTCGCAGAAGCTACGGTTGGCCGTTGCGGCCAAGTACGCGACGTTCATATGGTTTCTTTAGTTATTCTGGCCGTCGCGGCCACCACCCATGGCCGTCTAAAAGTGAGCGAGGTGCCTAAGACCACACAAAACAGTCAAGACTTATAAATCAAAGATGGCGACAATAATACTACATTTGATGTTGTCACTTGGTACAAAAAAATGATTTTGTATAAAAAAAATTCTAGTATTTTTCTGTATATATTTAGATTATCCCTAAGTTTTTAAATAGTGTACAAATGCAGGTCGGATTTGAAAAATCTCTTTTTGTGATTAAACCCTATACTTAAAATGTTATAATGTACAAAACATATGTATTTGTTAAGTTTTATGTCTTTGATATTGTAAAATAAATTCTACTTTTCTCACTAAATTAATGTACAATTAAGTAGTGATGAACATTTTGTTAGCTATGCTCGTGTGTCAATTGTTGAAATGAATCAAGTCAGATATTTTCTATCCCCATCGCATAGGGTATTCCCATTTTAAATGAAAGCATAATTGATTATTGTCACTTAACGTGGTATTGGTATAAACAAGGAAAACATTTTCTCACTTGTTGCTGTAAATCAGATTCGATTTAAAGCAACAAGTGAACGTCAAGCTTTATTTAAAAAAAAAAGAAGTACATGTGTTTTGTCGTGTATAATAATTAATAATATAAATGACACACTAGTGTAGAAATACTATTAATTGGTATTTTGAGCACCAACTTGTCAGTATTTAATAAGTGCTTTGGATGAGTTACTTGCAATGTTTATGTCGTTATTTGTTTATCTATCCCTGAGTGCTTTGAATGGTGGCAGAGACTGCACAATCGTTAAACTGTTAAGTTAATGATAACACTTTAATAATTTCACTTAAAGAAGTGCTGTTCCATAATCGGCCATCAGTTTTCAGTGTTGCTACAAAATTTTACACATGGAGTGTTTATTTTGATGACGTAGTTATTAATTCGTCGGTCTATTTAAATGGCTTCTTCAGAATGTTGGGGTGCTCTCTTTCCCCAATATAAACCAAGGGAAATAGCATTTAACTTCAAAATTATGGCTTCATTATGGTCCTTCATATTGGTTATCAGGCAGGTTTCTGCAACTTGAGCAGTACCACCGCAACTTATCTGTGTCGTTGAAGGCATGTGGGCATCAAGGTCCTTAGAAGTTATCTAAACTGTCAAATTAACACATGTTTCGAATGTCAAGGTCATGCTGAACCTTATGGGCTAAAATAACTGTTCCGTGTTCACCCTTTACATTTTAAAATTGGGTTGAATTTCGCAAAAACCCTTTCTTAGTGGTACTTTATATCATCAAAGGGATAATCGTTTGAAAATAAGCACACTCGAAGACAAAACATATATACACACTTTTGTACCATGTCACAGAATTAATATCGACCATGTCACGTCTTGTTCCTATGCAGTGTGTTGAGGGAAATAGTGGATACATATTTTTATACTCGAGTGTAGTAAGTTTTAGTAAATTATTGTGATTAGATTGTTTTATATAATGTTACATTGAAACATTTCAAGATCAAAAATCTTTAGGAATTTGTCATTGTATATTTTGTGGTGAAACTATTTTTCAATAAAATGTGTAAAAAATAAATATATGTATAAAACTTGTTCAGTTTGTAAATATATAAATTGTAATTGTAATTAAAAATATTCTATTATAGCAATAAATGTTTTTATTTTATCTTACTGAGTTTTTACTTACTAATACTTTTATCTCAGGGGAACAATTCTATGTGAAACATGAATGACAACGTGACAATGCTATGTGCATGCCAGATTACCAACCAAGAGGTAAAAAACAAACTTTGACATGTATATTTGGTTAATATACTTCTCATCAGAAAAATCAAAACATCTTGCAAGTTTGTTTTGTAAGGATTATCAGAAAAACCTATGAAAATTTAATTTGAATTTAGAACATTAACATTAGGATTTGAAAACCTCATATTATTCACTAATAAATTACATTTGACATATATTCCTAAATATACACATTTTTCTGATAATCCTTGCAAAACATAAACTTGCAAGGAGTTTCGATTTTTCTGATGAGAAGTATATAATAAAATGAACAGGAAATCGATTTTTTTAAAAGTATTTAATCCTTATTCTAGGAAAATGGTCAAGCATGCAGAATTTCATGGCATATCAGCATTACATTTTCCAATTCTACCATTAGTCTAGGAAATTCTCATACACAAGTTATGTTAATTTGAAGTTTCTTACACATTTTTCAGACATTCAAATGTATTTTAAATTTACTTAATTATTAGTTATGCAGACAAGTACAAAAATAATAAAAATAGCATGTGCCCACATTTAAACAAATTCAGGCTAAAATAATAAAAATCAGCATATAAAATATCCTAACAATTTTTTTTGAAGCTGGAAGGATGATTGCAGCATGAAGTAAGTTATTAATTCTATCTTCTTAAATTATAATATCACTAAGTGGGTTACTTCTGAGAGGGATACAAGATAAATATGATTGAAATTTTGATAAATTACATTTTTCCCATACTACATACAAGATCTTTAAATAGCTATAGTAGCTTTAATTCCATTAAGGAAACTAAAAATCAATTCATGATACATATAGCTTCATGAATATTTGAATTTTAGTTCCATTTTGATTGACGACACTTCCAGTTCCATCAACATAATAGATTTTAAGCCAGATCACCAACCTGCACCCTCAGAGGTTATTATGGAAAATCTGTAGTTGGAATTGATAAGGGTGTTAAAGTGCTGTATTTTTTTACTGACAAGTGAAATTTATGATTAGTGTGATGAGAATTTTAGATCCTGCTATTAGATCTTGGTGTTTGTAAGCCATTATGTCATGTAATCTTGCATATTTGCAAATACATCTTAATATCTACCCTTTCGCCTATCAACTTCATGTCTATCTCTTCTCTCCCTTTCTCTATCTCTAACACGTTCTCGGTCTCTTTCCTTCTCTCGCTCCTTTTCTCTTTCCCTTCTACGGTCACGATCTCTGCTTCTAGAGCGCTCACGCTTATGTTCTTTGCCCCGTCTTTCACGTTCTCTTGATCTGAGAAGAAAAAAGGAAGATTGAGATATTTTACACAACAATTTAAATAAACTGTCATTTAAAATTGAAAAAGAGAACTAAGAGAAATTTTTTGTAAATTAAAGTTTGGACTTTGCACCTTACAAATAGTTTATTACTGTGCATTTAAATAAAATAGCATAAAATAAAATCTTAAACAGAACATTGGATGAATAACTTTGGCTAATATGTTTTTGAAGGTAAATGACTTCAATTTATATTTTATATAATATAATGGCATTGTAAGCTATACAAGAAACGAGATCCAGGTTTTAGGACTCACCTATCCCTTTTCCTGTCTCTATCTCTCTTCTCCTTGTCTCGTTTGTTCTCTTTGGTTTCTCCATCAGCATTTTCATCATCAGATGGCATCTCTTCATCCAAATCGTCATCCAGAGCCGAACTTTTTGGGTCCAACTCATTGTTTTCCTCCAGAATGTGCCTCTTTTGTATTCTAGGCAAAATGACATCGCAAAGACGCTCCTCGCGAAGCAGTTCATCTATAAACTCGTCCATGTGTATGATCTCATACTGGCCCTCGCGGTTCTGACGCCGAAGCTTGCGATTATCATTGTATAGTGGCTCCAAATATTTGTAACAGTCCACCGAAGACCCTGTGAGTCTCATATAGAAAGCTCCAAGAGCACGCACATATTTAAACTCCTCATTTTTGATGAATTCAACTACGATGTCTTTTTCTGGCTGTATTTGAAGCATTTTCAACACTAAACACAGGAACGGTGTTGGGTAAATGAAGCCACCGTGCACGCCGCCTATATAACGCAATTCCATAGCTTTGTCCACAAGTAACTCTGCGGTTAAAGCAAAACATTCTTCCTTCCAATATTTAGAGTCGTATATTCGTGATCTAATTATCTTTTCTATTAAATACTGTGGATTTGTCCCGCGAATTGATTTCGCGTCTTTCACAGTTCGGTTCGCCATTTTTGTTGTGACTTGTGACAGTGACAGAAGAAGCTTTGACAGTAGTTTTTTAAAAATATTTACGGTTTTCTTGACGCTAATAGTTCGCACTATGCTGCGTTTAGTCTTACTCGCTATAAAGCCAATCTTGTGTAATTCCCAATGCATGCTACGAAAAAAAAAAGTCATTGTCATTGTCAAAGTAGCTAGCTAGCTTCCAAACGGTTGTTGTAAATATTCAAAAAATACGGATATTCGTGTTAAAATCTGTTGTTTTTCGACTTTCGAGTAAATTGAACTGTATAAACTTTCGACCACATCAGCTGAAATTTGGTACGTCCATAATGCAGAAAAACAAAAAGAGAAGGGGCGAAGAAGAGCCCATGGAAGTCGATGAGAATCCAGCAACACAAAACGGCGGGAGAGCGAATTGTGACAATGATTTCCTGATTGACGGTGAAATAGACCACATTTCTGATGACGAGGAAGGAGGTGTACGAATTGGAGATATTTATATACCACCGGCGCCCAAGCCTGCCCTGACTTTTGATAGCACAGGACCAAGGTTGTTGATAACCCATATTGTGAATGAAAACTTTAAAAGTTATGCCGGTGTACAGGAGTTAGGACCATTTCACAAGGTTATTCATTGTTTTTTTATCGTTATAAACAGGGGGCGCTAAATCGGTATGATTTTTTTGAATTTTTTTCCCTGAGTGCCCCCTTTTGTACTCCCTAACCAAGATATTCAAAGTGTATGTAAAGTCAACCAGTGCGTGCGGAGGCATCGTTGAATGATAAAAATCATTACCATTGGCTTTTCACAGAGTTTCACTGCAATCATCGGCCCCAATGGAAGTGGGAAGAGCAATGTGATAGACTCCATGCTGTTTGTATTTGGTTACCGTGCCACAAAGATCAGATCCAAGAAAATTTCTGTGCTCATACACTCTTCCAGCAAGTTTCCTAACATCACTAGTGCCAGTGTTGCTGTCCATTTCTGTCAGATCATCGATGGGGTGAGTGATTTATGTGCGTCTACTAGTTATTTATGTTTGATAATAATTGCAACAATGCTGAAACATACTGATGAGAAAATTCACTAGAGAGAGTTGAACTGAAAAGCTTAGAAGGCATTTTATATTTGATTTGTCTAGACAAAGCCAGAAATGAGGCTTCTCTATTCATAATGCATTTGTAAACTTGACAATATAATTCTCTTACAAATTTGCTTATGTGCCTTCCTTTTTCAATGTGTGAAACGTGTTGTTGACGTCTTTTATTGGCTCCTGTTATTTTGCTGTATATTTTTAATGCAGCTGGAGCTACTCCCACAATCCAGGAAGGTTAATAAAAAGAAAAATTGTTGATTTGTTTCTTGGGCATGTTATTTCAATTGTAATAACTATAAATCCAACTTTAGAAACAAAAAGTGTGACCAAGTTGAGTAGGTATTACTAATATCAACTCAATTAAAATATACTTTGTTGCACACACACTTAAAAAACAAAGTAGAACATAAAAGGTACAGTGAAGGTGGCTTTATCGATAGCGATCTCTTCAAGGCAACCTTGGGGCAAAAGAATTATATAATTAACAAGGGGTAAGTGGTGCTACTACTACTAAATAAATACATATATATATACATATTATAAATACATATAAGGGATAAAAAATAGACAAAATATAGTGTATCAGAAAGAAAAGGAAATCAGAGGAGATCAGGGAGGAAAGAGGAAAAGGCTGCTAAGGAATAATCTGTTGTTTAAGGAAATATGTAAAATCCTTTAATAAACCTTTGTTTCATTGCAATCTCCCATCCAATTGGAAGTTATTGGAGCTTAATAAAATGTGTCTCCAAATAAAGTAAAATTATGGTAATGTTATGTTACTGTTGTTATTCATATGTTATGTTACATTAATGTTTATTTATTGAGCTGTTTATATAATGCTTTTACATGAGCAATGGCTTTTGAATATGGCTTTCAAATAGACTGTTGGCAAATAAATACGAGTATGATTAAGCATTAAAAATCAGTTGTAGTAGTATTTAGTTTGAACACATGACACTTTCATTGTGATTGTGAATAGAAAATTAAAAAATCAAATAGTATAGAAGTTTCATCCACCGAAATCATGCCAAATGTAATATTGTCGAATTGCAGTCATAAGTTACAAATAAATCTGTAACTGGTTGGTTCGCTGTATCAGCCTTGGATTTGTTGTACAAACTCCGGCATGAATTAATGTAAGATAAGGGTCACATTGTCTTGCACAAAACAAGCTGCATGGGCTGTCGTATGTGATGCCATCACTGCCACACACTTGGTACTCCGGTAGGCATGTGCATTGAATTGTCCCACATTGGCTATAGACCATACAGCCATATGTAGTGATCATAACTGAAACAACAATAATTTCGAATTTCAGTTCATTCCATAGAGCGATAGTGGCGCCCTCATTCACTCTTTTCTACATTTCTCCACAATTATAAAATAATTTAAAGAATCAAGCCGGAAATTTTGTAGTCATAGCTGGTTTGCAGTCTATATTAATAAATGAAGCAAAAACTTTGTATCCCTTTTTTACGAAAATTGCGTGGACGGAGGAGTATGAAATTTAGCACATTTATTGTTTATAATAGAGAAAGAGTGCAGAATGCTAATATTACAAAATATATTATGGTCGAGTTTCGACCGCTGGGCGATCACTAGTTATTATATAATTGGCGGAGTTATTGCGTAACGTACATACAAAAAAAGACCAGTGGAATTGAAAACCATTATCATTTTTGAAGTCGGTTGAAAAATCATATAGTCTTTTCTTCCCAGTGCCATAAACTACTTTTTTTTATTCCAATCATAGTTGCAGGAAAAACGCACGTAAAATAAATATTTCTAACTAAATTCAATTTATACTTTACCGATAGCAATAATAGCCTTCATTGTGGTCCAAAACGATCCCCCAATAACTACTTAAATTCCACCACAAATTGTCACAGTAATTTCTAAATTACTTTTAAGTACTGTGTCGAAACTGTACAACCATTTTAGTAAAATTAATTTAAAATTATCGAAAATGACACGGTTAGGTTAGGTTTGGTTTTATTTATAAAAACGTTACTTTAACGAAAGGTTCCGTACCGCCGTACACACGGCTACACATGAAGCTATACATTTCCAGTATATGCTGACCTCACACTGAATGAACTCCCGCACGACGCTAGTTCAGCTTATACTATAAATGAATAGCTCGACCTGTAGCCGGGCGTACAATATTTATCACAAGTTCGAGCAAGAGCGTCAAAAAAAAAACCGGGCCAGTGCGAGTTGGACTCGCGCACCGAGGGTTCCTTACAGAATATGGATAATTAAAATACGGAAAATCATAAATATTATGCACCCAACAATCCTCTACCTACCTTTTCGATTTCGACGTTTTAGTGTCGACCATCTAGTGTCGAGTAGCGAAACTAATTCTCGCCACTAGGTGGCGTTACTAATAAGTTATAACGCACGTCTGAAAAAACCGTTTGTTGTTATAGCGACAACAGAAATACATCAACTATGAAAATTTCGACTGTCACGGTTCATGAGATAAACGCTGGCGACAGACGGACGGATGGACAGCAGAGTCTTAGTAATAGGGTCTCGTTGGTTAGGGTCCCTTTGGGTACGGAACCCTAAAAAGACACGCTTCTTGCATGGAGATTGGAGAGCGCTTTAAATGTTTACTTTTCAATTTTTGTCCTTGTTAAAGTAATACACACTCTTTGATGTAGTGTCTTAAAATTATTACATTTGAAAGAATTAGTCGATTCTGACAAAAAAACATCACTTCAAAGCCTATTTATTCGTATTTTAAAGCTTCATATTACTTACCAAATAACAGCTGTCTAGTAGTAAGTATCTGAGCTAAGCCGCGGGCAGACCGACGGACGGAGCGAAACTGTATGGGTTTCTAGTTTGATTTCGGTACCCTAAAATGGAAGGATACGATCGTTCGAAAATGTAATTTGCCTCGAGTAATCGTTTTAATCACATCTGCTGCGTTTAGTCGAAAAAAGCAGCAAACATTTATTACTCTCTAATCATTTTTAAATTAGATGCCGCGCCGCCGCCTTTGGCGCGAACTTTGAAATGGATAGAAAACTTAGAACGTTCTTTGAGGTAACGCAACGTCCTAAAATATTTGTCTCTGGAGCCGATAAATTAAAAAAATTGTGCTGACAGTGACAGCAGCTGACAGATGTCTGCTGTTGCCAGCTTTTATGACTTTTCTAGATCTGGCCGTTTTAAATATCTTTGGCTGCTGTATATAATATTCAACAAATGATTTTTGCAATCAGCGGTGTTCCGCATGGCATTTATTTATGCGTTCCCTTGTTTATGGAAAGTTATGCGACAGTTTTGTAATAATTTCGTTACTTATAGTATACATTAGTAGTATTTTCTTTATTATGAATTTAAAGAAAATGGACTGTTTCATTTAGCATAATTGCTTTAATAAACTGGTAAACAAAATCTGAATGTGGCACTTGGCAGCACTGTGAGCAGCATAATATTTTAAAAAACAGTAGGCTTGCCATTTGACCCCATTCATTCTTAGAGCCCTAACCTGCTTTCGTAGTATTTGATCCTAATGTTTCCATTGGTTCTTGCACATGTGAACAGAACACAGAGGTTGTATTATGAATTGGAATCTTACCTATTTTCCTTCTCAACACATTCACACCGGGCTAAGTATGTTCTCACTTTTATTGAAGTAAAATATGCCTACATATATTTAGAAAGATCAATGAGGTTTCAGCGAACTACCTAAAACGTCGTTTTACCTGAACTTTTTTGTTTGCCTTTCGGTTATTAGTTCCTAATTGTCAGTTTTTGACAGATTGTATAGTAACTAGGTAGAAATTAGTTGAATGATAGATAATGAGTGATTGTAGTTTATTTTTATTGCACATATAATACAGATACAAAGAGAAATTAATCTATTATTAGAAGTGTTCACGATGTGTCATGCATTTTTTAAATGGTGTAAATGAATGACTGAATGTAAATTAGAAAGCAGATATCAAAATTCAAAAGTTACGCGAGCACCATTTCTTGATGAAAAAAACATAAATGCCTACTGGAATATGACTCATTTTATAGATGCAAGAGGCCTGGGACCGGTCTTTGTGACGTACTGTAGGTGATACTATGTAAAAAAGTGGACGTTTCTCCGCTTTTTTCAAGTATGTAAGTATACTACTACCAAGATAAAAAAAAGGTAACGTTGATTATAATTATATGGCAAACTTATTCCAGCTACTTTTCTAAGGTATAGATACTTAATGCTTGTCAGTAGTTGGCAACACTGTGTCTATCGCTACAAAAATAATAATGTTTAATAATGTTGTCAGTTTGCTATCTCCGTATTTTAGTTTATTTCCAATAGAAATTAAATATAATAATGATGGCAGGACGACAAGTGTTTACCGAAAATGAGAAAGTCTGCTTGCTAAAATTAATATTTAAATATAAATTAAACGTAAAGCCGACTCTTTTAAACGCATCAGTTAGAAGTACGTCTTGGACGCGCCTGACTGATGAATATAATTCTATAAGGACTAACTCTAAAGTAAGTACATGTTGTGGGTTTTTAAGTACCTTTCGTTGGGGTGCACAAAAGGGTTTGTCGGGACTTCGAATAACCTATCTCTTGTATAAAGCATTTAACTCTGCTTCAACTTGGCCCAAACTAAAACTTATTCGAAGACCCGACAAACCTTTTTGTGCACCCCAACGAAAGGGGTTGGAGTGCACAAAAGGGGTCGCTAAATTTTGTAAGTTTTTTCCATCAGCGCCCACTTTTGTACACCCTAACCGATTTGATCAACATTTATCCCGTTTTTATGTGTATGTATGCTGCTCATTATTTAGTCACGTTATATATAGCTAGTTACTAAGTGGCTGAGATGCACATATTTATATTAATATATCTATGTAGGCACTTGGTTGGGGTGATGTGTAGCAAGTTTTTCGATTCCGATAACACATCTTGGTTTAATGAGAGTGCAGGCCCGTCAAGAAATAGTATTTACTGTACAACTAAAATGTTTTTTACCATATGAAATCTAGAACTACAGTGTCGAGGAGTTTTTTGTTGAAGAACTCTACATTTTGATTTGACTGTGTTAGAATTATCATATCAATGTCTATTTCTGAATTTGTTACACATTTCAGAGATCACAAGAACAGCTAAAGAAACTATTTACTAATCTAAAATTTAGGAGAAAGCAAGCCCTAACAAAGAAAAAGATGGAGCGGATGAGATCAGCTTGTTCCCAATACAATGGATCTAAAAACTCACTAGAGACAAAAGATGATTCGTCCGATGCATCAGAAGTTGATCCACATTTTGTTAGTGTCACTAGAGCTGATCCTTTTAAGCAAGAAGTTGAAGGTATTTTTTTGAGTAATTAATTAATTTTATAGTATTTACAGGCCTTGGTAAGTGGACTGTAATGATGACAGTGCTGTATGTTTATGAATTTATCAAAATAGCAAATAGTAATAGCCATATTACCACCATAATTAACTGCATAAGTCCATTTTGTCAATTTTTTTTTATTTTAGTTTTGTCCATCAATACCATCTGTGTCTGATAAACACTATGCTTTGGCAGTAAAAGAGTATTGGTCGATGAGCTTGACCATCAGGGTGCAGTATAATGACACGTTTGGCATCCTGATGGGGCTACCACATTGGTGCAGTGCATCGGGCATGTTCGTCGAGTAGAGGGTCCCTGATTTCTTTTGCATCATCAGGACACAAGTATCGTCTTTCTGGGAGAGGCTGCGACCCTCGGATAATCCCATCCTCAAGGCTGTAGTGGAGGGGGTGTCCAGTCCTATTTTTGGCTGCTGGCTCTCCGTGCATGGGGATGCAAATCGAAAATAGTGTAGACTAAGTTTTCCTAGTATTTAGTTTAGTGTAGTTTTATTTAATTGTAATTATTATTGTATTTTTTAGGGTGTTGTATTGTTTTTTTATGCCTTTGCATAAATGAATATTATTATTATTTCGGTTGATCTTTACTTCCCACATTTGATAATCTCTGGACAGATTGAACTATACTTCAAATAAGGTATTTTGTGTTCAACAGATTATGATGCAGTAGTAGAATCTGTGCTTGAAGACATCCAATGTGAAAATGTTAATTTACCAGATGAACATAGCAGTATTCATGAAGGAAGAGGTACCATAATCTTTTTTAAATATATACTATTAACAATAAAAGTTACGTCGCCCGACGACGGAAGGTTGGACGCCGCCTGAGGGAGAGGGGCTCTGATCCTCGATCGGGATCTTTCCTGGTCCAAAGGATCTCCATTGCCATCCAACGTGGCAACGCGGCAAGTGTGATGGGGACCTTTGGATCGAGACCAGATCCACACTAGTTAGGTTAGGTTACGTATTTCTTTAGGTTGTAGGTTTAATTTTATTACTAATCTAGGTTAAGTTTACTAACAAATCTAATTTAAAATATTGACATGTAAATGTAATATCTTTGACATTGAATAAAAGTTAAATAAAACAACAATGTCAGTGACTGTTTTGGGTTCTGTGCTTTTAAGTGCGAGTCGGACTCACGCACCGAAGGTTCCATATAGAATATGGAGAATTAACATTATTATTATTTTAGACAAGGGGGGGTGGTCCACCAGGCCCAACCACTCACTGCGACCTTGATAGATCTATTGTGACCCCTATGTGGTTAAGGCAATTAACATACTGAAAACCATAAAAAATATCCACCGAATAATGCTCTAACGAATGCGTCTAAGTACCAAACCATCACTAGATGGCGCCACTTTACTTTGCAGTAAAATTCCACACCGGTTGTATGGCTTTCAACTGTAAAGTTTCACCAATCACAAAAACACGTTTCGAGCTTCGGGCACTTTCTTTTAAAAAAAATCATTTTATCATTTTTGGGTATAGCAGCAATAGAAATACACATTCTGTGAAAATTTCTTGTTGCTTATCATGTGATACTGCCCCCTGACGGACAGCGGAGACTTAGTAATAAGGTTCCGTTGGTTACCCTTTGGGTAAGGAATCCTAAAAAGGAAAAATGTCAGAAAGACTCACACACGAACGGGCTGTGTACTACTTTAAAATATTGAACACAAAATCTAGCAAAAAACGCGGAAGCATAGAGTTAGAGCGTTTGAGTCAATATTAATATTAAAAACATGACAGTGAGTTTGTTTGTCCTTCTTTCCCAATGAAGGGCCAGAATGACTTGGTTTTTTGTATAGTGATATGTACTTGAAGGGCTTGAAAAGGACTTTTTATCGTGATCGAGCAAGTAGTTCACGTACACGCGGACGATCACGGCTCTAGTACTTGAATAAATAAAATGACAAGCTTCCTTGTACCAGAACTGTATAACTGTTGCACTATGCCACTGAGGCAGTTTAGTATATGTGTGGATCTACGATTAACAAATAAATGTATGGATTTCTTATTAATTTTCCAGATTTGGAATTTCGAATACAAGACCATAAAACCCTAGATGCCAAAGAAGAGCAACTGCACAAATTGAACATAACTGAAAGAGAGTGGGCCGTAAAAACTGCGGAACAATTGTACCACAAAGCTCGGCTAGAAAAAGAAAGTGCTAATGAACAACTCCTCTACCACCGCGCTAAGCGAGAAGAGGCTGAACTGACCTTAAGTTTGTTAAAAAATAAATTATAGTCAATTTACCTGTGTATATATTTCTTTCATTGACACCTGTACTGTCAGTGGTTCTATTATATCCAACAACAGAATTAATAGGTCTGAACCACTAAGTTAGCCTTAGGTATTTACTTTTTTACATATATACTTTTAAATCTTTTGAGTGTAATTTATTAATGGAGAAAAGACGTCTGACGGACTGTAGGTACTTTGCTAATGTAACTTGAGTGAAAACCATGCCTGTGCCCAATGTAAATCAAATGTATTAGTTATTTAAAAAATATATTGACTACTCTCTTGTATTATATTGTATATTACATGAGAGTTTTACATACAGGAGAACCTAAATGACACCTGTATTACGTGGTTTTAGATATAGTGTAGTTTGAAAAATCCGCAAAAAAACTTAGGCGGTCAGAAAAATGATAAGATAATTTATGCGGTGGCATACACAAAAGCATGCTCAAGAAAGTATTTAAGGTACACTCGAGTACTGAAACATGTATCCACTTTCGTATCATGTCGAATTCATCCTTGCTTGTTCCGACGTAGTGTGTTGAGGGAAATGTCAAGTAAAGGTTAATGTTACATGATTCACAAGTGGATATATTTTTGTATTCGAGTGTACATAAAAATATAAGAGCTTCCGGGTTAAAAGACGACTGAAAAAAGATGATGAACATATATCTGTGTAATCGAATTAATTGTGATTAATATATAAAAATAGCCCGTCTCGTCTCCCGTCCCGTCACGACTCTTTGAAGCTGATATTATTAGACTACTTCAAGGACAAATAAAATCAAAAAATCAGGACATCTCTGTATATGTACTCACTTAACTCTTATTTTTTGAGTTTTGTCTAGTAAAAGGGTCCGATAGGCTTGTTGCTAGGCGCCTGCGGTATTGGATCCGGATATTGCGCGATGGGCGGAACCGAACGGTAGTGGCTGATACGGATATGGGTACGGATACGGGATAGGTATGTCCTCGCACCGGCCTTTATATAAGACGTACAGGCCGGGGTTGTTTAGGTCGCAGTCCATTTTGCATTTGTTTTCGTACGTTTTGAAGTTGCTGGCACAGACTGGATCGTTAATGGTCTGACAAGCGCATAACCATGGAATGGCCTGGGATAGACCCACAACCGACACTGAAAATAAAGCATACGATTTTATAATTGTTTGATGACAGTTTAGTATCATATTTACAGTTCTTTTAAGTTCAATATACCGTAAACATATACCCGAAAGACACTGTAAGTGCGTCAGGATTTGAGAACCGTAAGTCGCTGTATCCTTCACGATCGCGAGACCAAAGCTTAACTATCGTTCGATCGTATCGTATTAAGACGTAACGGTTCGCCTCGTTGCGTTTCTCAACTGTTTTGAGTTCAGTTTGTTGTTCGAGGATCGCCGCGAGATGCGACGAGTCTGTGACGTTGTGATCGTCCAGAGTCGTCGTATCGCTGCGATAATATTGCTCTGTGGAGACAGTTACGTGGAGTTTGTATATAATTGGGTGGTGTATTGAAAATCCTACTATCCCCACTACGAGTAATAATCCTAGCGCTGATTGCGTTTATCTTTATATTATATTTCTTCCATAGTGAGCTTTAGATGAGTTGCTACGATGGGTAGGATGAGTCACGCTCAAATACAAAGTTCGCATCAGGGGGAGCTTCAAAGTTGCAAAGATAACGGACAAACTGAGCGAGTCCAGGTTGATATGGTACGGTCACGTAATTCGTAGAACCCAGGATCATGTCTTGAGGAAGTGCCTTTATATGGCTACTATAAAGAGGGGAAGTGGAAGACCTCAGACCAGTTGGTTGACGAATGTCCAGGGGGACATGAAGTAACTGGGTCTGAGGGAAGAGGACGCACAGAGACGGATCACGTGGCTTCGCATGATTGGAAAATCCGACCCCATGTAGCGGGAAAAGACGAGGCCAACGAAGAAGATAGCCTGCCGTTGACAAAAATATACAACAAAAATACTCACATAGTATAATAAGTACCCTCATTGTACTGCGTACCTTTACCGATTGCAAACTACACCCTTGGCACTTTAATATTTATACTACTTTATATAAATTGTTTAGTGACGGTATGTATTTTAAAAATTCATTATTCTATGCGTGACAAACAAGGTTATTTCTTATAGGTTCAATAATTACAGTTATATATTACGTGAATAAAATGAAAAAGAGAAATGAAGAGGCGTATCTTTTGATTGTTTTAATATTTTTTAACACGCTTTTATTAGCTTCACCTGTATGTTTGTGGGTGAGTTTGTGAGTTTGTAATTCTCCGTCGCGCGCCTGCTGCCTTCCTCGGCCCTAGTAGCAGATTTTTTATGGCTCACTTTCCGGAATAAAACCGGTCGGTAAAGAAACTACCATCAAATAGTTGATAATCCATAGTAAATAAAAAATTGGAAACAAAACACGCTTTGATAGTAAACTAAAAAGTGAAAAATAAATATAGTTAAAAAAAACTAAAAACACGCTTTTAAAGAATATCGAACTAAAAAGTTTAAAATAATTTTTAAAATAAAATAAGCTTAAAACAATAATGAACGAACAATAAATACTAGTATTATTGTGAAAAAAGCGTGGGCGCTTTGTGCCACATTTTTCGTATATCGAGCGCCCAACGCGTAATATTTTATTATAAATATATTCTTTAAAATATTCACAATATTCTTTAAAAGCGTGTTTTTTAGTTTTTTTAAACTATATTTATTTTCATGTTATATAGTCAAAAGATCGCAGGATTTATCATTCAACATAAAGTTCATTTCAATCAGGGTTGGAAGAAAACTATGTTTTTTATGGAATCAATAAAACAAACTGTGATATGCTCGTACTTGTTCCTGGTTGAAATCATGTTTTTAGGGTTCCGTAGTCAAACAAGGAACCCTTATAGTTTCGCTCTGTCCGTCTGTCCGTCCTCGGCTTAGCTCAGAGACCCTTATTACTAGAAAGCTGTAATTTGATACGGGTATCTACTGGTGTAGCCCGACCTACACTTGGCTGCTTTTTTTTCGTTGATTTAAAACACTTGTTTAAAACATCAAAATTAATGATGCCTTGCACCAAACGCTCATTGTGACTGTAGATAAATTAATCCTGAAAAACGTCTAGACAAGGCTATTTTATTAAATGTAACGCAATAACAATCCAGCATTGTATAGCTGTTTTACATAACGGCGCGGTTATGTAAAAAAGCTGATTAGGCAATTCAACTACGAAAGATGCTTATGTTTATTTTTTGTTTCAGGAAGGGGACGAGTTCACAGTGGTCCCTAACAGTGAAATAGTGGTGTCAAGGACAGCCTTCAAGGATAGTTCGTCCTTCTACACCCTCAACGGTCGACGAGTGCAGTTCAAAGAAGTTGCCAAGATGCTCCGGTCGCACGGCATCGATTTGGACCACAATCGATTCTTGATTCTGCAGGTTTTTATCGATTTTATTTCCATCATAATCTCTTTGAACTATGATTTAGCTGGCCATGTAGCTTTATAATAGAATCAGCCTATTCCATGATTAGGGTGTGATATGTATCAAATTTTGTACCATGTCACATTCGCCTTTTCTTGTTCCCATACAGGTTGTTGAGGGCCATGCCGATTATAAGTGAATTTAACATGGTACGAGTATAAATTTAGGTACATATTTTTTTACTTGAGTGTACAATGGGATTTGCGCTTGGCCATCATGTTATATATATCTGGCAAGTGACGATAAGGCCATTAGATGGAAAGCGTGCTTATCAACCCTGAAGTTAATGATGTGCCGGTGGATACTGGGTATGTTATCTTCAATTGCTGGAATGCCTTAGTGCTATAACCACTAGGCTGCGGAGGCACTTCATCTTCAGACTTGGACTTATGCCGTTGACATGGAGCGCAATGACCAGTGGAGGGCGCGGGTACGGATAACAGTTGGGGCAAATGTTTTCGAGTGACGGACACGCACCGGAAAACGTGTACCGAGCCGGCTACGTCGCGGCGAGTTGCGTGATCCAAACGTCTCAAGACCGGGCATTGTTAATATTTTACTATCAACTTATTGCTAAGTAAATAAAACCATGGTTTTATATAAACTATATTCGAACTTTATTTTCAGGGTGAAGTGGAACAGATAGCAATGATGAAGCCCAAAGCCCAAACGGAGCACGAATCAGGAATGCTGGAGTATTTAGAGGATATCATCGGAACATCTAGATATAAGGTGAGAAGAAATATTGCAGTAGTCTCATATTTAACGTGAATAAGGGCCGTCGCACATCTAGCGCTGCACAGGCTGTTTTTCACTGCCTTACTATCATCGACTTTTTTTGCGTTGAAATTTTATTGAATGTACTCGTGCTATGCTGGCAGTCAACTTTTCTGAAGCTATTATATAAAGATGTATACTCGGGTAATAATATGTATCCACTTTTGAACTATGTCGCATTAACCTTTAATTGATATTTCCTTCAACACACTACGTAGAAACAAGCAAGAGTGAATGTGACATGGATCAAAAGGAGATACACATTTTTGTACTCGAGTGTACCTGTATACTAAATTTGATGTTTTCTCAGATACCAATAGAAAAACTCTCAATAAAAGTTGAAGAATACAGCGAAATGAGAAAGGAGAAGCTGAACCGCGTCCGATTGGTGGAACAGGAGAAGCAGAAATTGGAGCAGCCGATGAGGGAGGCGGTGGAACAAATGAATTTAACCAATGTAGCGTTGCGTACTAGAAACACATTGCTGCAGAAATATATGTAAGTAATAGCTTAAGTCATACCCTAAATGGTAAATTACCACTGAACTTTAGAAGAATACTTTCTTGATAGTTGTACACTCGAGTACAAAAATATATATCTACGTTTGAATCGTGTCACACTCACCTTCAACTGATATATAATTCGGATCTCATGTCTGGAAAAACGCGCGTTTTCGAGTTTTCATGCGCTTTTTCTTTCGCATTATTCGACGCTAAATATGATGGGAAATTTCACGCTGTCAAACATAATCACTTTAGCCGAGTGGTTCACACGTCATTCCGTTCGAGATATCCGCGTTCAAATCCCGGTTGAAAAAAATTGCTTTTATTTTGTGTGTGTTTAGTAGGGGCAAAAATAAAGTTTTTGTTTGTTTTTAAAGAACTACGAGCAAAGCTCGGTCGCCCAGATATTGATATAATAGTGTAATCTACCAATTTCAACCCTCAGTGAATGCAAAAAATTCTATTTTCCAGTCATGAAACTCACAAAATAATCGAAGACAAGCAGAAGGAAATGGACGAGCTAAAAGAGACCCTCGCTAGAATAGACGAGAAGTTGAACACGATCAAAGAAGAACTACGAGAGAAGACTGCTGTTCTCAAAACGGGCACCGAGTGAGTAATTGGATTTGATGATGTCTGTACCAGCCATGACTCGCAAGTCACTTATAAACTATTGCCTTGCGACTTCTTGCAATAATTTTATGTTAAGAGGGAACAGCAGATAAAAAATTTCATATGAAATTAAGGGTTTGGGATATAGCTGTTTTCTCAACGAAACGTTAGCCAAATTCAATCATTTTGATCTTATTCTCTTTATCAAAGAATAATCTAGGCCCGTTGGTTTTGCTTTTTTCAATATTTTGTCTACAATTAGAATTATGGGCATCTCAAAACTCAAAATTTCAGAAAAAATTTCTTTCAACTTATGGTACTCATTATTTAGAGTAAACGTAACATTTTCAGAAAAAGCAAAACCAACGGGCCTAGATTATTCTTTGATAAAGAGAATAAGATCAAAATGATTGAATTTGGCTAACGTTTCGTTGAGAAAACAGCTATATCCCAAACCCTTAATTTCACGGCAAAACTAGGCAAATACCAAAAAAAGCTTCAACTGTCCTTCTCGCACAGTTCGGTTCGGGAGGCAGGGTACACTATATCACAACTATATACTGTGTATTATATGTATAAAAATAAAGTAAGCATGCATTAGTGATGTCAATAAGCTTTATCGATTTTTTCGACTAATAGTGGTGGGAAAAATATATCGATAGATACCCTTTCTCGAGCTATAATGGTTTTACCTGTTAGTTTTAATGTTTAGATTGATCTAAATAAACAAATATAAAGACAAATAATTCTAAGGAAATTTATTTTATCTCTAGAACAGAACATTTTCCCTGAAATTCTTAGTTGTTGTTACGTTTTGTTACGTGTAAATAATTAAATATGATTTATGAATAAGTGACTTATGTTTCAAATATTTTTTTAATGTTAAAGTTCGAGTCGGACTCGCATACAAAGGGTTCCGTACCACTGTAAAATATCTAAACAGAAAAAAAACACAGAAAAAACATAACATTTATTGCATGGACATCCGTTTATTTATAACTTTTTTAAAAGCTTTTTTATATTATTTTTTGTTATTTATTATTATTGAAAGTCTTGAGAGAGAACGAGAAGTTATATGGACATCGCATGTACAAATCGCTACGGAGACTATATGACCCGACACAGATATCCCGGAGATCAGCCAGCAAGAGCTTGAAATGGCTCTCCAACAACTCAAAAACCGGTCAAGAGCAAGTCGGACTCGTGCACCGAGGATTCCGTACAGAATATGAATTAATGACATACTGAAAATCATAAATAATAGGTATGGTAATATGCACCCAACAATGCTCTACCGAAAATGAAATTCTAAGCTAAATTACATATTACGAAGTTAAGTTTGTAAACATTAAAAAATCAATTTTACTGTGTTACAATTAAAAAATTCAGATTTATTCCTATGGTTGTGCTGTAAAACCTTTCTTCTTGCCAAATTTCAAGACATTAGGTCAACGGGAAATACCGTATAGATTTTGGGTTCATTGCATTTTGTACGGAAATGGTCTAAAATACAGCTATATCTTTTTATTGCGTTGACCTATAAGTTTCATTATTTGACAGATCTAAGGGACAGCAGACTGGAGTATTCGATATCACAGTGATCCTATAAGGATTCCTTTTTTCCTTTTGAGGTACTTAAAATATAATAGTATAATATGAAGTATGACAGTAGGAAATACGATAGATTTCGACGATATTATTATTCATGTCGACAAATAAAAACTTGAAATATTTTTTCCCAGTTATACATCTCATACACTTAAGACGGGATTTTTAACTCGTCTATTCTATTGTGTGAGGTGTCGTGAAATTACAGTTTTTTAACCGACTTCAAAAAAAGAGGTTATCAATGCGACCTGTATGTATGTAATATTTCCAGAACTGCCCAGTTTTCATATATGTTAGTCTATACCAGCTTCTAAAGAAGTGTGCCAAATTTCTAAAGTGTATGTTTGTTTGTCCTCGCATATATCCGGAACACACACACAAAAGAAAAACACACATAGGGTTCGTGGATTTCAACAAAGCATTCGACACACTCGAACATAGATTTATCTGGGACGCACTGGAAAAACAAGGCGTACATGCAAAATACATAAGAATACTGAAAAACATATACACAAAAAGCACCGCACAAGTGAAGCTAGAATCTACAGGCGAAGAATTTTCGATTGAGAGAGGGGTACGCCAGGGAGACCCAATTTTACCAAAAATATTTTCAGCTATCCTGGAAATGATATTCACAAATCTGGATTGGACGAATAAAGGACTAAATATAAATGGCAAAAAGCTGAGTCACCTACGCTTTGCAGACAACCTGATCTTAGTTTCGGAAAACCCGAAAACCCTACAGACAATGTTCCAACAGTTAGCGGAAGAGAGCGAGAAAGCAGGCCTGTCAACGAACTTAACGAAAACAAAAGTAATGTCAAATTCCTCACAAACAGAGCCCATAACAGTAAATAATGGAGAAATAGAGTATGTAGAAATGGACAAGACTAATAACTGAATGGCAACCACGAGATAGCAAAAGAAAAAGAGGCAGACAGACTAGAAGATGGGAGGACGACATCAGACAAGTGGCGGGTCCAACATGGACCCGCATAGCGAAAGATAGAATAGAGTGGAAATCCTTAGAGGAGGCCTATGTCGAAAGACAAGCTGAAATGTAGGAACGACCGGTTACTGATACTTAATATAAAAAGATAAGTAACGTATAAAGTAAGCATATTTTTAAGAAAATTAAAACAAAAAATTAGTTCAGCAATAAAGGCTATTTTATTTAATTTATTTTTTATATATCCGGAACTACAAGTTCGATTTAAATAATCCCTTTTTTGTTTACCTAGGTATTGTAAAACTTAGGGAAGACTGCAAGTTTCATCAAAATCGGTTCAGTAGTTTTTGAGACTGGGAATGTTAAGTGTGTATTTCGGCGTTGCAGTGCAGCAGAGCAAATTTAAAATTAATGTTTTAACTGTACTGTAATCTGTATGCCGAATAAATTATTTCTATTCTATTCTATTAGTTAAATGTTTGTTACCTCAGAGCTTTTCACTGGGTGAACCGATTTGGATGATTCTTTATTATTTGAAAGCTGATGCTTTCCATGTGGTCCCATTTCAATTTGGTCCGGTTCTTAGAATGGAATCCATGAGAAAACAATATACATCTTAAATTTTCCTTAATAAAAGTAGACTTTTAGGGCAGTTGAAGTCGGTTTCTAGTTCTTTTTGAACGCTTTAACTTGTTAGTCCTTAGACTCTAGCACTCTAGGTACTAAAACACCTCTAGGTCACCTAAAGTATCGTTGGAAGACGAACGTTCGGATATGGTGAAACTAAAAGGTTTCTTTGTTGACCGTAGAACCCTAAAATAGCAACGCCATAATTTATATTGTATTTATATGTGATAGGTACTTACTAGTCAATTATATCAAATACAACCACAGTATGTCGAGACTAAACCAATATGCGAACAATAATTTCTCAAAACGTAAAACAAGGGTTGACGCACGCTCACGTCAAGTTTATTATAATTTTGAAAAATACACTCTAGCCCAGGCGGAGGGGTAGCGACTATGCGCGGCTCGCAGGGGCCTCTTTGGGATGTTATGCAGCGTTATTTGTGTGAGTGAAAGCATGTGAAAGGCTGTATGTGTGCGTACCGAATCGCGACAGCAATAACATATTCAAATACCTACTATTCTACGGAGACTTTGCTTCATTGGCGTCTTAAAAGCTGCGTCAGAAGAGATTGGGCTAGGCGATACGAGGGAGAGGGAACAAAACAATTTAAACCTCGGTGTTCTAGTGGCTACACGATTGTACTCACAAGCTGGAGGTCCCGGGCTCGAATCCCAGTGGGGGTACCAATCGGTACTCGGTTTAGTCTGCGAGGGCATTTTCTTTGTCCGCCTGGCTAGCCTAGCCACTGTGTTGCCGAAGTCTGTCGCCAAACAGCAGTGTCAGTAGCACCGTTGTTATCCGTTATGAGAATTAGCATAGCTACCGCCTCACTAGGTAGCGGGTGGTAGGTAGTCCATACATATCTTATAAAATTTTGACCATTACAGGGTAATACTTTTTCTAGTTTTCTGAGACCTTTCTAATTCTTGTAAAAACAAAAAAAAATTAATATTAGGTTTTTAAATATATTTTAACCCCAACCACAAAAAGGGGGTGTTTGAAGTTTGACGCCAATGTCTGTCTGTCTGTGGCATCGTATCTCTCAAATGTATGGACCGATTTTGATATTTTTTTTACGTGAAAGCAAGTTTCCTTGCGGTGGTTCTTAGCTATATTTGGTAAAAATCGATTCAGCAGTTTGAGTATCAGCTGATGCTAAGCATTATTGGCATACAAGTATTATTATTTTGTTTGATTATTGCGCAGGGTTTTTAATTTTTTTTTTAATTTCATACTTGTTGTAGTCAATTATGTGTTAACTATCTAATTGTCTCCAGGAAGTACGATGTACTAAGGAAAAAGAAAGAAGAGTTGGGGGAGCAACTTCAAGCGTGCAAGAGGAAGACGGTGACAGTCCAAGCTGATACGACACAAGGCAACAAGAAGAAGAAAAACTTGGAGCAGCTTCTCGAACAGGAGAGGGGGAAACTTATTGATTTGGAACTGGTATGTTTTTTAAGGTCTTCCCTCTGAATTTCAAATACATTTTCAGTCATCATCATCAGCTGGGAAACGTCTACAGCTGGACATAGGCCTCCTTCATGGTACGCCACATCGACCGGTCCCGAGCCACCTGCATCCAGCGACTTCCTGCGACTCTAACCAGGTCGTCAGTCCACTTAGTAGGGGGACGGCCTGGTAGACGTTTCCGGGTACGTGGTCGCCACTCGAGAACCTTTACTCCCCATCGGCTATCGGTTCTTCGAGCGATGTGGCCTGTCCATTGCCACTTCAGCTCACTGACTCGTCGAGCTATGTCGGTGCAATATCATTTCGGTCAGTTTCAATACAAATACACAAGGTATTTAAAAACAGGTCAAAGGCTTTCTTGTTGAAAAACTGTTTTTACTCTGTTATTGAATCATTCGAAAATAAGATCTAGTAAATGTTTGCATTGATTAATTTATTTACCATGCCTTGGTAGCTCAGTTAGGTAGAGCGTCAGTCCTTGAACAATCGAGGTATGGGCTCCATCCTGGCTCAAACCAATGAGTGACAATTTGTTATTTGGAATTTATGTATAATATACGAATGATAAAATCATCACCATTGGCTTTTCGGTGAAGGATAACATAGTTGGGTAACCTGCACTTTCCGGAGGAGAAATTTAAAGGTGTGTGTGTGAAGTCTACCAATCCGCACTGGGTCCTCGTGATGGAATATGTCCCATACACTCTGTAGGAGAGTAGGCCTGAGCCCCTGCAGTGGGGACAGACTGTTGATGATGATGAATAAACACATAGCAGATCTTACGTAAGGAAGGAAAATCAGATAACATAAGTGTAGCGATTTAGCAAATCTGGTTATGGAAAGTCCTATTATACATCCGTGATGGTCCTTAAAAGTTAGTTTTTAAAATATATATATTTTGTATATTTTTAACAGATACCAGACAAAAACAAGCGGGAAATAGAAGACTGTGAGAAGCTATTGAAGAAACATCAAGATAACAAGAAACTTGCCGAAGAAGAGCTGCAAACAGTCATGGCGGGCGTGAGGTATGTGTCGGTTACACGCGGACAGCGTGAAAAATGTGAAAGAAAGAAAGAAAGAAAAAATTTATTTGCCAAGTACATAGTTTTTTACACGGTGTTTAGATAGTAATTTTTATTTTGTTCGATGTACTTAACCTGTGAAATTAAATTCGACGAAAAAACGTTTTACAAATTGGAAATTTAATGAAATGATATGTCATTATTTACTCTGACCTGGACTTTGTATACACTTCTTATCTTAAAATGTCATTATGAAGTAAAGATTTTTTATTTCCTTTTAAATTTTTTGGCCTAGTTTTTGTTGTAGAAAAAAAAATGCGCACAGAGACAACATTTGATGTTTTTCGCTTATGATAAAATAGAATGATTACAGAATTAAATTTCTGGAAGTACAGATGAAGTTAATATAAAAAAATTGTACAGAATGGAGGCCAGATGGACACTTCATTTTTTAAATATTTTTTGAATATGTATATCTCAGTATATAATCTATTCTAAAATTGAGTAAATATGTAAAGTACATATGTATGTATTATTATTGATATATATTAGTTTGTTTGTATCTCGTATTTATGTAATCGTTTATCATATTTATTATATCGTACACGCCTAACTGCCCTCCTTTCTTCAATATTTCTCCTTGACCTAGGACTGCTGGAAGAAATTTCTTTTAGAAATAAGCTGTTCCTTTTGTAAATATTTTTTGTGTTTTTTCTGTTTGTTATTTTCCGTGTAAATAAAAAATAAATAAATTGAACTGAATACATTCTAGATCCAAAACTCAAGGTCTGCGCGAGCAAAAAGACAAACTTCAAGCGAAACTCATAGAGTTGAAGAAGATCGTAGATGAAGCGACGAAAAACTTCAAACTGGCGGAGTCTGAACTGAAAATATACCTGAGCACTGAGACTAAAGAAAATGAGAAGCTGCAAAAAATGAAGGAGGCCTACGACAAGGCCGCTAAAGATTTAGAAGAAAAGAAAGGGTAAGAATATTATAAAGTATATAAAATGATTCAAGACCTCAGACTATGCCATATTTTCTATACAGAATGGCTTCTTATTAGTAAGTGCCGATAAATTCTTCTATAAAAAAAAAAAAAAAATATATTGTATAGAGCTTGCTCACCCAAAATCCTCCGGTGGTTATCTTTCATTGCCGCAACAACAGTGCTATTAACACTGCTGTTTGGAGACAGACTTAGATAACATGATGGTAGCTAACAGGGCAACCAAATCGTGTATCACAGAACTATCGACCTTGTGATTGGTGTGGTATGGAGCTGTGAAATCAGTAAAGCTGTAAAAAAGTTAAATGTAGGTTAGTAAAGCTGACGTAATTAAAGAAATCATTCGGCGATTCATTATAAAATAGCCGATCTTAGCAACTACAAATGTTTTGAAATTTAAACTAGTTATAAATAATGCTTACCCACCAACTGAAATTTCAACAAGTAAACCGTTCAAAAAGAACTGGGAACCGACTTCAATTGCCCTAAACATATACTTTTGCTAAGGCAAATTAAAGATTTATATCATTTTCTCATGGTTGTCGTTGTCAGAACTGGACCAAATTGAAATGGGACCACACGGGAAGTACCACCTTTCAAATAAAAAAAGAATCATCCAAATCGCTTCACCCAGTCAAAAGTTCTGAGGTAACAAACATACCCGTCGAATTGATAATCTCCTTCTGTTTTGAAGTCGGTTAAAATTACTTATATTTTCATTGTAATATGGGCCTTAATGCGGTCTAATCTTAGTCGAAATATTACCTTAATAATATAATTATTTTTACGTGTTCTTCCAAGGTGCATAATCCTTGGTGCTTTGCTTGGATCTGGTTTTTAGGGTGTCATGTCTTACACAAAGGGTGCTAAACGGGACCCTATTACTAAGCCTCCACTGTCCGTCTGTATGTCACGAGCTATATATCTTTTGAACCATAACTAGACTCTTGTCATTTTCTCAGAGTGTGTATTACCTCAGAGATATTAATATGGCCGCTATAAACAACAAATAATAAAAATATAAGTGGTTTGTATTCCCCATACAAGAAACGTGTTTATTGTTTATAGGCGGAAGGCTTTTCGATGGATATTGTGTCAAATATTGCTAGCCACCCTCCGCGAATATTTTAGCCATGAAGGGTAGACACCGCTACAATGTGGGAGACTTTTCACGCTAAAACTGTTGTCCTAATTTCAGTCTGCAACATAATTTAGAATCGAGTGTACCGACCAATGAGAAACAGTTGAGCGAACTGCAGTCCAAGATACAGTCGCTGAAAAAAGAGGAGACTAAGATAGCCACTGAAGCTAGATCCCTGAGGTACGTTCATATTGGTAAAAGTGGTAATCAGTGAGTAAAACTCGAATTAAAAGATAACTTATTATACAGTTCATTACTTTTTGGTTCATTGGTAGTCATTGGTTCGCATTTGCTACATATATGCTTGTAACATAGATCAGAACTCGCACAGAATTAGGATACCCGTATTTTATTTGACTTGAACTGAAATAGATATTTAGGTTTAAATAATTTTTTATTTTGTCTAAAAAGAAATATACATTTCACTTAAAGCTACAGCTAGTGTGCAAACTTATGTCTAAACTATTTTTAATTAGATAATAGTTTGATCTGCTATGTATTGTTTTAATTTAAATTTATTTAAAAAGTCCAAATTTATTTTACTAATTTAACGTTAGATCGAAATACTGGTTAGGTGATGATTTAAATATTTTTAAATAAATATTAAAAGCCAACATATTATTATTTAAACAATGACTATAGTTACCGGCACACAACTTGAAAAATGACCTTGACTACGCAATAGACGATTTTCGGGTCTCTTTGGCGGGTCGCAGGAGGGAAATACCATTTCGAACGCATTAAAACGCGTGATTGGCCGAACAGTCCCCCCTTGCGCCTCTCTATCGCCCGGGATGCGCAAACTAATCCCCACTATGCCCATTATTATTCAAGTTGTTTATTAATTATATATAATAGAAAGATAGCCTACACCTGTCGCACAGGGCTCTCCCTATGACAGACTGTATGGCTACACCATATTATTTCAATTGTATATTTTTGTATTTAAAAAAATATAAATATTGCTATTATGATTTCTTATTTACACAGATATTGATTTTCACTTGCATACGAATTTTAATTTACATTAAATTATGATGTTTCAGGGCACAACTGGAAGAGTCTAAACAAGCTATGAGCGCGAACAGGTCTCGAAATAGGGTGCTGGATTCACTCATGAATGAGAAGAGGAACGGAAGATTGCCAGGAATCTTTGGACGACTGGTAAGATTGTGACATCAATTTATTTGATAACTTTCGCAGTCACATATCTAGATATGCTTTTGCAATACTATAATGTTTATTTAATACTACAAGTATAACATTAGATTTGCTTCACAAAGTCATTGGAAATTTTTTTCCGATTTCCACTTCGCCTTTTAGAGAATTGTCAGTTTAGAGCACGTGGCCGCGTTCAAATTTGGATTGTTTTGTAGCTGTCCCTATCCGAGCCCTATCCTACCCGAGCGCGTACGGTGAGACAGCATACACTACGCGAAGTTATCCACCCGTTATTTGGATGTTTCGTAGTCCAGGGATCATTTGAAGGATACAGTGTATTATGTAGCCATTTTTTCAATACAGTATATTAATAAAATTTCAGATGTCGGTGTTTTTTCCAAATTTTTCTAAATTGATTCATACTCTTGAAAAACAGGTTCAAAGTTGTTGTTTTTTACCGAAAAATACAATACTTTCATGCCCTGTAGTATATGCCCGCCTGGCTAGCTATCACCATGTTACGTGATGTGTGACATGAAGGCCAAATGCAAACCCATCATACATAAAAAAAAATCTTAATAATTTGCTTGTTCAGTGTTTGAAATATATTTTTTCAGGGTGATCTCGGCGGTATAGACTCAAAATATGATGTCGCCATATCGACATGTTGCGGTGCCCTCGACAATATAGTGGTGGACACGGTGGAAACGGCTCAGCTTTGCGTGGAGTTCCTAAAACGACACGATATAGGACGCGCTACCTTCATAGCGCTGGACAAACAAGAGCATCTGAAGCAGTACTACGAGAGGAGAGTGTCTTAGTAAGTATTATATATCAGAACACGGGGCCCACAGCTTGTCTTACAATTTCAATGATCATATACATAGCAATGAGGGAGTTCTTACTTTAAAAATGACCTTGGCACGTGATTGGCCGGCCTTGGGCCCCGCTGTCACCCGAGATGCGCGAACTCATCCCCACTATGCCCATTATTGTTCAGGTTTTGGGCTATTGGCTGAAGTATACTTTACTTAGAATCTAAAATATAAATACACTAAAAATATAACTAAACATACAATAATATGAAAGATTGTGTGGATAGCCCAATGACTTACCATAATAATATAAATAAAGAGAATATAAATAATTTAAAAGTATAAAGTAATAATATAATTTTATTTTAATATTGAATACAAATAGGAATTGAGTTTAGTTTCCCTTCTTTCTACATTGCTTCTACATTAAAAATGCAATTACGATATCGTAAGTAGATTAGTAATGGCTGTCAATATTATTATAATTTATGTCTGTAACTTGGCAGCTTCGATTTGTTATGCTTTGTGATATAACGAACGACTCGAAACACACCAATCGGTACTCGGTTTGGTTGGTGGTATATGTGTGTATAATATATATATTTATGTAGCACCTCTTACCCCTTGTTATTTATTTACAAGCTTTCCTGGTTGCCTGGAAGAGATCGCTCTTAGCGATAAGGCCGCCTTCATTGTACCTTTTATGTTCTTTTCTGTTTTGTTTTGTGTGTGTGTGCAATAAAGTCTATTTGATTTGATGTTCTATGTCCGCCTGGCTAGCTACCGCCATGTTATCTAAGTCTGCCGCCGAATAGCATTGTATTGCATTCAATATTTCTCCTTAACCTAGGACTGCTGGAAGAAATTTCTTTTAGAAATAAGCTGTTCCTTCTGTATATATTTTTTCTGTTTTTGTGTTATGTAAATATTTTCCGTGTACAATAAACTGTTTAAATAAAATAAAAAATAAATTGTTAATAGCAGTGTTGTGTTCGGGTGTGAAAGGTAGCAGAGCCAGCGCCTCATTAGGTTGAGGCTTCTCGGTGCGCACGCTTACCTTTCAACGGACTTATAGTCACTTACCATCAGGTGAGATGAAGGCCAAGTGCAAACCCATCATACATAAAAAACGGCGCTGTAATAATTATCCTTGGTAATTATTAGTTTAATATACCGGCATAGCTCAACGAGTCAATGAGCTGAAGTGGCAATGGGCAGGCCACATCACTCGAAGAACCGATAACCGGTGGGGAGTAAAGGTTCTCGAGTGGCGACCACGTACCGAGAAACATCTACCAGGCCGTCCGCCTGCTAGATAGACCGACGACCTGGTTAGAGTCGCAAGGAGTCGCTGGATGCAGGTGTCTCGGGACCGGTCGATGTGGCGTACCATGAGTGAGGCCTATGTCTAGCAGTGGACGTTTCCCGGCTGATGATGAGTAAGTTTAATGTAATGTTTCTCCTTTCAGTCCGGAAAACGCTCCGCGCCTCTTCGACCTGGTTAAGGTTAAGGATGAGAGGGTGCTGCCAGCGTTCTACTTCGGCTTGCGGGATACTCTCGTCGCTAACGACCTAGAACAGGCGTCGAGGATAGCTTACGGAGCTACTAGATACAGAGTTGTGTCTCTCAACGGGGATGTCATTGAGATTGCTGGTATGTAATACCACATAATATAGTACTAAGTTAAATAATAATAATAAACTAGTTTTTATTATAGCCAAAAAATTAAACAGTAGTGGAGGCCGAAAATCTCTTTTAAGCTTTGCAGCTTGTAGTAGAGGCTTCCGCTCTCCCGTTAGCATAAAGGGGTTAATTACAATAAAACGGCTTATTTACTAACAAACACAAAAAGATATAATATTATAAACTATACAATATTATATTTATGTAAATTGTTGTCAAGCGCAAAATTGCTTGGTAATTTAGGTAATTTACGCAATGCGTAATATTACATCGTACCATTACGCATCACTCTAAACATCACTGAGATATCATCGCTTTTAATATGGTATATATTTCAATGCGTATCGGCCTATACGGTTGCATTTCAGGAATCGATATCACGACATTTATATGAAGTGTCCAGCCTGTTGATACGCCCCAATTTCTGCGGATGTCGTAAAAGGCGACTAAGTGGAAAATAATCATGAGATGGGCGGCAGCACTTTCCTTCGCAATTACAATATCTTACTGCGATCATCAATCTGGCAAATCCCTCATTGAAAGTCGCATGTCTAAGAGTGCACTTTTGCAGCCGATTATGAAGACTACCGCTAGCATTCGACTTCGCCATAAAAGCACTGATGCTACAATGCTTTTTATCGAACTGACTTTATGCTGTTGGTCGTGTGTCGCAAAATTGCTTCTTAAAGTAATGTGATATGTTAGATTACATTTCGTACCGCGTTATATTACACCGTACCATTACACATCACTCTAAACATCACCTGTGATACGCGTGATCAATCGCATTACACATGTCTAAAATAATTTGCGATCGCGGAACGCCCTATGCCGGAACTTTTTTACTTTGAACTAGTTCAAGGACGCTTGCTTGGACTCGGTTTATTGCGTTGTTTTGTAAGGAGAGCCCACTGGTCTCTTTGGAACCTAGTTTTTCTTAGGACCTGAAGATGATGGACCTAATTATTTCCTTAGGAACGATGTCGGGCGGAGGCAGGTCGGTGCTGCGAGGCCGCATGTCCAGCTCAGTGCAACAGGACACCAGTGAACAGGATCCCAGGGTCATACAGGCCAATGAGAACAAGCTTTCGTCCTTAGAACAAAGGTACAGCTCGTTTACTATAAGTTTGAACCTGGTATCGATGACGTCACTGCGGCGCATGGGTACGGCGTGCGAACCGTACTGAAGCGACAGGACCATCGCGGGGAAGTTGGAGAGACGTCACATTCCAGCGAGGTGCAATCTTTCACTAAAACGTGTGGTCAAAAATAACTTTGTGAGACTTTCTCCAGTTTGGCTAGTACATGGCAGGCTGAATGGCCTGTTTGTCTGAAAAGTAAGATGGTTCCGTGCTTGGGAAGGTACTTTAATACGTTGTTACCGGTTACTATCTACGACAGGTAGTAGCTACATGAGACATGTCAGAGGACTGTGGCGGATCAACAACTCTGACCTCACAACCAACATGAGAAAAAGTAGTTCATATCTTGTTTTGAAATGTTTTCTGGTTATGATATAATAATTAATATAATTACTTGATCATCATGGCCCTAATCCAGCGCGTGCCATGAAAGGAATAAATAAACAGGTTATGGTGAGCAGCGTCTTCTAACAATAAAATCTTCCTGCGATCATCAATCCGCCTGCCACGCGTCCAGAAAGTCCAGCGTGGCGATCTATGAGGAGGCTATTGTTAACAGTGGACTTACGTAGCTGATTATGATATTACTTGACGCGCAGGCTGTCAGAACTCCGCAGCGAGCAAGGCACCCTAGAAGACTCGTTGGTTTCCATACAGAGGAGCACTCGAGATGGTAAAACTACCCTCCACAAACTCAACGTTGAGCTGAGGAGTTTGACTGAACAAGTGCCCGTTTTAAAGGTAACTTACACCCTCAATTTATCTCTGAAGATTGCAAAGCGAAAAATCTAGGCTAGGCTAGGCAGGTAGGCTTAGGTAAATGTTGCAGGAAAACTATTACGTCTCTGAACGGAATTCTGTTGCTATAATCTTTTGAAATAAAATCGCTGGCTTTGATAAGTAAATACCTAAAAATAGGAGATGAAATTATAGTGTCGCGAAATGAATATCGTTAATTTTCGATTTTATTGTCAGCTACAATAGCAGTTACGCAGCTAATGGTTCATAGATGGCGCTTTGAACAATAATCGAAAAAAAGTTTTTAAAATGAAAATTGTGATTCACTGTGAAGTTGTATGTTAATGATACTCATTTCGCGACATCACAATCTGATTTCCTATTTTTTGATAGTTACTACACAATAGTTACTTCGCTAATGGTCCCTAGATGGCGCTTTGAACTATAATAATACAAAGTGTGTAAAAAATGAAAATTGTGATAATTAATACACTACTACGTATTGAACGAACGTTCACTGTCCCCCACCGATCCGCGATACCTCACCTCTCCCCGCAAGAAAGTGACCCGTGAAAGTGATCAACGTGTATACAAACGTCATCGGTTCAATGTATGGGAATAAGAACCGATATCGCGACATTTGTTTGAAGTGTCCTGCCTGTGACAGTAGTGTAAAAAACACGAATCAGAAATAATTGCTACAAAATGTTATATTTTTATAATGGCTTCTTTTGCTGTCCAATATTATTAGCCTGGGTTTTCCTCCCTGTCGGATTTGTGTTAAGAGTCCACATAGAGAAATTGGCGCCATCATAGTTTAGACTTTTTTGTAATCGTAGCTAGTTTTCGGTTTATCGATACATCATGAATTCATATATCGTGAAGGTCGTTATGTTTTGGACCACCTGTTGCTAACTATAGGTAGACCGCTTAAATGGGACTTCGCCCGCGCGGTACAGGGGCGCGGGGGGTACGGCAACAAAGGGTACAGGGGCGCATAGTGTCCGGCCGACCGCTCCTCTCTCGGTCCCCTATGTCGCCGTATCCCCGCGCCCCTGTACCCCGCAGGCGAGTACTCATTTAAGCAGTCGGTCTGCTTATTTTTTGGAGGTGTTTAAAGGTCCCCGCAACTCGAAAACTGTGCACCTTAGCAACAATACTGCTAGAATGTGTATCAATGAATATCGTAATGATTTTTCAACAGAATCAAATAAAGCAACAAGAGAGCAAAGCTAAATCCAGCAAGGTGGACGAGCAACAGAAGGCTCGCTTGGAAGAAGTACTCGCGGATGCTGAAGGGAAACGCGATCGAGCGCAACATGACGCCGGAGAGGTAGTTTAATTAAGACCCCACGCTAAAGGCGGGTTGCTATAATTAGGCACACGTTACCAAATGTCTTTTTTTCTGACTTAGAATACGGCCTCCGTGGCGCAGTTGTCTGAGAGTTAGACGCTCAACACACAGGTCCCGGGCTCGATTCCCGGTAAAGACATTTTCAAACAACACTATTTGATACTTTCTCCAGTGTTCTGGCTAAATTACCTAATAATCTGAAAAGTAAGATGATTCCGTGCTTCTGAAGGCACGTTAATCCATTGTTACTGATTACTATCTACGACAGATAGTAGCTACATGAGCCATGTCAGAGGACTATGGCGGATCAACAACTATGACCCTAGGGTTTGTGAGGTTGGTTATGGACCTTGCAACCTACACGATGAAGACTTTGAAATTGGTTTAGTAAGTCATAATTATTACCTGTTGGTTATATATTTTTTAAATGTATGATGGGTTTACACTTCACCTTCATCTTACGTGACGATAAGGCTGTTGGATGGTAATCGTGCCAGAAGCCTCATGCTAAAGAGGCGCTGTCTATGCTACCTTTCATACTGGAACACAACCGTGCTGCTAACACTGCTGTTTGGCGGCAGTGTTAGGCAACATAGTGGTAGCTAGCCAGGAGGACATCACAAATTTCCGACCACCAACCAAACCAAGTACCGACTGGTACCAATTGGGACTGGGAATCGAACCCGGGACCTCCGGCACCCTGATTTTCTAACTTGATTTCTGATTCAGAAAACCGGTCGCGAAATCGTCGCGTGATTATTTAGCGACTGGTTTCAGTTTCTGATTTTAGAAAATCAGGGTGCCGATTGTATGAACAACATTTAGCCATTAGGAGGTGGTTAAATGATGAAGAATAAAAAGCCGTGGTAGCTCAGTTAAGTAGAGCGCCAGTCCTTGAACAATCAAAGTCTGGGTTAGATCCTGACTCGTTCCAATTTGTTATTTGGAATGTATGTACAAATGATAAAAATTATTACCATTGGACTTCCGGTGAAGGAAAACATCGTGAGAAACCGGCACACTTTTGAGAAGAAATTCAAAGGGTCGTGTGTGAAGTGAACTCTACCAATCCGCACTGGTCCCGCGTGGTGGACTATGTCCCATACACTCTATAGGAGAGTAGGCCTGAGCCCCTGCAGTGGGGACATATCGCTGATGATGTTGCTATATGTTTTGCTACCAGGTGGAGAAAGAAGTGTCCGGCGTCGACGCACAGATCAACTCTATAGCGGGCGGCAGAGTGAAGGATTTACAGAAAGGCGTCGACGATCTCACCAAGAAGATTGATAAGGTTTCCACGGAGATAACCAAGCTTAGGGTCGCTATCAACACCAGCATAAGGTAATTTACCTTACAGACATTTTGCCTTGTTTTGTTCGCATATTGAACTTGTTAGGGCTCCGTCACAGGCCGGACACTTCGTACAAATGTCGTGATTTAGGCACACGTCCAACAGATGACGTTACGTTTTTACTTTTATTTTACCCACCCTATTACTATGGCTCCACTTCAGTCCCTCTGTCGCTGTGCATTCTTTTGAACCGTAACACATAGACACTTTTAATAGGCTAGATGACACCAAATCAAATTGGGTCTAAATTGTATTTTAAACCATAAAGGTCCTATAAAATTTAAAATATCTAATATTATTTGATTTTTTCCTGGACTTTTACACTTATAAAGCCCGCAAAAATTCCAAAAAACCAACTGCTCGTATAAAATTTTTTATTTTACGTTTTGTTTTGTAATTACATTGTGAATATTTTTTAGTAAGGGAATGGTCACATAAAAACATTATTTTACGAGATAACTCAAATATTATTAAAACTTTTCATACATTATCTATACTTCAATACTTAGCCGTGACGTCACGACTAGGTACCGATTTGTATGGAGCGTTTTTGCACCACGTGCCATCACCATCTTTTTTCGACGGATTATATTAGGAAAACTATCAGTCGTATCGAAAAATCTTTGACAAGGCCATTTATCTCTTCACACGGTCTCTCGAATGAGGGAATAAAATTTTTTTGTCATCATCCCTATTATCACTTTATTAATGTGGCCGCTACAAAATCAAAATCTTTTTAATTGAAAAAAAAAAAGGGTTTTGTACAAATGTGTTAAAAAATATTTAGTTGCTTCAGTCCTATTTAGCCATAATCAACAGCATGCAAAATTGTTTATGTCTGACTTATACGATATATTTACATCATTAGACATTATATTGACATCATTACAACAACAAATAATAAACTGGTCAAGTGCGATGTGTTCCGTGGCACCGTATGATATTTACCAATCAAAACTATTTATCGTAGAACTGAGTAGTACAATGGTCTTAGATGTATAACTACTACAGAAGGCGATTAACACAAGATCAAATATTTAAAAAAAAAGGCGAGTGTGAGTCGGACTCGCGCACCGAGTGTTCCGTATAGAACTTGTATACTTAAAATACGGAAATTAATTAATAACATGCACCGAATAATCCTCTAACGAATGCGCCTAAATACAATTTCGATTTAGTTTTGCTGCGCGTCACTAGATGGCGTTAATAATACTTCAAAACGTACGTCTCAAAAAATCAAGTTTTTTGTATGGGAACCGCCTTAAATTTACTTTTGTTATGGTTTTTTTAGTATTTATGTTATATGTTTATGTTATAGCGGCAACAGAAATACATCATCTGTGAAAATTTCGATTAACTATCACGGTTTATGAGATACAGCTTTGAAACAGACGGACGGACAGCGGAGTCTTAGTAATAGGGTCCCGTTGGTTACCCTTTGGGAAAACGCGTATCATATCTTTTTAATTTGGGCCTTGGGACCAACAAACAAAACAAATATTTATTTATTTCCACAAAAATAATACTTTAAAATTTTTGACGTAAATCTAGTTATAAAAAACAAAGACAAATATACATTTTCGGCTTTTAGGTTTTTAACATAAATTGAGCCACTGCTGCCGAACTAGGTGGAACCTGTGCTTCAGCTAGCAGGGCCGATCCTCCTGGACTCTTATCGTATTAGCCTATTTTAGTTTACATTGACTTGTAAGTGGTAGTTAAGGTAAGTAATACCAGAAACATTTCCTTTCCACCCTCTGCAGACCGCCCCTTGCCTCCCTATTAGATCGTTTCACTAGACTTCATACAAATATTTATTTATATTATTCTCAGAAACGCAAAGAAATCAAAGGACAAAATCAACCAAATGGACGCGGACTTGAAAGAGACCGACAAGAACCTAGAAAACCTGAACAATCAGAAGAAACAGCTGAGCTTGGACAGTGCTAAACACCAAAAAGATATCGAAGAAGTAATGACTTTAATTTCACATGTGCTTTAGAATATAATATATCACCTGTCTCATCCCGTGATGTCGTTAATACCATGGTAGCTCAAGTAGGGTTGGGTAGAGCGTTAGTCTTTGAAAAACCGCGGTCTGGGTTCGATCCTGGCTCGTACCAATGAGTTCCAATTTGTTATTTGGAATTTATGTACGAATTTATAAAAATCATTACCATTGGCTTTTCGTTGAAGAAAAACATCGTGAGGAAACCTGAACACTCTTGAGACGAATTTCAAAGGTGTGTGTGAAGTCTACCAATCCGCACTGGTCCCGCGTGGTGGTCTATGGCACATACACTCTCTGTAGGAGAGTAGGCCTGAGCCCCTGCAGTGGGGATATATAAACGCTGTTGATGATGATGTCGTTAAAGGCGACTAACGGAAAATTCTGGATTTCACTTGGCCTACATCTCTACTAATGGTGAGTGACGGTAAGATGGTTTGTATAGAAAGCGTTCTCGCCCTAACCTTTCAAGCTAATGTGGCGCTGTCTGGAACACAAGAGCTATTGACATTGCTGTTTAGCTGCATTCTTAGATAAAGTGGTGGTAGCCAGGAGGCAGTTGAAACCTGCAAATTGTTTTTATTTATGGGGGAAATCGCCTAATTTTCGAAGAGGCGAATTTTGAGGGAGACTTATGATTACAGCTAGAAGAACAAATCAACGAAGGCGCTGACGAGTTTACAGAGCTGAAGGAAGAAATAAACAAATTGCAGAAGAAAGAGAACAAGATAAAGAGTGAACGACTAGAAGCCAACAACGCTGTCATGAAGATGGAGAAAGTCATGATCGATTGTAGGAGTAAAGTGCCAATGTGGGAGAAGGAGGTGAGATATGAATGACTTGCTGTTTCAGTCACACTTGATTATAAACGATTTTGAGTGAATGAAATAAAGCGGTATAGTTCCTAAATGCCTCATTTTTTCCGTCCTAACCGAGGCCTGGCACTTATGAGTGAATGAAATAGAGCGACATAATTCCGAGAGAATTACTAGAGCTAACAGTTATGGATATTAGTGAGTAAAAAGTAAAAGTAGTTATATTACAAAAAAAAATGCATGAGAGCAATGTGTAAGGCAATTTTTTGGACAGTTGTAGGCCATTATTTAAGGAAAATGGCATTTTGCCATTGCCTAGTATGTATATTTATGAGATCAGCACTTTTGTACATACACACTCAAATTTATTTAAAAAATTAAAAGACAACACCGGCAGAGCGTATAGGGCTGGATATATTCATAAATTGCAAGTACCGAGACAAAAACTTGCAGTTCATAGAAATAATTCTTACTGTATGGCAGTCCGAATATATAATAAAGTTCCGGACAAATTTAAATCTAATGACATTTAAACATTTAAAAAACAATAGGCTAGTTGACTAAATTTGAAAACTTGGTTAATTATATACTTTAATCTATATTATATCCCCAAAAAGCTATATTTTAAAGAAAAAGCAATATTTACATTACGTATTTTGTATTTAAAAAAAGCAATTTATATTTCCCTCGAAAACGCTGAATAGTGTCATGGCGTCTTGAATGACGTCACAGCCCGCGAAATAACCTGCTCTGTGGTATGAAAACGTCAACAACAACAATGATGTTTTGCGAGGCGTGACGTCACACTTTCTTGCGCCGCGTTCTTCGTGTTCGTTGTCACGTGACCTAATGCCTATTTTTTTCGAATCCATTTTCTAAAAATATTAATAATCTTTAACTTTTTTGAGAAATATACTAGTTTTTTCTTATCTTCGTCTCCTCATTTATAATTAGAAACTATAAACCAAGCAATTTGTTATTAGTGGACACAATCCTATTGTTTGACTACCTGCTACAGAAATGCTATTATAAGGTTAATGAATTTTTAAATGACTAAGATTATGTATATATCAATACTGACATTTTTGGTAACAATATAAAATAATTAGTTTTAAGTAATTTTATATCGTGTAAATAACCAGGTAATATTATTATTAATTACGAATATACTAAACATTTGCACACCTGAGATGGATGGAGTAGGATGTATTATATACTACAACTATATGTAACACATATGTATCATCATGCATCCTGACAAATAAATATTTCATTTCAAAAAGAACCATAGAGTTCTGAATTGCCTATTTGCTTCTGACGCACTGGTGAGTTAACAATTGTGCTATGAGTGAATGAAATAGACCGATACAGTTCATAAATGACTTGCTATTTCCTTCCCACTGGAGCTTTGACAGTTATATTGAGTGAAGAAGAGCAATAGAGTTACGAGAGCGAGTGAAATAGAGCGATGGAGTTTAGAAACGACGTGATCTGTCCTTTGCAATCAAGGGTTTACAGCGATGTCTATAACCGATTAAAATAGAGCCATAAAGTTAAGAAATGCTATTTTCTTCGCATTCGCATAAACGCTATGAGTAACTGGGTCATAGCGATATATTTTCAAAATAATTTTCTGTTTCTTTCGCACTTGTTGACTAAAGAGTACTGAAACGACTTGCTGTTCTCTTCGCACTTGAGATATATGCACCTGATAATAATCACCTCCTTTCCCTTCTAATTCCCTTCCCTTCTAAAATTTAATTTTTGTTGCAGCTAAGGGCACTAAAATTGGAAGATCCTGGTATAGACGGGGTACCGGGCATAGAAAGACCGCCGCCGCTAGAAACACACACGCCAGAAGACCTAGAGGCGAATTCTGTAGAAGAGCTCAGGAATAGATTAGCGGCACAAAAGGCCCGCCTTGGAGAAACCAAGCCTAACATACAGGCGATACAGGTATTTAGTATTTTCTGAATTATTCTGGGAAATTATTCAGAAAAGTACCTGGTCATAAATGTCTACATGAGTTTGTCTGGTGCTTTACGGAACACGTCAGTGCTATTATACAAATACAAAAATATTTATTGACTAAAAATTTTTTATTAATATGTTGTAGCCATTCAGTCTGTCATAGGTGGAGCCCTGTGCGACAGGTGCAGGCTCTTTTTCTATACCGATGACGTTTTGTTTTTAAAATATTGTATTATGTAACGTAACCAATAGATTTTTAAAACATGTTGGCGTTCCTAAGTTCGGTGAGGGTGAGTGCGAGTCAGAGGGTGTGTTTGTGAGTTTGCTTGTGTGTGTGTGTGATCCCTACGACGAGTGCGTCTTGGGATCGGGACACCACGCGACAGCTTCCATTAACATTCATGTGTGAGATGAGAGTTGTGTGTGAGGAGGAGCGTGTGATATATTGAGTGTGTGTAAACCAATTTTATGATTGGGATCATTCTTAAAGAAGCAGGTTTTGCTTTATTTATTCTAAGGTACTTAGTAATTCTTCAGTATCATTGTTACCACTGCTGTTTGGCGGCAGACTTAGGTAACATGGTGGTAGCTACCAGGCGGACGTAGAAAACGCCCAATCCAATCCAAAAACTAAAACTACCTAAACTAGAACTCAAAAATTCAAATTCAAAATTGATTTATTTCACATAGTTGTTTAAAGAAACAAGGTTGAGACCCTCTTGTAAGTATAAAAATACCTGTAACAGAGGGTCTCACTCTTCCATAACAAAAATAAATTTATTTTTGCTCACAGATAATGAGAATAAAAAACCACAGAATCGTAGTTAAATGCATGATTGTGATAAATTACAGGATTATAAAGCAAAGGAAGAACTGTATCTGAGGAGAGCGGCGGAGCTGGATGACATCACGGCCAAGAGGAATGAAATGAGAGCGGTCTACGATCAGTTGAAGAAGAAACGGACCACGGACTTCTTATGTGGTAAATGACGTATTATTACAAGCTTTTATTTAACTGGCCCACAGAGCAAGTAATAGACTCAAATTATTTACAAAAAGAAAACTTAAACCTAATACTTATATAAAATAACTAAGATAAAGTTAAACATCTAAAAAAACAACTAAAATTAGGTTCGTATATATAAATAAGTCGACCGAAAAGGCGCTGACTCAGCATGTGCTGCAGGCGTCCTGCAGCGCTGATATTCTGTCAGAACCCTTCATCCAACCATCACCAGGTGACAGTAAATTATGTGTTCAAAAAAAGTGTGTAGTGTAATGTCTTTGTGTACCTTACAGAAGTGATGTTTACTGTGTGTAATCACTGAACTGGCCTTTATAGTTTTTATATTTGAGTTCTTTAAACTGAATTTAAAACCAGTTCGGCGACAAAGATAAAAATAAGTTTATTTGCATCGAACAAGGTACATACTAGTATGATGACATTCCACCTGTAGAGACATGCACATATTTTATATTGTTAAATATTTATAAAAAAAATGGCTTGAATTTATGTGACTATTTACAGAACTATGCATATTATTTTGTTACGAATTAAATTATTTTTATTTATATGTATGTAAACATTTATTTTAACCGACTTCAAAAAAGGAGGAGGTTATCAATTCGACGGGTATGTTTTTTTATGTTTGTTACCTCAGAACTTTTGACTGGGTGAACCGATTTGGATGATTCTTTTTTCATTTGAAAGCTGGTGCTTCCCGTGTGGTCCCATTTCAATTCCAGTTCTGACAATGGAACCCATGAGAAAACTATATAAATCTTAAATTTGCCTTAATAAAAGTAGACTTTTAGGGTAATTGAAGTCAGTTTCCAGTTATTTTTGAACGCATTTACTTGTTCAGACAATAAGTTGATTCAGCCTGCAATGTCCTAGCCAAACTGGGGAAAGTCCCCACCGGGTATGTCCCCGAGTCTTAACGCTCAGCCAACTGCGCAACGGAGGCCGTTATATTTTGAAATTAAAATTGTATTGTACTTTTTTATTCCAGGATTCAATACGATCACAACGAAACTAAAAGAAATGTACCAGATGATAACGCTGGGGGGCGACGCTGAGCTGGAGCTGGTAGATTCTTTGGATCCGTTCACGGAAGGGATTATTTTCAGGTATACTTCCGTGTAAATTAAATTTAATATACATTTTTAAACAATATTGACCATTGACCAACCCTGTGGAGCTCACATTACGACAATCCTGTCCATCCCTTCCCATCACTCCGATTTCTATTCCTACTCATTCACGGTTCATGCAGACAGATTGTGGAACTCATTGCCTCACACTATGCGACAGGTAAAACTGTTTCTATTTTCAAATTAAAATATAACAGCTGGATTTGTGTAGTAACTATCAAAAAATAGGACATCATTTTGTAATGTCGCGAAATGAGTATCATTAACACACAACTTCACAGTGAATCACAATTTACATTTTAAACACTTTTTTCTATTATTGTTTACAACGCCATCTATGCACCATTAGCTGCGTAACTGCTATTGTAGCTACCTATAAAGTTGTAAAGTAATGATATTTATTTCGCGGCACTATAATTTCGTCTCCTATTTTTAGGTAATTACTTATCAACACCAGCTATTATATCTTAAAAGATTATGGCAACAGAATTTTAGTATGGAAGCATTAGGAGAGGGATAACGTTAAACATTTCATACTATTTTAAAAATTAATATGTCGCGATTCAAATTACTTTGAGGGGTACAATTTAATACCAGTTTATTAGGCGCGCATCATCAAGTACAATATTTATAGTACCCTATGGTCAAGGGTTAAATACTTTAATTTTATAATTTAACGTCCCAGCGTTCGCCCGCCGAACAAATCGTGGAAGAACATATCGAACCTATCCGGCGGCGAGAAGACGTTATCGTCGCTGGCGCTCGTGTTCGCATTACATTACTACAAGCCAACGCCGCTCTACGTGATGGACGAGATCGACGCAGCGTTGGACTTCAAAAACGTATCAATAGTCGCAAACTATATCAAGGTAGGTATCATACAAAAGATCCGCTTCATCATCATCAGCTGGGAAACGTCCACTGCTGGACATAGGCCTCCTCATGGTACGCCACATCGACTGGTCTCGAGCCACCTGCATTCAGCGACTCCCCGCGACCTTAACCAGGTCGTCCGTCCATCTAATAGGGGGACGGCCTGGTAGACGTTTCCCGGTACGTAGTCGCCACTCGAGAATCTATACTCCCCACCGGTTATCGGTTCTTCGAGCGATGTGGCCTGCCCATTGCCTCTTCAGCTCACTGACTTGTCGAGCTGTGGCGGTGACCTTAGTTCGTCTACAGATTTCCTCATTCCGGATTTTATCACGTAGAGAAATTCCGAGCATAGCTCGTTCCATTGCTTGCTGAGTGACTGTGAGCTTGTTTATTCGTCACACAGTAAAGGACCACGTTTCGGTTCCGTATGTCATCACTGGCAACACGCACTGTTCCGCTTCATAAATACATGTAAATAAACAGCGACTCTTGCACACATTAACGAAATTCCGCTCGACCTAAGTTTCATACTAAACTTCAGCTGCCATAAATCTTTTAAAAAAGAATATCTTTGTGCGGTAATTATCTAAAAATAGGGACATCACCACATTGTGATGTCGCGAAATGAGTATCATTAACATACAACTTCATAGTGAATCACAATTTTCATTTTAAACACTTTTTATTATTATTGTTCAAAGCGCCATCTATGAACCATTAGCTGCGTAACGGCTATTGTAGCTAACTATAAACATGGATTAATGAGTACTAGAGGATCCACAACGCTCATACATTATAGCGTAATTCGATATTTAGTTCCGATTGATCGATCAGATGTCGCTACTAGTACACAATATCATAATAATCATCTCAAATGCTTTATTACACTTCGAATGACGTCGACTTCGTAAACATACCTTTTTTCTATCTCCCTACTTATATATACAGTGGTACGATAGAAATGTGACAGATGGCGCTGTAAGGTATTTTGAGGTAGGTACACCGTGCGTACTTGTACTTCATACCCCCTGCGTATGTGTGTATGAAAAATCTTAATGCAACATTTGGCAGGAGTTAACATTTAGCATTTTGAGATTAGCGATCGCAGGAAGATGTTACATAGGTAGATGTTGCTGCTCATCTCCTGAATATTTTTCCCTTAGTCACCTTTTACGACACCGTGCGGTGATAAGGGGGTTTAATTAAGTTGTTATAAAAATATTTTGAATCAAAGGCTTTCTCGTAGTCTACAAACGCCAAGCATAATGGCCGATTATACTCCACTCAGGGTGTGGACACCCTACTGGGTTTTTCAAGAAACTAAAGATAAAAATCTATCTAAATAAGCAGTGATCCTCAATATACAACTACCGTTAGTATGTAAAGAGTGTTGGCAAAATATTCGACGCTAAAAATATTGTATTTTCATTTTTTAGGGTTTCGTAGTCAAAAATAAAGATTTTTATATTTACATTATACACGTAACTTGGGGATGATCGTTAATACTGCACCTCACAGTAATAGCATATATACTGAATGAAAGGAAAACTATCACGACTAAGTTGGCTTTATAGGTTAACGAGTAATAGTCTATCAAATCATAAAATATACTTGGAGATGTTATAATGAGAGTTTTGTATAAATTCCATTCAAAATTACATCGTCCTGTGTGGGCCCGTTACTTATTGTTGCGTGCAACTACAGAATCCTTCACTGCGCATGGCCCGACACGCAGTTGGCTGCTTTTTTATGTTAGGTACATGGTTTGTATTTTTCGTGTGTGGACCGAGAGAAAACAAATAAATTATACCAGTTTTATAAAAAACATTATGGAGGTCGTTTTATTGGTTAACAAATGCTTTACGCAGTAATGAAAACCAAGCTTGTGAATTTATCTATTATTATATCGTGAAATATTGACATGACTACTATACGTTGCCTCAGAGCTCAGAGTAGGCCACATCATATACATAATTATGTTAAGACCAACGAATAACAAGGATTACTTCATTGTAATATAATCTTTCTTCTTGTACAAATATAAAAAGAATTTTTATGTAGGTAACTAAAAAAAAAGACTCGAGACTCGCCCTGACATATATAGGTACACACGCATATACTCGTAGCATGCATTTTGTATGAGGACGGATCATTATTATTTTTAATAACTAATTGCTTTTACAGATGACAGGATTGATATTACATATATTTGTTTTACAACAACTAATAAATGTTACAATCTTCCTATCTAAAACTTCTACTACGCGGCAAGAACGGTCGCTGCGTGGCCTAACCATTTGCCAATTTTCGATACTTACTGTGTCTACCTACCTATCATACAATACTAGAAACGAAGCGAACACGGAATACGCACATATGCACATGGGCCTAGGGGCCCCGCGCGGGTTAGTCGTGCGATAAAATGTCAACAGTGCCATCTATTGTTACTGTTTGTGTAATACATTAAAATAGCTCACAGCGCCATCTAAAAAATCTACTAAATAATTAGTCCGTCGGGCGAAAAATAATAATAGTAGCGTGCGAGATGTAGCGACATCTAGTACTGGTGGGGTTTTTTGGCTTTTTAGCGGATTACGTTTTTTTGTATGGCGTTGTGGATCCTCTAGTACTCATTAATCCATGCTATAAAGTTGTAAATTAATGGTATTCATTTCGCGACACTATAATTTCATCTCCTATTTTTAGGTAATTAACAAAGCCAGCTATTCTATTTGAAAAGATTAGCAACAGAAATTTAGTATGGAAGCATTCTGAGAGGAATCCCGTATTCTATTTGAAAAGATTAGCAACAGAAATTTAGTATGGAAGCATTCTGAGAGTGGCCGCCCATTGTAAGTGCTTAGAGAACGGTGCCTGGCGTCGACTAAATGGCTGTTTCCTTTAGAATCACCTCATGCTATCCCGTTGGTGTGTGAAAATGAGACTAACGAAAAATTTAAAGATACAGGCAGCAGTATCTGTGTATTGAGCACCTTACCGCGATCACAAATTTTCCGCCTAATAGCCACATCCTTGCCTGTACTTACAATCTGGAGGTCCAGGATTCGATCAGTGGGGTCGGCAAACAACTTGAAAATGACTTTGGCTGCGCAGTAAACGATTTTTGAGTCTCTTTGGCGGGGCGCGGGAGGGGAGTGTCATTTGGAACGCGTTGAGACACGTGATTTGCCGAACAGTCCCTCCTTGCGCCCCTGTCACCTGAGATGCGCGATCTCAGCCCCACTATGCCCATTTTTGTTCAAGTTGTTTGCTGGGAACTGTACCTATCGGTACTCGGTTTGTTTGGTGGTAGGGCGTTGTCTGTGCCATGCTTCCTAAGTCTGCCGCGAAATTATTAGCTTGAGGCATTTGGGTGCGCACGTGTACCTTCCAATGACCTTACCAGGTGAGATGAAGGACAAGTGCAAACCCATCATATATTTTGGCATTTCGGTGTTCTATGCTTGTCGGTCATAGACAATATATTTTGTTTTTATATCAACAGGAACGCACCAAAAACGCCCAGTTCATTATAATCTCCCTCCGCTACAACATGTTCGAGGTCTCGAATCGTCTCGTCGGCATCTTCAAGACTGAGGACTGCACCAAGTCCGTAACCATAGAGAACAAACTCCCAGAGCAAACAATACAGAGCGATATAGAAGTTTAAGGAGTTAGCTTAAATATAAAGAGTTGTAATGGTAAGAGAGTAAGTGAATGAAAAATAAATTTTAAAAAACCGGACTGCGTATTTTTTCAACTTTTTATTATTTTGATATACCTTACGAATCTAACGACACCTCTCAAGCTGAAATACATCGAGCTTTTCAGGCCGCAGAGCGTGCCAAACAATTATACATCCATATATATACACTCGAAAAAATAACCCACCTTCTGGCGCAGTTAGGTAAAAACCGCAGAGTTTCGTACAGAATATTATTAGAGCACTGAAAATCATAACAGGTAGCGTAAAAGCACCGAAAAAATCTATAACGCCTGACTAATAGATACGCGCAATTGGGTATTTGTGTGTTCCGGTGGCCGCGGTGGCGGCCGTGTGGTTCCGGCTTAGACTGTAACCACCCCATCTCTTCCCGTGGGTGTCGTAAGAGGCGACTAAGGGAAAACCTACACCGGGAGGAGGGGCAGCAGCCTCCTCCTGAAGAACTAAATCGAGTACTGCGATCACCAACCCGTCTAGCAAGCGTGGTGATTACGCTAACAACCCCTTATGGCAGTACGCCCATTACTACGGCCCCCAGTCCCCGGCGGCCCCGCTATTCCTGACTACGGTAGCGGTCACGGTTACGGCGGGGCAGGGGGTGCGAAGAATCTCCGGAAGAGATTCGGCTACCACCAACAACGACTCGACCTGGCGACATATAACGCGCGGACGCTGAGGACTGACGAGAAGATCGTGGAGCTGGAGGAAGAAGTAGACAAGTTGCGATGGGACGTTATTGGATTATCAGAAGTCCGAAGAGAGGGAGAGGACACGATAATCCTCAAGTCGGGCAACTTGTTCTACTACCGGGAAGGCGACAAAACGTCACAGGGCGGTGTCGGGTTTATCGTCCGGAAGTCCCTGGTCAACAATGTAGTGAAGGTGGAGAGTGTCTCGACGAGGGTAGCGTACCTTATACTCAGAATAACCAAACGGTATTCGCTGAAGGTTATACAGGTTTACGCACCCACCTCGTCACATCCAGATGACGAGGTAGAGGCCATGTATGAGGACATATCTAGAGCCATACACTCCTCAAAGACACACTACACTGTGGTCATGGGGGACTTTAACGCGAAACTAGGCAGAAGGAACGGCGATGAGCTGAGAGTGGGGAAATTTGGGATTGGGCAACGGAACCCTAGGGGGCAGAAGCTGGCTGACTTTATGGAGAAGGAGGGACTCTTTGCGATGAACTCCTTCTTTGAAAAGCGGCCGCACAGGAAGTGGACCTGGATTAGCCCCGATGGTTCCACGAGAAACGAGATAGACTTCATCTTGAGTACCAAGCGGCAGACCTTCAGTGATGTCTCAGTGATCAACAGGGTGAAAACCGGTAGTGATCACCGCATGGTTCGAGGCACACTGAAGCTTAATACCAAACTGGAAAGAGCTCGTCTGATGAAGTCTACGCTCCGGCCTCAAAATGCTTACATCTCAAACCCCGAAAGCTTTCAGCTCGAACTACACAATCGCTTCCAATGCTTAGACGCTATAGAAACCGTTGACGATATTAACGATCGGCTCGTGGAAACTGTCCATGCGGTAGGGTCTAAATTCTTTAAGGCCCGTCCCGCAAATAGAACCCAGAAACTCTCTGATCATACTCTCAAACTCATGCGGGATAGACGCGACATATGCTTGCAGTCTCCAGCTGATTCGTCAGAGTATAGGCAGCTTAATAGACAGATCTCTAAATCGATGCGACACGATATTCGCCACTTTAATACATCACGTATTAAAGACGCGATAGAGCGGAACAAAGGCTCCAAGGTGTTTGCAAAAGATATGTCTATAGGGCAGAGCCAACTGACGAGGCTGAAGACCGATACGGGCGGCATTGTTTCGTCAAAACCGGAAGTTTTGAGAGAGATCGAGAAGTTCTATGGACAGCTGTACACATCGTCACAGAGACCAGGCGCAAGCCCGGTGAGTGACCGAAGAGCCAAACTTACCCGACACTATACCGAAGATATCCCGGACGTCAGCCTGTATGAGATTCGAATGGCTCTCAAACAACTCAAAAATAACAAGGCGGCAGGTGAAGACGGAATCACATCAGAGCTTCTGAAAGCGGGTGGAAAACCGATACTTGTAGTCCTTCAGAAGCTCTTTCAGTCCGTCATACACGAAGGCTGCACGCCAGAAGCGTGGAGCAGAAGCGTGGTGGTGCTCTTCTTTAAGAAAGGCGATAATGCCTTACTGAAGAACTACCGACCGATATCCCTTCTGAGCCACGTTTATAAGTTGTTTTCGAGAGTCATTACGAACCGACTAGCACGCAGGTTTGACGACTTCCAACCTCCCGAACAAGCCGGTTTCCGAAAAGGCTTCAGCACCGTGGACCACATACATACGCTCCGGCAGATTATACAGAAGACCGAGGAGTATAATCGGCCATTATGCCTGGCGTTTGTGGACTACGAGAAAGCCTTTGATTCAATCGAGACTTGGGCAGTGCTTCAGTCTCTCCAAAGGTGCCACATTGACTATCGCTATATCGAAGTGTTGAAATGTTTATACAATAAAGCCACAATGTCCGTCCGAGTACAGGATGAATGCACGAAACCGATCCAAGTGCAGAAAGGTGTAAGACAGGGTGACGTTATATCCCCGAAACTCTTCACCACTGCACTGGAAGATGTTTTCAAGCTTCTGAACTGGAAAGGACTGGGCATCAACATCAACGGCGACTACATCACTCACCTTCGATTTGCCGATGACATAGTCATAACGGCAGAATCCTTGGAGAATCTGAACGTAATGCTCAATGACCTCAACAGAGTTTCCCAACAGGTAGGTTTAAAAATGAACATGGACAAGACGAAAATCATGTCAAATGTCCATGTTGCACCTATGCCGGTAGTGGTTGGGAACACTACAATCGAAGTTGTAGACGAGTATGTATACCTGGGACAGATCGTTCAACTAGGTAGGTCCAACTTCGACAAAGAGGTCAACCGAAGAATCCAACTCGGCTGGGCAGCGTTCGGGAAATTACGGCATATCTTCTCGTCCAAAATACCTCAGCGTCTAAAGACAAAAGTCTTTGATCAGTGCGTGTTGCCAGTGATGACATACGGAACCGAAACGTGGTCTTTTACTGTGGGCCGAATAAACAAGCTCAAAGTCACTCAGCGAGCAATGGAACGAGCTATGCTCGGAATTTCTCTACGTGATAAGGTCCGGAATGAGGAAATCCGTAGACGAACGAAGGTCACCGACATAGCTCGACGAGTCAGTGAGCTGAAGTGGCAATGGGCAGGCCACATCGCTCGAAGAACCGATAACCGGTGGGGAGTAAAGGTTCTCGAGTGGCGACCACGTACCGGGAAACGTCTACCAGGCCGTCCCCTTACTAGATGGACCGACGACCTGGTTAGAGTCGCGGGGAGTCGCTGGATGCAGGTGGCTCGGGACCGGTCGATGTGGCGTACCATGAGGGAGGCCTATGTCCAGCAGTGGACGTTTCCCGGCTGATGATGATGATGATGATGAATTGGGTATTTGACTAAAAATATTTTTGTCTCATTCGGTCACAGCCCGGACACTCCATAGAATCTTTTTGAATCGACCAGATGACGTCACGTGACGTTTGTACACCTCGCGGGGTTGTCGCGAGCTATCATTTGTATCGTGTGAACATGAGAATGGTTTGATTATATTCGTTTTTGATGTGCCATAATTTTGTATCATCAAAATCGGTTCACAATTGCAGGCGTTATCGCGTAACATACATACAAAAACATACAGACGAATTGAGAGCCCTCCTTTCTTGAAGTAGGTTGAAAATAGGAATTGACACAAACTTTGGTATGGGAACGAAACCGTAGGCTACCCTTTAAAGGTTTAATCACGATATTACGTCTCTTAGTCGAATTCTAGTTGTAACTATCTTCCTAGTACTGAAATAAAAGTACAATTATCAACATTGTTTTTAATTTATTTCTCCAACGTAGTTGAATATTCAATATGCATACATTTAAAATACCAAAAACATATTTAAAATTACATTCAAAGATTAAAGGAAACTAAGTACGTAATTAATAAATAGCAATTGGAGTGGTCCAATTTTAACTAGGCTCATAAAAATATATTCAACACACTTTATGTTTCAACATTATGTACCTTCTATATACAACAATAATATTATGTGTAAATAAATATATTTAGAACATGCATAGATATACAACAAAGCTTTTATTTGTCCGCAATAGAAGCCGATCGACAGTCTTTTATTATTATAATCTCATTGCAGTCATCAAAATAGTTCATATCCATTGTATACTACAGATCTAACGCATAACTGAGTCTATTTCTGAGGTGTGGGAGCGGAACGGGAGGGTGTGTTTACGGAACGTCAAACGTCGTTACTATATATTCGGAGGTCGTTTGATATTCCGTAAACACCCTCCAGTACCGCTCCGTTTGCTCGCTACCTAGAGTTGAGACTTCTGCGTACGGATGCTTACCATTCGACGGCCTTTATCGTAACTTACAAACAGGTGAGATGGACACAAAAAATACAGTGGGAAGTGGTTATAATATAATCAATAGAACTTGGACTTCACTAAAAGTATCTCACGGGTATAAATTACTTTTCACTGAATAGGAAATGTGCTTGACAAACAGGAATGGATTTAAGAAGGTTGTGTAAATAGCTCTTTTGCAAATAGAAATGAGAGAAAGTTGTACCAGTGCAAAGAGATAAGTTGCGAAGAGTAGATGATAATTATTTTCAGATTTTAAAGATTGCAATTTTTGACTAAGTATCGCCAGACGCAACAAGTTTATTTTTTCTGACTAGGTCACGACGGGGCGTAAAGGACATTGTCCTACAATAGACGACTTTAAAAATAGTATACAAAATTTGATTTAAAACAAATTGTTTAACCTCCGGTATCATATTTCAACAATGCGCTCTTGATGTACTTCATAAATAATAATAAATAGTTTATATAGAAATACTAAAGTTGACGCCATATTTTCGCGCAGTAATTTGACAGTACATGGGACACGAATGGTGCCACAGTTCACCCAGTGTGGTTCCGATAGTTCCACAGCTTTATTTAAATATTGTCAAATTAAATAATTTTGGCCATATTTTTCTACACAAATTATGTCAAACTTGGCGTGTAATTCTCGCATCTCAAACAGCATAGAAATTCTATAACCTTCTATTATTATTTATTAATTTAATATAAACTTAGAAATATATATTTGGAATTTGAAACCTTGACAATCTCCTTTCTGAAAGCGGCATTCTATCTGATACCTGGAAAATATATTTCTTAAATATTATAAAAGAACGTATTGTTAGTTTCCTCAATGATAAATCATATTTTAAGCAACTTTTCGGATAGTAGATTGTAAATTTGTAATAGTAAAGGGGATCATGCAAACGATTATCGTAAAAGATATAATTTATTTATATCATAAAATATAATGGTTCAATCATATACAGTAGGATCACAAACCGCTATAAAAATTTGGGAATGTTGCACTTGCGTATCGCACCAAAAACGCATTTAGCCGGTAAAATAAGATATACTCAAAGACATATTCCAATTACTTTAGAACTATTCGAGTTTTGACGAAAAGCTTGTTACTAAAATTTGTTGGTTTTTACTAGGACACAAGTGCCATTAAAACTCTTATTTATTGGCTAGAAAAGTTTCATTTTGTGCCTAATTCGCCTGACTGTGGGTATATCATTAGTGATTACATTCTCAAACCTCAATGAGGGTAAACGAAAAATAATAATCCAAAGCGTACAGTGTTGGCCTCTCGCTTCTGCAGGAAAGTCAAGCTAAATATCTGTGTCATCGGTTCTTTAAAGCTCCCGTACCAAAACCATGATTTCGGGCTTCAGAAAGACATCTTTGTTTGGGCTGTTGTTGATTTGTTCTATGATGGAAGGGTGCCATGCAAATGTGAGGACCGTGGCCGGGACTAGCCTCAGGTCGATGAGGGTTTTGTTGCCGTCCTCCTCTGGTATCAGTTTGTGACTAGTCGGCGTGTTCAGTATGAACGGAAGTTGATCGTGTTCAAGATTTTCTCTGACGAAATCGTGGATATCGCTATACTTTTCGTAGACTGAAAACGTGCCCTGAAAATAAGATACAGATTTTAATTGAAAATGAACTAGACTAGGCTAGACTAGAATAGATGTTTCAAATTCGGCCTGCACTTGTACACTATTTACAAAATCAAGTAATAATCTAAATATGTATAGATAAATACTATAATTACATTTTTGCATTTTGTTTAATTGTACAAAATCATACTTTGTGCACTAAGTGACAGCGACAAATGTCATTTTATTGACGCCATCTTTGTTTTCAACGTTAAGTATTAACTGTTTCGTGAGTTTTATATGTTTTTGTACAAATAAATTAAACCAAAATATACTAAAATGGTAACTAAATCACTTTTATTTGATAATGGTTTAAAATTATAAGTGTACAAGACCAGGCCTTGGCGCCATACATTCGCAGAACGTGTCATTTGAGTTTTGTTTTCGAAGTCGTTTAATTAAGTTAATTAATTACCTGCAATAAAATCCCGTCCGGAAACCTGACTCGGATGATGGCGAATTTGTACTTGCGCATCTCTCTCAGTTCGTCCTTTTCTCGCATTGCCTTCGTGCGCAACATCTGGCTCTTTTCTATAGCTTCAGCTCTGAAAACAATACAAATTGTACTTAAGTAATGTGCAGTCTGACGCAACCGTTTATAACGTGACGCAACCGTCGTCATATAATTCTATATTTCTATTTTTGACTGTCATTCTTTTTAACGTGAATTTTTGTGTAAGCTGTGGATACCTATAATTAAGTTAACATTTTTAGTAATTAGTTATGTAAGTTTGTATCTTGTATGCATTTGGAATGTAACTTGTTGGTGTCTCTAAATAAATAAATATCCGGTTAGCTTTTGCTACCGAAACATTTACCCCAGCAATTTATGTCAATATATTGTACTTAAATTTTTTTAAGTTAAGGTCGCGGGTCGCTGGATGCAAGTGGCTCGGGACCGGTCCATTGTGGCCATCTATGGTATATAGGGAATGACTATGTTCAGCAGTGGATGATACTAGTTTTTGACTTATTAAAAAATAACATCCCCCACTCCCAATCCATCTTCGAAGTTATCAAAGTAAAAAATGTTTAATAACCCCAGTAGAGGGAGGAGACTTGTGCAAATACTACAGGAATACCTAAGCGAGGTAGACGTAATTTGTATTCGATTAATGACATTTTTAATTTATGACATTGATAATACTCGTAATTGACATTAGATTTTATAAGATAGTAATTTTTGTTTTTAGTTTTATTAGGTAATTTATGTAATTTGAATTCTTTTTATATTTGTATGATATATCTGGCAAAATATGCGGACGACATTTTAGATGTTTAGATTATTATGTATGTACGAGACTAATAAACTTACACTTAACACTAATTAAGTGATACGTGCCAGCTGAACACCAGCGCTGTGGCCTCCTGCCGCAGCAACATGCTGAGCATATTAAATATCTGTTGTCATAATCTTTTAAAATAGAATAGGCTTTGATAAGTAATTACCTAAAGATATGAAATGAAATTATTGTGCCGCGAAACAAATATCATTAATTTACAACTTTATAGTTAGCTACAATAGCAGTTACGCAGCTAATGGTGCATAGATGGCGCTTTGGACAATAATCTAAAAAAAGTGTTTAAAATAAAAATTGTGATTCACTGTGAAGTTGTATGTTAATGATACTCATTTCGCGACATCACAATCTGATGTCATATTTTTAGATAGATACTACACAAATCCAGCTATTATATTTTAAAAGATTATGGCAACAGAAACTTAGTATGAAACTTTGATGGAGGTAGCCTCAAGCAAAAATTGAAATTTTTAAATAAATCATTTTCTATTTTATTCACATTTCATATTAACATCCTATACACCATATTTTAAACAAATACATATTTTCATTCCATTTCAAAGCTCGGTCACGAAGACTATACCTTAATTGTGCCTCTCTTTTTAACTCCTCCGGCGAGAGTGCGTAAAACGATGGCGGCAGCTGGACTTTAGTGGCCGCTTGCGACGGAAGCATTACTTGCAGGTTTCGGTCGAGCTCCAACTGGATCGGTTCGGCGGTGCGGAGCGCATCTATTAGAGTCTACAACATTAGAGATTAGTGTCTTTCTTTCTTTCTTCTTTGCCTGGCCCTTTCCCATTTTATTTGGGGTCGGCCCTCCGTATCATGCGTCTCCAGGCAGCGCGGTCCTGGGTCGTCTCTATGTTAAGTTGGGCTTCCTTAAGGTTCTTATTTACTACGGACATCCATGTGGTTCGGGGTCTTCCTCGTCCTCGGGGTTTAGTTTGGATGTCTAGCACTTTCCTGGTCATATAGTCGGTCGGTCGGTAGAGTCTTTATTTCTTTCCTGATGGTAATTTGACGAATAAGGCTACAGAAACATGCTCACCCAGAATCTTCAAGTTAATAAGAACCTTTACTATTATTGTAAGAATATTTAAAAGAATGTATGATGGATCCCGGCTGGGCAGGGTTCGAGAAGTTACGGCATATCTTCTCGTCCAAAATACCTCAGTATCTAAAGCGCGTACGTTTGGCGGCTGTGGCACGCGCCCTTTGTATTTTTTGCCCCCGACGCAGAAAGAGGGGTGTTATACGTTTGACGCCAACGTCTCTGCGTGTGTCCGTCTGTCAGTGGCGTCGTAGCTCTCGAACGGATGGATCGATTTTTATGCGTTTTTTTACGTGAAAGCAAGTTTCTTTGCAGTGGTTCTTAGCTATATTTGGCAAAAATCAATTCAACAGTTTGAAGACTATCAACTGATGTTAGGAATAAAAAGAGTAATTTTTTCGTATGATTCTTGCGTAGGAAGGGTTTAATTTTTTTAAATTTTGTAGACTTAAGATGCCCATGAAATATTTTGTATTTTTGTAGATTTTTGGGTATTGTATCAAAAGATTTAACTAGTAAAATCTATGAAGTTTTACAGTAAGATGGAGCCAACCACTTTCTTTCGGGAGATGTCAGCTATTGCACATCGGCGGAGAGCGATGAAAGTCCGTTCTGTACTTAGTGCTATATTAAATTTTGTGGTAAAATACGTATGTGACGTAAATAATTATTACCAATTGGAAGTCTTCAAAAATACAGGAGAAAAATCAAATTACCGTCAGACTGTCAACAGAAGGCACGTTCTCTTCGTGGAACACCAAGAAGTCTTCATTCACGCCGTTCGCATTCGGGAGCGACTCCTGTACGAACCCAGCAGCTAATAGCAAGTCCATTGCGCCCTCTATAGGTTGGACGCGTTCCGTGAATATTCTGAAAGAAGCAATGAATCACGTCTTTTTATTTTTTACTGGCCCTTTTTCAGCGCTGATTTTTCACCTTATGGATTATAGTTTTTATATTGCTTCCAGACCAGACCCCATTGTTGCAAAGAGATTATAACATTACTACGTAATACGTAGAATGTACATAGAATAAGTAATAATACAAGTATGGAATGTCCTTAGTGGGTGCCTACTACCACCATTACACTCTGTGGCCTAATAGCTAACGAAGATAATAGGTTCGATTCCCAGTACCTGTCGGTACGGTGGGTAGTTAGCGCATTTTCTATGTCCGCCTGGCTGACTAACACCATGTTACCGGAGTCTGCCGCCAAATTGCAATGTTAATAGCACTGTTGAGTTCCGGTATGAAAGGTAGCAGAGCCAGCGCCCCATTAGCTTGAGGCTTCAGGTGAAATGAAGGCCAAGTGCAAACCCATCATACATTTAAAAAAGGTCACCCAAGGACTGCCGCGTCGCCACGGTTGTGCAGTTTTAATATGACAGAAGACACATCAAACAAAATAGAATTAAGCGATAGAAAAGTAATATTATAATTTTAGAGCAATGTGAACTTCTGCTTATTGTGTGGTAGTATGAGTCTCTTATAATCCTCACCTATTGGTCATCCTAATTTTCCGATATTTCTCTTCCTCAGGATTTGTAACAATATTTTCTAGATACTTGCATAGAGTCTCCACACACGTGTCAACCTGTAAACAAATTACGATTACTAATTACTGTACATGAGCCTTATAAAGAAATGTCTCCATATAGCGATATCATTCCTTCCCATGAAATTTGCAATAATGACCATGCTTGGCAGGCTGTTCGGTGGTTCCAGCACTAGATGGTGACAGTAACATTGTTGTATATACAAATAAATTAAAATAACTAAGAACAACCGCAAGAAAACTTGCATTTATGTAAAAAAATACATCAAAATCGGTCCATCTGTTCGAGAGCTATGATGTCACAGACAGACAGCCATACATTGGCGTCAAGCTTATAACATCCCTCTTTTTGCGTCGCTTTAAAAAGGTTAAAAAGCATGGCTACAAAAAATCTAAAGTCTTTACTTTGTTAAATTTCAATAATGCAACCTAGAATAACAGTGCTGTTTATTAGCAGGCTACATTTGTTTTAATGACCATGTAAAGTTTATTTTTTCAATTTAATAATATAGAATGTGTCAATTTTGGAAGCTACAAGTTTAGATTATAAAATAATGGGAAAAAAATTCAAATTATTTTCATAGTTCCCATAAAATAAGGAAAAAGTCATACGATACCTTTTCCCTGTTATTGTTACATGACTGTATAATGAGACAGGCTGTCAACCCTCTCTCTTCCGCAAGTTGTTCATACAGGAATGTCTTTATGTTTCTCTTCCACTCATCCCGAGGTAGAATGTCATTGCTTATCAATGGACATCTGCAAAAATTACAAATCGAAACAAGGTTATACGACATGAATACTATGATTATTATTGTAAATGTCAGTTTTAAATTTTCAAATAAGATTTTGAAAAGTACCTGAAAAATACCCCAGAAGCAGCAAAATTTCTAGGCAAATCTTCCTCTTCTCTTTTTGGCTTCTGTTCCGAAATAGTGAGTGGTTTTGAACTGGAGGCCTTCTCATTCTCCAGTTCTTTTCTTACTTGTGCCTGAAAACATTGCCAATTAAAAATGTATAACTACCCAATTTCATTTGCCGACAAATACTTTTGTTACTTTTGTTAATGTATTCGTTTGCTTTTAAAGATTTATTGTAATATATTCACTCTGATATTTGTTCAACTGTTCTAGAGATAGCTTTTACCCATAGTGGTTATAGACTCCCAACATATAAAGTATTTTAATGATGGAAAAGTGACATACCTGAATAGCGGCCAAAGAAGTATTGAATGCTGGGTTCTCTCTCTTCTGATCAAGTCTAGCTAGGGCTGCTTCAGCGGCTACCTTCGACTCCTCAGACAGCCCTGATCGCTTCACAAACTTGGAGGAGGAATCAGATTGGGTGCTTTGACTGCTACTCATATTCATAGCAGACTCACTCAATTTGTGACCAGGACCGGCCATTTTGAACTTGGCTTCCACTTTCTTCTTTTGGAAGAACTTCTTTATTTTATCTGCCATTTTAAGCTTTAGATTCTTGGTGTGTGTTCTTTAGGCAATTTAAGTTTGGATACACTTTCTTTCAGTTGTTCTATTGTTGCTGATGTAGCTGTCAAGATAATGTGAGATAAGTTATCATTTTATCAGTAAGTTTTAATGTTTTGCAGACTAAAACTGGTGACAAAACAAGGTGACTAAACAACATGTCATCTTGTTTCAGAGGCTTTAGTGATTTACTTTAGTGCTGCAAGTAATTGTTATTAGGTTAAAAGCATTTTTTAATTACCCACAAAGACCCGCAAAACGTGTTAAGATTACGGATAAATAGGCAGAGTAAATATTTCAAGTTGAAATCAAGATGACAATAATTACTTCATCTTAAGGAGCTATAAGCTAAATGGATCGTTTACAGTGCCTTGAATGTCAAGGACTGTGCAACCTTGCGTAAAATGAGGCAATAATGGCTCACCTGGCTTCATAAATCGCTCTGTAATACGTCTACCATACACGCGCCACGACACAAAAATCAATAACAAAGTGGACAGTAGAATCAAAAAGAATGTCTTCAGAAGTAGAATTTGGAACTCATTGAAGTAAAAAACTTCGGCTAGCTCGTCGTAAAATGATAGTTCACCGACGCTGAAGAAAGATTTGGGCAAACTTTCGATCGGTAGCGATGACACACACGACTCGAAGAAATGCCTCGCGAAGGCCAAAGTATCTCCTATCTGAAGATACAGAGCCTCGTAAAGAGTTGAATTGAAAACTGTATTGTCGAATAAAGACATTACACGAGAAAATTTTAATTATTAAACGGTGCAATGTAGAAAATAAAACTGAATAAAACAACTCATGCTGATCAACCGACTGTCAATGTCATATCATATCAATATGTCAGTGTCACTTTTAGCTTTGACATTGACATTTCAGCATGGATGTTGCTGTTTTTTGCTAAGCAATGTTGCTTCGGGTTTATTCTTAAGAAGACATTATGTCACTTGCATATACAATGCGATTTAGTGCACATAATTTGGTCATACCGATAAAGCAAGAAATTGTTCAGTTCAGAGAAACTGGACAGTGCAGTGTAAGGTACACTGCGCTTGGGCGGACACGCACTTGGCTGCTTTTTAAATTTAATAAGTGGGAGAAGATTATCTTTTTCATGGAATACTACTTATTAATTCCATGGATTTTGACATTAAGAAAACTATTCCAGAGAAGAGCTGCAGCGTATACTTTTGTAACAGTAGAACACTCTGCGATCACCACACCAATCCACTTGCCAACCTTTGTGATTATGGCAAGTCCACTCATAGAAAGTTTATGTTGCGATCTAAGAGGGTGGGTAAAAACATTGGACTTATGCAGACGATTATGAATCCACTGCTGTATATAGGCCTCCATACATGGTAAGCCATATCGACCGGTACCGAGTCACCTGCATCCAGCGGCTCTCAGCGGTCGTCACTCCACCTAGTAGAGGGACGGCCTGGTAGATGTCCCCGTACGTGGTCGCCACTCGAAAACTCTTACTCCCCATCGGTTATCGGTTCCTCGAGCGATGTGGCCTGCCCATTGCCACTTCAGCTCACTGGCTCGTCGTCCTACGTCGGTGACTTTCTTCGTCTACGGATTTCCTCATTCCGGGTTTTATCACGTAGAGAAATCCCGAGCATAGTTCGTTCCATTGCTCGATGAGTGACTTTGAGTTTGTTTATGTTCATTCGGCCCACAGTGATGGACCACGTTTCGGTTCCGTATGTACTGGCAACACTCATGTCTTTAAATAATAATAATTTTTTAGTAAAAGTCTTTATTAATTATTCACATAAATTTCGTTGACAATGTGGTTTCCAATAACGTTCTATAATATATTGAATTACTATGTAAACATCAAAGCTAAAATACAGTGTTCCTACATTCGGTGTAGCAGATTGTAATGTAACATTATATCATTTTTCGGACTAATCTTATGTGGACTCCCTTAGTGTCTTGGCGCGAACTTGAAAAATGGTGGTTCATTGCAATTTTAGTAATTCTTTCGAATTATGTTAAAACCAAGGCTGACCTTTGAAATACTCGTCAAGAATCGTCAAAACAATCGATAAAATGTACACATTATACATTTTATTGACAAAACTGAAGTCTGGTTGTTTTGTAAAATATTTAAGCTGATGGTAACTTTGCCAATGTAATAAAAATAGACTCCTTTATGTTGTTTATAGGTTAGGGGGTGGTGGTGTGTGTGTGCGTGCGTGCGTGCGTGCGCAACACATACACACAACCCCACTGAACGAGGCCTACATCAACATCACATTAATAGAATTATAATATTATAATCTCTCTCCTCTCACAGTTCAGGCTTCAGTTTCGGTACAGCTCTAATAAGAATTTCAATTTATTTTATTTCATATATAGTAAGGGAGAAGATTTTAAGTTGGTTATCGGTTTTATTGTACATATAGAAATGAACGTAGATGTAGACAATGTATGCCTGCATCTTTGTTTTATATTTAACGTGTACGTCTTTATATAATATTAGTCGTATAAGTGCGTGAGTTGTATAGTTACAATCAAGTAAGTTGTGCTAAGACTGACCAATGATAGTACAAGCTGCATGTCCACGGGGATGACCCGCCAAACTTTATGGCGCAGTGGACGAGCCTTCAAATATCTTAAAAGTCTTCGAATATTCGAGACTTTCTGCTCATCTGAAAATAGAATCTGGTTTGAAATGTCTCTCTTTATCATTTTTAGGGTTCTGTACCCAAAGGGTAAAAAGGGGATCCTTCTCGTATTCCTAAGACTCCGTTGTCCGTCTATCCCCAGGCTTTATCTCATGAACCGTATGAAGGCTACAAGCCTGGGCTAACAATTAAGAGGTCCCGAGTTCGATGCCCAGCCCTATCGGTACTTGGTTTGGTTGGGGGTAGGGAATTTTCTATATACACCTGGTTACCTAAGTTTGCCGCCAAACAGCAGTGTTAATAGCACTATTGTGCTCCGGTACAAAAGGTAGCAGAGACAGCGCCTCATTAACTTGAGGCTTCTCGGTGCGCACGCTTACCATCCAACGGCCTTATCTTCAAGCACCATCAGGTGAAATGAAGGCCAAGTTGAGACCCATCATAAATTTTGTAAACTAGTTTTTTTGGCAGCAGATTTAACTAATATAATAGACAAATAGACACAGAAACATGGCTTAACATCAACCAAAACTATACACCGCTAATTTCACTGTTCCTGTGCATCTACCATGAGTTTACACAGGCGATAACGTATATCGTTAACTATCGCTCTGTCCTCAGCATTTCCGATAGTATTCGTTAAACGTTACCGCCTGCGTAAACTCATGGTAGACGCACTGATTAAGATATGTCAAGTATTTTTTTGCTTGTGACTTGTGCATTGAAATCATGAAGGTAAAGAGATGGTACTGCGCCGCTGGGGGCGACAATCTTTTAAACTTTATGATTGCTTTCTAGTACACATACATGCAAAAATACAATTCAAGGAAATTAAGGAAATATACAAGTAAAAGTAAAATAGAACAGATGAGAGGGATAAATATGAATGCAAACCTGTCTCTTTAATTAGAAGATCGTCGAAGAAAAGCTTACAACTGTCCACTTCAGAGCAAATCTTTTCCATCAACGCAGACGATACAAAAAATTGCATTGCAATATGGACAGCGTAAATGAATTCAGTTACGTAAGACACCCATACATTCTGAAAGGCAGTTCATATACATATTACGGGAACTTTTAGCAAATATATTGATGGTGGATGGTGTGTGATTGAAACTAATCTTTCAGCACATGTTACTATGCTTCAATTTAATACGTCCGTTCTAAAATATTTTGAACTAGTTTCAAACTGTTTCTAACCAACAGCGTTCGTCACATGCCAAAAAATTATAATGTACGCTCACGGAATTTATTTGTTTAGCAGATTTACGTCTTTTCAATTTTGCCTGGTTATGAAATTACAAGTGTCGTTAATCATAAGTCGTATGATCTCTGGAATATAGGTACATGTGCTTATAGACAGGTTAAATTGAAGTTTTGTGAAGCTTCTAAACAAAATAAATTCTTTGAGCGTATATAACATAATATACAGGTAATTTATCTGTATTATTTATTTACAACGCTCAAAGAACAGATAACCGATTGGAAATGAGGGTTCTCGAGTGACGACCGTGTGACCAGGCTGTCCCCCTACTAGTATTTTTTACAGAGTATAGATCAACGCTTGTCCACGATCTCACCTGATGGTAAGCGACGAAGTGGCCTACGATGGTGCGCGTTGGTCGAGAAGGTGCCTATTCACCCTCGACTTGAAGACACCCAAGTTATAGTTTTCAGAGAATACAGACGCCGGCAGCGCGTTCAACTCCCTGGCTGTACGCATGATAAAATGAGAAGCAAAGCGCTTAGTGCGAGACATAGGGATGTCAACTACGTACTGGTGGAGCCCTGCTGTTCGTCTGTTGGATCGATACTTGAATGGCGATGCCGGAATCAACATGAACAGCTCTTGCGCGCACTCACCAAAATGTAACCTATAGAATACAGAAAGGCAGGCCACTTTTCACCTGTGTTCAAGGCTTTGGAGTTTGGCCTCCACGAGCGAATCATAGATAGATAGACCGACGACGTAGTTAAGGTCGCGTCACGCGTGGAGTGGCTAGTTGCAAGTGGCTCGGGACAGTGTGGCGTACCATGGAGGAGGCATATGTCGAGCAGTTCTCCTTTCCTGGCTGATGATCCTTTATTTGGCAAATAATAAATTGTTTCACAGACTACTTATTTGAACTCTGACATAAAAAAGAACATTCCAAATTATTATCATCATTTTAGGAGCATTAATACACACTTCTAGGGCCGTCTGTAAATGTAATGAAAAAAAATTTAGAAAATTTTAAAAATATCATGTTTTTTTAATATTTTCAAACTTCGATAGTCATGTAGATTAAAAATGACTTACCAAACAATCAAATAACGGTCTGATTTTATCGTAACATTTAGCAATATGTTTGTATCGATTTTCGAATGTGTCCAAATTTTCGTTGCGTTTGCCTAAACGGTGTTTGAGATCTCTCATATAGCAAAAGATGTAATACAGTATAACTATCTTGCCAGAGCTGACAATGTCTAGAGTGAACATAGGAACGGTATGTACAATGTAAAGTATCTTATTAGTCATATGACAAAAGTGTTTGTTATCGTAAATACAGCTAAACACTTCGAATCCACTCTTCATTGATATCATAAATGGGATGTTGATGAGAAAGAATACGTTCATAATCCACGCTTCTGTCTTGGATACGTTGTACATTTTATTCAAATCAACAATGAAATCGTACAGTTGGTATTTCGCTTTAAACAACACTAAGCAATGCACAGGATATTCGAAAAACTCAATCCAAAACCAGAAGTACCAATACATCGTTGCGATTGGCCATATTAAAACTGCAGTGTACAATATTGAAATGGCTACAGATACATTTTGAGCTATTGGATGAATATTTTTCTTCAGTGACTTCGTAAACCGAAAATCGATACCAAATAGAATTTGGCTGGTTAAAAACAAAACTATCAAGGTTTTGGGGATTTTAGACTTTTGGTTTAGCTTTCTGACGTGATTATTTTTTGCGAGCCACATTTTCAACCGCATTCAAGTAACGCTCCAATTGCAGTAAATTACAATTTGACGATAACTACTTACACGTTTGATCGTTATCACATTACGTTTTGTGACAAATGTATCTCACTAGCTGTATGTCACTAGCGTTCAATTTAATTAAGTTAATGAAGTAGGTAGAGAAAGTAGAACGCTCCGGCACGATTCTTGGTTGGTGACCGGGCATTCTTGCCGGTTCAGGTCTTTAGGTGTGTGACGATCGGTACATTTTGTATTATCTAGGGAGATCTAGGGAGATCAGAACAGATAGGTATATGACGGGACTTAAGAGGTAGTTAATGTACACATCATGAAAATGTATATAAAACATAGACATGTTTTAACCATAATATAAGTAGGCATCAGCGGTAGTACGGCGTGGTCCCGTCCCGCTGCAGCGCGGAGCTGCGGAGACGTCATGGCTCACTGGCCAAGGGAAGGGCTGATTGCAAAGCGCTAGAGGAGCTCTGGTGTGTTCCTAGGAGATCCCAGGGCTCTTTGACTTGCGCGGAGGATGACCACCGAGGGTTTTTAGGGATAAAAATTTCACATAGCCCGGCTTCTCTCCTAAGGAGTCGGGTACCTTCAGAAGATTTCCCCCTTGAAAAAAAAAGGCATTGGAGTAACCGCTTTGATTGACAGTATCATAGCTTCTTCGTTCGATTCGTTGGACTATGCAAAATTAAGTACATAATATGTATATTTTCTTCCTTTAACACTCATTTACTGCAACTGACATTTTTAAATAAATATCTTAGTAAAACCAAACGTACGAAGACCTAACTTTATTTTCATTGTTATTTTATGATGCTTAGAATTACGAATAAAATCAATATATTTATTGCTTATTTGAATTATATTTAATGCATACAGTATGTTGTTTAATTTATTAATGTCTTGCTACCAAAACATATCAATCAATAAATGACATTTTTTCATTCTGTAGAGTGCCTCAATGACTTTAACAATTAATTGAAAAGCCGTTACTTCTACTCGTATCTATTCAAGTTACATCATTTTCTATTTTCAAAATACTCAAAAGTGATACACAATGCAGCCGATAATCACGTCATTTAATAATTATAATCAAAACAATCCTTCCATAAAAATATCACAATGGCTGCGAGTGTTTTTTCTGCTGTGCCAGGTTATATTTGGGATTCAGTGTGGATTCATTCAGTCGTTACCAGAAAAATACCAAGTTACCATGCGTTTAACAACTAATTTTGTATCTGTGTTTTACTCGGTCTCATTTTTTGTTTATATCATTAACACAAACTCAAACTGGTGGTTTTGGATAAGTCTCTCACAATATATCGCTTTCGTCTTTGTTTTATTCAAGGCCAAGTATAAGTTATATAATCTGGTCGTTGATGTCAATGAGAGTTTCGATTTTAAGAAATCAGATAAGCGGACTCAAGTAATCTGTATAATTTTTACATCAATCACTTGGGTAGTTAAGACAATTATGAAATATGTCTGCTGCGTATATGATTCTAGGTACTACTGTATATCGCTAAATCAGTATGGTCTGGCAATTTTAAACAGCCTTATTTTTCACTGCTTGGATTTGATTGGCGTAATACAAATTACCATATGTTTCTACATTTACTGTTATATCAAATACTTACGGGAGAGTATAAATACTACAAATTTCAATGTAGCAATCTTTGAAAAGAGGTATAGATTCATAGCCGACCGCTACGATAGTATCAAACCACTTTACGATAACTTGGTAAGTTAGTTTTGACCTTCATTTCAATATGTAATCTAATGGTCTAGGTGGCGTAAAGGGCCTACGCTTACACCAGCAATTTTTGGAGCAATTGTCGGACAACAGTAATTGATCAATATGGATCAATCAATGGAGAAATATGGAGCTACGAGTATTTATAGAATGCGACAATTGCCAGTATTGTAGTAGCACCGCTTCATGTAAAAGTCATTCCATTTCTCTCCGAAACATTATGGCTTTCGTTTTTGTAAATTTAATTTATTTGTTTTTGTTATTAAACTTATGTTATAGGAATAAAGGAATAAAAGCACTGCAACCCGCTGCCATTTAAAACCTCGTCCATTGTCAGCGGCTACAGTTGAACTTAGTTGCTCTATATTGCTCCATGTTACTTCATCAACATCATCAACAGCCTATACACGTCCCCAGTGCAAGGGCTCAGGCCTACTATCCTGCAGAGATCCTGTTCAAGACATGCAGGTTTCCTCACGATGTTTTCCTTCACCGTTAAGCAATCGGATAATGTACTTGAATTGAAAAGCAACTCATAGGTACACGTCTGGATTCAAACCCTCAGATTGAGAGTCCGCGCCTCATCCACTGCGCTGTTACTTAACGCCCTGCGATATCGCGCTATATCGCTGTGTACTGCCAAATATAGTCAGACAGGTGTCACAATTGACAGAATTTATGTCATCCGTGTCAGTGCAGCTGGCTGGCTTTTAATGACTGGTTTATATCCTTTGACTTGGTGGAACAGTCAGCGTTCATAGCAATATTTGATGCTACACAACTATGTCATAGATGGAAGGAAATTGTAAAATTAATTTTTAAATGCGTAGGTTTTGTTGTTTCGTTCTTTAAATGTATTAAACAAATTATGGTTTAAGACTAGAAATAAACAAGAGTTGTATTTAAATTACATTTAAATAACACTGTGTATAGAAAAATCAAGTTAAGATTTTATTTCATTTTCAGACTCTGTTAGCGGTGTGTATGAATGCCCCAAAACTGACGACATTAATCTGGAGAACATTGAGTTTTTTTCAAAATCAAGTAAGCTATGAATTTAAATATGCTCGCAGGTATGGTCTAGTCAAGTAGTGGACGATAGTAGTTTTGTTGTAATAAACAAAACTAAACGAATTACGGTGGAAGGCGAGGTAAAGAGAGAAATGATATGAAAGACCTCAACGCGCGTATCTCAGAAATTAAAAACCGGTGAAGTGCGTGTCGCCAAAATATGGGGAAACATGACCTGATGTAAAATGCCCCAGTGAGTGTACGCCGTAGCTGGAAACCGTTGAATTCCTTTGATTAGAGGTGGTGTGTGCCGGGAAACATATAACAATCTATCTATCTAATCTAAATGAATGGAGTTTAAATACTTCTATGGAGGAACTTTTTTGTTTCAGGCCTTTTGGATTAGTTACGTCAACGAGTGCCTTTTTGCGTCCTGCATTGCTGCTCAGATCTGTGCGCCGGCCATCCTTGTAGAAATGGTCAATTCTAAGATAGATGACATTAAACGAGAGTTGACCGAGATCCAATCAAGAGAAAGGCGTAAGTTAATAAGTCATTGAAAGGTCTTCTTCTTTCCCCAGAGTTAGAATTAGTGGTAGAAGTAGATTTTTTGGATATTCTTAATAAGCGCTAAATCAAATTTCGATAAAAGTTATATGGGACCATTTATATAGTATGCTCTACCAAACAAAAAAGGCGGAATTCCGGAACTCAACTGGCGGAATGAACGCGCAAATCAAATCTAATCAAATAATTTTATTTGTTACATATGAACGAAAATAACATACAGTCAATTTCTTTCTTAGAAGTAGCTTGAAAATTATTTAGTACTGGATTAGTTAACCTGCAAGGCAGCTACCATATATTTTACTTGTCAAAAACAATTAAGGGCGCTGGGTTAAAAAGACGTGCAAATGTAGCTATTGTCATCTCTTTTTAATACACAAAATGTGACAGTATGTACGTAAAATGACGAGTATCCAGTGTCGATAGAATAATTCAACTTTAAATAATCCAGATTCTTGGCGCGAACTTGAAAAATGGTGATTCAATGCAATTTTAGTAATTCGTTAATAATAATAATAATTATTATTATTTATTTGTTTCAGACATAATCCATATTTTTGTTCCATCCATCCATAATACTGTTATGTGTTCTTTTTGTTATAATGGTGTGTGATATAGTGCAAAAAGTGTCACAGACGAAATTGCGAGGGTTTCGACGCGATCGGAAGGGTTTACCATGTTGATTACATTCGGCATATGGATTCTTTCGAATTATGTTGAAAACAAGGCTGACCTTTGAAATTCTCGTCAAGAATCGTCAAAGCAAGCGATAAAATGTACACACCATACATTTTATTGAGAAAACTGAAGAAATGGCTACGGCCTTGTTTATAACCTTAAAATTCTAAGAGAGAATATCATTATCAAAGACATGGCTGTATGGTGTTTTGCCTTTGCCTTTTCCTGGTAGAAAAAAATCTTACAAAAAATATTTAAATAATCCTTGTAAAGATACTTGTACCACATATATATTATCTTTGTCTATTACCAAAATCAGTCAAAGATGGTGAAAGTAATGAGTTGTAAAGGGGGTAGTTGGTAGGAACCAAACTTAATAAGAAAAATTAGTGTCATGTGTTGTTTAAAAGTGTTTACGCTCGGCTATGTGTCTTCTGGTTAGGTTCTGAAGTAAGAATTATCTGAAATTATAATTTAACTGATGTAATTGAATCCTTAGGTTTAATAATTAAGGTATTTGTTTCTAGATGGAAGAAGAGGTGCAGATATTACATGGGTACAAAGTTACATGGAGTCCCGTCCCCTGCGTCACCTGGCGTGGCGCGTCATTCCCCTGGACATGAGACTCGTGACGTCATTGGTCAATCTTTGCATCACGTACTTGATCGTTGCAATACAATTGACACATATTTATGACTAAGAATAAGATTTAACAAGATCAAATAAATGTTTAAGTGTCGGATTCTGAGTCTATATATATACGATGGCAATATACATGGCAACCATATCGTACCCAATTTTGTTTTAATATTTTTTATAACTTAGACTAAATATTACCTAGAGGGCCCCGCTGACGAGAAGCATCCACCAACTTGTACAGAGCTACTGCTACCTCAGAAGTAGGATCACACAAATAACTTTGTGCAACCCCAACATTCATGAGTGTCAAATCGAAGCTTCTCATCACGGAGTCCCTTTCTACCCTATTCTTGTCACACTCCGTCAACAAATATTGTACACCGTCAAAAGTACATTTCTAGAAGTTAAATTAATAAAGGATACGAGTAACCAGACCACTCTTGCGTCTTATTTATTTATCATTCAAAAATCACATCTCGAATTATGATGCACATATATTTATTTTGAATCTATTTTATACTAGGACTTCGAAAATTAAATGAAATGAATGCAGAATTTTTATATTATTTAATAGGCATTTCCGACTTGACAAAACTATGACTGCCAGACTATAGCAATAAAGATTATGCACGTCGTATATTTATCCAGAATCACGATATTTTCTGATTGATAATTTAAAACATATGGACTGCACAATTCCGGTTTTTATCGTCTGCGTAAAATGAAACAACTAACAAGATTCGAGCACTGATAGTGAAACAGCATTCGAATGATTCGAAAATGGAGCGAAACACGATCACTTTAGATTTCGTGTTTTGTTAAAGTCGTACGAACGATTCAAAAATGCCACTTGCATCTACCTAGTAGGCGGACTGCAGTTTTCCGGTACTTGGTCGCCACTCGCTCACTGACTCGTCGAGCTATGTGTGCGACCTTTGGTTTTCTGCGGATTTTATCGCGTAGATGAATCCCGAATAACATATTTTATTTTAAAGAAATATGTTTTTGCTAAAATAAACTACTTTGATTTTTATATTATTTCAATTTCTCAACTTGTACGAGTATACGACCTAAGAATAATTGACCAATGAGATGTAGGCGGAGGATGGTAGTGGGGGGTGTACTGCCCCACCCTTCTCAAGCTATACCGTTGACCAGAATATTCTACACAAACATATGTTGTTGTTTTTCTTCGTTAATTTGATGTACATATTTTTCCCATGTCACGTTTATATTCAGAGTGTCAACGTACTTAAATTAATGGGTTACATTATATTCAATTTTGATTGAACACAGTATTAAGTAGGTAATACAATAACTGGAACTATCAATTTATTTATTTTCAGACTCTACTGCTGCAATGATGTTTTTTGGGGTCCGTATTACAAGGGTCCGTCCGGCTCTCACAGGATTCATTTAATCTTTTTAACCGTCATCCTAGGCACTTCGCAAATGCAAAGACTATTACTATGGCTGATATCAATAAATGAGAATAGTTTGAAATGGGGTAATAATAATTACTGTGATAATAAACCCTGAGCGTGTTTGCCCCCTTAACTAAAATATTTTTGCTCCTGGATTAAGGTTCATTCATTCGAAAAGTTTAACTTCATTAAGTTCATGAACCTAGCCCAAGCTTCTTCAAAGGTAGACGAGGTCCAGGAATATACTATTACTAGGTTTATTGTAGATTACATAAGCCCAATGCTGGGCAATACTCCCCTTAAAATCAACTCGAAGAAATAACTTTCTTTAACGGCATTTGTAACAATTAGCACGTTTGGCATACGTTGTAGCATGTTGTTTATTCATAGATAGATGTTGCTGTCCTCGTGTACCTTTTGTCACCTTTTAAGACATCTATGGTGCAAAATATTCCTACGGAATTTTAAGCCACGAAAACTTTTTGTTTGCAGACGAGTTAGGCACTTCGCGCACTGGTCGGCCACGACCACGACCAACCAGTGGCCGTAACGACCAGATTAACTAAAGAAGGCCGCTACGTCCAAGTGCGCGATATTAATCTGGTCGTTGCGGCCACTGGTCGTAGTCGTCTAATGCGTGAGGTGCCTAATACTCGTACAACAATTGGGTAAAAATTTTTAGGGTTCCGAATCCGCAGGGGCCTTCTAGAGAGATCTCGATCCGTTCTAGCTCCTAAACAGAAATAGGTACATAAATGCTGGTCCAAACTTAAATTCAGAACCTCCAAGTCCGCTATGCAAGTCCAACTCGTTCTTGCCCAATATTTTTTATTAATAACTTATCAAGCTAAATGGAATACGTGGAAATATATTTCGTTATTAATGAAAAAGTGAAGGCAACTGTATAAATTACATCAACACAGTAATTTACCGAATTCTCGTAGAAAATATCATTAAAAGTTTTGTGTCTCAAATAAAATTATTACTTTCAAATATATTTTGAATAGCGAAGTCCACTAACACTATGAATAATATTTCTTCTGCGCTTACATGTTTTTTCTTAGTCTGCCAGTGTATTTTCGGCATAGATTTTGGGTTTGCCCAATCACTGTCTCAGAAATACCAGTCAATAGTGCAATGCTTGACGGTTACTTCTTCGTTGCTTTTCATAGCCTTTTTGGCATTAACAACCGTCTATTTCTACAATATTTCGTGGGTTCTGATAATGCTTTTCCAATACGGCACATACGTTTCCATATTATACACATCAAAATACAAAATTTATCAGTTGGTGACGGATATAAGTGAAACATATAATCTTACTGAGTCGGAGAAAAAAGTAGCCGTCGCTTTAGCATTTTTTAATGCATTCATTAAGTTGGTTTTCAGAGTTTCACAGGGAATTATATATTGCATGTACTTTTATTCGGACTTTTGTCAGAGAGCGAGGGGAGCATTTTTTATTTTCATCATGGTTGCAAACCAAGCGACAGACATTGTGAGAATTGGACAGATTATTATAAACTACTATATCTACTGTTGCGTTAATAATCTGAAGGACATGTTGAAAGAGCCAGTTGTCAATTTGGTGAGATTCGAGGACGGCTTTGTAAAGATTTGTGCTTGCTACCAAAAAATACAGCGATTATACGACAACTTGGTGAGCATTACTTGTAAATAAAATGATACATACCACCATTTCCTATTTGTTTTTTGTCGGATTCTTTTTTAGGATTCCGTACTTCAAAAGTAAAAACGGAACCCGTATAGGATCTGTCTCAGACTATGTCTTAGGAACTAGGTGTAAAAATTGAACTTCAAAAACAACGCAAGAACAAGTGAATGAAAAGTAAATGTAAAAAAAACTAACGAATCTAACTATACCTCTCAAGCAGTCTCAAATTAAAAACATTTGAGCCGTTCAGGACGCAGAGCGTGTCAAACAATTATACATATATAGGGCAGGGAGTCGCTGGATGCATGTGTCTCGGGACCGGTCAGTGTGGCATACCATGGAGTAGAACTATGTCCAGTAGTGGACGTTTCCCAGGCTTATAATGATGACACTAAAATCACTTTTTAAAATTCAATTGGACTTACATTTTCGTTAGATCTTGTTAGGTTCGTATTCTGTACGGAACCCTCAGTCCGTGAGTCTGATTCACACTTTGGCCGATATGTTTATTTTAATGGACACTTTCAGATAATGGCGCAGGTGTTGCTCACTGTCCCAAAAATGATGGTGTCTTTCTGGCAATTGTTGGTCGATGTAAAATTACGGGTAAGTGGTGTTCATGATAAACTTTCAGTCGCCAGAATACAAAATGTCCTAGTGACATTGTGAAAACTTTTAGGATATATGTATTATACATTATAGTAGAGCCGTGGTGGATTAGTTAGGTAGGGTGTCAGTCCTTGAACAATAGAGGTCTGGGTTCGATCCTGGCTAGTACCAACGAGTTCCAATTTGTTATTTATGTACGAATGATAAAAACCATTACCATTGGCTTTTCGGTGAAGGTGAATATTGAGGAAGCCTGCACACTTCTGAGAAGAAATTCAAAGGTGTGTGTGAAGTCTATCAATCCGCACTGGTCCCGCGTGGTGGACTATGTCCCATACACTCTCAGTAGGAGAGTAAGCCTGAGCCTCTGCAGTGGGGACATATATAGACTGTTGATGATGATTCATTATAAACTCGTATTCTGTATCCGTAGAATCAAAATGGACCAAACACCAGTATAGTTTTGTTGTATTGAGTGGCTACTTAACTTAAATCATGTGTATGTAAATTATCATCAACAGCATATACATGTCCCCACGCAGGGGGTGTATATAAATATGACTATATAATCTAATATATGAAGTCTCTATCAATTGTTATATTTAATTTCAGGCTCCTTGGTTACTTTGCATCAACGAGATTGGAGTGAACATCTTCATTGCTGCACAAATCTGCATTCCGGCTATTTTATTTGAGATGGCCAATTCTAAATATGAACAAATAAAAATATTGCTCAACGAACTGATGCGGAAAGAAAATGGTATGTCTGTTTGAATAGACAGTGACAATCGCCAAGTGCCTTTGTGATTTATAAAACTCGGCCAAGTGCGTGTCAGACTCGTGCACCGAGGATTCCGTACCGAATATGGATAATTACCATACTAACAATCATTATTTTATAACTATAAGCGCCTGGTGAAAAATCACTAGCAATTGTTGATTTTTGCATTAAAGTACAAATAACGCAGTGGCACTGTAACAGTTTGCAATCGTAAAGTTTAAATGATATATCATTAAACAATTATACTTATCAGATTAATTCCTATACTTGTGCTGTAAGATCTTGCTTCTTGCCAAATTTCAGTATTCTAGATCAAGGGAAAGTAACCTATAGGTTTTGATTTATCTTCGCCAAAATATGTCGCATAATTGACTGTATCTTTGTATTGCGTTGACTTAAAAGCTTGCTTTTTTCACAGATACAAGGGACACATGTACACTTAAAAATTTGATATTTTAAATTTATTTCAATTTGATAACTTTTTGCGTTTTTTAGAAGACGAAAAAAGGGTATTGACAGATATACAGACAGCAAAGTGATCTTATATGGATTCCTTTTTCCTTTCGAAGTACGAAACCCTTAAAAAAGATGACCCATTCACAAGACTCGCGTATTATAAAGAAAGACTGAAATACTGAAGGGCCAATAATGATAACTGATTTACTTATTTAAGTTGTTATAAAATAAAGTTTACAAACGATTGTGTTATTTCAGATAAAAGAAAGTATTCAAATATAAAACGAATCCAATGTTACGTGGAGTCCCGTCCCCTGTGTCACCTGGCGTGGCGCGTCATTCCCCTGGACATGCGACTCGTGACGTCATTATTCACATTCTGCTCTACGTACTTGATCATTGCTGTTCAGTTGACACACTTGTATGATTAGTACACTCGAGTACAAACATATGTATACACTTTTGAACCATGTCACTTTCACTCTTGCTTATTTAAATACATTAAAAAGCGCTGCACTACGCAATTTTCCTAGACGTGTATTCTATAGTTCTTCGCATTGTTTTGTGATTATTAATGAGCAATATTCTCTTGGTAATACCTCTACTTTACTTGCAATATATCTTATTATGATACGATTCTTATCCTAGCAGACAGTTCATTGTCTTTTGAGCGTAGGCAGGCGCTTAATACTCACAATCCAATCGTTTAAGAGGGTATGCTGTTGTCAAAGCGCCCATACAAACGTAGTCAAGTCATATTTTCAGTCAAGTCGTATTAAGCTATGAAAATCTATGAAATTTTCAAGACACAATCTAGAAACAAATATCTGTGTAGGTGGTGAGTCAGATTTTCGTTTAAATATATACTTCCAGAGTTACAGGGCGTCAAAGTATTGTATTTTTCTCTAATAAAAAGCCCCAACTTTGAACCCGATTTACAAGAGTATGAATCAATTTAGAACAATTTGGAAAAACTACCGACATCTGAAATTTCATTAGTATACTGTATTAAAAAAATGGTTACATAATATACTGTATCCTTCAAATGATCCCTGGACTACGAAACATCCAAATAACGGGTGGATAACATCGCGTAATGTATGCTGTCTCGCCGTACGCGCTCGGGTAGGATAGGGCTCGGAGAGGGACAGCTACAAAACAATGCAACCTTGAAACCGACCACGTGGTCTTACCAACATAGTCTCTTAAAGACCTAATTTTCTAGCATTCAACAATATAAAATAACGTTTCTCGAATAGCTTGATGTCAGTTATCTGCTTTATAGGCCTCCTTCAATTTTCTCACATAACAGAAGTAGATAATGATTTGTGCGACAGATATAACATCCATACTTATAACTGGGATACAGTATAGAACAAAGTATATAGCAGATTATTCAGTTCAATCGAAGCTATGTTTTGCAATGTAATATTTCGTATTGTCAAAAATAACACTGTCATGTCATTAAATATGGATTCAGAGATCGTTGCGTATTTAAATAGCGACCTGTATTTTCCTTTCACCAACCCAATTGATCCAAAATTGATTTACAATATTATTTGGGATGTTAACAAAAAAGCGTTAATAGATTTAGTGATTTTTGAAAAAAAGAAAGAAAAAAAAAATTATTTTGCCAAATACATAGTTTTATTACACGGTGTTTAGATAGTAATTTCAATTAGTTCGATGTACTTAAACTGTCCACAGGTGTGCAAATATTATAAACATATCTAATAAGGAATTTAATTGTAAAAAAAATAGTTTACATCGCATGTCAATTATTAAAATGATGTGGCGTGCCATGAAGGAGGCCTATGTCCAGCAGTGGACGTTTCCAAGCTGATGATGATGAATACTTCATGTCGTGATTTAGGTTATTGTTATTGTTTATTATTATCTTCTCTGGTCTTGAATTAGAAACCCAGAAGCCGACAGGAAATTCAGTTCCAGCTAGGTGATGTCCTATAGGCATATTGAACGTAGCGAAAAGACCATCTGATAGAATTTGAGCGGGACCCGGCGGGCCTTCCAATTTCGTCAATGCTAATACAGGCCCATCTCTAAATGGGACGTGAGAGAATGCTGCCAGACTTACTGTTACACCGTGTAAAGCCGAGTGATTTCGTCGCTTTAGGGAGTTTGTCGTTAAATCGAGTGACGTTACATAGAGTTCACACTGGAAATAATTCGAGCGCACACTAATCATATTGACCCATAAAAGACCAAAATGGTAACTATTTTACTCAGGTGCTCCAGAATTTATAGTTTCTCCTTTTATATACCAGTGATATGTTACCAATGCTGCAGTCGTTGCACGAAACGTCCAATGCTGGACATACGCCTACTCCATTGTACGCTACAACGACCTGACCCGAGCCACTTGCATACAGCAACTCTCTGCAACTTTTTTCAGGTCATCGGTCCATCGAGCAGGACAGCCCGATACACTCAAGCACTTTTACTCCACATCGGTTATCCGTTCTCTCAGCGACGAGGCCGGCCCATTGCCGCTTCAGATACTCTATCTGGAATTATTTCAAACGAAGCTCCGTATCTCGGAGGGACTGTATGAATTTCTGCTCAGGCTTTAAATACCGATATATCTAGTAGGGTTCCAAATCAATTCTAGCGGCATAAATCTAAAGGGAAAACACTTTCGGTGTGATGTACGCCCATGGGCTGTAATATACGCAAGTACAGATCTAAGATAACAGGCAACATTGCCTATTTTTCTCCCATTTTACCTCGCACCCCGCCCATCTTTCTAAGATATTTATTACTTGGAACCTTTCTTCGACTTGATTTAGCTCCTTCCTTTTCACGCTATCTTAATTGGCAAAGTTATCGCCTGGGATCGTTTTATAGATTTTTTTCTACTTTTTTATCGGGTCTAATGATTGATGGGGCAATTTGAGTCGTTTAAGGGTTATTCCTCTATGAATAAGTGGTTGTGTTTTGAATTAACGTTTTATAGTGGGGTTGGAGATCGTAAATTACAATGCGGTGTTATTATTCCTAATTTCGGTAATGAAACGGGCCATTAGGACGATTTTAATCTTTAAAGTTTAGGGGATGAAATAATGCTCAATTTTCTGCCGAAAAGCTAAATAAAATTATGCGTGAATGCTACGGCTAAATCACAAATCGTTGTCAAATTATAGAAATTAATTTCGATTAAATGAAGTGCTACAAGTAATCTAGAGTAATTTGTTTGTAGCCGCCTCAATGGCTATATGTTGGGCTAACAGCGAGGAAATTCTCCCCTTCATGGGAAGATCTACTATCTACAGCTTCTAAGGTACGAAATGCCATCAGATCCCTTGTCATCAGCACGCACAATATCGTTTGGCTCTAAAATGCGACGTTGGAGGTATCTAGGGCCCTACAAGTTCGGTTCGGCGACCACGGAAGGCAGCGGTAGTACGGCGTGGTCCCGTCCCGCTGCAGCCCGGAGCTGCCGAGTTGTAGTGTCTGAAACGCTAAGGGGAGGAGAATAGCGCGAGAGGAGCACTGGAGTGTTCGTGGAGTTCCCAGGGCTCCTCGACTTGCGCAGAGGATGACCACCGAGGTGTGTTTAGTGGATGGAAATTCCACATAGCCCGACTTCACTCCTAAGAAGTCGGGTATTTTAAATGATTTCCCCCTCGAAAAAAAAAGACCCAACGAATAACGTTATTCAAGGAGAAGTGCCGTTACTAAAAGTACTGTAGTTGTATTATTGTCTTATTTTCACCACTGCAAATCGATTATGCATTACGGACTACTTTTCCGAATGCTGACAATGACCGACCGGAAAAATTCACTGCCGTAATCACACCTTGCTTGATAGGGTTTGGTGATCGTAGAATGATTTCATTGAATGAAAACGATGGTCACGTCGTTTAGAATGTTTTTATTGTCGCCTTCAAAGTTGAATCGAATGCTTCTAACTTTTAAACTCTTTCTTTATTGTTTTATTTTTTGAATTTTTTTTAAAAATGATACGAAATCCCTCAAAGTACGGTTCGTCACGTATCCGTGGTCTGATCACAGGGTTTTGAACCAGGGAAAGGAATCATCATCGTCAGCTAGGAAACGACTGCCGCTGGACAAAGTCCTCCTCCATAGTATGCCACATACCAGGTCGTCGGTCCATCTAGTAGAGAGACGGCCCGGTAGACGTTTCCCGGTGCGTGGTCGCCACTCGAGAACTTTTACTCCCCACCGGCAATCGGTTCTTCGAGCGATGTGATCTGCCCATTGCCGCTCCAGCTCACTGACTCGTCGAGCTATGTCAGTGACCCTTGTCTACGTATTGTCGATAATTAGCTGTCCCAGACGGTCACACATTCAGGCAAAATAGCAATCTTCTTCCAACTTCCAATATAGCTTTGCAATATAGTCTCTAATTTCCCCCTTTTACCGTAACATATACTAATAGGCTTACAAAGTTCCACCCAATGTGTGTTGTAAAACTCGTGTAATCCCACGCAATACGTACTGGTGTATTTAAGGTGATTTGTATGTAAAAATGTGTTTTTTTTTCCATCTTTTAAAATAGGATACCTTGCTTTAGGTGAAGGTAGGTTTTATCTTAAATAAAGGACAAGGGATTATTATCAGGAAATGATTATCGTTGACCTTCAGCTCTGTGAATCACAATTTTCGTTTGTACACACTATTTTAAATTATTGTTCTAAACGGCATCTAGCTGAGGCCCAATAGCTGTGTTTAGCGCCATTGTTAATTATTTCCCTACCTTATAATCAAAATGGTCTTCTTTCAGGCAATTTTTTGCCAAAGTCATCTTTTCTTTTTTAAAACATAAGGTATTTTTTGTATGGAAACATTTCGAGCGTGATAATTATTCTAATTACTATATTACTATATAATAATTAATGCCATTGTTAGAACTGGACAAATTGAAATGGGACTACACGGAAAGCATCTGCTTTCAAATAATAATAAAAACATCACAATCGGTTCACCCAGTCGAAAGTTATGAGGTAACAAAAAAAGTCAAATTGAGAACCTCCTTTTTTGAAGTCGGTTTTTTCCATGAGTGATATATTCATAATGATCGTGTACTCGTAAAGGTGAAAATTTTTCATTTGTTTCTTAAATAATTGTGATGATTCTGATCTATGCGAGGCTTGAGAGGTACACACAAGAATAAAATAAGTTTGAATACAATAAACTGTATTTGTATTGTTGGATTTATCTTGAATAACTTAGTCTATAATACAACTTTCTAACATTTAACTTAACTTAGTAATATCACATATCATCAGCAATCTGATATCGTTCATGTTTTTCAAGTATTTTCTTAGTCATTTTGGCAATAATTTCTATAATCACACATTTAGAATATTGCACAATATTCACAGACCTTTTTAAGGTCTTTCATTGTTTAACTAAAAAGTAGTCGTTTTCTTATGTCTATCGATGCCAAAATTTAATATTTACATCACTGTCTGAAAATCGTCAATATCTACAATTGTGTCAAATGTTGAATTTGCGTATTTGTGTATAAGAATCTCATTTCGATTGATTTCGTAAATAAATAATTATGTAATAAGTACTATTAAACAACAAATAATAGAATATTCAGCATGAAGCTTTCAAGCACATAATAAATTATGCATGTTTCTAAATCAATGACAACATTATGCAGTTAGCTAATAAAATAAATAAAATAATCTAAACTTACAGCGTAAGTACAAATTCGGATTTCAATACTTTCTAAAATAATATTACATTCTTTGAATCTCATTTAAAACTTGTACCTAAGACTTCGTTGACTTTAAAAATAGTCGAGAGTGATTATTTAGTAGCATAAATTTTACATTTCATAATCTTTAATCGTTTAGTTCTTATTCATATCCACAGTTGTTTAAATTTGAATTGAAATATTGAAATTTATGACAAACCTTTTAAAATGTTCAATTATACTACTGTTTATTTAAGTGTCAACGTCAATATTCATTTTTAGTAACCAAAGACTGCATAGTACGATGACTGTAGATATGCAGCTTGAAGGTGCTGCACTGGAAGTATTGTCCCAAGGCCACCAGCCTGGTACAGAAATCACTTCATTTTTAGGCTTTTCCGTTACTGTATCACTTTCAGGTATATAGCTGCCACAAGTTGGGAAATTTTTAGGTACCGGCAGCATATCTTTATGCTCACCAACTTTGAAGACTAACGCCATACCTACTTCCACATGGAATTCTATGTGACAATGAAACAACCAGTACCCAGGGTTGTCTGCTTTGAATCTTATCACCGTATACCCACCATCTGGCACCGTGACCGTATCTTTCAGCGGCGGATTGACGAGGTTCCTCTTTAAGAGACCGGCTTCATCAAACGCCTTGACTTCCTCTATTGTAGTTTCGTTGGCTAAACGTCTAAGACCTACTACTCTAAAATTGTGTCCATGTAAATGGAATGGATGATTCGCGTCAAATGTGACACCTTCATCAACAATGATGACTTCGACCACTGAATTCAGTTTAACTGCTAAGACATGAGGACATTCGCAGAATCCTGTGGTGCACGTTTTGCTTATACTTGAAGCGTTGCAGAATGATTCAGCTGAGGGCCTGGTGATGAGGAGAGGGCTGGAAGGCATCTTCATCGTGATGTGGTTCAGTTGGGGCGTGTACAGACGGTCATTTTTATCTGGCACTGGAAAAAGTTGTGTTGAAATCCATTAGGTTTGTTACACGTATACGAAAGAATTGAACTAAATGGCTAACGTTTCTTTGTATCAGGACTACAAATAAGGTTGAAAGGTAAAGAATAATGAACGAAGTTACTTTTTTCGACGTTATGAATATAACTGAAAGATCTCAAACGTCTAAGCAAACTTAGAACGTTTTCTGATTCAAGTTATGTATTTTTATAAACAAAGCTTGATCAATACGAAAGTATAACAGAAGCGTGTTCAGAGGGACAAATACTTATCACGGTGGTAGCTAGCCATCGGACATAAAAATGTCCTACCAAAGTCTAGCAACTAAATCTCATTGGGGTTTGAACCCTTGATCTCACGATTATGAGTTCGACTAGTAAGGTACGTATGAAGTTTAATTGATCTAATTCCTGGGCGTAATGTCTACACGCTTGGACTTATAGAGGTATAATCAGGAGATCGTCATTACGCGGTTTGTTTGGTGTTAGGTCATCTTTTATGATCGCCTAGGTCTATCAGTCTTTAAAAAAAGTTGATATAACTATTATTGTCTCTAAATATACAAAGAGAATGAATACTTTCAATGTGTAGGATCTACAAAGAACATTTGTGACAGTGATAAATAAGGCTTACCTTGATAATATCCATAATAAGGTGACTTGTGGAAATGCGTGTTGTTTTTAGCGTAGAAGTCATAGGCCACGTAGAACTGGTAGTCCGGCACTTCTCTGAGGCTGTCGTCGTATCCAGCTAAAGATTTCATCTCTGCCATGCTGACGGTTTCTTCCTCTTCTTCGCCTTTGTTGAGAGCGTTTAGTTGCTATTAACAAAGAAATTCAAAACGTTAATCGATATTTTTCCTAGAATAGTTTTTTTTTTCACCATAACCATTGGTCGCGACTTTGCCTGAGTGCACTGAAAAATTTATCGCATTGATAATAATAATAAATCATATTTCTTTTTTCTCCACAAAGTTTGTACATAATAATTATAATATCACTTAATTCCATGGTTTGGTGACTTTGTGAAGCCTGGCTCCTGGACTAGGATCCCCTGTGCTACATGAACCAGGTCTCCACCACCGGACATATGGTTTTTAAGTAACAAGAAATATGATATTTTGTATACACCTGTATCTGTCCCAGGTATACATATTCGTCCACAACTTTGATTGTAGTGTTCCCAACCACCACATAGGTGCTACATGGACATTTGACATGATTTTCGTCTATACTTTATTAACATACAACAGAAATAGTAAAACAAAACACAATGTCATTTAAAAAAAAAAGGATTTCACTAATTAAACTAGAGAATGTATTCTAACTTATCAGAGATAGAATACATTCTCCAGATCAACTTTCGTCTTGTCCATGTTCATTTTTAAACCTACCTGTTGGGAAACTCTGTTGAGGTCATTGCGTTCAGATCCTCCAAGAATATATAAAACAAAGTTGTGTTCGTTACATCATGTACAGCGGAATTTATATTTAGAACAGCTTGACGGATTTTTATGACCTTTGATTTTTTGAATATAGAATAGCAGAACATTTTTAACTATTCAAACGTGGTAGAAATTCACACAAAAAAACTTATGCGTTGTCTGCAAGTTTTCGCATTGAGTGTTTTAATTAAATGTATGAACGAGTTTCTATTCTTCTTTTCTTTATTATTATTAAGTGTCGACAAGGCCGTTGGAAGGTAAGCGTGCTCACCCAGAAGCCCCAAAGCTAACAAGGCGCTGGCTCTGCTACCTTTCATGCCGGAACACAACAGTGCTATTAACAATGCTGTTTGGGGGCAGACTTAGGTAACATGGTGGTAGCTAGCCAGGCTGACATAGTAAATCTCCTACCGCCAACCAAAACGAGTACCGTTAAGTACCCAACCCAACTGGGAATCGAACCCGGTGCCTCCAGAATGTTAGTCCAACAGAGGCGGTTTGATACGGAAACGAAAAAATGATTTCCCCTCTGAGCTTCACGTTTTGTTTGACTTTAATAAAACAGAAATCGTATCGTTAAAATAACACAATATCTCCTCTGCCACCGTCATTACAAATTGCGATTAAATAATAGATTCGGCTCGCCCTCCCCCAATTAAATAAAATACCAAATAAAGATTTCCCCTCGCAACGAAAAAATCTCCCAAGCATATTGAACCTAATCGCCCTGCTAAATTAATGAGGAAACGGATCCATTACAACAGCCGACTTAGCTGGATATAGTCGCTGGCGTGGGGCCAGCCTAACCGACCGAGGGGATAATTTTAGGGCATCCGAAGACTATTCGATTTTGCGACCCGCGTTATATGGCTCGTTACAAGACGCGATAAAGGCTTTGCTGCTCTAGGCACGTTTTAAGAACTGATCAAAAGCAAGGTTGTTTCCGAACTTAAAAAAATTGAATAATGGGTTTGCACTTGGCCTCCAATTTCACTCGATGGTAACTGACGATATTTTCGTTAGCCTCAATTAAACGAGGCGCTGGCTCTGCTACCTTTTCTACCGGAACACAACAGTGCTATTAACACTGCCTTTTGGTGGCAGACTTAGGTAACATGGTGGTAGCTAGCCAGGCGGACATCGAAAATACCGTACCAGAAACCACTGGGAATCGAACCCGGGACCTCAGGATTGCTAGTCCAACATTTAACCATTAGACCACGGAGGCGATTAAACCTCAACTATATATTTATCTAAGATTTTTTTATCAATACAGAATGCAAACAAATACGAATCTTATATATTAAAGTAACGCAAACAATCGAAGGAAACCGAAACGTCACTAAATATGTATCATTATTCCCCAGTTCATGTACTGCCCTTCAGCTGCTACGTAAATTTACTTGAGGCCACGAAGTCTCACATTATCTTAACAGTTAAACAGGATGTTCCTGAGTTTCGATTCGGTTTAACTTATTAAATCGTGGAAATTAAGAGGGTATGCTGGTGTCAAAGCGCCCATACAAACGTAGTCCAGTCATATTTTGAGTATTAAGCTATGAAAATCTATGAAATTTACAAGACACAATCTAGAAACAAATATCTGTGTCGGTGGTGAGTCAGATTTTCGTTTAAATTTAAACTTCCAGAGTTACAGGTCGTCAAAGTATTGTATTTTTTGGTAATAAAAAGCCCCAACTTTGAACCTGTTTTACAAGAGTATGAATCAATTTAGAACAATTTGGAAAAACCACCGACATCTGAAATTTCATTAGTATACTGTATTAAAAAAATGGTTACATAATATCCTGTATCCTTCAAATGATCACTGGACTACGAAACATACAAATAACGGGTGGATAACTTCGCGCAGTGTATGCTGTCTCACCACACATAGCCTCTTAAAGCAACACTATTCAGGAGTCAGGTTGCCGCTTTACTATGATGACAAGCGTTGTCATCATGGAAAGTCTAATGCGGCGATGAGGCTTATGTCCAACGGTAGACTGACGAAAATCGCACAATGTTCGCGCTGGGCATCATGCCATTTGAACACAATATGGATATTTTTACCGAATTTCTCTTCACTAAACATCGTTTTAAGACGAGACCCGAGCCCTAGGGGCTTAATTTATCAATTTGAGTCGCTTCCGCGTTCGAAACACTGCTCTAGCTGAACTCATTATGTACTAGAGAATGCCTTATTTAGAAGAAATGTTTTCAGTCGGTCAACGAATTTAGGCAGCTTTTCGTGACTTTAAAATTTTGTTCGGTATTCGATTATATGATATATTTTAACCAACCAAGCAATAAAATTACTGTGATATATAAATGTGCGTTACAAAATTAAGGCAATACTAAAACCCTCCTTCTGTATTTCAGTTAGAAGCCTCTCACTTATGTGCGAACGAGCTCCCGGTTCGCGACACAAAAATTCAATTTCCCTGATGGATGCCGCGACAAACAGGCCTCCTTAGCTAACGGCCGCGTCAAATTGATGTGATGAATGTACTCATTTCCTTTTACTTTCTGTCCGGGACCGTGGGAACACAGCTTACACTGACAAGATTATGTACAAGATTTCCAAGTAAAAACTTTTTCACAAAACATCTTGGAAATGTGCCTGATATTTGGCTAAATTGAGGACCCTAAGTTAAGAACGTTTGTGTCTGTATTAAGCCAATATCAAAAGAATACAGTTTTGGAAAAAAAAAACAGCAGTCAAATGCTAATCAAGTGCAAGCAATATGAATAATAAGCATACTGAAAATCATAACATGTAAGTCCGATTGAAGAACCAACGATATATGGCTTTCAACTGCAAAGTTAAGTTTGTAAACAAACAAAAAAACTATTTTTACTGCGTGATAATTAAAACATTCTGGTTTAAAGTGATTGAGTCGAGCGTCCCCCAATCATCTGCTAAACTATTACTTTTAAAAACCTGAAAAAATTCGCAGTACTTGTAGTATACTGAACTTTAAAGGAAAAATATTACAAGTAAGGTGGCTTTATAGGTTAACGAGTGTCAACCAAACTATAAAATGTTCTTGGTTGGTCAAAATGAAAACTTCATACTTTCATTCGAAATTACTTTTTATAAAACCAGTCTACGGACCCTACACTGCGCGACACGCACTTGGCTGATTTTGGTTATCAAACTTCAATTTTTGAATTTGTTAACACTAAACGTAAGGCAAGTAAATTTACTGTGCCTATTCTGAAGTGAGACCCAAATGTAACAAAAATATATAACTCCTCCATGTCAAATCCAAACAATATTATTTATTTAAGCAAAGATCTTCCACTATATTGACATCTCGCAAGTCACTTTGTCATATAATCGAGTTGGCAGTGTGACATTCTGTCAACCAAAACTAATATGGGTCGTGGAATTGAGTTAGTTGGACGTGTGAGGTACAGTTCCAAAGTCGCATCGCTGTGGTTTCCAACAGATATAGCGATTGGTTTCGTAACATTTCAGGAGACTTGAATTAAGAATGGGGTTCTTTATAATATTGTTTCCATCCCCAATGTACTATCGACAAAGTTCCCGCCTGACCACCATTAGGGCCAGTTTCGCATACAGTCGTGGCTCGCGCTGCTCCGCCTTGCTAGTGTTTTGGGATATATCATAAAACTATAAAAAACAAGAAAGCATTGTTGTATTTGTAAAAGTCCTGGAAGTTGGACGCCGCAATGATGCATTATAAAGTGATCCTAAAATATAACTAACTACTACAATGGACACTAAAAAGTCATAAAAAATCATAATTAAAAGCGTTTTCGTCTCTCCTTATTGAACAAAAGAAAAGGCGTGTCTAGCAAGATCGCGACATGGAAGCAACTTGGGTTTGAAACTGATTAGGCGGGAGCTTTGTCGATATTACTTGAGCACATGTATAAAATTACATCGAATAAAAAAAAACGTAATTAACGAATAAAAGTGTGAGAACCATGTATTTGCATGCGCGAACAAAAACCTTAAATAAAATTTAAGAATAACGAAAACGTGGTCAATAAAATTTAAAATTTACATTTGACGTTTACCACTTACTACAAAGAGAATGATTTCATAAAAATGTCTCTGTGCAACGGTAAACAGGCATATTTTCAGCCGACTTCAAAAAAGAAGGAAGGTTCTGAATTCGACTGTATGTTATTTTTTTAAATATATTTTTGTACGTATGTTACGTGATAACTCCGAAATTAGGCACCTTCTAGACCAACACGTAACATCTTCGACCTCATCGTCACTTACCATCAGGTGAGATTGAGGTCAAGTGTTGGTCTATCTTCAATAATAATAAAAAATAGAACTGATTTTGATGATTTTTTTTATAGAACATACTTCATCTGTGGTCCCATATAAATTTGATCGAAATTAATAAAGCGTGTTTTGAGAAAATCAACAAAAAACAAATACGTACCCAGATAATCCTACCTCTAAGTGTCAACATTTTAGGGGATGAATGCTGGATACTTTTAGGGTCGTTGAAGTCGGTTGCTAGTTCTTTTTGGACGCGTTAATTATATTAATATGAAACATTATTTCAAAGAAAAATACATAAATATACATAGGCTTTCTCTAAAACAGCCTTCGGTACAACATAGCATTTCTCCTAAACGGCGTGTATAAGCGAGATATCATTTTTCTATATATTCAATGTTTACGATAAGAAACTCCTTGCGTCAGTCTTTTACGAGCGCCTTGGGTACCCCCGCAGCACAGGCATCGAATCAATAGTCTTTTACGACGTGGAAACGGCCTTGAGATAGTGCGCTAGCGGTTATGACAATGTCGAGTGAATGATCTATTCCCAGGGGAGTTAGATCCCAGATAAGAGTGTGGATTTCTTGGGACAGTCAATTTTGAACCGCATCGGATATTACAGAGAAATGCTTAGAAATTTTATTTCGTACCAGCTTTTACCAGCGACGTCGACGGAACGTGGACTTGAAAATTTTTCTCCCGAGATCAATTTGTTTTGTCGGGAAAAAAGGAGATTGTCTCCCTCCCCGTTCTGTAGGTTGCTACGTGCATTCTACCTTTACATATATACATTAAGATACGACTTTTTTTGAAATATGAAAATGAAATGTTAAAACAACTTTCGTGCGTGTTGCATCCATATTATTTCTTTTGTCATCGGTAACTCTGAGTCAATGCTAGTTAATTATAATAAGAGATATGTTTATGCGCCACATGCTACGAATCTGTACGAGTCTTTTCCAGATGTACCCTCAACAATATGATGAGACTTGATCACATTCTTATTGAAAACATATATATCGCTGGATCAGACATTTACACTGTCATTAATTAGTTTTATGCCATTATTTAAGCAGTCCCACTGTGGACTGTCGAGTACACCTTCCGACACATCAAGTCTTTTAATCATTGGGAGGACATACCATAGGATTTGTTTGTCTCGCAGGGGGTTCTACATTAAAATCAATTATATGTACTCACCAAGCCTTCGTTATGCAGTTCCTCCCACGTAGGATCGCCGGGTGGTTCCAAGTCCATTGCACCTTCGTAATGTAGAACGGCTACTTGTTTTGCCTTTGTAAACCTGTTATCAACAATTTTGGATAAGAAGTTAGTCCCTCAAAAAGGTAGTGTTCGGCCCATGTACAGAAAACTCGTATGTTTATGACCCCGATTATTTACGTCTTTTATAGGGTAACAGTTAAAGATGATTTGGGCAATAGTTGAAACAGAAAATGAGTCTTTTCCCCGGATAGATTGCTGCGATCCGTCCCCGAGGCCAGCAAGCTCTGGGCAGCGTTCCATCTGCTATAAACACTAACCTTCAACCTTCAAACGCCCCGATTGTGGCAACCTTTTTCGAGGAACAAGCGTTGGCAAGTATTCTTTGACAAAACGTTGCCAGAAATGTTCGGCAACGCTTGTTCCTTGAAAAAGGTTGCCACAATCGGAGCGTTTGAAGGTTGAAGGTTAGTGTTTATAGCAGATGGAACGCTGCCCAGAGCTTGCTGGCCTCGGGGACGGATCGCAGAAATACCCAAATTTTCTAATGCTAAACAAATGGAGTATTTTACTTTTCAATAGGTATAGGGCTTAGTGAGAAATAATCACAAAACAGTAATCTTAAGAAAACTTCCATTCGTTAACAAATAGGCGGAATATAGTCATCTTATTACTGCATTTAGTAGTAATAATTTTCAGTATACATTCGTTTAAAAAGAACCAAAAACGGACTTTAGTTACCCACGAAGTCCATTATAAATAGACCCTTAGAAAATATTGTCCTCAAAACTTAATGCACTCATAAGATGTAATCTAATGAATAAAAAATCAGCCAAATGCGAGTCAGACTCGCACACCAAGGGTTCCAAACCATAAAAGAAGCGTACATACATTAATAATAAGGGTTCAGTTTTTTCATCGGATGTTCGTAACAATCGAAATCGGTTAACAATTGGCGGAGATTTGGGGTACCATACAGATGAGTTTGGAACCATAAGCCTGTTGAAGTGGGTTAAAAAAAGAACGAACCTTTCGTCACAGTCCATAAGACCCCGGAACCTGATCCAGTAGTTCTCTACCTCGTTGTTGGCTTCCACGATGAAGTCGAACCGCTCACCAGCGTACGTCACCAGCGATGTTGCTGTAACAATGAAAACACAAAGTTTTGACATAACATTGCAGACACATAGGTACTTAGATTTATTTAGCACCGCAACCAAAATTATATAATACACTAGCGGCCCGCCCCGGCTTCGCACGGGAGGACATTTATTTTGTCATAAACCTAGAGTACTTGTAATCTGTCTAGATCATTACAGCATTTTTCAGAACTTTCTGTAAGTGCTCATGTGAACATCTTCACTCATGTGAAGTTATATATATATATGCACATTTTTGCCACTCACAACCAACCAACCACTTCCACCCATCGCGACAAGGGGTATGCACCACCCCAACGGGAAGTTGATCGGAGTTAGTGGTAATAGAGAAAACCCTGTCTTAACGTACTAACATTAGCTTTTTAGATATAATATATGTATAAGATTAAACACAAACTTGAAGAAAAATATTGAGAAGAAAAGACAAAAGAACAATGATGTATTTGTGATGCCAAACTGGATACCCTGACTGAACATGTGCTACCGCGCCTTGTGTCGCACTATAGTAGAATTATTTTGTCCGTGCAGTTGGGGTTATAAATCATTGGAGTATTTCGTTCTGTTTGCAATGATTTTCAGTAGAGCCTTAGATAAAAAAAAATTAAAAGGGGACTGACTAAATGAGTGTTTTTTCATGAATAATAATAGAAGAAAATAACCACTTCAAATAGCTTTTAACGTTCATCGTGAATAGCTTTTTTCATTCATCGCTTTGTTCATTTCTTGGAAATATTAGTCTGCTTGAATATGGTTCGTAAAGTTGCACTTTTCCGTACTGGTTACTACTGGCACAGAGAACTATTAATACTGTCGCCGACTACTACTAAGAGCACTTTTTTAAGACCCCCTAGTTTGTTAGCCATTTTACTTTAATCTGCCACAATTTGGCAGTGTTACCAAATATTGTCTTGGAATAATAAATAGCTAATGGTCTTGAAATAATAAATAGCTAATAATCTACCTTCTTTTCAACGTCATCATTATCACTTATCAATCAGTGAAATGAAGGTCAAGTGTAAGTAAATAATAATTACAATAACTGTATCTTGTATTTCAAAATACAAGTGAATTGTATTCTTTTTTGTGAAATAATTGTCTTAAACCGTAAACCGTGTAAGCCAATTAGGTCGTTTTAGTTCGTCCGTAAATATATAATACGTATCCACTTCTATTTACTTGAAAGTAACGTCTTTCAAAAAATCAATCAAACGTAGAAGTTTCTTTGACAATGTCCTACCCCTTGCACTGTGACTAGCTTTTTAATCAAAGACTCCGAATATGTAGTCGTTTGGTTATTAAATCACAGAATCCATCTTCTTGCTTGAAAGGCTTGTATTTTTGCAAATATTTTTAAATTTACAGACAGAGAAAATACCCCACCACCACCAACACTTTTTTTTCAGAACTTTTTCCTAATTTCGGGTGAAAATTACTTTGTTAACAAGGATAATTAATCGTCTAATCAGTTGCATCAACTCAAACCGCTTTAATATCGAGAAAAAAATATTCACCCCGCAATTAGGGTTAGAATAAAAGTTTATAAAAGCGTTGAAATTCGTCGGAGCGTTGCGTCGGGTGTTTCGACAAAGGCTTCATTAGTTCTCTAACCCAACTAACAATTAGCAAGTTTAATTAATTCCGAATTTCGAATACATAATCAAGTTGCGATTTGTTTTCGTTACGGTCGGCTTGTGTTGGTCTGTGGCGGTCTATATGGTATCAAGTTAGGATTAGCTTTTATACATACCTTTACATTGATTTTAATTAGAAATTCAATTAAAAAATCAAAGTGTAGTTTTTTGTACATAAAAACTAGAAAATAGTTTGAACATGTGCTCAAGGCCCAGGATCATCTCTTTAAAATTGATTTGTTAATACCGCAATGAAAATATCTTGTTTTAAAATTTCCAGTTCTATATTTTATGAAAATTCTAAAATTAAATCCGGAATAAGGAAATCCGTAGACAAACTAGGGTCACTGACTTAGCTCGACGAGTCAGTGAGCTAAAGTGGCAAAGCGACCACATCGTTCGCACCCGATAACCGATGGCGGGTAAAAGCTCTTGAATGGCGACCACGTATCGATAAATGTGTCCCGGCCCGCCCCCTACTCAATGGACGACCAAATTAAGGTGGCAGGGAATTGCTGGATGTAAGTGGCTCGATACCAACCGATGAGGCGTACCATGGAGGAAGGACCTATGTCAAGCAGTGGACGTTTCCCGGCTGATGATTATGATTAATTATAAATGAACTAAGATACTATCTGATGAACACGTATTGCATGATCCGTCTTGACTCGCTAGCATTAGTCAAACTCAACATGTACAAATACATTTGTTGGTTTGCACTTAACTTCCATCTCACCTGATGGTAAGTGACGATAAGCCCGTCGGATGGTAAACGTGCGCACCCAGAAGCCTCAACACTGGAACACAACCGTGCTATTAACACTGCTGTTTGGCGGCACACTTAGGGAACATGTGGGTAGCTAGCCAGGCGGACATAGAAAAAGTACGGATACTACTCCCCACTGGGAATCGAACCCGGGACCTCCGAATTGTGAAACCAACATTTTGCCATTTGGCCACGGGGTGGTTAGAATTTTTGCTGTATTTTCCCGTCATATAAATTTCGTGTAATTTAAAAATAGAGCTACCGATCACCTCGCGCCGCTCGGGGCTATGATATGCAAATTCGTGTAAATTGGATCCAAAAACTTATTGAAGTCAGAGTTTTTGCATAACGAACAAATGTAAACACATAACTTTTTTATTATGAACCCCTGAAACTCGGCGAAATGAAGTGTAAGCAAACAGGGTCAAACGTACACGACCCTTTTGGGGTTTAACATGAGAATATTGTTTATTTGGCCCCTAAAAAGGGCTTTATGTGCGACAAATAAATATTAACCCACAGGGAATACCTGAAGTACCATATATAGGGCCATGGGCAAGGGCACAAAAAGGATGTAAATGTTAGTCCAGTTTTTTTTCTTCAGCTGACTTGTTTATCGTATTCAGTACTAGTTGGTGGCCCGCGTCTTTGTTCGTGTGGAAATTTCTTATTTAGAGGTTCTTCACGAGGTTTCTCACGTAATCATTTTGGTTACGTAAGAAAGGCGCACAAAAACATGAAATGGATCAGTCAAGTTAAATTCACTTAATAATACTTGTTTCGTGAATTGTTTTTGGCCGCCTTTATATGAAGTGGTAATGCATAGTGCATTACTGGAGAGAAAGTGAGATTCCCAATTTGTGTTAATTGAGGCCCTCGGCTTCGCCTTGTTCTCCAATTTTCATTCCTTTACGGGTGGAATTTCATGAAATACTTTTTAGTGATACATCATAACAGGTGATTATTGGGATTATTATTATATACTAAACCATTTGGTTTGAGGCCTGTCGTTCACCAATCAAGCAAGATTTTATTTACCAAGCGTACATTTAATAAAATATTGTCATCGTACTCTATCACTGTTTAAAATTAACCGATTTCGGCCACACTTTTCTAGACGCACTTATGTAAAACTACTGAATTTTTTTAAAAAAGATCCTTGCCCCATCTCGTTATCTAATTCATTATTCTGTCATCTGTGGGCAGACGTTTCATTTTCATATATTAGCATTCTCAACAGTCTATGTGTGTTTGGTAGTTTAGGGTCCAACGTAAGATCTTGATATCAAACGATTAGGCGCTAAAATGACAATCGGATTGACAGGAATTCGCCAATTATATCCTGCGTCGTCGCCGTGACAGTTATTGGCTGGAAGCCCCATCTTGGGACTTGAATTGTTTAACTAATATTAATGAGAATTATACGAATCAAATATTTCTGGTTGTTTCATTTACATGTATAAACCGCACTAATAAATTTGTACCAATTGTCATATATAGACTAAACAAAACAAAATGTATTTAGACAGATACATATTTTTTATTGACAAACACAATACAGAAACATACAAGATTACAGAAGAAATAAATACAAAAAAGACACAACAAATAATACAAATACAGTAAAACATGAACAGAGGAAAAGAGAACACTAAATAATAATAATAATAATTTGTGTTGTATTGCGCTTGTCAAGTGGGAGCCGAACTCGTCATGTGCTGCAGCACAGACCGCGGCGATGGTGAACAGTCGGACCCTGGGATGATGGGGACCTCATAACTTTTGACTGGGTGAACCGATTTCGATGATTCTTTATTTATATGAAAGCTGGTGCTTCCCGTGTGGTCCAATTTCAATTTGGTCCAGTTTTGACAATGGAAGTCTTTAGGGCAGTTGAAGTCGGTTCCAGTTCTTTTTGGACGCGTTAATTGTTTTATCATTCGTACATAACACAAAAGAACACAATAGTGCTATTAGCACTAATGTTTCATGGCAGATTGAGGTAACATGGTGGTAGCTAGCCGGGCGGACACAGTACCAATAAGCACCCCCACTGTGAATCGGACCCGGGACTTCCAAATAGGCAAACCATTAGGCTACCATTAGGCCACTGAGGTGGTTAACATAGTATATTTTTTATCATTTTAACCAATTTTTTTATAAACCCTCTAATTAAGTTAGTATTTGTCTAACTAGACCGCCAACAGAAAACTGGAATTAATTTCTTCATTTTTCGAAATGATACGCCAAAAATTTAATATTCTTGTTCAAAGTGCAGAAATGCTAATGTTTGAAGAAGCTTTAAAGGGGAAATTAAGAGGCTATGCTGTTGTCAAAGCGCCCATACAAACGTAGTCCAGTCATATTTTGAGTATTAAGCTATGAAAATCTATGAAATTTTCAAGACACAATCTAGAAACAAATATCTGTGTCGGTGGTGAGTCAGATTTTCGTTTAAATATATACTTCCAGAGTTACAGGGCGTCAAAGTATTGTATTTTTCGGTAATAAAAAGCCCCAACTTTGAACCTGATTTACGAGAGTATGAATCAATTTAGAACAATTTGGAAAAACCACCGACATCTGAAATTTCATTAGTATACTGTATTAAAAAAATGGTTACATAATATACTGTATCCTTCAAATGATCCCTGGACTACGAAACATCCAAATAACGGGTGGATAACATCGCATAATGTATGCTGTCTCACCGTACGCGCCCGGGTAGGATAGGGCTCGGAGAGGGACAGCTACAAAACAATTTAACCTTGTAAACGACCACGTGGTCTTACCAACATAGCCTCTTAAGAGTATAATTAACATAAAATAAATTTCAACTTAATTGAAACTAGTAAACTTAACGCTAGTGAAATAAAACTGTGTGTCAAAAACTCGATTAAAGGTACGTATTTTCTTAATTGGCAAGACGTTGTGTCAGGATTGCAGGGCAGCACGAAGGGTTGTTGCATACCATGGAGGAGAACTATGTCCAGCAATGGACGCCTCCTGGTTGATGATAAAGTGATAATGAATTAATTATCGAGTTAACTCAGCTGGGAATCGAATCTGGGACCTTCGGAGTAACACTCCAACTTTGTAACCATTATCTTTAAGACGATGGTGATGATGAGATGGATTTCTTCTATTCTTCCATCAATATTTCTTTTCATCCAAGTACCTATGCTGATAGTTCACTTGTATTTCCATAAACAACGACCTAAAGTTATTCGGTAACAACAAAATTGCATTGTTCCCACATAACTTTGGTCATTCGACGTCACTATGGCGCCCATGGGACAAGATATCAGCGTGATTACTCGTGGATACCTCCTAAAACTACCCACGCGAGAATTGCCGCGGGCGGAACTATAAACATTTAAATGGAGAACCCTGGAAATGCTGTGGGAATTTATAGAAATAAAATTAGTTTTTTAAACATACATCGGTGCTTCCCTTTGACCACAATCTCACCTGATGTTAAGCGACGATGTGTTCTAGGATGGTTCACGGTTGACTAAAATAGCCTACTTACTCTAGCCTTGTAGACAGCTAGATCGGTAGCGCTCGGGAAACATAGAAGCCGGTAGGGAATTCCAATCCTTATCGGTACGCATATTACACGAAGAAGCAAAACACTTCGTGTGAAATGCTGAAATGTCAACCCAGTCAAAGTGTTGAACCCAGATGATTTTGTGATTGACGGATTGAAAGAGGAGAGAATGAAGCTTGTATGATAATTAATGTCGTCATCAAAAAGTAATGTATTAAAACAAAACAGTACATACAAAGAAATATTACGAATTTGTTTATATACCACAAGAAGCAGATTTTGGCGGCGTTGGAACTTCTACGACCATACAATACTACTTAAGAAATTCTGAATGAAACTTTTACTATTTTATAAAATTTAAAGACACTTGTGCTATTACGGCTCTTGTAGATACTGTTATGAAGCCCTGGATGGAAGGCGTAGCCACGTGCGGATCATAGTCCAGCTCTAAATCAACATCAAATTCGCTGGTAGCGGAAACGTACACAGTATGACCGGGTGAGGCTTTAAATGCGCTCATCCCCTTCAAATTTACATATTCAAATGTTGGAGGATCAAAGAGCCACGGAACTCACTGCCCGATAGAGATGCACCTGCAGCAAATTTCGGTATCACCGAACCAACACCGAGTTAATGATTCTGAGGGAAATACAGTCGACGACAAAAAACTAATAAAGGAAAATATTCAAGAGATGGGCAGCAGCTTCTATTTACCAGTGTGTAACATCGGGAATTCGCTCATAATGCTTCCATACAAACTGTATTTTGTCATTATTTATCTTTCAAATTAGAATAGCTGGCTATGACAAGCAATCACCTAAAAATAGGAGATCAGATTATAGTATCGAGAAATTAATATCATTAACGTACAACTGTATTGTCAACATCCGTTACACAGTGAATGATCCCTAGAAGGCATTTTGAACAATAATCAAAAAATCGGCCAAGTGTGAATTGGATTCGTGCACCGAGGGTTCCGTACAGAATATGTATAGTTAAAATAAGGAAAATCATAACTAACATGCACCGAAAAATCGACTAAAGAATCCGCCAAAATGTCATTTTCAATTTCGACGCCATCTAGTGTCGAGTATCAAAACTACTTCTCGCCACTAGATGGCGTTACGAGTACATTAAAATGCACGTCTCTAAAAACCACTTTTGTTTTATGGGAGCCCACTTAGATATTTATTTTATTTTGTTTTTTAGTATTTGTTATAGCGGCAACAGAAATACATCATGTGTAAAAATTTCACTTGTCTAATTATCACGGTTCATGAGATACAGCCTGGTGACAGACGGACAGAGAGAAGGACAGCGAAATCTTGGTATCTAGAACCCCAATAGTGTGTAAAAACTAAAATTGTGATTCACCACGACGTTGTGTGTTAATGATACTCATTTCGCAACATTACAATCCGATGTCCTATTTACTGCATATATCCGTTATCCTATTTTAAAAGATTATGGCAACAGAAATTTAGTATGAAACTTTTATCGTTGACCTTAAATGCCGAAACCAAAACATTCAGTCGTTCATCTCTAATTTATCTCGGCCATACGCTTACTACGAACTCAACCAGGCAACCACGTTATCGTATGGAACATACTACATACTAACTCGAAATATTACTGTAACATTATCTTGTATAATAATAGTTGTTATAAAGTCGTAGTGTAATAACTATACTTGCAGTATTGTTATAATACAGACTTATAGAATTCAGATTCCAATAATGATTAGGTGATAATAATAATAATAAAGCATATTTATTTTTCTCCACAAAGTTTGTACATATTAATGATAGATTACTAACTTAATTCTATGGTCTTGTAACTTTGTGAAGACTGGCTCCTGAACTAGGATCCCCTGTGCTACAGGAACCAGGTCTCCACCACCGGACTAGGTAATGATCACAAACACCAAGCTGTTAATAAAGCAATTCCCTGGTTTTAATACGAACTGAGGACCGAAATAAGGACCTGACTTTATGGTGCTCGAAATTTACCAATAACTACCTTATTTATAAAGGTCTCGTGAGCCCAATTTTCATGACTTACAGCAGTGTTAAAATTAATTTGCATTTACGAAGTAGGTCAAATGCGTTTTCCTCTGTTTCGCCATAGCTAGTGCAGCTAAACATTATATTTTCATTAACATTTTGAACATTATCTTTGAAAATATAATAGATAGCTTTGATACGTCTTCATTACCTAAATATAATCGAATTGACGAATTAATGTTAGTGATACTCATTTCGCGACATTACAATCCATTTTAAAAGACTTTGGGAACAGAAATTAAATATGAAACTTTTATCGAGTGAATAACCTTATGGTAAAATGAATTTTTTATGAAACTTTAACCGTTTAAATAGTAGGATTTTTTGCCTCAGTGCTCAGTGCAGTGCAAATCAAGAAAGCCGGCTGACCGAACTGAAAATGACCGGCAAGTGTGACGCAAACAACCCGGATTCTTTTCTGATACAGGTCTTAAAAGACAGTTCAATTTTTTATTTACATATGTCATATACGGTTGGTGTGTACAAATGGTTACTCACTTTGGTTACTCCCTTAATCAACTAGGATTGGATTGTACAGGAACAATCGAAAATTCTTGAAATCTAAAAGGGTTTTCAAACTCTATTACGAGTTTAGGGGAGTTGAAATAAAAAAGTTTTAGAATTCGTTCAAATGCGCCATGCATAGAACTTGCTTTTCAATTAGCAGAATTCAACTAAAAAACTAAAATATGCCACCTCGAAGCCAATGAAACACTGGCTCTGTTACTGTGAATACCGAGGCACATCATTATCATCATCAGCATGAAACGTCCACTGCTGGACATAGGCCTCCCTCATGGTACGCCACATCGACCGGTCCCGAGCCACCTGCATCCAGCGACTCCCCACGACTCTAACCAGGTCGTCGGTCCATCTAGTAGGGGGACGGCGTGGTAGACGTTTCCCGGTACGTGGTCGCCACTCGAGAACCTTTACTCCCCACCGGTTATCGAGGCAGAACAGTGCCATTAACACTGCTTTTTGCAGCAGGCTTAGATAACACGATGGTAGCAAGCTTCTAGGCAACGGAGATGATTGTGATTACAGTTTGCAGCTGGTTAGATTCTCATCAGGATATCAAGAACGAGTTCTGGTTGTTGGTAGACGATAATATAGTAATGATTTATGGGAACGAAGGGGCACGATTGTCCATCCCGATGGAATCATGCGGCCCAACAACAAGTGTGGTTTACTCAACATCATTCAACTTATGTTCAGTAGATTATTGGGATGAATTAAATGTTAAAAGTTGCTTTTTAAAATGTCGCTGGCTCTCTAGAGCAGAACGTGTGTGAAATGTTAAACGTTGGGTTAGTTTTATTAAATTTTTCCATTCCGACTGCCGAGTTGAGAAGTAAAATTTACGTATTTTTAATTTTAATTTCTAATTGCAAAGTGATGGTATTTAATCCTTATGAATCTTCTGGCTATTGTGTATATAAACGGAGGAAGTGATAATTTGATAACAATAGGGCCTTGGGTAAATAAAATACAAGCTTTTTGCCAAGCTTTTAACCGCCTGCGTGGTCCAATCGCTAGACGCTTGGACTACCTATCAGAACTAGGTTTGGTTGATGATGTCATTTTCTATGTCCAACTGGCTAGCTACAAACATGTTACCTAAGTCTGCCGCCAAACACCAGTGCTAATAGCACTGAGGCTTCTGCGTGCGCACGCATACCATCCAGTGGCCTTATTGTCACTTACGATCAGGTGAGATGAAGGACAAATGCAAACCTATCATTCATTACAAAAGCTCTATGAGAAGTTCATTAATATAAGCAATTAAGAGGTAATTCGATAACCTGTTATCGTACCCAAACATACCTCAGGTCGACAATACCTAGGACCTACCAGTTTTTATCATTTTGTGATTAAGGTTATCTCTTGATAGGAATTTCAACATCAACAAGTGATTGAAAAGTAATTTGGAAAAACCCATTGTCACTCACAGTAAATTCGAATCTAACGCCACCAGTTAAGCTAAAATACATCGAGCCGTTCAGTCTACAGAGCGTGCCAAACAATTATACACACATACAAACACATATACATACTCTCGAAAAACATAGACCTTCCTTCCTAAAATTGAATGTCTGTCGGCTGTATCAACGTGCTAGCCAGTGCTTATGCTACAGGACTTACAGTCCTATTTTAAGCACTGGCTGATCAATAATTTTGTATGACTGTTGTTGTTTTGTATCTTAATGCATTAATAACTGGTGTAATTTTGGACAATAAATCATTTTTTACTTTTTTACTTTTTTACTTTTCTGGCGCAGTTGGATAAAAACTAGAACTCATAAATGTTACTCACTGCAAATTTAAACTGTCATGCGACTCCCACCCTACAATAAATCCATTGGAATGATTTCCCTGAAACAAATGAATTTCGATTTTATTAACCAAAGACAATGGCGGGTGCATTGATGCGAAGAGCGATTCATTTCGATACATAATAGCATACATACAGTCCGAGCGATTCGACTGGTAAACACGCGGCACAAAATACAACCAAAATGCGGTGAGCAAAACCTGCTTAGCATGAGCGTATTCATAAACGGTGACAAGAGACGAATTGTGCGTAGGTAAAATAACTTTCTACTCTATTGTCACGGAGCTTCTTGAACAGTCTAGAGATAATGAAAAGAGAGGTGGTTCTATCTCCTTCTTGTGAGTAGCATGGAAACTTCTCAAAGAAACGGAAACCGGGAGAAATGATAGAGCGAAAGTACAGTAAAGGTGAAAAAGTGTGAGTGTACTAGTGTGTCACATGGTGTCAGTAGCGACAGGCCGGCGTCAGTAGTGCCAAAGGACTCTGTACGTAGAATCCAGGGACGGACTCAGTGCAGAAGACTTGGACCTGGACGCACTATATTGGGGGACCCGCGATTTTGAAGATTAGTTTGTGGACCTGTGCTACCAATAAACTTCGGAAATTTGGACACGTGTTTTTCTGCAATCTCACGAACTTGGAAGCTCGCAACACTATTTTACTATGTCGTAGATAAATAAGTGTAGTCTATAATATATGATATGTTTAGAATTTGTTCGGGTATTAGGAAAAAAGAATCAAAGTTTAACTAGTAATAATAATTATGCTGTGGACACGAGGATGGTAGAAAATATTCACTTTTAAAACTAATTTTATTCTATCTTGGTTTTGTCTTCTCAATAAAAATTATATGTAATATTATTACTTAGAATTTGAGCTTATTTTACAGACCTTGCTTTATTTTCTAATTATTAATTTTATGGCTAAAAGTGACGCAAACATATCAGTGAAGTTGTTATTTATTATTACATTTTAAATTTTAATTGAAACAACACATTGACCCTCGATTATTTATCTCATCCCTAGCTTACTCAAGTAACAAATAATTAAACAACTTCAAAAATGTGACGTCATTGCATTATAATTATATAGGCAATTCAAAACCTTGAAAGCGCGAGATGGCCTATGCAAGTTTCAAATGTCGCCTCTCACGCCCTTGCATTGTGCTAAGCCGGCCTCTGTCCTAATGAATTTCACAATACAAGGCGAAAACTCGTAAATATTCTAGGAACAAAGACAATTATCCTAAAATGTCCTCAGAATGGTACACTGACTGAACAATGTAAAGCGATGTAAAAGTAAGTCGGATGCAATTAAGAACTTTTATTAAAAGGTAGAATTGCAATATAGCGTCGGACGGAGATTGCATTCAGACGAGTTTTTTACAAGCACTTTTAATTATAAGTGTGTTTTACACATTGCACATTGTAAGCGTCTTTGTTTCGGATAAAGTTGAAAAAACTCATTAATAACAACACTGTTTGCAATAAAAGTAGTAATTGGAGATTCTGCTGCTATTATCATGCAACTGAAATAAACAAAAGTTTATGTGCAGGTTCTGCTCACCAAACACTTTCAAAAGAGCCCAAACACGGCCTAGTAGCTATAAGCCTTCGCAAAGTTCTCTGTCCCTCATTTTAATGAGTGAAAATCTAGATTGCAGCGCCCCCTGGTGAGCTGGCGCCATACCACCTATCTAAGAACCATTGCTGACGAATCAGCAACCTTTTACAAAAAACCGTATGTAAATCGGTCAAACCGTTCTCTGGAGATAAGTGGCAACATTGGTTTGTATGTACACACAAACAAACAAACAAACAAACATCCTCTCACCCTAAACGCATACACTGTCTCCGTTCCGTCACGTTTAAAAATAATTCAAAAAGCTTTGAATTAAATTCTGCAAGATTCATAGACAAATCTCGTAGGAAAATCGACATAGGAAGTACCTACGTCGATGTTTTCCTTTGAAATGTACCCACGCGCCCAGAGCGTTACTCGCCAACAAACTGTTTTTCAGTTTGGCGGGAGATAAAATATTGTAAAGTGTAATATGTACTATGGAAAATAAATGCTTTTTAAAAAAAAAAAACGCCAACACAGATGGTTTTGTTTTAGTACTGAGAGAATATTGTTGTTAAACGACAGTATTAACGCCATGTCTATGGAATATGGAGACTATAAATTGCCTTTACGTCATCTATGGTACGACATGGTTTGATACCTAAGCCGCAAACACATATAATATATTTGAAGTCCATTAATGCAGTCCCAAAACTGTTCAGGAACAGCTACGATTGCTAATATCGTATAATTTCGTCATCTACCTGTAATGGACTTGAACTTGTGATTAGATATACAACATTTTGCGTACTGGATCTGAGTAGTAATCAAATATGGCGTATCGATCAAGTTTGTAAATTCACCTCTCTTAATCAGCTTTTCTGTACGTGATAAAATCCGTAATGATAAAATCCGTAATAGATGAATATAAGGTCCCCCGTCATAGCTCGTAGAGTCAGTGAGCTGAAGTGGAAATGGGCAGGCCACATCGCTCGAAGAGCCGATAACCGAAGGGGAATACAATTTATCCAGTGGTAAACTCGTACCGCCGATGTAAAAGGAGACCGACATAGTTACATGAATAAGCAAGCTGAAGTGGCAATGGGCAGGCCACATCTGTTGGCGAAGAGACGGTCGATGCAGCAGAAAGATTCTCGAGTAGAGATCTCGGTCCTTGGGAGGACCCAGAGCTCTACGACATCCAACCACCGGAGGTTAGTAGGTAGAAATCCTACATAACCTGTGTCTTCCACAAAAGAGCCGGGTATCATTAGAAGATTGCCCTCCGTAAATAAATCCTATAATAACTTATCTTGGAAAACCCAAGCAGACAATATACGCTAAGTTAATATGAGTACGGAGCACGTTCGACCAGCTGAAATGTTGTAAATACACGCAAATGTAATAATGAATACATTCAAACTGCAAAGAGTTACGTAGCTATCTACACTAGTATAATTTTTGTTGTTATTATTACTTAGTTAGGGATTTTTTCATCGGATATTTGTAATATACTTCTTCTGCAACAGCTGATTGTCTCAGGAACTACTTGAAAGTGGTTCGAATTTTTTTTAGGCCTGTCATAGTGACCAGCCGCCATATTATTTTTTCTCTCTTGAAGTTAGCAGCACACGATTCTGCTGATGTATATCAATAGAAGACTATTATATAAACCCAGATATTTCGAAGTACTAAAAGCATGAATTAAAATGAACTTCGCGTGTTTTTACGCATCGATTTGACTTTAAATACAGTCCCCGATTCAATTTACTTATGTTTTTAACACAGAGGTGTCTAAAATCATAAAACTACTTTTGGCTGCGCCGTAGTTGGGCATAAATTAAGTGTAAGTGAATAAAATCTCAAATCCAATTTCAATTGAATAATACGCGTACCCTAAACATCACTACGATTTTCAGACCGTAACAAATTGAACAGATGGGATCCGAGAGAGGATTCGAATTTAAATGGACAAGGAAATAAAAATATAGAGGGAAAATACTAAGCACTAAGAATTTCATTTGAGAAATCTTTCAACGGGAATTAGTTTAGAATGCTTCCACACAAAATTTCTTTTCAAATAAAAGACCTGGCTGAGTTAAGTAATTACCTAAAATATGATATCGGATTATAATGTCAGGAAATGAATTTACGCAGCTGATGGTCAAAAAATGACTAGATCGCGTTTCAACAATAGTCGAAAATAGTGTGTAAAAAGGAAAATTGTGATTCCCTATGAATTTAAACTTTAAAATGTTACTTCCCGACGTTATAATCTGACGTTCTATTCTTGGATAATTACTGCACAAAGTCAGTTATCCAATTTTAAAGATTATGGAAATATATTTGATTTGATATAACTAGAACGGGCTATGCTCGGAATTTCTCTACGTGATAAGGTCCGGAATGAGGAAATCCGTAGACGAACGAAGGTCACCGACATAGCTTGACGAGTCAGTGAGCTGAAGTGGCAATAGGCAGGCCACATCGCTCGAAGAACCGATAACCGGTGGGGAGTAAAGGTTCTCGAGTGGCGACCACGTACCGGGAAACGTCTACCAGGCCGTCCCCTTACTAGATGGACCGACGACCTGGTTAGAGTCGCAGGGAGTCGCTGGATGCAGGTGGCTCGGGACCGGTCGATGTGGCGTACCATGAGGAAAGCCTATGTCCAGCAGTGGACGTTTCCCGGCTGATGATGATGATTTGATTTTTTTACGACCGACCGAAACTACCTACCAGTAATAAGAACTACGAACTATGACCTACCAGTGACAGGCTCCAGGTCGTAGCCATCAGAAGCTATGACGGTGATGTTGTGGCCGTCAATGGACATCTCGATGGGGCAGTTCAGGAACTCCGCGTTGATCACTCGGAACCGGTATCTGTACCCCTGAAAATATTACGTTACAAAATATTAAGATAGTCAAAAATAGTATTAAAGAAACGAATCACTGAATACTTAATTTTCTGTGGAACCAAAAGGTTTGCTAGTTAACAGAAACTTAGCTTTGCGAGCGAAATTATCCGCGTGTAATTTTGCAAATTGATCTCAGGGTTCCCTATTACTAAAGTTGCGCTATCCGTCTGTCTGTCATGGGGCTGTATGTATTGAAACCTAATAGGTAAACACCAGCTCATCGCCATTTGAGTCTTTTGATTTTGTTTATTGCCACATGGCAAGAGGACACGAAAAATGGAGCAAAAAGGTGACATGGTGGTACCCAAGGGAAGGCAAGAGAAAGAGAGGTCGACCACAGAAAAGGTGGGACGATGATGTTAGACAAGTGGCAGGAGTCACATGGAACAGAGTGGCTCAAGAAAGAAAGGAATGGAAAAGGTTGGAGGAGGCCTATGCCAAATGGCAAGCAGATTTAGGAAAGATAACGAAGCAACAAATATTAGATTAAATTGTTTATTCAATATAAGATTTCAATGTTAGTTCGTTACATAAGAATCAAATGTACCAAGTGATCTGAATAAAAGGCTATATTATTATTATTATTAGGTAAACACACTTTAAATTTTCAGTGTACTACTACGGCCGCTAAAACAATAATATGCTCAACAACAAAAAGCAACAAGCTCACTGAAATACAAATCGTACCATGAGATGTTTAGCATATACTCGTAAATAAATGCAGGATACTTTCTGATTAGGGACGGGACTCCTAGATGTGATTCACCTAAAGCGTTACAAAATGTTACTCTTCCGGGCCTTTCCAGAAAATGATCGTGTGCTGAAGACAATCGCTGTCATGTTGAACATGGGTTTAGGCAGCACCTGCAGCGGGTGTACAGTTTCACCTACCTGGGGCACGTTCTACGCAGCGACCTATCTGACATCGACGACATCGAGAGACAGCGCCGAGCGACTAGTGCCCGCGCTCACATGATCGCTCGGAAATTCTACCGATGCAGCGACCGAGTTAAAAGACTGCTTTTCATGACGTATTGCACGAATGTGTACACGGTGGAGTTGTGGGCGAACCACACGAAGGCAGCAATGAACGCCATGCGCGTTCAATATAACAACGCGTACCGCGCGATTTTTAAGTTGCCTACATACTGCAGTGCGAGCGGCATGCATTGCGCGGGCCGCACGCCGACCTTTCCCGCCCTCCTGCGTGCGCGCTCTGCCGCATTCAACACGCGCGTGGGCAGCTCCCGCAGCCTGCTCATACAAAGCGTCGCCGAGTGGCCCCGAAGCCCTATCGTTGAAGTGTGGCGGAACTACCATACGCCAATCACGTAATCTAGCCTTAAGTTTTTTTTGTGTGTGTTTTTTGTTGTTGTAGTGTAAATATGGCTGTATGCTGGAATAAATTGATTTTATTATTTTATTATTATTAGGCGTCACGGGCAAGATGTCCGTCATTCTCGTAGCATAATGTCCCTGCATAATGCAGTAGGCTTCAAGAACTACAGCCGCCATCTAGTGGTGTTAATAAGAATTGCGAGAGAAACTTAATTCGAGCTCCTCTAGTTGTAGTAAATGATTGTACTCTTTCTCTTCCTTTATAGATCGCAACCTCAATTCGAGTGTGGGGATTTGGAATCAACGAGTTTGTCAGGTGAGTTGAGGCAGTGAGATGTTATTAGGCACATGCTGCTGCCCACCTCCAGATTTTGCTTTAGTCACCTTTTACGATACCCGTCAGTAGACATGTGCTAGTCCAACTCTAAAGCTGTGACCAAACCACCTTCCCGTGTCCCGTTCCCGGTCCTGCGCTTGCCCATTGGGTACCTTTCGGTCCTCGTTTGGTTAGTGGGATGATTTTCTTTGTCTCCTTGGTAGCTACCATTATGTAACCTAAGTCTGGCGCCAACCCGCAGATTTAATAGCACCAGTGTTGTGTAGCGTTCCAGTATGAACAGTCAATAGCAGAGCCAGAACCTCATCAGCCTGAGACATGTGGGTGCGCACGGTTACCATCCAACGGCCTTATCTTCACTTACCATCAGGTGAGATGAACGACCAATTCAACGCATCAAACATGTAATATAAAATAAGCATGCAGCATGCTCTACGGAAGTAAAACAGAAACCCATTCCATACCTGTTCAACGTTGAACCTAGCGCCCCTCATGTAGATCGGCTTGTTGGTGAAAGTGGAGTTATCGAAGACCCTGAATCGACCAACACCGTTGATGAGCAGCGTCGGAGGCTTGTTGTCTCCCGAGGAGTGATGGTGGTCAGTGAACATGCCCACTGAGAGCTCGTGGATCCAGTCCGTCACTATCATCACGTGCTCAGGTCTGAAATATTAAATTCGATATTTGAATGTAACAACATGAAATTAACCGTCTCTATGGGCTAGTAGATATACGCTTGGACTATGGATCCAGCGATCTAGGGTTCAATTCACAGTGTTCACAATGTGAATTGTGGAGCACAATAGCCAGGTGGTTGGTTTGGTTGGCAGTAGGAGATTTTATATCTCTGACTTGCTAGCTACCAACATGTCACCTAAGACTGTTGCCAAACAGTACTGTTGTGATCTGTCATGCAAGGTATAAGAGCATCTCATTAGCTTGAGGATACTAGGTGCGCAATCTTACCACCCGACGGCCTTATCGTCACTTACCACCAAGCGAGATGAATCTCCTTCATGTCACTCCGTAGTCCTCGTTATCCTCGTAGTCCTCGCGTCCTCTATAGATTTATTGTGACAGTCCCCTATGGATCAAAGTAACTCTCCAAGGCCAATCTAAGTCTTAATCTGGGTTTGGGGTATTAATTTTGTCCGTTTTGACAGCGTGACTTCCTAGGTGTCTGTTTCTGTTGTGATGAAGAGCACCACAGTGGTAGAGGATGTGGATAGGCATTTCCTCGTCCTACTTACAGAATCTTCAAACCCTACTGTCGCTCAAGTCCATGTAGCTGAGGTATTTATTTAGGTTGCAGTACCCCGCTAGGTTCCGGGTCAGAATCCTTAGTTGGTTCCTGCTAAGCGAAAGCGCCTCGTTTGCGTCAGAATTGTTGTATTGCTGTGCCAATAAAAAGCGCTTTGGAGTGGTTCGGCCTATAACAGTTACGTGTGGCTTTCTAGAACTGTATGTCCTGTTAAAATTGCATTTGATGGTGCGGAAAGAGATGCTTCAGGCCGGATCTGGTCTGAAAAACAAATTTTCTGCACCAACCCCAGCCAGTTCATCTGAGTTTTCGTTGCCACGAATGCCAGAGTGTCCAGGTTACCAGGACAAGGTAACCTCATTGGTGGATACAAGGATGCCATCATGTATAAAAATAAAGTCATATGTCATTACTCATTACTCATTAGCTAAGCCGCGGAGAGCAGTCATATGAAAAAGTAAACGAAGACGACTTTGAAATTTTCCATTCTCATATTTTACAATCAGAACATAAGTACTACAATACAAACATTATCTCTAGAATATTTCTAGACTTATTGTAATACAATATTTAAATTACACCAATAAATCCTCCGATCGATTCTTATCAATGAAGTACTTAACATTTTAATTGTTACAGTGAATTACGTATTGGAATCATTAACAATAAACATTTATGATCCTGGACGTCATTTCATTACTTACTCGGGGAAATACATCACTCAAGGTCTCAAGTGGTACTTGTATTGAAATAATGTTTCTGCTGAATGACAATCGTAAAATATCAATGTTATTTTATTGAGAAGTGAGTGAATGAAGAATGAATGAGTATACAAGCGTTAAGTTATGTGAAATCCAAGTGTGGTTTTTTAATTCACTCAATACGGACGGGTATTACCAAATTTATTTCTTTGTAATATCATCATTATCATTACCAGCCGGGAAACGTCCACTGCTGGACATAGGCCTCCCTCATGGTACGGTACATCAACCGGTCCCGAGCCACCTGCACCCAGCGACTCCCTGTGACTCTAACCAGGTCGTCGGTCCATCTAGTAGGGGGACGGCATGGTAGACGTTTCCCGGTACGTGGTCGTCACTCGAGAACCTTTACTCCCCACCGGTTATCGGTTCTTGCCCATTGCAACTTCAGCTCACTGACTCGTCGAGCTATTTCGGTGACCTTCGTTCGTCTACGGATTTCCTCATCCCGGACCTTATCACTGTATCTATCTTTATCTTTGTAATATATTATCTTATAACACAATTCATTAAAAAGTCGTATGATTAGGCTAGGCCTTTATTACACCTGATGGTAAGTGACGATGAAGCCGTTGGATGGTAAGAATGCTCAACAGGAAGCCTTAACATAATGAGGCGCTGGTTCTGCTATTTAGCTTTCATACCGTAACACAACAGTGCTATTAACACTGCTGTTTGGCGGCAGACTTAGGTAAAAATGTGGTAGCTAAGTATTGGTCCTATGAAAGAAGGGTCCTGGTAATCTGACTCGGGACCTCTATATCTATTTTATTATACCTCTATATCCTTATATCGAATGTGATAATAATATAATACGACGTAAATACCACAAGTTAAAATTCGATCAAATTAAGGAATTCATTTTGTCAAAACCAGTTTAATCGACAGATTAGGATGACGTCCATGCCGAAAATTGGTCATCGGCATTTTAAAGGAAAGAGGAAGACCCAAGAGCTATTGAAGAAAAACCCCACCGCAATCCAAATTTTATTGAGACGTGGAATTTACCTTTACTGCGATTACGTATTCTAGAAAGTATCTCCAGTTTTAAATACAATCACGGCGTCTGGCTTTATGAACAAATTATTCTTTTTAGGCTTAAGTAGATAAATTATGGCAACGGGACCTTATTACTATACGCTATGTGCAAAGTGTGGTGTGGACTGCATGTGCATGTAGCAGAGATAAACGTAGTGATTAAATGCTCCTAGGCAGAGATGTGAAGTAACTCTGGACTGGCATGTGTCAAATGGCTATCATCATCAACATCAACAGCCTATATACGTCCCCACTGCAGGGGCTCAGGCCTACTCTCATACAGAGAGTGTATGGGCCGTAGTCCACCACGCGGGCCCAGTGCGGATTGGCGGACTTCACATGCCTGTTCAAGACATGCAGGTTTCCTCACGATGTTTTCCTTCACCGTTAAGCAATCGGATAATGTACTTTGAATTGAAAAACAACTCATAGGTACACGGCTGGATTCGAACCCGGAACCCTCAGATTGAGAGTCCGTGCTTTATCCACTGCGCCACCGACGCTTCACAAATGGCTATATTTTCATATAAATAAATATATATTATTAATAGAATTAAAATATTTTAAAGTAAAAACGTTGAAATTCGCGATATGGTCACAGTAGGTGTTGTGTTATAAAGTGTAGAAACAATGGGAAAAACAGTTCATGAAAATTTTATTTAAATATGTCCGCTCTTTGTATCCGAAAATACATGTGTGTGAACATACTCTGAAAGAAAAACTGTCTTTGTCGTACCTGTCATAATCATACAGCTGTCCGTGAGGATCCAGCGACTTGGGTTTTCTGATGATGAGGGCACCAGCCGCCCCGTCAGCTCGCTGCATGCCCGAATGTGAATGCCAGAAATGTGTACCCGTGTGCGAAGCGTTGAATTCGTACCTGAGAAAAATAATAATATATAAGATATGTCTGATGGACCGTCGACCAGCCGACTGAGCACCATCCGCACTCGTCAGTGGCCTGGGTGAAGCTGTAAGGTCGCAGGGTCATCAGCATCAAGTGCATTCGAAAAAAAAGACATGTTACCTACCGGCTCTTCCCCTAAAGAGCCAAATATCTTTAGAAGATTCCCCTCCGTAAAAAAGGTAGTCGTTGGATGCAAGTGGTTTGGGATCGGTCAATGCCAAATATACCATTATGATTTGCCTGCGTGAACATGTAAAAAGAAAGTGCCAATTTAACACTCAGACACGACATAAGTTTTAGAAGTTTCTACAGATGGCGCCTAATCTTTCGAATACGCTCGTCGTATTATACAGATACTCGAGACAAATGTGCGAATGGTCGTGTCCTTCCAAAACAAAACGAATGTAAAGAGTCAATTTCTGTTGTAGAACACAAATATATGTATATTCAACTAGATTTAGCCTGCGGCTTTGTTTGCGTGGACTTTAAGAGTTATTCCACGAGAACTGTTTGTTTCGTCGAGATTAATAAAGTAGCTTATGTCCAATAGCAGCCGTTCAATTATCCTTATAAATTAACTAAGTAACTATGACGTTACGACGTAAATGAAGGACGAAAGAAAACAAACAAACAGTCAAACTTACTTTTTCGTTTATAATACTAGTTTAGATTCAAATAACCTCGAAGCAATCAAAATTTTCCTTCCAGCAAAGATTGAATAAACCAGAATTAAATTAAGCCCAAATAATAACTAAGTTTCTCAATATTGTTACCACCAATTCACTTCATTAGTTCGCTGATATTAGTTAGAAATAACTTTCTTGAGTGTAGTTGAAGTACTGCCGAACTCATCTTATTAACATTTTCAAGTATTTGTATGTTTACAAGGTTGTAAAGAAGCAGAATTTAATTGTTATCAGAAAATTATAGTGGATTATTTTTAATGAAAATGTTTTGACTGGCCCCATCTATTTTATTGTAACACATGATTTGCGACAGAGAATGTACCTATATTTATCTCATTCTGTCTTATGTAAATTCGATGATGTTAGAAAGGTTACAATATAGTTATTTGGATCCTGAATAAAACAGTCTATCTAGGTGTAGTTTTGACATGACAGATACAATGATAGGAAAAAGTGAAACTTAAGGAACTGGTACTGCATAATTTTTCCTTTGTATATTTTTCTTTTGGCAATCGGTTACAAGCGGGTCCTGGGGCTCTATTTTTGATTTGCTCTACGCGCCGCGAGCGCTCGTTTTTTACTGATTTTCGTTCGACTTATGAAATTTGGTATTTTTGAATCGCTCTTCTGCAACGAGTGGTCGGGACCACTCTTTGCGGAGGCGAGCGATAGACTAAACTCCATCGTCGAACACTGACATTACCACTTATTGACATTGACAGTAGGAACTGTTCTATGAACTTTGCGTTCCGTTTTCCTTGCATGAATTACCGGTTTTATTTTTCTGCGTAAAACAGATAAAATTAAACATTTTATTGGTAACACCTGAGGCGAATGATTCAAAAATACGGTCAAACTTGTTTTCATGCGACTTGTGTGACGCGCGACGAAGCTATGTCACACGAGTGAATCAAAAATAGAGCCCCAGTACGTCTAAGGATCGTCGATCTGTGCTAAGGATGGCGATAACTTAATAAATCAATTTCAAATAATTACTTACCTAAAAGCAGTCTCCGGTATGATAGGACACTGGGTGACAAAAGGCGTCCCGTCCATGTAAGGTGTTCCTCTTTGATGCATGCCATGCCAGTGGACAGTCGTACCTTCAGTCATTAGCTCATTCACGACATCTACTCTAATCATATCGTACTGACAGACCTAAAAAGAAAAAAAAATATACTCAAAAATTCCCAAAAAACAACACAAAGTTTTGGACATAGAAGAATTTTGCCTAGGAGGTTAGTCTGCGCGCATTAAGCGAAGCAAGTAAAACTAAGTCATTCTGGCTACTGACTGTAATTACTCTTGTTCAAATTTCAGTGCTTTAGATTTTTATTTAAAACATTGGAGTCACTATATCTTTAACAATAAAACGTGTTGCTAGGCGTCACCGTCAAATGTAGATACATTTGACGGTGACGCCTAGCAACACGCCACTTGGATCCATGTCACATTAACTTTTAAATGACATTTCTTCTGATACACTATCAAAATCATCAATATCAACTGATACAATATCAACACAGAGTGAATGTGACATGACACAAAATTGTGTAGATATATAATTATGGATCTGCTTATCCTTATTCAGAAGGCTCTAGATAGATAGATTATCACTTTATTTGCCAGCATAATACAAAGAAAAAGAAAATACACACACACACACGCTGGTTATCTGATCTACTACTCTGATCGTATACTCGTATTAATATGAATAACAGTTACCACTGTAAAACCCTTGTTTGATGGCAGATCATAACTTCCTTGTACAGGTGTTTATCCAAGCGTGCCTACACAAAGTATAAAATGATCTGCTGAACTAATCAAAAGCCTTTTAAGTTTTAATAAAATAGGATAACGCAGATATAGCGTCTCAAGTCTCAAAGTATACCTCAAAATACTTCTACCCCGACATTGTTTCCTTGCGAATTATTTCACTGTCTTTGTTGTTTTTAAAAAGCAATTCCACGAAGGTTCAGAATAATTAAGAGAATTTATTTTAAAATGAGATTGGAATAAGAAACAGGTAAATTATTTACCTTTAGCAAATTTAAATACGAAGATAAACTGTTTGTACTATAATTCAACTGTTTTATAGGTTTGTTTCGTGTTAATAGTCTTGTGAATTGGATAATTTAATTTTCAGTCGTCTGTCTGTCAAAAATTACTATTGGGTGTAAATTATTTTATACAAAACGTACATAATTTAGCAAGTTACGTACCTCAATTGCCGGTCCAGGCATTTTCCTATTAACAACGTTAAGAGGCCTATTCATGCCATCCGCAGGGATACAGTCTAATCTTTCGCAATCTGTCAAATTATAAGGACAGTTATAGCACGCCTTACTCATCGTTTGATACCATTCTAAATCAAAATGGTAGTAGCAAAACATTCTCTCTCCTCCTTCCTTGCATTCTCTTACGCAAGGGTGAGTTTCATCAGTGTCTTCGGTGGAAGTTTCCTCATAGGTGACTTGGGACTTATCGGACTTCTTGTACACTCTCTCTAAGTCTTCTTCTTCCAATTTCTCCACAGGGTGCTTGGTCAATTGTTGCGAAGCAGTTTTGACGTGTAAAAGTAGGTCTTTCAAAGTGTCGTTCACATTTAAAGGCATGATCACTCTTGAAGCGCTTTCTGGTGCTCTAACCTCGTCGTGACTTACGACTTTGACATTAGACACTTCTTGTACACTTGGTTCGTCATCCAATGTGACGTCATCAAGGCTCTCGTTAGCTTTAGATTGATGTTCCATGACGTCATTTGAAGCCTGTCCAAAATCGTCTGCATCAAGTTTTATGACTTTGTTTTCTTGAGATTGCTCTATAATTGTTTGTATCGTAGTTTCTGTGTTTGTTTCTTTAATGTCTGTAACAAGAAAAACCGGAATGAATACTACAGCACTATTAATCTAGTAAAAAAAGATAACATAACAAGGTTTCTGGTTGAGCATGATTTGATTCCCGATTTTGAACCAACAATAACAAATTCGATTCAAAAACCAAATTCAGTATCTTCCAGTCAATGTGGATGAAACCGTCTTAGGAACATAAAGAAAAATATGTTTGTTAGATTCAAATATGCAAAGTTACCATTCATAACAGTGGCTTCATGAGTCCAATGCTGGACATGAGTTTTTATAGTTGCCATGGAATCTTGGCCCGTGGATTGGTGATCACAGCAAGATGTTACTGTTACCATGGATATTTGTATCCATGTTTTTACATAGGTAGATGCTTTTTCGCCTTTAAAGACAACCGCGTGATGTAAAATCATGATTATGAAGATTTAATAATTTCGGCAATGAAAAAGCGATGACATGGTCATGACAGGTGCTTTTTTAGAAATATAATATTTTAGAGTCAGATTAAAATAGCTATACCGAGGAATATAAAAGTTAAAACATGGAATAGTTTGAAATATATACTGTATGTATGTTCTTGTAGATAGATATATGTATTTATTTACTGTTACTTCGCACTGAAATTATGTAAATACTCAGACTAAGTATTTGATGAGTTCCAAGATTAAAGTTGGGCCCTTGTTGCCAGATATTAGCATAGTAATGTGTTCAACTACTTTTGAATTAGTAGCTAAAAGCAATTCCAAAGTTTCTAGAGTTCCCAAATCACTCTAGAATTGTGATTAGGTACCTAAATACTGATGTCCTACATTTGAAATATTTATAAAGTCCTGTTTAGGCTAACAACCTACAACTTAGTTCCCCTTTATACTCGTATCGTTTTCGTATTTGCTACGTCGTGAATAAGTACATTGTTTATATTATTATTCACCCGACTGCACCAGAAGGAGGGTTATGTTTTTCGGGGGCACTTGTATGTATGTATGGATAATTGTTTGGCACGCTCTGTGGCTTGAACGGCCCAATAGATTTTAGCTTGAGAGGTGTCGATAGATTCGTATTTACTCTGAGCGTGACACTGGGTATATAAAAATCATAAAAAAATTAAAAATTATGCCGCAGTCGGGTTTTTAAAAATTTACTGTACATTCACTTGTTACTAGCTATTAATAGTGTCACCACAGATCATCCAGTGAGTATAGAATAGTAAAGTGACCTTGTTTGTCGTTACTTTAAGATAAAATGACTTACTTTTTGTGTAGCGATAGTTGAACGACCGGTAAATGATGTTGGATAATCTTAGGGCTCCGAAAATCCGATGAAAACGAACGCTTATAATCTCACTTTGTTTTACATGTCATTCACAGCGCGTGATTTTATAATCAATTTAACAAACAGTTATATTGGGTCATTTCACGCTGTGGCACGACACGTATGTACTTTAAATTCATGTATCTCCTAAACTGTTGCAGATCACATTCTGAAACTTTTAGTGTATTATGAAGGTACTTTAGGCTATATTTTCCAATATTTTTTTGTTGTAAAAAACGGGTTGAAGTTACTAAATTTTTTATTTGAAAAGTTTATTCCCGGTTTTGTATATTTAAAAAAAGTCAAAAATCAAATTTCATTTATTATTTAAAAATAACGGTAAATTGTAAATAACTCGCTATATTAAATATTTAAAAACAAATTAGTTTAATTAGAAAAACTATTCCCAAAAAATACGAATTTCAATAACGTCATTTCTTTATAACCCAATAACTTGACAAATAAACATCATACAAAAAATATATTTTGTGTCCACATTCATACTAACTAGAAGTACATTTAAACCGAATATGAACAAATTCCAGAACGTCACTTTTTTTCCGCTGTCCGCTTCACGTGAAATGCCCCATTATAAACATACATTAATATTCAGCATAAATCAACCTGCGTGCACCATACAGGTTTTAACCCAAGACAGTAGAGATAAAAATACGTGATACACGTGAAATAGTCACGTGGATTTTATAATAAAACTATATTTCAAGTCAAAAGCATTACCAGTTCCTGAGATAATCAGCTGTGACAAACAAACAGTTCTATTCGTATTATTTCATCAATAATAGCCTATATATACGTCCCCACTGCAGGGGCTAAGGCCTACTCTCCTACAGAGAGTGTGTGGGCCGTAGTCCACAACGCGGGCCCAGTGCGGAACGGCGGACTTCACATGCCTGTTCAAGACATGCAGGTTTCCTCACGATGTTTTCCTTCACCGTCAAGCAATCGGATAATGTACTTGAATTAAAAAACAGCTCATAGGTACACGGCTGGGTTCGAACCCGGAACCCTCAGATTGAGTGACCGCGATTTATCTAATGCGCCACCGACGCTTGTTGCTTTATTATATTATATACGAACCCTAAAAACCGTAGCACGTGACTATTAAGCATAAATCATTCTGCGTGCATAATACAGGTTTTTGACCCAAGACAGAAGAAATAAAAATCCGCGTGACTGTTTCTTGCAGTCATTATAAAAAAACACCGAGTTTTTGTTTCAATTATGTTCACAGTTTAATTAAATAAGAGATTCGTAGACGTTTATTTAACAAAAAATATATCAACATCTGTCGTAACGAAGTCAGTTGGTTTTTGCTTTAATCATCATTTTGGTACTCTCAACTTTTTGAATCATGAAAGAAGAAGCCGTGACAATATTAAATTACAGCATTGAGTTTTATTTCGTTGTTGATTAAAAAGGTAAATATTTAAATGATTGCATGATTATGTTCAGTAAAAAAACAGTGTTTATACAAAAAGTTTATAAAAAAAAAACATAAGTGCAACTTTAAAAAAGTTTCATGCGGCTATACATATTAATCACGCCGACAATGTGGTACAATAAACTATTAATTAAATACTATATATTCTTTAAAAATATATTTAAGGGTCGCTCCCATACACGTAACTTGGGGATGAAATATTTTTTCGCGTATAACCCATTATGTGGGATATCGTTGAATAGGTCTTTGAAAAACATTGAGTGTTTTTGAGCACTACTGTTTATTGAGGCATCCGTTTGAGAAATATTAAGCTTTAAAGTAATAATTTTTGTAAGAACACCCTCGCCACCCCTTTCTTCTAAACTATTGCTTTTAAATATCTTAAAAACTTCAAAGTAGTAGTAGTACATATACTGAACTTTAAAGAAAGACTATCACGATTAAGCTGGCTTCACAGGTTAACGAGTAATAGCCGACCAAATTATAAAAGTTTCTTGGAGTGGTCAAAATGAAAATTTCGTACAAATGTCACTTAAAATTACTTTTTATAAATCCAGTTTAACTACGGAACGCGTCGTTTTTCACTATAAATTAAACAATGAAGTTTCAACACGTGATCTTTTACGACAACAAAAATGTGTGATAATTAAATATATTATATTATATAAATTAAATTATATATTCAAAATTCAAAATTCAAAATTGTTTATTGCATTGAACAAAGTTGTTTACAGACACAAGGTTGAGACCCTCTTGTAAGTATAAAAATACCTGTAACAGAGGGTCCCACTCTTCCATAACAAAAATAAATTTATATTTAAGGAAATATTTGCTTAGGCTAACATGCTAATACATATTTCATATTATAACAATAATTGTAATTTAATTTATGTAGGGATTAAGGGAAATAATTTAAGATAGGGATAGAGAAAGGGAGCGTGGGCGTGTTTGTGGGCGTGTTTGTGTGTGTGTGTGTGTGTGTGTGTGTGTGTGTGTGTGTGTGTGTGTGTGTGTGTGTGTGTGTGTGTGTGTGTGTGTGTGTGTGTGTGTGTGTGTGTGTGTGTGTTATTAGCTTATTTTAGAAATTGTAATAATTCTTCTGTCTCGTCATATTTTAAGCCAATTATCCAACTGATAAGTGTTTTCTTACAATCATAATATTTCATATTATAAATGTTAAGATATTTGTTACTTTTATTATATAAGTGAGTAGACAGTTTGTTCAGTTGTCGTCTAGCAAAATTTGTATTTATTGGATTGATGTGAGGAACAGTGTAGTGTCTTCTGGTTCCTGTACATGCAGCGTCAAAAGGTAATTGCCGGTGTAGTCTCAGAATGATGTGAACAATATAGAGCTTTCTCACAGTGAGAACGTTACTGATTGAGTAAAGGAGGTCAGTAGGGAATCTGGATGGTTTAAAAAGCATTACTTTTATCAAGAATCTTTGGGCTCTCTCCACTTCTAAGAATGCTGTTTTATTAGCTCCACCCCAGATGGGAATACAATACGCTATGACAGACTGGGCCAAACAAATATAAATTTTGGTCAGTAGGTCAATAGGGGCTACATGTCTCAGAGTTTTAAAGATCCACGTCAACTTCCTGACTCTATTGGCTACTATTTCCACCTGCTGATGCCAAGACAAGCGCTGATCCAGTATAACACCAAGATATTTAGTAGAGGACACCTTATCAATGTTGGGGCATATACAATTAACATTAGCTCTGTCGTCACACCTATGGATTTTAATACTGAATTGGTTATCCGGCTGTGAGTTGTTATAGATGGAGAAACAAATGTAATTTGTCTTGTTGGTATTTAGTGTGAGTAAATTAGTCTCAAGCCAATCAGCCACTTTAACCAAACCCAATTCAGTTGCCTTTCTAACTTCCTGCCATGAGGCACCAGTGAAAACGAGAGCAGTATCATCAGCATATGAAAATATTTGGCAATTCCCAACGTTCAAGTTACATAGATCGTTTATGTACACTAAGAATAATGTAGGACCTAGAACACTCCCCTGAGGTACGCCGTAACTTATGTTTGCGTTACTACTCAGGAGGTTTCCAATTTTAACGCGCTGGCTCCTTTCACTTAAATAATCTTTCAGCAAATCGAGGGATTTACCTCTAATGCCAGTTGCTTCTAATTTTTGTATAAGAATGGGAACGGAGACGGTGTCAAATGCTTTTTTGAGATCTAGAAAAACGGTGAGGCATTTCTGTCCTTGATCAAGTGTATCTACAATTAGCGAACTTAGAGCTGCTACCGCATCCTCAGTTGATTTGCCCTGTCTAAATCCGTATTGGTAATTGGATAATATATTGTATTTATCAAAATATTTTATTAATCTTTTGTTTATAAGTTTTTCAATTATTTTAGAGATGACCGGAAGCACTGATATAGGTCTGTAGTTGTTGACATCGTTTCCGTCCCCGCCCTTATGCACTGGAGTGATGATGGCTCGTTTTAGGGGAAGCGGAAAGACACCGTTTTGGAAGCATAGATTAGCTGCATGACAGACAATAGGAACAATTTCGTTTTTAGCCAGTTTAAGAAATCTTGCTGTTATATTATCCCAACCTGGAGAACTATCCGACTTCAGGCTCAGAAGCACGCTATGAACTTCTTTAGGATCGGTATCCAGCAAAACGAAAGACGAGGTGTGAGAGGACGTTTTCTCCATATTGATGTTCAGATTTTGGTTATTTTTGTTGACGTGTATATTCTCAGCAAGAGTTTTACCTATATTAGCAAAAAAACTATTAACGTAGTTGATTGAATCTGGAGACGAAGTTTTAATATTAAGCAATTTACAGTTATCAGTTTTATTTTGTGTTAAATTAGTTATACTTTTGATATTTTTCCATAAAGTTTTCGAGTTCGTTGATGATTTAAGTAGTTGATCTCGTTCATATTTCCTTTTCAGTTTTTTGATGAGTTTATTGCAAAAGTTTCTATAACGCTTGTACTCAATTTTCAAAATTTCGTTATGTGGGTTAGATCTTAACCTTTTTTGCATCCGGTTTCTATTTTTGATGCAACGCAGAATACCTACTGTTACCCACGGCTTAATCGTTCGTTTACTTTTAGGAATATTTACTGTCGTAGTGTTGTCGTTAATAGATTCTCTAATTTTTGTAGTTAACTCCTCAATTATAAAATGAGGGTCGTTACTAAATAGCAGTTTATGAATTTCTTTTTTTGACAGACTTACTACTGCTTGACTAAAGTCAGTAATCGTTTTGGTCTTCTGTTTAGTTTGTATAGGTTTAAGGTTTCTTAGGCTAAGGAAAATCATACAATGGTCTGTTATTGTGGTATTTAGGATAGCTATACTTGCGGAAGTAGTTTTCTTGTCTAATTTAAGAATGAAATGATCTAAGCAATGGTCTCCTCTTGTTGGCAATATGTGTCCTGGCAACAACCCATACAAACAAAGCATGTTTAAGTAGTTACACTTATTCGATCGCTCTTGGTTTTGTTCTGCCATTTTGGGAGTTAGATTTATGTTGATATCACCGGTTATGGTTATGTTTTTGTGTGTTTTTATGGTTTCCAAGTGCTCATTTAGCGAGTTAATGAATAAGTCAGCATTAGACTTAGAGGGAGAACGGTATATACCAAGTATTGTGTTGTTCTGGGTTTCAATTTGTAGACACGATGCATGAACTAGTTTTATTTCTTTTGCGTTTACTTTGATTGATTTTTTTACATAAATCACAACACCATCATTTTGATTTAAATGATGGTTGGTTGAAAAAGAAGAATAGTTATCTAGGTAAGGAATAGTTTTGTTTGGGTGTATATATATATATAATATAAATATATATTAGATACGGTTACGAGGTTTTATAACATTTAGGCTGTTGATTTAATTTACGTTCCTTATTATACGAGTACATACATAGATACACAACAAATAAATGCGTTCAAAAAGAACTGGGAACCGACTTCATTTGCCCTAAAAGTCTTCTTTTACTAAGGCAAATATAAGGTTTATATCATATCGCTCATGGATGCCGTTGTCAGAACTGGTTCTGAGGTAAAAAAACATTTAAAAAAAATGTAGCATTCAAATTGATAACCTCCTCCTTTTTGGAAGTCCGGGCAGGCCCCGACGGATTTTTTCGGACTAATTATTGTAATAATATGTAAGCTTCTATTTACCCGCGACGGAACGGAGACAGTGTTTATCTAGTTACATAAATGCATTTAGTCGAGGGGTTCTCAAAAAATTATTTAACACTTTTCCGATTACAACCTTTACATTTGTCGTGGGTATTTTCAAAATTTTTAATTTCACTTTTTATCTCAAAGAGCGGTCAATCAATTTTGATAAAATTTATATGGGACCACATCTGAAGTATGCTCTACCAAACAAAACAAAAGAATTATCAAAATCGGTTCACTATTTGGCGGAGTTATCACGTAACACACATAGAAAAAAATACGCGTCGAATTGAGAGTGTCCTCCGTTTTTGAAGTCGGTTGAAAAGGAGTATCAACTACCATAGATAAGGTTATCTTTAATTGAGCTCTTCAAGATTAAGAACAGCGAGAATAATTTTATTATAATTTTTATGGAAGTCGTTAAAGATCTGAACCGTTATTTTTTGTTCGCAAGTCATAAAACAGTCCGCTGGTCACTTCATTATCTGAACGTATTTAACGAGTCGGTGAGGTTCAAGACAGTGTTAATGGCTACATCATAACAGCTAAGAATTATTGTGTGAACTAATCAAAACATAGCTTGATGAAGACGTTTTTATTGAGTATGCTCTTGTAAATTCACTGGAAACATATGAGACCAAGTATAAGATTTAATTTTAAAGTCTATGTAGTGAGATAATGATTTATTAATAACCGCTTTTACATCCGGAATCAGAAGAACACAAGCGGGGATTTGTTCAAAACCATATTATTGTTCGACTATGTTTTAAGAAAGATTTTATTCTATGGTAAGAAATAAAATGAAGCGGTAAAAATATATTTGAGTTTCAATTCTAAGTGTGGGGAACCCTCCAATTTTTTTTCTTCTATTTTTGTGTGAAAATCTTAATGCGGTTTACAGAATCTTACCAAGTTTCAACAGTATAGTTCTTATAGTTTCGGAAAAAGTGGCTGTGACATACGGACGGACAGACAGACATGACGAATCCATAAGGGTTCCGTTTTTTGCCATTTGGCTACGGGACTCTAAAATGATCAAGGGCGCCACACTGACCCCTCTATGCAGCCTTTAGACTTCGTATGTAAATTACGTGATATGTAAAGGGGTTCGAGATTATGGCCTTTGAGAGTAAATTGAATTGGGGATCGTGTTTAAAGACAAACCGATGCGAAAAAACATGTTCATAGTACCTATTACGTCCTTCTTTACTTCGGAATATCTGGGAAACGTGCCGCTTTAGGCACTATGTTTAATTTCATTTTTTGTTCATACAATAGTTCTCTATCGATATACATCAGCAGAATTATGTGCTGCCTGCTTGAAAGAAGAAAAAAACAAGATGGCGGCGGGTCACTACGCCAAGCCTCGAACAAAAATTTTTGAACCCTTTTTATTAGTAACGGGAATCGAAACAAAATGCTTTCATATTTTTATTTTCCATATATTTTTAAAAACGCTGAGAAATAATTATCTAAAAAGAAATTGTTTTTAAATATTACATTGTCATGCCTGGAATGAATTTCGGTAACGTGACTTCAATGTTAGTCCTTATGCAGCTATAGGCTTACCATTAGCGTTTTAACATAAAATCTGAAAACTATATAAACATTTATTCTCTTTACAGTTAATATATGATAGTGATATGTATGATAATTTCCCGCTATAATAATTTGGCAAGGGCAAATAAATATTTCAATTCATTTCATTTGATGTCGGACCCTATTACTAAGTCTTCGCTGTCCACCCGTCCGTCTGTTTGTCAGTGGTCTGTATCTCATAATCCGTAATAGCAGGTAATAGTTAAGATGATTTACTGGTGTCAAAGCGCCCATATAAACGTAGTAACGTCATATTTTGAGTAATAAGCAATGAAAATCAATGAAATTTTCAAAACACAATCTAGAACCAAATATCTGAGTCGCTGGCGAGTCAGATTTTTGTTGAAGTATAAACTTTCAGAGTTACAGGGCATCAAAGTATTGTATTTTTCGGTAATAAAACGCCCCAACTTTGAACCTGTTTTACAAGAGTATGAATCAATTTAGAGCAATTTGGAAAAAACCACCGACATCTGAAATTTTATTAATATACTGTATTGAAAAAATGGCTACATAATATACTGTATCCTTCAAATGATCCCTGGACTACGAAACATCCAAATAACGGGTGGATAACTTCGCGTAGTGTATGCTGTCTCACCGTACGCGCTCGGGTAGGATAGGGCTCGGATAGGGACAGCTACAAAACAATGCAACCTTGAACGTGGCCACGTGCTCTAAACAGACAATTCTCTTAAACTGTTGAAGTTTTCACAGAATGTGTATTTCTGTTGCCGTTATAAGATTAAATAATAATAAAAAATAAAAAATTAAAGGAAACGGATTTTATTATAATAAGCAAAAAACATTCCAAACAAACCTAGTCATGTAGTCAAAAAAGCTTTTATTTCCATATAAGGAAACCCAGCAAGCCCGACTCGGATTTAGCCGGTTTTCTTTAGAACTACAGTACAAAAACGTGTTTTAGCTCATCTCATTTAAACGATTGTGGTAAAATAAGCATAACTGTATGAAAGACTTTCGTTTGAATCACATCGTAGAGATAGTATAACAATTGCCAGCATATATAGTAAATAGTGGCGAGTGCAATTGATGGGCGAAGTTGAACGTAACTGGCGCGACTATCACCACGCTAGTGCTTCGCCACTAATCAAGGTCGAACGTTGCTCAACTAATCGCGGCATTCGTCTCATGGTCTATAGTGAGACGTAAAGCTCTTGATACTTGACCTGCAATACCTAATTTTAAGAACTTTATCTCGTGGTATTGATATGCTTAAATTTAAATCTAAGAATGTTCGAAGGGTTTCGAACCCAAAGGGTAAACCAACGGGACCCTACACTACGAGTAAGAGTCTGCTGTCCTTCCTCCGTCTGTATCTCATTAACCGTGATAGGTAGACAGTTGGAATTTTTACAGGTGATGTATTTCTGTTGCCGCTGTAATAACAAGTACTAAAAACAGAATAAAATAAATATTTAAATATTTATTTAAATATTTCATACATCAAACGTGATTTTTTGAGACGTGTGTTTTAAACTATTAGTAACGCCATCTAGTGACCCGTAGCAAAACTAAATCGAAAACATTTTTTAAAGTTCTTCCTGTTTTTAGCTACGGTAAAATATCTAACTGATTCAAATAAAACAAGGAAACCAATTTTGTTCCCAACTTAAAAATAGGAACATCGATTTCGTACTATAAATTGTAAGCAGAGCGTCACTCAAACCAATTCCACGCAGGCAAAGCTGAGGCCTGATTTTGTTTACTTTGAAATATATATTTTCGAGATAGTTGTGCAAAGGGATATTTTTAAGGTTACGTTTCTCAAAAGGAACCTTGCTACTTCAGAAATCGAACGCTACGAACGCTGGTTGTATTTTTTAGGTCAAGTTAAAAGTTGATTCACCTCATCAATATAATATCAATTCTCAATGTTTATTTCTAATAAAAAATGAATCACGTGCGTATACTTCAAAATAATCGACCTTAACTTTAGACCTTTACTTTTAAATGCAATTATAAAAGACCTTAGACATCATTGGAACATGACGTCGTCGGCACAGAACACGTTGATTCAATATAAAATGCACGTGTGTCTCATTTGATTTCTTGTTGTAAATAATCACTGCTGATAATAAAATCATCAATAGTGATCCAGACAGAGCGAGTGAAAACTAGATTTGCCAGAAACCAATACAATACACTATAAGATTTCTTATATAATAGACTCAACATGAACCTTAATTTACACAATAAACCTAATATTGAATTTAAGAAAACATTAACCAAATGGATTAAAGCAAAAACATACAAACAAACCGAAGCTCTTTTTGAGGTAGTATCATAGTTATATCACACACACACACGTTAATTGTAAGTAGCAACTATGTAATAAAAAATAGTATTTGTATATCTTAAATGACTATCGGAAGAGCGGGGCCTCCTAATACGAGTTTTTTTAAACTTACAAGGAGTGTCCCCAAAACTGTATTGTTAAGCTAATCATATGAAAGAAAATAAATATTTTTTCATTTTCATTTTTCCATAGTAATATTATAAAGCGAGTATATATAAGCGAGTTTGTTTGTTGTAACTTCACGTTGTCACGGAAAGTTATAATGACGTGATTTTTGTAAACGAAAATGTTGTACGGTCGGAAAACATTAAAACCTTGATGTTTAGAACAATGATTCCTTTGATGACGTAGATAATAACTTATACAGTATTTTAAAAATTAACCTTGAAGGAGATGAAAAACAGGAAAAAATACTTTTTAAACCAATATTTGAAATTTGAAATATTGATCCATTTGAGAATTCAAAGAACTAGCAAAGGCTTAGTAATAGGGTTCGTTGGAACCGCGACCCTGATAATGATATATCCGGCCAGAAATCACAAGAAAACCGTGAAGTTAAAAAGATTATCGCACAGTAATATCTTTTTTGAGAGAAGAAGAGAACCTAGTATCAGAGATACTCAATATGCAATGGGTATCGAACCCGGCGACCCCGGGTGCCACGTAATAGGTGAAATAAGCTACGCAGCTTTTGAAGAAAAAAAAGTGCTTCAATATTTAACAAAAGATCACTTGGCAAGAAATACTGAAATAAAAAACACTTTTCCTACAGAAGAACCCTAACTTTTAGTTTTTTTAGCGGCCATACATACACATTCTAATGAAATTTCAAGTGCTCTATTACAGTCCAAAAGATACAGCCGTGTGACAGGCTCAGTATTATTAGTATCAGAATGTTTAACAAATAAATAAAACTAAAGTTTTATGTCTGTTACATACCATGTTCCATGCAAATAAAGTTATCTTTGCATTGGGCACAATTTGCTTGAGGAACCCTAAAATCATATCCTCTCTATAATTTGACCGACAACAATAGATAAAACCGAATCGTGACACAATATTTCGGAAACGGAAATCGGTAAGATACCAAGATCCTTTGATCCTGCAGTAAATAGGTTTCGCAATCCGTGCGAGCACCTGTACGTTAGCTGAGATGCTCTACTGCTCCTTAGACTGCAACAAGTACTATAGACACGTCACTATAACAAACTGAATCTTTAAAAGTAGGTCTCTCTTATCGTTATATACTTCAAACCATCGACCATTGAGACAGGATCTTAAAGCAAGTTCGTTAATTCCACAAATGTTTGTTGATTTGGTAGCTGTCAAAGATACAGTGCAAAATGATCATCATTTCATCACTAGCTTTTGCCTGCGAATTCGTACGCATTGGCTTCAGAAATTATCCTGCAGGAACTACATGCTCGATTGAGATACAAAGTAGGCAATATCATTTGCTGGCCCTTAAACTATCCCAATATAAAAATCAAGTTATGACGAGAATGAAGGACAAACAAACAAACACGTGTCGTCGCGTGGTCTGATTATGGCAAATACTCTCATGGAAAGTGTGTGTGTGTCTCTTTGTGTCAATCGACGAGGGAGATTCCTATTTGAATAGTGGACTTGTGCTGTGGATAATGATGTAGCTTTTACAAGCTAAAACTACTAACTAATTGTCTATGGAAGAACCAAACTATCCAACATTGGACACTCTATTTATGAGACTAATATTTTAAAGCAACGGTTACGCTTCTGTATTTTCTTTTTAATTATTGAAACATATTATTAAAAACTTTCATGTAACGCGCCGATAATACATGTAAACAATTTGCAATAGTATAAAGATAAGCAACGTCCCAAAAGGCGTAGAATAACTAAGAGGGCTGATCCCAATATATGGTAAACATAAGTACACTCAACAAAAGTAGATTTGAAATGGAAGAGATGTTTCGGGCCTGCACAAGTGCACACTATTAAAAATCAAGGAATATATTTAAAGTTATATAAATATACTAAAATTACATTTCTGTATTAATTTTGTTTGTACCAAATCATTCTGTGCTAAGTGACAACGTCAAATGTCATTTAATTGACTCCATCTTTGTTTGTTAAGTATTCCTTATTTCGTGCGTTTTTAAGGTTTTTGTACAAATAAACAAAACCAAAATATTTATAAATGATAATTGAATCAATGTTGTTTGAAATTAAGTGGCGTGTCCGTTGTTATAGATTTAGTCTAAATCTAAACTCTAAGTCGATATTGGATAGGTGTATTACTCCGGAGCGGAATGTGGATTTGCTAGACGAATATAGTATGTGGACTTGGGAAGCTGTATAAAATCTTGAGTAGATTGATACAGACATGATTTTGGTCTTTACGACGGTGGCAGACGTCAGAGTATAAAAAAATATTTTAAAAAAAGTAAGTTTCGGTACTTGGTTTGGCTGTGGTGGGACATTTTACATGTCCGCCTGGCTATCTACCACCATGTTACCTAAGTCTGCCGCACAACAGCCGAGTTAATAACACTGTTGTGTACCGGTATGAAAGCATAGCCAGCATCTCATTAGGTTGAGGCTTCTGGGTGAGGCTACAAGCGGCCTTATCGGCACTCACCATCAGGTGTGATGAAGGCCCTAAAAAGGCTTCGCTGGCTGACTCATAGACATAGCCGTCAAACCATAAAAAAATGGTACACGACTATTCAAATAATGACCACTATCGGATTGTATAAAAGACCAGTTTTGAAAAATACCCACCAATATTCGTTATTTACTGTTATTGTGTAAAATTCTTTTGGTCTATTTTTTTATATTACACTCTTTTTTGTTTTGCAACTATACCGGAAAAAATATGTATAATCTCATAATTATCATGACCGAATGTTCTCTGTGCAAAATTGTGTTACAGTTTTAAGTTTTCTCATTAAGTGAAAATGTCATTTTCTTTTGAGAATAAATAATATCTTTAACCAAAAAAATGTCTTGGAAAACAAATAAAAGAATTCAGTACGAACTCGGATAAATTTATCAGTCACATTTGTTATCTACCGGTGTGGGGCAAGCTTTGTGCTGTTACGGGTCATATTCGTGCCATATTTAGCTTCGTTGATGGATGAACGATGGGAAATTTTGGATGTTAGTTTTACAATAGACTAAAAACTCGGACAAAAAGTGCGGCATGACGTCAAAGATCTATGAAAATAATAGAAGGTTTTTGCTAAAACAGAGGCCTGTTATAAATAAAATTGAAATGCTTTTTTGGGTACCGTACCCAAATGGTAACCAACGGGACCTCTATTACTAAGACTCCGCCGTCCGCGCTATATCTCATGAACCGTGATAATTAGACAGTTGAAATTTTCACAGATGATGTATTTCTGTTGCCGCTGTAACAACCAATACGCAAAAACAGAATTAAAAAAATTTAAGGGATCTCCTATACAAGAACCGTGATTTTTTGACGTGCGTTTTAGCGTATTAGTAGCGCCATCCAGTGACGAGTGGCAAACTAAACCCAGGCGCATTCGTTAGAGGATTGTTCGGTGAATATCTATATTCTGTACGGAATCCTCGGTGCGCGAGCCCAACTCGCACTTGACCGGTTTTTTATAACTGACTAGCTCTATGCTAGAGATCGCTACATTACATGAGTATTTGTAGAAGGTTGTGTGTATTAAGAGGGCACTACATTAATTTTTGTAAATTAAAGTTACTTATTTACATTAGCCCGATCCTTGAACAACGACACGTTCTTGTTGGACACAAATACATGAATAATTAATAAACAATACATGCCGTTAATGACATCCAGAATTTTTTTTTATTTTTTTGAGATGTCATAAATGTTTATGCACTATTAACATTTAATATATGGTATTGGTTTTATTTAAATATTTTTATCAAACTTCAACAAGACCGTGCCCTTGAAAAATGTGCAAGCTAAACTGAATAAATCATTTTAATGTATTTAATTAATTCAGCGCCTAGTAGTAGACTTTAATTAACAAAATTTCGTGCAGTACCTTCTTAACCTTTGCAAAAAATACTACTGACAACTATGAAGAACAAGACTTAGTTGACAGTTATGCTACTGTTGTAGCTGTTTATTTTGAATATAATTAAATTATAATATTGAGTGTAAATCTGCCGCCAGACAACGGCGTAAATAGCACAGTTGTGTTTAGGTAATGCAAGACAACGTGACTCGTACCTCATAAAATTAAGTTAACTTATTGTGCAAAAAGTAAACATAGCTTTGTATGGTTTTTTCGTCCTACGTTTTGTTTTTATCCTAAGTTTTGCCGCGTATGTTCGCAAGCGCTGGAAAAAGGGACTATTGAGTAAAATACTTACTTAATATAACTAGTGTGAAAGCTACCACATAGGCCAAGTTGGAACAACTCGAGGGTCTCATTGTGGCTGATCTGAAACAAATATAATATCACAATGTTATTTTTATTTTTATCACGTTGGTGGATAGGATAGGATAGGATAGTTTTATATTTAATTTTTTTTTGAAATCTGTACAACTTTCACAAAAAGTTGTTAATTACTAAACAATTTAGTATAAATAGAATTTAATGCCTTAAAAAAGAACTGTCGAACCGACTTTTTCAAATTGTAATGTCCCAAACATAGGCTCTTAAATCAATCGTTAAGCCCAGGGGTCATTGTTTTTAACCAACTTCAAAAAAGGAGAAGGTTATCAATTCGACGAGTATTGTTTTTTTATGTTTGTTACCTGGGAACTTTAGACTGGGTGAACCGATTTGGATGATTCTTTTTTTGAAAGGTAGTGCTCCAGTTCTGAAAACGGCGTCCATGAGAAAACGATATAAATCTTAAATTTGCCTTAGTAAAAGTAGACTTTTAGGGCAATTGAAGTCGGTTTCCAGTTCATTTTGAATGAATTTACTTGTTTCTTACCATTACAAAGAAATGGAATGACAAAAATGAAGCTAGCCGTAGGTGCCAACATAAAAAAACGTAAAACACACTTGCAATCGAATAAACTGCATCTACAATTCTACAGTAGTTAAGGCAAATACAACTCTTGGTGCGATTTTAGCAATAACTATAGGAACTGTGTTTTATCGATCATGGTTGTAGTTACGTCAGCTGCTTTTACTATAACTCATGGTAGAGGTACTTTCATTGCAAGCGTCTCTTTCTTACTAGTATAAGATTGTAATTAGCCATCCCGCCCTGGCTAAACTTGTCTAGATAGCCAGATGTACTTAAACATAGACAAACAACTCTACCACCATCAAAACAGAGCACTGATATGTACGAGTATCTCCACTGGGCATCGAACCCGGGACTTTGGATTGTGAGCCCAAACGTGCGGCTAGTCAGGTTGGGTTTGAGTACAAGAACATCAAATTATCAAACCACAATACGATCGTTTGTTTTTATAGCTATGGTAATTAAGTATATCTGCGGTCGATATGCGTCGGCGCAGGGTTTCCACGGCTCACGTGACCGGATTTATTGTTTATAGATAGCTGTGTTATTAATAATCAATTCAAATCCGCCTGTAGACAAGCGGGTGACTTATTGAATACCGTTGGCTATGCGATTCTTGGTAGGAGTTCAGGATGTGTCATTGGGAATTTAGTAGGATGTGTTTTATTGTTTTCGCTGCTGGCTACATAAGTCCACTGTTGGACATGAGTCTCTCATAGATCGACACGCTTGTAATCGCAGTTAGATGTTTTTGCCCATATCCTGAGTAGTCTTCCCTTTGACGACTATTACGACAGCCGCGGGTTGACATTCTAAAGCCAAGAACACATTCGTTCTAGACAATGCTACCAATGTAAGCTTGCCTTTAGAAATGTAACTGCCGCCGCCGTCTTGAAAATAAATTCATTACAAAACAACTTTCGAATGAACAAAGCAAAGCTAAGTTAAAAGTTAACAACTCAATTTTATCCAATTTGGTCTTTGTGATGTCTCATTGTAAAGAAATGGCCCTTTTCGTTTCATTACATTTGTACATTTAATTTTGATTCTTCTTGTAAGAGTGTTTTGTTTTCTGATTAGCCGAAATCGAGTTACTAGAACAACCCTAGCTCGACTATAGTTGCAATGGATGGGACTCACTTTAATTCACGCTACGACGTAACATAAGTTCCCTGAGTTGTTTTAATTATATCAATAAAACCTTTCCTTTGTAACTTACTAATTCAGAAGTATACTTTTAGTATGAAGTATTCAATATTCGTTCAATCATCGTTCGGTATCCTAAGATATTATGAAACGAAACAATATATATACCTAATACTCGCAATGTGTATTCTTCAATTTCATGGCGGATTATAAGTACGAGTACATTCAATATTTTAGTGAATATTTTGATCATTCGATATCTTAAAATACTATTGTTTTGTTTTGATTGTTTGACGAGCGATATTTCATATATTTTCAGCATGTAAGATGCGCATACACTCCTCATGGTTAACTATACATCAGTATAGCAAATCTCCCGCTACTGTAACGTGTTACTCAATGATTTAAACGACTACAAACCGTGTAACCCTTATTTAAATGTCATCCATGTTTTTAATCATAGTTTACATTCTTAGCATACCTCACAGTTACGTCATTTCAACCAGGGCAACCTACATTTACCCGCTTGCATTTTGAAAAGCGTTACATTTTTATTCAATTGCCCTAACTGGCAATTCACCAAGCTATGGCTTATCTGATTACAATTCTAGCAGACTTCTCTATTTATATATAGTGTGATATAAATAAAATAAGGGTACACGAAGTCTGTATTGCTATGTATAGCTAATCATTTTTGGGATTCCGTTCTCCAAAAGAAAATAAAGAAGTCCTTATAGGATCACTTTGTTGTCCGTCCGTGTAAAAGTAAAAAGTGTTTATTTCTTAAATAACTTTTACAGAGTTTTGCAGGGGCCTTCCAGAAAGTAGTCTTTCGACACTTGTGTTGGAAGTGCACCGCGTCATCCAGACGGATTTACACAGTATTATTTAAGGAAAAGACTTATTATTATGTTAGTAAAAATTAACCTGTTTTAAATGTTATGGTTTTCTTTTAATCTTAGTGCCTATTTTAAGTTTGCTATGCTCGTGTGTGTGTGTGTTTGTGTGTGAGTTGCGAGAAGAATTGCACACTCCTATGCCCTGTGTGTCAAGACCTTTTTCTCAGAAACGTGTTGAGGTGTCAAATTGAAATTAATATCTAAGACTCAATATGTTTGTAATTCCTTAAAACTGCCAATCGATTTTGATGATTCTTTTTTGTTTAGTAGAACATGTTTTAGAGGTGGCCCCATATAAATTTTATCGAAATTTATTCAGTACTTTTTGAGAAAATAAACAAAATATGTACCTAGATTAATTTGCCTCTAAGGGTGGACATCCTAAAGGATTTATGCTGTAGACTTCTAGATCAGTCAGTTCAGTTCAAGTCGGTTTCTAGGTCTTTTTGAAAGCGTTAATCATGGACGTTAATTTGTACGATCAATTAATTAATAATCCTCTCAAATAAATTTAAATAAACAGCGAATTACATTATTCAAATATTTCGGTAGTCACTGTAAAGCACACTCAATGTAAAAGCACACAAGGTTGAACAATATGATAATGTTAAGCAGGACACGTCACGTGGTTCTCATAATGTGATGGATGAATAAAATAGTTTCGCTCCGTTGAATGACCTCTGTCCGTATTCGGAAAAACCATTTTAAAGCGATATAGCTCGGCGAGGCAGGTTGATGTGACAGCCACGTTCGCTCGAAAACGGATATAAAGTACGAAAGAGGTGACATACTAGGAAATATGTATCGCGTCGACCTAATAGATGAACTGAGGATCTTTCTAGTAAAGGTGCTTGGGCTTCTTTTAGAGCTCGAATCATGGAAGAGATCGCTCTTAGCGATAAAGCTGCCTTCGTGTATGTTTTGTATTCTTTTATCAGTTCTGGTTTTTGCGTGTGTATGTGCAATAAAGCTGATTTGAATATGAAGTCCTCTGCTGAAAATGAGCCTTCTCCATATATCGCCATACATTGATTTTCCATGTCGAATAGTTGTCAAAATAACCACGTTTATCAAGCGGATCATCCGATAGCATAGGTAGCCGTGGTCTCGGCTTCAGAATAGGGCCACATAATATCATCCTTTACCAAATTAGCTTAGAGTTAAATTGTATTTTAAACCTTAGAGGACACTAACAATTCTTCAAAAATAAACGGGTTCTGTTAGCAAAAGTACAAGGCAACGGCCACGGCGCCAATCTCCTATTTTTCCCCTTTTCGCTTTTTACGACAAACACTAATGGATATCGTGTTCAGTCGAGACCGCTAGCCCATGATCTCTTGGCTACGGGGTAAACAATCACCTATACTACGACATCACCGCCATGTCGTGTCGCTATCGCTTTCAAACACCATAATACGTCCCAACATTGAAGGTATACTATTACGTCAAGCTCTATGTGTGTCAATGACGCTGGCCCCTACGGTTTTGAGCGTACGCGCTAATCAGCTGATCGCTTAGTTTTGACTGTAACAACGATCTCTTATGAAGTTATGATTAGATCAACAACCGTCTATTTGCACTCAGAATTCTCTCATACAAAACATATTTGGCCAATAAAAATTTATAATAGAATAGCTGGTTTTCTTAAGTAGTTACCTAAACATATGAGATTTGATTATAGTGCCGCAAAATGAATATCAGTAACGTACAATTTTGTTATCAGCTACAATAGCCGTTAAGCAGCTAATGGTTCCTAGATGACGTTTTGACAATAATTTAAAATAGTGTGTAGAAATGAGAATTATAATTAACTATGAAGTTGTATCATAATGATTCTCATTTCGATAAATACAAATTCGAAATTCTATTTTCAAATAATAACTGCACAATAGTAGCGCCCTAATTCGTCTTTTCTGCATTTCTCCGCGATTAAGCAATAATTTCAAAACCAAAAACCGGATTTGTTTTATTTATGCTGGTTTACAGTTCCAGATATAAACAGCACATCCAAAATGTATCCAAAACAATATGATTGGACCCTATTTTATACGATGCATGTCTAGATGATTCATTATATCTAGTAAACCATGGTACGAATTAGCGTAGGGACACGCCTGTGTTTGCTGTTCTGTTCTGATCTATCTAGAATAACCTAGACCAGAAAAGAATCCGGGTTGTTCGCTTCACACTTACCGGTTGCCGGGCTTTCTTAATTAGTGCAACTGCAGTCTCCGTCTCTCTCAGACATATGGAGTGTTTATGTAATTCGCGCCTCTTTTTGCCCGGCCAGCACGTTTTCTGGGGATGCTGGCCGGTTGCTTGCTGTACGGGGCATGCTTGACGGTTCGGGTAGACAGGTGTCTCGATCCGTACATTTTGTATGGCATTATAGCCTTCCGTACTCCGGATGATCTGGGTAGATCAGAACAGCAAAGACACGCTTAGGACAGATACACATGTTTCTAACTGTACTTTTGATTGTGGCTCGTAATGTTATAGATCGATGGTTCGTGCCTAAAGTTATGGTTAGATGAAATAAATGACATTGAAATAAATAAGTGGCTGTTAGATATATGTGCGTACGGGGAAGCTGCACAGAATTTTGTAGAGAACCTCTAAATACGAGTATATAATTGCCTAAGAATTCTTGATTTGCGTAATTGGTTATAAGTAGGAAAATATAAACATACCAAGTGTGAGTCGGACTTAAAAACGTTGGGTTTGGTACCACCTACAATGTCTAGCACTGCATATTTAAAATGTTTAATACAGTTGTAAATACCAACGAAAAAATTGCTTGTTGTAATGGCCATTAGTAATAAGTTTTGTGTATACTTATTACATTATACACAAGAGCGTCGGTGGCGCAGTGGATAAGGAGCGGACTCTCAATCTGAGGGTTCCGGGCTCGAATCCAGCCGTGTACCTATGAGTTGTTTTTCAATTCAAGTACATTATCCGGTTGCTTAACGGTAAAGGAAAACATCGTGAGGAAACCTGCATGTCTTGAACAAGGCATGTGAAGTCCGCCATCCCACACTGGTCCCGCGTGGAGGACTACGGCCCATACAAACTCTGTAGGAGAGTAGGCCTGAGCCCCTGCAGTGGGGACGTATATAAGCTGCTGATGATTGATGATGATACACTTTGTGAATCTTTCAAATGTCTATCTATTACGGTTCAAAAGATTCAGCCTTGAAATAGACGGATGGACGGTCGGACCTTTGAGTGCGTCAACTCCAAAAATCTTAACCCTATTTACAATAATTCCCGGTTGAACAGATGAATAATTTTTAATGCTGAGTTTAAGTAACGACAGCGTACTTTATCTGAAGTAATTCAGTCTTCTTCGAAATCGATTAATACCCAAAGAAAACAAGTCCATCCCCAAAATTTCTTCAGTCTAAAAAGCATTCGCCAAACAAATTCACCCGTTTACCTATTCAGGAGTTAATGGACCGTCCATTCCCCCCTTGTCATAAAAATACATCCTCATTTTACGTAACACATCAAATCAAAGCCAGGCATCCCTAAAAAAACAATGACTCATTAAATTTCACACTCCATCGCTTCTGTCTTCGATACAATAGTGACAGAAATAGCAAATCTTATTTTCTACTGGGAAAATGTAGCGTGAAGTGCGCCTCGTGTCAGTTTCAATAGGTTTAATGGTGAATTTGGTTTTAATTGGCAATGTTTTTACCACTGAATGAATATTAGCATATTTAAATAAACCAATGAATTGAATACTAATAAGTAGTTATTGTATTTAATATTTGTATCAATTTATAAATTTGATAGTTCATAACATTTATCTATTCTAAGGCGGAGCATTAATTTACTGAAAACGGGTTTGAATACATTTGTAATTAAAATTTAACTAAAATGTTTTATGCTGAAAAGAATTTAGTGTCCCTATTTTCATAAAGTTATGATATGATATATAACAATTGTAAAATATAAAACAGACATACATATTTAATAACAAACATGACGCAGGTACGATATACCAATGGAACAGGCCGCCGCAACTTGATAAAATGCGATTTTTCTTCTAGTCATTTCGAGTTATCTGTTAACGATTTGACCTCAAGTTTCTACAAGAATTTTTTTTTGTAAATGAGGTATTTAGTACCCAAAAAATAATGTAGAGAAAAAATAACTCACGATGTAGTCTGTAGCTTTCTGTTTGTCTATAATATTATGTATGTTAGGAAGCCTATGTGTATGTATTGATTTAAAACTGTGTAAAACTTTGTCAATAAACGATAAACTCACGTCTAGTTGCAAGTTTACTATCCTTCTTTTTTACTATTATTTACTATTCGATTATTGATTTTTCATTAACTCTTAATAGTGCTCACATATATGACCATATTTTAATTTAATTTAGAACTTTTATGCAACATTCTACTACTATTTAATTCTACCTCTATAATAGTAATCATTTCATATGTTTGCCAGGCTAAGTTTAGTAGTAACTTTTTTGATTGTAACATCTTGTTTACCTTTAAGCAAATAAATAAATTGATTTGAATTGAACCATCGTTACGTCAATAGAAGCACAATAGAAGGTTCCATTTTTAGCCGCGTCATTGAAGGTCTGCCTTTTCTGTGACTATGTCATCTACTCGTACCCCCATCCTTTCCAATGTCTCGAACAAGGTCTCGACCATGGTTGCTTTAATTCGGTGTTCCTTCCACCATTGTTTCATGTTAATTGAGGAAGGTATTAGGTTTATTTATAGTCGAATAAAAAAAATATCTATACGATTTCTTTGACGGTTTTTTTCTTCGATAATGAGCTAATTTTGTTTGAGCATTTTGTTTGTTAGTGATTGACGTTTTGTTGGAATTGAATACCGGATGTTTTTTTAACGCAATATCTTTAGTTATACTCAACTTCCCGTATGTTACTATGAAGGTTAATATGTGCATCATCGAATATATATTTCCATATGAAAAGGTTTGACAGTTATTCTACATTCCCATTCCTTACTATGTCGTTTGCAGGTTTCCATTATCCATCCATACCATACCATCAGTCGGTTCACAATTACAGAATTAACAAATTAATTAATTACAAAAACAATACATTATTGTAACCAAAAAATAAAACATACGAAAATTGAGCTCTACTTTTTTATAACGGTTGAAAAAGAAGGACAATTGTTGAAAAAATAGTAAAACCTGATTATTGATGATATAATGAGATTCCCACAAACTCTTTGAATGCCAAACAAATTGTTAAGCCCGAGTATCTTTGAGACTAGGTATCTATTAGAAAGCTGACAAACAACATACTGGATACCTTGATACTTTATTACTAAAGGATGTCGAAACTGCTATTCCAGATTCAAATCTACAGCTTACGCACCCAATGTTTATCACTTGAAGAAGACTGACGTGATTGTTAATCCATATTCAAATTTCCAGCTTACGCGCTCAGTATTCCTAAATAGTCACTCCAAGTTGACCGACGAGATGGCTATTCCAGATTCAAATCTACAGCTTACGCACCCAATGTTTATCACTAGAAGAAGACTGACGTGATTGTTAATCCATATTCAAATTTTCAGCTTACGCGCTCAGTATTCCTAAATAGTCACTCCAAGTTGACCGACGAGATGGCTATTCCAGATTCAAATCTACAGCTTACGCACCCAATGTTTATCACTAGAAGAAGACTGACGTGATTGTTAATCCATATTCAAATTTTCAGCTTACGCGCTCAGTATTCCTAAATAGTCACTCCAAGTTGACCGACGAGATGGCTATTCCAGATTCAAATCTACAGCTTACGCACCCAATGTTTATCACTAGAAGAAGACTGACGTGATTGTTAATCCATATTCAAATTTCCAGCCTACGCGCTCAGTATTCCTAAATAGTCACTATAAGTTGACCGACCAGATGGCTATTCCAGATTCAGATCTTCAGTTTACACGCTTAATATTAACTCATTCACTATAAGTTGACTTACGAGATAGCTATACAATATCCATATCTATATTACAACTTTTTATCAATGCGTGAGTTTGTTTGTTTTTATCCTCCCTAAAATCGTAACGGAATTATCCCTATCGAACAAGTCGTTCCCATGGGATAATTTTTCAAGTCCACACGAACGATGTCGCAGGCAAAGTTCAGGAATAAGTTAATCCCAAAAAGCAAAAACGGAGTTGTTTACAAAGGAGTCAGTTACAATAAAAACAAAAGATATGTACAGGTAGTCAATATAGTCTGTAGTCACGGCTGGTATTTATGCAATTTAAAACACGTTTTAAAAAGTATTGTTTGTTTCAAGACAGTTTGTTGGCTTCGGGTCGAGATTTTTCCACTTCTTTTCAGATTGTAGAACGAAAACAATCGTCACGTATGCCTTGACTTGAGTCGTGACACAGACCATATTCTGGCTGTATTGGATACAAATATTGGTTTAAAAAAATATGCTGTGGCGCTCTATGGATTTTCTATTCTCGACACCTTTTAAAATCCCCAAGATTGAGGGTTGCCGATTCTAGCCCCTTTTCATGTTAGACGCACTACATTACGTGCAGTATTCTAGATGAAGTAATCAATAGCTAACAAGGAACTAATTACAGACGTCATATTTGCACTAAAATTTGTGTTAGAGATGACCACGGCTGATTCGTTGTATCCACGTGGCGTTAAGGCCTCTAGCCTCATTGTTATAATAACGAGGTGAATTTGTCACGCAAATGAAGCCAATTTAAAACATGTTATAGATTTGTGGTTTTGGTCAAAATAAGTAGTTCCGTTGCGGCTTTTAGTGCTATGAAAATGCGCCTTAGTGACGCAGTGGAAATATTATTTAGGCGATTTTACCGGCCAAAGTTTCATACTGAATTTCTAGAAAAATAATTTTTTTAAACAGGCTGGCTGGCTTTGTGCAGAACTATAGAAAAATAATACATCGGCTTATAATATTGGAAATGAGGCCTAACTGAATAGTCAAGCTCCCTTCTATATATATAATAGAAACAGCATTGTTTCTAAGAAAAGATTAAAGCCTCTACGAATATAACCGTCGAGCGCGCCTTCAGCACAAACTTTAACTTCCTGTACCTAAATTGGAAATATTAAAAAACGGTCCATATATCTAGATATACATTAAGATTCCTGATATTTTAAAACTAGAGACAGATAACCACTTCAAGAATAAATTCAGGTCGCTCCTGATTGGAAAAGCATATTTTACAACAAAAGAATTTATGGAAGATGTATAAAGTTGGACTATCTGTGTTTTAGATTATAGTACAAAATTTAACATTGAACTTATTTTTGCATAAAAATTGTCATTTAATTATTATTAATGTATAAAATGAGTTCTATACATTTTTCTATGCCATGACAGGGTTTATGTATGTATGTAATCACGAATAAAAAAATAAACCGATTTGATTTGATAGTAAATCAAAATTTTTATTTTTACTAATTTATTGTATTATTGTTTAAAACGCGTATTGTAGCTGACATTGTGAGCGGATTTGTCGAAGTTGCGGGTAAGAAAAATTGTATTTATACAGCCGTTTAATTTAATGGTAGATTGAAAAGGAGACGAATATATATTTTAATCTATATGATATGTCGAGCTACGTAGTAGATCAAATTGAAATAAGTAGATTTAAAATAGTGTTAAGAGGTAATGTCTTAAAAAGTAAATGTTGACCAGCAATTAGTGTCAGATACTCATTAACATAAAAATTTGAAATTAGGGCTGATAACTGTTGAAGGATTTAATGGGTTTTCAACGTAATACGTGCAAAAGTACCTAATTAACTGTAATTGGCTCGAGATAACTAATTAGTTTGCAAAAGGTAGGAGTGCCAATGATAAATAACAATACATGGTTTACAAGTCTTAGCTTCCATACTAAATTTCTGTTGCCATAATCTTCTAAAATAGAATAGCTAGCTTTGATAAGTAATTACCTAAAACTTAGAGATTAAATTATAGTGTCGCGAAATAAATATCATTCATTTATAACTTTATAGTTAGCTACAATAACAGTCACGCAGCTGGTTCATAGATGGCGCTTTGAACAAAATTCGAAAAAAGTGTTTAAGATGAAAATTATGATTCACTGTGAAGTTGTAAGCTAATGATACTCATTTCGTGACATCACAATCTGATGTCCTATTTTTGGATAGATTTTTTCTGTGACACAATTTGATAAGGTACCTCATTAATCCTAACACTAGGAGCGTTTCTTAGAAATGGATAAACGAATACGGGTCTTTTTGCTTCAAAAATAAATACAGCGATAACAAATGCTTTTCCATTTACGTTGCAAGAAAAATGACAGTCTTGTGTATTTCGATTATAACAAAATAAAACCACCTAAAGTCTGGGTAAACTAGAAATAGACCGGTGATAGATTGTAGTAGGTTTTTGTTTTGGTAGAACGGCGAGAATAATATATAGAGATGCAAAAATATATTTTCCATCCATCTGAAAAATCACGTGACAGTGTATGAGCTTCAATAGTTTAAAAGTCCATACTTTGCATCTTACATTTAAATTTGTATTAGAAATTGTGCAAATCCAACGAAAGTAATTTCGTTTTCAAATGTAATTTAATGTGTTTTGACACTGATAAGAGGAGCGCTGTACTGAGAGAGTGATAATAATATTTTATGACTAAATACGAGTATAACATTAAAATCCCATCATTGCCCAAATTTTATTACCCTCGAATAAAAAGTGTATTAGAGAAAATGTATTCGAATATTTTTATTTTCTTATTTCTCGGGTGGTAACGTTCACACAGTCTCAAATCAAATCAAAAACTATGTTGCTTCTGTTCTGGAATGTTAAGGAACATTTATGATGTCTGAGGACGTACGTAATGCAGGAAGGCTGAGTGTGGGATGGATAAGAAACTGAGTGAAAGAGAACATGATATGATCGAATTCATAAGAGTGAAAGAGAAGACGAATGGCAAAAAACAACAAGAGAACGACGAACGAAAGACGTGCGTAAGAAATATGTAAAATAAAATAAAAGTCCGCCCCTACAATTTGTAGAATAAAAATTTATATTTTTTTTGACATAAAATTTGCAACTAATCTTTTTTGATGTCAATGAATCTACTAAATAATTAGCCTTAAAAGAACAAAGGATTTGTTGTGCAGTTTGTCCAGTTGTGGTCATATTTATATGCCTAGCTACAATTATTCTTACAGAGATACAGATAAAAAAAACTTCGTATTTTACATTTGATAAGCTTCCCTTTGACCACAATCTCACCTGATGTTAAGCGATGATGTGGTCTAGGATGGTTCACGGTTGCCTAAAATAGCCTAGTCACTCTGACCTTGAAGATGTTCAGGTTGTAGCGATTGGGAAACACAAAAGCCGGCAGGGAATTCCATTTCGTATTATCGCAAGTTCAAATACGTATGTATACGGCTTGATAAACAATATTCTCATTCAAAACTTTTTAGTGCACGTTTTTAATGACAGCTGTATACGAGTATCACTTTTTATGCCTTCAATGAATGAATCCTGTCACATTCATTCTTTCTTATTCCTATGCAGTGTGAGGTGAATGTGATATGGTTCAAAAGTGTATACATATTTTTGTACTCGAGTGTACCAATTTCAATGCTGACTATCCCCTGAAAATTTCCCTTGTGACAGACACGGGAATACGAGGAGGCTACACGCATGGACTTCAAGTCTAGAACTTCCGGTAACTCGGTTTATATGTAATCTAAGTTTACCGCCAAACAGTAGTGTTATTAGCATTGTGTTCCGCTATGAAAGTGTTGAAAGTTAGCAGAGCCAGCGCCTCCTTAGCTTGAAGCTTCTGGATATGCACGCTTACCTTCCAACGGCCTTATCCACTTACCATCAGGTGAGATGAAGGAAAAATGCTAGTTTATATTATGAAAGCTGTTTTGCAATCGAACGGTTCCCCGACAATTTTGACAAAATAATACACTTTATATGGATATTTTTGCACCTTTTGAGATTGAAATTGAGATGAAATTGAGATGAAATTAGCATAACTTCACACACGGTTTATTTTGTTTATGACTACATCGAAAACAACAAAAATAAGAAGAAAACCAGCTTAACGTCATTGCGTGGGGAATAACTTGATATGATCACGTGAATTGCGGTATCTTTTTTAATCGTCCTTTGGCCACATAACATATGTTAGTCATGAAGTTTATAAGCTTTTTAATTGGCTGAAGTATTTATCGTATGAAATATAATGGAGTCTATAGACAGACCTCATGTATACCTAAGTTTTGTTGTTAAATTGAATCACGAACCCGTTTCAGTTCTCTGTGTTATGTATTAGTTTCAGCTTATTTAAAAATTCATACTTAAATGTAGCCAATTTACTACCGCATAGAAAAGTTCGTTTAGTTCCGACAGGTTTTCTAAAATCCGCCTGTCAGGTAACTTCCTAAAGGTACTACAGGTATTTAGCGATCCGTAGTCAAACACAGAACCCGTATGGTTTCGATCTGTCCGTCTGTCTGTCCGCAGGTAAGCACAGATACTCTTTCTACTAGAGAGATTTAATTTGTTACGAGTTTACATACATATTAATCACGTCATCAAAGTGGTAGAATATTATTTTGAAAAATATATTTTTGGGGAAGCTCCCAAACACGCAAAGTGGGGATGAAATATTTTTTTCACGTCTTCCCCATCTCTGGGTATCTCTGATTATTTCTTTCAAAAATATTGAGGGTCTAGTAACGCTACGTTTCAATTCAGAGATCGGTTTGCGAAATAATAAGCTTTAAAGCGATGTGGCCTTCACTTCACGTATGTCACGTGATGGACAGCGTGCTTACCCAGAAGATTCAAGTCAATGAAACAAAAACTGGCAGATTAATATAAACTCATAGTAGGTATCCTGGCGCACAACGAAATATATTCGCCGACCAACCAAAGTATCAAAGATATGCAGCTCCAGGAATTGAAGCCTAATACATTGCCACAGGGGTGGCAAAAAATAATGAAATAAACATAAAATAGTTTTTATTATACGCCAAAAATTAAAAAGTAGTGGAGGCCGAAAATCTCTTTTATGCTTTGAAGCTTGTAGTAGAGGTTTCCGCTCTCCCGTTAGCATAAAGGGTTTAATTACAATAAGACTGCTTATTTACTAACAAACACAAAAAGATATAGTTATTGTAAGCTATACTATATTATATTTGTCTAAGAGAGCGTGTCAAGAAGTCGTGTGTGTGTGTGTGTGTGTGAGTAGATGTGAGGTTTAATTATGTGATAAAATGTATAAACGATTCAGTCTCATCATAAGTTAGGTTTTTTAGCCATATAGTAGAATATCATGTGAAATTGTATTCAATTAAATAGTTTGATACAGCTAGCCCCAAGCATTACTGATTACGTCAAGCTTGAGCGTTTTTATAATACACCCAAAAAATACCTAATACTTTAGAATGTTTGGGAAAAACATTGCCGTGTTAAAAAGTCCCCTTTTCTGAGCTCTTATGTTTTTATCTTTGTTTATCTTTATTAGATTCACGCCGAGATAATTAATACAGTAGTAGCTGTGCCCAGTGGTTCGTAGAGGGGTTTTTGCAGGAAATTAATATTTAAAAAAAGCTCAATAACTGCTTGCACAGTCGGCTGGTCTAGCGGGTGTGCATCGTTGTGTGAGCGATCATTATTTCTGTACTTTGCCTTTTGGAACTATACTGTGATATATACATATATGGAAACTTCGTTCTTTGCTGCGCCCATGTGGAGCAGTTTAATAGTGAGAACAAGTGAAATAAAATCTTCAAAATAGCGGATAATGTGGATTTAACTATTTATTTACAACAGTTTACATTATTCGTCTAAAACACGTCAGGAGCTTAGTATGTTATCATATTTTTAAGTAATATGTCAAAAATTTGGTAGAGCGCCAGTCCTTGGGTTTGATCCTGGCTCGTACCGATGAGTTCCACTTTTTTATATTTATGTACGAATGATAAAAAACATTACCATTGGCTTTTTGGTGACAAAAAACATCGCGGTAAAACCTGCACGCTCCTAAGAAGAAAGTCAAAAGTGTAGAACAGTTCCAACTGTCAATGTCAATAAGTGGTAATGTCAGTGTTCGACGATGACGTTTAGTCTATCGCTCGACTCCGCAAAGAGTGGTCCCGACCACTCGTTGAAGAAGAGCGATTCAAAAATACCTAACTAATGAAGCACTGTCTCTGACCTTTTAATCCGGAACTCACCGGACATAAATAATTCTCTTCCGCCAACCAAACCCTACCATTGGGAATCGAGCCTGGACTTCTAGATTATGAGTCCAAAGGTTTAACCACACGGCCATGGAGGCGGTTGTCTCAGAAGTGACCTAACATTACTTAAAACAATTTCTTTTTGTTTTTAAAGTACGCAGCAAAGAAATGCCAAAACGATTTTTACTTAATCTATATAAAATGCATTCTAGAACTTGTTTGAAATGGAATAAAAAATTAACAACCCCAATGCAATTAAGATAGCATATGAATACGATATGTAAATGGGCTGAATATTAAAAAGACGGCCTACTTTTAGACGACATCCTTTTAAATTTTTATCTACAATCAATATTCTGTGTAAAATTTATGTATGCTAAACCAATAAATTATGATAATTTTAGCACGTCTGGTTTTAGTATGTTTGTATTGACTAATTTTCTATTAGTGTTAGATATATTAGTATCATAGTCTTATCTAATGCGACAGAGAGTTTGTGTGTGGCCGTGATGAAATATGGAATGAACATGTCATATTTCATTGAAATGAACGGGGTTTTCTTTTCCGTAAAAGTATTCTTGTAGAATTAATAATAAAATCAACTCAGGAAAAGTTATTTTAGAAAATCTCTAAACAATATCTGGAAAGAAGCGTTGATGGAGGAACGTGTAAATGTGGGCAGATTCCATCGATGCCCAGTTGTGGCCAAAACTTGTATAGATATTTTTCTTTCGATTTTGACGGCAACAAGTCTCTATTACAGCTCTTGCCACCACTTGAATTCAGGTGGTTTGTCAAATGAAAGAAGTGTTCAAAATAAATGACGAAGAACGATAATTCTCCACGTGCCGATGTGTATCTTTTGTTTTTGTTTTTCAATAAACAGCTTTCTATTTGCGAGTTAGTTCGAAATTTAAATAAAACCTTTAATTAGTTACCTCCTTGGCTGCCACGTGTCGGAGTAAATGATCGTTCAGTTCAGTTGAGGGTCATACATCGGGTATGGAATTTAGCCGCAAAGTAAAGTTTGTTTTGCTTGAGAGACGAGTCACTGGCGCGATTTATAGTACTACTGGCGCCATTCGCTACGAGCAATAGTTAGAGCAGTGTCCTGTGCATAATATTTATGACTCTCAGTATGTTAACTGAACCCTCGGCGAGTCCGACTCGCATATGGCCGGGATTTTAGCCTGATCGAACAAGTAGTTCTCGGAAGAAGTCGCGGAAAAAAGTAAGCGAATTAATAAATTGAAAACCGGATGTCAGTCCGTTACCAGCGCATGCTTCACTACCATTTCAACATAACTATTGTACTTATGAATTACTTAATAAAAAGGTGTTTACTTAAGCACATCAATCTATAATGCTCTCAGAAACTAAAGCTCAATCTATATCCAAGTATTTGCTTTTCGATGAATGAATGATGAAGGTATATCAACCAGAGTTGAACAAGATCAACAAAGAAAATGGGGTCTTCCCGTGGGTATCGTTAAAGATGACTCAGGATTATTATAATGAATAAATAATAATGAATAATTTGTTTTATGTAACAGTTTAATCTACTATATCACTAGTTTAATCGGAGAAGAAGAAAACAGTACAGAAACAATAAAGTTTTTGTGTGGTATGTGAGAATGTTCGCTAGAAAGTCCTCTAATGTAAAATTAAACATGGCGATTCTCGGCGCGAACTTGAAAAATGGTAGTTCCATTGGGTGGTTCATTGCAATTTTGTTAATTGAATAATAATACTGTTATGTGTGTTTTTTGTGTTATAATGGTGTGATATAGTGCAAAAAGTGTCATGGACGGTGTTATAGTATCAATTACGCAAAATTGCGAGGGTTTCGACGCGATCCGAAGAGTTTATCATGTCGAGTACATTCGGCATATGGATTCTTTCGAATAATGTTGAATCCAAGGCTGGCCTTTGAAGTTCTCGTCAAGAATCCAAATTAAGCGATAAAATGTACACATTATACATTTTATTGAGAAAGCTGAAGAAATGGCTTCGGCATAGTTTATAACCTCAAAATTTGTTCACCTAATTTTACTCGTCATTGGCTAGATAACCATTGGTTAATACCAAACCATGTCTAATACTGGACTTATGCAGATGATAGTAAACAGGAAGGTATCATCTTCCAGACACCCATGCGCAAACGTGGCAATTCTAAAAACTATATTCAGAAGGAAACAAGGCGAGGAGTTATGTTTCTTGACAAAATGAAACAAAAGTCACGTTTTACATCGCCACCGTGCTATTTCTTTGTAATTACCTCTATTATATTATTTTTGAATGAATGACACTGGAGCCGCAACTAAAAGAACTAGTCAGTACATAGATTTAGTATATGTCTCTGAATGAATAGATTTGCAAGTTGTTTTTGGTCTTTGCTTATGAGGGTATGCTGGTGTCAAAGCGCCCATAAAAACGTAGCCCAGTCATATTTTGAGTATTAAGCTATGAAAATCTATGAAATTTTCAAGACACAATCTAGAAACAAATATATGGGTCGGTGTTGAGTCAGATTTTCGTTTAACTTCTAGAGTTACTTCCAGAGTTACAGGGCGTCAAAGAATTGTATTTTACGGTAATAAAAAGCCCCAACTTTGAACCTGATTTACAAGAGTATGAATCAATTTAGAACAATTTGGAAAAACCACCGACATCTGAAATTTCATTAGTATACTGTATTTAAAAAAAATGGTTACATAATATACTGTATCCTTCAAATGATCCCTGGACTACGAAACCACCAAATAACGGGTGGATAACTTCGCGTAGTGTATGCTGTCTCACCGTACGCGCTCGGGTAGGATAGGGCTCGGATAGGGACAGCTACAAAACAATCCAAATTTGAACGCGGCCACGTGGTCTAACCAACATAGTCTCTTAACAGCTTCCTTGGCCTTGTGGATTTAACTTACATTCTTTGCAAACACGACATACTCGTATATGCAAATATGCTGGAATATATCGTGTGGTGGTTCGGAACCCTTAATAAGCGAGTCCGGTTCCCACTTGACTTGATATAGAATGGGTTCGCACTTGGCCTTCATATCACGTGATGGTAAGTGACGGTAAGGTAAACCTCAACCTAATGAGACGCTCGCTCTTCTGCCTTTCATAGCAAAACACAACCAGCTATTTTACACAGTTTTTTGGCGGCAGACTTAGGCAACATGGTGTTAGCTAGTCAGGCGGACATAGCCACCTAGACATCACCAACCAAACCGAATACCATACTCACTGAAGGGAATCGAACCTGGGACTTCGGATTAAATTACTACTATATTTTGTGAAACTGCCTTATTAACGGTATTGTGATCTGAATACGAAAAACATGTACGTACTAACTTTAAAAAAACTAAACGTAAACTAAAATTGGCTTTACAGAATCTTCAAATAAACAAACACACAAACAAACAAACATCCTCTCACCCTAAACGCATACACTGTCTCCGTTCCGTCGTGGGTAAAAAGAACAGAATTAAGGACTACGAAAGATTTTTTGACAGACACAAATATAATCGTGCGCATATAGAGTATATCTTCACTATTTTAATTACGCTTGGAGTTTTTTTACTTTAAATGACATCGATTTGCTACCAATTTTAGGACCTTTTCCTTCCACGATCATTTCGAAGAAACATCTTAGCTTAACGATCGTTAAGTTTAAGTTAGTGCGGTCAAGGCGAAGTAAGTCTAATAGCTTAGCGTTAAGAAATACTTAGAACCGGCTTTTTGACATAACTTGAGAGCTACTATAATTTAAACGTGCACATGTTTTATACAGGTTGGTTAGTAAAAATAATGATTTTTGAAATATTTTGCAAGAAAGAAATCATGTCATTTTGGACAATTTTAATTTTAAATGTGCTTATTTCGCTTTGCTTTGTCTTTATTATTTAAAAATGAATGAACGCGATTATTTTTAATGGATATAAATTACCTTGGGTCTCTCTTTGTTTCACGCCAACTTCACGACATGTTTTACAGTTAATTTGTTTCAAGCTATTTTTACCCGACTGCCGACTACCGAAAAGGAGGGTTATGTGTTCCCTTCGTTCGACTCTTTGTTTCCTCGTAATCACTATATTGCTAAACTGATTTTATTTAATTATACGTGGTTAAAATTGTCGTAACCAGAGTGTCATAGTGTGTCATACTCTGTGGTTGCAGCATAAGCTGAGATAGGCCTTTTGCTTTAGTATATATTTAGTTTATAAATCTCTGTTCTTTCCTCTAACAAAGCAATAAATTTATTTTTCTTTCTTTCTTTCTATAGGCTATATTGAAATTATTGGAAAAAATTCTATTCATAACCTATCGAGTGGGGTATCAAAATAAAGAATTTTAAAAGGTGATTTCAAAAATATTTGTAAGTTTTAAAGAATGAATTCTTTAAATGTAATTTTCGCAGTTTTTTTAAACTTTTTAATGACTTGTTAGTTTTAAATTGTCTTTAATTTTTCATCTAGAATAAGTAGAATGTAATATTTCGGTGTTATGGTACATATAATTCAATAAAAAATAAATAAATGTCAAACCTACTACCTGTGGACCAAATTAAATCTAGATTGGTTGGCTGAGGCGTGAAAAGGTATCAGATTTATGTTATATTAATTATGTCATTGGTAATAGTGATGAACGCAAGAATTATATATTGCTTGTATAACTAGCTTTTGTCCTCGACTTCGTCTGCGTGAAGTTCCAAAATTATCCTAAGTAACATGTTTGGATTTGTTTGTCAGCCAGGAAACGTCCACTGCTGGACATAGGCCTCCTTCATGTTACGCCATGTATCATAATGTGATACAATAATGCGGTTATAATAAAATTATCTAGTTGAAAACAAAAGTGAACGCCATGTATAATAGAATAATAAACAAGAGATCAAGTTATTCTTGAAAGTGAGAGTTTTAAGTGACTTGTTTTATTTTATAATAGTGAATTAATTGTCAGCTGTTTTTGTTTGGATTCGAACGAATAAATCTAGTTAAAAAAGTAACTGCTATTTTTATTTATTATATCAAATAAATAATTTTAAAAATTAAATTACGTACATATTTTGCCTTATAAATCCAGACTCGATATATTTTTAACAGATTATTTGATATATTTTGTGAATAAATAATAAAACATAAACAAACATACCTTAATCCTTATGCAAAACTCAGATCCAAAACGAAATCATTTATAGAAAATCACAAAAACTGTCCACAACTGTAAACATCGGCTAACAAAATCTTAAAGAAAAAAATATATTTGAAAATCCGAGCGCGGCGTTCGATTTTCAAAACGCGTTCGCGCGCAAACGCTATGTATAGCTGATTGCCGGTAAATGACCATAGTGCGCTTACACCTCGTACTACTCACCTGTCTTTAGTTAGTCATAGGGTTGCTGCGGGGTATTCACGATATACTTACACGTGAATGATTTTACGTGACCTACCACAAGTAGCCAGGGAAACTACGCAGGGAAGTTCCAGGCCCAGTTAAATTGTTACTTAAGTTCAGGAACAATTTTCTGATTTTGTAGAGTTGGCTATTCTAGTGGGAGTTGATATTGTTTCTGATAGTTCGTAAATTGGTCTTTGGAATTTATTGTAAACAAGTAAATGCTTTCAAAAAGATCTGGAAGCCGACTTCATTTGCCCTAACAGTCTACTTTTATTAAGGCAAATTTAAGATTTATATAGTTTTCTCATTGATGCCACTGTCAAAACTGGACCAAAGTGAAGTTGGACCACACGGGAAGCACCAGCTTTCAAATAATAAAAGGATCATCGAAATCGGTTCACCCAGTCAAAACGTTCTGAGGTAACAAACATAAAAAGAAATACCCATCAAATTGAGAACTTAATTTTTTGAAGTCGGTTAAAAATTGAATTTACCGTTAAAGATGTTACGTGATGGGTTCGAGTGGAGTCAACAAGAGTGTCATTGTCACTAAAGTTGACAAAATAATTTTGAAGACTCCTTTGACAGTGCACCGGATACGAATTCTGCCACATCTCCCCCAGTGTACTTCTAATAGATACACAATTTTAAGCCTAAATCAAATTAAATATTGTCATGGGCACATCAGTATTTAAAATTAACCAAATTGGGCCACTTTTTGCTACACACGCTTATGTTCATGAAGTCCGTTAAATTCTGACGTCAACTTTAGAGGAGGCAGAAGAAGTTTACCCCAATTCCTTATTAAAACGGTCGAAAGAAGTTTGATTGTGTTTAGGCCGATTACAGTAGCCACCAAATGTTCTATAGTTTTTTTTTAAAGTTTACATTAAATCATTTAATAGAAGTACTAAACATCAATCAATACTTTGAGTGATGTATTAGTCACATATTTTATGAATACAGTCATTGGAAAAGTTGAGATTACGATTTTTCTTTCGGGTAATCCTGGATAATAAGGTTTTTGGTTGAATTCAATTGATTCTGAAACTAAGAAACTACTTATTTAGTAATTAGTTGTTATTTGTTAATCTTATTTGTCACTTTTTACCTGTAACTATGTACTGGTAATTAATTGTTGAACCTATGGTCAATTGAAAATATTTTGAAAACGTTTTTTTACACATTGATTTGGGGTTTTATACGACTCTCATCAGGGGTAGCAGTCACTTAGTACAAGCTTCGTTACATACTCACGGCTTGAGGGTTTCTTTGCTGCGTCGTTCAATATTGATCCTTGTTGTCTAGAAAACCAGAGATGGTGTGAGAGAGGTGTTTGTGGTAAGTGAATTGCTTCCCTGAGAGGGGCAGATGGAAGTGTAGTTTCTGAGAATATTTCCTTCAGCGAGGCACAATGAGTGTTTTGCTTCAACGCTTATCATCCGTAAAGCACAGTAAAAGTTTTTGCCGTCATTTATATGTTAGGGAAAACGATAGACATTAAGAGAGTCTTAAAATCGTATGCTTTACATCATACACACAGTGTCTCGTGTGTTTATGAGTTGGTATCCTTCGATAAATGATGTCGTTCGATGAATTTTAAAAACGCAGCATAAATCAGTTTTCAACTTACCGGGTTTATAACCTCAAAATGTACCAACGTCAATTGTTTTGGTAAGATTTTAGTAAAATGTGCTAAACTATTCTCGTCTCCAATGCACGAATTGGTACGACATTGTCAAGGTTTCACATCACTGGCTCGGCGATGCCCACGGGTTCGGTACTACTAAACGTACGTACTCGACCACGGCTCTCGAAAACTGTCAATCATTGAAACTCTGACACTGACGTTTAGCATACCAACCCATAGACAAACGAGACAGTGTGTGTATGCTTTACCGCATACACTGCACAATTTTTTTAAATCTCAATGCATTTACATTTTGTCCGTTGTCTCACCTGGTGGAAAGAGACAGTAAGAGTGAAGTAAAGAAACTTTTTTATAAGGTAGCTGTGACTAGATGTTACCTTTGCGCGCTAGAAAACAATATTACACCATAGACATTGTTTAGCGCCAAACACTAAAAAGAACAGGGGTTCTTGGCGCGAACTCGAATAATGGTGGTTCATTGCAATTTTTCGTAATTCGTTAATAGTACTGTTATGTGTGTTTTATGTGTTATAATGGTGTAATATAGTGCAAAAAGTGTCAAGCACGGTGTTATAGTATCAATTACGCAAAATTACGAGGGTTTCGACGCGATCGGAAGAGTTTACCATGTCGAGTACATTCGGCATATGGATTCTTTCGAATTATGTTGAAACGAGGCCAGCCTTTGAAATTCTCGTCAAGAATCGTCAAAACAAGCGATAAATTGTACACATTATACATTTTATTGAAAAAAAAACTGAAGAAAAGATATGTTCAGAGTAGGTTGTATGGCTTTGTTCCTTTGCTTCCCATTCGGAAGAATTAAACTACTACTACTAAAAAGAACACGTAGTGGCAGCCCTACTGAACGCATCTTGCACGTTCACAATGCGCGACCTTGCTTTGTTGAGAGAGGGGAGGATATTCGGCGCGCTGTCACCGAACGTGAATCACTTACTCACTCCTAACGCGGTATTTTATAATTATTGTAATCACATTGATTAAATAATGTGTAAAATGTGGGTACAGTCAAGTACAAAATATGTAAAAAATTACTATTTCAAATTCACCTCACTCACTGACAAACACCAGTCACACTCGGCAAACAGTGCAGTGTTTTAGTATCATAACATTAAGGTATTTGTAAAAAGTTACGTTCTAGATATAATAAATTGTAAAATGGACAAGACACGTGGTGTCCTGCCTTTTAATAGGATTAAGCAAATATTTGTGTAAAAATTACTTCTAAGAAGATTGTATGCATTATTGATTTTGTTTTTTACTTTACTGACAAATATACGAGTATCTGCACAAACACACGTTTTTATCTATTTTTTTTGCTCATAACGTTTTAATTTGTAACAATTTATGTTTTGTGAATAAAGAATTGACATTTCTCTCAACGCTCTGCATACGAACAAGAAAGGGTGAATTTGACCTAGTGCACTCAAGTACAAAAATGTGTATCCACTTTTGAACCTTGGCAAATTCACCTTTAATTATCATTTTCCTCAACACACTGTATAGGAACAAGAAAGGGTGAATGTGACATGGTACAAAAGTGGATACATATTTTTGTACTCGATGGATTGGTAATGTATTAGTCAATTTGAATCTCAGAAACGTATTTAAGGATTTTGAGTAAATTGACAAGTTTTGGGGTAATATAAATCGATTAGCTTTGATCTATATAATTATGCTCAATGTTGTAATTATGTTAATTAGTGTGCGTGCGTGCGGGCGGGTTGGTGATCACAGTAAGATGTCGATGTAACATTAATAAATACTATTGACCAACTCGTAAAGAACCAGGAGAACACATTAGGTCCTATTTTGAAGCCAACAACCCACGGCTCTCATTTTTTTTAATGACAAGAAATAATTTTATCTACGATAATTTTTTTAGAGGTAAATGTAACCTAGTCAAAAACCAGGAAAATGTTTCGAAGACAATTTATTTAGAAATTCGATGCTGCCAATATGTTGCTGTTAAAAGCTAGATATTTTTTGCGCACTTGTATTTTTTTGCACGAAACAAATTTAATTATGATCATCTCTATGATCAGTCTTTACAGGTCCACTGACTTTTTTCGCTTTTAATGAGATATAATTTATTAATTAAACATCTTAGATTTATTACTACACTTGTGCTGTAAGATCTCGCTTCAAGCCAAATTTCAAGATTCTAGGCCAACGCGAAGTACTCCATAGGTCCTAGATTCTTGTTGTCTAAAAATGCTGCTAAAACAAAATTATCTTTTGATTGCGTTGACCTAGAAGTTTGATAATTTAACAGATCGATCTGAGCATTATGATATTTATGCAAACTTGATACGTCTACGCGTTCCTGAGAAAAAGTGTCTTGACAGACAGACAGATGGACCACCAAATTTTCTAGACCAACACGTAACATCGTCGCCCTCATCGTCACTTACCGTCAGGTGAGATTGAGGTCAAGTGTTGTTCTACCTTCAGTAAAAAAAAAATGATCCCACAAGGGTTCCTGTTTTCCTTTTCAAAAAAATTGATACGAAATTATCACTATTTTCATTCTTCTACTACATATCACTATTCATGCAGTATTCTATTATGAACAGCTGCGTCGAACACATCTCTGTACGAGTATTGCTATAATGTCTATGTTGTCGTGTTTTATCTTTATTGTCTACAACATATATATGTTTTATTGCTTCACGCAACAAACACTGAGGAACTTTATGACATTTACTTTGCAACAGTTTTAATGGAATACTGTCAAGTGATTAACTGGCTAAAAATACGGCAAATATGTTGGTGTAATACTTATATGCTTCAGCAAAACAGTTGCTGTTTAAAAATGGAACCGTTATAGAAACACTTTGTTTACATATACAAATCTTAGTCTTATTTTACATAGAGGAACATTGTGTGTGCATCAGTATTTTCAGTAATAAAACTCTTAGTTGATTCAATCCATCAGGCATGTATAATTGTATATTCTTCAATATATTCTCAACACACAGTCGGGCAGAGTAACGTTTACTAGTACTATTTCAACAAAATTCACAACAGGAATGGTTTACAAAATGAGTGTTCATCAGTTTTATACTACGATCCTCATAGCTACCACCATCGTCAGTTCCTACATCAAAAACAACAACTTCGTGAATCAAAACAGGCACAGTTATACAATATTAATTAATCCCTATAACCAATTACGTTAATACTGAAATTCAAGAATGGATAATTAAATACAATATTTGTTACTAAAGGCTCACATTATTTAAATACATAATTATTCCAATAAATTAGATAAACCGTGCTGGTTGAGGCAGCGTGCATCGCCTTCTCGCCGGAAGTAATTGCCTACGACATATTATACAATATTTATCTTTCTCGTTAATAAATCATAGAATCAAGTATACAATATCAAAATACAAACGTAGTTATTGATTAAACATTTATGACTAATTGTTAATATCGTTCAGTCACGTATCCGAGTAACTTGTATTAACTTAATTTGATGTGACGCGCGTTTCGGGCACCTGCTGGAGGTGCTTGTTATGCCTCTTCATATAGATGTCGCTGGTAGCCCTTGCACCGGATGTTATTGCCGGTAACACTTATGTTGTCTCCCACGGATCTCTTTGATGATGTCATTCGATATTGATCCTTGTTGTATAGGAAAATAATGCCATCGTCAGCCAATAAATCCGTGAGCCGTAAGGTTGTAGGGTTGCTTGTAATTGGTGAGTTGGCCTTCTAATTTAGTTTATATCTATTTTAATTAAACAAAGTCATTTCAGTTTATAACTCGAAAACGGCTGAAGGAATTTTTGTGATCTTGGATTTTTTTAATTTGTGTCCTTCTGGAGTATAGAAAAATAGGATGTGAATAGCAAAAAATTGCTATGTAAACATGTGACAAATCACCTAAAAATTATTCATTTTCTCATTCAAGAAATAAAATAAAGTTAGAATGACTTGATTTCTGTAGGGAGAGTTGAAAGTCATAGGCTACTTTTTATTACGAGTATTATTATTATTTAAATCAGACATACATCCATCGTGTTAGTAAACGTAGTGCAATGTTAGTAAGTTAATTATAGCGTCAGATATGATACTTTATGCCGATCGAACAAGTAGTTCCCTGGGACAAATTATAAAGTCCATGAAGAAGTCGAGGGCAAAATCTAGAATATAATTAAGCAAAAGAAGATTAAAATATGCTCTACTCACGTCATTCCGCGAAGGCAAACGCCTCACGATCAGAAAGTCTAAGTAGCAAATCGTCCAACAGCGCGAAACGCCTAATGAGCAGTAAGCCTAATTAGCAAAACGTCCATGCAGCAAAACGTCCAACTCAAGCATAGAATTGCAGCTTGTCAAGCGTGGTCATTAAGAGGGTATGCTGGTGTCAAAGCGCCCATACAAACGTAGTCCAGTCATATTTTGAGTATTAAGCTATGAAAATCTATGAAATTTTCAAGACACAATCTAGAAACAAATATCTGTGTCGGTGGTGAGTCAGATTTTCGTTTAAATATATACTTCCAGAGTTACAGGGCGTCAAAGAATTGTATTTTACGGTAATAAAAAGCTCCAACTTTGAACCTTATTTACAAGAGAATGAATCAATTTAGAACAATTTGGAAAAACCACCGACATCTGAAATTTTATTAATATACTGTATTGAAAAAATGGCTACATAATATACTGTATTCTTCAAAAGATCACTGGACTACGAAACATCCAAATAACGGGTGGATAACTTCGCGTAGTGTATGCTGTCTCACCGAGCGCGCTCGGGTAGGATAGGGCTCGGATAGGGACAGCTACAAAACAATCCCAATTTGAACGCGGCCACGTGGTCTAACCATCATGTAAGAAGTATTTGATGCTCCTGAAGACAAGTAGCTTTCAGCTACAATACTGCCCATTTAAACCATGCTGTTCCTGATATTGTTCTTTTGTTTTTATTTTCAGTGTACAGTTAAGATTTATATTGTATGCTTATAATTTTCTAGTCTATTAACTATTCGCTATAGGTATTCAACTCTTTACGATGATGAATAATAATTACACAGAAAAATATAGTGAAGCACATATTATTTGATAAATAACAACAATACCATCGTAAAGTTCTCGAAAGACGAAGTAAAAGTTGGCGCCAATAAGGAATTTTGAAGCTATGTGTCTGACTTGTATTTCTTGGTCAAAAACGCCCAGTTAATTAAACATGGGCTTAAGATCAAGTTTAAGTTATTTCAGAAGCTTTGTGATTTTTATCTGGCAACGCCACATTTTAAAAGATGGTTTTGACAATTACTCGGCTGCCACATCTAGTAAGTTGCCACAGTTCGTCAAATGCGGACATTGTCAAAACCACTTTTTAAATCTTTCCCCACTTTGGTTAGGTGATTTCAGGCTGTATCACATAATTCTCTGATAAGTAAGATGATTCCTTGCTTTGGGTTTTTATCTACGACAGTTTTAATAAAATATATGATGGGTTTGCACTTGGCCTTCATCTCATGGTGACGATTTAACCGTTAGTTGGTAAGCGTGCGCACGAAGCCTTAAGCTAATGAGGTGCTGGCTCTGGTTTCTTACCGGAACACAACAGTGCTATTAACAGTGCTGTTTGACGGCAGAATTAAGTAACATGGTGGTAGCTAGCCAGGTGGACATAGAAAATGCCTTACCACCAACTAAACCCAGTACAGATAGGTAGCGTGTAGCAATTACTCTTATGTCACGGGGTCGGTTAAAAGGTCTGGCTATGGCGGCTCTACAACTCTGACACTAGGGTTTGTAAGGTCAGTCATCGACCTTACAACAAGAGAAAAAATGAGAAGAATAATGTGACAAGTCGAATAACTCGAGCTGTAGTGCTATTCCATAAGAAACATTTTTTTCTCATTTCTCATTACGAAAGTCATTTTCGTTTCATAAAACTTTTCACTAAAAAATTTTACCGATGAGGTACCGACAATCAAGTCCGCGTGATGCTCGATGAGATGTCAAATAGGAAGCAAAATGAGACAGGGATGGTTCCATGCCCTTACAATCTAAATCGATCTCATCGACTTATGTTTTACTAATAAAATACGACGTAATAATTAATAAAGACTATGAGAATATGTATTTTTCGATCAATTTCACGGTTTCGCGTTTCTAAACTAACGAAAACTATGAAACCTGCAAAATTATTGCAAGGCCGGCTGCACCGAAAATTGTCTTCGCCCACATACATAGAAGATATAAAAAGTCATAATAACAGAAAGTAAACAAAAAGTCAATTGGAATTGGATTGCAAAAACGCTTCGATATTACTAAATGTTGAATTAAATTAAATATAAAACAGTATTCAAATGAAGTAGTGGTTTCATCAATAATATATTCATATAGAATAAGTCGGATGTCCTTGCCCCTTGCCGCAGACTGATGGTACGCTTTTAGATATGTTGGAGACCAAACCAGACTTGGCTAGGGAATTATCCAAGATTGTTACTAGAGTATAGTGTTTTTTGTGTGCTTAACAAGTTCAAGTTCTGCATTTTTCATAGAGATGTCATAGCCAACTTTATCAATTCAATTTTATTAGAATATTTAATTTAAACTAAAACTAGAACATTACTCAGTATATACTTTATTATTACATTACATTTCAGGATACTGAGGATGTACATGATCATTTCTCTTCGACAAATGCAAAAGTCATAAATTTCTTCTTCACATCAGACTATCAAGTTGAAACAGGCACTATTGAGGTACTACTAAAGAATTTGAGATGAGTCGAACGCCGGGGGCCGCAGTTGATCAGTGATTAAGAATTTCCTGAGTGTAATATGTGAAGAGCTAGGACCATATTTTCTCGGAAAATATTTCCAGCAGGCTGCCGAGAGACACATTATGATGTTGCAGATTACGCTGGCCATGGAGAAGCGATGAAGGCTGTACCTGAAACTGTACCCAAACAAATATCTGTTGTATTAAGTTGTTATTTATTATTGACAAATAAATATATTTTTTTGATTTCTTCATTCAATGACCACTGATAGTAAATCAGTTGATTATTTATTATCAGCTGTATACTACTGTACTTGTGTGTCTCTCATTGACCACCACGTCAGAGTTATCCCAACCCCTGATTTGATATAATCACCACGATAGGAAGCGATAAATATGTACTAAATAACTGTGCTATTTGGTCTTTGATATATACATAACATTTCTTTGAAAAATAAAAAACTTTTGTGTTCTCTTGTTATAAGATACTAACAGTACATATTTCTTAAGTAAAATAAAGTAAAGGACCGCGTTTCGGCACTGACAACACACACTGATTATAGACTTTTGTCTTTAGACGCTTAGGTATTTTGGACGGGAAGATATGCCGTAGCTTCCCGAAAGCTGCCCAGCCGAGTCGGATTCTTCGGTTGATCTCTTTGTCATATTCATCTACAACTTCGACTGTACTGTTTATATATATATAGGTACTTTATTATTATTTGTACTTATATAACCGATATAATAATAATTATAATGTTTTATGCATAAAATATATACATATATTTCGGTAGTCATAAATATCTTTCATTTGTTCAAAAACATTGTATTATTAACTTATATTATTTTGGACAACGCTTGATTGCCTCTACTAGCGTTCAATTCCTTCTTTGAATTCGCCGTAGTTAAGCAAAAATAGAGACGGTTGTCATGACAACCACCGCGTGAGAACTACTGCGTCAGTGTTGCGTGGTGAAAACTTTTGACATTTTTACAGGCGTTGACGTTTGAACTACGATTCCATAACGTGTTTTGCCGTCATTTTGATGCTCATCTCGAAAGTCATCGGTGAAAACTAATGTCAAAATACTCGGTTACTCCAACCTTGGTGAAAACCTTGGTGAGAACTTAATGACATATCAATGACTAGTTTTTCTTGATATTTATAAGGTTTGAGTCGTGGTTTGTATATAAAATTGAAAATAACAGTGCTTCTAATAGTTTTTACATAGTAGGTAGTATAAAATAAAGTGTAAATATTGTGTATATATTCAAACAGTTTTTCATATAAGACATGGCCCCCGTAAATGAAAACTTTGGTGACAATTTTGTATGAGAAGGCTTTGAAAAGGTTTTAGCTTTAAATTTAATTGTAAATTTAGTGCAAGTCGGATTCTTAATAACAATGTTTTTAATGTTTTTTTACATAGAATACTGTAAGAGATGGCTCAATCTGCGATGTTACTCGTACTCATGAGTTGGACATTGCCGCTACTTTTCAAAAAGCTCAAAGCTTTTAAAGACGCTTGTTTTCTCGGGGTGGAGAATGTACGTCGTCAGAAACTATATAACGTCTCTTTACACTCTATAGGTTACATTGCGTGTGCTAAATTTCATCAAGATCGGCCAAGTCGTGAAAAAGCAACAAACAGAAAAACTTACTATAAGTATTTAAAATATTTGTATCAATATTTGATAACAAGATCCGTTGATTTTTATTACCTGTGTACATGATGGATTTACACTTGGCCTTCATCTCACATGATGGTAAGACGATAAGGTGGTAAGCGGGCGCACTCAGTACATAAGCTAATGAGGCGCTAGTTTGCTCATGTGACGCTAGCTCTGCTACCTTTCATACCGGAACACAACAATGCTGTTTGGCGTTAGACTTAGATAGCAGGCTACCCAGGCGGACAAAAAACAAGTCAGGCACCACACTTGGAATCGAATCCGGGACCTCTGGATTGTGAGTCCAAGATATAGACGTTAGGCCACGGAGGAGATTAAAATCTAATATACTAAGTTACGGTTTTGTTGGTATTATTTAATAAGTTTATCCTTTATTTTCAGGGGACTCTGGTTATTCTCAGCGGCAGTATGGTTCACTGTAACAAGATGTTACAATTGTTACACATCATTTAAACGAGTGTTTAACTGTATTCTTTTTTAAACTACCGAGAGCACGTTAGAACGTGGTCCTCAACTCGCGACACTGTATTTGTTACGCGCCTGAAATGGCAGATTGTATAGTAAACGAGCCAAAGGAAGAAGTACCCGTTTTATTTACACATTCCGTAATAAAAGTTTATAAATGCTACTGCAAGAACTACAGTACAGAGACATACACTATTGGGGTACTAAAGGAACGATAGCAAAAGCCATGGTAGCTCGTCAGGAGCTCGCTAGGACAGAGCGTCAGTTTTTAAACGATCGAGGTCTGGGTTCCATCCTGGCTCATACCGATAAGTTCCAATTTGTTAATTGGAATTTATGTACGAATGATAAAAATCATTACCATTGGCTTTTCGGTGAAGGAAAACATCGTGAGGAAACCTGCACACTCCTGAGAAGAAATTAAAAGGTGTGTGTGAAATCTACCAATACACACTGGGCCCGCGTGGTGAACTATGGCTCATACACTCTCTGTAGCCTGAGCTGAGCCTGAGCCCCTGCTGTGGGGACATAACGTTGATGAAAGGAACGATTTAGTTGCATTCGCGTTCATCATTATCAGCTATGTGTCCTTGAGCCGATCTCTTATCTGACTTTAATGTGGATAATGAAAGTAGAAATGCTCACTTTTTAAGGAATTATTTAACGTAAGAAACAATTACTGTTTCTTGTAACTTGTAATAAGAAATGTAGATTTTTTAAACGAATTTAGAAATGTTATGTATATATCAAAGACCAAATATCACAGTTATTTAGTACGTATGTACCGCTTCCTATCGTGGTGATTATGTCAAATCAGGGGTTGGGATAACTCTGACGTGGTGGTCAATGAGAGCCACTCGAGCACAACAGTGGACAGCTGATAATAAATAAGATCAACTGATTTACTATAAGTGGTCATTGAATGAAGAAATAAAGAAAATATATTTGTCAATAAAGAACAACAACTAATAACAACTTAATAAAACAGATATTTGTTTGGGTACAGGTTCAGGTACAGCCTTCATCGCTTCTCCATGTATATCTCGGCAGCCTGCTGGAAACATTTTTCTAGTATGTATGGTCTCCTGAAATAGAGAGAAATTAATGAAAAAATGTATTCTGCGTATTTTCATTCTTAATGTTCCAGTTTCGGATGTTCAGTTATCAGCCCGTGTCTCTTCACTGCTGAAGATAGGCCTCTCCCAACGTGCGCCTCTCCTTCCGGTCCTCCGTCGTCCTCATCCACTCGCTTCCCGCTATCCTCTTGAGGTCGACAGACCAGCGGGCTGGAGGCCGTCCCACCCCGCGTCTCCCGGTCCGAGGTCTCCACTCGAGAATCTTTTTGCTCCATCGCTTGTCTGTTCGTCGACAAATGTGGCCTGCCCATTGCTACTTCAGCTTGCTTATTCGAGTAGCTATGTCGGTCACCTTTGTACGTCGGCGGATTTCATCATTCCTGACTTTGTCGCGCAAGGATATTCCAAGCATAGCCCTCTCCATCGCTCGCTGTGCAACTTTGAAGCGGTGAACAAGCCCCAATGTGAGCGTCCATGTCTCTGCTGCATAAGTCATGACCGGGAGAACGCATTCGTTATACACCTTGGTCTTAAGGCATTGCGGTATACTGGACTTGAGGATATGGTGGAGTTTTCCAAACGCAGCCCAACCTAGCTGGATTCCGCGGTCTGCTCCTTTACTGAAGTTTTGCCTACCAACCTGGACAGACTGGCCGAGATAGACATAGCTCTCCACATATTCCAAAATCGTGCTTTCAACAATGACAGGTGTGGCATCTACGTGTTCATTGTGCATAACCTTTGTCTTGTCCACGTTCATGCGCAGACCCATTCGCTGGGAAGCTTCGTTAGGACTGCACTATTAATACCTTTAAAGGAAATAAATAACCCTTATAAGATCACTCGTTGTCCGTCTGACTCTCTGTCAGACCCTTTTCCCCAGGAACTCATGTAGGCATCAAGTTGAAATTAATATAAAATACTCAAGTCTGATTCCAATAACCGATGGAGAGTATACCGGGAAGCGTGTACTGGGCCGTCCCTCTACTAGATAGGCCGAAGACCTAGTTAAATTTGTGGGGAGTCATTGGATGCAAGTGTCTCAGTACCGGTCAATGTAGCGTACCATGGAGGAGGCCTATGCCCACCAGTGGACGTTTCTCTCGAGTCTGCAATCTATTAGAGCTGTGAAAAAATTACACTACTAGGTCAACGCAATAAACACATTTTGATGTTTAAGCAGCATTTTTTGACTATTTCTTTTGCCATGCAAGGGAATCAAAGGGTACTTCCCGTTGACCTAGAATCCTATCAAATTTGTCAAGAAGCAAGACCTTACCGCACAAGTATGGTAATTAATCAAACAAGAATGGAAAAAAAACATAACAACTTCTAACTGCGACCACCAATCCGTCTGCTAAGGATTGTGATTTAGGCAAATCAACTCACAGGAAGTGTGACATGACGACCTATGAGGGAGGCTCATGTACAGCTTTTTAAATTAGTGACAAATTCTTCATATTCTGTACGGAACCTTCGGTGAGCGAGTCAGTCTCATGCATGGACTTGGCTTAAGTTGCGAAAATACAGCCGTTTTAAAAAGTATATCGTAACTTCCAAACGCACAAAAACACAATACTCTGAACCTTGCTGTACCAATCTTGGAGAACCCTTTAGACAAGACTAGCTTCGTCTCCAATAAGTCTAAAATCTAGCTGAATCTTTAGCTGAATCGTCCCTGATGATATTCCTTCAATTCTGACATCATTCGACTTATTCTATGCGAATATTATAAAAAATGTCTACTTCATTTTAACATTGTCAAATAATGTTTTTTATTAATTAATATAGAAATAATTTAGTTAAATATTTAGTAATATAATATTTAGTGTATAATATCCAAGAATTCGCTTCAATTTCTTTTTCATTTTTATGATTTATGACCACAGATTACTTAGAACACAATTATGTCAGTTTTATATCGTCTATGAATGCGGGCAAAGATAGTTCGCTTAAGAGCCTTGGTATATGATATTTTTGCAGGTTTTATAGATTTTCGTAGTTAAAAACGTTAAACCAACGCGGAACCATAAAAATTGTTCAATAAAATACACATTTCATTATTGTTTACTAGTTATGATGCTGTATTTTGATTCTAAAACCTAAGTCGATGATATAGATTTAGATTGTATGGTCATGGTACATCACTACTCATCTCATTTCCTTTCTGACATCTCATTACTCTTCACTCGGACTTGTATTTCGGTATAGCATCGCAAATTTCATTTTATGAAAACGTTTGTGATGCGAAAACTATGACACTTAACATTATAGTTATAGAACGGACAAAGAAAACTAAATTATGATCTCAAACTTATTACCAATTGGTAATAAGTGACTCACTCAGTCTCACGTCACGTCACGCGGCCATACAAGACATTTAACGTACCACTGACTTTCGAGATCAAAGTTTTTATATGAAAAGTTTTCCAATGCCCGCTCTATAACCTATTACTATATTTAAATCTCTCTGTGTGAAAATAACCTTTACATGAAGATTTTGAATGAAGTGTGATAGGTTTACACTCGGCCTTCATCTCACCTGATGGTAAGTGACGATAAGGCCGTTGGATGGTAAGTGTGCGCACCTAGAAGCCTCAACCTAATGAGTAGCTGGCTATGCTACCTTTCATACCGGAACAAAGCTATTAACACTGCTATTTGGCAGCAGACTTAGGTAACATGGACTCAGAAAATGCCCTACCACCGACCACACTTAGTACCAATAGGTCCCCAACTGGGAATCAAACCCGGGACCTCAAGATCGTGAATGCAATATTTAGCCATTAGGCAACGGAGGTGGATATTTTTTGATTTGCATGTGGCTTAGCGTTTAAATATGTCTTATATACAATTTTTCGAGAGCTTTTATTAGTCTCCTTGGCTAAACAGACATTTTTACTATTAAATCAGACTAAAACCAGTCAATCAAGTTTAAAACACTTACTAAACCAATCAAAACGATATTACATCAAGTTTTCACCAAGAATATTTAATTTAACATAAGATTTCACCGATGACTTTCGAGATTAGTAGCAAAATATCGTAAAACACGGTATGGAATCGCATTTCAAACGTCAACGCCTGTAAAAATGTCAAAGTTTTCACTCATTTGAGTTTTCACAAAAGTTTTCAACGACATAGTTTTCACTTGCGTATGGAATCGCAAATTTCATTCTCACCAAGTGAGACATCGATGAGAACCAACTTTTACCTTATAGAATAGCACTACTGGTTTTGAATTTAGAATATAACCTGCCTAATCTGTCTGCGCATGTGTTCGTTGTATTTCTAAAGCTTGTTCTTCGCGGTGATGTTCAGAAGGGAACTTATTCGACTGACAAAGAAAGAACAAGACGGGTCAGTTTTATAAGTCATCTTATAATAATCTTGCTGGAGGTTCTCTATAAAAGTTAGTGGAAAACTACGTTTAGTTTCAGCATTTTAATTGTTTTCTAAATTGTAATCGAAATTCGAAATGACTTCAACGATGAATGAATTGCATAGAAATTAGGTGGATATTAGAAACTATGGTGTTATCAGATTGCAATTGCAAAGCCTCCTTAAACGTAAGATTTACGTTTATAGATCAGCTGTTTGCGTAACCCTACCTCCTCGGTGTGTACAGGATGTTACAAATTCTCCAAAGGAGGCGATGTAAAACGAAAAAATGAAATGTAATTCAAATTCATTTCCCATAATATTTTTGCAGCAATTACCAATAAATAGGGCATTAAACTATAATGCCGGAAGTCATAGCGAATCAAAAATACGTAAGTGGTTATGCAAAAAGGGAAAATAATTGATTTCAAGATCACGTTTGAAGTTATGAATGTAAATGAATTTCGCCACGAGCGCGGGGATTTGATTTAAAAAACAAACACCACCCAAAAATATTCTGACTAGATCAAAACAAAGCTTACTACAGAATCAAAACTCATGAAAATAACCGTTTCCAATCCCTTCTGGTCCTTTTTGCGTATTTTATATTGTTCAAAAGATCATCCATTCATATCTCTCCGATAAAATCTCAAAGATGAGCTATTCTGTTTTAAAAGATAGTAATAAAGAAATTTTGTATGAGTCAATGCTTGAATTCCCGTTTAAAAAATTCAAGGGATAAAGAAATATAGGAACTCTTTTACATTGCACGCAGCGCACAATTTTTGACTTAAGAACTTTGACGTCATTAGGGGAAAGGCGTTTGGCTCCGGGAAAGTTCTCTTTTTAGGGGTTTTATAGAAATTTAATAATTGTGCACCGATAAATAAATTAGAAAGAATACATTAAAAATGAACAAATTATTACACTGAAAACATTTTTTTTGCAAAATTTTATATTTATAAGCAGCATTAAAAGCTACATTAGAAAAAAAAATTGACTGGTTTTTGCAACTACCCATATCTCCGAACCTAGTCTAAAATTTTTCGGCTGTCCATTCTTCAAAAAAATATTTTTTAAATCAACCTGTGCATATTACGTCTTTCAGAAATGTTGTGTGAATGCAGATTTCGTACGGAATTCGTTTGCACAATCGTACAAAACTTATTTTTAGGGTTCCTTCATACTAATTAAACTTACGATTGGCAAATTTAATAAGTGTGTGTTTTCTATATCACACTAATACACACAAAATATGGATATCCATCTGACAAGCGTGGCGATTGTGGTACATCATACAAAGTACGATGTGGCGATTTATGGTGGCTTATGTCCAACAGTGGGCTTCAGCAGGTTATGATGATTATATGGTTTTCCTTAGTACAATCATATTGTTTATGCTTTTCCATGAGTTGGATGGATGGTAAAATAAAATGTAAAAGGTATATCATGGAACCCTAGTCATACCAACGTTATAAAATTAATTTCAGATACATATAGGTATATTATTATCCCAGGGTCCGACTAAAAACCATCGCTGCGGTCTCCAAGTTGACAAGCGCAATACAACACAAATTATTATTTTGTATTATCTTTTCTTTTGTTCATGTTTTACTGTATTTGTATTATTTGTTGTGTTATTTCTTTTTTTGTATTTATTTCTTCTTGAATCTATATGTATTGTGTTTGTCAATAAAAAATATGTCTATGTCTACAATTATTTATAATATTTCATGTCAATTTAATGTAAAATAGAAAAATCACTGAGGTTTGTATTTTAAGTAGTCATTAAAGAATTCGTCTACTGTGTAATATATTTTCCTTTGATAAAAACAAAATCTTTTTCTTCTTTTTACCCACGACGGAACGGAGACAGTGTACTTCTTTTTTGATTTCATTTGTGAGTTTATTATGAAATTTTTCCACACATTGCACGACATATTTATTTTCATTTTGGGTTTTGGATCACCAGACGAGAAAGTTAATAGCCGGTAAATCTTTCTACCCAAGATTTGCCGTTAGGACCGGTTATATTTCCTATATACTTAAATATATTCGAAGATAAATATTAAGTGTTTTGACGTCATAGCGTTTACCGAGAATCGGTGACAAATAAAATGTATTTTTCCCGCGGGGTTTTCTCGGTCCCATGAATGAAATAAAATGAATCATTAGATGTTTTGAATAATTATTGGAGTTGTCACACAAACATATTCCATGACAATTGGTTAGCCGGTTCATGCGTGAAAATAAAACAATATAACATACAAATATTAACATATAAGACTCAAATATGACTTTGAAAGTAATTGTCTCTTGGTCTAATGGCTTCACGTGGGCTACACGCTAGCTTAGAATCTGAAGGTTACGGACTCGATTGACAACTGTCACTGGGAAGGCCTTCCTTCAGTAGTGACAGTTTTCACCTTTTCTATTAGCCCCCGACGCAAACGAGGGGTGTTATAAGTTTGACGCCAATGTATGTGTGTTTGTATCTGTCTGGCATTTCAAACGGATGGACCACCGATTTTCATTGGGTTTTTTTAACGTAAAAGCAAATTTCTCATATTTGGTAATGGAACGATTATTGCGAAGTTTTTTTTAATTTTCAATTTAATTTACTTGTGTACAGCTCGTTTCATTTGGCCTACATATCACCCACCCTTCTGAGTGCTCACCTACAAGCCTCAAGCGCATGATATGTTTTCTGCCTGTTGATGAAACAATTTCTGTTTTTTTTATCAGATGAAGCGGCAAAGTTGCGTAAAATTTCATCCGGGTAGACTAAAAAGGCTCGTATCCGCAACTAACAAAAAGTGTAACAAAAACTCTGACATCATCCGAGATCTGACTGCGGATCCAATCATAATGCGGACATAGATGTTCAGTACTTATGTACACACAACGGCTACTTCTCTAGCTAAGTGTAATAATAATCTGCAATTGTAATTTTAAACCGTTTATATATAAAAAGTGTAAACATCTTTTTTTTTATTTTTCTGAGAAAAAAAACCTTCTCAAAATAGCAAACAGCGAATTAATTTTTTATATAAAAAAACTACGCTACTATAATCATACGAAAATAAAGCAAATTATTCCAGTTTATGCCGAAAATGCCAAACATCAGCAGTTAGTATTCAAACTGCTAAATCGTTTTTTACCAAATATTTCTAAGAACCGATAATATTTATTAATTATTATATATAACTATCGCTTTCATGTTAAAAAACCGCATCAAAATCGGACTTTCCGTTCGAGGGCTACTATGCCACAGACCGACAGACAGACATTGGCGTCAAACTTATAACACCCCTCTTTTTACGTCAGTGGTTAAAAAAGATGGCAGAGAAATTAAATTTGACGTTTGAAGAAGAAAAATATAATTCATTAATTTAAAAAAAACATTACTTGTTTTTTCAACAGCTTTATCTAGAATGCTGAATCAAAACAAAGTATGTAACTTGCCGGGTCAAGCTATGATTGACAGCTGTAAAAACCCATCTCGTCACCGTTTATGGATTTCCCGTAGAAAGCTTGAGCAAACCTTCTTAATAGCATAATCAATTTACTTCTACAAATAGCCAAAAATGAATAAATGTATATAGTACATTTTCGCTGCCGCACCTACTTAACTGGATAAAAATACTCACGTATTTTATTCAAATTTCATCACGATTCGTTAATGAGGATTTTTTAAAAACAGAAACAAACATTCACGGATAGATGGCAACGTTGTAGCAAAATTTTACAGTCAAATGTATATTTTTCGTAACTCATTCAAAGCAAGGAGTTTATATACTTAATCCCTTGACGCAAAATCAATTCAATTCAAATTCTTGATATTTTAAATATTTTAAATTTTAAACCAAAGAGAATATAACTGCTGTGTAAATAAATCTGTCAAAATTGTTAATCCGTAGCCGTGCCGTGGCCTAGTAATAGCGGGGGTACACTCGAGTAAAAAAATATGTACCTACTATTATTTTTACAATTACAATTATGAATGATGTCCATGTCACATTTAACCTTTCATGATCCTATGCAGTGCAGTGAGAAAAATGACAATTAAAGGCCTACAGTATTGGTACTCGGTTTGTCTTTTAGTGGGGCATTTTCTATGTCTAGCTGTCTAGCTCTACAACCATGTCCCAGAAGTCTTACATACAAGTACAACATTAAATTATATCATGACAAAATTAAAAATTTGCAAATTCGTTTCTAAAACAGCTAGTTGATAAAAAAACGAAAAATAACTGTAAAAATAACTACGATGTCCTATTTAAAAAATGTTCCATTCTTCCAGTTCATGAAATGGTCAAGTATTTAATAGCAGTAGAACAATTTCAAGAAACTGAATTGAAAGTGAAAAAGCAAAGAGTGTGACCTCAGGGAAAATGTTCATGGGTCATGGGTGAGCATCTATGAGCACTCTGTGTAGGTTCTACATTCAATTAAGTCCAAAGGTGTGGCCCACGCGTTGTCAAATGTTTCTACAAAAACGCGACACAAAATGTAAAACATTGTTGTTGTAATTTTAGTATTATTTAATCCCGCCAAAGTAACTAGAGACTTGAACACTTGACTTGAATTACTCGAATCACTGACCCGAAATCGCATGTCTTACAAACGTAAGAAAACAGCTTCAGTAATTAAACAAGATTTTGCGAACACCCGCCTTCAATCTTATATCAAAATCCCGTCTGTCTGTACAAACATGCTTTTCCAGCTACTAAAATCTACTCTACGAAGATTTCCGGTGTGAAGCCAACGATTTTAAGTGAAAAATTAACTTTGTATCCTAGAAGCTTGACAAAGTTATTGATGCGGTTGGTAAACACTTGGTTGTGAAGTAAACAAATCTGGAATGAAGTGCATAGTAAAGTTTGTAAAGTTAAGTAAGGAGGTCGCAGTATTAATTGGAACAAATAAGCCAGTATACTGTCGAAGTTTGAAGGGAATATAATTTATATGTGTCGCCTCAGACGTTTTACTTTCTTAATACCGCCCTTTGGAAGACAATAACGATATTTCGTTTGGGAAATAAATTGATTTTAAATGTTTATTTGAAATACGAGATGATACTAGAAACGACGATATCTTTGAAAGAAAGAAAAAATGAATTTGCCAAGTACACCGTTTTTTACACGGTGTTTAGATAGTAATTTCAATTAGTTCGATGTACTTAACCTGTCCACAGGTGTGCAAATGTTATGAACCTAAAAATTAATTCAGCTGTTAAAAAATTTTGTTTCCATAACATGTCAATCAGTATAATGTTAATAATTTTGTCATTAAATAATTCACAAGACATCTCATTAATTTATGTCAAACTGTAATCACAAGTATATTTAAAATTATTAATGTTCATGATTCAAATATTCAGGAAAGCTATAGCATTAGGACAAAAGAGCTAACACTCTGCCGAACCCTGAGTGTAAGTCCGCGTGCGGGGGCGGTCGGTTCGAATACACAGAAAGATTTTGACCACATCCGTGGTCTAATGGCTACACACTTTGACTTACAATCCGGCAGTCCTGGCTTCGATTCCTAGTGGAGGTAACAATCGGTACTCTGGTTGGTGGTAGATCATTCTTATATTCATAAGGCGATGTGAACGGTAGAAGGTGCAGCGCCGCATTAGGTTGAGGATTCTGGTACGCACGCTTACCGTCAATAGGCCGTATCGTCACTTACCATCAGGTAAGATGTAGGCCAAGTGCAAACTTATCACACATAAAAAACTCCGTGGCTATATACAAACTATATGCAAGGAGAATGCCATGCTAATAGAACAGTAGAATAAGTAAAATAGAAGAAGAAATGTAGTGTTGCAGTTTGTTTGAATCGAAACAACAAGAAAACCAGGCGGCAATTCTTTCTGATAGAAAATCAAATAAGTTTTCAAATTGTTTTTGAAAGTATGAATTGAGATGAGGTTCCGCACTGGCAGAGGAAAGTTGTTCCAACATTTAGTTGCCGCATACTTTAAACTAGCTCGGAGAGTCAGTAATTGAGGTTGGGCTTGCCATTTCTTCAAAGAACAAAAATATATATGTGGCGATAGGCAGAAGGCTGAGCAAAAGTGGACGGATAAGTTGCGTACTCCCGACTTAAAAATAGAGTTTAGAGAAATCTAAACGAAGTTCTTGAAAAGAAAACCTGCGTTAAGGTATACCACCAATATCAAGGTTGTTTTGTTCCTTATTTCTCGTCTTCTTCGCTTAATTCGCTACCTACTTTGAAATTAGAAAATGACAGCACAAGTATTCTAGGTTGCGTTTAAATTTTTTTAAATATAATATTGATCGGTGATTTTAACGAAAGCTTACAAAGAAAAGAGAGCATTAATGTAATATTAATTTAATATACTCTCCAAAACGTAATACATAAAATTAACATAAAAAATAAAATATCCAGAAACATCCGATTCCGAATTTCCTAAAAACTGAAACATTGATAAAATAGAGGTACAAGTACTTACATAATACTGACAGAAGGAAATCGATATGCAAAGCTCTCGTCTACGTATGCTGGGTCTTACATTCAGCCGAGACTTATTTGAGTTTTAAAATAAATGAGCAGAGTTTTGTGAAGTTAAGAGGCAGACGTACAAATTTTAATATGTACAAAAAGTGCCGTTTCTTAATCAAAGCAGCAGGATGGAAAGCATGTGTGTAAGAATTGCTTATTTTCTTCTAGAACCTCAACGGCATACCCAATAGGGATGGAATTTAGATTTAGGCATGTAAAAAGACTAAGTTACGTCAAGTGGTCCCCTATAGTTAGTAAAGTCCACGCAAATAATAAAAAATCGGGCAAAAATCCTAGCTACTTATAAATTTAAAGTCAACATCAGCCGGGAAACCCTCCCTGCTGAACATAGGGCTCCTATTTCATGCTACCCTCCTACGCCTACGGGACTATATTTAAAATCATCATCATCAGCTAGGAAACGTCAACGGCTGGACTTAGGCCTCCCTCATGGTACGCCACATCGACCGGTCCCGAGCCACCTGCATCCAGCGACTCCCTGCGACCTTAGCCAGGTCGTCGGTCCACCTAGTAGAGGGAGGGTCGGTAGACGTTTTCAGGTACGTGGTCGCCACTCGAGAACTTTTACTCCCCACCTGTTATCGGTTCTTCGAGCGATGAGGTCTGCCAATTTTAAAATAGTTATATTTTATTAGTGTATTATCCCCTTAAGAGACCGTATAAAATCTAGTGCATCTTTACGAGTGCAACTGTTTGCACGCTGCTCCACTTTATTTATCATTAAACTGTGGACCAACTCATGCATTAAATTGGCTAATTATAACTATCAGACATACGCCCGTTACTTAAAACTTAACAAAGTGTGAAGTTTCAAACTTTAAATGTTTAATTGATGTTTGTTTAAGTTTTACGTTAGCTTAACTAATAAGCTTAAAAGTTTTGAATTGAATTGAAGGACTAATAAGTCAATTCAACGTCTAAAGTGCGATTAACATACAAATAGAGAATTTTTAGGGTTCCGAACCTCAAAAGAAAATAAGGAACCCTTATAGGATCACGTTGTTGACAATCCGTCTGTCTGTCAATACCCTTTTTCTCAGAAATTCGTCAAGTTATCAAGTTTAAATTAATATCACAGACTTAAATGTGCAGTTGCTTGGACCTGTGAAAAAATCAAGATTCTACATTAAAGCAATGAAAAGATACAGCCAATTTTGTCGCATATTTTAACGAAGAAATCAACACGTAAAATCATTTGGCAAGAAGCTAGGTATAATTTTTTAATATCTCATTAATACGATTACAAACTGTTCCGGTGCCTACCGTTATTTGTATTTAAAAATTTTAATCCTATTACTTATTACTTAATACACTTATTACTTTTTACACGGATCTTAATTTGCTTAATATTATAAAACAAAGTCGGGCTTGCTCGAAACGTCTGGACCGATTTTCATGGTTTTTTATTTGTTGTATTTTTTCCATCCCAAATAGCAGAATAACAATTAAAACATGGGATAAATTCCCCCCGAAATCATTTTTTCTTACATTCACGTCCTAACAGAATGTTTTAAATGACTTGATTTTTGGCAAAGGGATAGTTGAAAGGTCAAGGAAGGACATAATCTAGATGTCATCCGGATCTAACGAGCAGTTCCCACGGATTACATTGTAAAGTCCACGCGGGCGAAGCTGTGGGCAGAAGCTAGTAGTTACCAAACGATACGAGTTACTAAACGATACGTTACTGACACGTTTTGTATACTGTTTGTATGTGTAATGCTCACGTGTAAATCTGTGTAGGTGATCTACGTCACTAGACTGCTTCATTGACATTGTGATCCAATCACAGCAATTGAACTATTGTCGGCTGCCCACTAACCACCTTTGTAAAATGAACAGGGAGCCATTCCAGGATGAAGTACCTGTCATATTTCAATCTTGTAAATTGAAGTTATGTATGAATAAATCCCTAAATCATGAATCAATAAAAGAGTCATGACAGCTCAGTTGGACAATCGAGGTCTGGGTTCGATCCTGGCAAGTACCAATGAGTTCCTTTTTGTTATTTGGAATTTATATACGAATGATAATCATTCAAGATAAAAATCATTAACATTGGCTTTTCGGTGAAGGAAAACATCGTGAGGAAACCTGTTCTTATCCAGTAAAATAACCTTATCCAGTCAAATTCTTTTTGGCGCCGATGACATAGATCATCATCATCAAAAATTGATCGCTCGATGGTTCGATCGCTCGACTTTATCGCGATCCATTGTTTTATCAATAAGCACCCGTCAATCAGGCAAAGCTAATAAACAATCCATGAATGATCAATTGCTCAGCTAGATATAACGAGATATGTCACAATCGACCACGTTTAGGAAACTGATTTGTATTCGGAAAAAAAATAGACCAAAGTTCTATGGTGCCTATAAAAAATTCATTTTATTGTCAACAAAAAATTTTCCAAATAAAATTTGTTGATATACGGTTAGATACACGCGATCTGCTTGTCACCTGGTATCTATCGGTATTCGATTTGGTTAGTGGTAGGGCATTTTTTATGTCCACCATGTTAGGCTAAGTCTTTCGCCAAACAGCAGTGTTAGTAGCATTATTGTGTTCCAGTATGAATGGTACCAAATCCATCGCCGTAATAGCTTGAAGCTTCTGGGTGCTAACCCTTACCATCCAACAGACAAATCGTCACTTACCATCGGGTGAGCTGAAGTCCAAGTGCAAACTCAAATAATGTTTCAGCTCTCATGAAAATGTCTACTATATAAAAAAACTATCTCTTTCACCTCGTTCGAGAATTTTCCACGCTACTTGACACGAAGGGGATAGGAGATCCATATTTCTATTCATTATTTCTAGACTGTTCGAGAAGTTCTGTGACAATACGAAAAATATGACTTCGATTCGACTTTCGGTTTCAACTCATTAGCGAACCAATCTATTGTAATTAAGATCAAGTTCAATCTGTTGAACAGTTTCAGTAAATCAGTTTCTTTACGATCGAAACGTGAGTTATCTTATAAATGGCAGCACGTTGGATGACCCTTGTGGACACGTGAATACTTGTCAAAGTTGATTACAAATGATAGTGTTGAAGCACATACTCGTAGATGGATACACGACGGATATAATTCTAACAAGCGTAGTAGATTTTGGTTGCTATTATTACGTCATCACTGATGTAATTTAGCGACGCGATGCTGAGTGGTGATCTATTAATCAATAAAACAACAATTTATTTGTAACTTTTGGTAAGAGGATAATCCTATCCTACTTAATATTATAAGTGTGAAAGTTTGGATGTTTGGATGTATGGATGTTTGGATGTTTGGATGTTTGGATGTTTAGATGTTTAGATGTTTAGATGTTTAGATGTTTAGATGTTTAGATGTTTAGATGTTTAGATGTTTAGATGTTTAGATGTTTAGATGTTTAGATGTTTAGATGTTTAGATGTTTAGATGTTTAGATGTTTAGATGTTTAGATGTTTAGATGTTTAGATGTTTAGATGTTTAGATGTTTAGATGTTTAGATGTTTAGATGTTTAGATGTTTAGATGTTTAGATGTTTAGATGTTTGGATGTTTGTGACGCTTTCATGGAAAAACTACTGATTGGATTTGAATGAAACTTTACAATAATATAGCTTATACATCAGAATAACATATAGGCTATAATTTATAAAGACATATATGGTGCAAATTGTACAAAATCACACTTATAATATTAGTGGGATTACATGGGCAATTTGGGCATAACAAAAACGCGTTGCCTAGCAACCGACCATAGAATATGTAATTCGTATATACAAACTTTTGCGTTTATAATATTAGTGTGAAGACTATTTGAATGTACTACGTCAGATATTGAAATTTCTTTTGTTTTTTTAAACTATTAGCCTACGTAACAGAATAAACACTATTTTGTACCTTATGCTGGAAATGGAGATAGATGCCTTCTATGCCTATCGAACAAGTAGAATAAATCCTGAAGTACACGCGGACAAAGTCGCGGGCGGAAGCTAGTACAAATATAAAAGTGATAAATAATCCACACAGACGAGTAAATTACTAGTGGCTCTGTGAGGTGTAGATCTCGCGAGCACATACTTTGCCCCACGGAGCCAGTCAGTTCTTTTTAAATATCGACGAAATTGACTCCCTATCTTTATGAATTCACCCCTCCGAGGTTCACCCAGATGGCAATGAGAATAAAATGATTGGTACTCCCAGCTTATGACATTGTTATTACTAACGATTTCTAGTTACTGTAAATCGGGTGCTTGTTAGCAAGACTTTTTTGACTTTTTCAATTTTTTACTTTGTCTCTACCTACTCCATAATACGGATGATGACTAAATTATTTTTATTCCCCTATTCGAGAGACCGTGTGAAAAGATAAATAGCCTTATTAAAGATTTTTCGATATGATGTATAGTTTTCCTAATATAGCCCATCGAAAAGTGATTCTAGTCACGTGGTGCAAAAACGCTCCATACAAATCGGTACCCAGGCGTGACGTCACGGCTAAGTATTGAAGTATAGATAACGTATGAAACTTTTAACAATATTTGAGTTATCTCGTAAAATAATGTTTTTATGTGACCACGCCCTTACTAAAAAATATTCACAAAGCAAAAAGTAAAATAAAAATTTTTATACGAGCAATTTGGTTTTTTGGAATTTTTGCGGGCCTTATAAGTGTAAAAGTCCAGAAAAAAATTAAATAATATTAGATATTTTAAATTTTAGAGGAGCTTTATAATGCCCTTTATGGTTTAAAATACAATTTAACCCCAATCTGATTTGGTGTCTATTCGACTAAACTTTCAAAAAATAAGAAACCGCATCTAAATATCCTTTTTACCCCCTTAGTACCCCCCTTTTTACCACTTTTTGGAGCAGGTATCCCTCGGTTCAAAAATCCCCGACGACAATACCATACTATATACCAAGTTTAGTCCAGATCGGTTGAGAAATGCGACCTGTAGAGGAAAACATACAAACACTCAAAAAATTGTTTTTTGCCCTTAGTAGTCGTAGGGGAGACCTTTGTTTGCTTCGCTCACTCGGTCAATAAATGCAAAAGGAAGTTGGTTTTGCCTTCTTATACGGCGTCAAGGAGAGTCGGACAAAATTATTTAATCAGTGCGTGTAGCCAGTGATAAGTTGATGACATACGGAACCGAAACGTGGTACTTTACTGTGGGCAGAATAAACAGGCCACATCGCTCGAAGAAAGGATAATCGATGGGGAGTAAAGGTTCTCGAGTGGCGACCACGTACCGGGAAACGCCTACCGGGCCGTCCCCCTACTAGATAGACAGACAATCTAGTTAAGGTCGTTTCAAAATCACAGATTGATCTTGGTCAAAATAAACATACTCACTTTCTCATTCTACCACGTGAAATGAAGGCGATGGCCACACTACTCAAGGGTAAAAGGTTGTTGCTCATTTAGCAGCCATAGCATACGAGCAACGCAAACGGCAAACAATCCCAAGCGTAGTTTGATGATTCCATAATAATTTTATAATAATTTAAAGTTATAAAAACGCCTAGCACTGAATGTGTGGAGTTTGCGTAGTAAAGAATCTTTGCTAACTGATTTTGATATTTCACTTTTTTCCACGAAGGTCCACTGTAAACTCAACCCAAACTAAGAGATCACGAAAATAAACGAGCTTTTAATGAAAAGATTTGCCTTGCTGATTACCATGCTTAGGAGAAAGGCATAAAAATTGTCTTACCGCTAACGAAACATAAGCATTTCGATGGGAATCGAATCCGCGACCTCCAAATTGTTCAAGGCGTCTTAAAATATTAGTTGAATTTGATTTGTGTTAGTTCAACACAGCTACATTTTATTTATATGTTTGTTTTTGTCTAGCAAAATGGACAACTTTCAGAAATTCGAAACGAAGCTTTTTATCACAGCTACCACTTTTTGAAACAGCACTAATTCATAAAATGTAACAGCTATAATTCATCTGGGGAGATAACAAAAACATAAACATTGTCTACCTCTCTTAGTGCGGATAATTCGAGCAAATCCAGCAGTGACATTACGACCGACGACCGCACTTAGACCCCTCCCACATATCCGAGCCTAGTTCTTAGGGTTCCATACTCTAAAAGTGCCGAATGGGACCCAATTACTAAGACTCCACTATCCGTCTGTTTGTCCTTCCGTCCGTTCGTCAGATAGCTATACATTTTAAACCAAAATAGGTATACACGTAGAATTTTCACATAGTGTGTCTATAATAGTATGTCCGCTATGGCAGTATAACAACAAAAACGTTAAAAGTTGATCTCGGCTATAGACTCAGGGCACCCCATGTCGTACCAGTAATCGTAAAAGTAGAGAGATACTCGTAGCTTGCCAAGTGTTTTGTATATAGCAATTCCCATTTAAAAAAAAATACGTCACGATTTATGGGAAGCTCTTTGTCTTATAATAGTCACTGGCAAGTGGAACATAGTTTTTATATCATCAGCTTCATAAAAGTGAGGCACAAGTCTCTCTTAAAAATTGATGAATAATGGGATTTTCGCAAAAGTATTTGTTGCCGTAGTAACGTAAAAGCTTGATAGCTGTTTATGATTGCTCTAAGAAGTTAGTATCACATAGGTGGACGCTGTCAATCACATATTTTCTCCTAAGTTGCTTTATATTGTACCCAAGAGATTATGTGACGTGATACCTAAATCAGGAATTAATGTTTTTACTAATTTTCGAACAGTTAGTGAAGAATATTATTGTTATTCAAGACAAATCAATGTTACAAATATGAAAGTGCGTTTGTTAGTTGGTTCTTCTCTGACTTAGTGACGAAGAAACATATCGGTACTCTTTTAAAAAAAGTTTACAGTCTGGAGAGTATCATGACATACTTTTAAGGCGTTAAAGTGATCCACTGGGATAATGAATTCCACGTAGGTGAAAAAATCTAGTGACTAAATATTTATAGCACGTAGGGTCTAGGTGCGTACCTGTCTGTACTGTAAGGGGAGGAAACGGCCGAGTCAGCGGGGAGTAAAAAACAAAAACGTTAGGTTTGCTCGTTAATTATCCCGTGTCGAAGGGAGGAACACGGTTTTTCTATCTCCCTCCCTCTCAATGGTATGACTGTGATCTGGGTCTGGACGGGGTACATCTACAGGATGTTTACAGAACTTTAAAAGAATGACATTTATTATGATTTTCTTTCAAATTTAATATCTCGCTCTAGCCTTGTCACATTTATTTACCGTCGGCTCACCAAATCATCCACGTCTGCTTGTCTTAATTTCAAAGAATTATTTATTGCTCAAAAATAACATAGTTCGCTTACATGAGCTTAAACAGTAACTAAAAAGATATTTGTTAATAATAAAACTAGCCTTACAGGTATGTAAAATAACGACCAAGTTGTTTGGCAATAGGTAAGACTTCTGATAATGACGTTTGTACAGTCATCTGTTATCTAAACTGGGGAGGTACGCCAGAGATCTTTAAGAAATTGAGAAAGATTGTTTCTCGAAATAAAACCTAAACTAAGGTGCTATAAAAAAAGCTACTGGATGTGTATTAAAATTTATAACAAAATATCGGGATTTATTAAGCAACTCCTGAGATATATGTCTAGGAGAGCATTAAGCTTGTGGGTGGTGGAACACTCGTTCTACTCTTCAAATGAATATGATCAGTTCTGATTTTATTCTGGTATATTTTTTGGAGATATTGATACATATTTTAAGGGTTTTTACATGTAGGTACTTTAAAGAAAGGATGTAGCTCAGGGCGCAAGAGGTACTAGTATGGGAGCGAAGGAAAATTCAAAATACGTAGAATAAACGCATATAATATGTATGATAAATTGTATGATACGGCTTACGGATACGCAGACTAAAGTACGGTCGCGGAACAGAAAGAATTGCGTACGATAACCTATTATTACCCATCTCTGTCAATCCCGCGTAAATATAATGCGTCTCGCTCGCACAGATGCAATGACCGCTGTCACCAGGGATTGTAAACCGTTTCATTGAGACCGTAAGTTTTGTTCTTGTTTGCGTCTGGTTTTTTGGTTGGCCTTGAGTCGCAATGAAAAGTATTTGACATGATTCATAATTTTTGAATAACGAACGATCCATCTTGGGATGCGTTAGTGCTCGTTCAATTTTGAAACACAGTTATCTTAGTTTGTTGTTATTTGTTAGTTTTTGTTGTCGTGTTTTAATTGTGTTTAAGTGGTTTCGTTGATTTTTTGCATAATTGCAAAATTGCATAAGTCACGTTAAAAAAGAGGAATCGAAACTAGGTGGACTAGATGATAATGTAGACAAAACTGTCGATTCTTTTGTTATAAATGTGACAGGCGAGACGTCATCAGAAAGCAGTAACTCCGATACAGACGAATCGGATTCGGATTTATGATTTTTTTATTTCTACCAAATTGATAATTTTAAGACGATTTTGATACTGCTGTAATGTAAAATCTAAATAAATAATTGATATACTTAATAAGCTAGTTTTTTTCTATCCTTTAAATATTTCATGCAAACCACACATAAAAATGTTTGTGACCACTGTCAGTAGGTAAAGAGGTCATTGTACGAAATTCTTCCTGCTCCGTGACCGTACTTTAGGTGGCGACAGGGATACTGGTAATAAATATATTATTTTCCTTAAATTTTGGTGCGCGCCACACGGGCTACACGGCTTGACATTTAAAACTGATCTTTGTTTAACAATTTAAATAGACGTCACCGCGATGTGTTCTATATTTTAAAAAGTGTCCCATCAACCAGTTCTCGTATCCAAGAAGTGCGGAACCATGTAGATTGTAGAGCAACTAACTACTCTTACAATACATTGAATATTGAATGCACTTTGACGTTAACTTCTAGATTATACCTTACGATTTTGACAAAAACTATTTGTATGCTGTTTAAAATCAATATTGTTTAAGACCAACATGTACCTTATTTATTGCGCACACAAAAATTTGACTGATTAATTGGACCTTGCCTTTATATTCCAGAGAGGTGAAAGCTTAGCTCAAATGGGATGGCATATACTTTTCTGAAATAGTAAACTAATGAAATGGAAGTCTTTTGTCGAGCATTGTCTTCTTAAAATGAACACAATCCTCTTAGGTAAATGGATAGTACGAATAGATACACCACAAAACAGGACCGGACTGGGACCTTAAATCAGCCCAAGCATTATAGAGAATCGGCCCTTTCCGCTTCAAATCTTCACAAGAAAACTAAGACTAGATTTTTTGAAATTGGAATGGAATGCGGAAATAAAAAAAATGGATGGATCAACATAAATATTTATAGTTCTTGCACACACTTTGAAATGTATTCTTTAGACACAGATATAAAAAGACACGCCACTTTTCAGATGTGTTTGAGGCTTTGGAGATTAATTTGCGACGCCGTTCTACTAGTTCCGAACACCCAACTAGTATACATACATATATAACAGAGCTAACCCAAAGGCGACAGAGGTACTACGAGTATGTACACGATGTAACAAAGGCGATGACCGATTCATCGTCCCAGACCGCGCCATGACACGGCAACCGACCAGCCTACCGGCCCCATCGAGCATTTGCACGATCTACCCTGGAGCTAGTCCGGGCCTGCCACAAAATTAGAACATGTTTTCTAAGCAATTCTTGGACATGGATTATGTCCTATCGTGTAGTTTTATTTCTGCATAGTACCCCTAATAGAGCTATCATCTTTCGGATTAATTTTTTAAAATGTTTATACCTTACTAAGAAGCTAAATAACTTTTTTTTAAACTACAAATAAACTCAATAATTACGTGCGCTTTTAAATAAGTAAAACTATTTATCTGTACACTCGTACATTGAAAATCAAATCGTAATCGTGAAATATGACACCCTGTATACGGGCGTTATATATCCTTCCTAATGAAAATTCTTGTTGATTCACAACACGTTCCTATTGAGGCTAATAAACCGACTTCTGTGCTGATATACACGGCTTTCAAATAATTACTTGTGATTATTTGAAGTTTGATAGTTATTATTACTACTAATAGTATCGTAGTTGAACTTCTCTTTTCACTAGGTTTCAAGAGACGACAAGGCAATAGGACAGAAGCATGCTCATTCTTGCATAAGCTCGCTACATAGCAAAAGTACCACTTTGATCGTAGTGTTTCCAACTACTACCAGCACAGGTGGAACATGGACATTGAAAAGATTTTCATCGGGTTCATGTTTATTTTTAGATCTACCCGTCGTTGGGAAACTTTGTCGAATTCATTGAGATCCGCCGAGGTTTTAGATAAGGATTAGACAGGCATTAGATTCCGTGGACTGTGTACCTTTGTCCTACCTTTTTCACGCCTGACATTAACTTTACTTACGCTGGGTAGGTATTGTTGAATCCAGACAGTCCCATTACCGAATGCGCGGTACTCCTGAGTGGGTGGACCACTGAAAGCTAAATAAATAGAAAATAGAAGTTCAACCCCTGCTTCTGAAATTGAATGACGCCTAACTGCCAACGTGGACTGTCTTGATATGTCACTTTAATCTCTCAGCAAAAAATATTAATATTAGTTTCATTTTTTAAAATGTTTTTAGGGTTACGTACCTCAAAAGTACAAGAGGAACCCTTATAGGATCACTTTGTCGTCCATCTGTCAAGACCATTTTCTCAGGAACGCATGAAGGTACCACGTTAAGATTATTATCGACTACGCATATCTCCAGTCCCTCTGAGTTGTGCAAAAATGAAGCTTCAAGATTTACGCAATTGAAAGATACAGCTATTTGAGCCGCATTTTTGGACATGGATTCGCTAATCGAAACCTATAGAGTACTTCCCATTGACCTTGTTGATGGTACAGAACGCCAAACCCTCGGTGAGTGAGTCTAACTTACAGCAGTTAAGTCAATAAGTTTGTTTAATAATTAAAAACACCGACTAAGTGCGAGTTGAACTCGCACACCGTTAGTTAAGTCATTATTTTCCCAAACATAGCATGACTTAGTTTGTCAGTAGTTTTCGAATCACGGGCAATTCAATTTTGACAGTTGTCATTCAAAATGAAGGCCTCATCGAGACATTTCACTTTGAGAAGAACAGCTTTAGTCTAGTTAGTAATTTCGAAAGAAACTGATTGAAAGAAATCTTACAGATTCGGGAGCCACGGGCGTATGGCATTGGGATTATGTTGTCATCAAACTGCTAATAATAAAGCTATTTCTAAAAGTGTGTATAAGTTTTCTGTGACGCCGAATGACTCCACGCCTCCTAATTTCGTCAATTGGTCATTGGACTCGGGCGAATGTAGCGATGCACGTTTCAACTTTTGACCTTCAGCCGGATAAGATTTTCTTTTAGTGTATAGAAATCGCCTGGACCGTACCTAAGTAAATTGAATGATGGGCAGATAGGTTTCTCCAAGACTTGGTTTTCGATTAAACTCATCTGTTAACCAATTCTAGGCAGCAAACACAGATAGATAAATACGTCGTTTAATCAAAGAGATAACACAAACTAGAAACAGAAAAAAATCTGAAAACTTCAAAATATTGGGTACCGTATTTCAGACATGTCAGAATTTAATTTAAATAGTCTTTATGATATTTTTACTCAACTGCAACATAAGGAGGGTTATGTTTTTCACGAGTATATGTAGTATGTATGTATAATTGTTTGGCACGCGCTGCAGCCTGAGTGGCTCGATGGATTTTAGCTTGAGAGGTGTCGTTAGATTCGTATTTACTGTGAGAGTGACAATGGGTACATCAAAATGTCTTGTCAAAAAAGGAATTCAAATTTGTAGCGTAGTAAAAAATCCAGACAACTCTGCAGAAAGTTGGTAAAAAAAACTTTTGCCTGTTACCAAACTGTAGGTTAGTTTTTACAGGTGCTATTCAATGCCTTTCAATGTCAAATTCGATACAACTTTAAACATCAGTCTGGGACCTGTGAGAGTCCAAGTAGCTCTTCGATCATAGTTCTTATTATTGTTACCTACAGAAATATAGTAAGACATCATCCTTCCATCTTAGATTGCCACTACAAAAGATCGCAGTAAGATGTCTGTTGTTCATGTGAGTATCCTCAGGATTTTTGCCTAATCGTTGGAGTAGATCTGCCCGGCCGGCATCGTATTCCTCCATTGTTCTATTCCATAGATTCCCAACGGGGGCGGTACTGCCTGACAGTTGGAGCTGGAGCTTTTCGTGGGGGCGGTAGCGGGTCTTCGTCTGAATTAAAGTCCATAAAAGGTTGTGAATCTATGGTATATTCTTTCCTGTCGTTCAGGGACAAGTTTAAGAAGAATGTTAAAAAACTAAAACCCAACTACTACAAGAAAACTACAAGATATGGATTAGCCATAGCATAAACAATAATAAATATATAGTTTATAGATAGCCTAATATTATCGGAATGCATTCACCAATACCTTTTATGTCAAACTAAACACGGTATTTGTATCCTAAATTATATATTGGATACTACTTTTTGTCCCTTGTATGCCGCCATTTTGAATTTTGTGAAACAAAATAAACCCTTTAACCAAACACGACGCTTTCAATGACATCTTATTTGTGAAAATACAACGAGTGGTTTCGGAGATATAAAGGAATAAATAAACATACATACAAGGGTTCCCAAAAACAGCTTTGGCTTCGCTGCAGTCGGGAAGAAAAAAAGCAGTCAGGCGTTTTTTGTGAGTGACTGACTTATGAATCGGTACATCAATCCAAATGAGTTCCTGTTGCGAGGGTCACTAAGAAATGTGATTCTGACAAATCTCCAACCGGTCTTATATGGGCCTTATGTTCTCCTTGTAGCGGACTCCTTGTCCTTGTTGGGAAATATTTACATTTCCCAAATTTTTATAATTCAAAAAAGGAATTTTTATATCTGTGTTTACATGCTCCACATGACTTCAGTATTTAGATAGTTGCTGATAATGATAAATAACAACTGACTTTGACAATGATTCTAATCTCGAGTGTATGTTACTGATAATAATCATGATTACTTCTGGCTGGATAATAAAACTCTTTCTCAGGTTATCTAAGGAAAAGGTTACATACCTCGTTCTCTTCAACTTCTCAGATATGACCGCTGATATGTGAAATTAAAAAATATTCATGGACAACTTTCAAAATTTGCACTATAAAAGAATCCAAAACTTATAAATAGCTAGCAGCTATTGAGAAACGAAGCTTCTTCTTGAATACTTTCATCTTTCTCTTCACAAAAGGATCCACTGTGAAAGTCTACAGCTTCAAAATGCTTCTGAATGTAAAAAAATGTGAGCCGTCACGGGACGCCTGGCAGATGTGAAACATCGACATTATTTTGTAAAAGTATTATTTGATTATATGATTGAAAAGAACAGATTGCGATATAAACTAAATATGGCATAATGATAAAATAAAATATTACGATTTTTTCCAGAAAATGATGACTGTTTATTTAATAAACATTTATTTTCATTAAATATAAAAACAATTTACACAACTTCATTCGTTCTGTATATATACACCATCATATAGCGTGGCGACGCGTCGCCACGACAGAAATTTGTTTTACGTGCGGCTATAGATGTTTCACATCAAAAGTTTTTATTTGCTCACTAACGCGAACTCTTTAAAAAATCACAGGACGAAAATCCGCGGCACACCGACCATCAAAAAAGCCATTTGCTTTATGGCCGATTAGAAAACTTTCGTGACGGATTTCAAAAATAGAACAGGAGGCAAAGTAGAATGGCGACACGACTGCCGCAAGGAGACTGTAAGTGGCACTGCTATTTTGACCGGCTGTATTATTTATTTCTATTGGAAAATTATAGTTTAATAGCCGGAACTATGCGTAAAGATGTATAGAGTATCAAAGCCCACGCGTAGCTAGTCACGACTGGCTCTGGGATCCTTGTCGTCATGAAATATCTTAATAATTTACGACGATTGTATATACTATAGGGCACTGGAAATGTCTCAGATCTGCGTAGGCATTGTGACGCTTTGTAAATCATAACGAGCTGATAAAACCTCTTGTTCAAGATTTTATCTTATTGAAAACGACATTTTTGTGAAATTTTGCTGATATATATTTTTACATGCTTTATTATATCTGGCTGACTTGTAAGTACATAACTAAGTATGTAAGTCACTCACCATATGCATGTAAACAAATCTGGCAAGTCAATTTTAACATAGATTTAAATTTATTGTCGTATCGATTTAAAATTTTGCGATTGTATGTAATTCGGATGACAATACAATAATTTGGTACCATCGAGCTGATCGCACCATGGGGCCAGGATGTGGACAGGGGAATTCTTCAATGGGTACTAGTAAACACCTTCGAGTTTGGGCTCATTTTTTGCGAGTGTTTTTGGAACTGGAATTTGTAATGTAACGTTAATCAATGTTCGATAGATGTCGCTAACGCCCAATCAGGCGGTTCTTATAACAGAGAAAAAATTTTCGGTACACAACCGATAACTTAGTTAGCCAACCTTTCGCTCTGGACTGGCGAGAAACGCAGGTTCAAATCGAAATACAGTCGATTAAATTATTTATTGCTGACATTTGTTTGTATTTTCTTCCCGTTTTAACGAAGAGTCAAAATAACTGAATATTTTGTAAAGGGATAGATAAAGGGCCGGCAAAGATTACTTTTTTTCCCGCTCGAGCATATAGTTCCAGTGGGATACTTTCCGAAGTCCACGCGATGTCGCGAGATAATCAAATGTAACTGATAGAAAAAACAACAGTTTATGCATATTTGATATGCTCGGAATAAAGTTGCTTCTTTCATATAGCAGGTTCGATTTGGGAGGTGGTAATAGCAACTCGTAGTAGTGGTTATTAAATATTTGATTTATTTATACGTCATTTATTATGTACAAATGGTTTATGAATTTCACTGTGCGAGTACTGTCACTGCTCAACCTTTGTAATTACAAAGGACACTCATTTCATTTTGTAATGTGTTATATTTATGAATAAATTTAAAATTCACACACCCGTTCCTACCATCGCTTCACATTGCGAACCTGGAGGTAGCGGATTCGATTTCGGTTAGTGGTAGGGTATTTTCAACTGACTTAAAAAATAAAGAGGTTATCAATGCTGCCATATATATATAAACAATAGGGATGATCACTAAAAACGTTTATCCCCTCATTCGAGAGACCGTGTGAAAAGATAAATAGCCTTGTTAAAGATTGTTCGATATGGCTTATAGTTTCCCTAATATAACCCGTCGAACAGTGATTCTAGTCACGCGGTGCAAAAACGCTCCATGCAAATAGGTACCTAGGAGTGACGTCACGTTACCGCATTGAAGTTAATAATGTATGAAACTTTTAATAATATTTAAGTTATCTCATAAAATAATGTTTTTATGTGATCACTCCCTTACTAAAAAATCTTCACAACGTAATTACAAAGCAAAATGTCAAATAAAAATTTACTTCGAACAATATTTTTTTTTTCATTTTTGCGGGCTGTAAATTGTAAAACTTTTAAGCTGTAAAAGTCCAGAAATTTTTAAAATAATATTAGATATTTTAAATTTTATAGGAGTTTTATGCCCTTATAAAGTCTGATTATTTAGTTGTCACGTGTTCTTTAACTGCACAAATTAGTCTGTGTTTTGGGAGGAGATGATCAAAACAAACCACGATACTCAGTTCACGAAACAATACGTTATTTATTCAGATATTACACATTTGTCTTAGATTAGACGAGAATAATGTATGACGCAATAATATAGCGCTGTGCGCGCGTGGTTGGCTAGGGGCGCGGGGAACGACTGGCGAGCCCCGAGTCCAAAACGTCAAGTCAGCATACTGTGACGTATGCGCCCCTACATCACACCCCCCTAGAATTTGGTACGATGAAAAATACATAAATTTTGAAATCACAAACCAAATTATAACTACTAAGATATGACTCGATACAAACAAAGAATGCGCTGCGATAAACCTACAACAACAATGCGTAACATGATAGCTTTGCTTACATCATGACTCTGTAACAGTTCAATGTTCATGCTAAATCATTAAGTATACATTGCTGGCAATATACATTACTGTTTGTACATTATTAAATTTAAACAATCAAGTTCTTATATACTAGATCAAATATATATTTTTTACCAAACTGTGAACGAAATGCCTTTTATTAAAACGTAAGTAATATTTGTGAACTAAAGTGAGAAAAATAAGTAAATGCTAAAACACTTATGAAAATATCACCTTAGTGGGTGTGGGCTGCTCTGTGCGTACTGCAGACAGCTCCTGCGTCTCGATGGCCTTACCAACTACAGCACTCACTCTTCGTCTGATCCACTTTCCCGTACACTGCTTGCAACGTAGTAAACATAGCCAACACATAATGATTGTGAAAACAATTATAGCTCCTATAATCATAATTCCAACGAATTCCGTTTTGCCTTTGAGGTCCTCAACCTGTTGACTCATCTGCTGGTTGACGATGTTTACTTCTTCGTTCTTAGTGTTATATTGTCCCATTGCAATTTATTTTAAGTAGGTGTAAATTTATATTTTAAATATGATTATATTTTAGGCGTGTGTCACCGCTGCTTTACCAAATAAATTTAAGATTAAAAGAAATTGCAATAAAGTACGCACATGCCTAAACTATTTTGCTTACCTAGTATGACCTTAATTACTAGAAACGTGCTGGCATCTTTGTTACGCGTCCACTGCGCGTTTTCTGCAGCGGTGGTCTATCACCGCGTACATTGCCGTGCACTGCTTCCGAACCCGTCTTGATTTCTGTACTTGGTGGCGCAACCGTGCTTTCTGAATCATTAAGAACGTATGCCGGTTTCAGTCTATCGATAGAGATATTTGCCCGCCTGTTTGGTAGCTGCAGTTCGAAAACTTTCGAACCTCTTTTAATGACCTCGAAAGGACCATCATACGGAGTTTTCAAAGGCTTCCGAACTGCATCATCTCTGACAAACACATGTGTGCAAGATTTTAAATCTCGATGCACGAACCAGTTTTGGTTACAATGATGATTAATAGCGATAGGTCTGAGCCTGCTAATTGCTTCGCGTACGTTCTCAAGGACACCACTTGAGCCACCATGTACAGAATTACCTGTTGAAAAATAGTCACCTGGTAATCGTAACGGCTTGCCGAACGTATATTCGGCTGCACTGACGCCGTTGTCGCTACGTCCCGCAGCGCGAAGTCCAAATAACACCGTTGAGAGTTCGTCTACCCAGGACCTTGAGTCTAGGCGAGCCATCATCGCTGCTTTGAAACTGCGATGCCAGCGTTCCACGATGCCGTTAGCCTGTGGATGGTAACTAGTGGTCCTTACCTTTTCGACCCCTAAGTACTTCATCAAATCGGTGGATAACTGGCTTTCGAATTGCCGCCCTTGATCCGTTGTTATTCGGCAAGGACAACCGTATCGCGTGATCCAGTTATCATATATTACCTTAGCGACAGTTTCCGCCGTAATATCCTTTATCGGTACTGCTTCCGGCCAGCGCGTACCTCTGTCGATCATGGTGACAAGATATCTATACCCTTCCTCAGTCGTGAGTAAAGGTCCGACAATATCAACATGTAAGTGTTCGAAACGCTCTGCCTGTTTAAAAGCTCCGTATTCTGATATTGTATGCCTACCGATCTTTGCTTTTTGACACCTAATACAAGACTTGGCCCACTTACCTACGTCTGTGTTCATACCCGGCCAAAAATATCTTTTCGCAACCAATCTGCGTGAAGCTCGAATTCCTGGATGGCTTAAGTTGTGCAAATTATCAAATACCTGACGCCTAAATTCCTTAGGTAGGTAGGGTCGAGCGGTCGATGTTGATATTTCGCAATACAATTCGTGGTCACATGTAGGCACAAATATGCTTTTAATGCATACGCTGTTGTCGTCGTCTGTATGACGTCGTTGCGAAATGTAGGTGTCCAATTTCTGCGAATCGGCCAGCCGTTCCAAATCTAATGGTGCTGGGCATGAAATCGTCGCTACACGCGATAAGGCATCGGCCACACTATTGTGTTTACCTTGTACATGCCGAATATCGGTTGTAAACTCGCTAATGAACAATAGCTGCCTTGTACGCCTCAGCGTCTCCGCGTCAGTAGCTGATTTTGATCTTGAGAACGCGTGTACTAGCGGTCGGTGGTCCGTATATATGACCAGCGGTCTGCCTTCGAATATTTTTCTAAAATATTTTAAGGCAGAATAAATGGCTAATAATTCTCGATCATACGTACTATAACGCTGTTGCGGTGTCGTCAACTCCTTAGAGAAATACCCAAGAGGCTTCCACAAACCTTTTTCCATTTGTTGTCGAACTGCCCCTATGATCGTGTCCGACGCGTCGGTCATTAGCGCCAACGTAGCGTCCGCGCTCGGGTACGATAACGTCGCAGCGTTCTCCAGTTGCGACTTACATTCTCGAAATGCTGATTCCGCATCCGGTGTCCACACAATGGGTGTTTTGTCGTTCTTCTTGGCGTTACTTAGGTATTTTGTTAAAATACATTGACTTTTTACCGCCTGTGGGATGTGTTTCCTGTAAAAGTTTACCATTCCTAAGAACCGACGAAGTTCATTGATGTTCTTTGGTTTCGGATAGTCACAGATGGCTTTGACTTTATCGTCCAAAGGCCGTATCCCATTGGAAGTGACGCGGAAACCAACGAAATCTAATTCGGCAGCTCCAAAACAACTTTTCGCCAAGTTGATCGTTATACCAAACCTGTTTAACCGCTCGAAAAGTAGCCGCAGGTGCTCTCGATGCTGTTCCTCGTTGTCACTGGCGATGATGATGTCATCAATATAGCTGAATAGAAAATCTAGCCCTTCTAAAACGGTATGATTCATGAAGCGCTGGAAGGTCTGGGCCGCATTCCGAAGTCCGAAGGTCATCCTCGTGAACTCGAATAATCCGAAGGGCGTGATAATCGCGGTTTTGTCGATATCCGCCGGATTAATTGGAATAAAATGATAGGCCCTGTTGACATCGATTGACGAAAAAATTTTCTTACCTGCCAAAATGTATGTGAAATCGCCTAAACGGGGAATGGGGTACCTGTCTGGTTTGGTTATAGCGTTCAGCTGCCTGTAGTCACCACAAGGACGTATATCTCCATTTTTCTTAGGTACCACGTGCAAAGGACTCGCCCACGAGCTCTTTGATGGTCTGCAGATGCCCATTTTCTGCATATTTTTAAACTCATCTCTAACCTTTTTGTAGCGGTCCGGTGGCAGCGGACGTGCCCGTGCGAACACCGGTGGCCCCGTGGTCTCTATGTGATGTTTCACCGAATGCTGTGGAGTCTCCTTAAACGAAATTGGTTTTGTTATATCTGGAAATTCATTTAGTAATTTACTATATGGGTGGCATTCGTCTACAGTTTTGATTGATGATACAGAACTATTTACGACACTTGCAATTATTTTTTTTTTAGTATAATTATCGATAAGCCTTTTTGTTTTAAGATCGACAAGCAAACCGTAATGGCTTAGAAAATCCGCTCCGATTATGGGTTGCTTGACGCCTGCAATAATAAACGTCCATTTAAATTTTTTACCTAAACCCAAATCAATATTCATACAAGTTGTACCATAAGTATTTATACGCGTGTCGTTTGCGGCGTATAGATTATACTCGCTTTTGTCGCAACTAGCTTTACGCCTAACTACACCAACAGGTATCACTGACACGTTCGCTCCTGTGTCAATAAGAAAACTTTGACCACTATTATTGTCTTGCACACATAGACGGCGATTAACATTGCCTATGCAGGGTCCCATCGTCGACTGCACAGCTTCTAGTTTCCCTGGTTGACTTTTCCTTTCCAGCTGCAAGGACTCCTGCACTTAAAAGCCTTTGCTCCGAAACGCTGATGAAAATAACACAGCTTCCTGCCCGACGGTCGTCCTTGCTGTGTATCGTAGTCCTTGCGGAACTGTGTCCCGACGCGGCGATCCTCGTTCCAGCGTCTTCTCTCTCTACGCAGCTCCGCCACTTCCATGCTGAGCTCTTCCATCTTTGCTGTAACACTGCTCGCTTCGCTACTTCCGGTCGACACGCTAGCTACTTCTACTGGCTTCAGGCTCTCCATAACCCTATCGGCCATCGCTGCCAACTCCGTCAAAGCCGTTACACTGGAGGCTGCTAACGCCGTTCTGACTGCAACCGGTAGGTGGCCTTGCCATAGCGTTCTGAGCGCGTTATCCTGGAAGCTAGTGCCAGCCAGGTTCTGCATACATCTAAGCAACTGAGAAGGCTTCTGCTCACCTAGCTGCATCTCTCCAACGAGCCTCTGTAGTTTTCTATCCTCTGACTCCTGATAGACGCTCAACAACCTTGCTTTGATTGCCTTGTACTTCTCCCTTTCCGGCGGCTTCTGAAGGATGTCCGTTACCTGAGGTAAAACTTGCTTGCCCAATTTCGTGACAAGTAGCTGGAACTGTGCGGCATCACTGGTATGCTGCGGCAAAACAGCAGCTTCGTACTGCAGGAACCACAGCTCCGGTTGATCCGTCCAGAAGTCCGGTACGCGTGCGTCGACGGAGATTCCTTTGACCTCCTTATTCTCTTCCGCCATTTTTACACGCGCGGTGATAAAAAAGGTAGTTATATATCTAAGATAGCCTACCTAGCCAACCGAAAGTGAGTCGCCCCCTAATAGCGTGGAACTGAGTATGTACAACACTGGAACAGTTCACTAAAACGGGTCACCAATATAAAGTCTGATTATTTAGTTGTCACGTGTTCTTTAACTCCACAAATTAGTCTGTGTTTTGGGAGGAGATGATCAAAACAAACCACGATACTCAGTTCACGAAACAATACGTTATTTATTCAGATATTACACATTTGTCTTAGATTAGACGAGAATAATGTATGACGCAATAATATAGCGCTGTGCGCGCGTGGTTGGCTAGGGGCGCGGGGAACGACTGGCGAGCCCCGAGTCCAAAACGTCAAGTCAGCATACTGTGACGTATGCGCCCCTACACCCTTTATGGTTTAAAATACCATTTAACCCCAATATGATTTGGTGTCATCCAGTCTATTGTTGGTAGTTTTGGACATATGATTTAACAATAATAATAGAATATTGCATCACTTGTTCCAGAGATGTAGATTCTATAATCCGATCGTTATCTTTACAAACTCTCATGGACCATTACGTAGGCATCGTAAGCCCATATCTTGTGATATCTGTACCTTATGGTATCTTTGACATAAGGAAGCTGTGTGCTTGATATTGACTGATTGCGTACAATACGTATAGTTAAACCGGGGGTCCTTTCATATTGATACTTTACAATAGTGTATGTTTGCTTATCGCCAAGTATCGTTTCTCGACTTTATAAAGCTTACGCGCGTACGGTGAGACAGCATACACTACGCGAAGTTATCCACCCGTTATTTGGATGTTTCGTAGTCCAGGGATCATTTGAAGGATACATTATATTATGTAACCATTTTTTTAATACAGTATACTAATGAAATTTCAGATGTCGGTGGTTTTTCCAAATTGTTCTAAATTGATTCATACTCTTGTAAATCAGGTTCAAAGTTGGGGCTTTTTACTACCATAAAATACAATTCTTTGACGCCCTGTAACTCTGGAAGAATATATTTAAACGAAAATCTGACTCACCACCGACACAGATATTTGTTTCTAGATTGTGTCTTAAAAATTTCATAAATTTTCATAGCTTAATACTCAAAATATGACTGGACTACTTTTGTATGGGCGCTTTGACAACAGCATACCCTCTTAATAAGTCATTTCAATGTATTTAACAGTTCATCGTATAATTTTGTGATTTTAATTTACAAAATTTCGTGCATTACATTCTTAAGGCCTCAAGTTAGTACTTTGAACATAAAAATTTATAAAAAGTTGTAAACTGAATGATATATCAACTAAGTATTTCATTCAATCAGTTTTAATTTTTCCTCCTTTTCATTTAATTACCACCAAACCGGAATAAGTACGAGTAGGGAGCATTAGGGTAGGCGTAATTCACGATCAATTTAACCGAAATTAACGACTTAACGCCTGATTAACAGGTTATAAGTAAATTTAACACTTGAAGCTTAGCTGCGTTGATCAAGCCTCGAAATGTCAACATTTACGTGAACTTTAGAGACACGTGTATGGATATAATTTTAGAAGAAGACAAGGACACACATAAGAATAACTGAATTTTGGTACTGATAACTGATATTTTGGGTTCCAACGAAGAACTAACGTCACCGACATGAACATGTGGCGTTAGCTGGTTATATTAAACATGGAACAAAAATGGGCATAGTGGGGATGTGTTCGTGGATCCGCAAAGGGGGGCTGTTCGGCCAATCACGCGTCTCAACTCATTCAAAATGACATCCCCCTCCCGCTTCCCGCCAAAGCTGACCAAAAATTGTTTATTTTTCGTCATTTTTCAAGTTGATTGCCGGGAACTATACCGTTCGGTTTGGGTAGTTCGCTGGTCTCTGCTGCGGCACACTTGATTATGGCTTGGTCAAAATATGAATCATTATGAGGATATAGAGCGACAGTGGCGCCCTCATCCGCTATTTTCTACATTTCCTGCAACTATGAAATAATGTCATTAAATAAGTCTGACTTTTTGTAGTTATTGCTAGTTTACAGTTTATTGTGTCATCATGAATTGACATATGGAATCTGTGCAGTTTCTATAGTAAAACAGTTAAAAGTGACCACTTTTAGGCTGTTCAATTTATAATAACTACACAGAATCTAAACATGAATGAATGAATCTAAACAATAATGTATCGATAAACTGTAAATTAGCAATGACTATTATAGTTCTTCTTGGTTTTTCAAATTATTATATAACTGTGGAAAAAGTAGAAAAGAGCGAATGAAGGCGCCATAAAGGCTATAAAGGCATAACTAATGTCAGCGATCTAGGGTTTCTCTTTAATTGACAGCCTAGTCTTTCAAGATTTAGTGTAGACATATTTCTACGTATTTTACTATCAAACTTATCTTACGAATGCGATACTGAGTTTGTTAGTTAGTCTTTACTTCACATCGTAAGGAGAGTCAGAATGACTTTTTTACAGGGATAGTTGAAGGGGCAGATAAAGACATTGACTTTTATCCCTTTCGATAACTTATGTAGTCCACGCGGACAATATCGCGTTCAAAAGCTACTTTTCAGTAAATTTTTACGTCACATCTGGTAGTAGTTAATAGTCTATATAAAAAAAGTAAAAGTAAAAAGTGTTTAATTTTCTTAATTAACTTTTACAGAGTTTTGCAGGGGCCTTCCAGAAAGTAGTCTTTCGACACTTGTGTTGGAAGTGCACCGCGTCTTCCAGACGGATTTACACAGTATTATTTAAAATCTTAGTTCCTATTTTAAGTTTGCTATGCTGATATGTGTGTGTACGTGTGTGTGCGTGTGTGTGTATTCGTGTGTGTGTGTGTGTGTGTGTGTGTGTGTGTGTGTGTGTGTGTGTGTGTGTGTGTGTGTGTGTGTGTGTGTGTGTGTGTGTGTGTGTGTGTGTGTGTGTGTGTGTGTGTGTGTGTGTGTGTGTGTGTGTGTGTGTGTGTGTGTGTGTGTGTGTGTGTGTGTGTGTGTGTGTGTGTGTGTGTGTGTGTGTGTGTGTGTGTGTGTGTGTGTGTGTGTGTGTGTGTGTGTGTGTGTGTGTGTGTGTGTGTGTGTGTGTGTGTGTGTGTGTGTGTGTGTGTGTGTGTGTGTGTGTGTGTGTGTGTGTGTGTGTGTGTGTGTGTGTGTGTGTGTGTGTGTGTGTGTGTGTGTGTGTGTGTGTGTGTGTGTGTGTGTGTGTGTGTGTGTGTGTGTGTGTGTGTGTGTGTGTGTGTGTGTGTGTGTGTGTGTGTGTGTGTGTGTGTGTGTGTGTGTGTGTGTGTGTGTGTGTGTGTGTGTGTGTGTGTGTGTGTGTGTGTGTGTGTGTGTGTGTGTGTGTGTGTGTGTGTGTGTGTGTGTGTGTGTGTGTGTGTGTGTGTGTGTGTGTGTGTGTGTGTGTGTGTGTGTGTGTGTGTGTGTGTGTGTGTGTGTGTGTGTGTGTGTGTGTGTGTGTGTGTGTGTGTGTGTGTGTGTGTGTGTGTGTGTGTGTGTGTGTGTGTGTGTGTGTGTGTGTGTGTGTGTGTGTGTGTGTGTGTGTGTGTGTGTGTGTGTGTGTGTGTGTGTGTGTGTGTGTGTGTGTGTGTGTGTGTGTGTGTGTGTGTGTGTGTGTGTGTGTGTGTGTGTGTGTGTGTGTGTGTGTGTGTGTGTGTGTGTGTGTGTGTGTGTGTGTGTGTGTGTGTGTGTGTGTGTGTGTGTGTATGTGTGTGTGTGTGTGTGTGTGTGTGTGTGTGTGTGTGTGTATGTTTGTGTGTGAGTTGCGAGAAGAATTGCACACTCCTATGCCCTACGGATACTGAAGTTCCTTGGGATCGGTTTAGTGTGGCCACATATGAGTGTACAATTAATGAGTATAGCAGTATGGTACATAATCTAGCCATATTTATGTCACTCTTGATAAGAGAGCCTCCGTTCCTTCGTAAGTGAGTGTACTGAGCCATGTTATTAACGTTTTTTTGCAGGTGTAACTTTGCATAGGGTATATGTTGATCAGTCTGTTTACCTTGTTATATATATAAGTAGATTGACAAGGGTATTGCCGACTAGCAAAAGTTGTTCGCACCGAGTGTGTACGAGCTACAATGTCATTCCGTCGTATGTTTAATAAATTTTGATCAAACGCTAGGGACCTATGGACTTTAAGAATAAGATGGAGTATATATAGCTTTCTGACGGATAAGAGTTTGCTAGTTTTGTATAGCTGTTCTGTAGAATATCTGTAGCGCTTAAAATATATTACTTTGATAAGAGACCTTTATATATATATATATATATATATATATATATATATCTATACACAATACGAAGCTAAGCAAGAACTGAATTTCTTAACTGTAGAACTTTAAAATATTGCAACTCAATCATCATCATCATCAACAGCCTATACAAGTCCTGATAGCAGGGGCTAACGCCTACTCGTATGGGCCATATAGTCCACCACGCGGGCCCAGTGCGGATTGGTAGACTAAACACACCTTTGAATTTCATCTCGGGGTGTGCAGATTTCTTCACGACGTTTTTCTTCACCAAAAAGCCAAAGGTACAAATAGCAGATTGGAACTTATTGGTACGAGCCAGGATCGAACCCAGACCTCGACTGTTCTACTCAACTGAGCTACCACGGCTTATAGTAAGTCAAAAAATATATAACTTACATATTGAGTAGTTACGCCACCGAAGTTCCCTCGTTACTAGGTGTAGGATACAAATTTACACAATCTCTAAAAACCTTCCACTTCTGACACATTCGTGAAAACTAACTGAATAATATTGTGATCATCTCAAGCTTTATTGCCTCTTTGATAATGTAAATGATAAGATAGCTGATGGTTAATCTCGAGCCTAGTTGTGAGTGTTTGAGAGATTGACATGCGATGGTGGCGAGTTACAAACGATTTAATTTACGTAAATGGAACAAATTCGGGACTTGACACAGAGCAATGTAAAACAATTAAAACAAATATGAAACAATAAATGTTGCTTTATATTAAATCTGCACGAAAATAAAAGCGTCGGTGGCGTAGTGGATAGGGCGCGGACTCTCAATCTGAGGGTTCCGGGTTCAAATCCAGCCGTGTACCTATGAGTTGATTTCAATTCAAGTACATTATCCGATTGTTTAAGAGGCTATGTTGGTAAGACCACGTGGCCACATTCAAGGTTGCATTGTTTTTTAGCTGTCCCTATCCAAGCCCTATCCTACCCGAGCGCGTACGGTGAGACAGCATACACTACGCGAAGTTATCCACCCGTTATTTGGATGTTTCGTAGTCCAGGGATCATTTGAAGGATACAGTATATTATGTTACCATTTTTTATTACAGTATACTAATGAAATTTCAGATGTCGGTGGTTTTTCCAAATAGTTCTAAATTGATTCATACTCTTGTAAATCAGGTTCAAAGTTGGGGCTTTTTACTACCGTAAAATACAATTCTTTGACGCCCAGTAACTCTGGAAGTATATATTTAAACGAAAATCTGACTCACCACAGACACAGATATTTGTTTCTAGATTGTGTCTTGAAAATTTTATAGATTTTCATAGATTAATACTCAAAATATGACTGGACTACGTTTGTATGGGCGCTTTGACAACAGCATACCCTCTTAACGGTGAAGGAAAACATCGTGAGTAAACCTTCATGTCTTGAACATGTGAAGTCCGCCGTTCCGCACTGGGCCCGCGTGGTGGACTATGGCCCATACACTCTCTGTAGGAGAGTAGGCCTGAGCCCCTGCAGTGGGGACGTATATAGGCTGTTGATGATGATGATATATTAAATTATTATTATTTATAAATTATTATAAATTAATATTATTATATATTAAAATTAAAATAGGATACCTTTGTGCAGTTTTATTTAAAGATTCTGATTATAATTTTGAGAAATTATTATCATTAAAATAAAACTTTATAGTGAATCACACAGTTTTCATCTTTACAATTGTTCAGTAGGCGATTGTGGAATGAGCTTTGCTCAGGGGGAGTAAAGGTTCTCGAGTGGCGACCACGTACCGGGAAACGTCTACTGGGCCGTTCCCCTACTAAGTGGACTGACAACCTGGTTAAGATTGCGGGGAGTCGCTGGATGCAGGTGGCTCGGGACCGGTCGATGTGGCGTACCATGAGAGAGGCCTATGTCCAGCAGTGGACGTATCCTGTCTGATCATAAGGCGATTGTGACTGACATCAAAGCTGTATGATAATGATAGTCATTTCCTTAATTTATAACCCGATGCCCTTCATTTCATCTGATGGAAAGTGACGATAAGGCCGTTGGAAGGCAAGCGTGCGCACACAGAAGCTGCAAGCTAATCCGGCTCTGCTACCTTTCATATTGGCACATAGTCTGGTCAATTTAGACATTCGAGGTTATTTACGCATTTTTTTGACCTTTGACTTTGAATAAAAAAAATTCCTTACAGGGGAATGATGGGGAACTTCTAGACATTGTTTATAATTATGTTTTGAACCATTTCACTGAAATTCAGCTTGTTGGGACTTTATGTAACTTCACTCTCATTTTTTGGTCTAAATTGACCGGACTAACAGTGATATTAACACTGCTGTTTCGCTTCAGACTGAGGTAACTAACGTTGTGGTATCAATCCAGGCGGACGTAGTAAATGTAAAGGCTTTTATAATATAAGTCGAATATCACAGCAACTGTACTCAAATTTTGTTTACAGAAGTTTAAATTGTTTTTCAAAATATTCCGGGGGCTCTACCAAACAATTTCAATTCAGAAACTTCGAGAGACGAACGTTCCAGATAATTTGTAAAACTTAGCAGCTCGCAAATTATGTAGCGACTTCAAGCAAATTGACGAAACGGTTCCGGTTTTGCTTTACACTTCGAATCATTTCGTTAAAATATCTCACGTGTCATCTATCTCGCTTTGACGGATTGTCAATTTTATCTCGGAATTTGAACAGGTTCTTGTAATTCACATGTATGAAAGCACCTTCCTAAAATGTTCATAAACCTTTTATTCGGATCACAAAGCATTATGTATTTCCGACGGATCTTTCATTTTGGGAAATCGTTCAAAGTACTCTGCGAAGTTTACGAATGTCTTCTTTGCTATCTATGTGTTGATTTTCTGTATGATGTCATGAACGACCATATCCGAACTCGTATTACCATCCGTTTAAAACTAGCAGAATCTTACAATCGTATTGGTTCTGACTGATAAAGGATGAGAAATCGAAATGAAACATTTTACGCACTGTTACCTACATTCGGATAGTTGTATATTTTTAAATAAATAGATGGAAACGTCTACTGTTGAACAAAGTCCGGGAGGCAAACCATTACCTTTCCAATCCCAGATCACTTGGCTGCACTAACGGCTCAGCGTTGTCTTTAAACCACTGGGTTGAACTCTGAATCGAATGTCTCATCTTCGAGAGCTGATGCTGTCCTGCTACCTCATCAACGTCCACTGCTGGACATAGGCCTCCCTCATGGTACGCCACATCGACCGGTCCCGAGCCACCTGCATCCAGCGACTCCCCGCGACTCTAACCAGGTCGCCGGTCCATCTAGTAGGGGGACGGCCTGGTAGACGTTTCGAGGTACGTGGTTGCCACTCGAGAACCTTTACTCCCCACCGGTTATCGGTTCTTCGAGCGATGTGGCTTGCCCATTGCCACTTCAGCTCACTGACTCGTCGAGCTATGTCGGTGACCTTCGTTCGTCTACGGATTTCCTGCTACCTATCCAATGAATACTATAATCGAATTAAGTGATTTTATTCCTCTATGGTTTTCCTTGATAATTTACAAGCACAGCATTAGCACAGCTTTCTGAGTTGAGTGACATTGAGCTTATTTAATTGGCCAACAGAATATAGAAAGTTTCGGCTCCATGTGTCACTGGCAACATGCACTGATTTCGGAGTGTTTTTGCAACTTTTAGCAAAACCAAATATACTTTTAGCCGTTATTAGAAATACTTAGCGTCAGCTGCAACGTTGCGTGCTCATATTAATTGCCCTAACACTAGTTCAACGCAAATAAATTAGAATTAAACGGAGTGTTTATGAAGCTCATGCGTGGAAGTTTTATATTTGTGATTACTGGTTTTAAGGTCATTTACGACTGCATCGACGTATTTATAGATTGATTATTTTAACCATATAAATAAATTGAAATGGAAAATAACGATCTCGCTCCTTTACCCTGGCTTAATTGAGTCCACTTGGGTAGACCAGGTTTTGGTCCGGTGTTACCCTAGACATAACATAAATATCTTTCTGAATTTTTTTACTATAAGCCGCAGGAGCTATTATTCAAAATACATCATCAGCATCAGCCGGGAAACGTACACTGCTGGACATAGGCTACCTTCATGGTATGCTCACTGACTGGTCCTGAGCCACTTGCATCCAGCAACCCCCGGCGACCTTGACCAGGTCGTCGGTCCATCTAGTAGGAGGACGGCCCGATAGACGTTTCCCGTTACGTGGTCGCAACTCACACGTGCATAAATCTGGGGTGGATGATCTCTTGCCACAGCGCCTTACGCTATACAATTGCCTAATTGTATTACAACAAAAATAAGTGTATGAAAAATGCAATAAAATAAAAAATACTTTCCATTTTATGCCGAAAATGCCCAGCTTCAACTGATACCCTTCAAACTGCGGAATAGATTTTACGAAATATAGCTAAGAACCGCAGCAAGGAAACTTGATTTGACGTTAAAAAAGCGCATAAAAATCGGTCCATCCATTCTACAGCTACTATGCTACAGACATGCAAACAGACAAACATTGGAGTCAAATTTATAACACCCTTCTTTTTGCGTCGAGGGTTAAAAAACTGAAAGTCATTAGCGGTTATCGAATATATTTAGTAACGCAGCGTACCATGACAATGTTTTGTATGAAAGCTAATCGTATAAGTGGGTAAATTGTATAGCAACGATTAAATAAGTGGTGCATATACTGAACAGTGACAGTACGAGTCTCATGTCCAGGGGAATGACGCGCCAGGCCAGGTGACGCAGGGGACGGGACTTCATGTATCTTAATATGCGTCTAATGTCTGCGACTTTTCTTTTATCTGAAACAACACAGGATATTAAAAGCTGGTGAAGGCTCTTACACTCTAGTGTCATGGTTTTACCCGAATGTGCCAGAAGGAGGGTTATGTATTGTATGTATGTTAATTTGGCACGCTCTGTGGCCTAAACGATTTGATGCAACTAACAAAAAAAATTAAATGACCGATTTCTGGCGTAATATTGTCTTCAAATTATCTTTTTATCAAATCAAATATAAAGAACAAAATATCAAAATTAATAAAATCTAAAATCTACATCTTTATCTTTAAGGATAGACCTGCCAGACCAAGCATGAGACGCCTGAGATCGGAAAGAAGAAGAAGTAAAAGAAAAAGATAAGAAGCGTTAGCTTGATCACAATCTCACCTAACGTTAGAAGACGATAGAGGTCGACGATGTATGTCGTTGGTCTAGAAGGTGCCTATTTTCTCTTCGTTTGAAGATTCCAAGTTGTCAGGGAACACGGAAACCGGTAGTGCATTCCATATAATAGCTGTACGCATGATAAATGTGGAAGCAAAACGCTTGATGCGAGCTGTAGGAATATCTACAGTATACGGGTGGAGGTCTGCCGTTCTTCTGTTGGACCGATAATTGAATGGCGATGGCGGAATCATCAAAAATAGCTCCTGCGCACAATACTCACAAGCAGGTAACCTGACACTGTTCGAGGCTTCTTTGTCTGTCAGTCTAGCCAATATTTAATTTAAATTATGAGTCCTCGCCCGCGCGGTATAAGGGCGCGGGGCGGCGACAAAGGGGATCGAGAGAAGAGCGGACGGAAGGCCCGCCCGCCCGCCCCTGTACCATGCGAGCGAGGACTCATTTAAGCGGTTTACGTATAAATCTTACCTGTTTCATTTACCAAAATATCGTTGAGTAAAAGTTTCGCGTCATCCACTTCAGAACACAGTATTTCAGTCATTACAGCCGACAAACATATTTGTACAGCTCTATGGCACGCGAATATAGATTCGTTCACGCAATGTATCCAGTCACTCTGAAATATTTAAGTGTTTATAAATTTAGAACAATAACACATAGAAAGTGATTATGCGAACGACAGTGAAGGATGTAAAACTGAGCCATACTGACGTCTTCAATAGTCAAGGCGAATAATAATGTTTCTTAGGAAAATAACTCTTCTCTCTGCAGCCATTCACGTCCGGCTCCCTTAAGGGAAATCCTACACTAAGTTTGGCTTAGGTTGGTCATTCAAGGACTCGTCTGCTTTAGCGATTATATCATTAATGTGGCTAGCCTACAGCCGTTTCAGCTTGATATAAATCATGAACTTTGATGGTTCTCTGACGGATCATTTCGTTACAAATAGTTATTGCTCGCTATTAAAAGATAAGTAACATTTGAAACTTACACCGAATCTGACATAATACAGAAAGTTCCAAATGGCGGCAAACGTCGCAGGAGCATTGAGGCACATCTCTAACCCGGTCTGTTCATGAGAAATTCATGACATTATTAGGGTCAAACAAGTAGTTCTTGGTAAAGCCAGTAGAGTTATCAAGTACACTTTAACTAATATTTATAACTAGCTTCCGCCCGCGACTTTGTCCGCGTGTACTTCAGGATTTATTCTACTTGTTCGATAGGCATAGAAGGCATCTATCTCCATTTCCAGCATAAGGTACAAAATAGTGTTTATTCTGGTACGTAGGCTAATAGTTTAAAGAAACAAAAGAAATTTCAATATCTGACATTCAAATAGTCTTCACACCAATATTATAAACGCGAAAGTTTGTATATACGAATAACATATTCTATGGTCGGTTGCTAGGCAACGCGTTTTTGTTATGCCCAAATTGCCCATGTAATCCCACTAATATATATTGTGTGTATTTACAATCCTACTTCCTACTAATATTATAAGTGTGAAAGTTTGGATGTTTAGATGTTTGGATGTTTGTGACGCTTTCACGGAAAACTACTAAATGGATTTGAATGAAACTTTACAATAATATAGCTTATACATCAGAATAACATATAGGCTATAATTTACAAAGACATATTGTGTAAATTGTACAAAATCACACTTATAATATTAGTGGGATTACATGGGCAATTTTGGCATAACAAAAACGCGTTGCCTAGCAACCGACCATAGAATATGTAAATTCGTATATACAAACTTTCGCGTTTATAATATTCGTGTGAAAACTCTTTGAATGTACTACGTCAGATATTGACATTTATTTTGTTTCTTTAAACTATTAGACTACGTAACAGAATAAACACTATTTTGTACCTTATGCTGTATAATAATTTGTCATATACGTCACCTATGCCTATCGAATAAGTAGAAAACATCCTGAAGTACACGCGGACAAAGTCGCGGGCGGAAGCTAGTAAGTAATAATTATATAACAATAAGTGTGATTGTGTACAATTTACACAATATGTCGTTATAAACTATAGCCTATATGTTATTCTGATGTATAAGCTATATTATTGTAAAGTTTCATTCAAATCCATTCAGTAGTTTTTCCGTGAAAGCGTCACAAACATCCAAACATCTAAACATCCAAACTTTCACACTTATAATATTAGTAGGAGTAACTTACCAAATTGTCAAATAAAGGTTTGATTTTATCGTAGCACAAGGCGACATGTTTATATTGCCTCTCGAATGCTTCTAAATCGACGTGGCTAGTCTTCAAATAGCGTTTAACATGTGCAGTGCAACAGAATATGTAGTACATCGTAATAATTTTACCAGCGTTAATAAAATCCAGCGTGTACAAAGGAATAGAGCGAACATTGTATAGCGTCCAGTTCATCGTATGGCATAAATGTGATGCTCCGTAAATTCAGTGAAGCAACTCAAAAGTGGCCTTGACAGCAACTGTCACGACAGTCACTAAGCAAAAAACTATCATAACACGGTTCTGCGCCTTAGTGACTTCATAAATCTCATTCAAATCCATTATCAAATTATATAATCGGTACTTAGTTTTGTATAAAACTAAAAAATGCACGGGATATCCAAGAAACTCAATCCAAAACCAAAACTCGTTGTATAAAATCGTAATAGGCAATGCTAAAGTGACTGTAAACAGAATCGAGACTGCAATCGATAGCTGACGCACTTTTGCGTGAATACTTTCGTCCAGCGATTGTGAGAACCCCAAATCTATGCCAAACATAATTTGGAGTGTCAAAAATATAATGAGTAACACTTTTGGGACTTTCTTTTGTTTGCTAAGGTTTGTTACGTAATTATTTCTTATCAGCCACATTTTGACTACACTTTTACTGTGTTTAGTAAATGTGGACAGTAAAATTCAAAATAAATGAACAGTACTGTTTCTCGTTAGGCGTCTCATCAGTTGAGTGTCATTTTTAGGGACTCGTGCCCCAGAATTAAATAAAAAAGAACCCTAACCAGATCTACATTGTTGTTCGTTTAGTGTATCGATCAATTAATTAAGTTGAACTATACAAATTCTGGCACATAAAGGTAAAAATTAAATACAAATAACACACACGCAGAATAAAACCACACAGTTGGGTGCATATGATTAGAGACCCGAAATAAATGTAACTAATTATTTTTCTGTGATAAAGAGGTGAATGTTTTGGTGTATATTGTTTTAAGTATACACGTTTATAATATAGCTATATAAAATAATAATAACAAAAACGTATAATTACAAGGAGAACACTTCCTCGTATAAAGGTCTTACAGCAACAAGTACAGTAATAAACATAGTAAACGTAATAAATGACAGTTAAAAAGCCTTTCCAATATTACAAATTTACATTTGCAGCTGAGACAGAGACGGATGTACAATACGTAATGTTTTCAATTGCAAAGTTGAGTTTGTTCTTTAACGTTATCCCTCTCCTAATGCTTCCATACTAAATTTCTTTTGCCATAATCTTTTAAAATATAATAGCTGACTTCGATAAGTAATTACCTAAAAATAGGAGATGAAATGATAGTGTCGCGAAATAAACATCATTAATTTACAACTTTATAGTTAGCTACCTACAATAGCAGTTACGCCGCTAATGGTTCATAGATGACGCTTTGAATAATAAAAGAAAAATGTGTTTAAAATAAAAATTGTGACTCACTGTGAAGTTGTATGTTAATGATACTCATTTCACGACACCACAATCTGATGTCCTATTTTTGGATAGATACTGCACAAATCCAGCTATTATATTTTAAAAGATTATGGCAACAGAAATTTAGTATGAAACTTTGATGGAGGTGGATCGCCTAATGTTACCTCTCAACTATGATTTACTGTAGGCTTATTATTCATATTTTGTACGGAACCCTCGGCACGCGAGACTGACTCGCACTTGGACGGTTTTATTGTTACAAGTATTCTTGACGTTTTCCATCCAATTATGGCAAAGCAATTTACGAACATGACAGCATTAGACATAGTACACTGGGATTAATTATTTAAATGATTAAATTACTTAAGCTTTTACAAGTTATAAATATATACTCGTAACTTCAATGTACTTATATACGTTAAGCAATGGCAGCTCAGTTGGGTAAAGCGTCAGTCCTTGAACAATCGAGGTCTGCTTTTCCATCGTGGCTCGTACTAACGAGTTCCAATTTGTTATTTGGAATTTATGTAGGAATGATAAAAATTATTACCATTAGCTTTGTGAAGGAAAACATCGTGAGAAAACCTGCACACTCCTGAGAAGAAATTCAAAGGTGTGTGTGAAGTCTACCAATCCGCACTGGTCCTGTGTGGTGGACTATGGCCTATACATTTTCTGTTGGAGAGTAGTCAGGGGATATATGTATATATAGGCTGTTAATGATTATGATTATATATGCTGATTCTTTAAATTCACGCACAAAGTATCGGTGTAGCGAAAGGCGAGGAAATTATTTGTATCAACACATCTTACTACGATGTAGCGATTGTGGTACACCTGTTGTGGAAAGCACGGGTTCGACTCCCAGTGAGGGCTATCACTAATATTCGATTTGGATGGTGGTAGTACCTTTCACTTTTTCCATCAGGCTAGCTACCAACACTTTGGCTAAGCGGTAGGGAAGAAGAGCCATGTCATAGCATACCATGAATGATTGTTTAAAAACTCAATACATAATATATAATAAACGTCAACATTGAGGTCAGACGCGCGCTAGTCCAGTTTTCAATGTGCGCAGGCCGCGGCTTTGCCCCGATGAAAATTAGTTTTGCATCTTTATACATTTTATTACAGAATCAAAAAGATCGATTTTAAATCTTTTGAATCCACATCGTTTGTGCTGGCTATAAGTTGTTTATCACGGAAGTTTTTAACATATAAATATATACTACTCATCAGAAAAATCGAAAATCCTTGCTAATTTCTGTGTTTTTTTAAGGATTATGAGAAAAATTTGTATATTTAGGAACATATGTCAAATATCGTTTAATAATGGATAACTTTGGTGAATAATATGAGATTTTCAAATCCTTATGTTATTGTTCTAAATTCAAATTATATTTTCATAGATTTTTCTGATAATCCTTACAGAACATAAACTTGCAAGGTGTTTTGATTTTTCTGATGAGAAGTGTATAAACAATAAAAGTTCAAAAAGTAAATTGATTTTATTGATATATATATATATATATATATATATATATATATATATATATATATATATATATATATATATATATATATATATACTGTATAGGTGCCGTCGGTGCTCGTTACTTATTGTAGGTTATACAACTACTTATTTTACAAGTAATAATATAGAAATGTGCCGCCGTGGTAGCTCAGTTGAGTACAACAGTCCTTGAACAATCGAGGTCTGGGTTCGATCCTGGCTCATATCAATGAATTCCAATTTGGTATTTGAAATTTATGAACGAATGATATAAATCATCGCCGTTAGCTTTTCGGTGAATGGCAACATCGTGAGGAAACACATTCCTGTGAAGAAATTGCAAGGTGTGTGAAATCTACCAATCCGCACTGGTCCCGCGTGGTGGACAATGTCCCATGCGCTCTCTGAAGGATAGTAGGCCTGAGGTAGGTTGTTGATGATTAATGACTGTCATATAGCTAAATAATGTTGCTGATTGAGGAGTTCTGAGTTCAAATACTTTCAGTATCGAGTTATTATTATTTATTTATATCACACAAAATTCATATTTTTGTTAGTAAATAAAATAAAGTCAATTTTAACCTAGTGTTAGTAATAAGCTCTTTTAATTTACACAGATGTCAATTGGGCAGATCAATACCATACCCTCTGCCAGACCACTAGTCACGTGCAGTGTGCAGACGTAACCAGTGTCCCAGCAGCGGGGAGTCCCACCTGTCCCCCAGTACGCTCAGGATGATATTTGTGCTCCCCCGACAGCGGCGCTGCAGGGAGGCGCAGCGTTTCCTGATGATTGCATGGAAGCCATCCGTGTGCGCCTCCGCGAACATTGTCGATGCACTGCAATAATGCCCTAATCGTACAAATGGCTGAACTGAAGGATAACAATGAAGTAGGTAGCGAAGAAGCTGAACACGGACAGCAGCAGGCGAGCATCCAGAGGTATCACCCTCCACACCAGATGGTGCAACGGGAGCATTTTTACACACTGCAACGTGTTCATCATTTCCAGCTTCCTGTTTCCATCTGAAACAATAACATTACGTTAAATTATTTATCATACAATAGTATATACTTCTAATCCATTCGCTTAGATAGTGTCGGTACACCCGCACGGTATTGTGGTCATTGTAACACAAACGATAATTAAATAATTAACATAATTTAATTCACAAAAATAATTTCATCGACCAAAAATGGGTACACATTACGGAGCATTAAATAAAACACAAAACATTTTCTGTACAAGCAGCGTTCATAAGCACAACCTGCCATGTCTCGATATAAAATGCCAAATTCACCAGCGGGTGTACACCGCAGCGGCCTCTGTGAGTACGAAATCGAAATCTTTTTATTATAGTCAGCGTGTGCCGGGAGGCATATTTCAAAGACTAATCTATCTAAGCAAACGGACTTTAAATTTTTTACCCGATTCCATCAACCATTGTTTGGTTAGTTCATCACTGATGTCATCAACTTGAGAGTTGACCATGTTGGCCAAGATTGCAGGGACGCAGATTTGTATTACGAAGAAGACTGAGAAGACTCCTGCGGATATCACTGTATCCCATTGTTCCTGAAAGCAGACATAACAAATTAAATAGTTAACGCGTTCAAAAAGAACTAAAAACCGACTTCAACTGCTTTAAATATGTAGAATTATCCCTACATATTTGGTTTTTGTTGATTTTCTCAAAAACCGCTAAATAAATTTCGATAAAATTTATATGGGACCACCTCTGACGCATGTTCTATCAAACAAAAGAAGAACCATCAAAATGGGTTCGCAATTGGCGGAGTCATCGAGTAACATACATTAAAAAACCATACAGTTGAATTGATAAACTTCTCCTTTTTTGAAGTCGGTTGAAACGTGGAGCCAGTATTCCTTACTACATGTTGTGATTATATTATATTGTATACAGTCTCTGGAAAGTCAAATACAAACTTGTAAGCTCACTTACATTCTTTTCTAAAAATTCCAGTCCACTATAAAGCGTCAACATCAGTTTGGGAACAGAAAAGCCTAACTTCAATAAAATCTGAAACGAAGAAGAAACAATAAATTCAAAAAGTCCGAAGAGCGACAGTGGCACCTTCATTCGGTCTTTTCTACATTTCTCCGAAATTCAAACTAATATTATGATGTTTGTGAAAGTGACACTATTTGATTGTCCTTTCTTTCCATCGTGACGTAGGGTCAAAATAGCTTGATTTTTATAGGGATAGTTGAAGGGCCGGAAAAGGACACTTTTTATCCCTATCGAATATGTAGATCCCTTGGGATGCTTTTCATACGATTTATTGATATATTATGGATCTTTAGATTCTGTGTAGATTTGAAGTTAACCATCTAAGTAAAGATCACAAAAAGTCTGGCTTGGTTTTTGCTTTTTAAGAGCGAATAATAGCACCACTGTATGACTAAATATTAGCGATAAATGAAATCTCAATACTCACAAACCAGTTGTATAAGGGTTTAAAATGGTCATAGCACTCATAAATTTGTAAATATCGTTTAAGAAACACCTTTGTGTCATTCAGATTACATAATGACTGCTTCAGGTTCCTTACATTGGCAAATAAGTAGTATAAAAGTATGACTTGCGCCACTGTCAGGTTTTCCATACCTATGCAGGGTATGCAATATAACACGTAAAGTATTTTTGGACACATAAAATTTTCTGAAGGTAAAATAGCAGTCATCACGGAGACAATAAATTTAAAAATGAATGTAAAAATGGGATAGTAAACTGCAATGAATGTAAGAACACGCAATTCTGGTGTTCTCAATTTATAGTTCTTACTGATATCAATAATGAAATGAAATACATTATATTTTGCTTTGTGTAAGACTAGGCAATACAAACAATATTCTGTAAAAATGGAAATAAAATATTCCGAAAACCAGTCTCCTGTATAGCCAAGCACAATTAAATACAAAAGTGGTACTATTAAAACGGTTCCATTAACCACGGACGCAAAGGTGACCATGTTATTAATAATCGAAGGTTTTTTGATCTTCTTTAGGCCGGTGAATCCAAAATTATAACCAAAAATAAATTGAGAGATAGCGAAAAATATTTTCAATGACTTTGGAATGCTCGGTTTCGGAATTTTATAGATTTTCACAAACGCTTTCCGTCTCAATGATATCATTTTTAATTTCTCAACACCTGTGCTGAAGGAGTCTATTTGATCTGTTTAGTTGCAAGCTACTAAGGAACAAATTAATGAAAGTGAATGGCGTGTTTCAATACCACTGGCGTTGAAGTTTTGATCGATTGCTTTATGAATATAATTTATTGTTCCCTTTTCGGGTTCCATAGTCAAGTTAAGGAAATTTTGAGATTTCATAGGTGTTAATCTCGAACACTTTTGAAAAGTAAAGTACACTTCTGTCCGCGACTTCGTCTGCGTGGGCTTTAGGATTTATCCGATAGGAATTACTTGTTCGAATTTGATAAAAATTTGCCTATGTCCTTTTCCGACCTTTCAACTATTGCTCTACAAATATCAAGTCATTCTAACTTTCTTGTAGGTCTTGGATGTAGAAGAAAATGTTTTTTTTGTATGTGTTTGAATTTATAATAATAAAATATATGTTTCGATAGTTATTCTGCTTAACACGGCGGAATCAGAATTTTTTTTGTCAATTTTCATGAATTTTAGGTTAGCGGGAAGTATCGATTAGGCCTTAGTCACACAAAATTGAAGAACAGGTTTTCAGTGAAAAACTCAAAATATGTATTCATTTAGGTATCCAAACAAAAGATTTTAAAAAACAACTAAAATCTTATAATCTCACTCTGGTATCTGTCTGTCTGTCCGTCATAACTGATTATCTGAGAAACTACTAATGCTATCGACTTGAAACTTGAAATAGTTATGGAAAATGATGACAGGTGCTCCAACTAAAATAACTGATAATATATTTTTATTTTAAAAGGGGCCAAATCAGGATGAAATTTCAAAGTAGAGTCACTCGGTAAGGTAGCATTGAAAGGGCTTTGTTTGTACATTTTACGAGTAAAAAATCTTTATTTTAATTCTATTTCCTGCATAGTGTTCGACTTATCATGAAAAATGTTTAACTAAAATATAACGCAACAAAAGTATTTTTGGAGCCCGAGTGGAACCAATGTATGGAGCAATTTTGGAGCTCGGTGGAATTAAATAAAATTGTTTTGGAGCCCGGTGGAAGCAATGTATGGAGCAGTTTTGGAGCTCGGTGGAATTACATAAACTTGTTTTGGAGCCTGGTGGAACTAATGTATGGATTGTCACAGTTTAGAGAACGCAGAGGAGCAGTTTTGGAGCGCAGAGGAATAAGCCGTGTGTTGCGTTGCACCTGTTTATAACCTTTCACGTTATAAAATAAATGTCAAGTATTTTATGTTTATAACAATATACGTGTACAATATTTTAATATCTTAATGTATTTACTTATCAAATAAAAAAGCTACTTGCTGTCCAATTAATATAATCGAATTGGTTTGATGTAGATGTAATAAACAAGGTCATACTTCCTAGTAACTTCACTCAATTAATTTGTTTAAACGTTTGCCGGTTAGAAGAGGATACTGAAAGACACGTAACACAGTTCAAAATTCAAAATTTTATACAAAGAAGATTGCAGATCTCGCGAAAAAGTATAAACATGCAGCGACGATCTGGATCCATAAGTCCAAGAACCATCACTAATTGGGCAAGAATCCCTAAGCCCCTGAAAGTATATTTTGTAGTGACCCAATTATTCTTTGGATTCGACTGTGGATTTACTCAATCGTTCAGCAAAAGGAGTCGTGTGTTTTTTAGAAGCCTGACTTTGATTGTTATTTTCATTTACACAATCTTATTTGCAAGTTTCATGTCTCAAATGCGATATTCATTATGGTTTTGGTTGAACCTCTTCGAATATTGTGCTCTAGCGTTTGTGTTCTTCACTGCCAAGTATCAACTCTACAATTTCATCGTCGACGTTGTAAGAGAATGTGATATGAATAAGTCAGAAAAGCGATTCAGGATGTTTCTGCTCGTCTTGTCAATCTTCTTTTGTTTTCTAAGGGCTTGCTTTAAAGTTACAGTTTGTTTATCAAGCAACGCCTTTCTTTGTTTGGAGTCTGATTACGCGTATATTGTGGTTTTCACATTTCACATAGTCATCTTCTTCAGTACAGATATCACGAGTGTAATTATATCTATAATATATTTCTATGTGTATTGCTACTTAAGGAATTTGAACAACTCATTCCTTCCATCTATTATGATTTTAAAAAGAATTGACAAACGCTATAAGTATTTAGTTGACTGCTTTGATCGAATCAAACCCCTGCTGGACACAATGGTATGTATAGCGTATATCATTAAACACCCCCATTTTTCTTTCTTTACTAAAAATGACTATCTTTTACAGGCAGTATTAGAAGTGTGTGTTAATGCACCAAAGTTGATGATCTTGATTTGGACGGTTTTAAGACTTTACAAAATTCAAGTAAGTATAAGAGGATCGCAATTTTTATATATATGGAACAAAATAAACGACAATCAACATCAATTAGGACAAAACACGGTGCTGCACGCTACTTTTGTTAGTTTGAACTTGGCTTGACACGCTGCCGCGTGTCTAGATCGAATACTCAAGCCTACGTCCCTTGGATCTTTGAAATCGCGATATATATTTTTATTTATATATAATTTCAATTTATATATGTATCTTATATAAAAAATCTATCCTAGGATCCTGAAATTTGGCAATAATCAAGGTCTTACATTACAGCACAACCATAGGAATAAATCTAAAGACCATGATTTTTTAATTATTACACAGGTAAAATAGATTTCTTATGTTTACAAACTTAGCTTTGTAGTTGAAAGCTATACATCGGGTATGTAATTTCGCTGCAAAGTAAAGTTGGTTTTTCAATCATAATTTCATTTCCGTTGGAGCACTGTTAGCTGCTTAGAGCATATCACCTTTTACGTATTATTTATGAATTTCAGTATTTTAATTATTTGTACTCTGTACGGAACCCCTGATTGCACGAGTCCAACTAACACTTGACCAATTTTTAGGTCAGAAACATTGATGTAGTGACCACTTGGCCTTCTGAGTGGTGATCATGTCAAATTCGCTTATAGAAAGATGGTTCGTCCTAAGACGCAGGGTACGTACGTTTATGATCCAAACTTATGGTTGTTTCAGACCCCATGGTTCATCCTCGCAAATGAATGTGTTTTCGCTTTATATATAGCCATTCAAATATTTCTGCCGGCTGTAATTGTTGAAATGGCGTACGCGCAGGTTGACGATGTTAAACTGTATCTAAACCAGATTCTTTGGCGTGAAAGAGGTACAAGTTAAGCAAATATAATCATCATCATCTTTAGCCATTAAACGTTCATGCCTGAACATAGGCTGACCCCCACAGTGACTGGGCGTGAACCGCTTGGACTCATTGAACTTATCTATCGAATCAACTAATCATTATCAGCTAGGAAGGGTCCACTGCTGGACATAGGCCTCCTTCATTGTAAGCCACATCGATCGGTCGTAAGCGATCTATCTAAGAATACTTTTAAAACTGAAATTTATTTCTTCATACCGATGATCTCGGAAACAGCTCTAGCGATTTATCTGAAATTTGGTATGTTTCGGGGGTTTGGGAGCGAAAAATCGATCTAGATAAGTCTTATGTCTGTGAAAATTTTCATGCAGTTTCCTTTCGCACGCAAAATATGGTCCTTAATTTCACACGCTAGGGTATAAGCATCGTGGTGAAGTGGCCAAAGTGCAATATTGACGATCACAGGTGTCTGGGTTCGAATCCGAGTCGTACACTGTATTTTTGCATTTTTAAGTCTTATTGTTTCTACTTTTAAGCCAAATTAAAAAGAAAATTGTACTTTTGGCCAAAAACTCCAAGCAGAGCTCGGTCGCCCAGGTACTACTAGAAAAATCAGCATGAGAATGAAATCCGTTTAAGCCACAAAGTAACCAATTATTGTAACATTACAGATGACAGAAAAGCTACAAATGTAAAGAAAGTAATACGTTACATGGAGTCCCGTCCCCTGCGTCACCTGGCGTGGCGCGTCATTCCCCTGGACATGAGACTAGTGATGTCGTTGTTCAATCTCTGTGTGACGTACTTGATTGTTATTATACAGTTGTCACATCTGTATGGCTAAAGAAATCACTAACGGACAACCTTCGCAAAATAAATATGTACTTGCAGATGTTATTTTGGGGATAGAAAATAACAAAGGAACGAACCCGTATTTTTTATTTACTGAATTAATTTCATTTTCATTAATGATTTTGATAAAAAAAAACATAACGATATATTTCGACTAAAACGTGTGGTTCAAAAAAGTATTAATCTAAAATATTGAACAGTAACTATTATTAGGGTACCCATACATTATATTGAGATGAATTTGTTTCGTCTAGTCTATCCCATGTGTTGTAGGTGTGTGTGTGTTGTCATTGGACAGATTTATTGTATCACATGCGTGACGTCATCTGCAAGTTTATACAGTGTAACGAAATCGCTATCGAGAAATACTGAAACAATTTTTCAGGTTCCTTAGAGATAAATTTAGAAATGATTTTCGAATTAGATATATTTTAAATTTTGCAATGTTGTCTGTTGAGATACATGATTATAATTTGACATGTTTATTTTTTTCTGCAATATATGATAGGTTTGCACTTGTTTTTAAAAACCTACGTATGTACGAAATAGTAATGTGTGTTTAATGGTTTGTAAAAACGACTTTTACCACCTGTATCACAATGATCTATTAAAGACCTAAGCGGTGTGTGATAATCATGTGTATATTTATTTCTATACAATATCTTCCCTTAACTCATTCATTCATTCATTCGTTTATTTCAAAAAACAGTATAACTGTGTGCGAAAAAATATATATTACAACTAATAAAATACCTTAAAATACTACCTACCTACCTAAAACTACTAGCATAGCCTATCTTATTTTACTTTTACTCAAGATGTCATACGGCTATGCTACTGCCAACGTACGATGCGCGATGGTGGCAAGAGGCCCAATGGAATGTTGGTCATGCCTTGGAGACTTGGGAGGCACCTGGTGTGGAACGCTACATGTGTCTACACTTTAGCGTGTTCCCATGTTAGCTCTAAATCTAAGTTGGTGCGCAGCTGCGGCCGGCGCTGAGGTAACATTCATACATACATGGTACATGTTGGTAAGACCACGTGGCCGTGTTCAAGGTTGCATTGTTTTGTAGCTGTCCCTTTCCGAGCCCTATCCTACCCGAGCGCGTACGGTGAGACAGCATACACTACGCGAAGTTATCCACCCGTTATTTGGATGTTTCGTAGTCCCGTGATCATTTGAAGGATACAGTATATTATGTAACCATTTTTTTAATACAGTATACTAATGAAATTTCAAATGTCGGTGGTTTTTTCCAAATTGTTCTAAATCGATTCATACTCTTGTAAATCGGGGTCAAAGTTGGGGCTTTTTATCACCGTAAAATACAATTCTTTGACGCCCTGTAACTCTGGAAGTATATATTTAAACGAAAATTTGACTCACCACAGACACAGATATTTGTTTCTAGATTGTGTCTTGAAAATTTCATAGATTTTCATAGCTTAATACTCAAAATATGACTGGACTACGTTTGTAGCATACCCTCTTAAAGGTAAACCAGAACCAGGGGTTCTAATTTGTGCCCTTCGGGGCTGAGACCCTTGGGCCTTGGGGTCCAGACGAGTTTTTCAAACAACTTTCTTTGCGCAAGGCACTTTTCCTCAGAAACGCGTGGAGATATCAAGTTTAAATTAATATTGAATACTCAAGTCGGCTGTTTCTCGGATCTGTAAAAAAATCAAACTTCTAGGTCAACGTAATAAAAAGATATAGCTGTATTTTAGACCATTTCCATACAAATTTCAAGAGAACCAAAACTTATAAGGTACTTCCCGTTATATTAGAATCCTCAAATTTAGCAAGAAGCTAGATCTTACAGCACAACTATAGGGATAAATCTGAAAACCAGAGTTTTAAAATGAAAACAGTAAAAATAGCTTTTTTATGTTTACAAACATAAATTTGTAGTCGAAAGCTATACATCGGGTATGTATTGCAACCGCAAAGTAAAGTTGGTTCTTATATATTACAGACTTATATTTTCGGTAGAGCATGATTTAAAGTAAATGTTAATTATTCATATTTTGTAAGGAACCCTCGGTGCGCGAGTCTGACTCGCATTTGACCGATTTTTTAATAACTTATATCTAATTGTAAATACAGTTCTTCTTATTTAATGTAATATATAGTAATATTCAATATTTGTTCGATTTCTAAATAAAATTATCAACCATAAAATATATAATACACACCTTTCTAAACACATACGAGTACATACATTCAACGTACGTGTATGAGTATGACATATAAGCTGTCAAGCTCGGAGCTATCCGGCACGGCCATCAAATATTCATAAGGATATGCAGCGGGTGCGAGACACGTTTAAAAATAATCTACGCCGTCGAGAGAAAACATGAACGTACTAATAATCATTATAGCTACAGATAAAAAACCTGAAAAAATATCAACAAATGAAACAGCGTTATCTGTCTATGCGTTAAGATTGGCCTTATCATCACTGACAGATGAGATGAAACACAAGGAAAAAACATACTACTGCGATTCGTAATCACACTGAGTCCTCGTACCACCGTCCGACAAAGCAAAAATACTACTACACGCTATTCTACTACAAGCTTCAAAGCTTAAAAGAGATTTTCAGCCTCCAATAATGTTGAATTTTTGGCTATAATAAAAACTATTTTATTTCTTAAAAATAAACATGTTTTTAGGGTTCCGTATCTCAAAAGTAAATAGAAATCCTTATAGGATCACTTTGTTGTGCATCTGTCTGTATGTTAAGACCATTTTTCTCAGCAACGCGTAAAGTTTTGATAACTTTTTAAATTAATATCGAATATTTTAATTTTGACAGTTCATAGATCTGTGAAAAAATCAAACTTCTAGGTCAACACAATAAAAAGATACGGCTGTTTAAGAGGTTTTTAGACCATTTCCTTAGAGAATGTAAGGAAAACAAAATCTAAGGGTACTTGCCGATGACTTACGATCCGGAAATTTGGCTAGAAGCAAGATCTAAAAATCAGAATTTTTAGTTATTACTCCGAAAAATAGGTTTCTTATGTTTACAAACTTTACTTTGTAGTTGAATGTCATACGTCGGTTATATAATGTAACCGCAAAGTAAGACTAACATTTTCTGTAGAGCATTCTTTTGTACATTACTTTACATATTGTTTATGATTTTAAGTATGTCATTTATTAATATTCTGTACGGAATCCTAGGTTTGCGAGTCCAACACGCACCTTAATATTTACCTTTTTATTTATTTATTACGGCGGTCATAATCTGTGTTAAATTTCAAGTTCTGTCTAATATAGTTAAAAAGATACAGTCCTGTGACAGGCGGATGAAGAGACAGATCTGATTGCAGACAGCGGAGTCTTAAATAAATAAATAAATAAAATAAAAAGCCTTTTATTTCCTGCGAAGTTTTTAGGTAGGTTACAGAGTTTGAAAAAATAAAAATAAAAAATATACTTAATGTTTAGTGTTAGATACATTTGAAAATAAACATAAAAGTAAAGATAAAAATAATAAAAATAAAGTTTGTTAGTAAATCTTAATAAGTTAACTCAGTACTATGTATATTTTAAATCTATGTATTTAATTTGCAGGAACCCTCCTCAGGTAGAGGTAGAGGCCTCCTCTAAAGAAGTCCATATTTCTCTATCATGGGCAGTTTCTGGCCAGCAAGGGCCAGCTATTTTTACAATTTCGTCTGCCCATCTCATGTCTTAGAGTCTTAAATAAGTGGACGTAAACATGTGAATTTGTATGTACAAACATGTGGATTTGTGAATAAAAATAAGTACATTATTTTGCCGTCTCCATTTACGCACTTTACACATCACTGGCTGAATGTTTTATTAAACGGAATATTCCGCCATCATTGGAATATGCTTTGATTGTGAAGTAGGTAAGGTTATACATTTTTTAAGTTTCAGCAACGCTGCTTCTTACCAATATGCATTTGCAGTGATAATTATTTATCTTAGAATGCTGTTATATATCAGTAAGCTTCAAAAAAGTTAAGTACCTACTCTTATTGACTTCTAAAAATATATTACTACAGGTCTAATGCATAACTGAGTCTGTTCCTGAGGTATGGGAACGGTACGGGAGGGTGTATTTAAGGGGTGTCAAACCCATACCTCAGGAACAGACTCAGTTATGCGTTAGACATGAATCTTTTTAAAGCGACTATCGATTGGGATAAAATGTGGCATATATCATCTTTTTCCGGTCCTCCAAATATCCCTCTACAACAAGATGACGCGTTCAAAAAGAACTAGAAAACGACTTCAACTACCCTAATTTAAGACCTATATGGTTTTCTCAAAGATACCTTTGTCAGAAATGGACCAAATTGAAATGGGACTACACGGAAAGTATCATCTGTCCAATAAAAAAAGAATCATCAAAATCGGTTCACCTAGTCAAAAGTTCTGTGGTAACAAACATTTTAAATAAACTTACCCGTCGAAATGAAAACCATCTCTTTTTTTGAACTCGGGTGAAATATATCAAGTCTGACCCTCCGTTACGACGGAATGAGAGGACAAATAAAAAAAACTCACTGTAAACTGTACATATACCTGCATAACAGTTGAGTTAAGCAAGTAACTGGCAAATGGAGTAGCCTGCATTCTATTGTACTAAAGATTTAATATCCAGGGGTCAGACCTTAGTAAGACGTTTCAAAGGCGGGTCGCGCCCCCTCTGAACGTAATTGCTGGAATTTACGAAAAAGGCACGCGAAAATTAAGAAAAAGTCTGAGATGTTTTTTTTTGCTTTATCATTTTAATCGAGGGTAGCTCTTAATTTTGGTTCGTTACGTTTGATCCTCTCTTTCTTGGGTGTTTTATGAAACGTTTGCAAGTACTTGTCATAATTTGCAAAGGAATGTCATAGGCTATTGCCTAAGAAATTCATCATGGCCACCACGTTGCAATGGCAATGGGAATTTACTTTCCTTTACTCGTCAGTAAAAAATCATATTTCATAGACAATCCATTCCGATATGGCTTCGTAAGTCTATGCATTAGATTCGCTGAAGACGCCCTTGTCAATATTTCCGCACAGTCACCGGGTTCCACTATGTAGGTAATTGAAAAATTCTTAGCTCCCTTCGATGGGACCATGTATTCAAGCAAAGAAGGGATTGCTTATAAATAGACTGTAGATGGAAACTTTTGGTTTCCTTAAAAAGGGTTATTACAGCCCAATTATTATAAATCTGTATATAAAATTGTAACTGGCTGTAAATCATCAAAAGCCTATATATTTCCCCACTGCTCAGGCCTACTCTCCTACAGAGAGTGTATTGACCATAGTCGGGTCAAGTGTGGTGTGGATTGATAGACTTCACAAACACCTTTTGAATTTCTTATCAGAAGTGTGCAGGTTTCCTCACGATGTTTTTGAAATTCTTATAATGTAATGATTGTTATCATTTGTACATAAATTGGAATAACAAAGAATAACAATTTGGAACTCATTTTACGAGCCAGGATCGAACCCAGACCTCGAATGTTCAAAATCTGACGTTCTACCCAACTGTTATACCGTCTTTGTAACAACAATCTTCAGATTACTTGTATGTCTGTGGGTCTATACGAGCATTATCAAAAAACTACCAACTACTGCAACGCACTTTGCCAGCGTGGAAATTCCTTACTCAGTAACCTGTGTCACCAATGGGAAATGATTCCAAATTCAAAGCTGTATTTCAAGATTTTACAAAAAAATGTTCACCACTATTTCATCTCCTTAGAGGACGTTCAATAAAATTCATGATACAACGCATTCTAAATATTTATAAACATTATACTTTACCACCGCCTCCCGCGAGGGTTCTTCCAACCGCCTCACTGTCTCGTATGTTTATGGGTTGGCTTGCTAAACATCAGTGTCGATGACTGATTTAGCAATGCAAATTTTTCCACTAGCTTGAAATTGACAAAGCCGCTGTGGCTGTGCCAGGAAGTGTCACGCAAACGTAGGTGTCGTCAAGCCAACGTAGGTGTCGTCAAGCCAGTGAAATTATAACAAAGTCATAGGGACCAACTTCTACAAAGGTAAAGTGCTTATCTATATAATAGGTATAGAATGAATTTAAAAGAGAATTCTCTACGTCGAATTAAATACTGCATTGAACTTGGCTTTGCTTTGCTCTAGGACAGCAGAGATTACTGTGCAAATATCACGGTGGCACTTCTAACAAAAGCCCCTGATAGACTTGAAGAATGTCGCCTATTCCGAGAAGGAAAATTTTCCCTGAACCCAACAGAACTTCGCGTATAAAGTGCGCATAATGGAATGTGAGTTACGTCAAGAACGGCTACCACTGGTTCTCGATTCAGACTCATAATAGTTTGAAGATAGAAAGAAAAACAGTTTGCCGGACAGTGATGGTTACTTTAGTTCATAGTCTTACTTGTATCATCGTCGGCGATATCGTCGTTTACAAATACTTTACACATGATGGTAAGTAACGGTAATTTGTATGTAAAAAGAGACAAAAACAGGGGGGACGATTTTTTTAAATATAGTCACTAGGTCGAGTAGGGTATCAAATGAAATGGATTTAGTTTGTTTCTCCTAGTACAGATAATCATTATTTTCTTTTTTCAATAGTTTTTAAACTTACTCGTATTATGAATAACGTATTGAACACATGTATCGCTCTATTTCCGAAAATTCCAAATAAAATATTCGCAAATCATCGTAATAGACAGACAGGAATTTGTGGTAATATTACATGAAAACGGTGTATCTACATATCTAGTAAAGTCTTTTAGAACTCACAAAAAAATCGTATAAACAAGCTTAATTAGGCGGTCTGGAAAATAAACTTTATTTAAAGGTGTGTGTACGATTACGATGCTTTTCATCGTGCTGTATCCTAGTCCGACTCACCCTTAACCGGTTTTGTGTTCGTGGTCCCAAGAAAACAGAGAGAGGGCGAACCTACACGAAAACGTAACAAAACATTGGAATCAAAATTGTGTAAGCTGTTTGATCAGAATCCGTCAGTATTTTTTCAGTGCTGTACAAAATACGCGGGCGGTGCGGAAGAACACTGACGTGCTGTAATCCACGCGAGTTTACCTTTAGAGCATGCATTCAAATCGTGACGTTTACGGCACGGCACTGTGATTCCGTCGACGTATTTGGAGCATCGGTGTGCTCGATCATTAATTGATTCAGGAACGTTTTAAGAAAGGAATTTTTTTTGTCGAAAAGCTAAATCGCTAGTTTAATTTCCCAAAAAAGTGTTTTTGTTATGCGTATGTTCAGATAAGGTGACTGTTTCGGCTGGTTTCGCATTGCAGCGCTAGATGTCGCTTGCGGCGACCAGTGTGACGTACGTAGTCCGGGTCGGAAGCTCGCCGACTCAACCTCTCACGGCGGCGGCGGTGTTACATCAAAATCCTATGTGCTAAATTGTGTGAACTTACTTGTGCTCTATTGTGACTTAATTTGTGCTAGAGTGGAGTGAAACTGGAACTATTTATTCCTCTGAAAGAAATCGATTTCTGTACAATAGAACCCGGCGCGGCGGAGCATCGGTGAATGTAAGTGTCATTTGGTGTTTGCTTGCGAGTATCAGTTGAAAACCCTAGACCAGCCTCGAACCACTGAGCATCGAAGGTCTCCACAACATAAATTTTGGTCCAAACGAGTCGGATAGGGATTTCATAAAAATATTGATACTGGTAGGTAGGTAAAAAATAATCATTATGGCGGCAAAAAATTACGAAACCAAGTTCAAAATTTTGTGTGACTGGTTTAAAAACACAATAGAAATGATAAATGACAAAACGCATAAATCTTCGGTTATAGCATCGCGGTTAAGAAAGTTAGAAGAAAAATATTCGTTATTATGTGAGTCATATGAGGGTGCCTTGATCGCGACCGCAGATAAAAATGAAATTGACGGTTACGGTGCGGAGTTTGTACAAGCGGAGTTGTTTTATAATGAGTTGGACTCGGTATCGGCGGCGTATCCGTATTTCGGTACCCACATACCTACCGAGAGTGCGCAAACGGCTCGGCTTCCTCGGATTAACTTATCGGCATTTGACGGCGATATATTTTCGTGGACTAGCTTCTTTAGTTTGTTTTCGTCGTTAGTACTAACGAGAAAAGACATTTCTAAAACTGAAAAGTTCCATTACCTATTTTCTCACGTTGAGAAAGAGCCGAAATCATTAATTAAACATCTGCCAATGGTTGATGACTCATTGGACACGGCATTAGAAATACTGAAAGGTCGATATGAAAATACACGGCTGCTGGTAGATTCTCATATCACTCGGTTATTACATTTACCGGTTTTAAATAAAACCGTGGGTCTGAGAAACAAAATTCTCAATCCGTTGTTAGAATCAACTCGGGCTTTAAATAATTTAGGTATGCCTACGGAACACTGGAGCTATATTTTATTACATATCGCTTTAACTAAGCTACCAATGGAAATCAAAACGAGATTTGAGCAACGGTACGGCGGCAACAGTAGTGCGTTACCCACCTTTTCACAGTTGACTGATTTCTTACAAAACGAGTGTAGACTCATTGACACGGCGGCGGTCGATCCGGCGACCTATACGAGTACATACACAGATCGCGACCGTGCTGTGCGGCGCACGGACAGAAACGTTCACGTTGCTGAAAACGCAGAACGCACGTCAAAACAATGTATATATTGCAACTACACGGGACATACGGTAACGGAGTGTTATAAATTTGAAAATTTAGCTGTGCATGAAAGAAAGAACTGGGTCAAATATAAAGGTTTATGTTTTCGTTGCTTTGGTGAACATAATGCAGCTGATTGTAAGCGGCGTGTACCATGCGATCGTTGCGGGAACTTCGGTCACAACAAGTTGATATGCATTGCGCGCGCGCCGTCTCCTCGTGATGAGAGGCCTCGTACAAAACACGCAAACCATGCGTCAGCACGCGACGGAAACGGTTCATCGGAATGGCATCGGCGGCGGCGCTCGCGTTCTCATGATCGATTGCAGGAGTATGTGCGTCATAACAATGACCGTGATAAGCGCGAGGATCAGTTCAATGATAACATAAAACGTAATTCCCGCGGAATGGGTTATGATTATTCGGATCGGCAAAGAACGTCGACGAGCCCGTTACCTAGGGGAGCTCGCAGACCACCACATAATACCTCGGCATAGCAATCACAGTCCTGTTTTGTCGCTTCGGTTCCTAAGCTAACGGATAATGTTATTTTACCTACGGTTATTATTGAAGTTAAATCGGCGCGGAATGAATTCGTACGGGCGCGGGCCCTTTTAGACTTAGGATCACAGATTTCAATTGTACGGAATGACTTTGTTGCTGACCTCGGATTGAAGCGACATTACTCATCAACACCTTTAGTAGGTGTCGGCGGAATCAAGACTGATAACAGTCAATATTTAGTTTCGGTTGATTTTCGGCCAGAAAATTCGGATGCATCGTTATTATCGGTGACGGCGGTTGGTTTAAAAAGGCCTACATCCTATTTATTTCAAAGATTGAACATAACACATGACAAACTTAGATTTTCGGATAACGGTTCTTATAACATGGCGCAAATAGATATTATTTTTGGATGTGATATTTTAGGACAAATTTTAAATGGAAAAATAATTGATTTAGGTGTGAATGGTCCTTATGCACTGGGTACTATTTTTGATTTTGCAGTTTTCGGTCCGGTTCAAAACGAATACGGTGACACTTCGGTTTTAAATAAAGATACGGTTAATTTTACGGGTTTAACTCTTTTGGATGCGATAGAAAAATTTTGGCGGTCTGAGGAACCACAGATGGTTCAAGTTAGGGATCCGGCGGACATAGAATGTAAAACTTTGTTTTCTTCATCAACTGTTCGCGGCTCGGACGGTAAATATGTAGTTCGTCTCCCGTTGATTCCCGGTCACAAGCGGCTCGGTGAATCACGAGACGTGGCTTTTAAACGGTTTATGGCTCTCGAGCGTCGGATGCAACGAGACCATGAATTTCGTGACAAATATATAGAATTTATGACGGAATATATAAAACTCGGACATATGGAAGTTTCAGAATTTGACTTAAAGTCAGATGACGAACATTACTTTTTAGTACACCACGGTGTTTTCAAAAAATCAGGAGATGTTGGTAAAATACGGGTCGTGTTTAACGGTAGCATGCCGACTAGCAATGGTGTTTCTTTGAATGATTGTTTGTACTCGGGCGAACGACTACAAAATGATATTACGGATATTATATTGAACTTTAGATGGCCACGTATTGTTTTTACCACAGACGTCAAGATGATGTTTAGACAAACCTGGATTCATCCGGATGATCGCAGGTATCAATTAATTTACTGGAGAGCATCTCCGTCGGAACCTCTAAGAGTTTATCAGCTGACTACTAATACATACGGTTTGAAGTCAAGCCCATACGTAGCTATACGTTGTCTACATCAGCTAGCTCACGACGAACGGAATAAACCTCGAGCGACTCAGCTGTTAATGAAAAACAGTTACGTGGACGATTTGAACGGGGGTGCAGATAGTCTTGAAGAGGCGCGGCAGTTAAAAACGGAGCTCATAAATCTGATGCACACGGCCGGCTATGAGCTGCGTAAATGGTCGTCTAATGTACCGGAGTTACTGAATGACTTACCTTCGGATCACATGGAGACCCCTCGGACCTTTGATGATTCTGATGGGGAAGGATTCATTAAAGTGTTAGGTATACAATGGGAACCTGTAACGGATAGCTTTACTTATCACGTTAACTTACCTTCGGATAAAACGGTTACTCGGCGAAGTATTCTATCCACGGTCGCTCGGTTATATGACCCACTAGGTTGGATAAGTCCAGTTGTTTTTAAAATTAAACTTTTACTACAACAAGTTTTGGGGACTTCTAGCAAGTCAAATAAAGTTGATTGGGATGATCCTGTGTCGGATGACGTTTTTCGACAATGGCAAAATATTATTTCGGATTTACTGAACTTGCGGAAAATATCAATACCACGTTGTTTAAAACCAAGCAGAAACGCTCGGTACTCATTACACGGCTTCTGTGATGGTTCCTCGGTCGGGTATGCGGCGGCGGTTTATATTCGGTCGGAAGAGGCGGATGGAAGTGTGCTCGTGCGGCTACTCATGGCAAAGTCTCGAGTAGCTCCACTGAAGACCAAACGGACGATTCCCAAACTAGAACTAGATGGTGCGGCGCTACTTACCACTCTAATAAATCATGTCGTTTCTTCAATGGAAACAAACATTGTATTTGAAGAGGTAGTGGGTTGGTGCGACAGTACTATAGTGCTCGCATGGCTACGGAGGCCGGCAAGTTTCTATTGAGTGGCGACACGTTCCCAGTGAGCTGAACTGTGCGGACGTTGGGTCGCGCGGAGCGACAGCGGCAGATCTCTTGCAGCACGGGCTGTGGTGGGGACCACAGTGGCTGCATCAACCACGGAACATCTGGCCTAGTACGGGACCTGATTTTCCTATGGAAATGTTACCAGGAACAAAAAAGAAAATTGTTAACGTTAACATTGTTGACTCGGAATCTTATTCGGAATTTGATCTATTGACTCGGTATAGTTCATTTGATAAATTAGTTAATGTCACGGCCCACTTACTGCGGTTCTCTCACAATTGTCGGAATAAAACAACTCGGATTGTCGGTGCTGTAACAGTTTTTGAACGGAGAAATGCAATTTTGCATTTAATCAAACGTGTACAGAATGAATATTTTACTCATGAATTTGCGGCTTTAAATTCAGGAAAACTTATTAAAAACTCTTCACGGCGGTTAAATTTGTTTATTGATAGAGATAATGTTCTTCGGGTTGGTGGACGTATAGGAGCTTCGGAATTACCTTATCACGCTCGACATCCTATACTGCTACCAGGTAGCGGTGCATTTACGGAGCTTTTAGTAACTCATTATCATGAGATTTATTGTCACGTCGGCGCCAATAGCCTTTCGGCTATTCTCTCACGAAACTACTGGATAGTTTCCTCTCGGCGGATCACTAGGCAAATTACATTTCGGTGCATTCAATGCTATCGGTCGCGGGCGCGGGCCACGCAACCATTCATGGCGGACTTGCCACCTGATCGGGTCAGGTGTGCGAGACCTTTCCTCGGTGTCGGAACGGACTTCGCAGGACCCTTCCATATCAAAACTAGCAATCTACGTAATGCTAAAATAGACAAATGCTATTTGTGTATATTCGTTTGTCTATCCACAAAAGCCGTCCACTTGGAAGTGGTGACGGATCTATCGGTAGAAGCGTTTGTAGCAGCGTTCACTCGGTTTGTTTCTCGGCGTGGAGTTCCATCTTTGGTGAGATCAGATTGCGGAACTAATTTTACAGGAACGGATAAATATCTAAAAGATTTATTCATATTTTTGCGGAATAATCGGTCGGACTTAGAGCGGAAGCTAGCTCAAGAAAATATAACGTGGCTATTCAATGCCCCGAGCAGCCCAAATCACGGCGGACTCTTTGAGGCAGCTGTCAAGTCTGCCAAGACGCATTGTAGACGCGTTCTCGGAGATGTGAAGCTCACCTTCGAGGGGCTCACAACATTCTTTACAAAGGTAGAGGCGGTAATGAACTCTCGGCCATTGTGTCCACTGAGTACGGATCCTGCTGATCTCGATGTCTTAACTCCAGGTCATTTTTTAATTGGTCAGCCATTAGTGGCGCTCCCGGAATACTCCTATGCTGAAGTTAAAATCCATCGTCTGACTAGGTACCAATTGATCCAAAAGTTATCGCAGCAATTTTGGGTTAGGTGGAAAAATGAGTATTTGCACACGCTGCAAACACGAACGAAATGGACCAAATTGACCGAGCCCCCTAAAGTCAATGATTTGATATTAATTAAAGAAGATATTTCTCCCCTTCGTTGGAGACGCGGTCGGATTACAAAATTATTGCCCGGTAAAGACGGCATTGTTAGGGTAGTGGAGGTAAGGACCCAAAGTGGAGTCCTTCTTAGGCCAGTATCAAAAATATGTATATTGCCCATGGAGGCTAGGTAACCAAGGTGGTCCTTGGTTAGGCGGCGGGGTGTTTCGGCTGGTTTCGCATTGCAGCGCTAGATGTCGCTTGCGGCGACCAGTGTGACGTACGTAGTCCGGGTCGGAAGCTCGCCGACTCAACCTCTCACGGCGGCGGCGGTGTTACATCAAAATCCTATGTGCTAAATTGTGTGAACTTACTTGTGCTCTATTGTGACTTAATTTGTGCTAGAGTGGAGTGAAACTGGAACTATTTATTCCTCTGAAAGAAATCGATTTCTGTACAATAGAACCCGGCGCGGCGGAGCATCGGTGAATGTAAGTGTCATTTGGTGTTTGCTTGCGAGTATCAGTTGAAAACCCTAGACCAGCCTCGAACCACTGAGCATCGAAGGTCTCCACAACAGTGACCTTTGCCGGTTAAAATTTTTGAAGAAATGAAAGTGAGTCAGTGTTTAGGCTGCTTTAAATTAGATTCGAGTTCCTATAGTAGCAATGGAATGGTGTCCCTTCGCCTCAGTATTAAACCATTAAACTGTCATTGTCCCTTCGCACTTGACCAACCTCGTTTTATATTAGTTAAGGCACTTGTTAAAAACGAATTTGCCTTAAGTTATGGCAGGTTAGAAGCAGGTGAATTCATGTATAATTTTTGTAGAGTATTTTATAGGAAAAATAGCACCAAATGTACCAAAAACTCTGGTTAGCAGTTGGGTTGAATAACTGACTAATAAAATAAACAAAACAATTCAACTTCTTTTTAAATTAAATCATTAACGAATCTTTCTGGACTTTACCGCCCAGAAATTATTTAACAATCACTAAACAACAAATTCATTATAACTTTAAAATAATGCTCCTAATTGTGGTAATTTAATGATGCCTCTCGTCCTAAAGTGGATTGTTTCAGACATTCTTTTTAATTTGACGTCACAAAGCAAAACGCTGACTTTCACTTCCAAGTGTCATAAAAATATAAGCCGGTGTTCACAAACTTTTTCAAAGGGCGATTCTGTTAAAAAGATTACAATTTTGCGGCTCCTAGCGTTTCTGTTACAAGCAATCTCGTGAGGGGGGGATTATCAGATCTTAATCTTCTCTGCAGACAATTTTAATGGGGACTTAGCGTGAAATAAAGGCCTAAGTTTAAGAGCGGATCAAGGTCGGGTCACATAATGTACTATAATGCAACGTGTGAATTATGTTATTATAGTACAAATTCGGATACATAAAATGAGTTATTACGGTGTTACCAGGTGTTTTAGATCAAATTATAAACCTGCCATTTTGACGCCTCTTATTCATTCCTTTTCTTTTTATTGTGATGTATCTGTATTCATACGTTTATATCTATATTTACATAGTAGTTTGAGGGTTAATTAAAATTATTAATATTTTGAAGGTTCTCCTTTTACGGGGCTGTTTGTGTGTAGGCTCATGGTTCTTAGAGCTCTATTTTAGATTTAAAAAAAAACGCCTTTCCTATACACACTTTTAGTGATTATAGGCGAAACTTTTTCCCTAAAAATGTATAATTGGGTGCAGCAGTGGAAGTTTGTTGATAAGGTACACAACGAGAATATTTTTTTAGAAACATACCTTATTAATTATCTGTATAAAATCGGAGTTGGCATTTCTACTAGTAAGTTACACATTCCCTGTTTTTAATAATCTACATTACATTCCAATCACCAAATTAGGCAGACAACTAGGAACAGTTTACAGAATGCAGTGGTCAGAAAAAGGAACGTTCGGGATTTCAAATGCCCGAATGAAACTTGTGTTCTTCCATATAATCGGAGCAATTTTACGGGACTAGAAGTCAAGTCGGGACTAGAACAATTTATTCCTATTTAAACGTGTCGTGAGTAAACTTTTAACAACTGCCAGCAATTAGTAGGTAGGTACGAGTACGTCTTCGGAAAGGTAATATTCACTAAGGACAAAGATAATTACAACCTCACAGCTCACGGCCGTCTTTGCTGATATCTTTAGTTCCAGGCAACAACGATCGATATATAATGACGTCCGAAAATACATCTGTGAGCCGTGAGGTTGTATGTTTTACTTAGTGAGTTGCACCCTTGAAATGCTACATAAAGTATAAAGCTAAATACTCCATCAAGCATATTTGCATATTCATACTATATTACACAAAAAGTCAGCCAAGAATTATTTCCTTTTAAAATATTTCGTGTGTTTTCTTTTTTATATATGATTGGTTTACACTTGGACTTCATCTAACTTGATGATAAGGCTATTGGATGTTAAGCTTGCAAACCCAGAAACCTCATGCTTATGAGGCGATGGCTATGCTACCTTTCATTGCGGCAGACTTAGATCACATCGTGGTAGCTAGCCATGCGGATATAAAAAAATGCCCTCGCACCAACCAAACCGTGTACCATTGGGTATCCCCACTGGGAATCGAACCCGGGTCTCTGGATAGTTAGTTTAAGCGTAGTAAGTCAGAACACGGCCAATGATGTAAAATAATGAATATGCTACTAAATAAATAAATATCAAAACTATATGATTCCTTCTTCTAGTAGTACAGGGATGGCGAACCATTGGCACGTCACTGTTCACGAAATTCATTATGCACTACGAAAAAATAATTGAAGTAGGTATTTTATTATTATATATGACTAGCGATAGCGTATTAAATATTTTATACGCTTATTTATGAAACATTGCAAAATGTTACTATTTTTTTGTAGTAAATTAAGAGATTTGAGTTTATAGTATTTATTATTATTATTTTCCAAATAATCAGAAAGTCAAAATTATTTGATGGCACTTCTATGACCTCACTAAGCATTTCTTTTGAAAAATGACACGTTGATACGCAAAGGTTCGCCGTCCTTGTAGTAGTAACTCATAGCGATTAAAGTTTTCCGTGGAGATACATGTATTTTCTTGAAGTACAACACACACACATACACGCGAGTTTTGTAACCGACATCGTACATACCCTTTAAATTTTCAATTAGAACGAACTCTTTGGTAACTGCTGGCCATATTTCCAGTTTAGTCATAAAAAATTAACGCTTCAACTCCCATTTGGCTCGGAATATGTGCGAGCTTATGCCTTGGCTTAGGATTTGGTTTATCACAAGATTATATTGACAGGGAAAGGCAATTTTATTATAAACTATCACGATTGTACATTTATTTTGGCATAAACGTAGAGTAAATGTAATGGTTCTAGATCATTACAGAAATTTTCTGAACTTTCTAGAAGTTCTCATGTGAACTTCTTCGCTCATCTGAAGACAAGTTAGACAAGGAAAGATATATTTCACATTTTTCCCACCCACAACCACCCACTTTCACCCATCGCGATCAAACTCCCTTACTTTCAGCAGGAGACCAAGGGGTATTCACTACCACAACGGGAAGTTGATCGGAGTTGGTGGTAACAGAGAAAACCCTGTCTTAACGTATTTACATTAGTTTTATATATTTAGCATAATCTTTTTGACAAGGATAGTTTTGTGTAGTAATTATCTAAAAATTGGACATCAGATTATGTTGTCGTGAAATGAGTATCGTTAACATGCAACTTCATAGTGATTCACAATTTTCATGTTTACACATTATTTTTGATTATTTTTCATTCTGCGACACTTTTTTTACTAATAGTAATTACTTATCTTCGACGTATCTGGGCTATAAGCCATTACCAACCCTTACAAATTTTGACGAAATACGAGCAGTATGGCTAGGTCATAAACTCAGATAAAATTTAGTCATTCCCGTGCCTACGATCTCAATGGTACGCTAATAAAACTCGCTCGCTCGACGAGAAGGCAATAAAACAAAGGTTCAGCAAATTTTGCTGCAATCTTACAGTGTTAATTAATCAAAATATCTCACAGCGAAGCTGTTCCGCGGAAAGTCGGGCTGTAGTGAGTTTCAGTACGTATTTTATGAGTTAAGAGATAGACGGCAGCCGAGAGCACGACGATTTGGTCGCTTCTTATTTCGTTGAATTAAAGTTGAAATATTTTTAATTTTTTCAAATTGTTTTGTTGTTATTGGTCCTACAACCATTTCAGCTTCACTCGAAGTGTAGAAATTATCCTAAGTGCGCTTAGTCTCGACCTCGGTTTTGTGCTAAGGGTAATCGAAGCGTATAATATCGGCAGAAGGCTCCAAAATTATTATTAGGGATGTGTTTTTGCAGCCTTCGCCGGCAGACATGTTGTAATAGGCTAGATGACACCAAATCAGATTGGGGCTAAATTGTATTTTAAACCATAAAGCTCCTATAAAATTTAAAATATCTAATATTATTTAATTTTTTCTGGACTTTTACATATTATAAAGCCCGCAAAAATTCCAAAAAACCAACTTGCTCGTATACAATTTTTTATTTTACGTTTTGTTTTGTAATTACATTGTGAATATTTTTTAGTAAGGGCGTGGTCACATAAAAACATTATTTTACGAGATAACTCAAATATTGTTAAAAGTTTCATACAATATCTATACTTCAATACTCAACCGTGACGTCACGCCTAGGTACCGATTTGTATGGAGCGTTTTTTGCACCACGTGACTAAAATCACTTTTCGACGGGTTATATTAGGAAAACTATCAGTCGTATCGAAAAATCTTTGACAAGGCCATTTATCTCTTCACACGGTCTCTCGAATGAGGGAATAAAATTTTTTTGCCATCATCCCTATTATGCAGTGTTGTTTTGGAGATGGATCGGTAGTGCTTTGAGAGTCAATGTTATCGGAGGATTTGAGAGAGATTTAAATTGACCTTAGTTATTGTAATCCATACATTCGTTTGGGAGTAACGATGGAATGCTGATATTCTTCAAACAGCCTGCTTTCCTTTTTGTAAAAAATTGAAATAGGATATCTAGGAAATTGAAATAAATTTACAAAACCACAAACATCACAGACCTGGAGACCCGGTTACCCATAACACAGGCCTCGAGCTTAGTTTAGGAACCAGCTCTCCCACAACTACTATATTACTTGTATAAAAAATATATCTAGATATATGACGTTGTGGAGAGAGGAAATAAAAACATATATATAGGCTTATAAATATATATATATTTTATTATGCCTAAGAGATTCATCTGCAGATGCGAAATGCTCCCGATCCCGACCTGAAATCATCTTTAGTGGGTCACAAAATTGTTCCGTGTGCAACAGTCAAAGGCTATATGGTATTTTAATACTTACAAATCGTGGGTAAGACAGCGGTATCCGCATTGCAGTCCCGTTCCAAGATTTATTGTGTCACTTCGCGTGGCCCACCTCGGCCACAGTGCGGGATTTTTTTATTTATCGGTGACATTTCCTTTGTCGATCTATCTGCCTTCATGTCCCAGTCTAAATCGCTGTAATAGTTATCCGGAGGTTGCGGCTTCCATTCCCGGTAGGGGAATCTATCGTCTGTCGGATAGTTGGGTAGGAAATACGTAGAAATGTTTCAAATCTGGCCCGCCTTTTAAACTATTTAAAAAAAATCTAATAAAACTCATACAAAAATATTAGGGTTACATTTTTGTTTCGATTGCAAAATCATTCTTTTTAACCGACTTTAAAAAAGGAGGTTTCCAAAGTGTATGTATGTATTTTTGTATGTTTGTCCTCGCATATCTCCGGAACTACAAGTTCGATTTAAATAATCTTTTTTTTGTTGATTTATCGGTGACATTTCCTTTGTCGATCTATCTGCCTTCACGTCCCAGTCTAAATCGCTGTAATAGTTATCCAGAGGTTGCGGCTTCCATTCCCGGTAGGGGAATCTATCGTCTGTCGGATAGTTGGGTAGGAAATACGTAGAAATGTTTCAAATCTGGCCCGCCTTATAAACTATTTAAAAAAAATCTAATAAAACTCATACAAAAATATTAGGGTTACATTTTTGTTTCGATTGCAAAATCATTCTTTTTAACCGACTTTAAAAAAGGAGGTTTCCAAAGTGTATGTATGTATTTTTGTATGTTTGTCCTCGCATATCTCCGGAACTACAAGTTCGATTTAAATAATCTTTTTTTTGTTGATTTATCGGTGACATTTCCTTTGTCGATCTATCTGCCTTCATGTCCCAGTCTAAATCGCTGTAATAGTTATCCAGAGGTTGCGGCTTCCATTCCCGGTAGGGGAATCTATCGTCTGTCGGATAGTTGGGTAGGAAATACGTAGAAATGTTTCAAATCTGGCCCGCCTTATAAACTATTTAAAAAAAATCTAATAAAACTCATACAAAAATATTAGGGTTACATTTTTGTTTCGATTGCAAAATCATTCTTTTTAACCGACTTTAAAAAAGGAGGTTTCCAAAGTGTATGTATGTATTTTTGTATGTTTGTCCTCGCATATCTCCGGAACTACAAGTTCGATTTAAATAATCTTTTTTTTGTTGATTTATCGGTGACATTTTCTTTGTCGATCTATCTGCCTTCACGTCCCAGTCTAAATCGCTGTAATAGTTATCCAGAGGTTGCGGCTTCCATTCCCGGTAGGGGAATCTATCGTCTGTCGGATAGTTGGGTAGGAAATACGTAGAAATGTTTCAAATCTGGCCCGCCTTATAAACTATTTAAAAAAAATCTAATAAAACTCATACAAAAATATTAGGGTTACATTTTTGTTTCGATTGCAAAATCATTCTTTTTAACCGACTTTAAAAAAGGAGGTTTCCAAAGTGTATGTATGTATTTTTGTATGTTTGTCCTCGCATAGCTCCGGAACTACAAGTTCGATTTAAATAATCTTTTTTTTGTTGATTTATCGGTGACATTTCCTTTGTCGATCTATCTGCCTTCATGTCCCAGTCTAAATCGCTGTAATAGTTATCCAGAGGTTGCGGCTTCCATTCCCGGTAGGGGAATCTATCGTCTGTCGGATAGTTGGGTAGGAAATACGTAGAAATGTTTCAAATCTGGCCCGCCTTATAAACTATTTAAAAAAAATCTAATAAAACTCATACAAAAATATTAGGGTTACATTTTTGTTTCGATTGCAAAATCATTCTTTTTAACCGACTTTAAAAAAGGAGGTTTCCAAAGTGTATGTATGTATTTTTGTATGTTTGTCCTCGCATATCTCCGGAACTACAAGTTCGATTTAAATAATCTTTTTTTTGTTGATTTATCGGTGACATTTTCTTTGTCGATCTATCTGCCTTCACGTCCCAGTCTAAATCGCTGTAATAGTTATCCAGAGGTTGCGGCTTCCATTCCCGGTAGGGGAATCTATCGTCTGTCGGATAGTTGGGTAGGAAATACGTAGAAATGTTTCAAATCTGGCCCGCCTTATAAACTATTTAAAAAAAATCTAATAAAACTCATACAAAAATATTAGGGTTACATTTTTGTTTCGATTGCAAAATCATTCTTTTTAACCGACTTTAAAAAAGGAGGTTTCCAAAGTGTATGTATGTATTTTTGTATGTTTGTCCTCGCATAGCTCCGGAACTACAAGTTCGATTTAAATAATCTTTTTTTTTGTTGATTTATCGGTGACATTTCCTTTGTCGATCTATCTGCCTTCACGTCCCAGTCTAAATCGCTGTAATAGTTATCCAGAGGTTGCGGCTTCCATTCCCGGTAGGGGAATCTATCGTCTGTCGGATAGTTGGGTAGGAAATACGTAGAAATGTTTCAAATCTGGCCCGCCTTATAAACTATTTAAAAAAAATCTAATAAAACTCATACAAAAATATTAGGGTTACATTTTTGTTTCGATTGCAAAATCATTCTTTTTAACCGACTTTAAAAAAGGAGGTTTCCAAAGTGTATGTATGTATTTTTGTATGTTTGTCCTCGCATATCTCCGGAACTACAAGTTCGATTTAAATAATCTTTTTTTTGTTGAACTAGGTATTGTTAAACTTAGGGAAGATTGTAAGTTTCATCAAAATCGGTTCATTAGTTTTTGAGATAGGGAATGTTAAGTGTGTATTAGTTAAATGTTTGTTAGCTTAGAATTTTTGACTGAGTGAACCGATTTGGATGATTCTTTTTTATTTGAAAGCTGGTGCTACCCGTGTAGTCCCATTTTAATTTGGTTTAGTTTTGAGAATGGCATCCATAAGAAAACGATATACATCTTAAATTTGCCTTAAGAAAGTAGACTTTTAGGGCAGTTGAAGTCGGTTTCTAGTTCTTTTTGAAAGCTTTAACTTGTTGTACTAACGTCAACGTTAAATGTCATTCCATCGACGCCATGTTTATTTTTTAATTTAAGTCTTGCTTGTTTTGTGAGTTTTAATTTGTTTTAGAACAAAATATTCAATAATTGTAAATTTAGTAGTGTACAGTCAAGGATTGGGACATATCTTCTACAACGACTCAACAAATAGCAAAACAAACAAAAAGCTTTGTAGAAAAGTAGAGAGATAAGGTACTATCAGATTTGTAAGCCCGCGTGCGGACCTCCGACACGGTTAATACTTGATGAAAATATCAATTAAAAAAGTTAGGCTCCGAGGGATTTCGGGCCTGCTTGGCGGCCAATCCCCTCTCAGATACAAGGAATCATGGCAGACGTAACGTTGTAAATCGTGGGTGTATCGAATCCGGCCTGCACTACGTAAAATACGGCAAGGCAAGATCTAAATATTGTTAAGAAAAATATTATATTTGATATTTAAACAATTTATTGTACATGGAAAATATTTACATAACACAAAAACAGAAAAATATTTACGAAGGAACAGCTTATTTCTAAAAGAAATTTCTTACAGCAGTCCTGGGTCAAGTGAGAAATATTGAAGAGAAGAGGGCAGTTAGGCGTGTACGAAATAACAAATATCATAAACGATTACATAAATACTGGTCACGGTTGTAGACCTCGGGAAGGGCTATGTTCAGCAGTGGACAAGTTATCCTACTAATATTATAAGTGTGAAAGTTTGGATGTTTGGATGTTTAGATGTTTGTGACGCTTTCACGGAAAAACTACTGAATGGATTTCAATGAAACTTTACAATAATATAGCTTATACATCAGAATAACATATAGGCTATAATTTATAAAGACATATTGTGTAAATTGTCCAAAATCACATTTATAATATTAGTGGGATTACATGGGCAATTTTGGCATTAAAAAAACGAGTTGCCTAGCAACCGACCATAGAATATGTAAATTCGTATATACAAACTTTCGCGTTTATAATATTAGTGTGAAGACTATTTGAATGTACTACGTCAGATATTGAAATTTATTTTGTTTCTGTAAACTATTAGACTACGTAACAGAATAAACACTATTTTGTACCTTATGCTGTATACTCGTAATAATTTGACATATACGTCACCTGTGCCTATCGAACAAGTAGAATACATCCTGAAGTACACGCGGACAAAGTCGCGGGCGGAAGCTAGTTTTAAATAAAGATAGTTTCGCTGACAAAGAACTGCTGATGCAGTTTTGCAGTTACTAACAATCAATTTTTACAGTTACTGTAAAACTGCACTAGCAGTTTATTTTGAAGCAGCATTTTATATATAGGCAACGATACGCTACTTAATGCAAAGTTCCAAAGCCTCGAATATAGGCTACATTTTGGAGAGGCATTTTATAGGATACATTTTGGAGAGTGTGCGCAGGAGCTAACTTTGTTGATTCCTTCGCCATTCAAGTACCGGTCAAACAGAAAAACGTCAGACCTTCACCCGTACGCTGTAAATATTCCTACAGCTCGCACCAAGCGTTTTGCTTCCACATTTATCGTTCGTACAGTAAAAATATGGAATGCACTACCGGTTTTCGTGTTCACCGAACGTTATAACTTGGGAATCTTCTATACAAGAATAAATAGGAACCTTCCAGACCAACACGTAACATCTTCGACCTCATCGTCACTTACCATCAGGTAAGATTGAGGTCAAGCGATGGTCTAATTTTCTGTAAAAAAAAATTGGGAAAATATTTCCGTACCCAGACGGTAACCATCGGGACCCTAATTACTAAGCCTTCACAGTGTCCATCCGTCCATTTGCATTAAAGCTAGCTCTATCTCGTGATCCATTATAAGTAGACATATAGTAGCTTTCACAGAATGTGTATTACTGTTGCCGCTATAATAACAAATAAATTTAAAATGAAATAAAAATTAAGGGAGTATCCCCTACTAGAAACATGTTTTTAAATTTATATGACAAAAGCGATTTAGCTTTTTACAATTCAATTGCACTTAAACTTTCGTTACAGCATCCTTCAGTTCCAGTGTGTCACATATTCATATTCTGTACTAATCTTTCGGTGCGTGAGTCCGACTCGCACTTAGCTTAGTTTATAATAAAGAAACGATTCACCTTATCTTTCTCCAAGTCTGAGGTCCGAAGGTAATATCAACAGTTATTCGCTCCGTCGATTTATTTTATTGTTTCACCTCTCCGATGGCAACTTTTCCGACTCCAAACTCGTTTTTTTATTCGGTCGGTAGGTACCCGTAATTTTGTTTTATGTTTTCCGACGGAATAGTCGAATTACTGAGTGAGTCAAACACGAACATTTCTTGGTACGTTTCTAGTATTTGCTAAGTTTATTTTGCTCTTTGACGTTTTAGACTTTGTATAACGTACGTGTAACTTTCTTGTTCCAAAGTAAAATAATACGCCATGTAATTTCATTGAAGATGTCAAAACAATATATATCGAGAAAGATCTTAAACTATACTCCATTTGTAGTCCATTAGAGAAGGTTTGAAGCCAACCACATCGTCGCTCTTATAACGAATGACTTGACAAATGGATACAACTTTCTTTTGGTATCGCGTTTACGTTTACGAGAGATTTGTTTAGACACACTAAAGGTACCGATGTCAAACATGATTATAAACCTGACAAATTCAGAGACACATAAAGTAATCACACACTCGTTACTATTTTATAAGTTTTCCAATTTGTAGGATAATTGGTGACAGTTATCTGCTAACGGATGCAAGCTTAAAGTTATGATTTAAGACTCTTGACCGCTTGCTACGAGTTGTCTACGAGCGTAGTAACATAACTTCCCCAGTCTTATCTATTTAAGATAGATAAACAGTAACGCGCACATAGAACACAGAAAGAGTTAAAATAAAGTGGTCTCCTTTTAACAAAATTAATTCATTATAAGAGCGACGAGTAAAGCTAATGCTTAGCTATGTCAATTTATACTGCATCTACTGACGTAATCTTTCTAAAACAGGAACAAACTATATGAAATTGGACCTATTTTGGTGAATATCCTTTCATCAGATCCTCTTTATATTATCACAGGTCAATTTTAGGCATTACCGCCAAACCGTAGCTGCAGGCGATACCCTTACATGTGTGTTTCATGTTCTATTCTTGTCACGTCAAGTAAATATGCATTATTTATGGAATCTTTTGTAGCGTTGGACCTTTGACGTCTGATTTTCATTGTAAAAAGGGAGGGTATGCCGAGGGGTCACGTCAGGGCACACCCTTCCTTAATCTTCTGTCATGCCTTCCCATAAAGATTAAAACCCGTACAAAGATGAATTTTAAATATTCAACCGGAGAATAATAGCCGCGAGGATGGGAGAAGCTATTCATACTCATGAAGATGTGAATTAATGAGCATGGAATCTCCAGGATTTTGCCATCAATCTACCAAAGTGTGGGAGGGAGAAAGGGCATTTGGTAACCAAAATCCATTGTGTGTTTTACCATGCACTTCGTAGAACACAAATCCGTCTACCACGAGTTATTTGACAATAGAGAGAGACAATTCACTTTGTACGCTATTTGTAATATCAAAGAAAAACATAGTATTTGTTAGAATAATAGTAGACCTCAATTTTTTTTATATGTTTGAACAGTTCAAAAAGTAGGTTGAAATTTTTTTTGATAAGCGTTGGCAAAAATGACAATTTAAAAACTTATTTGATATTGGAGTTTTGAAATTAAAAGTGTACAAAGATAAGCTGGTGGTTGTTATACATTCGTGAAACGTGCCTTTTACTCATGGGAAATCCGCAAGGTGCTGCAATTCATAACAGAAGCTTATGTCCATCCAACGGTGGACACATGCGCCTGATGCGGTTCAGAGCCCGCACTTTTCAGGGCTTTTTGAACAAATAGCAACATGTTCCAAATTTAAATTCGACAAACAGATTTTGCTAGTGGATACTAAAAATGTTATTGCTTCGGATATGTATATGAATATATAAACATGTTATATGAATGAAATCGCATCTGTTACTCTTAGGTATATCACAGTATGACTAGAAACCCATAGCGATAGTTCTAAGAATTTCGTTTGAACCCGTTGTTTTAATAACTAGGTAATTAATTAAAGAGGTGTTTAAATTCCTTCTTTACACAATAATGAATGGAGGTCGTAAGCAGGGATTTTAATCGGAATTAACAAGGGATTATGTTATTTTGCCTTACTTAAAATTTTGTTGTTTATATGGCCAAATTTTTATTTTATTATAGGAGCATGATCAACCTGACGCCTTACATTACAGAAGAATTTCAAATGAAATCAATACATTACATTACGGCTCCCTGTGACAGATGGACGGACGGACGGCAAGAAAACCAAATAAAAAAGCAGCCAAGTACGTGTTGGGCCATGCGCAGTGTAGGGTTTCGTAGTTGAGCCCACACAGGAAGATGTAAAATAATTTTGAATGGAATTTGTGCGAAACTGTCGTCGTGACATTGAAAGTCATAGTTTAGAAGATAGAGGCGAGGGGGGGGGGGGGGGGGGGGCACCCAACTTTGACAAAAATTATCAATTTAAAGCTTTCATATAGCGAAATATTTTATCCCGAAGTTACGTGTATGGGAGCCATTCTTAAAAAATATTTTATTAATTAGATTTTATTTTACTATTTTATCGACATAATTAATATGTATAACCGTAACAAATTACAGCCTTCTAGTAGTGAGGGAGCCAAGCCAAGCAAAGCTGCGGACATACAGACGGACAGAGCGAAACTATAAGGGTTCCTAGTAGACTGCGTAACCCTAAAAAAGACAACAATTTTCATTTTTACACACATTTTATTATTGTTGTTCAACACGCTATCTAGAGACCATTAATTAGCTGAGTAACGGCTATACTCAGCTAATTTTACCTGAATCTTATGTATAAATCTGCTTTACTATAGAGGTATATACGTAAGATTCTGGTAAAATAATTTTAATAAAGAAGCATTTTTTACAAATACCCGTTAATTGGTTCTCGTCAAATTATTCTATTAATTGTATAACCTGACCGGATGCTAGGTCTGCCAAGAGGGGGCTACTGGGGAAAAAATGGTTTTCACTATCAATAATCCGCCGCACCTCATATTTTCTGACCAAGCTGGCAGATTACGAGTACCTATGACATCTAACACCGACTTTGTAGCATCTTAGTAGCAGTATTGTTCCTTTCATCAAATAATGTCTACAAAAACGAAATCGCTTGTTCCATTTAATTACTCCTAACTAAATCACAGCTGATATTAATTCTTAAGTGCAGATAGACCCGTATCCATTTACAAATTACACTGAAAACGGAGATGCCCAAAACAATTTATCACCCCAATAACTTAAAGGATTACCATTGGAAGGAGTTTTTGTGTAAAGGACAGACGCGGGAACGCTCTGGAAACGTTGCCGGAAATCTTATTTTCCCGGGATTTCTGCAAATGATAATTTAAAGAGGTCTGAAACGCTCACTGCCTCGCCTCTTTTAGCTGCCTGTTTTGAGGCTTAAAAAGCTTTTGTTGTGACTACGGCGTCTTTGTTAAATGTGCGTCAGCGCGAATGCCTTCTATTTTTAAATCTACTTTTACAGGCAACCAGAGCAATGTTTCATTTCAACACTGCGTTTCGTATTTAGCTGTAATTATGCACGTGTTCTTACAGGTGTGCGATCGCATTACATGACCTTACACCGCTGCCTTTTTACAATCAGTCAAACAAAATAACGTCTGAGTTCCACTCCAATTCAGTTCATGTTTCATCATTCCACACAAAGAACTTTGCTTCTTCTATTATGCGAATTGCTTGCAGGCTTCTGTGTTCTCTGAGCACAACAACCTGGATGTCTTTAAGAGGGTATGCTGGTGTCAAAGCGCCCATACAAACGTAGTCCAGTCATATTTTGAGTATTAAGCTATGAAAATCTATGAAATTTTCAAGACACAATCTAGAAACAAATATCTGTGTCTGTGGTGAGTCAGATTTTCGTTTAAATATATACTTACAGAGCTACAGGTCGTCAAAGAATTGTATTTTACGGTAGTAAAAAGCCCCAACTTTGAACCTGATTTAATAAAACCTTAAGGACAGAGTGAATATGCTATATCTAGGCAACCTTGAAACATCCTATACCGCAATACCACAATTGAGATCGTGGTCAAAGGTATATTTAATTTTAAAAAAGAATTGCCATGGTTATCTCCCAAGGCGTTCCGTGCCTGCCACTGAACTTTACAACTCGTTTGGTGTGGTCAACGTTATAAATGGTGAAGTCGTTTTTAGGTAAATTATAAGCATATTAAAATTATATTTTTACCGACGACTACACATTCCAAAACAGTATTTAGTTCGAAGCTCAAACCCAACATACCAATAGCATTTGCAAGTTGGTTGAATAGTCTGAACTAATTTATATTCCGCCTTTATAAGTTTCGTAAGTTTTCAGATCGGAAGCGCTGTACGAGTGTACAGTTCGGGTAAATTGAAACTTTCTGCTATATTTCGTGCAAACTTCGAAGTGGCACATTAAGACTAAAGCAAAAACTACAGTCTGTGATTGATCATTAAATTTGAAATGTTCTGAAAGGTGATTTGAAATTTAGCACGTATATGCGTTCAAAAATAACTGAAAACCGAATCAATTGCCCTAAATGTCTGATTTTACTAAAACAAATTTAAGATTTATATTGTTTTCTCATGAATGAATCATGGATGCCGTTGTCAGAACTGGACCAAATTGAAATGGGACCACACGGAAAGCACCACCTTTCAAATAAAAAAAGAATCATCGAAATCGGTTCACCCAGTCAAAAGTTTTGAGGTAACAAATATTTAAAAAAACCGTACTAGTCGAATTGATAACCTTCTCCTTTTTTGAAATCGGTTAAAATATAAATTACGAAAAGGGACAGGCTGAGAAACAAACTCGCGCACCGAGGGTTCCATCCAGAATACGAATAATTAACATACTGAAAATAATAAATAATAGGTAATAAATAGGTAACTATCGCACAAAGCTATAACGTCTGTCAAATAGATAGATTGTTAATTTACACATTAAAAACAATATTATTATATATGGGCGCAAACTCAGCTATTATTGTTGTTTCGGCAAAAGAAATACAACCCTAAGAAGCACAAATATGATATCACTCAAGGAGGCATTCAGGACCAATGACTCGAAAATATTCATCTCCTCTTCCACTGACAACGGTCAAAACATCGATCGACGTAGTTTTTAATGTAGTCTAAGTGTCAAATTTTCGCTGTAGTAGGTGGTGCGACCTTAATGGCCGAAGCTTTTAATAATTAGTAAAGTTTACTTTCGGAGAATTTAAGCGGGTTTAGCCGCTTAGACGTGTGGTGATAGTACAAAGTACATTTTATCCCCTTCAGTACATTAGTGATGTGCTTTGTTTATAGCTTTTAATTTTGGGCGTTTCTTATTCTATTCAAAGGGAAACAAATCCGAACAAGTGCAAGATAGATTTGTATACAACCGGTTCCGTTATTTATCATATGATTTAGCATAAATACTGGGAAAAAAGGTGTCTTATTGCGGCGGTATCTTATATGTGCGGTCCCCTTTAATTTGTACCGTCATTATTTGTGGTTATTGCGTCGATGACAATTCAAGGTAAGTATACTTGATTACAGTGAGAAAGGTACAGAAGGCCATGTGGCTGTTGTGTAGACCTTTGACAGTTATTGGTTCAGAGGCTGGTCTAGAGGTTTTAACTGATACGCACACGCACACATCAAATGACACCTACCTTGACCGACGTTCCGCCGGCTCTGTTCCAGAGATCGATATAGCTCCAAATATTTCACTGCTGTTAGCTCACAAATAGTTCACTCTAGCTGGGTGGGTTAGCACATCAAGGACAATTATTAGATAATTATTTTAGACCATGTTACTATTACGTTACAAAGGCTAATTTTGGGTTAAACTTTATTTTAGATAAAATTTTGTAATACGTACATATTTTTATCGAGCGAAGTTATATGATTTATGGTTTGCTGGCAATAATCGCTTTAATTATTGCAATTGCCGTGTAATGGGCCATCCATCTTCCCCTTTTGTGCACCCCAACCGAAAAATACTAAAGAAACATGTGTTACTTATCTTATCCCCTGAAATACCGTTGCATTTTACGACACCTACGGGATAAATGGGATAATCGTATTCTAAGGCCGGTACCATACGATCTGTCGAACACTTATTCAGGAATTCTTAAAAACCAAATCACTTAGGACTTGCCTGTATATCGCATTATGGTAACGACTTGGCAGCTTCTGCCCCCAGTTGACTAAAAAGAGGTAAAAGTCCGGTTAGCTTCGATAAGTACTCTCTCTGATGGGACGAGAGCGGAGCTATTCTGTTGCATGTCTACGATATATTTTTTTAAACAATTTTTTTTTAAATAACTCAAATTTGTATACATATATAGTGTAAGTAATCTTAGGTCTATGTTAGTAAAGTTAATTATTATTATAACGTCAGACATGCTACTGCGACACTGGTGCATGTAATGACAACCAGTGTCGCAGCATCGGTCCGTCGGTGCGTTGCGCGACGACAGCGTGTGGACTGTTTTAAAGTATGACCATTCAATTGGTTTTTATCTCACCTGATGTGACGATAAGACCTTTGAATGGAAAGAAATCTCAAATCAATGAGGCATTGGCTTTCCTTTCACCTTTGACCTTTCACACCTTTCACAACGGGTTATATCAGTGTTACTAATACTGCTGTTTGGCAGCGCTCTCCTTCGATTCATATAAAACAATGATTAAATATGATTCACAGCTATTATAATCTCACGAATAAATTTTAGCTAATGGAAAAAAAACTCCACGTTTATTCACGTGACAAACAGAATCAAAATCGGCTCAATATATTCAGATTTATTTTTGAGTTTTCGGTGTGCCGTCATTTAGTGATTCTAAAATGGTATCAATAAAGTTAAGTCTGCACCGAATAAGTCTTCTGCTGTCCGAAATACATTTTTAAGTAGTTCACCCGAAATTTTCGAACCCAGTTCCCGAACTAGTTTCATTATCGAAACAGTAAAGTTTTCCTCGAATAGTTTAAAAGCTGAAATTGAGTCGGATTTAATGTTACATTATCAACGACACTCCGACGAGATACCTCGTATACTTTGTTACGGGACTGGCATAGACAAGAAGAAAGCTTAGAATTGAAAATAATAATAATACAAAAACGTAATATCCGTCATCATTAAATTAAAATTTATGAAGATTAGATAATATGGTACCTTTCATTTGGTATGATGTCCCAAACACGATATTTTAATATTCCATTATTTTTTGGTAGGTCTGTTTGCCCCAACTTTGGTAGCCTATGAATCCATTGTCAGAACTAGACCAAATTGACATGGGACCACACGGGAAGCAACACCTGTCAAATAAAAAAGAATCACCCAAATCGGTTCACCCAGTCAAAAGTTCTGAGGTAACAAACATTTTGAAAAACATACTAGTCGAATTGATAACCTCCTCCTTTTTTGAAGTCGGTTAAAAATAAGATTAATAGTCCAGGAGGTATAAGGGAACAATTCAACCTAGGTATCTATAATCATCTTCACACACATCTAAAATCATCATCATCATCCGAGAAACATTCACTGCTGGACATTGGCTTCCTCCATGGTGTGCCATATTGATCGGTCCCGATTTACTTACATTCAGCGACTCTGCGTCGTTTATGGAGTCGTCGATCGGGGACGGACCGGTACCGTTTCCCGGTACGTGTTCGGCACTCCAGAACTTTTATTTGCCATCGGTTATCCGTTCTACGAGCGTTGTGGTCTCCATTGCCACTTCAGCTCACTGACTCGTTGAGCTATGTCAGTGACCTTATTTCGACTATGGATTTCCTCATTCTGGAATTATTCCATCTGAAATATTTCCATTAAATTATTACATCTATAATTATAATATAACATTTATTTTCCTATTTGGTTTTGACATTGCTATTACATTATTAATTTTATTGTTTGACATTTGTTTAATACAATTTTTACGATACATTTGATTTTTTGACGATATCTATAAATTTTGTATTTTATTTAATTTATTTTCTATTTATGTCCGACTACAGTGACGCCAAAGAAGGGTTTGGCAACCTTATGTAAGTATGATAAGATCAGATATCTTTATTTCAAAGTGGGAAAGTGTATTTGTATGTGTCTTTTTCAGTTTATATTTACTTCACTTGGAGAGACAGAATGACTTGCTTTTTAGGATCGGAAGAGGGCTGAAGCTTATTTTTATTGAACAAATAGTTCTCGTTAACGTTGCGTAAGTGACAATCGAGGGAAAAGTTTCAGTTTTTTGTAAAATAAAAATAAATCAGAGCTTGACCACAATCCCGCTTGATGTTACGTGATTATGTGGTCAACAATGTTACGCATTATGTTTTAATGTTAAATGTAATAATTAAAATCAACATTCATTTATGAACTCGGAATAAACTTTTATTATTGGGTATATAGTGGACCTGTGAAATCACGAAAATAATCTCAGTACCTCACTTTAGTCCGTAAATAGGCACGTAGTACAGGAGATAAATGAGTGCAGTGCGTTCGAGCGGATATGTTAGAGAAATGAGCGGCGTTTAACTCGGACGGCTCCGGGACTAGTGACTGATGTGGTGTGCGATTAAGTAGCAATCTCGGCTTCGGCTCCCGGCCTAAGTAATGGGAAAACAGACGATTTTTTCCCTGTCCAGACGTTTCTCTGTACATATAGGCATATATATTATTGAGCACGTAATAGAAGTCCAGGTTTCGGTTTTAATACAAATTTTAGGTAAATTTAAGCAAACACCATACGTTCAATGTAAGAGTAATAGTTAATTATAGCTGGGCCTTTCTGTGGAGTTTCCAGGTTGCAATACAGTGGCACGTCATTCATTGGAGATATCAATAGTCAAGCGGTCTGCCTTGATCAATGACCAAACATTAATAGACAGTAACACAAAAAATAATATGTTATACCGCTACAGTCAATTAATCGTTGAACTTGTTTAAGCAGTTCAGAGCGTGGCCGCTAGATGGTGTTGACGTTGGAGACAATCTTCGCGGTCTACTGTATCAATGTTTTTTTTACTTAAATATATTTATTTAGGAGAAATACAGACGCCAGAATTGGGTTTCTGAGTTGTACCCGTGATGTAATTTAAAACTGCGATAACAATTTAGTATCTTGTACTGCAACCATAATATTTATTTACGTCACTCGGATGCTAGTATCTTTAATCATTATTCTCAGCAAGCGCAATCTATCTTGCTTAATGCAGGAAGAATATTGTGGGCATCAAAACCCAGCGCAGTTCTCAGTAATATTTCTCCTAAAACACGAGACACACGGTCGTGGAGTTGCGCTAGAAACCAACAGAACAAAACAAAAGGTTTAAGATTTTAGAACTAGCTATACGAAGATAAGATAAAAATATATTTATTGGTGACAAAGATATTCCTGGAGATGAGAATCTACTGAAATCTATGTCCAAATTTTAACAACACCCAGTGATGCCTCCGCAGAACAAAGTATGTATTTCTTAAATGTGTTGATGGGTCTACACTTGGCCTTCACCTCACCTGATAGTAAGGCTGTTGGATGGTAATCGTGCGCATCCAGAAGTCTCAAGCTAATGAGGCGCTGGCTCTGCTACCTTTCATACCGGAACACAACAGACTTGTTAACCTGGTGGTATCTCTAGTCAAGTGGAATTAAGAAATGTCCTACCACCAACAAAACCGAGTACTGATAGGTATTAGGTACCCCTACTGGAGAGGGAGGGAGGAGACCGGGGGAGTGTCCAAGCGTGTAGCCATTAAACCACGGAGGCGGTAAAATGTAATAGTAATATCATATATTCAAATATCTGAATGCAGTTTCTGCAGAAGTATTACATTTATGCATTTGTGTCCACTTGAAGCCATTTGAAGTAGTCGTATCTGTTGGGTAGAGCGTCAGTCTTTGAACAATCAAAGTCTGTTGTCCATCCTGGCTCGTACCAACGAGATCCAATATGTGATTTATCTACCAATGATAAAATCATTACCATTGGCTGTTCGGTGAAGAAAAACATCGCGAGGAAACCTTTACACTCCTGAGAATAAATTCAAAGTGTGTGTGAAGTCTACCAATCCGCACTAAGCTTGCGTGGTGGACTATGGCCTATACACTCTCTGTTGGAGAGTAGGCCTAAGCCCCTGCAGTGGGTACATATATTGGCTGTTGATGATTTGTCGCCACGCACCTAGACCCGGAGCAAATGGAAACACAGACCAAATGGACTGCAAATAATCAACTGCGTGCAGTACAATTATATTTTGCTGTGTTTTCCAGGCTCCAGTGTTCTTATTAATTTGGTGTATGGTGTTTGTTCATTTCTGTAACCGTATGCTACTTGCTAACAAGTGGGGCGCTACCGAAGACGTATCAGTTTTTATTATAAATCGCCCCTCCCGCTGTGATCGATCAGACTTCAGCCGATGGTTCCACCACAACGGATTGTGATAAATGTCTTGCTGTTATTCAGGGCTTGACGGCTTAGTGATAGTGGCTGGGTATGGGAGTTTTGAGGTTAAAAATATCCGCTTGAATTGCCGCCTCCGCGGTCGCGGCCTAATCGCTACACGCTTAATCTTACAATCCCCTCCGGATGGGTAAATATACCAGAGACTCAACTATCTCAACAATTGGGTATGTACAGATTTTTATAAGGCATGAAAATAAAAAATCCATTTGGATATATTTTGATTTTACATTATATTTTCTTATTTAATTTGCGAATTAGTTACCGTCTATGTTATAATTTCTTAAAAAATAACATAATGACATTCGTTTGACCCCACATTCATACATTTCGTTACCAAACAGATTTCTAAATACCCAACTCTAAAGACTCTCTTCTAAAGACTTGCAAAATAGGATTGACATTGATAGTTGACACTTTTGTTGACCTAATAAGGACACCGTATTCATTTCATGGTTTTATTATTTTTAATCAAATTGACACGTGGGTGGTTCGCTTCATAGTGTATGAACTTATGACGTCACAAGTTCACGCGGTGTCGTGATCAAGGTAGATCTAAAACCAATGAATTAATCTTATATCTAGTGATGTTAGAAGCAAAATATTCAAAATAGTTTCTTAGATTTGTGTTTTCATCCAAAATATGTCATAATATAGACGCGAATAATTTTTTTGCGGTAGATATTATTTGAAACAAAAAGTCATTATAAAAGCCTAGTATTTCTACATACTAATCGTCTGCAGTAATGGACGGCGCCACTGTACCCGTACTAAGGGAATGAAAGGCTATGAAGTACTGCCTTTTAGATTAAGAATATTCATCGCAATAAGGCTTCACGTTTAAAATTTAATTGTCATTTATTTCATTGGGTACAAGATATTCAATTTTTTGCCTCATTTCCCCACATTAATACGTAAGAGTGAAAGAGTAAGAAACAGTGCGCTATATCGACGTCTCAATTTCCATAGCATTTTGTCTCAATTACATTATTAAAATTATTGGTATAGGAGTGCGATATAACAAATATAAAGCTGTCAATTAATATCATACTAGTATCATAAAGTTTTATTAACTGTAAATACGATTAAGTGTCGGTGGCGTAGTAGATAAGGCGCGGACTCTCAATCTGAGGGTACCGGGTTCGAATCCAGCCGTGTACCTATGAGTTGTTTTTCAATTCAAGTACATTATCCGATTGCTTAACGGTGAAGGAAAACATCGTGAGGAAACCTGCATGTCTTGAACAGGCATGTGAAGTCCGCCAATCCGCACTGGACCCGCGTGGTGGACTATGACCTATAAACTCTCTGTAGGAGAGTAGACCTGAGCCCCTGCAGTTTGGACGTGATGACGATTAAGTAACGTTTGTTTTAAAACCCACATATTACCGTTTTACTATTTTTGTGTGTGTAGTAAATTTTGATAGTACCCGCCAATTAAATCCAACGTCATGAAACGATTAGTTTCTTATCAAACTTTGTTATTAGGCCTTAATTCTTAATTACGCTTAATCTTTGGTTTAAACGTTTTTCCCTATTGGTTTATGACTCAATCGTAAAACATTTCTTTTGAAACTTTGCAGTCTGAAAAATGTACCGATTGCGGTATTATTTTCTTAGTAAGTGTGTTTCAGTACAGTTTTATTTATTTTATTGTGAGGTTTTGGAAGAGTGAATAGGTCACTGTGAAGCATCCTAGACCACAGCTTCGTTTAAAATCAGGTGTGATTGTGATTGAACGGTAGCTATGTAAAAAAAGTGAACTGAAAATCATAAATAATAGGTAAAGAAACAATCAACGAACAAAGCTTTAACGAAAACGTTAGTCTAGTTGCAGAACAAAATAAACTTTGCAGTTTAAACAATTATATCCGTCTGTATCGCGATCAATTCTCAACTGCAAATATAAGTTTGTAATCTTAAAAAGATAATTTACTGTGATTTAATGAAAAAATTATGTTTTTGCTTCTTGTTTTATTTTGGTCAACGAGAAGTACCCTATAGGTTTTGATTCCCTTGCATCACATAGGAAATTGTCTTAAAATGCGGTCCATACAGTATTTTTTATCGCATTGACCTAGAAGTTTAATTTTTTTAACAAATCTAAACGATTGCAGACTAGAGTTTTGATATTAATTTCAACTTGATATCTTTACACTTTTCTAACAAAAGGGGTCTTGACAGACAGACAGATGGACAAAAAGATGATCCTATAAACATTTTCTATACAATCAATCACCACAACGTCACTGCAATGCCTTGATATAGAATGCTAAATCAACCAGTTAATGTATAACTTAGCAGCACCCTTTGAGCTCGTAATTCTAAACCTTTGACTAGAGGTGGCGTAATCCGGGCGGCATATTTAAGGCGATACTATCGAAACGAACGGAGTTAAAGACCTCTGTTGATGATATTACAAGGCCGAATGAACACCATTTTGTCAAGCTGTTAATCAAACACAACAGTTTCAGCGATATTCCTTGTCTACCAAATCCTGGTGATAGCGCAGCCTGAAATTCTGCGACATCGAAAACCAAGTCATTCTCGCCTAAATGCTGGGTATTATATTTTATTTGTTAATTAGTGCGCTAACTTACTCTCGCTCCATTGCCTCACTGTCTCATCTTTGTATGTATAATAGGTCGGCACTTGGTGTTTATCTCATCTGAAGTTGCCCAGATGCATCAAGCTTGTATCAGCATCAGATGTATCTTCTCGTCCAAAATACCTCAGCGTCTAAAGACAAAAGTCTTTGATCAGTGCGTGTTGCCAGTGATGACATACGGAACCGAAACGTGGTCTTTTACTGTGGGCCGAATAAACAAGCTCAAAGTCACTCAGCGAGCAATGGAACGAGCTATGCTCGGAATTTCTCTACGTGATAAGGTCCGGAATGAGGAAATCCGTAGACGAACGAAGGTCACCGACATAGCTCGACGAGTCAGTGAGCTGAAGTGGCAATGGGCAGGCCACATCGCTCGAAGAACCGATAACCGGTGGGGAGTAAAGGTTCTCGAGTGGCGACCACGTACCGGGAAACGTCTACCAGGCCGTCCCCCCACTAGATGGAAAGACGACCTGGTTAGAGTCGCGGGGAGTCGCTGGATGCAGGTGGCTCGGGACCGGTCGATGTGGCGTACCATGAGGGAGGCCTATATCCAGCAGTGGACGTTTCCCGGCTGATGATGATGATGGTGTTTATCTCATCTGAAGTTGCCCAGATGCATCAAGCTACTGGCACTGATACCTTCATGATTATAACGGTAGAGCTACTAACACAGATTTTAGTGACAGACTAGGTAACAGGCCGGCAGCTAGCAGGACAAAAAAACTATTACCAAACAGGGTATCAGGGACTCCGCATTAGGAATCTTACGTGCCACTTCCGGATTATGAATCCAGCTATATAGGCACTAGGACAGTGAGACGGTAATTTCTAAGGGCTAAGATGTTGTTTGCAGAGTGTCCGACTATGGAACTCTATCCCTGAAGCCATCAGACGAGCCTCTTCTTTACCCCTTCTTATTTATAGGATTCTTCTTTCCCAAGGTTGCCTGGAAGAGATCGCTCTTAGCGATAAGGCCGCCTTCATTGTACTTTTTATGTACTTTTCTGTTTTGTTTTGTGTGTGTATGTGTGTGCAATAAAGCTTATTTGAATTGAATTTAATTGTTTGTGTTTAACTAATAGTATAATAGCTCACCTGATGGTAAGTGACGGTAGAGCCGTTGGATAGTCAGTATGCGCACCTAATGAGGCGCTGGCTCTAAATCTTTTATACCGGAATTAATAGTGCATCTTCAGGTGTCTGTTGGACTTTGTTCTGAGCGATATTGAAATCGGAAATCAGTCCAATTACTTACAAGCAGTAACTTATTCAGCATATTGTTTTAGGTCCGTATCAATAAACGATGCTTAAGCTAGAACTTAAGACAGTTTAGGTAGAGAACTGCTTACCGTTGAGCTGCTGCTTAAGACTTTTCGAAGAAGATAATTTCAAAGGTCGGTCTCTTTGGTCTGTGAAAATCTCATGAAAACGTCATGAAAATCTCCGCCGTGCGCAGTTGTTTGACAGGCTGTGGTTTGACAAGTCTCAAACGAGACCGAGGTTGAGATTCAGGTCTAAAGTAGTGTTTATTAATTAGTGAGCTATCTCCACGAGGTGCTCAAGCAGCTGCTCTATCTTGAGCAGCGTTTATTAACACGAGCCTTAGAAATTCATAGCTGAACGGGAAAAAAACGGAACCTTTATCCTGCCAGTCATCATCAGCTGGTAAAAGTCAACTTCTGATCATATGCCTCGGCCATACGGCCTGAGTATTTGGTATCGCATTTGTCAATTACAGCCATTTTACTCGGGCATGTTTTGCACAGACAGTCAAATAAATATTAATGACAAAACCATGACATATCTTACTACAACTAGAGTTTATTTCAGCTTTCTGATACCAACACAACAACCTGCAACGACTCCGAAGATAAAATGCGTCTGCACGAAGGTTTATTCTCCAGTTTGCGCCTCTGACACCAAATCCTACTACAACCAGTGCCATTTTGAATGTGAAATGGTCAGGACTAATGGGACATTCAAAATCCTACACCAGGGCAACTGTATTCCATTTTGAAAATAAACAGAAGCGTGTCGTCGGCAGGCGATTTAAATTAAGGAGTTTATTATGTTTAGTTGTATTTATTCGCCAGCCCTTGTTGATATATAACACTGAAATAAATTAATTTGTACCTTCATCGCTTTTATAATTAGCGGATCTAAATAAGCCGAAACAACACTTGAAACCATGGCTTCTATTCGTTCAATCGTAAAGTAATTTTTTTTCCTAGTTATTTATATTTTAGGTCGAAATACATTCATTTGGTTACAAAAGTTGGCAATTTTATTGGAAAATACATTATATCCAAAATTATGAATATTTTAATATTCAAGGAAGCTAATATTCCGAACACGCTTGTTTGGAAAAAGTTTGTCAAAATCACGCTTGTAATATACTGAGATTAGGTGTGGCAACACACGATTTTCAACTGCAGTGGAGCTCAGTGGTACAGTTCATATATTGTGCTACTTACTCCATAGATTTTGAGTGAACTGTGTGAACCATCGAGTGTTTACACCCTTCTGACTGAAAGACTGAAAACTCATCGACTCTTTGCCATAGTATCACTGATCACGACATGGGACTGACGCCTTATGGGATTGAATTTGTTTTGCCTTTTTTCTGGTGTCATAATTGGCATGTGGTCTCGGCTTTAGAATGTGACATACCATGTCATCCCGTGGGTGACAAATGGAAAACATATTCATGAGGTGGGCACTATAATGTATAACAAACCAATCTTACTGCGATCACCAATCCAAGCGTGGTAATTGATTTTGGCAAATACCCTCATAGAAAGTCGAACGTGGCTTTCTATGAGGGAAGATCATAACCAACAAATTTACTGTTATTATTATTTAATTTCAAAAAATATAATTCAATATATTTTTTGTACAAACCTAAAACAATTTTGTTAGTAGAAGTAAAATTTATCATTACAATTATGAGCTTGTTTTAAATTGGAAAAATAATTCAATTTACATGACCAAAATTCGCAAAGAACGTCTGCTATGACCTATGGGCACGCGAATAACACATTTGAACCTAGTGTGGATAAATCTATGGCTGATTTTCAAATGTGACGAGTATTCAAGAGCCCTATAGACCATTGCGCCGTGTCGCTTGGGCGGGAGAATGATCATCAGGGTAAACCCTACGGTTCGAGCATTCCTCGATACACCGCCGGAGTCACAACATGGGGAATACGTAATCTTTACTTTAATATTGAATACAGAGCCCTTCATGTAACACTTTGACTGTTGAGTTGTTGATGGTATCGCACGCTAACTGGCACATGTTGTAATAAGACTTGTGGTTGGTTCCGCAGACCGGGGAGTAGATCTTTGTGCAGAGACACCTTTTTCTGTTGGGGGTCACTCTTACTCGGAGTTCTGGATAATCGAATGCCCTGTAACACAAATAGCCTCGATTACAGATGTAACTTTTTTACGCGTCCGTTAAAATCCGTCCTTAAAAGTGGCCTGCCTTTCTGTATTATTCTATAGATTACATTTTGGAGAGTGCGCGCAAGGCTGTTCATGTTGATTCCGGCATCGCCATTCAAGTATCGATCCAACAGACGAACAGCAGGGCTCCACCAATACGTCGTTGACATTCCTATGGCTCGCACTAAGCGCCTTGCTTCTAATTTTATCATGCGTACAGCCAGGGACTAGAACTCGCTGCCGGCGTCTGTATTCCCTGAAAACTATAACTTGGATGTCTTCAAGTCGAGGGTGAACAGACACCTTCTAGACCAACGCGCACCATCGTAGGCCACATCGTCGCTTACCATCAGGTGAGATCGTGGACAAGAGTTGATCTCTCTCTCTTGAGTTGAAAACTCAGTATGAAACGCAGAATAAGAAGCGTGAGGGCTTTTGATGTCATATTAATCATCATCAACATCATCATCATCCGGGAAATGTCCACTTCATAACATAGCCCTTCCGCATGGTACGCCGCAATGATGGTCACGAGCAACTTGCATCTACTTGTCGGTCCATTTCTATAAACTGACACTGTATCGGAGAAATATTATGGTGGAATGAGAAGGAATGTTGAGTGAAAGGGTAAGAAATACCTACCTGAAACGAAATAGTCCCGGCCGCAGGATTGGCTGAGGTTCTTTGTTGTATTCATAAGTCCATATCATTGAAAAACAGTTGAGTAGCGATATAACTGAAACTAACAATTTTAACTCGAATACGTACGAAATTATCAGTCACATAACTTTCTATATCAGCTTTTTAAATAAGCTGAGCAAAGTTTATTTATTTATAATTAATTATTATTTTTAATATTAATGCTATTGGTGATTGATTGTCAATGATTACTTAAAGGAATTTAAAGAAAGCGCAAAGATCATCCGTGTACTAATTTACTGCGAACTTGAAACCAAAGCTAAGTGAAGTTTTTTTTCTTCCAATAAATAAATAGGATTGACCATCTAATCTGATTATAACCAATGATGTGGTTGAGGATTGTACACACTTGCACAGACATAGCCTAGTCACTCTGACCTTGAAGATATCCAGATTGTAGCACTGGAATGAGAAAAGAAGAAGCTAGCAAGGAATTCTTACGCGCGGAAACGCTTCACGCGAAGCGGTGGAATATCACCAAAGCACACCAAAGTAAATAAACCTTCTGGTTAACTGATTACAAAAAAAGGGAAGGGTGGAATCAACTCGTTTTATTTGAATGAAATAACTTTTTAAAATGTATCCGGAAAATTTAGGAATAATAACACTTTATAGGATTTACGTTGTCATGAGAAGCAATGGACTTCGCCAGTTGAAGAAAAACGAAATCTTAAGTATTACAAATGTAAACAAAGTAGTAGGATTCGTAGCACTTACAATAAAATATACACACTAACAGACCCATTTGTATATTGCTAAAAAATACGAGTACAAAGCGATTGGTAATGAAAATGTTACGAGTATGCCATGTATGGAAGTTATAAACTACAAAACCAATTCCGAACCTAATTAGGTTTTAAATTAGTAACCACAGCTTTGATCCTAACATGAAATCAATTGATATTGAGTCGATAGGAGTTCTTAAAACTTACTTGAATAGTTATGTACAACTTTTGTTAAATATATGTATATCAAGTATTCTACTAATTGATCAAAATTAACCAGAATACAAAAGTGGTAGCTTCTTCACAAGCATGTCATTGCATTGAACATCATTATATTTCATTTTCATGTTTTGATTCTCGAAGGTATCCAGATGGACTTTATCTGACGTGATGGCAAGTGACGATAAACATGTAGATGATGATATAAATATTCGCGCGTAGCTCATAAATTATCATTATTAAAAAACAGAAACAGTATAATACGGAGTGTATATTTGTATGTTTATAACTATTATTTTTGTATTTTTGTGCCCTTGAATGACAGATTGTTATATGCTACTATATATTACTCACTTTGTAGCTTCAATGCGTCTTCTTTTGAATTTGTGCCGAAATAATATATTCAGTACTTTTGTAATACTCGTATATATTCCACTAGCTTCTGTCTACGGTTTCACCCGCGTGTACTTTAGGATTTATCTACATAATTAATGCTGTATTGCTTAAAATTTATGAAACCAATTGAATAAATAAACTTAATAACACAATTACAGTCTTAAACAGTTTATTGTATACACAGTTGATATAAATTATAGTTTATAATAAAAATAACATGCCTCAAAATCCAGCGCATTTATCGCTTACAATTCTGATACAAGAACAAGTAAGAAGAAGCCGTGAAAACTCAGTTGGGTAGAGCGTCAGTCCTTGAACGATTGAGGTCTGGGTTCGATCCTGTCTCGAACCAATGAATTCCAATTTACTATTTGGAATTTATGAACAAATGATAATAATTATTACCATTGGTTTTTCCGTGAAGGAAAACATCGTGAGGAAACCTGCATACTCCAGAGAATAAATTCAAAGGTGTGTGTGAAGTCTACCTATCCGCCCCTGCAGTGGGGACATATATAGGCTGTCGATGATAATGAAGAACGATACAATATTTATAGCTCGATATTTTAGCTCGATCTTTTAAAAAGAGCAAGCAATTTTTTGGCAAGCTTGAATCAACCTTGACCAGGTTTTCACTGTAAATCAGGTGAGATAGTGGTGAACTTCGAGTTTACGAGGCCTACGAGGAAGGAAATGAAGAAGTCTTTAGCAACTGGTAACGAAGCGGGCTTTCCATCTTTCTAGTAATGATCAGCATAAATCGATTTACTCAAATAAATTATGAATTATATTATTAGAAGAACATACAAATGCCATTCCGCTGGATTGTTTCACCGTCTTTTTTACCCGGGCAGTTGTTAAATACACAAATGTTAATATAAGTTTTGCCGGATGTTGTGCAGACCGGTAGATATACATCGGGACACGCTTCACAATCACCAATCCTGTCCAGTGGGGGAAGTCCCCACCTGGAGAAACGGTAGTGCGGGCGTCTTGTGTTGTTCCTTGAAGACGTAGCTAGTTCAGATAGTATTGGTATCACCAGCAATGCTGTCATGAATAAATCTGAAAAATACAGCAAATATTTAACAGAATCCGTGGCCTAATGGCTACACGCTTGGACTTGCCATCAGTAGGTCTCAGGTTCAATTCCCAGCGGTGGTACAATCGATACTCGTTTATTTCGTTTGGTAGGGCATTTTTTATGTCTGCCTGGCTAGCTATCAGCATGTTATCTAAGTCTGCCGCCAAACAGCAGCGTAACAACACTGTTAGGTTCCAGTATGAAAGCTAGCAGAGCCAGCGTTTCGCCAACGTTTACTATCAGACGGCCTTACCATTAGATGATTTAGAGGTCGAGAGCAAACCCATCATATATTTAAACCATTTATACCATTTATTTGTCACAGACAAATTACACATACACACACATATGTACATATATAAAACAAATTAATACGTACACAACATTACAAAAATTAATAAACAATGTGGGTTCTGTGTGAGGAGCTGTACCCGTCATGCACCATGCTGCACAACACTGGTTTTCAGCCAGACCCTATCCTAACAATATTTTATTCAACAAACTTGCACGCAGCGATACATAAATATATCTAACATACATAAAGGCTCTTCCCTGCCTCCCTCAGCATCACTCATTGTATGTGGCAATAAAACGGTTGATTTTAAAATGAAATAATCTTCAATTGATTGTAACACAATATAATAATTGTTCAAGTTCAAAAATAACACAACGAATATCTTCTAATAGGCACTAATAGTAAGATCTAACACTTAAATATCAGTTTGATAATCAATCTACGATGATTTAAACGGATTTAGTTCACAGACGTCGGCGATCCGTCAATGCTTCGTAACGCGACATATCTTGACCGCCGCTCAAGTCAATATGGCCGCCCACCGCGCTTTGACGTTTCACCAGAGCGAGTTGCAAGCAACTTCACTCTCGTCCGTGTCAGATTAGTTCACAAGGATAATCATAGATGGCGCTTTGCGAGAGCGCCGTCACGGCCGGACTGACAGTCGACCGTCCACGGGCGATCATTGATGTAGTCACTCTGTAATCATAAGTGAAAGACAAATATCACACGCTCGTCCAGCCTGACATAACACATCCTAATATGTTGGACCGGACAACTACGTCCTTTCGACCATACCAGCGTATGGACCGGACAATAGCGTCCTTTCGACCAGCGTTATCTCTCTTAATCTCACAGAATAAAGTAAAGTAGACCACTGCGTCCCTTCGACCATCCTCAAGTATGGACCGGACAACAGTTCCACTTAAATCGAGTCAACGAAACATATGGACCGGACAAGCGCTTTCTCCAAGCACCGTCCCTACGACCACACTGAAATTTTACATCCACATTCTAAACACTAATGCGTCCCTGCAAACGAACCAAAGCACATAGAACACTATTACTTGGGTTTCGAATCGGACAACATTATATTACAAGCCAGAAAGAAACTGTTTTACTGCAAAAACAAAAGAACTGTTTAGTACCTCTGGTTTGCGGACTATCTTTCTCATTACGCCTCTCCTAGATTTGATTGTCAAATAATTCATTTAAATTGTAATCGCCATATTTCATTTTAATTTCTTTTTGTATTATACGCTGTAATTTTCGGAACAGCAGGAGATAGTATCTGAACCTGCAGTCATTGTGTCTGAGTCAGCAGATAAAGTATCGTAACTGCGTACGGATATCGTGTCGCTATTCTCATCACAGAGACCCCCATTTCTAACATCATCTGGCGCCGTCTCGGCCTCCTCGTCGCTACTTTCGTTCAACATGCTCATAGCTACTTCACTTAACCCTACATGACCTTCAGGTACGAGACGCAAGTTTTCGTGAGCGTATTTGTATGTTCTTTGAGACCCCTTAAGATTTTTTAGTTCGTATCTATCATTATCAAGAACTTCGGTTATAAGAAAAAGCCCTTTAAATTTTCGGTCTAACTTGGTCTGATTACGCTCAGAGTTTTTAATAAAAACATAGTCCCCTTTGGAAAATGGTTTTACAGTGGCTCGACCTCGATTAAACCTCTCGGTATCCGATTTAGCTGCTTTTTCTATATTTTCTGAAGCTTCCATTCGAACAGAAGTCAGATCAAGGCGAGGATCTGGCTGTATACTAGAGGAGATTTTAGCTAAGCCTAAAGACTGCGCACGAATACCGAACATGAGTTCTGTTGGGGAAAATTTGGTGACTGATGATTTTGTGCTATTGAGTGCTAATTGAACCTTGCCAAGCTCATCGCGCCAAGTTTTATTAGGATCGTTTTCCACGATGGTCAAAAGACTTTTTAATGTCCGCATAACCCGCTCAACCTGCCCATTTGCCCTACTCGATCCCGTTGCGATGAAATGGAGCTCTATGTTGTTCTCTGAACAGAACGTTTTGAACTCTGTACTTACGTAGCAGCGTCCTTGGTCTGCTATAACGCGTTTTGGTGCCCCAAAAAGATTCACTGCTTTTTCAAGGGCGACTACAGCACTAGCGGAATTTAGGGAAGAAGTGTGTTCGAGTAATACATATTTTGTAAATCCGTCTATGATTACGGAACAATATTCTTTTTGGTCGCTTTTTCCACTTAACTTGCCTGAAAAGTCTATGTGGATCGTATGCCATGGTACAGATACTTTGGGGATGGAGTGGAGACGTACAGGCTGCGCTCCGGATGGGCCCTTGGAAGCTTTACATATGATGCAGGAGTCAACATACTTGCGAACACATTTTGACATCTCTGGAAACCAGTAGTGCTCGTACAACTTGTCTAAAGTTTTGTCACTTCCTAAATGTTGGATTTCAGAATGAACATGGTTAATGAGCGTCCATATGAGTGATCGAGGCACAATTGGAAGCCAAGAACAAACCTTATTCCTACTGATCTTTCGGTAAAGCAATCCGTTGCGGACATCATACGTACTCGCTACATTCTCAGGAAGCTCTTTATTAGAATGTTGCTTGATAATGTTTTGGATTTCAGTATCCCGTTTTTGCTCTACTAACAGCCAACCCTCATGAAGTTCCGTAAAGTTTACTTCCCTATGCTGCGGTAAAGAACCGGAAGAATTGGGTTTCACATTATCGACCAAATGATTTCGTGACAAATAGTCAGCGTGCTCCATATTGCGACCTTCACGATACATAATGTCAAAGTCAAAAGACTGTAGGTAGGCCCACCACCGATGGACACGTGGGGTCAGGTCTGTTTTGGACTTTGATGCTTTCAATGAGTTACAGTCTGTGAACACTGTGAACTTGTGTTTGTGACCAACAAGGTAATGGCGAAAATGCTCTATTGCTCGTACTACAGCCATCGTCTCAAGCTCATATGAGTGATATCTTGACTCAACTTCGGTTGTACGGCGGCTGTAGTACGCTATGACATGAGGCATAGAGTCTTTTTTCTGTATGAGAATTGCACCATATCCCTCAGAGCTCGCATCAGTGTGTAATTCGACTGGTAGTTCGGGGTCGAATATCGTCAATACTGGACTAGATGTCAGTATAGCTATTATGGATTGACGGATCGATTCGTGTTTATCTGTCCATTTAATAGGACCTTTCAAACTCGTCAATGGATACAAGGGGCCAGCAATTTTCGAGAAATTAGGGATAAACTTCCTGAAGTAAGAAGCCAGTCCTAGAAACTGTCTCACTTGTGTTGCAGTCTTGGGAGGTGGAGCATTGGATAGAGCCTGAATTTTAAGAGAATTGGGCTTTATGGTACCTGATTCAATAGCATAACCCAAATATTCTATTTTAGTTTTCATGAATTTACACTTTCGCAAATTGAACGAGAAGCCTGCTTCCGAAAGGGTCCGCAGCACCTCATCCAGTCGTTGAAGACCATCAGTAACATCCGAGGAGTAGCACAGCACATCGTCAATATAGGCCAGAGGTTTATCATCTAAGGGCTTCAGAGCATTATTTATGCACCTCTGATATACGGAGGGCGCGTTGCGCAAACCAAAAGGCATGGCTACATACTCGTATTGCCCCTCGGGTGTGACGAATGCTGTTTTATGTATGGAATCAGGATGTATTAGGATTTGGTGGAATCCTGAGGCCATGTCCAGAGATGAAAAGAAATTAGCGCCGGTAAGTTTGTCTATCTGCTCCTCAATGAGCGGTAACGGGAAATGCTCAGGTATCGTATTCGAGTTTAGATGTCTGTAATCGACGCACAACCGATCTGTTCCATCTTTCTTCTTTACGAGCAGTATTGGACTAGCAAATGCCGAAGAACTTTCACGAATTACACCTGCATCCAATAATTCCTGAACTGTTTTTCGGCAGGTGCTAGTCTATACGGGCTTCTGCTAACTACTTTTTGTGGGTCTTGTAATTTGATTTCCATTTTCCCCGTCTTGACTCGCTTATTGGGAACACCCTCTATAAAATTATCCGCATATTTATTAAGAATTTCAATAAGTTTCGACCTATCGTTTCCCGTTAAATCAGTGTCTATCGCATCGAAATCAATCTTACTTTCCTGTACTTTACATGTGTTAGTTTGCTCTATAGTTTTAATCACAAGGTTATTGTTATCAATTTCAACACGAACCCCGCTGTTAAGAATGTCCCTACCTATAATAATAGGGTCACTGATGCACGTATCAGGGACAACATGGAATAACAAGGATGTTGAAATGTCCCCTATTTTGATGGCACTGTAGATTTGCGTTGTGCACTTCAAATCATCGCCTCCTATGCCAGTAAGATAAACTTGATTTTTATGCATGTTACCCTGAAAGCGATTAGCTAAACTCTCTTTAAGCAATGAGCAAGATGACCCGCTATCGAAAAGAAAAGGGACTGTCTCACCAGATGATGTTGTAAGGGTACCTCTTGACGACTTGTGCTCGCAGGTTTGTACGCTTTCCTTGGCCGTCGATCCGGTAATCTTCTTTTCGTTGCATGTGGTAGACAAGTGACCTAGCTTGCCGCAGGAGAAACATTTCACTTGAGGTTTTTCATTGGCACGCTGTGACCCGCTACGTGCATCACTAAATTTATGTTGCAGATGTTCGTTTTGGCCACGCTTTCTGCAATCTGCTTGCTTGTGCCCAGGTACACCACAACTGTGACACGTTCCCGTAAATTTAGTGTCTAACAGGCGTGCCTTCTTCCTGTCGGGCTCATGACCATCATTTCCTTCTGCGCGCCGTTTCAAGGAAATGCCACCGAGTATGCGAAATAATTGCGTCCTGGTATTAATGACATGTGAGTTCAACTCGCGGCGTATCATTCCATCTTTGTAGGATAGTACCGAAATAACGAATCCTGTGATTACTTCTTCAGCCATTTCGAGTTTCGGTATGCGCTCGATCATATTCCATAATCTCATGGCAGCAGCAGCTGCTGTTTCCGTTTCGCTGATTTGAAATCGCAGAATTTCATCAAAATAATCTTGAACGCACTTTGGTTTCGCAAACTTGGCCAATAGCGATTCCTTTACAGTAATCCACTTCAAGTCATTGAGATTGAGCGTAGTTAAACAATTTGCAGCCCGTCCTTTTAAAGCGCTGGTAAGTGCCATGAGTAAATCGACCCCTGCTAAGCCCTTCTTTTTTACAATCATCTCTGTAACCCTGCACCATCCTTCAATGTCCGTATCATTGTCGTCAGGGTTAAACTGGATAAAATGGACATTACTTGTACTCACTTGCGTTTCCGACTTATTCAGGATACGAGATAGCAAACTTTCCATGTTGCTAAAGAAGTTCATCGCGCTATGTTCCGAGCTAGGTTTTTCATTTGTGGGGGGGGTCTTTTGATCCCACTTCTGATAAAGGCTCTTCCCTGCCTCCCTCAGCATCACTCATTGTATGTGGCAATAAAACGGTTGATTTTAAAATGAAATAATCTTCAATTGATTGTAACACAATATAATAATTGTTCAAGTTCAAAAATAACACAACGAATATCTTCTAATAGGCACTAATAGTAAGATCTAACACTTAAATATCAGTTTGATAATCAATCTACGATGATTTAAACGGATTTAGTTCACAGACGTCGGCGATCCGTCAATGCTTCGTAACGCGACATATCTTGACCGCCGCTCAAGTCAATATGGCCGCCCACCGCGCTTTGACGTTTCACCAGAGCGAGTTGCAAGCAACTTCACTCTCGTCCGTGTCAGATTAGTTCACAAGGATAATCATAGATGGCGCTTTGCGAGAGCGCCGTCATACAGATACGTATACACACAACACTAATTAATAATATATTTAGAAACATATAAAAATAAAACAAAATTTCATCAGAAAGACTTATTTCATGTCAATATGCGGCTATAAAGCTAGTCTTCAGGAAATGGTCCGTTGCATTTGTCTACGATAAAACAACACTTTACTGCTATCAACGACCCGCCTGAAAACTGTAGTGGCAATGACACCTGTGAGGGAGGTTCATATCCAGCAGTGGACCTATGTAGACGTAATAAATGATGATGATTGTAGATGAGTTAAGTGGGTGGGAAAATTTTATAAACACATTTTTTTTGTTGTGTCATTTTTAGGGTATATATTTAATTTACAACTAGCGTTTTGCCCCGATTTTGTATACTTTAGAAATTATAATCGGTATAAAAGTAGACACACACCATAACTCACACTCCTCCTCACTCCACTTGGCACACAGGCCAAATATCAAATTATTATAATTAACCTTAAATTTATGTAACTACATAAATATAAATTCTTAGATGTAGGTATTATCTGCACAACAATAATCTGTATACACTATAGAAGAGCGGGGTCTCCTAATACAAGCTATCCTTAGCTTAAAAGGAGTACCCCAAAACCTGTAAATTAATTGTAAGTAGATAATGCAATAAACATTTTTTCATTTTTTCATTTCATTTTCAGTTTATGTTTTTTTCTGTCTCTTTCTACCCCTATACAAATAAAAAATCATGTCATTATGACTCTGTTACGACTGGAACGAAGGACTAACAAATATAGTCACTTTCGCATTTATAACGTAGATTGATTTACATATCTCTTTGCTATATTTTGCTTTGAGGACCTCGACCAACTCTCGAAAAGTAAACGCCTTTGTCCAATCGCTCCGCAAAATTAATTCAAAAACCGTGCTAAAAGTTAGTGTTCAAAGCTAAAATTGCTATCGTTTTAAAGCCCGTTAAAAAGTACATAAAATTGTGAAAAGTGTTGTGCATTCGCAACTTCATCCAGCGAGAAATCAGGGATTCTTCTTCCCGGACTGACGGTTAGTGAATCAAACCCTGACCTACGACAACTCGCGCTTGCCCCGCTGCGCTGACTCACCGTGCCAGCAGGTTCGCATACTGAAAAGCGCCTACAAAAAACGTACTAGCACTTTGTTTATAACAAAGTTGCTCTACCTGTACAAATAGGCTCTGTAGTCAGTGAGTATATTGTACTATAATATATACTATATGTAACTTTCGATAGTTCCGAACGATTCAATTGTGCAGAACGAGTGCAACTCAAGCATGGCACCTAACTCAATCCAATGTGCGAGATGCTGCCTGGCAATCACTTCTAGACTGTACCTGAAATGCAACGTATGTTCTCATACTTATGATCTTATCTGTGCTAATGTGCCGGAGAAAAGATTCCATAACACGATGACAAGCGAGCATAAAAGTAAATGGATGTGTCAGGACTGCATAAACAAACAGCCTAAAGCTGTGCCTCCTAAGACACAATCGCCGACTCTGAAAGCAAAGATTAGTGATGAGAAAAGTGAGAATAGAGAAGAAAGTACGTCATTGGTTTCTCAAATGCGTGAGCTAAGCAAAGAAATAAGAGCAGTTAGGCTAGAAATGCAAGACTTCAAGGATGTCATTACAAGTATGAAGACAGCAATCAGCCTATGTAATACACGCATCGATGACCTTGTTAAGCGGGTAGATAACATAGAAAGCGCGTCCAAGGAGGAAAAGCACCATAGCACAGCAGCGCTAGAAGATACAATTGCTGAACTAAAACAGGACCTTAATGATCGAGATCAAGAAATGCTCTTGAATGATCTGGAGATCTCAGGTATCACTGAAGAAAAAAATGAACGTGCTGTACACATAATGCTGACTGTAGCCAATAAACTAGGTGTAACACTCGAAGAGCGGGATATTGTTAGTGTAGAACGTGTAGGTCCTTCTCGACAGCTAGTAGAGGGAGCCCCCACGCCTCGCCCGAGACCCATCACTGTGCGCCTGGCGCGTCGGACGCACCGCGACCAGCTGCTAGCGGCCGCACGAGTGCGCAGAGGCGTCACCACCGCTGATATGGGACTGTCCGGTACTCCCTATCGCTTCTACATTAATGAAAGGTTGACAAGAATTAACAGGCAACTATTTTATAAAGCGAGAGAAGCAGCAGGACGAGTAAACTGGAAGTACGTATGGACACGGGAAGGTAAAATATACACCAGACAGGAACAAGGAGCCCCGCGTCACCGCCTGCGCTCAGAAATCGACCTGGATAGAATTTTTTAACTACGTTAATGTTTGTATTAATGGTAGGCCTATTTAAGAATCCATGTAATATAGATAATACTTACAGTTCCGCTACATTTTTAATATTTTTCATGTATTTAGTCGTCAGTTTTTTTTCTGCCAGTCATCAAAAAATCGGCACACTTGTGTTCGCTAATGTTTTGCTAGGATATTATATCAATATGAATCAAATAAAATCTCCCAAACAGTTAAGAAATAAAGTTCATGTCACATTGTGCTTATATAATGATATATTTCGAAAATCTGATTCAAGTCCCAACAAGCAAACTACAATAAGTATTGAATGCTTAGATTTTATAACTTGTGTATATATAAAAGAACAACCACTTTTAAGTCCTATATTCATCAAACTGATAAAAATGAAATCAAATTACCTCGTCCCACATAGAGTTTCTTACACTATAGTTTATAACAGTATTTGCAGTTAAAAATAGTAAAAAGAAAGAACGTTTATTCAAAATAGGACTTCTAAATGCGCAATCATTAAATACGGGGAAAGAAGAACTTCTAGAGACAATGGCAGAGTTAAAACCTGACGTAGTATGTATTACCGAAACATGGTTAAATGCTTCATCGCTTCTCGCAGACTACAGAATTCCCGGATACAGATTTATACATATTCCACGTGCTAATAAAATAGGTGGAGGAGTGGGGATATATTTTGGGAATAAGCTTACAGTCCATCAGATTGATCACTTTCAAACTGGTTTGGAGCAGATGTGGATCGAATTGAAGTTGTGTCGCTGCAAAATTGTTATAGGCACGTTTTATAGACCCCCCAAACAAAACTTCACTGAATTTATCAATCTATTTAGCGACTCTCTTGCTACTTTGACAGCGGGTTGTGAAAATATAATAGTAGCGGGCGATATAAATATTGATCTACTTTCGCCTCCCTGCAACCAGAGCAACAGTTTTCACAGAACTTTGAGCGAGCATGGACTGCACCAAATAGTCACTGTTCCTACACGTATTTCTGAAACAAAAAAGTCTTTACTCGATATAATCAGCTGCAGTCAATCATTAAAGCCTAAATCTGTTAATGTTAAACATAATAGAGACTTGAGTGATCATGGTTTTGTCTATGCAGAGTTCCCGATAAAAATAGAATCTCATGTACCTCGTACAATAACTTACAGACCTTTACATGAGCTGGATACGGAAAGCTATTACTATGCAGCATCAATTACCCCGTGGGAGTTGGTTTTAGAGGCACAGGATGTTAACTCTAAAGTAAATATTTTCAACCAGCTAGCGCTGGGGCTATTCGATCATTTCGCACCGGAAAAAACAAAAACATTTAAAGAGCCACCTACACCATGGATAACGGATACAATCAAAGAAATGATAAAAGATAGAGACCTTGCGTTAGAGAGAGCAATAAAGAATGAGACGGAAGAAAATAAACGAGCTTACAAAGACTTGCGTAATATGGTTACATCTGTTAGGCGGAGTGAAAAGAATGCATATATTTCACACAATGTTAATAAAAATATAAATGATTCTAGAAAAATGTGGAACGAAATTAACAAAATTCTTGGACGGCAAAAACAGAATGGATTAGGGTCACAATTTCGTGATGCCGATGCCATTAATAATTTCTTTATAGACTCGGTTCCAACTGTAAATCAAGACATTGTATCTGCGAAAACAACGAACCTCCCCGTACCCCAAACAATATTTAAGTTTGACGAAAACACTGAGGAACACAAAATAGCTAAAATAATAAATTTGATAAGTTCCAATGCAAGCGGATCAGACAAAATCACTATTAAAATGATAAAATTGACCTTACCACATTCGCTTAAGGCAATAACATCGATAATTAATATGTCCCTAAGTACGAAAACTTTTCCAGATTCTTGGAAAATTTCGTTGATTAAGCCGATACCTAAAACACCGAAAGTAGAATCTTTATCAGATTTACGGCCAATAAGTATACTTCCGGCACTTTCGAAAGTACTCGAACGCGTTGTACACGAGCAGTTGGCATCGTATATTGAAAAACAAAAAATTCTACCAGATATTCAATCGGGTTTTCGTAAGAACCACAGCACAACGACAGCTATGTCATGTATAGTGGATGAGGCGCTTGCTGCATCGAACGAAGGACAAGGGAGTATGCTCGTACTACTCGATTTTAGCCGCGCGTTTGATTGCATACCGATCCCGAACCTAATAGCTAAACTAGGAAAATGTGGACTTTCTCAGGACTCGTGCAAGTGGTTCTCCAGTTACTTTAGTGATCGTACGCAAATTGTAGAATGCGAAGATAGTCAAGGACAAATACGGAGATCCAAACCGCGACAAATAGAAAGAGGAGTTATACAAGGTTCTATTTTGGGTCCATTGTTGTATAATCTATATACCTCAGATTTGGTCACCCATATAAACCACTGCACAGTTCACATGTATGCAGATGACACGCAGCTTATTAAAACTACAGGTGTCAAACCGGAGGAGGTATCGAGTACAATCTTGGACATAAACACAGACCTAGATAACATCGCCAAATGGTCTGTTAGAAATGGACTCAAAATAAACCCATCAAAAAGTGTCTTTATGATACTCGGCACTAGTAAACAAATCCAGAAAATTCGTTCATGTAGCCCTCAATTGTATGTGGCAGGAAATGCAATAGTGGAACAATTAGAAGTTCGTAACCTTGGCTTGCACATGGATGGAAATCTTCGCTTTGAGTCTCACATCAGTAACAAAATTGCAAAGTGTTATGCTTCACTTAAAAGTCTTTATAAGTTGAGACCCTATATTAACACACCTGTTAGAGAACGTTTGGTAGATTCTCTTGTTCTCTCACATTTGGATTATTGCGACATTGCATACGGTCCCTGCTTGTTCAATAAAACAGAACGAAGCGTACAAAGAGTACAAAACTCTTGTGTCAGGTTCTGTACTAATGTACCGAGACGGGCACATATTACTCCTTTCCTAAATAACGCACGTAAACTAAATATGTCGAACAGGCGTGACCTAAAATTGGCAACACTTGTGTACAAACTCAAATCTACTAATACTCCCGCCTACCTTGCTAGAAAATTAAAGTGGAACAAAGACTATAGTAGACGAGAGCTCCGGAACCGAGGCGACGAAGCAATACTGCCTCCCCCTCGACTGGAGGCTTTTAGAGGAAGTTTTCGATATGCTGCATCTAAGTGCTGGAACAATATACCACCACCTATAAGAGCCTGTAAAACTGTGTCTACGTTTATAAATAAATACAAACTATTTCTTGTAACTTGGCAACAGCAATTTAGTTCTTCATCTGAAATTCAGCAATCGAAAACTTTTTCCAGGACCTTGGGAATAGTACCTATCCGTTCATAATATATAAGAAGTGTTTTAGTATTGTATTCTGTTTGTGTTAGATGGTAGGCTAGACGGTACTCGTAATCTTAGTATAATAAATAAATAAATAGTTTTAGTGTGTCAAAGTTTAAATTTGAATGTTCACAATATTTAGTAACTTTGTAATTTTTAGGCAATAGCAGAATAACAGCGTCTTCGAGGTATTGAACCTCTTAGACATATGCTGAGCTATTAGCCCATTCATCATACATATATAATATACGATGTTCAATTGTTAGTTTTAAGAATTTGTGATGAATAAACCTCTTTTATTATTATTATTATTATTATTATTATATTTAATACTCACGTAAAGAAACCACTTTCATGGCTCTGAGAAAATATCTAGTAAGCTATCAGCTGCTGGAAATAACTGTAAACTTGGTATTTTCACTTATCTTTGCTATCGATTAATTAGCAATTAGGTAATTAAGCAAATCAGGGGTAAATTGGACGTAATGTTTCCAACATCACGTCATGGAATTCGAACTGTTTATGTCGCGTATACAATAACAAAAAGGTTTTATTTTTCAAATTTGTTATTCTAATATGTTACGCTGGCGTAAGTATGTTTCTAAATGAATAACACTTTTGCCAATCCGAAACAACACTATATTTCACTTATTAAAAAAATCAATTTCAATTTCAAACTTTTCAACTTTTAATTTTTTTTTAATCAAATGCTTTTACGCTTTAGTTTCCAAGGCAACTAGGATTAATATCAAATAATAATAATATCTTTAGTGAATGCACTCCCTAATAATTTATACTTATATGTATACTGACATCTTTCGTGCTTATGTGTGTCCGGTATAATAGCGAGAGTGGATATAACACCTAATCTTAATAAAATAAAATATTATGATAGTGAGATTTTTTTGAATGGAAATCTGAAGAGTCGGATAAATTGATGCTTTTTATCATGATCGAGCAAGGAGTTCCTGTAGGAGAGATTGTGAAGTGCACGTAGACGTAGACATTCGAAAATTAAATATATATTTTTTTACAGAATTGACAGTCAGGCTGTATCTCGTGTTGTTGATAAACATTGCAGAGATGAGAGAAAATAGACTCATTTTAAGCCTCATTGCAAACGCTACTAGTAATTTACCTGCCGCTAGAAGTAATTTTACTGGCGCTAATTTCAAATTTACAGAAGTTTTTCGTAATCGTAACTTTGCTAATAGCAGTATTGCTAGTACTGTGAAGGCGATTTCTGGCTTGCTTAAAGTGTTACCGCCTATACACCGATACGCTGTCAGATGCTAAGATTGTCCCCATGTCTACATACCTGTCTGTACTTCTCATAACAGAACTTTACTGAACAGCTGCTATTACTGGTTACTATATATATACATACACACACATATATATATATGTATTAACTATAATTTACTTTATTAATATTAACTAGTCATAAGAATTGAATGAAATTTTTTTTAATATAAGGTCTGTATTTAAAGTAACACTAGGAAGAGCAGGGCCTCCTAACACAAGTCATCAGTACTTATGAGGAGGCCCTGAAAGTATTGTATAAATTATTGTCCTATAATGAAAAATAAACTATTTTTTTTTATAATGCTTTTTTGGTAAAATTTATCTCTAATAGAAAACTTCAATGCAAATCCTAAACAAATAAATTAAAGGACAACACGTGTTTGTATGTTTTGTACATAATGTTTTTGCGTCGGTGGCGCAATGGATAAGACGCGGACTCTCAATCTGAGGGTACCGGGTTCGAATCCAGCCGTGTACCTATGAGTTGCTTTTCAATTCAAGTACATTATCCGATTGCTTAACGGTGAAGGAAAACATCGTGAGGAAACCTGCATGTCTTGAACAGGTATGTGAAGTCCGCCGATCCGCACTGGGCTCGCGTGGTGTACTATGGCCCATACACTCACTGTAGGAGCCTGAGCCCCTCCAGTGGGGACATATATAGACTGTTGATGTGATGTGATGTTACTGGTAAATGAATAAATACTTGATGTTTTTTAAAATTAAGACCCACGTGACCATCTTCCAAAGTGCTATTCATCTATGAATTTAATAAATAAGAACATCTTGTAATTTTTAGTGTTAATCATCCATCTAACACTACAATCATAAAAGAGAAAGTGGGTTGTTTCTTTTGTCCTTCCGGAATTAATCATCGTCGAATTGCAATCGAAGTCCGTCCGTCGTAAAGGAGTCGTCGAGTTTATTTTTGAATTAGGAATACTGTCATATGGATAATATGTAATATAAAATACATCTTTTATATTAGTTAGTAGTCGAAGGTGGTTAAAATAAAACACGTAATAAATACTCATGTAAGGCTTTCAGACAGACATTCATTTATTTATCTATGTTATCATAAGCCTCTTGTTCCCAGAGAGGTTCAAAGTAATTACCACAAGGTCCTTTATACTTCATGCTTATAATCGAACTACGATTCGGATACCGAAAATTCAAGCAATTTAAAAAGCATAGATTGGAGTAAGTTCGATCGTTGGAGCCGCACACTGGAAGGTAAAACCTAGGACAGTCGCGGCAATCTTTAATTTCATCCAGAGCCGGCAGGGGATCCACCGGTTTGAACATATACATGTCTTGAAGAGGATGTGTCAGATTAGTTTCAGTCAGGATCAGTCCAGCTGTTGTTGAACCATTACTTGTTATCTGTCGGGACTTCCCGTAGTCCCGATTTACTTCCAATCCAAATCTAACCTATCCATTCATTCACCGCGCCGCGAACAAGTAGCGCCATCTACAACATCGAACACACACTGTGACGTATAGCAAGCGCGAGTGCGAACGCGTCCGCGCAACACCCGAAAAGACATTATCAAATTACGTAAAACAATCAAAATAAGCTCCGAAAGGTGTAGTTCAGCAGGTGGTTCTCGTGCTGGATTGTGATTGTGAGATCCGAAGGTGTCCAGGCGTCTCCATCGGTAGCGGTGAGTCCCATCTTTTCCTTCTCATCAATCCAACGGGAGCCCGTGAATTTTCCCATCTTCAAATTCACAGGGCATAGTGTCACTGCCTGCATAAGGGAAAACCTTGCTCGGAGCGTATCCATAAAATTTGGTGCCTCCTGTGAGGAAGTCGAATTCCGTATTTACATACAATCAATGAATTCCTTCCTATTTAATCTAAAGTTGTACTTTTCCCTGTAAAATATCATAGCTTATCAGCATCAAAATCTGATAACAGTTGCATGAAATAAATTTTCTGTAGCTAATTTATTTGAATTGCGGGTGAAAAAAGGTTCAAGTTTATTTCTACCCTCCACTAATTAATCTTGTGCAGACAGTGGCAGTTAAGGGTAGGACATACCAAGTGCTTGTTATTTAGTTTAGTAATTTTGAATAATGCCTACAGAAGAGCAATTGAATGCGGAGTTGAAATCTTTAATTAAATTACGTGAACATGAATTCTTCACGGTACAGATTTTATATAATTTGTCCACTAAGGCCATAACTGATGAGTCCGTGTTACCCAATTTTCGTGCGAGGTTCAAACGTATTGATAAAGTTAGAGAAACTTTTATCAATGTTAATTCTCGAATTAATGAAATTGAAATAACGTTAGATGAGGATGCGGCACTAGATAACCAAAAATTGGATGCTTTCGATGAATTGTATTACAAAGTCCTTGAATTTGCGGAAACGTTACCAATACCGGACGCTAAGACGGAAGTGAATTCCACGATAAGGGTACAGTTACCCAACATAAGCGTCCCAAAGTTTGATGGCAATGCCGAGCACTGGCAGACGTTCAAAGACAGTTATATTCCGTTAATTCATCAAAACAAATCATTGTCAAAGACTGAAAAGTTTCATTATTTGGTTTCATACTTGTCAGGCTTCCCCTTAACGATTGTTAAAGGTCTTCCGATAACGGAACACAACTATGACGTCGTATTTAAATTGTTATTAGATCGATTTGACAACAAACGCACTCTCGCCACGGCTTATCTAGATAAAATCTTCAAATTACAATCAACAAATAAACAATCTTTGACCAGTCTTTCGTTAACGGCAAATACCGCATATGAATGTGTAAACGCTTTACGCGCCTTGCAAATAAATGAACTCAGTGAGTTCTTACTATTCTATGTTGTAAATCGTCACTTAGACTCTGATACACGCAGACAGTTCGAATTACAAAATAAAGACGAGTTACCAAAGGTAGATAGTCTAATTAAGTTCTTACAAAACTACATTCAGGCTTTAGAAGTCAGTCAATCCACTTCGACTTATGACCCAAACTCGTCAAAACAACAAACTCGTTCGAGTAAAACTCCTATTTCGAAGCAAAAAACGTCACTCGTTACGTCTACTCCGGCTGTTAGTCATAATCATTGCAGTAAAGATAAGGAACAAAAGGCTTGTCCCTGCTGTAACGAAAACACGCATTCTATTTATAGATGCAGTAGGCTGCAACAAATGGATGTTGTTTCGAGGCGCAAGCTAATTAGTGAATTAAGGCTTTGTTTTAACTGTCTACGATCGGGTCATGATTTTAAAACTTGTAATTCAAAATTAAGTTGTATGTTGTGTAGTAGTAAACATAATACGTTGTTACACATAGATAAGACACAAACCTCGTCCAACAGTGGAGAAGAAATACCGAGTACTTCTCTCACTACCACCGTCAAGTCGACCGCGGAGCAGTCTAGTAGTTCTGTAAAAATTCTTGGATCTGCCGTTGTCCGATTACGTCATCCTGACGGATCGATGCAGTGCGCTCGGGCGCTCACGGACAGCTGTAGTATGGATTCATTCATAACGAGCGCTTGCGCACGGCGATTAGGATTGCAGATAAAGAAATGTAACTTGAATGTTGCGGGGTTGGGTCAAAACAATGTACACAATATAAAGGGTGTTACTTTTTGTACAGTAATGCCTCGTCAAAATGATAAGGTTAGATTCGATATACCTTTAGTAGTGCTATCAAAAATCACGTCGATGATGCCGTGTACGTCATTACCGTCGTCAGTTCGAGATAACTATTCTCACTTAGACCTCGCGGATGAACGTTTCCACGTGCCTAGTCCGGTCGATATTTTGTTAGGGGTCGAATGTTTCGACCAGATCTACACTGGCGCGCGATTTTCTCCCGGTCCTGGATTGCCATGCGCTCTATCTAGTGTCTTCGGTTGGATTGTATGCGGCCAGTTTTCGCACAATGCTCGAAATAATAAGTCACCATCAGTGACATCTCTCGTCGCGTCCACCTGTGCGCTCGACGACCTAGTAAAACAATTCTGGGAAGCAGAAGAGCCTCCGACGGCGTCAGCTATCAACCCAGAGGATGAGGTGTGTGAAAGGATGTACCAAGAAGGTACAAGTCGTACCCCGGACGGTCGATACGTCGTGCCCATCATGTTGAAGGACGATGTTCCCGATTTGGGTGACTCACACAAACAGAGTCTTAATCGTTTTCTAAACCTTGAAAAACGCCTCGTGCGTGACCCTCAGCTCCAGTCTGAGTACTCCAAGTTTATGAGCGAATACGAAGAGTTAGAGCATATGCAACCTTCAACTGCTTCGTCTACTGAGCGGATAACTAACGTGATACCCCATCACTGCGTGTTGAGACCTGAAAGTTCAACTACTCGTTTGCGCGTCGTGTTTGACGCCAGCAGTAAGACTTCTTCAGGCAAGTCTCTCAATGACGTTGTTCATGTCGGTCCTAAACTTCAAATCGATATTGTTGATTTAGTCACAAAGTTCCGACTGCATACGATTGTCTTCACTGCTGACATTTGTAAAATGTACCGGCAGATACTAATTCGTCCAGAAGATAGATCTTATCAGCACATCTTCTGGCGCGCTCAGTCAAACGCACCGTTGACTGAGTACGAGCTGAACACCGTCACATACGGTGTCAGTAGTTCACCCTACCTGGCCATCAGGACGCTACGTCAGCTTGCTGATGATCATGGATCCGAGTTTCGTTCGCGCGCCGCTGAGGTATTACGCGAAGAGACGTTTATGGATGATATTACAACTGGTTGCTCGTCGTTGGACGAAGCCATTCAACTTAAAGACGATCTTGTGTCTTTACTGGCAAAAGGAAAGTTCGCACTTCGAAAGTGGAGTTCAAATTCTGCTCAGCTTCTAGAGGGTGTCCCTGTAGAACATTGTCAGACGTCAAAGACATTCGATGAGTCACACCAAGAATTCGTGAAGATCCTAGGTATTCGATGGGATCCAGCTAGTGATAGTTTCTCGTACTCCTTCACTGATAAGATTGAAATCGATCGGCTTGATAAGCGCTCGGTACTCTCAGTAGTGTCAAGGATTTTCGATCCACTAGGCTGGATTTCTCCAGTGGTCTTCGCAGCAAAGATGCTCCTCCAAGAGATGTGGCGTCTGAATCTCAGTTGGGACGAGAAAATACCACCCCATCTCGCAAAACAGTGGCACGTGATCGCCGCTAACCTGCATGATTTGCAAGAAGTCCGACTGCCACGCTTAGTACTTCCACAAAAACTTGTTCAAATCCATTTAGTTGGGTTTTGTGACGGATCATCAAAGGGTTATGGTTGCTGCGTCTATTTGTGCGCCATTGGTCCGAATGAAAATTCAACGAGACTACTAATCGGCAAATCCAAAGTAGCTCCTTTGAAGCCAACGACAGTCAATCGCCTGGAACTGTGTGCTGCAGTTTTGTTAGCGAAAGTGTTAAAACACATGTTCCAGCTATTGAGTAATAAGATTGATATCGCATCCGTGCGTGCGTATACTGACAGCGCAACTACCCTGGCTTGGCTCAACACTCCTCCACATCTGTTGAAAACATACGTAGCTAACCGAGTTGTTCAAGCTACTGACTTAGTCAGTGTAGATTCGTGGAATCATGTCTCAACTCAGGACAATCCAGCTGATTGCAGTAGTCGCGGTACTACATGTATGGAGTTGGTCGCTCATCCGTTATGGTGGTCTGGTCCTTCATGGCTATGTCAACCGATAACCGAATGGCCGACAAGATCTTCAAGTGTGCAAGAAGTTGTCCCGGAAATGAAGCCTCAGGTCGATCACAGCTTTGTCTCTGTCCAGTCTGACGATATCCTGTCAAGTCTCACATCGAGGCAATCATCTTTCACGACTATTGTCAGAACACTTGCATGGTGTTTGCGATTTATCAAAAATCTAAAAACTAAGAAGGAGGATCGAGTGTTATCTTCTCTTTCTTCTGATGAATTACACAAGTCACTGGTGCTGCTTGTTAAGCACACACAACAGTCTCATTTTAAAGATGAGCTAACACAAGTTACACAAGAGTTGTCTTGTCCGAAGTCGATTCAAAAATTATCACCCTTTTTAGATGAAGATGGCATTCTTCGAGTGGGGGGAAGAATAGACAATGCAAATCTGTCAATGTCGATATTGCATCCAATCCTTCTCGCCGCCTTAGATAGGTTCGTGTCGCGACGTGGTCTCTGTACTGCTATCCGAACTGACTGCGGGACGAACTTTGTAGGCGCTAACCGTCATTTAAAGGAGATAGTCGATGTATTTAAATCACAATTCTCGGATATATCCGACGGTTTAACGAGTCGTCAAATCAAGTGGGAATTTAACCCGCCAAGTGCCCCGCACTTCGGTGGTATTTTCGAAAGTGGAATTAAATCCGTGAAATTCCACCTAAAACGTGTCATTGGTTTGCAAGCCTTGACTTTCGAGGAAATGTCTACGGTGCTGTCAAAAACTGAAGCCATACTGAATTCGCGTCCGTTATGTACACTATCGCCGGACCCCTCAGAATCAGATGTCCTTACACCGGGTCACTTTCTGGTAGGCGGCCCCCTTATAGCATTACCGGAGATACAAATCGATGAGAACGTTTGTCCACGCTCTCGCTGGCACATGCTCCAGAAAATGACGCAGTCATTCTGGCGTGTTTGGCAGCGTGACTATCTTCATACTCTTCAGCAAAAGAGTAAATGGTTCACGAGTAACAATAATAACGTAAAAGTTAACGATTTAGTGATAATGATTGAACCAAACTTACCAACCATGTGCTGGAAATTGGCTCAAATTGTACAGCTGCATCCAGGCCGCGATAATGTGACAAGAGTTGTGACAGTTCGTACATCAAATGGTCATACTTTTCGTCGGCCAGTAGTTAAGATTTGCCCCCTACCTATGTAATTACGTTTTCCGTTCAACTCTGCTTTCAACTGTAGTTAAGTCTTATTTAGGTTATGTAGAGTTAGGATTTAGTTTAAAATTTCAGCACTCTTGGTATGTCGTTCCTTGAAATCCCTTGTGCATTTCAAGTGGGGGGATATGTCGGGACTTCCCGTAGTCCCGATTTACTTCCAATCCAAATCTAACCTATCCATTCATTCACCGCGCCGCGAACAAGTAGCGCCATCTACAACATCGAACACACACTGTGACGTATAGCAAGCGCGAGTGCGAACGCGTCCGCGCAACACCCGAAAAGACATTATCAAATTACGTAAAACAATCAAAATAAGCTCCGAAAGGTGTAGTTCAGCAGGTGGTTCTCGTGCTGGATTGTGATTGTGAGATCCGAAGGTGTCCAGGCGTCTCCATCGGTAGCGGTGAGTCCCATCTTTTCCTTCTCATCAATCCAACGGGAGCCCGTGAATTTTCCCATCTTCAAATTCACAGGGCATAGTGTCACTGCCTGCATAAGGGAAAACCTTGCTCGGAGCGTATCCATTATTCATGATGAATGTTGGAATAACAGCTGTGACAAATGCTGCAAACGATATTTCTTGGAGGTTATTATTGCACTGTTAGGGTATTCGATAAAAGTATACCACGGCACTAAGCTGATCTAATGATACTGAAGAATTACTAAGTACCTTAAAATAAACAAAGCAAAACCTGCTTCTTTAAGAATGATCACAATCATAAAATTGGTTTACACGCACTCAATATATCACACGCTCCTTCTCATGTCGCGAAATGCGAGAAAACTGCGTAAAACAGACTTTTCGTAACGGTTAGGTTGGTAGCATGAAGGGCAGAGGGGGTGAAGGGGGAAGGGAATAACAATGATGGCGCGGAGAGCGAGCGAACAAGTTCGAGGAAGAGATATTATGTGGTAACAGAAATAAATGGGACAGCAGGAGGCTGCGGTCCATGAGTGAAAGTAAGGAAAGGACACCGAGGATGTTGCGACTGTCGGTAAGATGGTAAACAGTCCTGGTAAGTGACCTTGTACATAACATTGGCATCAAAGGGACAGATCTGGTGGTACGGGCTGGCTATATGGGGAGGCAAAGAGAGGCCAGTTTGGGACTTGGTCCCCGAACCAAAGGGTTATTCAGATAACCACGGGTGGTTAAGCCACAAGATTAACATCAGTACATGCATACACATTTACTACATTATAACCTAACACTATACACACATCGTACACTCAGGCTCAAAGGGTTTATCGCTAGACAATGCGACACCTCACACACAACTCTCACCTCACACATGAATGTTAGTGGAAGCTGTCGCGTGGTGCCCCGATCCCAAGACGCACTCGTCGTAGGGATCACACTCAATCACACACACACACCCCATACAGTAACGCCAACATGTTTTAAAAATCTATTGATTACGTTGTAATATTGTAAAAAACAAAACAAAATGTCATCCGTAGAGCAAGAGAGCATACACCTGTCGCACAGGGCTCCCCCTATGACAGACTGTATGTATATGTAAATTGTATTAATTCAATTGTTTTACTCAATGAATATTTTTTTATCTAATTTTTGCAACTGTTTCATATGTACCTAAGATAAAGATAGTTAATTTGCATCGAACATGGTAACATGAAGGAGGTCTATGTCCAGCAGTGGACGTTTCCTGACTGATGATGATGATGGTACATATAATGACAGATAGAAAATTTTAGTTTCTCACATTCCACCTTCAATGTCAATATTTTAAATTATTAAGCATTGTAAGAGTAATGTAATTTAATGTGACTATTTATAGATATATATTGGTATCACGATCTAGGGGTCGAAAGATTCAATTACCAGGATACTCGGTTTCTTTGGTGGTAGGATACTTTTAAACCATTATATTATACACGGACATGCAGGGATGGGTCTGACGGATTAACACTCGTAACTCTGTTTAAATCTTTAGTTTCTCCACTTTTATCTTACAACATATTTCTCGTATTTTTTCGCACGTCTTTCGTTCGTCATCCCTTGTTTTTCTCTGCCATTTGTCTTCTCTTTCACTCTTATCAATTCTATCAAACTATCTCACTCACTTTCTTCTAAAACCTGTCATGCTTGAATCTTCTTCGATCGATATATCCATCCCACATACATATTTTCCTATGTTCTTCTGGGTAGCACTGCTTTGTTGGTAGTGAAATGTAAACATAGCCAGCTTTTCATCAACTCGAGGCTCCTGAGTGAACATGTAAAATAGCAATGCAAAAGAAGAGGCACAGTAGATAACTTTTTCATGCTGATGATAATCGTAATATAAAATGGTTTATTTGCGTAAAAATTACACCAGCAATTTGGTAAGCTTTATCATTTACAAATATGACAGTTTTAGCATATTATTCCTGTAATACTTACATAAAATTAGCATCATTTCAATTCTATTACTCAGCTTTGTAAATATCCTAATGTCCACTCTGTAAAATGACCAACGACCATGATTGACTTTTCTATATTTTCCGTTCCTAATTAAGGTTAATATGGCTATAAATTTGAAAGTCAAAATGCAATTAACATCAGAGTAATTAAATTGAAATGGGATCTAATGGCTACTCTTTAGTCGAAACGATTGGTGTTGTTTGATAAAATTTATATGTTTCCACATCTGAATTATGGATTAAAATGAAAAAGAATCCTCAAAATCTATTAATAACTGGCGCAGTTATCGCTTAATATACATTAAAAATAAACGGTCAAGTGCGAGTCAGACTCGCGCACCGTGGGCTCCGTACAGAATATGAATAATTAACATACTGAAAATCATAAAAAAACAGTCGGTATACGGTAATATGCTCCCAACAGAGCTCTACCGAAAATGTGATTCTGATTGAAAAACCAACTTTACTATGCAGTTAAATTACATACCCGATGTATAGCTTTCAACTGCAAAGTTAAGTTTGTAAACATAAAACGCTGTTTTTACTGCATTATAATTAAAAATTCTTTTTTTTAATTATTATTTATTCAAATGGCAGTGCTGTAAGAACTTGTTTTTTGTCAAATTTCAGGATTCTAGGTCAAAGAGGAGGAGATGACCTAAAAGATTTTGGTACGTAACGTACGTACTTACGTACTAAACGGAAGTGGTCTAAAATACAGCTTAAACAGCTACATTTTTATTGAGTTTTCCTATAAGTTTGATTTTATAACCGATCCAAGAGAATATAGATTTGAGTACTTTTTCTATGAATTTCAACTTGATACCTCCACGCGCTCCTGAGAAAAGGGTCTTGACAGACAGACGGACAACAAAGTGATCCTATAAGGGTTCCTTTATTACTTTTGAGGTACGAAACCCTCGACGAAACGAAACGAAAAAATAATAATAAGTCTGGGTCTTCATAAAAGCTATAATTGTTTTAAGGTTACCTAAACAGGCTCGCCAACGTCGGGCTATCAAAATCGCCTTATATCTCTTTTCTATTTGCTTTCTTGCTGTGTGAATGTATGACGCTTTAATTTTTACGATATGGATGGGTGCTCTAATGGCATATATGTGTCATGGCTTTGGGCACCAGTGCGGTTATTCAAGAACTATCAGACGCTTCGCCAGAAAGCAAAATGACATCACCGTCTACTCTACACGGGCCATATCTAACTTTCGTCACATTTTTCCTAAAGTTTGCATTATCAGTTGTCAGTTGACATTCATTCGTATACGTTTTTCTATCACTACCACATATCGGTAAATAAACTCTTGGACAGGCTTCACAGTTCGGTGATGCTGGAATCTGATCCAGGTCAACTACATCAGTTGGAGCCAGCGGAAAAAATTGCTGCCAGTCAAATTTTTCATCAGTTTGTAAATCCGAAGGCAGTTGGTATAAGCCTGGATACAAAGGGAATAATTTCGATGTGTTGTATGACAGACCCATGTGGCTCATAATTTGTTCAATGTTTTTGGCTTTGTTTATGACATCTAACAAAGCTTCCCTTCTATATGCTCCAACATGCTTGAAATTAGATTTGTGGTCAGCTTTGTTAGCAATTGTTTTCTTATTTATGATTTTGGAGTAATTTGACGAACGATCTGTATTAATCGTGTCAGTGGCGTTTGGACCCCAGCCCCATGTGTCTTTAAAGATCGATATCATTTTGACTTTGGGCACCGCTGTCGTATTTGAGATGGACTTAGAATTTAAGGTCAATGTAACATTTGAGACCACACCGGATCTTGACTCAACTATGCCACTTGTTGGGTTCAAAGCCATCGTGGCGTTTGAGATCGCCCGGGATTTTAAAATCCGTGTGGTGCTTGAAATGTCTGTGAATAAAATCATAGTTAGCATTGTGTCGGGAAGTTGTACTTATGATTCTTTTATTTCTTGACACTTTCCAGCTGTTCAGAAAAGCAGTATATAAATTTGAATAAGAATTAAGCAAATAAAAGTAAACTATAAACTCACCGATCAATAAACAGATAGCAAAACACATCAAAAACCCTGTAAATTAAAAGAGAAGCAGAACATTTAGTTGTGCTCCACACACATGTTAACAGTTGAGGTCACTATCTTTAACATTACCTAAATTTGTTTGTTGTTGTAATATTTGTCAAGATTTGATATAGTATTAGGTACCATTGTTAACTTGGGTGCAATTCACTGAAGGCAAACCTGCTTACAACCTCACCGTTGACATCTGTCTTTGCTGACGTCATTAGATATTGATCCTTGTCTAGGAAATTAGAGTCCTCAAATACATCCTAGAGCAGTGAGGTTCTAACGTTTATTCTTGAACTGCACTCTTGCTGCTAATCTAAATATTTGTAGCTTTGCTGACCCACATAGACCCAATGCTCGTAATTTCAAGTACAAACAATATGAATATTTATGTAATTATGATTTCTCGTTTCACTTTCCAATGCCAAGGTTTCGTAATAAATCTACTATAGGCCGGTTTGGGAATTTGGCATCCATTTCATTAATAAATTAACAAAGTTAGATTTTTATGTTGGCAACACGTACTTTTATTCATCATTGTTTTCCTTCGGATATCCGTCATCATCATCATCATCTACAGCCTATATACGTCCCCACTTCAGTGGCTCAGGCCTACTCTCCTACGGATATCCGTGATTAATTTTATTTGGTATGTAGCTTAATTGCTCTAAACGTACATTTCATGCAAAATTAATAGCCCGTAGTTCGATTACCTATTTAGAGTTAGGAACGCAATCAGTCAATTATACTGTAAAGCAAATTAATTGGCAAAACACTTCTTTCGATTCTTGTTCAAAGCAGCATCTATGAACCATTAGCTGCGTAACGGTTATTGTAGCTAACTATAAAGTTGTAAATTAATGATATTTATTTCGCGACACTATAATTTCATCTCTTATTTTTAGATAATTACTTATCAAACTAGCTATGCTCGAAATTTCTCTTCACGAAAAGGTCCGGAATGAGGAAATCCGTAGACGAACGTAGGTCACCGACATAGCTCGACGAGTCAGTGAGCTGAAGTGGCAAAGGGCAGGCCACATCGCTCGAAGAACCGATAACCGGTGGGGAATAAGGGTTCGCGAGTGGCGACCACGTACCGGGAAACGTCTACCAGGCCGTCCCCCTACTAGATGGACCGACGACCTGGTTAGAGTCACAGGGAGTCGCTGGATGCAAGTCGCTTGGGACCGATCGATGTGGCGTACCATGAAGGAGGCCTATGTCCAGCAGTGGACGTTTCCCAAATCAAAGCCAAAAAGATTATGGCAACATAAATTTAGTATGGAAGCATTCGAAGAGGGATAACGTTAAGATTATTATATTAAGACATTGATATATTTTACAAAAAAATCTATTCTAATTCAACCTCACTTAATCCTAATAGTTAAAGCAATGTTTCGTTTCTCAGCTGTTGAGCTGCCGTAGATATTTCAGCCAGTGACTTATCACTCCAAGATTGCGGTGCGACTACTACCAAGGTCATATTATCCATTCCTCTTCTATACGTTATACAGTGGCCGTTTGACCTAATTCTTATTTTGACACAGTTCGCGACACATGCGTTGACATACGTCACATTATTATATCCGCAGACTGGGTAGTACACCCGCGGACATTTGCAATTTGTCATGCTGCTTAAACGTTGTACATCCAGTTCATATTTATTGGGGATGAGATAAGGCAGATCCAGGTCGTATTTTTTTATCATATCTTCATGGCTGAGGCTCGGAGTACTGAATGGATTGGTGAAAAACATATCTGAGAATATGAAGAAACTTATATCACAAGATTTTAAGAGCTTACTGGGTTTGGGCGCAAAATAAAATATATGTTTAACGATCAAGGTTAACCAAACTTTTTGCCAAATGAGATATTCTTATTCACTGATAGATTCATATCACTGATAGAGTCCTCAAGTGGCGATCACGTACCGGGAAACGAGTACCGGGGCCTGCCCATACTATGGACTAATGACCTAGTTAAGGTCGCGGGGAGTAGCTGGATGCAAGTAGCGCAGGACCGGTCGTTGTGGCATACCCTGGAAGAGGCCTATGTCCAGCAGTGGACGTTTCCCTGACGATGATGAATCTCACATAGCCCTTGTTATATATTTTGAGGATTCTCCTCCATAAAGGATGGTAAATGATAAATATGTAAAAATAACTAAACTCACTAAAACAAAACCAATTATGTACGAAAATCCAAGCTACGGTTCTACTAGACATTGAGCTGACTTAGCAAATATTCCAAGTTTTCGTTTCAATATAATCGAATCGTTTCGCAAAATGATGTGCGATAAGAAACAATATTGCAAATGTTATTATTCAAAATTATTTTTCCTTACCTACTGTAAAAACAGGCAGGAAATTTGTATGCTGATATGAATGAATTACTTTAATGTATACACGTGTAAAGTGTGTGGCGGGGACCGTCAGCTCGATCGCAGCGCGCGATGTGGCAGAGATGTGAAGTAACTCTGGACTGGCATGTGTCAAATGGCTATATTTTCATAGTATTCCGTACTACCATTATTAAGTATTTTAAAGTAAAAACGTTGAAATTCTTTATATGGGTCACAGGTACGAGTTGTGTTGTAAAGTGCAGAAACAATGGGAAGAACATTCATGAAATTTTTATTTGTTGCCACTATTAAAATGGAAATTGTAAAAAATAAATAAATGGAGAGCTGCTGAAATAAGTAAGCAACTGAACCTAGTATGATGATATTATTGAAAATATTTTATTTTTACTATACTGCGTGCAAAAATTACAACTTTCCAAATTACAAATTTCCAGGCAGTCTCATCAGTTGGTAACGGACGATGTGGTCAGTAATACTCGTACTAAATTTCTCGCCATGACGATGTCTATTCGGTATTGCCTCGAAGACTTTGCTATTTTCAGAGACAACGCTGTTAGAGCGACTCTCAGGTGACTCTAGTCTCTACTCTACTCTTCTCTACTCTCAGACCCATCATGTGCACCACGCAGAAATCACTGCATAAAACAATAACTAAAGCTACTCATAGAGGGTACTGAACTGGGCGCGCATGAAAAGTTTTTCTCGCCTCGGTTCATAACTCATTCTAAACCTCGCCCAGTGTAGGACCCTTGAGGGAACTAGGTGGACCTACGGGGAAACGGCTTTGGGTTACGTTAGAAGCGAAACAATACTGACAGATAATTTACACGACTAGAATTTACACTTATATATTAGTGAAGCAGTCCTCAGGGCAAATTCTGCTGCTTGACTGTTTAGTTAGTTAGTAGTGCATTCTTCCTGGCAACACCAATAAAGTGATCTGTGGGCAACACTTTCAATCTGACATTGACGGCGGGCGGACGTTTCCCTTGAGCTTGTGTGCCTTACTGATCACCTGATTGTTTTACTAAAAGCACAGCTTGGATTCAATAGAGTATAGTGCCAGGCTCGTTAGTAACAGCTCACTGTTGGATGGAAAATGCAAACTTGGAACACCAATAAAAATGTAAAATATCCAGCATTTTGGTCTTCTTTGTGCTTAACTTCGGAGAGTCTACGCTGCAATCAGGCAATTTAGACGAACGTCTGGGTTGCACCCTTATTTAATTGATATTTCACGTTTTCCTAGAAGCGAATTAAAAATTTTCAAGTTTACACGTGATTTAAAATTAATTTTTCGGAATGCCACCTAGCGAGCATTAGCTGCTTAAAGGCAATAAAGTTGTACGTTAATGATATTCATTTTACGACACTATAATCCAATTCATATTCAGTTATTTACCTATTAAACGCAGGAATTGTATTTTTAAATTTTAAAATTCTGAGTGAATTTCCGTTACAGCTTATAACTTGCCCTCAAGGTACCAGCAGGCTCCACGCAACGTATATGGGTCACCTGCGTTGTGTAAATCAAAGAGCTACTTTCACGCCATAGGCAGAAAGTACAATATGGTCGGTTAGACTATAAAACCGATAATTAAATGACGAGTCTAATTATTTAAAAAATGTAAACATCACTGCGTGTCATATCTGCATCTTACATTATCTCGCGGGTGTCGAAAAAGGTAACAACATCTTCCTGCGATCACCAATCTGCTTGCCAATCATTGTGATGATGTCAAATACCTTCATAGAAAGTCCAATGTGGCAATATAAGAGGAAGGCCAATGTCCAACATTGGACTTGAACAATAGTTTGCATCAAGTTCATTACAAGAGAGATACCTTTTTTAATTATATTCACATTAATTCTTTACTCGTAAAATTAGTTGTACTTAACTGTACAAATCGAGGAAATTTATAAAGGCTTGACATTTGGTGCTCTTTATTGGTATAATACATACAATTTTGATAAATTTTACTGTACAGAAATTTGTATTGTTTCATCAGCAGCAGCCGGGAAACGTCCACTGCTGGACATAGGCCTCCCTCGTGGTACGCCACATCGACCGGTCCCGAGCCACCTGCATCCAGCGACTCCCCGCGACTCTAACCAGGTCGTCGGTCCATCTAGTAGGGGGACGGCCTGGTAGACGTTTCCCGGTACGTGGTCGCCACTCGAGTATTGTTTATAAGCTGTTTATTTTCCGATGAATAAAATAGTAAAATAAAACAATTAGATTGTTCAATAAATAAATTCAACATTTCCCTAAGATCAAACAGTACCTTATGGCATCGTAAAACAGACTAAACTTCACCAAAGTCATTCAAGAATTAAGCTACAGTAAGCATCTTCCAGTCATCGATGACATTTCATAAACTTGGTACATTAATCTTCGCCAAGTCGATTCAAAATTTATCTTTGTTTTATGGACTTTTGATATAAATTCGTCGTCCTAACTCCCCTTAGATAAGGGACAGACGAGTTTCCGTTTCCCTCTTACGAAGCTCAACAGCTTTTCAACTTTTGATTGGAAATTTGATGAATTCGTCTAAATAGCGACGTGCGATTTGATTGATTTTCTTGATTGTGTTTTTACTATCATTGTATTGAGATAATTCTACATATTCTCCGCCTCCCTGGCATAATGGCTACACGCTTGAACAAACCATCTAGAGGTCCCAGGTTAAATTACATTACAGTAAAGGAATTTATGTACAAATTACTGAAATCGTTGCCGTCGGTTTTACTGTGAAGGAATACATCGTGAGGAAACTTGCACACGCCTGAGAAGAAATACAAAGGTGTGTGAGAAGTCTATCAACCCGCACTGGGCCTGCGTGGTGGACTATGCCCCATACACTCTCCGTAGGAGAGTTACAATAGGCCCTTGCGGTGGGGTTCACTGGGGACATAATAGGCTGTAGATGATTGATAGGTGTTGGAAGTCCGACTCGCACTTGTCTGGTTTTTATGTATACAGATTGAAGCGTTCAAAACGGCAGGCGGCAGCTAGTCTCACCTATCAGAAACGTGACTAGAGAGTATATTCCACATTGGTACCCCGAACGTAAGCTTCACACAAAGAAAATAGAGTTGATACTTGCAAATTGCAATATCCTGCAGACTCATCTCATATCATAACCATAATAATGAGAGTCGGGAAAGTGGAAACTAAAATAACTAAAATACTGCAAACGGAGATGTGAAATTCAAATTTAATTTGAACTTCAGCACGTGGATCGAAGAGCATTCTCGTATCCAATTAGTGGGTACCCAATGTAAAGTGAGAACATCACAGGCCAGCGTAGAACTTGCATTATTTAATAATATATTGTAATATCGTACAAATAAATAAAATTAAAGTGTCTGTATGTCATTACAAAACTAATGCAAAGATTTATCACCTCCGTCATTATTGTTGCGAGCTGGGGTTTTGGGATTGAAGGCAACAAGTGTACAAAGCTAATGATATTATTATATACTAGCTTCTTTCCGCAAATTCGTCTGCGTACACTTTAGGATTTATCCCATGGGAACTATTTGTACGATCGGGATACAAATTAAGTTATGTCATTTTACCAACCTTTAACTATCTCGTTCCAAAACTTTCCGTTATGTCGTGAATGTATGAGGAAACGCATTTTTTTAAATGTATCCCATGTTCTAATAGCTATTCTGCTATTCGGGACAAAGACAAAATTACAAAATAAAGATCTTTTCAAAGTTATACATGGATCAACTTTCCGACTTTGTTTTATTTATATAGATATCGGAGTAGTCACAGGCCCACACCAAAATCGCGGGTCTTCTTGCGTCCCTGTAATCACTGATTACGTGTCTGAGTTACTGGTACTTACACATTGAGGCCTTTGACATACATGACACCGGTCTGTCATTAGTCATCCCTAGTGCACTAGTACTGTCGCACTTCACTGCATACTTGTTCTTTAACTTCGATTCTTCTTATAGTTTTCAGAACGAAGCTCGGTCGACGCGACGTATGCTCAATCGATCGTCGTTTCATTCTTTTGTGACTTCTTTTGTTTCGTTCGACAATGCCCTACGTATTCAATTGAAAGAGTCTAGAACTTTTTACATGCTTTATACTAGATTCACTAGCTATATGTACATATGTGAACAGATATAGCAAGTCAATTTTAACCTACTTCTGATTGTTATATCGAGTTGAAATTTTGTAATCATGTACCCAATTCAATTTCATAGAAAATTCTCATTACAATGTCAAAGTGAGCTTGTTAAAATAGAAATCGAGATTTGCTAGTAAACTTAGCCTAGATTAGTAATAAAATTAAACCTACAACATAAAGAAAAACGTAACCTAACCTAAGAACTCGCGTTGATCTGGTCCCGATCCAAGGGTCCCTTGCCGCATTGCCGCGTTGGATGGCAATGGATCTCCATTTGGACCTTTGGTAATTGTAATTGTATAGAAGTAAGATGACAATACAATAATTATGACAAAACAAGCGTTTCGCTTCCACATTTATCGTACAGCAAAAATATGGAATACACTACCGGTGTCCGTGTTCCCCGAAAACTACAACTGGAATCTTCAAAAGAACCTTCTAGATCAACACGTAACATCGTCGACCTCATCGTCACTTACCATCAGGTGAGATTGAGGTCAAGTGTTGGTCTATCTTCAATATATATAAAAATTTGACTCCATCGAGCTGACCTGACTCAGGAGTCAGGAGGTGGGTAGAAGAACTATTCAATGTGTATTGGTAAACCACTCGAGTTTGGGCTCCTAAGTTCGTTTGAAGTGTCCATCAATAGATACACTTGGTGGTAAGGGTCTGATGATGAAGCCAGGAAGCAGAAAGTGGAACTCTTTAATGGGCACTAGTAAACACCTCGAGTTTGGGCTCATTTGGTTTGGTTTGACGAGTGCAACATATTATATATGTGTGTTTTTGTTTTTAACCTCCCTCATATGTTCCAATTTCCTGTTGGGTATCTGCCATAGCTATAGTCACACCGCTTAGCAGGGACGTGATCGCAGTAGGATGTTGTTGGTACGAACGAGACAGCCTTCTAGCTACCCTGTAACTAATCTGAAATCATAAAATTTCTGCCTACCACGTGTTTTCAAATTAACACCTACGAAGACGTCTGGAGTCAGGTATCAAAATTAGATTAGTTTTCAGGTGGAAGCTAGTATTACTAACTATTACTGCCAACGTATGGTCTTAGACTACATTAAAACGTTAGACATGCCGCTTCGTACAATTCAAATTGTATTGAGTCTGCCGTCATATTATGTTGGGTTCGGATCGTTTATAGCATGTTTACACGCAAATCAAAAAAAAAATGGGCCTGCCTGAAAATCAGCGCTGCAGCGGCAGCTGTAGCATATGCTGAGACAGGCCCATTTCAGCATTACTGAAGCAAGTGCAGCAAAGCTTTATGAATCATCAACTATATCTACAACAGCCTATAATGGCCCCACTGCATGGGCTCAGGCATACTCTCCTACAGAGAGTGTGTGGGCCATAATCCACAATGCGGATTGGTAGACTTCACACATACCTTTAAATTTGTTCTTAGGAGTGTGCAGGTTTTCTCACGACGTTTTCCTTCACCGAAAAGCCAATGGTAATTATTTTTATCTCGCGTACATGAATTCCAAAAAACAAATTGGAACTCGAACCCACACCTCCGATCGATACTCTACCCAAATTTAAAAAATACATAAGTATATTTTTATAGCTCTATCATCATCATCAGTCGGGAAACGTCCACTGCTGGACATAGGCCTCCCTCAAGGTACGCCACATCGCCCGGTCCCGAGCCACCTGCATCCAGCGGCAAATCAAATAAGAATTAGGTCAAACGGCCACTGTATAACGTATAGAAGAGGAATGGATAATATGACCTTGGTAGTAGTCGCACCGCAATCTTGGAGTGATAAGTCACTGGCTGATATATCTACGGCAGCTCAACAGCTGAGAAACGAAACATTGCTTTAACTATTAGGATTAAGTGAGGTTGAATTAGAATAGATTTTTTTGTAAAATATATCAATGTCTTAATATAATAATCTTAACGTTATCCCTCTTCGAATGCTTCTATACTAAATTTATGTTGCCATAATCTTTTTGGCTTTGATAAGTCGTCATCATCATCAGCCGGGAAACGTCCACTGCTGGACATAGGCCTCCTTCATGGTACGCCACATCGATCGGTCCCAAGCGACTTGCATCCAGCGACTCCCCGCGAGTCTAACCAGCGGCCTTATCGTCTAACTCCAACACCGATCACGATCCCTTTGAATTTGACGTTTGAAGATGATTCACGAACTTCACACCGCTCAAACGCGACTGCTAAATGTCATTGAAAGGTATAGCGATTAATCAAGAGTTTGAAAGATTATGAATGAACGAAATCGTAATTTTGACATAAAATTGGTACCGCGTAACTTTTTGACAACTAGAAATCGCTTTCAAAGCGACTCGCAAGTGTCAAATGAAAGATTCAACACTCACCTCGAATCTTTCAAAGATTTCTCGCAAGTTTATCATTGTTTTATAACTTTAATGATTGATTTAGTTTCAATGTCGTTATATCAATTGAATTAGCAGCAAGAACTATTTTGATAGCTCGCGTAGAAGAACAAATTCAGCCTCACAATATAATAAATTGATGTTTTATTTATAACTCAATAATTTCAGATTGTTTTTATTATTTGCCTAAATAAGTAATAAAATCAACAAAATAAAAATTATAAGTTACGTACGTAAATAATTAATTTTTATTAATTTCGAGTATTATGGTATCTCTTCAAAATTAGCTATGATGGGTGACTGTAGGTGACTACTGTTGTGTAGATAACAAATAATAATTTGTGCTGCGTGTTTACGGTGCTATGTGTGAATGGATGAGAACCCACAAAATAATATTTGTATAGAATTTATATTATATATATTTCGGAAATGAACTTTCTATGCCACTGGTGGTACCAAGGCTATCTTAGTTATTAGATAAAATAAAACCTTAGCAAAAAAAAGATACCAAAACCGGCGATAAAAATATTTTAAGATAACTAAAGAAGTGGCTGTAAGATTTAAAGACCATTGCCTGTTAAGGTAACTAAAGAATTGGCTGTAAGATTTAATGACCGTTGCCTGTTAAGGAAACTAAACAACTGGCTGTAAGATTTAAAGACCATTGCCTTTCCTGTTAAGGATAGTGAAAAATCACAACGACAACAAGCGCCGATTTCATTCGTTCCGAAAGCGATCGTGATTAAGAATGTTACACGGTACCATTTTAAAGTCGCAATTCCGATCCCGATCACGATACCTTTCAAAGGTATCGCGATAGGTGTTGGAGTTAGACGATAAGGCCCCAGATCAGAATTACTAATGACATTGACAGGTAAGGTATAGTAGTTAAATTCTCCCGAATGGTAAGGCAAAGGAACAAAGCCATACAGCCTACACTGAACATATTTTTTCTTCAGTTTTCTCAATAAAATGTATAATGTGTACATTTTATCGCTTGTTTTGACGATTCTTGACGAGAATTTCCAAGGCTGGCCTGCGGCCTTATCGTCTAACTCCAACACCGATCACGATCCCTTTGAATTTGACGTTTGAAGATGATTCACGAACTTCACACCGCTCAAACGCGACTGCTAAATGTCATTGAAAGGTATAGCGACTAATCACGAGTTTGAAAGATTATGAATGAACGAAATCGTAATTTTGACATAAAATTGGTACCGTGTAACTTTTTGACAAGTAGAAATCGCTTTCAAAGCGACTCGCAAGTGTCAAATGAAAGATTCAACACTCACCTCGAATCTTTCAAAGATTTCTTGCAAGTTTATCATTGTTTTATAACTTTAATGATTGATTTAGTTTCAATGTCGTTATATCAATTGAATTAGCAGCAAGAACTATTTTGATAGCTCGCGTAGAAGAACAAATTCAGCCTCACAATATAATAAATTGATGTTTTATTTATAACTCTCAATAATTTTAGATTGTTTTTATTATTTGCCTAAATAAGTAATAAAATCAACAAAATAAAATAATATAAGTTACGTATGTAAATAATAAATTTTTATTAATTTCGAGTATTATGGTATCTGTTCAAAATTAGCTATGATGGGTGACTGTAGGTGACTACTGTTGTGTAGATAACAAATAATAATTTGTGCTGCGTGTTTACGGTGCTATGTGTGAATGGATGAGAACCGACAAAATAATATTTGTATATAATTTATATTATATATATTTCGGAAATTAACTTTCTATGCCACTGGTGGTACCAAGGCTATCTTAGTTATTAGATGAAATGAATCCTTAGCAAAAAAGATAACAAAACCAGCGATAAAAATATTTTCAGATAACTAAAGAAGTGGCTGTAAGATTTAAGGACCATTGCCTGTTAAGGTAACTAAAGAATTGGCTGTAAGATTTAATGGCCGTTGCCTGTTAAGGAAACTAAACAACTGTCTGTAAGATTTAACGACCATTGCCTTTCCTGCTAAGGATAGTGAAAAATCACAACGACAACAAGCGCCGATTTCATTCGTTCCGAAAGCGATCGTGATTAAGAATGTTAGACGATACCATTTAAGAGTCGCAATCCCGATCGCGATCCCGATACCTTTCAAAGGTATCGCGATAGGTGTTGGAGTTAGACGATAAGGCCCCAGGTCGTCGGTCCATCTAGTAGGGCGACGGTCTGGTAGACGTTTCCCGGTACGTGGCCGCCACTCGAGAACCTTTACTCCCCACCGTCACTCAAATACCTCAGCGTCTAAAGACAAAAGTCTAAAGACAATAGCTCTATAGGTTCAACTAAATAAGTAAGCAGTTTTACTGAATTAAATTCATTAATGTATTGTAACATCGACAAATCTACACGTATATTGCTTGTTTGTGATATTTTCACCAGGTGCAAGAAATGAAGATAGTGCCATGTCTATATCATTATTTTAGTCTCTTACATAACCGGGCGTTGATTAGGAAAGGTTTTCGTACTCGAAACACGAACTTCCCTCGAACACAATTTGTATCAAATTATTTTGAAACCAATTTCTTATTTGGTATTTTGTTGGGTTTCTGGAAACAAGCAAAAGCAAAAAGGTGATGATTATACGAATTCGTGACCCACGCATGAATAACATTCTTTTGATCAAACATAATTTTAGAGGTATATTTACCTATGGATTTCCTAGTGGTAGAGATGGCGGTGCTCACTCAGAATCCTCATGTCTACGAATGGTACCCCTCATGCTCGTGTAAAGCTGAATCCATAGCAAATTGACTTTAAAATTATTCAATGTTTTGTTTACCTAACCACTACTACTAGATTGGTGATCGCAGTAGTATGTTGATCATATAAATCTTTTTAGGTGAACCGATTTGGATGATTTTTTTTATTTGAAAAGTGTTGCTTCCCATGTGGTTCCATTTCAATTTGGTCCAGTTCTGACAACGACATCCATGAGAAAACGATATAAATCTTATATTTGCCTTAATAAAAGTAGACTTTTAGGGCAATTGAAGTCGGTTTTCAGTTCTTTTTGAACGAATTTACTTGTTCTAGCATAGTTATTGAGAAATCAACATAATCGTAGTTATTTGGTATTAAAAATGAAACTTATTTCTAGATACTTCTTGGTATAGTAACCGACTAGCTCTTTGCCAGTTTTTACGGCAACAAACTGATTTGTTAGAAGCGCCCAGTCGTAATCTGTAATACTACGCTTAACTACGTAACAAGATAAATTGAACCCATTTGAAACAATTATTGGTTTCCCGAGTACTCGACGGCTAGTTCGGCCTAAAATTACAATTTCAAATCTAATTTCAGACAAGGCGGCATGATAGGAACTAAATTATGGATTCAAGGGGAAACAGGCGGCTTCGAGTTGTATTATTTCAGGGAAACCTGGACAGGTTTTATTGGTTTTGTGCGGCACTGTAAGAGGGCTTGGAAAAATAATTATACATTACAATCAAGTAAGTATAACAAGACATCTTTGAATATGTATATAGGTAATATAGCGATTCATTGTAACAGCCTCGTTCCGCAAATGTATGCAGCCCCAGACAGGATCTTATTATATTTTAGTAGTCACCAACCATGGATATGGAATGGATACCATGGAGAATGATGTTTTGAGGGAGCAGCACAACTGGATAAAGATCGAATGATAACAAAATGTAATAGTTTAGTAAGAGATTCATATTGGTGGCAGACTCTTTTGAAAGAAAAATTAAGTTGTCTGATATACCTATATTATTTTTAAATAGGTATCCAGTCGGGATTCAAACTTGTTACCTCTTCTTCACATTGCCTAATGAAAAAATCTGCATTCTAGATAAAATAATTTTTAGGGTTTCGTACTCAAAGTGTAAAAACGGGACCCTATTACTGAGACTCCGCAGCGCAGTCCCTCCTGTCCGTCTGTCACCAGGCTGTATCTCATGAACCGTGATAGTTAGACATTTGAAATTTTCACAGATTATGTATTTCTGTTGCCGCTATAACAACAAATACTAAAATGACTACTCCGATACAAAAAACGTGATTTTTTGCCGTTTTTATAGAGAATGGTACGGAACCATTCGTGCGCGAGTACGACTCGTACTTGGCCTGTTTTAATGTATACTTTAATATTTAAATACTTTTATATTAACTCATTTTTCGTTTGAAATAAAAGGGAATATCCCCAGCGCAGTATTTCAATACATCTTGGACATCGCAGCGTAGTTGTTGAACAGGAATATTTCCCGAGGGTTCCGTTTGTTTGAAATTATCTTCTCGTCAATGTTGTTCTAGATTCATCTATGGTTACGCCGATCTTAAAAGCTAGTTTTGAAGTTATATTTTTAATTTTTCACGGACAGAGCAAAGAGTTCTCTGAGGACGAGTTTGTGCACGGCGAGGTATCATCACTCGGGCTTTTCTTCCCCGCTACACCACCTACCCCCGCTAACATCCCAGTACTCCATCTATCGCAGCACCTGTCACCCTTAAAGTCCGACAAGTTAAATATATGTTTATTTTGTCACTTTTCATGTTATTTCCCTTAGTTTACTATTAGATTTTGACATTGTTATTTATGGTTTGACATTACTTTTGTTTGCACTTGGCCTTCATCTCACCTGATGGTAAGTGATGGTAAGGCCAGTGGATGGTAAACGTGTGCAACTTGAAGCCTAAACCTAATGGCACTGGCCATGCTACACTGCTGTTAGGCGGCAGACTTAGGTAACACGGTGGTAGCTATCCAGGCGGACGTAGGAAATGCATTACCACCAACCAAACCGAGTACTGACAGATACCCTACCTGGGAATGGAACCCGGGACCTCCGGATTGCGAATTCAACATTTAGCCATAAGGCCACGGAGGCGGTTATGAATATATTTTTTGACGATCACTACATTCTGACATTTTTATATTTTATGTGAAATTGAAATTGGTACTTTGTAGTAAACAAATCTAAATCATTTAAAAAAGAGCTTTTTCGGTGAGATGACAAACGTCAGGATTTAATAAATACATACAACTTTAATAACACCTGTGAATAGTGAGTTTCCGTTTACCTCAAACATATTGTAGAATTTCAATTACGCCTTTCTGAGAATAACAAACAGTTGTCTTTAAAGAAGAGAAGTTATCTGCTATTTCGTTAAAATAAATATTTTTCTTTTCGGATTTAAAAAATCTTCTGTTCACGGTTTTGTAGTTACTTACTATCATCAGAAAAATCTTAAATGACCTTACAGAGCCTTGGCCTTGGCAATGGCAAAAGTGTCATAGAGATCAGTTGAGTAACTTACTCGTGAAAAAGCAAATGACAACCGGAGACCCAGCACAGAAAGATTTGACAGGGTAACACAGCTATTTTTCAACTTGTAATACTACTGCATTTTATGTGCATTTGGTATAAACAATTAATAAAAGTAAATGATTACACATGACGATCCTTTTCACTCGACTCCAAAAAAGAGGAAAATCTCAATTCGATCCGTATATTTTCGATGATTTTCTTAAAGTCCATACTAATAATATATCACCAACAACAGCTTGCATACGTCCCCACTGCAGGGGCTCAGGCCTACTCTCCTACAGAGAGTGTATGGGACATAGTCCACCACGCGGACCAGTGCGGATTGGTAGACTTCACACACACCTTTGATTTTCTTCTCAGAAGTGTGCAGGTTTAATCACGATGTTTTCCTTCACCGTTAAGCAATCGGATAATGTACACTCTCTTACGAAGGAACGGAGGCTCTCTTATCAAGAGTGACATAAATATGGCTAGATTATGTACCATACTGCTATACTCATTAATTGTACACTCATATGTGGCCACACTAAACCGATCTCAAGGCACTTCAGTATCCGTAGGGCATAGGAGTGTGCAATTCTTCTCGCAACTCACACACAAACACACACACACACACACACACACACACACACACACACACACGCACACACGCACACACACACACGCACACACACATATGAGCATAGCAAACTTAAAATAGGAACTAAGATTTTAAATAATACTGTGTAAATCCGTCTGGAAGACGCGGTGCACTTCCAACACAAGTGTCGAAAGACTACTTTCTGGAAGGCCCCTGCAAAACTCTGTAAAAATTATTTAAGAAATAAACACTTTTTACTTTTACTTTTTAGATTTTTTATTTTTAAAATAGAGGTGAGATTTCATTAACTTCCGGCTAATCGATATTAAAATTACACTCATAACTAATCTATTTACAAAACACTTCCCGGGTGATGTAAGTCGATTTTAGTTTGTTTATAACGCATTTATTACATTATTCGCAGCTGTATAGCAGTCGCAGCCTTCTCAATTATAAATAAGACATGGAGAAACATTAATTCCGGTGAATCTGAGCGCGCGACATCGGTAAACATTCTCGCCCTCTACGATTCTGTTCTAACAATGGATCGTCAGTCAGTCGGTGACGGAGACAAATTGTTGTCCCGGATTAATCGGGATAGTACGCCGTGACGTCACTGGGTACGAAGAGAAAATAATCTGTCTAAGTTGGATAGTGCGCGATGACGTCAGCAGCGGAGAAGAGAAAATAATCTGCCTTAAAGTCTCGCGTGGAGAATTATTTGTAACTAACCGTGCTGTTTTACTTAGACTGGTGAAGTTGACCCCAATTAAGACGATTTTGATGCATAGGCAGACACTGCTGTGTCTGTTTTTTTATTCGCTTCATGCTACGCCCACTCGATGACATCAGTCATAAACAAATACAAAAAAATATTGCATAAAACTATTTACAATGATATGGTGTAGCCCTGAAGTCTGTCATAGGGGGAGCCATGTGCGACAGCGACATATGTAGATATGTAGATTCTCTCTCTTTCTACAGATGAAATTATTTTTGCTTTATATAATACTAGCTTCGGCCCGCGACTTTGTCCGCGTGTACTTCAGGATTTATTCTACTTGTTCGATAGGCATAGAAGGCATCTATCTCCATTTCCAGCATAAGGTACAAAAAAAGCTTTTAAATAGTGTTTATTCTGTTACGTAGGCTAATAGTTTAAAGAAACAAAAGAAATTTCAATATCTGACGTAGTACATTCAAATAGTCTTCACACTAATATTATAAACGCGAAAGTTTGTATATACGAATTACATATTCTATGGTCGGTTGCTAGGCAACGCGTTTTTGTTATGCCCAAATTGGCCATGTAATCCCACTAATATTATAAGTTTGCTTTTGTACAATTTACACAATATGTCTTTATAAATTATAGCCTATATGTTATTCTGATGTATAAGCTATATTATTGTAAAGTTTCATTCAAATCCATTCAGTAGTTTTTCCGTGAAAGCGTCACAAACATCCAAACATCTAAACATCTAAACATCCAGACATCTAAACATCCAAACATCTAAACATCCAAACTTTCACACTTATAATATTAGTAGGATTAAGTTACTCAAATGATATTTTTGGTTAATGTTTATTTCACAAAAATAACTGTTTATAAAACCACACAAAACTAATAAATTTATTAAAAAATATGTAGGCGTTACTAAGTAACGAGTAAGTTAGAGGTGTGTTTGTGAGAATGTGTGAGTCTAGATGTTTTTGTGTAAGCCCTACGACGAGCGAGTCTCGGAAACATTACGTGCTTATTTTTATGGCTTCCTATATCGCTGAGTACTAGGCATATACAGATTCCAAGAAAGATTTTTCCCTAAACACCAGGGTTTTCCCTGAATCCTGCACCAAACAAACATGACTCATGCGCCGGCGCATTTATTACGCGCTCACCGCAGCCAATCACCGGTCTTCATTCGCGATACGACCACAACTAACCATAAGAACAGAATAATACTTCACAGCGTTAGTCATTATCTTGCTTGCATTGGTATTGAACAGACATCTGTTTACACTTGTACACTTGAACCATTTTAATTGTTTATGATATTTATACTTATTTTTATTACAGACATAGTTTATTGTGTAGTTGTATTTAAGAGTGTATTTTTATTAATGTAAATGGTCGAAAGGAAATTGTTTTATACAAGATATTGGTGTTAGATAATATTACAAAATAATGGCACAAGTAACGATTTCTGATGGAGTGTTGGAAGGTGAACTTGTTGATAACGAATATGGAGGGAAATACTTCAGTTTCAAAGGCATTCCGTATGCGGAGCCTCCGATCGGTGAACTACGATTTAAGGTAAACTTCATTAAATTTGACCTTTTAACAACTTGAAAGCGATGATATCCTTTTTAAAACTTACTCCAGTTGAATTTGGAAGATACGGCCTAAATTCACGCTATCCTTCATCTGTCGTGTAAATTGTTGGTTTCGAATTGTCAAAACATACAATAGATCGTTGCTATAACACAAAAATGTTATCAAGGTTGCTATAATTATAGCCCTCCTTTTGTATTCGCCGAAGTCGGGCAAAAGCTAATCCATAGTAATATTATAAATGCGAAATCGAGATTATTTGTGCTTGTAGGAATACTCACTCGGGATCTACGCGCTCAATAGAGATAAAAAGAAGCCTATGTCATTTACCGGCTCTTCAACTACCGCTATACATAAATTCAAGTCATTCTGACCCTCCTTTGCAACGGTAAGGAAGAACAAACAAACTCAAATTCGCATTTACAATTTTAGCTAAGAATATTTCTTTGGCACTCAATTATAAAATCACTGCTATAATACAAACATACATGAAGATGAACAGACAGAAGTTAATAATAATAATAATAAAAAAGTATCACTTAATTGACCTTGGGATTTTTACTCTCAAAACAGAGTTAAAACTGTTGTTATAAAATTAAAGCGTTCAAAAAGAACTAAAAACTGACGTCAATTGCCTTAAAAATGTTCAGCCTTAGTGTTAGAGTATAATTTTTTCTCAAAAAGTGCTCAATCAATTTCGAGTAAATTTATTTGCGACCACCTCTGAAGTATGTTTTACTAAATAAAAAAAGAATACTCAAAATCGTAACATACATAGAAATAAATGCGTTCAAGATGAACTGGAAATAGACTTCAATGGCCCTAAAAGTCTACTTTTAATAAGGCAAATTTAAGATTTATATAGTTTTCTCATGGATGGACCAGATTGAAAAGGGACCACGCGGAAAGCACCACCTTTCAAATAAAAAAAGAATCATCCAAATCGGTTCACCCAGTCAAAAGTTCTGAGGTAACAAACATAAAAAGAAAAAAAATAACATGCCCGTCGAATTGCTAACCTCCACCTTTTTTGAAGTCGGTTGATTATACATTTACTTCAGTCTCGCATAATATCCGTATCATCATTATCTTCGATAAGCCAACCAATCAGTTTATATGTAGGGCATAGATAAATCTGATGATGTAATTAAAGGAAAAAGTATCTTTGTCGTTTTATAAAAGTTAAGTCTTTTGTAATAGTGATAACAATAATAAAAACATTGTTTTTAACCTACTAGTTTATACTTACCATACATGTTATAATATACATTTATTAATTTACCAAAAAGAACGTAAATAAATAAAAAATAATTAACTTAGATTAAAAACCAGTATTTACAATTTGTATCACTCTCTGTAGGACAGTAGGCCTGAGCCCCTGCAGTGGGGACGTATATAGTCTGTTGATAGTGACACAATGATTCTATTATGGAAATTCAATTTGGAACGAAAAACGCTTTTGAAATTCCTATTTTGAAATTTTGGTACATTTAGAAGAATATGTTGTAAGTCGACACATACGAGTATTTACCTAAAACTACTGTAACTTTAGAATATGTGTAATATTTGAGTTAATGAAATAACATACCCAAATTATTGTTCTTTTACAGGCTCCACAGCCCCCAAAGCCATGGGATGGAGTGCGAAGCGCCACAGAGCATGGCCCGATGTGCTATCAGTATGACCCAATGTTGAAGCAACCAGCTTCGGGAAGTGAAGATTGCCTGTACCTTAACGTTTACACACCAGAAATCAAACCAGCAAAACCATTACCCGTCATGGTATTCATACATGGAGGTGGGTTCGTGTGCGGAAGTGGTGATGACGTTGTTTATGGACCGAAGTTTCTAGTCAGACACGGTGTCGTACTTGTTACCTTCAATTACAGACTGGAGATTATGGGCTTCCTTTGTCTAGATACAGAAGACGTGCCTGGCAATGCTGGGATGAAAGATCAAGTGGCTGCGCTTAAATGGGTCAGGGATAACATAAGCAACTTTGGAGGTGATGTCGAGAATATAACAATTTTTGGGGAAAGTGCTGGAAGTGCCAGTGCTACATTCCACATGGTGTCACCCATGTCTAAAGGTTTATTCAAAAGAGTCATAGCTCAGAGTGGAGTAGCGACGAACTATTGGACACAAACATTCGAGCCTCGCCAAAAAGCCTTAGCATTAGCTAAGCAACTGGGCTGTTACTCGGAAGATGATACGGAGCTATATGAATTCTTCAAGTCTCAGCCAATTGAAGCACTCATTCTCACAAAAGTTCCAATTACGTTTAGTGAAGCATCACAGCTAAATGGCTCATTATTATTTAGCATCGTTAGTGAGAAACAGTTTGGTGATAATGAAAGATTCTTCTACGGGGATATCGTCAAGGCTTGTGAGAATAGCATACACGAGGGCATTGACTTGATGGCTGGTTATTGCGCCCATGAAGGGCTTCTTAGTCTGGCAGGCGGAGATATAGATCATGTAATGAACCAAGCAAATAATTACCTGCAAGTATTTGTGCCACATCCAATGGCCCTGACATTACCGCTGAAATCACAATTTGAAATCGCTAGGAAGGTGAAGACGTTTTATTTCAAGAATGAAAAGATTTCGACTGATAATTTCGATCAACTAGTTAAATTCTTTTCTATGTATATGTTTGTTTACGAGATTACAAACTGGCTTAACAGTTCTGTTCGAACCGAGAAAGGCAACGTTTACTTATACAAATTTTCATGTTACTCCGAAGTGAATCTCTTGACTGAGGTATTTGAATTAAGAAAACTGTTTGGTGATAAGAAAATGGTTTGCCATGGAGATGACTTGGGATACATGTTCGATGGAAAAGTTTTGCCACAAAGGGTGGACGTGAACTCAAAGGCGTTTGAAATGATCGAAAATGTCTGCAAACTTTGGACCAACTTTGCCAAATTTGGGTAAGATTATTTGTACAACTTTTACATCTGCACAGTCTTTTGCAATAATTCAGGCTACTAAAAAGTTTCAAAGTAAGGATTATAAAGTAGTTTTAAAGCTAATCGCTGTCTTATATATAACCATACAAACGAAATGAAATGTTGCTACCCCCTAAGTGATAGGATAAGTAACTGACAGGGTACAGATTATTTTTAAGTACATGTATGCAATTAAACAATAAACAATAAACATTCTCACAATTCATATAATGCGTCTCCCTACATGATTTTAACAACTAGCTGCAAATTTTCATTTTTGAATTTTTTTTTGGAAAACCTCATCAGTGACTTTAAAAAATGACAACAAGTAAATGCGTTCAAAAATAACTGAAAACCGACTTCAATTGTCCTAAAAGTCTACATTTACTAAGGCAAATTTAAGATTTATATCGTTTTCCCGTGGACGCCATTGACAAAACTGGGCCAAATTGAAATGGGACCACACGGGAAGCACCACCTTTTAAATAAAAAAAGATTCAACCAAATCGGTCCACCCAGTCAGAAGTTCTCAGGTAACAAACATTAAAAAAAAGCATACCCGTCGAATTGATAACCTCCTCCTTTTTTGAAGTCGGTAAAAAAATAGGTTTTTGTTACTTGTAAAAGTTAAATATTAAGAAACGCAGTGCTCAGTACAGAAAGAAGAACATTTAAAAAAATATATTTTTAATTATCATTAAGTCTTCATCAACAGCCTGTATAGCCTACTCAAGCCTACTCTCCTACAGAGAGTTTATGGACCATAGTCCACCACGCGGGCCCAGTGCGGATTGACGGACTTCATATGCCTGTTCAAGACATGCAGGTTTCCTCAAGATGTTTTCCACCTTCACTTGAATTGAAAAACCACTCATAGGTCCACGGGTGGATTCGAACCCGGAATCCTCAGATTGAGAGCCCGCGTCTTATCCATTGCACCACCGACGCCACTCCATTTCATTAAATATTATTATTATAAGTTAATAATAAGTTAAATAATAACATGACTCTCCACAGAAATCCAACCCCCGATGACAGCTTAGGCGTGCAGTGGCAACAATACACCTCAGATGAACAAAACTATCTGGACATTGGTGAACAACTGGAAGCGAGAGCAAAACCTGAGCCCGAAGAATTACATCTATGGGAAGAATTGCACACCGTATTCTATCGAAATCGTCACCTTATTCAAGAGTTGGAACGTATATTTGATTAGTTACATACTTCGGCAGATCTTTTCTTAGTCAACCCCAATATATAAAATATATTTTTATAATATAATGACGTATCTGCCGGTAACTCGGGGTATCTTTTCTCGGAGGTTTAGACTGTCTTGTTTGATCATCAATTCACGATAAATTAAATCATTTAAAGCTGTTTATTTAAATGTAAAGCAGAATACGTAATTATTATACAATAAACTTATAATTAATAGGTCTAAAATACTCATTTACTTATTCCAATGTAAGAGCCTTTTAAAATGTTTTACGAACACCTTAACGAATTACAAATACCTTTTTTTCTGAATACTCGAAAATAGTAAGATATGTAGAAGTGTATATTATTTGATTAGATAGTAAATAAATAATATTTAGATTGTGATTCAATTCCTACGCACCTCTGTAATCTAATCAGTCTGTAGTCACACCTAAATATAATGTAAATAATCGACAAAGTGTGATCCAGACATATGTAGAGAGTTCCGCATTGAGGTTTCAACAAGTATTTCCTAAAGATCAACTGAAATAACAATCAAAACAAATAATGAAACTTTAGAAAGTGAAAATTTGTGCTTGATATTTGTGCTGTATGCCTATAAAATGACACAAAAATATTTATACTGATATATATATTTCTTGATCCTTGATGTACATAATTTACCATAATTTCATTACCTAAATAACTTCTAACAAAATATAGGTATTAGCGTATGATTTTAAGAAAATTTTGCTGAAATAAAGTGGCATAGTTAATGCATTCTTGGTCAGGCGGGCGTCATGGTTTCTCATTAAATTTCATAAGCATTACACGTCCCTCGAATTTTTAGGGAGCGTTCAAGAGATAAGTGCAGATTACGGCAGTCGGATGACTTGTGAAAATGTCTGGATAAGGGTCGAGTTCCTTATACCGTAGCACAACGACGTAGGTTTAATAGATTGTGTTCTTTCGAACCAAATCACGGTTGTGCTTGCTTGGAGGAAATCGTGTAAAAATGTCAACTGAAGACATTTAAATTTGCTACAACGTAAGATAATATAGTTATGTTTGTTTATGAAAACATATTACAAAACAATTTTCTTATTTACTGCATGAAACGAGCTGAAATTGTGAGCATCTGAAACAGAACTTGTCAAAAAAGCTTCTTATTATGAAGAGAATAAACTCTGTAATAATGTGCTATGAAACTAAGATGGAGCTTCCATGAATATATTTAAAACTTGGTAAAAACAACCGATACAATTATATCAGAGTGCGGTGCAGCGAGCATGGAGGCGCCCATTGTGGTGGCTAAAGCAACTCGTTTCGATATCCATTTTGCTCTGAACATTGCTTTTCAGGCAAATATATTCTCCGAACTATATATGACCAGAGACGTGAAACGATTCCGTATGGCTGTAGTCATACTATGCTTTATGAAAGAGCAACACTGCGTTGTGGATTTAACTTAGTTATAAATGGCAACCTCAGGAACTTAATGGAAAAGAGTCCGTTATTGTTTTTAGCCCCTTTTCAAGAGAAGCAGAGGTCTTTAGACTTTATAGCCATTTCGGATGTTTTTTTGTAAATGTTACTGAGATCGTATTTCCCTTCAAACAAAACCAACAAAACCATCGCATGTTTCATCACCATCAGCCGGGAAATGACCACTGCTGGACATAGGCCACCTCCATTGTACACCACAATGACTGATCCCGATTCTCTTGAATTTATCGAATCCCCACCGTCTATCTAGAGGTAGTAAAAATACGGCTCGATAAACGTTCGTTCGGTTCGTCGTCGCAAGTTTGCTTACTCTCAATCAAAACTCCGTCTGTAACACTTTTTCGCACTAAACACACTTGAAACACGTAAAAAACATTTTACAAATAAACAAACATATTAGAGTCTTTCGTACCAACGGAACCCGAATAGAAAGTTTTTGCAAATACACGAAGAAAAAATATTTAGTCGTGGCCCTCCTTCCAACTACGATGCTTCTAATACATATTCCTATTAGAAACTTGCTCGTGTATTAACCCTAAAAAGCAAAACAGTGCTATATTTTGTGCCAACAGAAACTATTCAATTTATCCTCGTCCCTTCCCAAGTGTACACAATCCGGCGAAGTGATCTTCAAAAATAGAGGTCCCCGCTGAGTGAATAAATAAGGTCGCCGCAAACGTGGCACAAGAACAACTGGATAATTCAGAGGCAGCTCTAGTGTACCGCTTAGATTATAAATATCTTATAACATCGCCGGGAAGTGTTCCCTACTTGGCAAGCACCGTGTTTTCAATTACTTATACAGATGTTTCTCTAGGAATTTTCCCGTTTTTGTTTATGTCAGCTATTAATTTTGATTTACGCTTTTGTGCTTTCTATTTTCCGGCGAAAGTTGTTTTATTCATTGTGATAAAAGTGTTGTATATACTAGGCGACCACATATGTAACTTCAACATATAGTAATAAATACTAATAAAGATTCTATCCTGGACATAAGCCTCCTTCAAGGTACGCCACATTAACCAGCGGCTTCCCGCGACCTTAACCATGTCGTCGGTCCATCTAGTAGGGGGACGGCCCCGTAGACGCTAAAAAGATTCTAACATATCCCACAAAAATCATTTTACATAAAATAGGTGGCCAAGATTTTAGTTCATAACGGTTTCACTGTGAAAACGTTGCCAGATCTTATGTAAAGCCAAGCTCCTGGCTCTACATTTTCGACGTGTATCGCGTTGATGTCTATTGTGTGGAATTTAATGCTTACGAGTTTTTCTAGTACAATTCGAAAGTGAAAAAAAAAATGAAAAAATATTTATTTCCTTTCTCATTAACATTAAATTAAAGTTTTTGGGACACTCCTTTTAAGTTAAAAAAAACTTGTATTAGGAGGCCCCGCTCTTCCGCTAGTTATTTAGGAATACAAATACATAGGGGATAATACAGTAGTGCAGTAAAAATTAATAGTATAAGTTATAAACTAATTATACATTTTTAAAAGAAATTAGGTTAGTTGTGTGTAAGTGTATATGTGTAAGGTGAGTGTGTAGTAAAGTAACTTCACACAATCAATATTGATTACTAGTAAGTTAGTAAACTACATGTAAGTAAACCACTTAAATGAGCCTTCGCCCGCGCGGTACAGGGGCACGGGAGTACGAGTATGATGACAAAGGGGAACGAGTGCGGAGCGGGTGTCAGGACACAATGCTCGCCCGCCGCCCGCTCCTCTCTCGATCCCCTTTGTCGCCGTATTTCCGCGCCCCTGTACCGCGCGGGCGAGGACTCGGTTAAGGGGTCGGTCTATAGCAACGATACGAAAATTTCCAACTTGGTTTTTGAAATCAATTTATAATCGAGGAGAAAATGTAGAAAAGAGCACCACAGCAACTCTATGTACCCTTTAACTATGGACAGAAATCCTGCAAAATTGTATAACATAATGATATAATTTGAACAGTTGCTAATAAGTTATCGGGAAGCGCTTAGTAGGGGCTCCCCGCGTGTTCATTTAAATGAGAAACTGTTTGTTATATTACTGAGTTTAATTGGAGACACAAGGATTTCATTACGACAATATTTTACATTATTTAATCTACGACGTGTACATCCAGAAGCTTAAAACAAAAACGCATCTTTTTTAAATTCAAAAGTGTTGACATCATTTTGTCCAGCCAGCTACCTCCTCGCGCACCAAGGAGGCGGCACGCCACACTACCCTCCCAGGGAAACTGAAAGGCCAAAGGTCTTTCAGAAGAAAAACTAAAAAAAAATCTCTTGCGTTAATCTTAAACAATCTGTAAGAACTTCTAGTACATATTTTCTTTGAAAGCAATCATTACTTTATGAACAAGAGCACTATGGAACTGAAATGAAAAAGTTAGTCACGGAGGAACAAACACAGAATGGTTTCCTGCTGGAATTTTGATGCAAAAGAATTTCTCCAAGTAAGATGTTCACTTTCCAATCAACGTTGGCAAAAAGGAGATGAATGTGTAGAAATTTGTGCCCAGCTACGGCGATGCCAAAAGGTTATGTGTGATTTTAGCAACCTTCGCATGTATTGTCAACGTCACTGCTGAACCACGCCAATGTGGTGTTGTTTACAAATGGTTCGGTAACCACACCACTGTATTGAAATTTTAATCCAAAACTTACAGATGCATTTATCAATATCAATTGTGTATAGGTTATCCAATTAAATTCAAAATTATATATTAGGAGATATAATGCATTGATACTATATTTCTTTGCCAGTTTTAAACCTATTCAAACAATGTTATTGGTGGTCGGTCCTAGATACATACATAGAAAGGTTGCTAAAATCCTAAATCTATTCTGTCGTTGCTGTAGTCAGGTAAAAATATTAAGCTTCTAATGTAATCAAAAATATCTATCAAATAAATGACTCCTAGAACATTCTCAAGAGAAAGTATAACTAGATACAGTTTTTCCTGTCGGAACTATAAAGTGCCTACTCTTTTTCCAACCTCAGAGATCTTTACTCGGATATTTTTGTACCAAACAAAAAGGATGACATTGAAGGGATTTAAAATGATGGATCGTTTCTCTCACTAAAAGGTCGCGTTCGTAAAAAATTCAGGCGTAAATAATTACCCGCGTAAAAAGGGTGGAGGCCGCCATTTTTTTTATAAAGTTACCGTAGTAAACAATCCGATGAAAAGCAGCGGAGAGGCGTGACTGAGAATTAAGTGCTCCTTCTTAAAAAATTTAGCTCTTGCTGTCAAATTAGGGATTGCTGTTAGTAATAACATTTTGGTGTCTGTTAATCTTTACTAATCCATATGATTATGATAATTAGTTAATTATCCTTCCTCGTCTGATAGTTACGGTCAAAAGGACAATGCGGCTTTTATATATTCTTTAAAACATGAATCTGTCGGTACAGTGATCGCAAAATGAACCGTGACGACAGGACCAATCACCAACTAACTCCAAACAAGCTATAGTCTGTGTGAACAGTAACTCGGCTCGTCTAAACTTCCCGACAATGACTCGACTTAGCATTGCCTACTATTAATCTCGACATCGGTGCTTTCCGTTAACCGGATCTTGATGGGTATTGTACGAATTGTTACGTATAAGTTAAGGGAAAAAGCGGTGGGTATTTTTTAATTCTATCATATTAAAACAGCTTAAAACAAACAAGAGTCACCAACATAGCTCAGCGAGTTAGTGATCCGAAGTGGGCCATTCCCACTTCGGATCACTAACTCGCAAGCCACATCGCTCAAAGAATAGATAACCGGTGGGCAGTAAAAGTTCTCGAGTAGCGACCTCATGACCGTCCGTCCCTCTACTAGATGGGTTGACAACCTAGTTAAGGTCGCGGGGAGTCGCTGGTTGCAAGTAGATCGGGACTGGAGCTCTATTTTTAATTCGCTCGTGTGACATAGCTTCGTCGCACACGACTTCAGTCACGATCGACTACAAGTCGCATGAAAACAGGTTTGACCGTATTTTTGAATCATTCGCCTCAGGTGTTGCCGATATAACTTAAAATGTTTAATTTTATCCGTTTTACGCAGAAAAATAAAACCGGTAATTCATGCAAGGAAAACGGAACGCAAAGTTCATACAACAGTTCCTACTGTCAATGTCAATAAGTGGTAATGTCAGTGTTCGACGATGACGTTTAGTCTATCGCTCGACTCCGCAAAGAGTGGTCCCGACCACTCGTTGCAGAAGAGCGATTCAAAAATACCCAATTTCATAAGACAAACGAAAATCAGTAGAAATCGAGCGCTCGCGGCGCGTAGAGCGAATCAAAAATAGAGTCCCTGGTCAATGTGGCTTAACATGGAGGAGGCCTATGTCCTGCAGTGGACGCTTCCCGGTGGACGATGATGATGTAAATAGTTTCTTACGATTCAATCGAACATAAATTGTAGTTAGAGCACCGTTCGATGAGCTTACATTGACTTTCACTAAAACAATTATTCATTTATTCTGTACGGAACCCTCGCTGCGTGAGTCCAACTTGCATTTAGCCAGTTTTTATATAACATGTAGATGTTCGTTCTGAATTCATTGAACCTATTTATGAAGGAGTACCCTACGCAGCTTAATTTGATCCACGAGCTCAAAATGTGCTTAAATCCAATTAATTGCTTGAAAACCAGGCTAAGTTTATTCTTTAGACCGCTCCAAGTGTCAGAGTTGCCCGAACTTTGAACGTCCATTAGCTTAATTGGACCAACCCCTTTATTATGATGATTTGAAAAAAGTTCCGGCGACAGACTTGTCGACGACCATAAAAACTTTCTAAGATCTCGAATTCTCCAATAACAAAGCAATGATTTTCGCCTTTTTATCTGTGGCCCTGTTTCCCTTTTAGTTAATTACTTGGCACGAAATGAACAATATCTGCAAATTATTTCCCTCGTTGTATGCATAACATTGTATCCGTAGACGAAGTAAGGTCAACAAAATAGCTCGACGAGTCAGTGAGCTGAAGTGGAAATGGGCAGACCACATCACTTGAAGAACCGATAAAATAGTTCGACTACAGATTTCCTATATTCCGGATTTTATTACGTAGAGAAATTCCGAGCATAGCTCGTTCTATTGCTCACTGAGAGACTTTGAGCTTGTTTATTTGGCCCACAGTAAAGGACCACGTTTCGGTTCCGTATGTCATCATATATATCATGTCATCAGAACCATCATCATCAGCCATGGCAGCGTGTACCGGGCCGTACGCCTACCATATGGACTGATGACCTAGTGAAGGTCGCGGGGAGTCGTTGAAAGCAAGTGGATCGGCAACGGTCAATTTGGCGCACCATGACGGAGGCCCACGTCCAACAGTAGACGTTTCCCAGCTGTAGTAACTATTAGCCGTCATGAAAAGTTTTAAAATGTAGTGTCAAATGTAAGTGCCAAAAGTGAGAGCGGCGCTGAAAAATTGATACTTTTTTCAGGACATCATTAGAAATTTAGAAATGAGAGTATTATTTGGATATCTCATCGTGTTTAATTGTAATATTAAATCAAACTGAATAGCAATAAATGTGTTCATGGTGAGATGTAAATCAATTCCTAACAGATCAGAAGTGGGATACGAACCCACGTCCACAGAAGCGCACGTGTTCATGGTGAGATTCAAGTCAATTCCTAGCGTAACTAATATTGCCAGTTTCGTCAAAAAGTTCCTCTATCTGAATTACTTTCTCCTTATGACTGTTTAATTTAATTCCAACCAATATACTCGAACAACATCGCTGGAAAAGCACGCTATAATTAAATCTCAAACTTAGGAAACTAGTTTCCCTCAACATCAACGCTGACCGGTTTATTGAATTCCGCTTCTTATTCAATAAAATTCCCAACTAGGTTGTAGTCACTGCGAGAAATTCCACCGAAGCCAGCACAAAACCCAATTTGACAACTTCGCCAATCTTGTCAAAAGTTCGCCTTGGGTAAGCTAACAAGCTGTTTTGTCCTATAGTTTGTGCTTGCCCAGCACAGTCGGCAACAAATAACGACAAAACTCTATCGTGTGTTTTGATTTGGTCCTTGTACATTGCTACAAATCCGATACTAATACAAACTTTATTCTTGTCTTAGCAGTCAATGTAAAGCGAATAGTATTTTCAATGGCCAGCAGTCTAATTCACAAGTAATTTTTTGCTGTGTCAAAATCGACTGTATTTCGTTCCGACAAGGTTTCATTTAGGATGCATGGTTTGAGGATTGCAGTTGTGTTTCGTCTTCTGACCCACCTGTTGAAAGGCTTTTCTGAATTTATGATAGAGAATATCCCGACCATAGGCTTATTTCAGGATTTCCATGATGTTTGACAAAATATTCGGGAAAATATTATAGACATAGACATATTTTTTTATTGACAAACACAATACAGGAAGACATACATTGAACACGATACACTTTGTATACAAACAATTCGAGTAAATAGCAATATCAAACTTCTGGTTTCAGACATTCCTGACAGATTCGGAGTTTAAAATGACGAAAGTTTTGCTTTGTATAATAGCCAGGAATATTCCACTGCTGGACAAAGTCCTCATAATAACCGAGACACTTGCAATTCATAAACGCCCCGCGACCTTTACTAGGTACATCTAGTAAGGGGACGGCCCGGTTCACCTTTCCCGATACTTGATCGCCACTCAAGAAATTTTCCTCTCCATTGGTTATCGGTTCTTCTTGTGCCTGAATATGCCACTTCAACTCGCTGACTCGTCGAGCGAAGTCAGAGACCTTAGTTGGTCGAAGAATTTCCTCATTCCGGATTTTATCACGTAGAGAAATTCTGAGCTTAGATCGTTCCACAGCTCGCTGAACAACTTTGAGCTTGTTTCTTCGGCTGTTTTGTATACTTATTCTTCACTCATTCATTAGCGTTTTCCCACACTTCATTTGCGTGGACTTCAAAAATGGTCTTACGTGAACTGTTGTGCGATCGGATTAAAAAGTTTATTATACCCTTTTACGACTCCTTAAATAAAGCGATAGTTTTCCCTGTACTGGGAGCGGTTTAGAAAATTAAATATGGCAGTAGTTGTTTCCCCCTAAGCATAGAGCTGAATATGGCATACAGTTATAGTTTTTCTCTTGTACTAAGGGGAATTCGCACAGAATGCTTCCATAAAAATTACTTTACCATGCGGTTTAAATAGCTGGCGGTGATAAATAATTATTTTAAAAATAGAACATCGGATTATAATGTCGGGAAGTAAATATGTTACGAAAAACTTTAATGTAAGCTACACTAGCCGCAGCTTATGGTCATGAAAGCTATCCCTCTCCTAATGCTTCCATACTAAATTTCTGTTGCAATAATCTTTTAAAATAGAATAGCTGACTTGGATAAGTAATTACCTAAAAATAGGAGAAGAAATTAAAGTATAGATAGTTACTACACAAATGCAGCTATTTTAACAGTTTATGGCAACATAAATTTAGTATGAAACTTTGATGGAGGTGGATTTGCGTTTTGAATAGCAATAAAGTGTGTAAAAGTTAACGCGTTCAAAAAGAATTATTAAGGAACCGACTTCAACTGGCACGTCATTCATCCCCTAAAAGTTCACCCTTAGAGGTAGAATGATCTGGGTACATATTTTGCTTTTGTTGATTTTCTCAAAAAGCGCTGAATCAATTTCGATAAAATTTATATGTACATACATACAAAAAACATACAGTCGAATTTAGAACCTCCTCCTTTTTTGAAGTCGGTTGAAAATGGCTCTCATTTTCCCAGTACTGAAGAATGGATCAGAACACAAAATAATGCTGTGTAGACCGAGACAAGAAGTTTGAAAATGGAATACGGCTACAGCTTTTCTGTGAACTTATCTTCTCCATGCCGGCTAAAGTTTTCTTTCCTATAATTTGTTTCTCTACATTTACGAGTCTTCATCGTTTATTGATCAATGTTATCGGGTATAACGTAACAAGACTTAAGTAAGAACAAGAGAAACAAAGTTGCCCCTGTAATATCAAATGTCACTGCGGTTCGGTGTAAGGTTTCACGTTATTTGCGTAATGATGATTGTTATCGATATGGTTTTGTCGTTCGTGAATGTTCGTGAATGTTCGAGGTTGTTCTGTGGTCGTTTGTGGTTACGAAACTGATTATTTTGTATCGTGCTCGGTAATTTACTAGCAAATAGTTTTCGACTGTAAGTATAATTTTGATGGATGCTTCAGGCTTCATTTTGGAGATTGTGCGATCGAATGATACGACCTAATTCCACCATCAATTTTCAACTAATTTCAAACAAGAACAAGAACTAGAAACTTCAGCTGCCCTAAAAGACTACATCAAATTTAATACTTATATGGTTTTCTCATGGATTTCATGATCAGGACTGGACTAAATTCCTCCTTTTTTTGAAGGCGGTTGAAAAGGAGGAGGTTCAATTTGACTGTATGTTTTTTTCTGTATGCATGTTACGTGATAACGCCAATTATGAATCGATTTTGATTTAAAAATATATATTAGCTTCAGAGGTGTTTCCGTATAAAAAAAATCGAAATTGATTCAACGCTTTTTGAGAAAATCAACAAAAATTTAATATGTACTCAGATAATTCTACCTCTAAGGGACATAGGGGATGAATGCTATAGACTTTTAGGGTAGTTAAAGTTGGCTTCTAGTTCTTTTTGAACGCATTAAATATTTACAATCATTCAACCAGAAGAAAGTCTGAGTTCCACCCCTATTAAGTTGATTTTCCATCAATCCGCACGAAGCGTTCCGCTTCTTAATTATTAATGCATATAACTAAGGAAATGAATTCTTCAAGACTAGAACATATAGGCTATTTCTAGGCAACTGTGAACCATCCTAGACCAAATCATCGCTTAGCACCAGATGAGATTGTGATAAAACGGAAGTGTATCTAATACATACTTAATAATATAAATGCGAAAGTGAGTTTGTTTTCCGTTCTTCCCTTATTAAGAGGGTATGCTGTTGTCAAAGCGCCCATACAAACGTAGTCCAGTCATATTTTGAGTATTAAGCTATGAAAATCTATGAAATTGTCAAGAAACAATCTAGAAACAAATATCTGATCTGTGTCGGTGGTGAGTCAGATTGTCGTTTAAATATATACTTCCAGAGTTACAGGGCGTCAAAGAATTGTATTTTTCGGTAATAAAAAGCCCCAACTTTGAACCTGATTTACAAGAGTATGAATCAATTTAGAACAATTTGGAAAAACCACCGACATCTGAAATTTCATTAGTATACTGTATTAAAAAATGGTTACATAGTATACTGTATCCTTCAAATGATCCCTGGACTACGAAACATCCAAATAACGGGTGGATAACTTCGCGTAGTGTATGCTGTCTCACCGTACGCGCTCGGGTAGGATAGGGCTCGGATGGAGACAGCTACTAAACAATGCGACCTTGAACGCGGCCACGTGGTCTAACCAACGTAGCCTTTTAAATAATGACTTTATTTATTGCAAAGATATAGTTTGAAAACCAGAAATGTACTACTAATAAAAAAGGATACTTTTTTCCCGATCGAGTTGTACTTCCCGTGGGATAGTTTCTTGTGTCTCCGCGGACGAAGCGGAAAACGATAGTCTATATAAGGAACTATCCCACGGAAGTCTCAAATCGTTCAATATATTTCCACGTTTTCGTTTTTAGCCAATTTCTACTGTTGCTAAAGCTAATAACAACATTGTGATTCTTTAACGATCTGTTTATATGTCAATTAAGCTTAACAGGGTGCTTCTAAGGAGCCTCTCACGAGATCGCATTATGCAATTAGTGCAAACTAAAACCCATGCAAATTCTCATTTGGACAAGATGCGCAGAATGCCGCATTCATTGCCTACATTTGGTTTAACAAACTTTTCATATTATAGTTGAATACGTGCGAGGTCCTCTGGAATCAACTTAATCCCCACGGAATAAAGGTGATAAATCCAGAAGCAACTGAAGATGTAAAATGGTTTCTTTGTAAGAGCGGAACTTCAGTGAAATGCAACAAATGCAGTAAGTTCGAAATATTGCTTTTTGAGACAGATATTTTCGATGATAAAATGTTATAGATTTTTTTAACCCAAGTATTGTACTTGGATTTCATGTCGTCTAAAAGTAAATGACGATATGACTGGCCTAATTTTTTACATTATTAAAATTAGATTCCCTTGTATATAGATAAGCGCAGGTTAATTATCTTATTCCTAATAAACTACTGAAAAATATTATGAAGGAAAAGTTTTAAATTATCTCGCATAACATGCTTGCGCAGGTTTCAAAAAATTTTAAATAAAGATTTTATTTTTTAAATAAAAATCATGAATCGTGACAGACAGTTGAAATTTTCACAGATGATGTATCTGTTGCTGCTATAACAATAAATACTAAAAAAACAGAATAAAAAGAAATATTTAAGGGGGCTCCCATACAACAAATATGACTATTTTTCTCATTTTTGCTCGAAATTGATAACGGCAACAGGTAGACTCTTGAAAAATTCACAGAATATTAAACTACATATATATTTACTTTAAAATAAATAACGAAACTAAAATAAATATCTAAGGGGTCTCCCATACAACAAACGAGATTTTATTGCCGTTATTATAGCTAATGGTACGGAACCCTTCGTCCACGGGTTCGACTCGCACTTGGCCGGTTTTTAAACTATAACTGCTCCCGTGAGGTACTTGCTTAAATATACACAGAAGAAGTTTCAGGCAAGTGCTTGTAAAGTACTGGTATAAAGGTGGTCTAAAATTAGTGGGTTACAGCCATTCGCCTTGTAGTCGCACCCCGACTTCAGCGCGCTGCCAAATTGTTTTCGCGAACGTCTTAATGGCAGAGTCCGTGTTCCGCCAGTCAGCCAAATGAACCGGAAGATTTTACTACAGCGAATGGAATACCAAACGAGTGGATTTGTCGTCTAAAATCCGGTTTGAATACTTGGCGATTGGTGGCGAAAAATTCGACAGTCGAATGACATGAAATATTTTGAATACAATGCAGGCCAAGAAACTTCTGCCCACGATAGTCAAGGTGTATAGCAAAACAAATTATCTACTAAATTGGATGTAATTGAATATGCTGACTTAAACCTCATTAACCTGAGAAGCGTCGGTGGCGCAGTGGATAAGGCGCGGACTCTCAGTCTGAGGGTACCGGGTTCGAATCCAGCCGTGTACCTATGAGTTGTTTTTCAATTCAAGTACATTATCCGATTGCTTAACGGTGAAGGAGAACATCGTGAGGAAACCTGCATGTCTTGAACAGGCATGTGAAGTCCGCCGATCCGCACTGGGCCCGCATGGTGGACTATGGCCCATACACTCTCTGTACGTATATAGGCTGTTGATTATGATGAACCTGAGGTAAAGTCTGAGAACCTTTCTTCATTCTAACTTACCGCTGGATAAGACGAAGGCTATGAGCATGTTCAAGCTTACTGTGCTTGAAATTATTATTATCAACAATGAAATGTCCATTGGTGTACCTCTAGCTCTAGTGTGAGTTTTTAACCGATACTACCGCGTTTGCGTTGAGATTTGTATGAAGAATTGTGCAGCGCCTCTAGCGGCACGTTTACGAAACTGATTCTTCATACAAACTCAAATGCGATATTATCGGTTATAAAGTCACACTCGAGCTACTGAACAAACCCCCCAAGTTACATGTCGTTTCCCGATCTTGAAATAGCCAATAATGTGGAATTTCATGAAATATTACACAGTATTTTGTCCACATCATTATATGCCTTGGAACATCAGTGAATATAAATCGTTATTCGATATTGTTTACCAAAACTCAACTATTTCACGAAGATTGAAAAGAATAAAAATATAGGCATTCTTCTGTAAAAAATCACAACAATATTATTTGCATGATTTTTTATCATTTTGTTATCGTTCTTTTAATTCAATAACGTTCTTATGCCTGTAAGTGGGATAGCGTTTGGCTATACTGTTAAATTTGTGTCTTAATACTTATGTTAATGTATATCCTGTACGTGACCTTGTTAAATTAAATTTAAAAAAAATGATGCCTCTTTATGTGAGAAACTGAAATTTTCATCACCGTCATCGAATCAAATAAACTATATATCGATAAAAACAATCAAAATCATTAATAGAAAACAAAAAGTAGATGTGTTTTTAGAACACAGTAAATACCCTATCATGAAAAACAAAGTGAATGAAGCTACTTAAGTAGTTTGCGTCGGATTAAAACAAGCAATTAAGCTGTCACGTTAAAACGTTGGCACTTGGCAGGTATTCTGACCAGAGAAAATTGTTTTAGGAAGCGATCGCGAATTTCGCCTCCTTTTTGAGGTGTAAATTGACTTAACAGGGAAGAATGAAAAACGACCTTCTCATTTAATTTAGGGAAGGACACGATGAACAACGAAATTTGAATAAATTTTAAAATCTTATACATAAATTTTTATACCGTGATGGAAATGGCTTTAGACAGGTACGTGGTTATTATTTATTTAAATCAGATATAAATCCATGGTGTTAGTAATCTTAGGTCTATGTTAGTAATTTAAATTATAACTATGACGTCAGACATGATACTGTAATGACAACCAGTGTCGCAGCATCGGTGCGTCAGACTGCTGCCCCGCCCCGCACCCTGCGCGCGCTAGAGGACGCACTCCTGCGCATCGTGCTGTAGAAGCAGTCTGCATGCGCCTCGGCAAACATCCCCGAAGCGCTGCAGAGGGGGGCAGCCGCAGCCGAGTCCTAAACGCCCTATGAAGCCCAGATTCATTTTTGTTAATCGTGTAGAGACTTCGTAGAACTCACTGAAAAAATAAGTACGAAGTACGTACTCGTTCTAGGCAAATGAATCAAGAGAATGATAAATGGATGAATAAAGTGATGAAATCATCATTATAATCGGCTCTATAAGACAGCAGCTGTAAGTCTTAAATTGTCACAACGAACATTATACGATTTGACGTCATAATAATCACGCTCGATAGTTGATCGCAGTTAGATATTGTTACAAAATATATACCCGAGTCCCGAGCCACCTTCATCCAGCGACTCTCTGCGACTCTAACCAGGTCGTCGGTCCATCTAGTAGGGGGACGGCCTGGTAGACGTTTCCCGGTACGTGGTCGCCACTCGAGAACCTTTACTCCCCACCGGTTATCGGTTCTTGAAGCGATGTGGCCTGCCCCTTGCCACTTCAGCTCACTGACTCTTCGAGGTATGTCGGTGACCTTCGTTCGTCTACGGATTTCCTCATTCCTGACCGCTCATCTCTTAATTTTTATTTATTCCGGAAGTCATCTTTAACGGAACCCGTGGGATGAAATGGAGTGGTTCTATTTTAAAGTCGAAACCAAACGGCAATCACCTCCATAGTTTAATGGCTACGCTTGTACTAACGATCCGGAGATCCCGGGTTCAATACCCACTGGGACTTCCTATCAATACTCAGTTTGGTTGTCGGTAGGGCATTTTACATCTTAGCACAAACCAATGCTGTGTTACGGTATGAAAGGCAGTAGAGCCTGCGCCTCATTAGCTTATTATTGAACGGTTTTATCGTCACTTTCCATCACGTGGGATATAAGTCAAGTGTAAACTCATCATATACCACAAAAAGTTGAGTAAATTTGAGATTTGCTGTGTTCTAGAATGTTTTGAATTAAGTATTACCAGTAAAATGTATGTCAGGTATGTCAAAAGGGAGCTATTATAAAATAATGTCAAGAATAAAATTTGTTGCAAAGGTTGCTACAGTCAGAACTTAGATAATTTATTATTATTTTCAAGTTAAAAAAATATTAAATGTTTGAAGTAACTAGAATCACCCTTAAAATGTTATTCAGTATTCAAGATGGGCCTTATACATCAAAGTGATACCGCTGCTACTCTCCCTCTGATCAACAATAAAATCACTGCCTGAAATAACAGCGAAAAATCAGAATTTAAAACTGGTTCGTTATTCTAATATTACTGGCTGACACGAATCCCGTCGCGAAACACATCACAGCAGTGTTACCATTTCCGTCAAATTATAACTATGCAATACGACCTGAAACAATTCCACTACAGAAAGTTGTGACACACAAACAAAAAAGTAAGGGAACAAAGTCCCGTACCATGCCTACAGATTATTTTCTGTTCTGTATAATTAAAACCGGAAAGCCGCCTACCGCCTAGAGCAAGCTAGAATCGGTCCTGACCGTTGTAGGTAAATCAGAACAGAACGGTGCGTCTGAAACGGGGAAGACATTTCTTAAAATTGTAATTATACATTTGAAATGAATGATTGATAATTATGTTCCGTGCCTGTTACTTATTATTAAAATTACTATCGTGCCATTTGGTCGAGAATACAGTTCGTATGAAGGTGACGAAAAATTTCATTCATAGCGACAATATTTAATATTATGGGTGGAGAACCGATTTTTTAAAATAAAAATTTCCGATTTATTTTTCTGTAAATTGCGCATAGTTTCTTTCGCCCATATCTGCCCAAATATCAGGATCGTCGGTCAATGGGAAGTATCCATAGATTTTGATTACGCTCGCAAACGAAATCGTCAAAATATGCAAAATAAAAGGCTGTATCTTTTTATTTCGTTGGCTTAAAAGTTCGATTTTTTCAAAAATCTATGTGATATTAATTTCAACCTGACCTTTAAGCGTTCCTGACAAATATCCTATAAGGATTTCTTTTCTTCCGTTTTAGGTACGAGACTCTTTAACTTTCATATAAGTTCGATGAACTGTAGCCCCTTGTGTATGACAGCAATAACACCGCACTGTAACAGTCCTAACGGCTCGGCTTTCCGTGACCTGCCGCTATTAAACCTACACTCGTACAACGGCGGAGGTTTGCAAATGTGAAAATTTAATACCTCGCTGCCTATGAAGCTATCTGTTACAAATTTGTTAGAATATGGGGCGGCTAATGCTGTTGAGAGTAGTTCGTATATATAACCAAAATGTAACGAAAATGTGTGAAGTGATTTTGAAGAGTTATGGAGTCAACTCAGGCTTCCGTAAATTGTGTTCTTAGCTATTTGTGCATCTTTAAATTGGAGTAAACTTTTATATCTATGTACACTATTGAAGTTATTGAAAAAGTCTGTCGATTGAATCTGTTTTTAGGGTTCCGTACCCAAAGGGTAACCGGAACGGAACCCTATTACTAAGACTCCGCTGTCCATCTGTCTGTCTGTCCGTCTGTCACCGGGTTGTATCTCATGAACCGTGATAGTTAGACAGGTGAAATTTTCACAGATGATGTATTTCTGTTGCCGCTATAACAACAACTACTAAAAACTCTCATACAACAAACGAATTTTTTGGAGTAGTGCTATGTAACTTACTACTAGCGCCATCTAGTGTCGTGCTCGTCTACTACTGCTACTGCAAAACTAAATTGATAACGAAAATCGAGGCGCATTCGTTAGAGGATACTTCGGTGCATTTATGCTTTTCCGTATTTTAAATATCCATATTCTGTACGGAATCCTTTGTGCGAGAGTCCGACTCGCACTTGGCATTTTTTTAAAGAAGATATCGTCAGATAAACAGGTAAGAAATACGAACATGAATGTTTGTTTGAAATGTGGCTCTAAGCTACCAAACAACTGTATTTGGCTGTTGTACTGTCGCTTGAGACACCTTTACAGCAACACACAATTCAGAAGGAAAAAATATCAGATTATGCATACTTAATTACGTAGTAAATCAGTAAAATGGTTTAACTAACCACATCGTTTAAGTATCCAATTCCTTCACTTCATTGGGATTCCCGGAAATTGACTGAAAATTTAACTCGCATAATAATCAGTCAAAGGATTGTCACTCAAATACTAAGCGGTCCCAAATA